>JAJTUV010000639.1:0-1258148 GCA_021653895.1 Mastomys natalensis
TTATGACCACCACATTACTCACCAACATTGTCATCACCAACATCTGTCACCACTGTGAACAAACCATTTCTCCTCTCCAAACCTATCTTCCTTCTTTTATAGAATTAGTTGACCATACCTAAAAGTACCCTAAACGTATGACTTATTTGGTTGTTTTTCTGTTTGATTTTCAATTTTGGAGCAGGGTCTCATACCAGTGCTTAGATTGGTCTTGAACTCGTGATCCGTAAGCCTCAACCAGACAAGTGCTAAAATTATAAACATACACCACAATACTTGGAATAAAATATTATTTTTTATCTCTTTTCTTAAACATTTAAAAAGTTTTTCACTATTTAAATTAGAAATAATAATGCATTGTGGAGTTTATAACACATGTGACTAAAATATATGGCAAAAAATACATATATAATAAAAAATAAAAACAAAGGATAAATTGGATGATGCACCCTATCACTCAACCTTGAGAGGTAGCAAAGATGCATTAAGAATTTAAGGTAAGCCTGACCCATAGTGACAACTGTGACATTTTGGTTTCTTTAAAAAATACAGAAATATTTTAAGAATATGTTTTTGTTTTAATCCCAGGTGTGGGATATGGAGCTACTTCCGATTGTCTACAGCAATTGACTATGATTTGCCTCACGCTCTAGCAGGGACATGATTTTGCCAGTGGCAGATAGTTTCTGCAATTATATGACATTTGAAATTCCTGGCATTTTTCAGAGGGTATATAAATGCATAGAGCCTCAAGAGGTTTGATGGGTTGTTGGTTGGTGGTGGTGGGTTGTTGGTTGTTGGTTGGTTGCTGTTGGTTGTTGTTGGTCTAGATTTGTTAAGTAGTTGTCCACAAAGAAGAAACAAAACAAAGAAGAAATTAGATATTCTGATGGGAAAGATTAAACTTGCCCCAAGGAACTTGATGCCCCTAATCAGCAAGAAGTAGTCTAAGGATAACATTGCTCCCAATCTCCTCTACCCTTTTTTCTCTTCTATCTAATGTTAGGGGCTGAAAGGGTGAAAAAAGGGGGAGGGTGGAAAAGGGTGGAGAAAAAAGAACCTACAAAATAGCCAAAGGCAGCAACACTGGCCTATATATAAGACTCTGCTCAAAAAGCCTGAAAGAAACTGAAAGATGGAAATGACTAAAAATGGATGTGTATTCTTGGGATGTTCCTATAGAGAAGCTGAAGCTGTTTAATCCCAATTTAAATTACACAGCAGTGAGCTTTTTATTATATCCTTTGAGTGAGCACTAAAAATACAACATGATGAAATACTCAACAAAGAGGGAAAATCAAAAACAGAAACAATGGACAAAGACCGAAAAAAATATACTAACATGGCCAATTAAAACCATCCATATCAGTAACTGCTCCAAATATAACTGAGTAAAATGCTCCAATTAAATGGCAGAAATTGTCATACTTGATGAAGCACGAGTCATGTTTAAACATAAGATGCAGGAAGGATGGAAATAAGAAAGGAAAATGTACCATGCAAAGGTTTGTGTAACAAAGTCAGTGTGTGTTGTGATCCCATGACACGTGTTAACAGAGATAAGTAGGTGCAGTTCAGAGGAATGAAAAGACCAACTTACCAAGATGCCTTAGAATGTGGGTGTTCATTAAATTGCCATATATTCAATATCTTGAAAGCAATGAAAGGACTGGATAATTTCACAATCAGAGTGAAGACATTAACTCCCATGCTCAGTAATTGATGCAGCAAGTCGACTAGAACACAGCACAGACACTATGTATGAGGAGCACAGCCAACCAATTTAAACTAATTCTATATAAAGCATCATAGCCAGGAACTGTGGAACATACATACACGAATGCATACAAAGCATTCACCAGATTAGACCACTTTGTGAAGCAAAGATGATATCATAGGCACCACGTTCTCGATGCAACAAAATTAGTTCAAAAATCATCAACTGTATAATATCTTGGACAGTTCTTAGATATTTATAAATTAAATAGTACCATGAGCCATAGCAAGGGAGAAAAAGAGATGATTTCAGAATATTCTTACATAAAAGAAAAGTGAAAGCAGAGCATGCTGAAGTTGGAAGGAGATATTTAATGGAAAGTTTTGTGGACTGAAGAAAATAATGTCTAAAAGCAATAGACAAGGAGCCCACAGTTAAAGGCTGCAGAGGAAGGGAGCTTCCCTTGAGAAGACACGTCAATGCTGCCTATTGTGTCTTGCCTCTCTCAGAAAGTCTTCTTTCATTTAACCTTGTTCTTAAAATCTGTATGGGGGAAATGCCCTTTAACAAATTCAAATCTACGTTTTAAAAAGTCTATAAGGAAAAAGTAGTAAAATAAAGCCTTAGTGGGTATGGCTGGATGGTGGCTCAGAAGGCCAAGTAACCTGAGTATAATCCCTAGAACCTGGTACCAATGATCAGGGTGTATGTGACAGGCCTAACCGTGCTGCTTGTGGACTTTGGGACTTTGGATTGGAAAAACAGTTGAAGGCTTTAAAGGGTATAGATGGGTGAATGAGTCATACTGGTAGGAGCATGGGAGACAGAGGTAGTGAGAGCAACATAGACTATGACAGCCTGGCCCAAGAGAGTTCAGAGGATAAGAATATTAGTAAATGGCCTAGAGACTGTTCTTGTGATATTTTAGCAAAGAATGTGGCTGATTTCTGCCTTTGTCCAAAAATCCACCTGAGGCTAAATTGAAGTTTTGGATTAAGGATGTTAGCCAAGGAGATTTCAAGACAGCCTAGTATTGACTGTGTGCCATGATTATTGTGGTCATTCTTATGCAGATCTATTAGTGCTCAGTCTTAGGCAGGTCTATAATTAAAGGGAATAAACTGAACAAGGAAAAATACAAAATCTAAAGTTTGAGAAGATGAGCTCCAGGAAATGTGATGTTGGAGTAAAGTCCAGTGCTTTTCAGGAGATGAAAGCTAAAGAAAAGCCTCATGCTGAATGCAATAAAGGAAGTGGTGACATCACGGCAAGACTCCAACCAGCTAAGCTTCCAGCTTGTGAAAGAGAATTAAAGAAAAGCCTAAGCAGGAAGAAAACATCAGCGACAGAAACTGATGCAAATGTAGTTGAAGAAAGGGGCCAAGTTCTAGCCCCACCAAGCAGAAGATCTTGGCAGCTTTGGCCATCTGGTTATGGTTTTAGAGACAAGGATACAAAGTGGGGGTGTTGTGGATTCTTTTCTCTGCAGCTAAGGAAAGCCACTAAGTCCAGGTGTGTATCAAGGATGCTCCTGCACGGAGACTCAGAAAGGGCATTGGGTGAAGCTGTGAAGGTGAAGCCTGGATAGTGTTGGAGATCCCAAGATGTTGGAGATACCAGAGTCATGGGATACCTGCCAAGAAGAGCTGCTAACAGGGTATGGAATCAACCTAAGAGAGAGAAGTGTGTTGCAGGCAATAAAGTTGAAAGTAGTTGGAGATATGAAGAACACTTTGACATTAGACATAGAGATGCAGAATTTAGAGATTGCCCTGTTGGCTTTCCTTCTTGTTTTGGTACAGCCTTTCCTCACTATGCTCCCTTTCTCCTTTTTGGAATGGTAATGTTTGTCCTATACCATTGTATGTTAGAAGTATGTAATCTGCTTTTTATTTTGATTTTAAAGGGGTGTACAGTGAAGAGATTGCCATGAGTCCTAGAAAAGACTTTGAACTTTGAAACAACCTTGAGATGGTGAAAAACTATGGAAAATTTTGAAGCTGAACTGAATGACTTTTTCCATTATAATATGGCTATAAGCTTATGGGGGCCAGGGAGTGGAATGTGGTGGGTTAAATAAGAATGGTCCTTATAGGCAACTCTGGCTGAGACTCCTAGCAATGTGGGGGATGGGGGAGCAGGTATGGATCCTAAAGTTGCCACCTCCTGTAACCAGGCAGGACTCCTAGTGGAAAGATAAGGACAGCAACCCACCCACAAAATCTTTGACCTGAAATGTGTTCTGCCTATAAGTTGTGCAGGACAAAGATAGAGCAGAGCTGGAGGGAATGGCCAACCAATGGCTGTCCCAAATCAAGACCCATTCCATGGGCAAGAATCAATCCCTGAAACGTAATGATACTTTGTTATGCTTGCCGATACAAACCTACCCTGAGGGTCAGCCAACGGAAACAGATGCAGAGACCCACAGCCAAACATTAGATGGAGCTTGGAGAGTCTTTGTAGAAGAGTTGGGGGAAGAAGGACGGGGAGCCCTGAAGAAGACAGGGACTCCACAGGAAGACCAACAGAGTCAACTAACCTGGACCCTTGGAAGCTCCCAGAAACTGAGCCATCAACCAAAGAGTGAGCATGGCCTGAATCTAGGCTGCCCATACACATGCAGCAGATGTACAGCTTGGTCTTCATGCAGGTGCCCCAACAACTGGAGTGGAGGCTGTCTCTGAATCTGTTGCCTGCCTATAGAGCCTGTTCCCCTAACAGGGCCACTTTGTCTGGCCTCAGTGGAAGAGGATGCACCTGGAGTCCTGGAGTGACTTAATGATCTGGGAGTGGGGGATGATATCCATGGAATGTTCCCCTTTCAGAGAAGAAGGGGAGGAGGGAAAGGGGAGAGTATCCTGTGTGAGGGAGTACTTGGAGGAAGGACTGATACTGGGATGTAAAGCAAATAACAAGTTAATTTATTAAAAAAAAAAAAAAAAAGGATGAACCCTATAGACTCATATATTTGAATGCTTAGGCATCAGGAAATGGAAAAAAAAAAAAAAAACATGCCAGGTTCAGTCTGTCCCTGTCTCTGTCTTTCTGTCTCTCAACTCTCATCCCCTGCTCCGCACCTTGGATTAGGCTGTAAAACTCTCAGCTACTTTTCTAGCATCATGTCTGCCTGAGGGCCATCATGCTCCATGCTATGATGATTCTGGACTCACCTCTGAAATTATAAGCAAGCCCACAATCAAATGATTTCTTAGTCTTGGTGTCTCTTCACAGCAATAGAATAATGACCAAGACAGGCAGCTTTAAATGTGTTATGCTAGTTGAGATATTTAAGAACCATTTTATTTTTTAATTATGGGAGTGTATTATGTGTCTGGGATGGGGTAGAATATGTAAACATGTGAGTACTAGTATGCACACAGGTCAGAGGTGTCTGATTTCCCTAGAGATGGAGTTGTAAACAATTATCTGCTCCCTGATCTGGGTGTTTGGTAATGGAATTCAAGCCCTGTGCAAAAGCAGCCTGTGTCTTAATCCCTGAGCCATTTCTTGAGCCCTGTAGCTGAATTATATTAAATATCATTCACCAAACCAGATTTAGGTCACTAGTAAGTGTCATCAAAAGCTACGTAAGGAATAACATAGTTTTTTATAAAACTTTGGAGTCATGGACAAGAAATGTTTCCCAGATGATTTTGCAAGATCATGGTAGCCCTTTAATATTAGCTTCTTTTCCATCTCAGAAACCAAAATACCTGACAGAATAATGAAAGGGAGAAAGGTTTTGATATGACTTCCAGTTTCAGGATAGACAGCCTATGTTAGCAAGAGGACCTGATAGAGTAGCTCCCTCCTTGCAGTGAAAGTCCATGCTGGTGAGCATTCACAAGCTTAGGGTGGAAGGAAGGAAGGTGTATCTCTCAGAGCCAGCACCCAATGACAACTTCTCCCAACTAGATCCTACCTCTAAAGGCTCCACAGTCTTCAAAATAGCAACCCGAGCTGGGGCTGAGCATCCAGCGTGTGAGACTATGGAGGACATTTGATATCAAACCACGTTTATGTCCAAACCTGACAGTAATGTTATGAGAAATTTACAGATAATAGTCCTCATGAGTACAGGTACCGAAATCCTCAAAATCATCCTTTAGTGGATGAAATCCAGAAAAGCATACTCAGCTAAAATAACCAAAACAAAAGAGAGCATTTAACACATTATATAGTATATATAAATATATATGTGTGTATATATATATGCATACACATATATATTAGTAATGACCAAGTCAGGCTCTAGGAATTCAAAATTTATTCAACAATCAAAATTACTATAATTTTCTATATTAAAAAATAGAGAAATCATTTATAGTAACAATACATGGGGGGGGAGGCATTTGACAACATTTAAGACTCATTAAGGATAAAGACTCTCCACAAACCAGGAACAGAAAAACGTTCTCTCAATCTGATTGAGGAAGCCTACAGAACCTCATTCAATATCATGATGAAACACAAAATCCTCTGTCTCTCTGTTGTTCCTTAGCACCACGCAATGACCTGTACTGCAGAGAGTCAGCTCTACGTGTCTGCAGCTCTTTCATCCTTTGATTTAACCAAGAATGCATGTGCATATTCAGGAAAAGTACTTTATCTGCACAAAATGTATATAATATTTTGTCATTGCCTATGTGATTGGCACTATTATATACACAAAATTTATATTCTATCTGGTAATATAAGCAATCCAGTGGTTTAAACTATACAAACAATGGGCATAGGTCATATATGAATATGTCATTTAACATTTACATTAAATGGTTCTTTAGGACTTGATCATCTACAGGTATTGGTATTTGGAATGTGGGGAGAGGGTTTCCTATAACAGTTCCCAAACAGACTCTCCAAGATGACTGTACCTCTTACCTGTAAGATTAAGAGAAAGGAGTAAAGAGATGACTTAATGTTACAACTGTGTACTGTTCCTGGAGATTCCCAAATCAATTCCCAGCACCCACAGAGGCAGTAACTCCAGCTCCAGGAGCTCCACCTCCCCATTCTGTCTTCTGTGGGCTCTGCACTCACATGGAAGGAATAAGGAGACCTCATCTGTAAGAAAGACTAGCACTAAACATCTGGAAAGAAAAATTACCCTCAAATTTGACAACAAAATTGAGATACTTTGTTAAAATGGGTTCAAAAAAAGAGTTCAGGTAGCGGTGGCATATTCCTTTAATCCTAGCACTTGGGAGACAGAAGCATGCAGAGCTCTGTGAGGCCAGATTGGTCTACAAAGCTAGTTCCAGGAAAGTCAAGGCTACACAGAGAAACCCTTTCTTTACATTAAAAGATGTTTGGCATTATCAACCATCAGAAAAAAAAATGTAAATTATATATCCACATTGGGATACTTCACACTCAGTAGATGAGATTATAAGAAATGTTTGGAAATATAAAATGCTAAGAGAATATGGAAAATGAATCTCCCTCTGTGGTTGATGGGAATATCAAAGGCTACAGACACTCTAGAAAATAGCTTCGCTGTTTTGTTTGTAGTAACTTTTCTGTTACTACTCTTTGACCCATTAATTCAATTCTGCAGTAGACAGACTTTAGTGTGCCCCCAAATGGTTCCTATTTCCTGCTATTTGTGACCTTCTATGATCCTCTCCCACTGAGTAACTTACTTTTCACTATGGAATTCTGGAACTGGGTGTGTCTTCTGCGGTTAGATTACAAAAGACTGCCACTTACATCTTACTAAAAACTGTCTGGATTTCCTTTTCAGGGTGCATGCTTTAATAAATCAGGCTGACATCTTGGAGACACAAATACAAGGCATCCAGCCAACAGCCAGGAACTGAGACTTTTAGTTCAGCAGCTCACAAGAACTAGATCTGCCCTGTAACTGTGAATTTAAAGGAAGATCTTACCCTGCAAGGGACCTTCAGATGATGACAGGGCCCTACCAACTCTAAAGCTTTGTAAGACTGAAGCAAAATGCCCAAGCAGCACTCACACTTCAAAAACCACAGAATGGTGGCATTGTTACCATGGATTGTTTGAACCACTAGTTCAGAACTCATCAAATAGTCTAGGCTGGCTGACCCACAAACTTCAGGGGTGTGCCTGTCCCCAGCAGATCTCAGGTCCTAATGCTTACAAGACAAGTTATTTAACAAGTTGGCTTGTTAAATCTCCCCAGATCCCCAATCCAGCTTTGTATAAAAAGGACTCCAACAGTAACCAGGCAAGGACTCTTCCATAATGGGACAAATGACCAACTAAGGATGGTATGCAGAATCTGTGTGTCCTATATGTCCTAACCTCAGCCACTGTTTTGTTTTCAAGACTCAAGCAGGAGGTTACCAATCCTCCCTGTACTCCCAGGCCTCTCACAAAAGAGAATGGATGTAGATTCAGGAGGAAAAAAATGTCTTAAAGCTGCCTTAGCAACACATTCTGTCCAAGGAAAAACCCATAGAAGGAAATCATAGATGAAACAAGAAAATCTTCAAAGCCTAACTTTGCCCCAGATTTGTGGGCCTTGTATTAAATGCATGGCACTGCTGAACAGTTTCCCATAATTGCCTAAGAGATCCCACAGCTGGGATTTCTGTTCAGCTCAAGGGCGTGGAAGTCATGTGTAATCCTTGAAGAGGGATTTCTTGTCTCTCCCCAGGGCAACTTGGTTATTTGCTGCCACGTGGAGCCATTTACCACTCCGATTTGTTCTCTTTACATTCCTTAGGAGAAAAGATGCAACTAGAAATAGTCCAGTCTTGGATGGTGTGAATAAGAAATATCCCTCACAGGCTCCTGTATTAAACGCCTGGTCCTCAGTTGATGGGCTGTTCAGGGGAAGTTACGGAACGTTTAAGAGACAGAGCCTTGTTAGAGGAAATATGTCACTAGGGGTAGGCTTTGAGGATTTTTAGTCTCACTTGACCTATTTTCTCTCCCTGTTTCCTGTATGTGAATGAAATGTGACCAGCCAGCCTCCCATTCTTGCTGTCTTACTTTCCCTGCCTATTGCTACATCTTGTCGCCTTGATGGACTCTATGCTCTCTGGAACTGTAAGTTAAAGACTTTCTTCCATAAGTTCATTCTAGCCAGGACATTTAACCACAGCAACCATTAACTGATACACTGTCACAGCAACTGATATACTGTCACAGCAACTGATACACTGTCACAGCAACTGATACACTGTCACAGCAACTGATACACTGTCACAGCAACTGAAATGCTGTCTCCCAGACAACATCTGTGCTCTACTGGCATCCTCCAAAGACATCTTACCAAGTACTTCTCCTCCTCTGCCCTCCTTCCAAATCTCACTTCAGTATCCAAGGATGCTAATCATTGTACCCCTGAGTAGTCAAAATTCTCATTGACCCCCTGCACTGTGTCCAGCCCCAGTCCATCACAAATATCTCACCGTTTACACAATAGGATATCATGCCACATCCTGTAAAGGACTTCCCTGTTGCCAGCTAGCTACCACAGCTCTGTCAGCTCTCAGGCCTAGGAAATAGCTTCGCTGCATGGAAAGCATCTATACCAATTAAAGATCCCATTCACATCTTGTAGTAACAGCTTAAGGAAACTTTTCTTAATTAAGTAGTAAGTTCAGAATACTGTTATAGTTTGGGCATGAAATACCTCCCAAAGGCTCATGTGTTTGAATACTGGATCCCCACCTGCTGGTGCTGTTCTCAAAGGCTGTAGAATCTTCGAGACTGCCTTAGTTACTCTACTATTAAGGTGATAAGACACCATGACTAAGGCCACTTAAAGAAGAAAGAGTTCACTTGAGTCTTACTGTTTTAGAGGGTTATAGTCCATGACCATCATGGCAGGGAGCATGGCAACAGACAGGCTGGCATGGCATAGTGCTGGGGCAGTAGCTAAGAGCTTACATATGATCTGCAAGCATAAGGCAAAGAAACTAACTGGAATGATGTGGTCTTTGAAACCTCAATTGTCACCCTCAGTTACACATCCCTTCCAACAAGGCCATACTGTTAAAATAGAAGCTTTTCTACGCTGCCTTTCCTTTGAATAATGACACAAAGACCTTTTACATTTGTTAAAAGCTTCAGGCACTATAGCTGGACAGACATTCTAAGCTATTCTAATCAGACAATGCTGGCCTTGCCTACTTATCAGCCACATGGCCCATTACCCATCATCTTGGTCTTACTCTGGGACTTCCTTCTTCATTTGTGTCCCAGTGGCATCTCCTCTGGTTCCCACCATCTCCTTCTCTCTAAACATGGAGGTTCTGCCTTTCCCTCTCCTGCCCAGCTATAGGCTGTTCAGTCTTATTAAACATCAGAGATGATGGAATACAGTGTTTTATAAAACACTGAGTCAGAAGATGCTTCATAATAATGGCAATACCAAAGTCAACAGTCCAACCAAATCTCTGGGCACAGAAATCAGCACTCAGGTGGATACACAGTGCACAAAAACATCCCCCAAACCACTCCTCCTAATCCCTCACAAACAGTTCCACCAACTAAGGACTCAAATGTATGAGCCTACGGGGCCATTCTCATTTAAACAACAATAGGGCTCTATGTCCACATTAGCAGAAGTTGGTCATTCATCTCAGGCCTCAAAGGTCATATCTGTTGCTAGTTGAAACCTGAGCTTTCTACTTCCTCATCTGTGGTCTAGTAGGGAGCCTCAGCCTACTCTCATCTGCTCCACAGCAGCCAAACCTTCCCCTACCATAGCAGGCTGAAATATCCTTGAAACGCTGAGCCTAAAAGAAGCCTTCCTGCCCTGCTGTAAGCTGATTCTGGTGAGCATTCTATCAGAGCAGCAGGAAGTAACTAACATGAACAGAAGGGAATGGGAGTATTCAAGTGAGCCAACTCAGAACAGTCCTTTAGCCAAAGGCCAGCTCAATGAACAATCAAGAGGTCATGTCACCACTAGAAGCAGCCAGAGGTGGAGAAATCCCCTCTGCCCCAATAGCATGGAATATAAGGTCAACAATCACCAGGGTGTAATGTGGGTACTCATAGAGCAGAGCTGATTGTGTGGGCAGCCTTGTGGAAGAGGCTCAGCACAGGACAGTGATGAAGTCAGAGTAAGTTTCACCAGGAATCCGTCGAATTTCTATGGAGTATATCTGCTTTAAATGAGAGGAAAATGAGTGGTTTAAACTTTCTCTTAATTTTACATGGAATATAATGTTCTGGAGACATCTAAACTGAAAACATAGCTCAATTGTTGAGCAATACAAAGAAAGCAGCTTCTATGGAGTCCAACAGCTCCCATTCTTCCATGGATCCTAAGAAGGGTGTGGGACTAACAAGATTTAAAATGTAAACTGCTTCCCAAAAGATCCTGTTTTGGCAGGTCTTGAAGATCGAGAACCTTCATCTCCCCATGCTTGATGGGCACCACAGCTATACAGAGGGTCCCCAAATCATTTAAGTGTTACTGCAAAAGATATGGAGGTGGTGATAATCCCAGATAATCAGGAGGCTGAGGCAGTGAGTTTGCTTGAGACATGACTTCAAGACCAGCAGTGGTGATACAGACAACAGCAATAATGATAATGATAAAATAAATATTAATTATTAACTAATTAAATGTAAAAGGGTTACCATGGTGAATTGACTGTGTTGATCCTGTCCTATGGTTAACAGGTTAACATATAAGTATCTACTCCTTCAAACCTTCCAACCTGCCTGACAGTATATCCCCAGCTGGGCTGTCTTCTACCTTTGTACCCACAGTGCATAGAAAGTATACCATGAGCCTGAGGTGCTGCATTAAGCACTGGCATGGAGCTGAGGTACCATACCAGAGAGAGCTTCAGGATTCTGAGGTTGTCATCCCATAGATGGTGAGCCTCTCTCCTCCACTGTCAGCATGGCTCCCTGTCTACTGCAGACACAGCAGCAACTCTGCCAGCTAGGTAGGAAAGAGGCAGAGTCTCCTGCTGGAGGAGGCTGAGGGCAGTTTAACAATGATGTGCTGGTGACTGAAGGATAGTGCCCAGCTGATTTGCCTGAAGGTGGAAGCCGGGCACACAGAAAGCATTGCATTTTCCAGGACGAGCAATTTAGATTAAACATACCAAGCATGTCCCTGACCAGAATGCTAACAGGGCTGGGATAAGATCCAGGGATAGCTCCATTTCTGGACAGTAAAAAACATTTGAACTGCCACAAAAGAAGAGGAGGAGATCATGACAAAGGCATTCAGGGCCAGGAAGCTGGAAGATGGGTCCCAGAGGCAGCAGACACTATACTTTCTAGATTAAGTGAGCCAGTAAATTCTCCTTAGGAAAAAAAAACACACACAAATTTGCTGCTGAAATGTCAGGAAAGGACACCCAAAAAAGATCCAGAGCCCTACCACCCCCACCATCCAGCACCCAAAGCTACAGCCAGAACGTAGCTTCACGGTATTGCTCATGTGCATCAATGTGCATGTTCCCTAGACCCACTCCATGGCAAAAACTGGTCGCATCAAACCTGGAGTCTGTCATCTCAGCATGTCAGAGCAAGTTCAGAGATTTCGTCTGTGAGCTCTGGGCCTAGAACCAGGTCTTCAGTTTTCACAGTCACCACAATAGTGGTAGCACCCAGTACTGAGACAAAGACCTGACAAAGAGTCTTTCTTGCTCTGCTCCCGGCTTTGCCACACAAGACTGATGGAGGAAGATGAAGATCAGTGTCTGCCACTGGCATACCACAGCTGGAGAGGCTCAGCCTTCGGGCATTAGCCTGGCAGTGGAGATCATGAGGCTGTTCCCAAACTGGGTTTTACCATGCTCAAATGAATAATTGGGTTTCAAGTCCAAGGCCAGGACTGAATGCTCTTTCCAAGTAGGAGGCGCCTGTCTGCAGGCTGGGCTGCTGTGGTATGGGGGTGGTAATGGGAAGGTCCCGCCTCCTGCCTTTCCCATTGCGGGGGGGGGGGTGGGTGGTTTGTTTGTTTTTTGTTTTTTGGTTTTTTGTTTGTTTTTTTTTTTTTTGTCAGTTATATTGAAGACAGGCACTATGGTCTTTCAGGAGGACCTCTCACATGGCCTCCTCAGCTCTAGGCTGGCAGTTCAACGTAGTGTCTCTGTGGGGAGGATTTTCCAGAACATCTTAGCTACCATTTTCCTCTATCTCCTCAGAAGTGCTTGTGAGAGTGGGGAAGTCATTTTGTTTTGCTTCTAAAACAAGGTCTTACTATGTAGCCCAGGCTACTCTCAAGCTGGCAATCTCCCTGCCTCTTCCTCTCAGTTTAGGGACTAAATTGTACAGGTATTCACCAGCACACCGGGCTGGAAGCGAAGACTCTGGAATGTAACTTCTGTTTCCTCCAACACTCCACAGGTACAACTTTTTAAATCACTTGCTCGAAGGACCAGTGTCCTGCAATATGGCTGATACACTGGAGAACAATTTGAGCATGATACAAACTTTGCATTTGATCATCTACAGTTTCCTTTTGAGGAAATGTCAGACAGAGAGCTGCCTCACTCAATATGGTCACACAGAAATCCACAAGACAAAAACACAAACTCACCTTGGCCATCCAACCGCACAAGCTGCAGTCTTTGCACAAGTAAAAGTGGAGTCCCCTTTCCAGACAGGGTACCATATTGACTGCAGTCTTCCCTGTGCCCTGTACAAAACTTCACCGTTGCTTTTACAAGGCCCCACTTCTCTCTGTGTCTGTGTTGAACTTTTGACTTCTGTACCCATAACCTCACTCTCCCTTTAAACTTTTGTCTCATGCTGACTCCAGGGAACACAGTCACTGGATCACAAAATAGACTCTATCTGAAACAACCTCGATTCATTTTTTTGGGAGCCAGACGGACCCATGACTTTCTCAGAGGCCCTGATGAAAGGACGAACAGAAAATCAGTTCTATGTCCTTGTCCAGGACCAAGCTTGTCGAGATCCAGCCAGGGGCTGGAGCCAGGGCCTTGAAGGAATCAAGGCTGCAGTTTCTGGAGACCCAGCTCTTTCCTTTGGGCTGTGGTTATCAGTCCTAAAGCAGCTGTGTCTGAGATATCCATGTTCTCTTTGCTAACATCATCTAATTCAGCTCTCTGATTACCTTGGCATGTTCCCCATGCAAATAGTATGTAGGACTATGTGCTTTTTAATAAGCTTGTTTGACATTAGTCATCAGCTTAGGCAAGACCTCCTGGTCCCAGTCATTGCTTTTGCCTTCTTTATTTCTCAATCTCCAGTCTTCCCACTTGATGCCTCCCCATTCAGGATATTTGGAACCTTTATTCCTGGGAGTTCAGATCAATTTGCAAGTGCTCTTTCCTTTCCCTGCAGGTGGCACCAATGCAGACAACATTCCTAGCATACTTAAAGCCCCGGATTTGATACCCAGCTCTGCAAAACTCTTTTCATGTCATCTCAGAAGATTCTCCGTACATGCTCTACCAGCAAGTTAGAAACTACTCTGCCATGATGAGCAGCGGAACCAGCTGTTGTCACTGTATGCTAGCTCTGTGATAGACAGGCACTATCATTCCCCTAGATTTGTCTTGAAATGGACTAGTTCATCACAATTCCATTTGTGTTGTTCACTCCAACACCCCCAACTCTGGCTGGCCTCATTAGTGGCTGCAGAGACTATGGCACACCCACCACAGACACCAAATGCTCTCTGCTTCCATGCCTCCATTATCTTGGGGGCTAGAAAGATGACTTAATGGTAAAGAGCACTGGCTGCTCTGTCAGGGTGACTCACAACCATCTATAACTCCAGTTTTGAGGAGATCCAGTGCCTTCTTATGACTTCCAAGAGCACCAGGTATACACGTGGTACAATACATACATGAAGACAAAATACTCAACATAGGTAAAATAAAATAATACAATTTTTAAAAAGAAAAATGCCTCTACTATGCTGCTTCCTTTGCATGAAATGAGTTTGCTTCATGTGCATGTGTGTGTGCATGTGTATGTGTGCACATGTGCATGCATGCATGTGTGTGTGTGTATTTGTGCACACATGTGTATGAGAGTCTGCCTGAGTGTATCTAGTCCCAGAGGTGTCTTCCTCTGCCATTCTGCTTATTCCCTCGAGATAGAGTCTCCCAGTGAACCAACTCACCACTGCAGCTATAGTGACTAGCCAGCTCCTGCCTGCTGGTTTGGGGCTATAGGCATACCCTGCAATGCCTGGCTTTTGTGTACCTCCTCCCCCCCCTCCTCCTCCTCCTCCTCTTTTCTTCTCTTCTTCTTCTCTTCTTCTTCTTCTTCTTCTTCTTCTTCTTCTTCTTCTTCTTCTTCTTCTTTTCTTCTTCCTCTTCTTCTTCTTCTTGTTCGGTTTGGTTGCTTTTTGCTTGCTTGCGATTTATCTTTTAATGAAAGTGGCTGTTGACATCCCCGACTGTTACTGTTTAGGTGCCTGTACCTGTCATCAGGTCTGATACTATTGGCTTTATAAAATGAAGAGCTAATAAATTAGATGTGGATAGATTCACAGTCTGTCCTCCTGTTGACTCAGCCGACTGATCATTATAGAAAGCCCATCTCGTCTTCCAGCTTTCTCCTGTGTATTTTGGCAGATATAACTACTCACCCCTGCTCTCGGTTCTCATTTGCATAGACTGTCATTTCCTGTCCCCTCACTTTGAGTATCTCTATGTGTGTGCTTTCATGCACACCAGTGAAATAAGTTCTCTTCTGGGGAAGTTTTCTTGGATCATTTTAATATATTTCATTTATTCTTTGAGAATTTCATACATCTATGCAATGTACTTTTTGATCATATCAATCCTTCACTACCCCTCCAATCCCCCCAGACCCTCCAACACACCCCCATAAACTCCTTTCTTTAAGACCCACTAAACCTAATTAGTACTACCCATATCATATAGGTGTGAGGCCATCCGCTGGAACATGAGCTACCTACCAATGGCCACAACTTCAAAGAAAAGGGACTGTCCTTCCTGAAGCAGCCATCAACAATCAGCTAGGGGTGAGTGCTCATGAATCCTTCCCCTCTCCATGGTGGAATTGACTGGTTGGATCTTGTACCGGCCTTGTACAGGCCACCACAGCTGCTGTGAGTTCGTGAGTGCAGAGGCCCATCCTGTCTAGAAGACACTGCTCATGGCAATCCTCCCCATCCTCTGGCTCTAACCTCTGGATCTTACCATCTTCTGGCTGCCTCTTTCAAGATGTTTCCTACATCTTGTCGGGGGGATTGGGATGTGGGGACATCTTTTTCCTTTCATCAAGCTACTTTCTTTAGTCTGTTTACTTTCTAGGTTGTTATTGACGGAGGGGGGTGTAAAATATAGACCCTGTCATTTTGATGAGATTTTCTTTTTTTTTTTTTTTTTTTTTGAGACAGGATTTCTCTGTGTAGCCCTGGCTGTCCTGGAACTCACTCTGTAGACCAGGCTGGCCTCAAACTCAGAAATCCGCCTACTTCTGCCTCCCAAGTGCTGGGATTAAAGGCATGCACCACCACTGCCCAGCTTGATGCGATTTTCTAATTATTTCGAATATTCTTTGTTTTTCTTCTTTTCTGTGGTTCAATGATTTGCTGTATTCATTTGTTTCTTTTTTCTCTTTGTGTATCTTCTTTTCCAGTGTGGTTTTATATCTTAATACAACGATGGTCACCAGTCATTCACTTTTAGATGGAGGATGCCCCATTGCATCTTTTGTAAGCTTGAGTTGGTAGTCATGAATTCTCTCCATTTAGAGTGTGTGTGTGTGTGTGAGTGTGTGTGTGTGTGTGTTACAATTTTTATTGCTACAATGAAACACTATGACCAAACATCAAGTTGGGGAGGAAAGGGTTTAATTTGGCTTACATTGCCATTTTAGTACAGAAACTCTAACAGGGTAGGAACCTGGAGACCGGAGCAGAAGCCATGGAGGGGTGCTGTTTACTGGCTTGCTCCTCGTGGCTTGCTCAGACTGCTTTCTTACAGAACTCAAGGCAACTACAAGGGACTAGGTCCTCCCATAACAATCACTAATTAATAAAATGCCCTACAGGCTTGTGTACAGCCCGATCTTCTTATAGAGGCATTTTCTCAATTAATGTTCTCTCCTTTTAGATAACTCTCGCTTGTGTCAAGTTGACAGAAAACTAACCAGCACAGAGTTGGGGTTGGAAAGTCTTGTTTCTCTTTCATTTCTAAGTGATAGCCCCACTGGCTAAGGTTGGCAATTACTGTCTTTAAGGATTTGGAACAGGTCATCACTCTGTTTCCTCGTGGCATGTAAGGTCTCCCTGAGAAACCCACTGTTACTTTGATGAGGATACCCGTGGCATTTGTTTTTACACATGTTAAATTTTCTTCTTGGTGTTACACTCCTAACAGTCTGAGTTTGAACATCATGATACTTTTCCCTGGCCATGTCAGTGAGAGTCCCAGGAGATTTTTATACATGGGGGTCTGTCACTTTCTCAGGACGAAGGAATTTTACATTTCTATTTTATTGAATAAGCCTTCTACTCTCTTAACTTTGTTTTCCTCGCTTTCATATATTCCAAAATGAAAACATTTGTTTTATTGTGTCCTATAAATTCATTACATTTTTATTTGTTTTGTGTATGTATGTGTATGTGCAGCACAGTGCTTGTGTGGAGATCAGAGGCCAGCATTGTGGAGGTGACATGACTTATTCCATGTTTATCACATTTTTACTTATTTTGTGTGTGTATGAGTGAATTGGCATGAGAACAGCTTTGTTAGTTCCATTCTTTCCTTCCACTGTGGGGGTCCTGGAACTTGAACTCACTTCCACGGGCTTGGCAGAAGACACCTTTACCCACCAAGTCATCTTGCCAACCTGCCCATATGTTTAAATACTTTCCTAACTCTTTCTTTCAAACCAAGATATTTCAAAATATCTGTGATTAAGTTCAGATATTTTTCTTCCATTTGAAGTATTTGATGGTTGAAGGCATCTGCTGTGTTTTTGCACTTGGTTGGTCCCAGTCCTTTATTCTAATTGTTTTCAGAACTTTGGTTTTTACTCAATTTCTTATCACAGTTCTCATTTCATGTAATTAGGTTTCTATATTCTCTTAGATTTCACTGAACTTCATATCACCACTGTTTTAAATTCCTTATCAGACTCAATGTGGTAAGGAGATTCTGGGAAGGGCTGTCCTATACCACAGACTGGTAATTTAGAAACATCAGAAATTAATTTTTCATGTCTGTGAAGGCTGGGAGGTTAGACACAGCACATGTCTGTAATCCTAACTATTCAGAAGGCTGAGGCAGGAGAATTATTTCTTGAGCAAGAAATCAAGCTGCTGTCTCAAGTAGGTTTTTTATAAAATTGCGCGTGCGCGCACACACACACACACACACACACACACAATAGATATAGAGATATAGAGATATAGAGATAATAGAGATATAGATAGATATATATCAGGGGCCTGGCAAGATAGCTCACTAGGTAAAGGTGCTTTCTGCTAAACCTAACAACCTGAGTTCATCATACAGAACCTATTAGGTAGAAAGAGAGAACCAATTCACACAATTTGTCCTCTGACCTCTATACTGCACTATGGCTTGCACACACATGCACATGTGCATACGGGCGCGTGCACACACACACAAAATAATTAATGTAAGCAGTTTAACTATATAACAACACTAGCACAAAAAAATGAGAAAAGTAAACAGAATTAACCATCTACCCAATCTTTGCCTCCCTTGGGAAGAGATAAAAGTTCTGTTTTGAAGAGTCTAATAAATCCAGGTATTAAGTTCTAGAGAAACTGTTAAAGGAATAATAATGTGATGTCTAATTAAAGGCGAATGCAGGAGAGAAATATAGTAATAAAAATCATTGATTTATCAAAGAATAAAGGAACAAAGAAAAATAAATCAAATAGAAAACAAATAGCAAGATGATATCATTAAGCCCGGCTACCTCAGTAATTAAATGTAAATTGACCAAATACTCCAATTATAAGACATTGATTAGATGCTAAAATCTAATTATATACTGTTTACAGGACTCACTCTTTGTGTGTAAGGACAAAAATGTGCATTGTAAAGGGAGGGCTAAATATGCCCTCCAAAGGGAGGATTGAGAAATTATAAAAGCAAGAGGATCCCATTGAGCCGGGAGTTTTCACTGACTTACTTTCCCTGAGACCTGAGGACTTTCCTAAAAAGAGAAAATTAATCAACAAACGTTAACTCTGGGACTATAGGCTCTGGGACTATAGCTCAGTGAGTGTGTTTGCCATGCAAGCATGACCACCTGACTTCGGATTCCCAGAACCCATGGAAAGTCAGAGGTGGCCATGTGCATCTGCAATCCCAGCACCTCTGAAAAGAAATAGGAGGTGCAGACAGGAGAATCTACCAAGGCCACTCATGGGCCACATAGCATGGCATACACAGCAGAGAGCAGGAGCAGGGAACACAGATCTCAAATAAAGTGGAAGGTGAGGACCAACGGCAGAAGTTGTCCTCTACCCTCCGTATGTGTGCTCTGTCATGCACTCAAGCAAATGCATGGGCTCACACGTGCGCACACACATGCACACGCACACGAATACACACACACAAACACATTTTAAGTAGTAAACATACAGAGGCCAGCATTCCTACTGTCATAACTAACATATATGTAACCTTCTTTACAACAGTCCAAAAACTAAGACTATATTTTATCTTCACTGTGGAAATGGCAAATGTGAATCTCCTGGCTTTTTAAGTGTCCATACCCATGCATTGGGTTTCAATACCTCCTCTCTCCTTGGATGTTGCCATGTGTTCTCTCCCCCCCGCCGACCTCCCCTTCTCACCTTTCTCTCCTTTCTTTCTTCTCTCCTCTCCATCCCCACCTCTCCTTTCCTTCTTCTGTCTCCTTCCTTTATTTCCCATGTGGCTTGCAGTAACATATTCTACAGGTTTCTCCCTTCCCTCCAGGCTAGTCTCCATATACAGAATCACAGTAGTGATTTAACTTGCTCTTAAAGTTTCCATCCCACAGACCATACCACATGTACAATGGCAAACCCCAGCAACAGCTTGACCAAGTGATTAACAGGCAGGCTGAGGTGATGGTTTGGACATTAAAAGATTAAAGGGGCTTCCTTACAAGCACCAAGACTTGAGTTCAATCCCTAGGACCTATATAAATAAACCCAGTATGGTGACATATGATTGTAACTCTAAAACTGGAGAGATAAAAGGAGCTAGCTGACCAGCCAGGCTAGTGTAGCTGGAGAACCCCAGGTCCTAGTGAAAGGTCATATCTCAAAACACAAGACGGACAGTGACTGGGGAATAACAGCAGAGATTGTGCAAGTGCGCGCGCACACACACACACACACACACACACACACAAACAATCACCAAAAGGTGAGAATGCGCATATCTATGGATGCTGTGTGCCTTTGGGTGAGATAGCTGTGTTGGAACACTATCATTCATAGACTATTCCAGCCAGAAATGACATACAACCAACAATGGTGATTACAGGGAACCATCAAATCTGGTCTTCTACAACACCAAATCTGAGGAGTCAATCCATGCTAAAGACTAAGGGGGTAATACAATTGCTGAATATATGATCATGGACCAGAATCTATCCTAGAGGGCATACTGATGTGTGGGACATTGTTATTATATTGATTTACACACATTGTCAGTTAACAGAATTAGAATATGAACTGAGTAGATAAGCAGTCCATCAATGAAATTTTTTTAAGTTAACTGTACTGTAATTATGTAAGAGGATATTCATATTCTTGGGAAGTATACAATGAACTATGGAAATAAAGATACATAATATATCTAGCAGTCTCAAATCATTCAGGGAGTATAGACACAGTATGTAGATACACAGACATATATGGACAGACACACAGATACACACATATGGTAGGTAGAGAGAGAGAGAGAGAGAGGCAGAGGTTATAGGGCAGAGAGAAAACAGCAAAGCAAATAAAGAAACCATAATTAACACATCCCAGCAGAACAGAACATCTTTGTACTGTGTTCCTATCTATTCTATGACCTTAAAATTATTTTTGCAAATGAAATACTTTATAAAAAAAAATGGAAGGGAAAAAAAAAAAAAAAACTTGGTTGTTCTCCAAAACACGTTGTGGTTTTCTTTTGAACATAGCCCTTTTTTTTTTTAAGCCAGAGAGTCAGCTGGAGACAGAGGCATGGTAAATGAAGACCATTGGGCCCACCTTCTACCCCAGCCTGGGAGTCTGATACCCTGGGTCAGTCTGTTTAACAAATTGTCTATTCTCCCAGCAGTAGGCACTGCTCTATGCAAACAGGAACAACTCAATCAAAAGCTGAGAGACTAAGAGATTCTGCATGCTCATCCCTAAACAGGACATGTGTATCAACTCCACCCAACCCTTCTCAATCCTCAAGGACCATCACAGCAGAGGAGACAGGAAGCACATGACAGATAGAGAATGATGAAGAGAATGGTGAGGAGGGCTATGACGTGCTGTCTTCTGGACATGGTGTGACTATCGCAGTCATGAACTCACAGCAGGTCTGGTTACATGCCAGTCAACATGCGTACATAGATGGTAGATGGGTTAGGTGCTCTCCAAGCCCCACCCTTTACCAAGCAGCCTTTGGCAGCTGATAGCTTCTGAGAGGGGGAGAATCACTCTTCCTTGAGGGTGTGGCTGCTGATGGGTTTCCCACATTCCAATGGACAGTCCCCCACCCCCACCCCACCCCCTGCACATTCAGGCAGCAGCTATAATAACCCACAATATCCAATTCCCTCTTCCAACTCACTCTACATCCCCATAGCACACCCTTCTCCCAGCTTCATGGGAAGTGGGGATTGAATATGACCTCACTTCATTGTATGCTTGTATAATGTTCTAAAAGAATTAAGACAAAGTTCTCTAGGCCATCCAAGGCTTCGGCAGCCTAATCCGCAGCCTGAGACAGAGGGGAGTTGAATTAAATGACATTCCCTCACAGTGGGAGAAAATGATTTTCTTGGCAATCCCTCTTTTAACCTCTCTACTGATATTTGACATTGGGCTGTCTCTATCTGACCTCTGTCTGACTTCACACAAAATTCTCTCTTAACACGTTTGCTCATCTACCCCAAAACCGACACAGCAGGCTCTATAGTCAAAGACAATAGCAGTCAACAAGATTGGCTGGAATTTAATAGAGCTGTTATTATTAATATAGTTCTTTCCCATTTACAGTAACTAAGGGTGTTTTCAATTAACCCTACTGATAGAAAGTTGTCTTGAAAAGTGAATTAACTAATTTAATGGAATTGAGTAAAGTGATTATATACTAATGGAAATGGAACGCAAATTTGACAAAAATTATAATAATGTTACAACTAGAGACTGGCATTTAGAAAGCACAACCCAAAAGGGTACCTTGAGACTCAAATTACTCCACAATCCTTTTATTACACATGATCCCAGATCTCTAGGCACACTGTGACCCACCAAAGGTGCATTGTGACCTGATGCTCTCTCCACTGTCTGAGTCTTCTCGTTCTCCTTCTAAAAAAATTTAAAAATTAATTTAAAAATGTCCGGATATGAACTCTGGCCTATACACACACAACTTCTATACAGGAATATTAAAAAATGTTGTGTTCATTGGGTTTTTTGTCAGCTTGACCCAAGGTGGGGTCCTGTGATAAAAGGGAGCCTCAGTTGAGGAATTGCTTCATCGGGTTGGCCTGAGACCAAGTCTGTGGGGCATTTTCTTGACCAATGGCTGACACGGGAGGGTCCATGCCACTGTGTGCAGTGCCACGCTGAGCAGGTGGTCCATAATGGAGCAGGCTGAGAACTTTGCCATAGGGAGCAAGCTAGGGAGCAGTATTCCTCCATGGACTCTGCTTCAGTGACTGTGTCTACTCTCCTTCCTGATGGACCATTAGCTCTAAGATGAAATGAACCCTTTCATCCCCATGATGCTTTTAGTCATAGTGTTGATCACAACAATAAAGCCAACTAGGACAGGAGTAGACAAGTTGGTTTTTCTCCCACCACACTGCTCACCTTCCTGTTTTATGTGTTGTTAAAACGTGTATCTTTAATGTCTCCCAGAAAGATGAGTGTTGAAGACTCGGTCTCCAGCTCATGTACTATCAGGAGGTGGGGGAACTTTAAGAGATGGAGCCATGTGGTTGTTTTAATAGGTATAGCCCCCATAGACTCGTGGGTTTGAATGCTCGGCCATAGGGGGTGACACTATTAGGAGGTGTGGACTTATTAGGGTAGTTGTGGCCTTGTTGGAGGAAGTGTGTCACTGTGGAAGCAGGCTTTGAGGTCTTATATATGATCAACCTATGCCCAGTGTGGTACACAGTCTCCTTCTGCTGCCTGTGGATTAAGATGTAGAACTCTCAGCTACTTCTACAGCACCATGTCTGCCTGTAGGCTCCCATGCTTCCCGCCATGATGAAATGAACTAAACCTCTGAAACTGTAAGTCAGACCCAATGAAATGTTTTCCTTTATAAGAGTTGCCTTGGACACAGTGTCTCTTCAGAGCAAGGAGAAATTTAGGTCACTTGAAGCACACCCTCGAAGAAACATTGAGGCCCTTCATGTGACCATCTCTCATTACCTTGCTGCCATGTTGTGAACAGCTCTGTTCCACCTGGGGCCAAATAGCCATGGAGTAATACCTCCAAAGACAGATAAATCTCTACTCAGCAAATTGTCATCTCAGTCAGGGGTCACACTTATGGGAAGCTGGCTTTTCGGAACTTGAATTCATCTCCACAGAGGACTCTGTCCTGAGTAGTGGGTCTGTGATTATCAGCATGGTCTCTGGAACATCTGTGTGAGCACCACCTAAAAGCTCATGGACACAAAGTGCTGGGCACCTTCTCGATCTCCTCAACCAAATTGCTGAAGACAGAGTTTGCTCCTCTGCTTTTTCTCATATCTACGTTAACATACCCTCACAAAAGGAATTTGGAAAAAGGGGAAAGAGAGGATCTGTTTTGGCTCACAGTTATAGGTTATAGTGCATCAAAGGAAGGAAGCCACAGTGAGAGCTTGAGACAGCTGGTCACATATATCATATCAGAAATAGAGCAATGAATGTGTGCATGCTTGGGCTTCGCTCATTTTCTCCACCTGTACAGTATAGAGTACCCTGTCCAGGTCTCACACAGCAAAGATGGATCTTCCCACATGAATCAATGTAATCAAGGTAATACTTCTAGATTCTGTCAAGTAGGAACTAATGCTAACCACAACATGTCCTGGGGTGTGTGTGTGTGTGTGTGTGTGTGTGTGTGTGTATGTGTGTGTGTGTGTGTTGCTTGCACACTAATATGATGATACCTTGAGCCATGTTTCCTTATCAATTAAACTAGGAGATAATGGAGCCAAGAGATATAGCATGGAGAGAGGTAACCCTAAAATTCGGTATTTGGTGACATGCATTAATCTGTCTCTTCATTTCATCTCTGAGTTTAAGCTGATTATCTTATTACTAACTGCTAACTCTCTCATCCAATACAATATGATCCTGACTATAAAAGACATATTTAGCTCACAGAAAAATATGGGAAGAAAATATATTTAACAAGTAAAGCCTTGTTTCATCTTGATGGAAGGTTTATAAAGGCTCATTTCCCCTCGGTATTTTTCCTATTTGTTATAACCTAACCTTTGTAATCAGAAAATATATATTTAAAAGAATAATCGAGGGAGTTATTTTTAAACCTCTCATTTTAAAAGAGAACTGAGAGCCAGTGAAACCACAGAATAATGGCACAGTGGTATAGGACCCTGGGCAGATGGTAAACCGAGGAAGCAGGAACACAGAGTGCTCCGAATCAGTAGCAATGAGGTGTTAAGCAGACAATTAACACTTACATTCTAAATAGCAGCTGAATATAAATGAGAGCAGATGGGGCTCAATAGCTATGAAAAGACCTAAGGCAGGACAGAGATGAAAAAAAGATAAACAAGCAAACATTTAAAGAACTGAGACGTACCCCTGGGAGCACTGGCTTGGGTTATAACTTTTATTTCCGGTGACCCTTGGCCCTACTCATTTATCCCAGGACTCAATGGTGCTACATCCATTCCTAGAATATGAAGCTTGCTAATACCCAACACATACTACATGCTTACTGTGCATCGAGCGCTGAATGTATATTTATACATACAATATGTCTATTTCAAGATTTAGTTTCTTTTGACTGATGTGTGTGCCTGTGTATTTATCTGCAGAAGCATGCACATGTGTGCAGTGCCCACAGAGGCCAGAAGAGGACACCAGATTCCTCAAAGCTGGACCATTTTAAGCAGCCTGACATGGGTGCTAAGAACTGACCTCAGGTCCTCTGAAAGAGCAGCAAACTCACTTAACCACTGAACATCTCTCCAGATCCTGAATATATTTTTAACTTGTATTTACTTATTTATGTGTACATTTACATTGATTACATACAGGTGCACTATGTGCACAAACGTATGTGCATATATGTGTGTAGACATGTGAAGGCCAGAACTGAAGCTGGAGCTCATTCCTCATGAATCTGCACATTTTTTGTTTGCTTGTTTGTTTGCTTGTTTGCTTGCTTGCTTGCATGCTTGCTTGCATGCTTGCTTGCTTGCTTGCTTGCTTTTGAGGACACAGTCTCTCACTGGAACCTGAGACTCACTCATTAGTCTAAGCTAGCTGTCCAGTAAGTTCCATGTCTGCATTTCTGAGCTCGGGGACTGTAGTTGGGTTACAAGCTTGCACTATCACCATCACATCAGCCTTTTCTTTCCTTTTCTTTCCTTTCCTTTTCTTTTCTTCTCCTCTCCTCTCCTCTCCTCTCCTCTCCTCTCCTCTCCTCTCCTCTCCTCTCCTCTCCTCTCCTCTCCTCTCCTCTCTCTCTTCTCTTTTCTTTTTAATGTCTGAGTTCTGGGGATTGAACTCAGGCCTTCATTTTTGCAAAGCAAACATTTCACCAACTGAGCTATCTCCCCAACCCCTCAAATGCTGAATTTATGCAGGAATTTATGTGTACATTGGTTAATTCCTGCAACACGGGTTCCATAACTGTCCCGATTACATGGATTAGGTGGCAAGAATTTAAGACTAATACCTGATTCAGATTTATGTAAGCAGAAAATGGTGAAACTTTGAGTTAAATGCTTCTGGCTGCAGAGCCTGCCTGCCTTCTTCTAGACACCACAGCAGCAGATAGTGTTTGCAGACGTTATAAAATGTCATCTTGCACACTGCCCAAGCTCCTGTGTTGCTGTCAAAATAGAAAGATTTCAGAGTCTTCTCTTTCTTTGTTGTCCACGAAGTCTGAGCACTCTTGATCAGAGATAAATGCAATTATTGAACAAGTCTCCCTGATGGAAGGCAATTCAGAGCCTCTCAGAGGACAAGGAGAATAAGGAGACCTGTGGCTCACCGCTCTGGATGGATAATCAGTTTGATAAATAGGTTCTCATGGCTCAGTGTCAGTGAGCACTGTAAGGGGTTGCCCATCACTTAGTGGACATGATGAAAACTGGCCCGATGGGAGTTAAAGGAGCCCAGCCTACACATCCAGTCCTGATTATTGACGGGTATGACTTAAGGATGATATTGAACCAGACCAAAAGGCACTGGGGAAAAACAGCAGGAGCTAACCAGGAGAATGGCTGCACAAGAGACACAGAGAAGATCGATAAGGTACACATACCATAGACTTAGTCTGCAAGCTGGGTATAGAAGGGTACTCCTGGAATCAGCACTCGGGAAACTGAGGCAGGAGGATCACTGCATGGCAAGACACTGCTAAAAATAAAATAAAAAAATAAACATATCTCTCAGTTGCTCCTACCAGTTGTCCCTTTCCCAAGGGGAAAGATTTTTGAATGTGTCAGGAAGGAACCCAAACCTTCACCACAGTGAAGCATTGTGGTGACCAACTGGGCTGACTAGTTTTATGTGAACTTGACACAAGCTAGAGTCACTTTGGAAGAGGGAACCTCAGTTGGGAAAATATGTAGGAGGAGCTAAGGTGGGAGGAATAAGGAGAGGAAGAGGAAAAGGAAGAGAGGAGCTAGGGAGATCAGAGATGTAGGAGGATGGAAAGCCATGCAGGTATGGAGAGCAGTGCGGGTAACTACTTTTATTTAGGCTAGCTAATTGGGAAACAACTCTCTTTGTGTGGACATATTGTTATTGAGCTTTACCAAACATATTTGATTAATCTTTAAGCATTAGAGTGTCATTTTTTCTACCAGGCCTGTGTGGATGGCAGGATGGGCTGGGCAGTGCCCAGCCTTGCAGAGACAGCGTGGAAGATTGGCAGAGCCATCTCCCATGCTGGCATCTCGTGGGTAGCAGGGCTGGTGTTTCTGTCTGGCCATTTCTAGCTGCTGCGTGTACCTGGCCTCTGGCCACAGAACATGGCAGCTGATCTAGGCAGAGCTGCTGCAGCTTAGCCAATCGGCTTGACCAGCAGCTGGTTTCTTTAAATAATTACTTCAACAAAAATGCACCCACCAGATTGACCTGTGATGAATTTTCTTGATTGATGATTGATGTAGGAAAGCCCTGCTCATTGTGGGTGGTGCTATTCATGAGCTGGTAGTTCTGAGTGCTATAAGAAAGCAGACTAAACAAGTCAGGGGGTGGGAGGGAGCAAGCCAGTAAGCAGCACTACTCTATGGCCTCTCCATCAACTCCTGACTCCAGATTCCTACCTCAAATTCCTGTGCTGACTCCCCTAGAAGACTGACTTAGAAACTGTAGGCTGAAGCAAACCCTTTCCTCCCCATGCTGCTTTTGGCCATGGTGTTTTATCATAGCAATAGAAACCGTCACTAAGACACCATCCCAAGCCAGGAAGGAAGCAGTGCATCCAACCCCACTTCTTCTTTATTTCTAATGAAAGTGGGATGTTCCTTTCAAATGGATGCCAACCTGAGGAAGAGCACCAGAGAAACAAGCTCCGCCAGAGAAGGAAGTTTCAGAGACAGGATCAGATAAGTCCCAACACTACCAGGTCCCTGCTCCAGACAGGTGGGTATTTGGAACCACATCTGTTATAATTGCCACCGAAAGCTACTTGTAGACAGAGCCTGCTGTCGGCTGGGCTGTGCAGAGAAGGAGCTGTGTGGGGAAGAACTGCACTGGGAAATGAAGAAGTCAATAAGGACTGGGTGCCAGCTGGCTTTTACACAATTGAGCTCACTTGGGTAAACAAAAGTTATAACTTCGTGTGCCTCCTGCCAGCACCGTCCTAGCTGGGGTTCTGACTTTCTATTTCGCACTCCATTTGGCTTTTAGAAGCTTAACATCTGATGACATTTTGCACCAGTTAGGGGGTCTGGTGACCAAGAAATCTCTAGAGGGGCTAGGTAAAGATTTCTCAATGGGTAAAGTGTTTGATTTGCAAACACAAGGGCTTGAGCTAAATTCCTGTAAAGAATCCAGGAGGGCGGTTTATATTCTTAGCATGGTTAGGGGACAGAGAGAATTGGGCCCCTGAGTTGCACTTGCCTAGTTGGCAAGTCTCATGTCCCAGTGAGAGATCCTGACTTTAAAAAATGAGGTTAATAGATCCTGGGGAAAAACATACAACATTGTCCTCTGGCCTCCACATGTACACACAAACATGGATGCACACCTGCATGTATTTACACACACACACACATGCTTGCAAAAGAGGAAATGGATAATCTCTCTAACCCTACTTAATTATAAACTCAAATGTGCAGACACTGGTGTCAGCATCGGAAGGTCTGACAGGATGCCCCTCAGTGATGAATAGACAAACCCATACCGTCTAGAAATGAATCTCAGGTAAAACAAAACCTGGGGAAACACCTTCCCATTGCACCCCACAACAACCAGACATTAAAACAGACAAGACATTGCACTTGGTCTCTGTGCTTCTGCCTTGCTTCAACCACAAACCTAAAATTGCCTGCTCCGTTGACATTGGCATGGCTCCAACCTGCCTGGCCATCTAATTCCCAGCATTCTTCAATCCAACATGTGACCTAAGGAATATTGGTCTCCAAGTATTACAAACCCTGTAGAATTGAGCAGAGATAACTAACCCCTGTTCTAGAGAGTCCACTGACATGATTACAGCCCAAAACCAGACATGCGCTGGATCAGCCACAGGGACCTCTTGACAAGCAGCTGTGAATTGGCCACTGAACTCCAAAGCAGCAGGTCATGTTGAGCAAGCACGAACTGAGTGACGCTGCAAGACAGACACCATGCCAGGCCTGCAGAGACGTGATAGATTCGGGAAGCCATTGGAGGGGTTTAATACAAACAAAAGGAGGGGCATAAGCCAGGCATGAAGGCTGGTATTCTGCCACTCAAGAGGCTGAGACAGGAGAAGGAACATGATTCAAGTCAGAGGGATTACAAAGTGAGACCCCACACACACACACATCTCAACACACCTTCCCCAGAAAAAGAAAAAATAAAAAAGATGTCACCCACAAACTGGTGGCACATGCCTGTAATCCCAGCACTTGGGACAGTGATACAGGAGACTTGAGATTTCCCAGCCAACTACAAACTGTTAGGTGGTTCTGAAGTCTTAGGAGTGGGGCCTTGTGAAGGAGTCATTATGAGCATGCCACTGAAGAACTACTGGGACTTGGAGATGCTTCATATGGCTTGTCAACTTGACACAACAAACTCCTGAGCATGTCTATGAGAAAGTTTCTGGATGAGTTAACTGAGGTAGGAAGACGTACCCCAAATGTGGATAGCACCATCCCGTAGAGTCCTGGACTTCACGCAAAGGGGACAGGGTTGGGCACCATTGTTCATCTCTCTCTGCTTCTGGGCAGCAGATACAGAGTGGCTCCTCCACCCTCTTGCCACCATGCCTTTCCCTGCTAATATGAACCATATACTCAAATTGTGAGCCAAAATTAACCCTTCCTGCATCTGATAACTGTTGTCATGTGTCTTGTTATAAGAACAGGAAAACCAACCAATATAAAACCTGAGGCCTTCCTCTTCCTCGGCCACATGACATGAGTAGCATTTCTCCACCATGCATGCCCTGTTCCACCATTGACTCTGGAACAGAGCAAGAGACTACAGACTAATCTTTCTGTCAATCATCTCAAGTGCTTTGTCACAGTATCAGAAAGCTAATTAGCACACAGCCTCCTCTGTCATCTTTAGCAGCAAATATCACATCACCAAGGAGCTTTCCTGACTGCACCCCATATGAAGAAATGAATCCCAATCTGCCTTTTCTGTATCCCATACATGCATGCACATGTGCACACATGGATCACACACACACTGGATAATATGCACATTCATTGTCACTGAATTCTCACCTCATTCCTCTCTATTAAAGGACTTGTGACCCAGCAATGTTTTGCTACCTTGCTTCTCAATTGTCTGCTCTACTCTAGAAGTTACATGAGAATAGGAACCAGGTCTGTCTCTCTTTTCCCGGTGCTTTGAAGACAGTCTGGTAAACGGCAGACACAAAACATCTGTTTGCTGAATGTTCAGTAAGTGGGAGAATGAACAGACTCCCTTCCCATGCTCATGCATGGGGGTAAGTGGAGGAACAAGTGGGGAATGAGTGGGATGGAGAATTCAGAGGCCATTTCAAGACTTTAGCAAATACCAAGGAGAGATCATTTGAGATGGGCTACCTTGCTAGTAACCTAGCTTTGTGGCATGCCCAAAGAGGATGATCATCATAGAGGAGGCTTAAGTATCATATAGTGCCACTCCCTGATGACTAAGCACCCAAATACATGAGCCTCTGGGGACCATTCTTATTCAAACCATCATAGTCTCTTTATGACCTTGGCCTGGTGATGATCCCAAGCTAATAAGCAGGGGACACTAGAGCAAGAAAGGGGGAGTTTCCCCTCCAGGAGACACATGGCAGGACAGGACGTGATATGCATTCAATTAGAGTCTCTGATTCTAGAACCCTCAGCAATGAGCTCTTGCTAATTGAAAACACTTCTTTGTGTCTGCTTGAGAGGGCAAGACTAAACAAGCCTACTGAAATGTAGTTTATGTCTAAACAGGGCAAGGGAGCCCAGCAGAACAGCAGCAGACCATCTATCATGGAGGATGATGGGAGATGTGTCCTTCCGGGTGCTGTTTCAGAAAGGCTGGGCTTCCCAGGCTATGGAGAAGGCATTGATAAGAAGAAAGGAGTCCTCTCCACCTTACAGCAATTTCTTAGAAAGGGAAAAAATGACTGCAACAAATGGCCCATGCTGCTGGGGCTTGATTTTGGTGCAGTCTTGTTTCTGAAAGAGGCATCCACTGGTTTATGAGCTGAAGGTGGGAGTCTTCAACCTCCACCCCAGAGGAGGGGCACTCGTGAGACCTCAAGGCACCACCAGGCAGACAATAAGAGCATTAGGTTGTCAAAACAGATGGGGTGTGATAGTTTATGCTTGGGCAGAGAGAGGCAGAAGGAGGCAGGAGGATTACTGCAAGTTCCAGGTGAAGCTAGTCTGTAGGGCAAGTCCCAAGCTGGCCAGAACTACCTCCATAGACCTGTCTCAAAAATATAAAAAGCCAAAACCAAACAAACAAAAACCAATAGCCACTCTGTGCAGACTTCTCGGCACTATATCCCTTCATACTCAAATCATTCCACAAACAACCACTGTTTAAGTCCCATTATACAGATTAGGAAAGCGAGACCCTGTAGTTAAATGATTTGTCCAAGGTCATGAAGCTAGTAAGAGAAGGAAGACTAGTCCCTGTGAATGGGAACTCTCACTGACCTATGCCCACAGATCTCTCATATCCTGACAACACAATTAAATACACAGACCTGAGTGAGGCCTGCCATCCTCCAGTACTAAGGTGCTCTGAAATGGTAGCTGAGAGAGTCCTGGAGCCTGCAAGGGTGAAAGGCAGGATGATGAGACCTACCACTAAGGCACATAGACCTTAGAGAAAGGAGGGAACTCTGCCTTGGAGACCCGATATCTTAAAGGCAAAACCTCTTAGCCCTGAGAGGCTCTGTGGCCTTTCTCTCCAGCCCTGACACTTCTCTTCTTAGAAAGGGACCAGCAGCAGTTTGCTATCCATAAGGGGGAAAAAACACAATTAAGCCCCAAAGAAAAACCTCCACAGCGTTTCATTGCAATTGGCATCCACAGCTGTTAGAAACGGTCAAATGTGGAGCCCTGATACAGACAGGCAAATTCTCAGCTGCGAGAGAAGGCTTCATTTAGCAGGCTGGAGAGCAAGCACGAGCTTAATTGAACAAGAGAGAGTGATTGCCTCCCCAGCAGCTACACATAATCAAACAGCACCAAGTAACATAATTCCCGTGATGGTGAGAAATTAGCCCTGCACTCCAAAGACCATCCACTGACCTGCAGATACAGATACCCCAGAACCAGAAGAGACAGACGGGAGGTCACCTGGTCCAGCCACAGCCCCTGTGGGAATCTACTTTGGATCAGGGCTTTCAAAATCATGAACTGCAATGAAGCTAGTGACAGCTTTTTACATAGATGGTGTACACACCATTTATATATAAGTGCACACAGCTCAAATGTTAATTTCAAGACTTGATAATGGGCTCTGACCCACACTACTGGAGAGTATCCTGTTCAAATAACCAACCAGGTTCTTATCCTAACAGACTGAGGAGACAAGGATTAGACAAGGATATTGGTATCGTAGACACAGGAGGGTGAGAAACAGGAAAAGCAGTCAAGACAAGACAGTGTCTGAGTAAATCGTAGCCCCTCTTGATATGTAACTGAAGGTTCTATAGAAGACAGCTACACAGAGAGTAGCTGTAACACTAGTGCTGGGAGAAGCAACGTGGGAACAGAGCTCCTACCCAAACCAGAATCATCAGGTTTCACCACCTTTCAGACTCCAGACCAAGTGCTTCACAGTCCTGCTAGAGCTCATGGGGTCTTAAGACCTGGTTTGGATCTCAGCTCCGTCTCTTACGAGCTGTGTTGTGTGGGGCAGGTTAGTTCCAATTTCTTATCCATAAAAAAGGGATTATTCAAAGTGCCGGCTTTATCGAGTTGTGCTAGGATTAAATGAGGGTGAAGGGACCTGGAGCGAGTAAAAGATAAATTTAAATTAATGGCCAAAGAAAGGAGCTCAGGTCAATATCAACATGCTCCATGAAAAAAATCTCCTATCCAAGGCTGCCTGGGCAGAAGCCACCTGACACCCTGGTTTAACTGACTTCCAAACTCACTTGTTCTGTTATTTCACCATGGTAATCTAACCATAGCAGGACTAGGATCTGAAATCTTCCCCTCTGCAAACAAAGAAAACCAGGAGGGCGACAGACAAGTGTCCCCTCTCTGACGCTAGCTGCCCTCTCAGCATACACTCACATCCAATCTGATTAGTTTTCCAGTTCAGGTCAAGGGTACAAGAAGCTTTCAGGCAGTGCTAACTATGGGATTACACTGTGTGGATGCAGGAGTCCTTGGGTAGGCGCTGTGGGTGGCCTCACGAGATAAAAAAAAAAAAAATCTTCCTGCTTTCAAGAGGAATCTGTGTCAACAGATCCAACACCAAGGTTCTAGTCTCATTGAGAATTAATAGTGAGCTACTGTGTTGGGCTGAAGGTCACCTCCAGTATGACATTTTCACAAGGTGGTTCTCTAAAGATGAACTTGATTGATTCCTGGAAGGCCTCTACCGTGAGTCCACAGAATCAGAGACAAAAATGTAATTATATGCTCAGCTTAACTCTCCAGGCTAGTGGAGAGAGGGGACCATCTGCTGCTAAGAAGAAATGCTGAAGGTGAGCGGGCCTAAGGGGTTGCCACTGCACAATATCTTCTCAGATAGCCCCCTCAGTATCTCTGCAAGGTGAACAAGATCATCAGCCCCATTGTATGGATTAGAAAATAGAGGCCTAGGGGACAATGGTAACTAGAATGGAGAAACTGTGCCCAGACAGAATGAGTACTCATGAGCGGGAGAGCAGACATAAATGGGGGAAAGGATGACAGCATGCCTGCCACAGCAACAGAAATGCAGGGTGGCACTGAAGGCCACAGCTCTCAGTCTTCGTCTTAGAAGCTTCTTAGTGCAGAGGATACAGGCTAATGCAAAAGCTCCCAGCTGCTTAGTGCTGAGAGTAAGGGAATGTGTGTGGTCAGCCACAGACAGGACATCTGCATCAACCCTCCCCCTTCCTCTCAGGGAACATGGCAGAAGAGAAAGACTGTAAGAAGCAGAGGACAGGGGGAGTGCCGGGAGATGCTGTCTTCTGGACAGGACACACTGCTGCACATACAAACACACGGCAGCTGTGACGATCTATACAAGACCCACAGAAGATCTGGCCAGTCGAAATTCTAACATAGATGGGAAACGGGTTGCTAAGGCACTTCCAGCAGTTAGCGGCTTCTAGGGGAGAGAGATTCTCTTCTCTTTGGAGGTGTGGCCACTAGTAGGCTGCCCATGAATATCCTTATACCCATGCACATATGAGGAGCGCCAACTGGACACAGAAATTAAGGACATGAAGTTAGAAGGGGAGAATGATGGGAGGGATGATGGTAGGAGGAGTGAGAATGTATCCATATGATCAAGATACATTGAATCATGTATAAAAGTTGTAAATGATAAATATATTTAAATATGCATTCATTTTATTTATTAAATATTAAATTTAATATTATATTTTATTATATTATATTTATTTATCTTTTTATACAATTATATAATATATTTGTATAGTTACATTATATATAATTAAATTATAATATGATCATTATATTATATTAAAATAGTAATAAATATTATAGTTAATTAAATATTCATTTATTAAATATTTAACATTTAATAAATAACTATTTAAATAAAAATATCTCTAATAAGATTGTGTTTGTGACAACTTAACAAGCCCCTAGAAAGAGCTGTTGTTGAAACTACATTCACTCCTGTCTACGCCTAGAAAATGCTCAAGATGTCATTACCCTGTTGCCCTGAAAATGTCACTAACCAGCAGTTTACTGTGGGCTGGGGACTTGTCCACACACTTTATAGAAATATACATTAACATTTAATCCTTGCATACACCCTCCAGGGTGGAAGCTGCCACTTCACAGCTGAGCAGCCCATGCCCAGAGAGTTAGGATGGTGCAGAGGCTCACACAGCTAACAAATCTGGGTCTGCTTGACACATCCAACTCCTCACAGTGCAGCATGCCAACTTCAAAGAGACCCAGTGGGAAGGTGTGAGCATCCATTGGGTCAAACCCTAATGTCTTAGCATTAGTTCTGCTGATAAAAAAAAAAAATACCCTAACAAAAAAGCAACTAAAGGGCTAAACAAAGCATTTGGGGGGAGGAGATCACTTGAGCTCACAAAGTAGGTTACAGCCCACAGCTACGGGAAAGTCATGGTAGCAGGAGCTCAAGACAGCTAGTCATATCACATCTACAGTCAAGACCAGAGAGAGATGAATGCATGCATGCTCACTTGCTTGTGCTCAGTTCAATTTCTCCACTCCTAGTTCAGGAGCCCCTGACTTGGGAATGGTGCCACCCATAATGGGCTGTGTCTTCCTACATCAATTAACTTAATTAAGAATATCCCCACAGACGTGCCTACTCTCCAACGATAAAGACAATCCCCCATCGCGATTCTGTTTTTACATGATTCTATTGAGTTGACAATTAAAGCTAACTACTGCATATAAAAACTTAAAGAGAATTTATATCTACCTTGGATTATTAAACTGTGCCTGGGAGGCAGCCTTATCTAGCCCATGGACCTACATCTCCTATATCCACTTGAATATTCACTGAGCACCAGCTTTGTGTCAGTCACCATGGTGGCCTTTGGACCGTAGTAAGACTCCTCACCCCGGTGAAAGTTTCCATCAGTGCACACAAAAAATGAAACAGAATAATGCAAACGTTATGGCAGCCAGCAGTCAGTGTTAGGGGGAAAAGCAAGCAGGGAAAAGGCAACAGTGGCTTGGAGGGTGGCCAGGAAGAGCTTGTTAGAAGGTGACCGTGAGTGACATCCCGAAGCAGGTGCTGATACAAAGCAAAGAGATGCCTAGGGGATGAGCCCTCGGGTAAGCACACCTGCATACACCCTGTGGTGGGAACAATTCTGAGTGGGGCACAGATGGAATGGAGAAGATGGGAGATTGGATCGGAGGGCCACAAAGGTAACAGAAACCCTGTCAGCTATTATCAGTAAGTGTGGGATTCAAGTGTGAAGGAAGCCATTGAGAGTTTAGCAGAGTCACAACACCTGATGTGATTGAGTTCCACCACATCTCTCTCTGCACTCTAGACAAGAGACTCATGGGCAGGTGTGAATCGGAGGCCGGCTGGGTGGTGAGACGCTGTTCTGCTCCAAGACTCTTCAATCCATTCCTGTGCCTTCCTTCATGAGTTCTCAATTAATCTCAATTTAGATTAGGTCAAGAAACTGAGATGTCCCAGTGGTTGCGTACTTGCTGTGTAAGTTTGAGGAGCTGAGTTTGGATCCCCAGCACCCACATTAAAAGGAAGGTGTAGTGTCGCACACATATAACCCCTAAACATGGGAGGGGGTGCAGACAGATTCCCCAGATCTCACCTGGCCAGTGAGCTCCAGGCTCAGTGATACAAGGTGATTGAGAAAGGCATCCTGACATCAGCCTCTGGCCTCCACACTCACCTGCATGGATGAGTACATACACATATACATACATACATACATACATACACACACACACACACACACACACACACACACACACATCTCAGGCTATGACCTATTGCAGGGGCTGGCAGTGTGATTTGCTTCAAGTCCCCCAACAAGTCAGAGAGTCAGATATTAAATTTCATCTTGAGTCTAGTGTGTTTTCATTCCACATCCAGCATTAGAATAAATCCATTCTGACCTCCACTTCTGCCCAGTTGCTTTCCTCTGCAGGCTCAGATGACAGCCCCTGGGCCACCGCAGTGGCAGGCCTGGATATAAATACCCTTGTATGTCAGTTTCCAGCAGACAGATGGCACATCCCACACACCATGGGGAAGAGCATCAGAAGAAAATGCCCTGGAGCTTAGTCCTCACAGGACTCCATGCCTCTGGAACAGTGCATCATGGGAAGAGAGGGCAGGGGGTCTTGGAACAGAGCTGGTTATTTATCCAGTTCTTCTTGATGCCCAGCACAATATTAGTTGCCATTTGGGAAAGGAGAGAAATAACAGTTTCCGTTGTCAAGGAGATTACAATCCAGTGGGGAAAAACACACACACCTGTGGGTAGAAAAGACAATAACCTGCAATCAGGAGACGAAGAGGTCCCACACAGGCAATGTCGGGGTTCAGGGCTCCAGGAACTCAGAGAGAGATGAAGAGATTAAAGATCTTTTCCAGGAGAGGAGGAAGAAGCTCAAGAAAGAAACCTAAATGCTTTCTAAGAGCAGCCATCAAACGCCCCGATTGTCTATGCATTTATGCATGTGACGATTTGAATTAGAAGTGCCCACTATAGGCTCATGTATTTGAACACTTGGTCCCCAGCTGGTAGCACTGTTTGCAGAGGTTATGGAACCTTTAGGAGATGGAGCTTTGACAGAGGAAGTATGTCACTGGAGGCGGGCTTTAAGGATTTGTAGCTTAAACCCACTTCCTGTTCCCCCTTCTCTGTTTCCCGTGTATGGATGAAAATATCATCAGCCAGCTTCCTGCTTCTGTCACTGTGCTATGCTTTACCTACAATGCTGGACTCAAAACATAAGCCAAAATAAATTTTTTATCCACAAGTTGCTTTGGCCATGGTATTTCATCACACCAACAGTAGCTGTCTCAGCAAGTCCATCACTGCCAGTAACCTATTGGCATGCCACAGCCTTACAGCATCTGTTACTTTCCCATGATTGTCTGCCTCTTTCTCCCAGTATTTCTTACTAAAGAGGTATTTTTGTCCTTAGAATAGGTATCTGGAAACACGAAAATCTTGAGTCAGTTTGACTAGAGGGACAGGAGGCAGCAATAATGAGCTACTCAGGAAGTCGGGGAAGGTGCCAGAGAAAGGTGTAGCCATGGCTGACTCTTGAAAAGAATTTGGAAATCAGAAGCGGTTGTCCTAGCTGAACTGAGAAGGTCACAGACAACTTGAAAGATAGGAAAGGTGGGCTCAGCTCTTGAGAGCGGGGAGGGTCCAGGCCCCTGAGCCAAGAAGCTTGAACTTGAATGACCAACTCAGTGCCAACACACAAAGTCAAGGCAAGAAGCAACAAAGACTCAAGTCTATGATGGTCTTTTTGTTATTATTATTATTATTGCTATAATATGATACTTGAGGCAGGGTTGTTTGTTTTAGAAAGCTTTTATTTCTCGCCACTCTGTAGTACCAAGGGCACAGTTTGGAAAGGCTGAGGCAGAAGCGTAACTCCCATCTGGTTTTGCGAACATAAAAATGCAGTTCTTACCCAGAAAGGAAAAAAAAAAAAAAAAAAGATAGTTTGTTCTGGAATCAAATAGGAGTGACCATGCTCAGGGAGCACAGACTCAGGTTTGCCCCAAAGACCATGTTCTAACAGGGTGTTTGATGAAGTTCTTATAGAACAGAACAAAGTCATAAATCAAGACACTTTTCAAATGCTTTGGAGGGATCATCTGGTGGGCGGGTTACAGCAAAGCAGGAAAGTCTTAGCTATAGCAGATGCTATCTATCTTAACGGCATTCTTAGCCTTTTGGTTAGTGTTACCTAGTGGCCACAAAGATGTTAGCTCACATACGGAGGTGAGCAAAAAGTGGCTCTTAGGTAGAGATGCCGCAAGATAATTTGACTGTGGACTTGCAACATTCCAATCTTTACACATCACTGAAGTTCTAATCCATTAATCATCATGCCGGATCTCCATCGGTACAGCCGCCCACACACAATCAGTCCAGAGCCCAGCCCGCGTCTCCATCCCCCCCGCAGCACGGGCAGCCTTTCTGTTTCCCTGGACAGGATTATTCTAAGCAGCCTCTGAGGCCCCACAGGACTGAACCCAGCGTTATCTCCTGCACACAGTGGCTGCCTTGTTAAAAGGCAATCAGAGGAGCTGACGTTAATAAATGTTAACACCCTCGATGTGGAGTCAGGCAATTAAAATCCCTCCTCGGGACCTCTGAGACCAGCCTGTGCAAAACCCACCCGCTGCCTTAATAAGCTCAGGTCGTCACAGGACGAACAGAAAACAGGGAGAAGGGGTAGACAATAAGCTACCAACCAGGACGGGGCAACCACCAAAGATCTGTCCCACACTGCCATCCCTCCTCAGAGGATCCCACCAAAACAAGAAGCAAGGTTCTCAGGCAAGACTGAGGGGCCTGAGAAGTCCTCTGGACTTGAGGTGTTCAGTGAAGGGTCAGGGACATTCTCGGGAAGGGCTGGCTGTGGGTTCCAACCTCTCTGCTCCTTACAATGGGTTTAGAGCATGGGCGATCGACAAGTACAAAGGAGTTGCTTTTCTGCTGGTGCAGAGGCCTGTAGGAGCTCATCGTGCTGCCTCAATCATACCTTCCCTTCCAAGTTCTTTTGTATATTTACTGTGTGTGTGTGTGTGTGTGTGTGTGTGTGTGTGTGTGTGACCACATGCCATGGTATATGTGTAGAAGGCACTTTGCAGAGGCTGTCCTCCCCCTCTACCTACCACTGGGCATCAGGCACTGAACTTGGGCTGTCAGGCTTGGCCGCAAATACCTAAACCAACTGAGCTATCACGATGACCCCTTCTCTTTCCTTTCTTCTTCTTTTCTTTCTTCCTTTCTTTGTAAAATGCTAGGTAGCTCAGAGTGGTCACAACCTGGTTATCCTCCTGCCTTAGTTTTCATCTTCCTACAGTCCAGATTAGAGGCAGAATTTTAAATATCAACTGCTCTAACCCTTCCACAGAGACTTAAGAAAGGGCACGAGGTCCACGCAGGGTCACTCTGTGAGCTAGATGACAGAGGACTGATGTGCTGAAGCTCAAGAGTTAGTGAGTGTATGAGCCCACCACAGAGGGCCTACCTCCTGAATCTGGTAAAACCAACTGTAGGCGACCCTGGAATTCAGCCTGCCCTCCAAGGCACTTTCTCACTACAAATGTACACATAAATAGACAAATGCATGTAAAAGACTTGAATAATTTTTCTGGCCATGATATAAGATGGGGTCCAGCCTCCAATGCCACCTTGGAAGAGCTGTGGTATCTTCAGATTGCAAGGAGGCTTCGCTCATGAATGTGTTCACCTTATAGGCCACTGGCGGTTCCATGACAAGGCTTGATGCAGAAAAGCCATCAATGCCTACACATAGAGAGTCCTGTAACTACATGATATGAGGGTCTGTGTGACACAAACTATCACAAAAGCCACGAGGAAGTCCTTGTCACCTTCCCCATCTGTTCTAGGGAAAACAAAAGGTCATTTCTCCACAGAATAGTTCAGCTGGAAGCATCAGGTTTACTAGGGAAGCCTGTTAATGAGGTAGTCCTTCACCTAACTCTCCTACCTTCTGAAGCAGGGGATCAGGAGACAGATCTGCATCTGCATTCCCAGCTGATTGTAAGTGACTTTGATGTGTAATTAATAAGGATACCAAGGAAAACTAGACAACCGTCTGATTTGAAAAACCGACAGTTGAAGAAAGGAAAGGATTCAATTTAAAATTGCACAAGAAGAATTACCTGACATGTTAGTTTCTATTGTTGTGTAACAAACTGCCACCAGCTAGTGAGCTGGCTCACCACAACACAGACATTAATTCTGACCTAATTCTGGAGGGCAGAAGTCCAGGTACATATGAGCGATCTCTGACCAGGGTCTCATGGGGTGGAAACCCAAGCTCCAGTGCCCTAGCAGAATCTGAATCCTTCCACGTGTAGAAGGAAGTTCTTCTTTTTCTTCTAGTTTTCTTATTTTTGTGACAGAATACCAAACAGAAACAAGTTAAAAAGGGGGAAGATTTACTCAGCTTACAAGTATGAGGTAACACCTCTCATGATGGGGCAGGAATACACAGTAGCAAAAGCATGAGGTAGCTGGGTACATTGTATCCACAGTTAAGCAGAGACAGATGAAGGCTGGTGCCCAGCTTCTCTTCATCTTTTCACTCTATCCAGGACTCCACGGGATGCTGCCATCCACATTTTTTTTTTTTTTTTTTTTTTTTTTTTTGGTTTTTCGAGACAGGGTTTCTCTGTGTAGCCCGGGCTGTCTGGAACTCACTCTGTAGACCAGGCTGCTCGAACTCAGAAATCGCCTGCCTCTGCCCCAAGTGCTGGATTAAAGGCGTGCGCCACCATCGCCCGGCCATCCACATTTAAGATGGGTCTTCCCTACTCAGATAAACCATTCTGGAAACACTCTCACAAACACAGCCAGATGTGTGTCTCTTAGGTAGTTCTAAATCTAGCCAACTTTACAACAGAGATCAAACATCAAAGGGACAGATAACACTACAGCCACTTTGAAAATAAATCCATGTAGAAAACAACTGCTACAGAAGCTTTCTGAAATACATACATATACATATATAAAAAACACTTCAAATGAAGTTATTCTATGTCTAAGGGACATACTCCAACTGGACACCAAATACCAGCAGATTAAAAACTCCATTTCCAGGAATCAGTACCTCTTTTTGAGTTGTTGGCTGGTGAGGTCTCACAAGCCCTCCAGACATTATAAGTTACTCTTCATAACTTGACAGAAGGATTCTATTGTTAAAGACACCACACTACTTGGCTCATAAATTATGCAGAAACCAAGTGAGAATACTAGCTTCTTTGCTACTGGCTAGCTTTTGTAGTACTAGATGGTGCTGTGCATGCTACCAGAGGAGAAAAGTAATCTTTAACCTCGACCAGCTGTGAACCCTACAAGCTACAATATTAACTGGCCAGACAAGATATGCCCATTGATACAATAGTGGCAAGAATATTATGGGAATAACCAATTACTTTCTAACTGGACTTAAGACCTGTTCCATGAGATGGAATTCATACCTGACACTGTTAAAGGGACTAAATAGGTCATAGTTCCTTAGTACTAGTAGTCTACCTAATAGACGTAGCATTAAAACAACTCCTAATGGTTTATTGCTATACCCATAGATTAATCCATCGCTCAGCTTTCATCAGAGAAGATTCTTCTTACAGTAGAATAATACAGAGACCTGCATCCTGTCATGGTCAGAGAATGAGACTTGGCATGCTCTGCCCTAGATGGGGCATCTATATCACACTCCTCCCCTTGAGGCTCAGGGATCTTCTTGAAAGAGAAAACAGAAAGATTGTTAAGAACCAGATCCTCCAGTCATGTTTTCTATGTCCTAATAGAAAACCCAAACCAAATAAAATTTAAAAATCCTTTGTGTGAGATGTAGCTTAGAATAATTGTCACCTGTAAATTTCTTGAGCAGACATCTTGTGTGAAAAACTGACCACCTAGATCACAGACAGCCCTGGTTTATGACCAACAAATACTCTGTTTTCAGACCAGCAAACTTATGACCAGCAAATTTTCTTCTTTCTGTGGGAAAAAAAAAAAAAAGAAAAATACCTGACAACTTAAAGAAACGTTTATTTTGGCTCACAGTTTGAAGGGATGTAGTTCGTTACCATGGGGATGGTACAGCAGTGGGAGTGTATGGCAGCTGGTTACTTTAGACACATAGTCCGGAAGCACAGAGACACACAATGGTGTCTACCTTTCTTTTTCTCTATTTTCCTTTTATCCAGTCCACAACACCCATCCAATGAGGTGGTGCCATGAGGTGGTATCTACCACACTGGGGTGGCAGTCTTCCCTTCTCACCTTCTCAGTTCTTTCTTTCTTCTCTCTCTCTCTCTCTCTCTCTCTCTCTCTCTCTCTCTCTCTCTCTCTCTCTCTGTCTCTCTGTCTCTCTCTCTCTCTTCTCTCTCTCTCTCCCTCTCTCTCTCTGCTTCTCTCTCTCTCTCTCTCTCTCTCTCTGTGTGTGTGTATGTGTGTGTGTATGTGTGTGTGTGTGTGTGTAAATGCCCTCATAGACACACACACACACAATGTATCTCCTAGGTGCTTCTAAATCCAGTCTACAACGAAGAATAAACACTACACAAACATCCAATAGACCTTACCATCTGATACAGCAATTCATGAAGCCAAACACTCCTTTGTGGTTTGGTAGAAAGAAAAACCTCACTCAGAAACAATACGCTACACCCTAGGCTATCTATGTGCACTATTTTACTTACAAATCAAAACCACCATATACAATAATAGGTATCTATGGTGTGCTTATATACAGGAGCCTAGCATGGCTGCCCTCTGAGAGACCCAACAAGCAGGTGAAAGAGTCAGATGCAAATACTTACACCCAACCAATGGACAAAAGCAGGGGACCCCTGTGGTCGAATTAGGGAAAAGCTAAAGAGAGCTGAGGAAGAGGGCAACCCCATAGGAAGACCAGCAGTCTCAACTAACCTGGACCCCCGAGATCTCTCAGACACTGAGCCACCAACCAGGCAGCATACATTAGTTGTTATGAGGCCCCCGACACAAATACAGCAGAGAACTCCCTGGTCTGGCCTCAGTGAAAGAAGATGCACCTAACCCTCAAAAGACTTGAGGTCCCAGAGAGTGGGGATATCTGGTGGGGTGAGGGTGGGGACATCCTCTTGGAGACAGGAGGAGGAATAGGATAAGGAACAGTCTGAGGGTGGACTGGGAGAGGGATAATGACTGGACTGTAAAAAAAAAAAAAAAAAAAGATTAAAGAATAATTTTAAAAACTGTAAAAAATAATAGATATCATTCTTACTTTATAGAAAAAGTATTTGAATTCTGTAATTTACCTCTTTTTCATTTTTTGTTTGTTGGTTTGTTTGTATTTTGATTGTTGTTTGGTTTGTTTTGATGGCCAATAGCACAGGGCAACTCCAGGAGTCAAACACAGGTCAATCTGATTCCAAACCACATGTTCTATCCTTAAGCCTAACGTCAATCAGTGTGGGTTATTTTCTCTGTAGCTTCAGCCACACAATGTATCTTAGAATAAAACAGGAGACTGGGCTAATGAGTTAGCTCAGTAGATAAAGGCGCTCGCTCCCACGCCTGATGATCTGCTCAGTTCTCAGAACCTACAAAGTGGAAGGAGAGAACCAACTCCTGCAAGTTATCCTCTTACCTCCGTGCACAGCACGAGCTATGGAACACACAGAAAGAAAGGTGTACACAGGAGAGAGGGAAGGAACGAGAAAGAGAAAAGGCAGAACAAGGAGAGGGAAAAAACACTAAGCAGGGCATTGTCCCCAGTGCTCTCTTAAAAATAACAAGCACCGCATTTTGTTCTTGCCCTAAGTAGAGTTAAATCTCTCCAACAGTGTCAGATGGATTGCTAATTACACAATTACATCATGTGGCCATGCTGGTAATAAAATTCTTGGAGTGCTTTCAGCAAATCCAAGTTTGGAGAAAATAACGGCTTGCTTTAAAATTATTTACTAAATTAGGCGATTCTTTACTCAACATTGTTTTTAATAATTCAAGTACAGAATGTTTTATTATGAACATTTCCAAAAACAAGTTGTTTTAAAAAAAAAAAAAATCCCATTCTTGCTGATATGTACATGCTGCTCCAGGGAGGTTTTTTAAAAAAATAAAAACATTTAATATTCCTCCTTGCTGGATAGTGGAGGGGTTCTCAGCCGTCCTGTGAGTCTTCCTGCTGCTGTAGCCCTCCCCTCTGACTTGGCAGGGCTGGGGAGTAAAGGCCTCAGCTCCATTTACTTCCTGCAAATCGACACAGATGATTTCAAACCCCTGGAAAGAAGGAAATAAAAGATGCTACATGGGAGGTGCCCTTTCCATAAACCCCTAAAACACAGCCGCCCACCCGCTCCTCAGCCATGTGATCCCTGTCCCTCCTCCTGCAGCATCAAGAAGTAGAGTCTACTAGCTGCCCCAAAGGTCAAGGCCCGTAGACTGTAACAGAAGAGCAGCTGTATCTGCTCTGTGATCAACCCTCCATGGCCCCAGCACCTTCTGCTTCCTTCTTGTTGGGTCAGTGTCTTAAGATGTTCCATCTGAGAACCCAGCCAATGCGCTGTAAAGCAAATGTTCAAACAACACACACTAAGCAACCATTATCAAGCAGGCTGGTCAGCCACCCTCCACGGCCAGGCAAAGGTGGCTGCCATCTTGGATGCTCACCCATCGAGGCTTTACAGATGTCTGCAGACTAGTCACTGACTGACTGCAACCCCAGGAGGCGGCCCAGAGTTATATCACCCAGAGAACCATGGAAAATAATAAGATATTGTTATTGAGCCACTGAGTTTCTGGAGAAGTTTATTAAACACCAACATGTAACCAGATAGCCCTCTTCTGATTGGTCATCTATGAGAACTGAGGCCACGCCTGAGAAGCTATGAAGGAGCCATCCAGACTGTCCTGCTCTTTGGGCTGTCCAGACCCCATCTGTGAGATACAGCAATCAGGCTAGATAAGGGTCTCAACCTAGAGACTAGGCCGGCATGTGCAGTCTCTATTCAGAGCAGTAGTTTTGTTTATATGTATTTTATTTTGAGAAAGGATCTCATGAAACCCAGGCTGGCCTTAAATGCACTGTGTAGCTGAGGGTTTGAACTCCTGATTCCTCTGCTTCCCTGGGATTACAGTCATACACCATGTCCAACTCAGACACTGGATTTCTAAAACGTTGATGGAAGCTTCATGGTTATGGGTGATGAGGCCACCCTCCTATGTTGCTAAAAGCAAAGTGTCCTTGCTTAGGACTGGAATTCCATCATCTTAAAATATCAACCTGTTCTCTTCTGCCAGTCAAGCAGTTTGATTGACAGGAACATATGGCCTTGACAGCTCAAAACAAAACAAAGAATTAAATGTTGCTTAATTCATGAGGCTTGTTGAGCATAGAAAAAAATATTTTAAAATATGGCTTGGTTAAGAAAAGGGTCTCAGAATAAAAGTGGAAACACGGCCTGTGGTGATGTCCACACGATGGCCTGTGCTGAGCAGTTTTGTGGAGCAGCGGTCACCACACAGTGTTCTGAATGTTTGCTTCTCTGATGTTTCAAATGATCCAGGAAGTAAACAGTCCAAGTATTCCCTGCTTGGCAAAGGAAAAACTGAGGGACAGAGTGGTAGGACCACACCACCACCTTGCTAGAAACCAGGCAAACAGTGAAACTAGACTCAAATCCCTCAGACTGCAACGTCTCTATTCAGGGCACTGGAATCAAAATCTGTAGCTGTATGACAGTCAAATGTCCCAAGATAATGTTCTGCTCACCTCTCCTTCTCTTAGATGGTGTGTTCTAGGGAAATTGGGGGTGTCTAATCAGAAGCACAGGACTGGTGTGGCATAAAGAAGTGGGACCAGGTGACCCACAGGATGGGCCAGAGTCACACAAGAATGAGCCCTTCGAGATCCCTGGAGGCAGCTCTGCACTGAACCTCACAAAACCGGCAGAAGTGGGGCACCCAGCAGCTCTGACCCAGGCAGTATCTCTGGTAAGGAGACAGCAACACCCACCCCAAACAGGGAATAACTGGGACCCACTGAGACCCAGGGATTTACTTCTGGCCCGGAGCACCGGCTCCTTCCGGTCTGGGTCGGAGCTCCCAGCAGATCCCAGGCGGGAGCTCTACACCAAATCCCACAGAACCCAGGGGAAGCAGGGCTCCTAGGAGCCCTAACCCAAGCAGCTTCCTACGCAAGGAGGCAGCAACACTTGCCCCAAACCGGGAGTAACTGGGACCCACCGGGACCCAGGTACTCACTCCTGGCCCCAGCACTGGTTCCTTCCGGTTTGGACCTGAGCGCGCAGCAGATCTCGGGCAGCAATATTGCACACAATCTCACAGAACCCAGAGGAAGCGTAGCTCCAAGGAACTCCAACTCAAGCAGCTCCTTAAGCAAGGAGGCAGCAACACTTGCCCCAAATAGGGAGTAACCGGGACCTACTGGGACCCAAGTACAAACTCCTGACCCCAGCACTGGTTTCTTCCGGTTTGGGCCTGGGCGCTCAGCAGAACGGGTGGCAACTCTGCACCCAATCTCACAGAACCCAGAGGAAGCGTGGCTCCCAGGAGCTCTAACTCGAGCAGCTTCTTAAGCAAGGAGGCAGCAATACCTGCCCCAAACAGGGAGTAACCAGGTCCCACAGGGATCCAGGAACTCACTCCTGGCCCAGAGCACTGATTCCTTCCGGTCCGGACCAAAGCACTGAGCAGATCCTGGGCCCTAGCTCTAATCTCAGCAGCGACACCCAACTTAAACAGTCCTGATACAACCAAGAGAACAGGAAAGACAGGTTCCAGCCAGAGACAGCACAGGTAGCACCAAGGAGAACCAGATGGCAAAAGGCAAGAGCAAGAATACAAGGGCCAGCAACCCAGAACACATGTCATCATCAGAACCTAGTTTCTCCCACATTAAGTCCTGAACTCCCCATATCACCAGGAAAGCAAGAGCCAGACCTAAAATCACTTTTAATGATGATGATGGAGGACTTTAAGAAGGACATAAATAACATTCTTAAAGAATCCGAGGAGAACACAGGTAAACAGGTAAAAGCCCTTAAAGAATCACAAGAGAACACAAACCAAACAGGTGAAGGATTTATACAAAACCATCCAGGACATAAAAATGGAAATAGAAACAATAAAGAAATCACAAAGGGAGACTACTCTGGAGATAGAAAACCTAAGAAAGAAATCAGGAGTCACAGACGCAAGCATCACCAACAGAATACAAGAGATAGAAGAGAGAATCTCAGGTGCAGAAGATACCATAGAAAATATTGATACAACTGTCAAGGAAAACGAAAAATGCAAAAAACTCTTAACACAAAACATCCAGGAAATCCAGGACACAATGAGAAGACCAAACCTAAGGATAATAGGTATAGAAGAGAGTGAAGATTCACAACTTAAAGGGCCAGTAAATATCTTCAACAAAATCATAGAAGAAAACTTCCTAACCTAAGGAACGAGAGGCCCATAATCATTCAAGAAGCCTACAGAACACCAAATAGACTAGACCAGAAAAGAAATACCTCCCGTCACATAATAATCAAAACACAAAATGCACAAAACAAAGAAAGAATTTTAAAAGCAGTAAGAGAAAAAGGCCAAGTAACATATAAAGGCAGACCTATCAGAATTACACCAGACTTCTCACCAGAGACTATGAAAGCCAGAAGATCCTGGTCAGATGTCATGCAGACCCTAAGAGAACACAAATGCCACCCAGGCTACTATTACCACAAAACTCCTATTACCATAATAGAAAACAGAATATTCCATGACAAAGCCCAAATTACAATACTTTCCACAAACCAGCATACAAAGAATAATCAGCAGAAAAACCCATACAAGGAGAGCAATCATACCTAGACTAGCAAGAAAGTAATCCACACCCAACCCCAACCCAAAAGAGATAATCAAACAATGCCCCTTTTAGCAAAAATAACAGATAAGCAACAGTCTCCATCCTTAAACTTTTTATGTCAAGGCCACTCAATTTCCCAATAAAAACATTAGATAAAAGGACTGGAATTTTCGCAAACAGGTCCGACTTTGCTGCACAGGGAACCCACTCAGTAAAAGGACATCAACTTACTTGATAAAAGGCTGGAATCAACATTTTTTTTCAAGCAAATGTCCTAGGAAACAAGCTGGAGTAGCCATTCTAATCAGCATAAAATGACTTTCAAATTAAAGATAAAAAAGGATAGAAGGTAACATTTCATATTGTCAAAGGAAAAAGTCAACCATGAACTCTCAATACTGAACATCTCACCAATGCAAGGAGCACCCACTTTCATAAAGAAGCTTACTAAACTAGAGAAAGACTCTAAAGCAACTATAGCACCTACACTATTGTGGCGAACTTCAAAAACCCCTTCTCAGCACTGGACAGTTCCAATGGAACGAAACTAGACAGAAGTACAGTGAACTAACAGAATTTTAAACAAATGGACTTAACAGATGCATCTATAGAATTTCACCCAAAACATAATGAAATAACCTTTTTCATGCACCAACATGGTCACCTTCTCAAAATAGACCATACTTGTATTGGGTCACAAAGAAAGGCTCAACAGATATAAAAAATTCGAAATATATCCCATGAGCACATCATATCACCATGGTCTAAAGTGGTCTCAATAACAACAAAGACAATGGAAGCCACACTCAAAGGAAAATGAACAATACTCTACTGTTGAAATGGGGTCAGGGAAGAAATAAAGAAAGAATTAAAGACTTTTTAGAATTTAATGAAATGAAGACACCTCATACCAAATCTATGGGACACACTGAAGGCAGTGCTAAGAGGAAAGCTCATAGCTCTAAGTGCATACAAAAAGAAACTGGAGAGAGAACACACTAGCAGCTTGACAACACACTTGAAAGTCTAGAACAAAAAGAGCAAAAACACCCAAGAGGAGTAACGGCAGGAAATAATTAAACTCAGGGCTGAAATCAACCAAATAGAAACAAAGAGAACTATACAAAGAATCAATAAAACCAGAGCTGGTTCTTTGAGAAAATCAACAAAATAGATAAACCCTTGGCCAGACTAATCAGAGGGCAGAGAGACAGTATCCAAATCAATAAAATCCAAACTGAAAAGGGTGACATAACAACAGAAACCGAGGAAATTCAACAAATCATCAGATCCTACTACAAAAGCCTATACTCAACAAATTGGAAAATCTGGATGAAATGGACAATTTTCTAGACAAGTATCAGTTACCAATGTTAAATCAGGATCAGATAAACCATCTTAACAGTCCCATAAATGCGAAAGAAATAGAAGCAGTCATTAAAGGTCTCCCCACCAAAAAAAGTCCAGGTCCAGATGTTTTAGTGCAGAATTCTATCAAACCTTCAAGGAAGATCTAATACCAATTCTCTTCAAACTATTCCACAAAATAGAAACGGAAGGAAACACTACCTATTCATTCTATGAAGCCACAATTACGCTTATACCTAAACCACACAAAGACCCAACAAGAAAAGAGAACTTCAGACCAATCTCCCTTATGAATATCGATGCAAAAATACTGAATAAAATTCTCTCGAACCGAATCCAAGAACACATCAAAACACTTATCCACCATGATCAAGTAGGCTTTATCCAGGAATGCAGGGTTGGTTCAATATACGGAAATCCATCAACGTAATCCACTACATAAATAAACTCAAAGAAAAAAACCACATGATCATATCTCTTGACGCTGAGAAAGCATTTGACAAAATTCAACACCCCTCATGATAAAAGTCTTGGAAAGATCAGGAATTCAAGGCCCATACCTTAAACATAGTAAAAGCAATATACAGCAAGCCAGTAGCTAACATCAAACTAAATGGAGAGAAACTTGAAGCAATCCCATTAAAATCAGGGACTAGAAAGGCTGCCCACTCTCCCCCTACCTGTTCAATATAGTTCTGGAAGTCCTAGCCAGAGCAATTAGGCAACAGAAGGAGATCAAAGGGATACAAATTGGAAAGGAAGAAGTCAAAGTTTCACTATTGCAGATGACATGTTAGTATACTTAAGTGACCCCAAAACCTCCACCAGAGAGCTCCTAAACCTGATAAACAACTTTAGCAAAGTGGCTGGGTATAAAATTAACTCAAACAAATCAGTAGCATTCCTCTACACAAAGGATAAACTGGCTGAGAAAGAAATTATGGAAACGACACCATTCACAATAGTCACAAATAGTATAAAATATCTTGGTGTGAATCTAACAAACAAGTGAAAGACCTGTATGACAAGAACTTCAACACCCTTAAGAAAGAAATCGAAGGAGAAACTCAGAAGATGGAAAGATCTCCCATGCTCATGGATTGGAAGGATTAATATAGTAAAAATGGCTATCTTGCCGAAAGCAATCTACAGATTTAATGCAATCCCTATCAAAATTCCCACTCAATTCTTTACAGAGATAGAAAGAGCAATCTTAAAATTCATTTGGAAAAACAAAAAACCCAGGATAGCGAAAACTACACTCAACAATAAAAGAACTTCTGGGGGAATCTCCATCCCGATTTCAGCTGTACTACAAAGCAATAGTGATAAAAACGGCATGGTATTGGAACAGAGACAGTCAGGAGGATCAATGGAATAGAAAGAAGACCAGAAATGAACCCCCATACCTATGGTCACTTGATCTTCGACAAAGGAGCTCAAACTATCCAGTGGAAAAAAGACAGCATTTTCACAAATGGTGCTGGTCCAATGGAGGTCAACTTGTAGAAGAATGCAAATTGATCCATACTTATCTCCTTGTACAAAGCTCATTCCAAGTGGATCAAGGACCTCCACATAAACCAGCTACACTGAAACTAATAGAAGAAAATAGGGAAAAGCCTTGATCATATGGGCACAGGGGAAAAGTTCCTGAACAGAACCCAATGGCATATGCTCTAAGATCAAGAATTGACAAATGGGATCTCATAAAACTGCAAAGCTTCTGTAAAGCAAAGGATACGGTCAAACAGGACAAAGCGGGAACCAAACAGACTGGGAAAAAGATCTTCACCAACCTTACATCTGATAGAGGGCTAATATCCAAGGTATTCAAAGAATCTGAAGAAACTAGATTCCAGACCATCAAATAACCCTGTTAAAAAATGGGTAGAGAGTTGAATAAGAACTCTCACTGAGGAAACTCGAATGATTGAGAAACATCTAAAGAAGTGCTCAGCATCCCTAGTCATCAGGGAAATGCAAATGAAAACACACTGAGATTCCACCTCACACCAGTCAGATTGGCTAAGATCCAAAACACAGGTGACAGCAGATGTTGGCGAGGATGGGAGAAAGAGGAACACTCCTCCATTGTTTGGTGGGGTTGCAAGCTGGTACAAACCACTATGGAAGCAGTCTGGCGATACCTCAGAAAATTGAACATGGTGGTTACCTGAGGACCCAGCTATACCCCTCCGGGTATATTACCCAGAAGATATTTCAACATGCAACAGGGCCACATGCTCCACTATGTTTATAGCGGCCTTATTTTATAATAGCCAGAAGCTGGAAAGAAAACCCCGATGTCCTTCAACAGAAGAATGGATACAGAAAATGTGGTACATTTACAAAAATGGAGTACTACTCAGCCATTAAAATAATGAGCTCATGAAATTCTTAGACAAATGGATGGAGCTAGAAAATATCATCCTGAGTGAGATGACCCAATCACAAAAGAACACACATGTATGCACTCACTGATAAACGGATATTAGCCCCAAAACACACAATACCTAAGATGCAACGCATTAAACCTCATGAAACTCAAAAGAAGGAGGAAGACCAAGTGAGGGTGTTTTTGTCCTTTTTAGAACGAGTATCAAAAGATTCAGCCAGAGCTCCCAGGATCTAAACCTCCAGCCTGAGAACAGACATCAAGCTGTCCTCTGAGAGGCTCTACCAGCAGCTGACTCAGACAGATAAAAGACATCCAGAGCCAACCGTGGATGGAGCTTGAGGACTCTTAAAGAAGAATAGGTGGAAAGGTTGTGGGCCCTAAGGAGATAGGAACTGCACAGGGAAGATCAACAGAGTAAACGAACCCGAACCCTTGGAGCTTCAGAGACTGAATCACAACCGTGGAGCATACCTAGTCTACACAGATCTACCTCCATGGCTGAACCTAGGCCTCCCTGCACATATGTTGTAAATGTGCAGCTTGGTTTTCATGTAGTCTCAAACATCTGGAGTGGGGGCTATCCCAAAACATGCAGGGCCCGTATATGGAGTACGGTCTTCTAAAAAAAAACAAAAAAACGTTGTTCAGTTATTCATGGAATATTATTTTTTTTATATCTCTTGTATTCAGTTGCAACTACTTCATTGAGAATTTTTGTATGTATATTCATGAGGGATATGGACTATAATTTATATATTTTTGTTGGGTTTACACTTGATTTCACTATTTCAATATTATTTGCTTTGTGAAGGAGCTTATTGTGGTTCTGAATTTTTTTAAACATAACTCAAAAAGTGTTGCTTGTTTGAAGGCTCTATAGAATTCTTGTATAAGTATATCTGACCCTTGGTATTTTGCTTGTTTGTTTCTTTTCATTTTATTCTGTTTGAATGCTTTTTAAATTTTTTGATTTGCTGAAAATAAAAATTAAAAAAAAAAAAACAAAAAAAACAAAAAAAAACATAGGAAAAGTCCAAAAAAAAAAAGAATGAGCCCTTCATGGGCACAAATGCTTGCCAACCCAAGAAGATAGAACTCAGTGTTTGATAAAGATGAAGATATGACTGTAGTAGTTTCGTTCCTGGGCCTCTGTGTTAGCAACAAGGCATCTCCACTGCCTGCCCCAGGGACCCAGTAACAGCAAGATTCATCATAACTCTTTGCCAAGATGCAACGCATTCCCACTGTTATTGTTCGATATCCTCCCCCTGTGCTATATCCCCTTATAAAAGGCCAGTCCTTCCTCTCCCCAATCTCTTCTTCCCTCCACCCTTGCCCAGAGGCAGCCTCTGTACACCCCTCCCTAATAAACCTCCCACGAGAGACCTGTCGCTCAGTGAGACTTTGTGAGGTCCATCACTTAGACCATTATACTATGTCTGTGTCCTGGGTGAACACTGAGTGTCACCTGTAACAAGGACACGGGGGCTTAATCACAGTGTATTGTTCATGGTAAAACTGAAGCAGAGTAAAAGAAAGGCAAACTAGGGGAAGAAAAGTAGGAGGAAGTGACCATGTGTCATACACATTAAAGGAATTAGCATTCTGGGCTTGTTTGTGGGAACTGGAGGCTGAGCTAGGATTTGTTCCCGTTCTAGGCAACTGTCTGCCACTGAACTGTGTCCTCACCCTGGCATGCATCACTTGAAGGTGCTTCAGCTAGAATTAGATGTTTCAACACAGATAAATGACAGAAACAAAAGGGAGAAAGAAGGCAGGGGCTGGAGAGATGACTCGGTGGCTAAGGACTTGCTGCTCTTGCAGAGAATCCAAGTTTGGTTTCCAGCAACCACATCGGGTAGCATACGACTGCCTGTAACTCCAAGAGATACCAGCAGCCCTTACAGAGCTGACTTTAAACCATTTCTAGATTATGAAGAGGGATTCTCTTCTGCCGTCAACTTGAAGTCACGAATACACATATGTACAGACAAACATACAAATAAAAAAATAAATCTCTCAATAAATGAAGAAGCCCAATTGGAAATAATGGTTGCATTTTTGTAAATTACACTATATATATGTATATATGTATAAACATACATATATATGTTCTGCATGCAGTTTATACTTACACATGTATTAAGAGATACAAAGGCATTATAGGAATATTAAACTTAAATTGTGATCATCATTAGCAAAGAGGTAAGAAAACTCTGCTAATTAAAGCAGAAGTCCACCATGACCAGATTGCCTCTGAGCTTCGCACAATATGGAAGACTCCCTTCGTTGGCAGGGCTTCCCTTTCTCTGACCTTGTCTTGGGACTTCTAAACCCCAAACATACACCTCTACCTGAGGAATGTCATGTGCCTTAGTTAGATTTCCTTTCTTCTGATAAGAGCCTGTTCAGCTAACACCTGAGATTCCTGAAATGTTCTCCCATGCTAAGACATTTCGTACCCTAAGCCCTCAGTCAATGACCTTTGCCCATACTGGATGTTCCTACCCAAAACTTTATAAGTCTTGAATCACCCCAAGTAAAGTTGATCTGCCTCCTCAGAGCCCATCCAGAGTGGTCATTCACTGTACTTACTCACAGAGCTTCTGAACCCCCTTTTGTCATCTCTGTTCCCTTTGCCCATGTGAACCATATACGCCTATGATCCATGAGGGCAGGAAGAACCACACTCAAGAGTGGAGAGAAATGAAGAAAGGTGACAGAAGAGGCTTCTTTTAAAAATACATTATTTGTATATGTCAGATGTGTGTCTGTGTATGGCTGTGCGCATGCTACCTTGCGCATGGAAAGGTCAGAGGACAACTTATGTGTGTATTTTTCTCAAGATGCATGATGCACCTGGGTCCAGGGAATCCAATTCAGTTCATCAAGCCTGGGGGCAAGCACCTTTACCATCTCTCCAGCCCCAAGGGTTCTACTTTATCTATACTACTTTATTTCCTAAACTCATGGGAAATCCATGAGCATTTCATTATATTATCAATTACTTGTTGTTTGTTTGTGGCTTTAGGGAGTCTTTCTGTTTGGGGGTGTTTGGGGTTTTTTTGTTTTGTGTTTGTTTGGTTTTTAGCTTTTTGAGATAAAACCTTGTTCTGTAGCCCAGGCTGGCCAAGAACTCACTATGTAGACCAGGTTATCCTTATACTTACAGTGGCCATCCTGCCTCAGCTTCCCAAATGCTGGGATTACAGACTTGAGTCACCATGCCTGGTTCAACTTATTTTTGATGCATGGAAGTTTTCATCCATTTCTAATTTCACAAAAACCCAACTTCCATGCCATTCCCGGGCTTTCAGCCTTGGTAGTCCTCTGTGGCCTGTCCCCACTCCCAACTCCATCTCTACAGACTCCCTCTCCTCAAACCTATCGATCTCCCCCAGAAAAGCCAGGGCTGAGGATGCAAAGAGCCTGGATCATTAGGGTTTGAGAAAAGGATTATGGTAGAAATGATTCTCAAGACCTAAAGAAGCAATGCTCTCACAGTGCAAGGACTCTCTCATGATCTTGCTGCATCTTCTGAGTCACATCCATCCAGACTACGAGTCCTTGTCAGTGTGCTGTGACAGTTGGGCTTGTCAACTGGACAAGAGTTGAAATCACCTAAGAGACAACTCACTGGATGTGTCTACAAGCATGGGCGTTACCAGAAAGATTCAGCTGGGGAAGGCAGGCTCACCCTAAATGTCAGCAGCAGCATCCAATGGGCTGGGATCCTGAGCTAAGTTTAAAAAAGAAAATGAGCTCAGCACCAGCATTCATCTCTTTCTGCCCCTGACAATGAATGCATGTGACCAGCTGCCTGCTCCTGCAGCCATGCCTTCCCCACCATGATGGACTGTAAGCCAAATTAAAACCTTGCTTCCCTACATTGCCTTTGTCGGGCATTTTGCCACAGCAATGAGACCAGTGACTAACACACCTACTAAGTGTTAGGGGTTCTAGGGTGTCATCCCTAGATGTGTTTTGCAGCCCTGAGCCCTGGGTTCTGTTCACAAGAGTGATCATTCCCAGTGGAACAGGGAACAGTTAAGATAGATGATGTCCGCTATCCAGTGGGCTAACACAATGTAAGAACTCAGTCTTTGCGCAGACCATAGTACCTGCAGCAGCCTCCCCTCACAGACACCCTACTGAGTCTCTCTAAGTCATTAGCTTAACAGACATCCCAGGGACAGAATCTCTCAGCTGGAAAGTAAGTTAATATCAAAGACAGAGTATAGGTGACCACACGCCTGGCTCACCACCCCCTTCCAGCCTCCTGCTTAGGATTCAGAAGCTCCGGCTGCTGGCCTGAGTTATCAAACCTTCACTACCCATGTGGGCTATGCCGCTTGGAAAGTACCAGACCAGTGAGCATCTCAAGAAAATGGAAAAGGAGATGTCATCTGTGATAATTAACTTCAGTGGTTAATTTGAAATGGCTAAGAGTCACCTAGGAAGGGAGTCTCCGTAAAAGATTGTTTATATTGGGTTGGTCTGTGGGAGTATGGGGGAGGGGGAGGGTTGTGGGAAGATCCAGCTCAGTGCACTGCTCCTTACGCAGGGACCCCTGAGCTGTGTAAGAGTGGAGTGGTTAAGCTGACCACAAGCAAGCAAGTGAGCATGTGCACATTCATCTTCTTTGCGTTTGGATGTCATGGACTAGCAGTTTGTAATTCCTGCTTTTACTTCCTCTAGAAGTGATGGGCTGTAATCTAAAACTCAGAAAAACCCTCTTCATCTCTAAGTTTTATCACAGCAATGGAAATGAAACTAGAACGGTCCTGCGGAACAGCCACCAAGGTTGACCTCTGACCTCCACACACATCCATGTGTAAGACCAATGCGCACAGGAACATGCACACAGATGACAGGCCCTGAGTGTCTGCTCTCATCTTGGAGAGCAAGCCCATAAACAAGCAAGGGAGCCAAGAGAGGAGCAAAATCAAGCAGTTCCCACAGCATCTTGCCAGCTCTAACCTCCTCCCATCCCTCAAGTATGTCTGTGTCTTCATTATTTGGAGTTTCTGAGTCCTGAATGAGCCACTGAGCTGTATGAAAAGTCATAGAACACCTTCAGCAATGGCGACAGGGCTGCCTCCCCACTGGTATTTCTCCCAGGCTTATTTTGTCCTTGCCTCGCTGAGCCGCTGCTCTCTCATGAAGGCATCAAGGGACCTTCATGAGAAGCGAGGAGAAGTGACAGATGTGTGGATGGAGACCGTCCACAGCTGCAGGGCAGCTAAGGTTTATGGGAAGTGTTAAATCACTGCAGTCTTCCGGGTTCTTTAATAACATATATTGATTTGCTTGTGCTTCCCTGAGGGAGGAAAGATTTGACTAACAGCCAGTGTTCCCCTGAGAGCAAGCACCAGAGGGTCTGACTAAATACAGAAGAGTGAGAAGCTGAGAAAGGAAATAAAAAGAAGGTAAGAATGATGGTCTGTGAAACTGGAAAATAATATGTACTTCACAGGGGCTGACATGGCTCAAAACAAGCAGGTAAAGGAAGAAGGATTCATCTCGATCCTCTCCTCACTTTTAAAAGCACCTGTAACCTCTTCCCTGTTTTGCCGCTCCTCTCACCCAGGGCGTGCCATCCTAGTACCGGTAGTCAAAGCTCTTTCTTCCGAGAACTGCGCATGCTCAGCCCTTGGGCTATATTCATGTTCATGCTCATGTGTCTAAGAAGGGTTAGCTTGCTTCTCCTCTGCCAGGATAAGCTTTGTTCTCGTGTTGTTCTATTGTGTAGGACAGAATTTGAAATTATAATTAAGTCTGTAATTATAATTTAAACTGCTAATCCTTTGGGTTTCAGTGAGTATTGTGTCTTTGGTCCTCACAGACTCCAAGCATTGTAGTGGCATGAGAGACTGTTCTTTGGAGCACTGGAGACAACCAAGATGTCCACAGGATCCCAGTGTATAGCCCAGGGGCCAGCAAGGCACAGGTACCCCAGTCTAACTTTGCAAATCAACTCTATGAGCATGCTTGTCATAGAGTGAGCAGTGGGCTGGCACAGAAGACAGCTGTCTCGGGGATTGAAACTCTTGTTCCTCAGTACACTTTAGCTGCCCCAACTATACCTTATATGCCACAGACCAGATGCCATCTCTGCTGCCTGCCTGTCTACAGCAACAGAGTCATAAACATAACCAGCCCAGGCCAGCCCAGGCCAGCCCAGGCCCCAGCCCCTCTATCCTCCCATCCAGGCTGGAAGCAGCACAGCCTTTGAGAGTTGAGCATCAGCCCAAGCTGTCTGCCATGAACAGTGTCAAAGGGGAACAAGGCAGTTATGACGAGCAGTCGCTACTGGACCCCTGGGTTCCCTTGACCTCCAGATCTGATTTCCTGAATGGTTTTGTCACCGGAGCCCTAACAAGTCAGGTTCAGCCACCTGTCCCCAACAGACCAACTAAATAAGTAGTAATAAAAAAAGCAAGATGAGGAGATTTATTAAATGTGGCCATGTAGGGAAGGGGAACAAAGAAGTTAAGTGACCCCTCCAAGTCTATCTTTGAGGTCTTGATATGAGACAAGAAGGGCCCATAGCTAAGCAGTCCTGGTCAAGGTGTGGTTCCCACCTATCCTCATCACCTCAGTTCCAGTCTCCCCCGCAAAGTGGTCTGACAAGTTGTCAGAACTGTGGGAAAATTCTTCCTGGAAGAAAGGCTCCCTCTATGGCTGACACCAAGCTTAAGACTTTTTTGTCTCCCAACGTGAGACTCCAGAAGACATCCTGATTCCTTGAAGACCAATGTCTCAACAGTTGATATCTACACAGCAAATCCAAGGCTAGCCCCATCTCAAGAAAACAAAATAAGCTGGAACTATAGCTTAGTAGTAGATGATTGCCCACCATGTGCAAGACTCTGAATTCAATCCCAAGTACAGAGGGAGGCGGGGAGGAAGAAAGAGATTTACTATAAGCTAGGTATAATGACTCAGGCCTGCAGTCATTGCACTTGGAAGGTAGTCAGGAAAATCAGGGGTTGAAAGTCAACCTCAGCTATATGAGGGCAAGCCCAGCAAGGACAGGAGACCCTGTCCTTTCTAAAATAAGTGAACAAATAAAGTCTAATAGCTCTTTTATTGGGAGCCCACAGCATCAGAAATTTAACTAGGTGTTCATATGTTGGTCTATAAACTTTAAAAAAGGAAGGAAGGAAGGAAGGAAGGAAGAGGAAGGAAGGAAGGAAGGAAGGAAGGAAGGAAGGAAGGAAGGAAAAACAGAGGGAAGTAGGGAGGGAGGGAGGGAAGAAGGAAGGGAAGGAAGGAAGGAAGGAAGAAAAGAAAACTGTAAACCACAGTTCAGATTATCCACAGTGAGAAGAAGAAACTGAAACACAGAGCAGTTAGATAGCGTTTTCAACATCACATGACCAACACAGCTTTGCTCCAAACATCCTCCCTCAGATGCTGCTTGTGTCCAGCCAATAGCAGAAATAGTCTTTAAAAATTCCCAGCTCACTGGCTTTGTTTATAAAGTCTGCAGGCAGATGACACCTTTCAACTTGGTCCTAACAAGAGGGGAAGGGGGCTGTGTGCTGACACTGGTGAGGGAAGACTGTCTCCTTGGGATGCCAGTGCCCTAGTCTGTCAGTCATTAGACAGAGGGTGGCTCCCTCTCTCTCGTGACCTCGATGTTTCTGTGCAGGGCAGCAATAGAGACAGGTACAAGGACAGTTGCTGCTGTGGCAAAGTAATGCAGGATGACAACCTTGCAGACACTCAGCTCCAGATGTTTATGGAAGAAGTTAACTTCAAGCTGTAGAGGCAATCCAAGCATTCCAGAGACTGAACAGCAGGAATGTGAGTCTACAGCCAGACAGCTATGTATGAGACGGTTCTCACACAGCTGCAATCTTGCTTCAAAGGTAAGTTTCCCTGTCCTCTCTATCTCCATCTCCATCTCCATCTCCATCTCCATCTCCATCTCCATCTCCATCTCCATCATCTCCATCCCATCTCCATCTCCATCTCCATCTCCATCTCCATCTCCATCTCCACTCCATCTCCATCTCCATCTCTGCTTACACAGCTTTTCAAAACCCTCCCAGTCTGGGAATGATGGCATGTGATATAGCTCTTGAGATATGGAGACAAGAGGATCAGGAGTTCAAAGTTACCCTTAGGTACATAGTAAGTTTGAAGATAGCCTGGGCTACCTGAGATCCTGATTTTTAAAAAGAAGCAATAAAGGAATAACAATAAATAAATAAATAAATAAATAAATAAATAAATAAATAAAGCCTTCCAGGGTCCTTCACATGGGTTAGCACTGAAGTCATTCTGGTTCTCCTGTGTCCCACAAAATGCTTGTTTCTGGCCAACCCAGCCATTGGATTTCTGGTTGGTCATAGTTCCTGGCTGAACTTCCATTCTGTATCCATGACTCTAGCTGGATAGAACACAATCAGTTTTACTTCATGAGCCTTTTCCATTTGTCAGATAGTGACTGTCAGGAAGGTGTAGTGTTGAAAAGGATTAGGAAGCTAACCCCAATGCTAACATGAAGAACTGACGGGACTGACAGGTGATGCCTGCCATGGGCATCAGAGTGATGAGCAAGATGGGAGCTTCTAATCTCTGTCCCCACAGCACACTCAGAGTGGACCCAAACTTTTCCAGCAGAGCAACAATGCATCAAGAGAGCATGAACTCATATGCCCCTGGAGACAGAGGGAATGGAAAGGTGGAGGAAAGCAGAGCAGAATAGTGAGAGGCTCTAGGATTCCCAGGTCAGCCCCTCAGATACCAGCAGGTGCCCTTTTCCTTATTCCCCCCAACCCTGAAGCATCCCTGGACTACCCACAACAAAGATGGAACTGCCTGTGCTTGAAACCACATTTGCTGTTTTCAAGAGCCTTTGACTGGCACCATTCACCATGACCCTTGGGTCCCAGATATTTGATAAGGAACCGAACCTAATTTCATTTGGTCCCCACAATGACCATATGAGGTAGGCATGGGGAAACTGAGTTTCCACAAGATAACATCCCATGTTCAAGTGCCTAACTGGCATCCTTTGTTCATATCATCTTCTCCCAAAACACTTTCCTCTTCCAAATGGCAACCGAACTTGTCCTGCAAGCTTCAGGTGGTTTAGCACTATTCATATTTAATTCTTTTCCCCATGTTTTAAATCAAAGCTGATTTTAAAGCACTAGACTGGTCAGTTGAGCAATAACAACATTCCAGAGAGTGAAGAGGCAGTGCTTTGAATTAATCTGAGGCTATCTCCAACACAGACTCTACTTCTAAGCACACTTATTGATTTTGCACTCATGTACCTGACTGTGGAAGAGTGAATTCTAAGTTCCCATAGAGTGGTGTTTCTGCATCATGCTATTTGAGATAGAGGAGGAAGAGGAAGAGGAGGAAAATGTGAAGGAGGAGGGAGAGGAGGCCCATAGGTCTTAATTGGCCTGAAGCTTGCCAATTAAACTAGACTGACTGGTCACCAAGTCCCAGGGATCCATTTGCCTCTGCCTCCCCAGAACTGGGATTACAAAACCACCACCAGGTTGGGTATGGCAGCATTTACCTTTAATCCTAGCACTCAGCAGGAAGGCAGAGGCAGGAGAATCTCTAAGTTCTAGGCTAGCCTAGACTACATAGTGAGTTCCACCAGGATTACACAGTGAGATTCTGTCTTAGAAAGAAAGGAAAGGAGGGAGGAAGCGAGGGAGGGGACTGGGAAGGGAGGAGGGGTGGAAAGGAGGAAAAGAGGAAGGAAGAAAGGAAGAGCAAGCATGCCCCCATGCGTAGCTTATTTTACATGGATTCTGGGGCTAGAACCTGGACCCTCCTCTCACAAGGCAGGCACTCTACTGACTGAGCCATCTTTCCAGTCCTCTAAACAGATACTTCAATGGTTATTTTTAAATTCACCATGTCTTCAAGGTAAAAATGATTTTTTAAAAAAAAATTATTTTAATTAGTTGATTTTCTAAAGATAAAAAATTCTGCAGAGAGATAATTTTGAAAACAACCATTAGAAGTATTTCCCCATCGCATATTGCCTAAGTCAGGTACTGAATAAAAAAACTCCATCCCAGTCATGCGTAAGAAAATCTTCCAGCTGAAGCGTTCCAGTGGGTTTAACCTAGTTTTAAATTTAAAAAAAAAAAAAAAAAAAAAAAAAGTTGGAAACCAGTAAGAAGGAAATTCACTTGCTAAATCTTAACCGAAATTTTTACAGAAAGTGTCGGGGCATTTATAGTGAGCACCGTGATGTGCAAAGCCCACCGGATTATACGTCCTTCTTCACTTGGATCTTTGTATCCTGGTGTACATACGATTTTGATGTTGGCAGTCAATTAAAAGGGAGTATCAAAATAAACTGAGCCTGGACAAGAATTCATAAATCTCAAGATCTTAAAGATTTCAAAACAATGGAGAGACGGCTCAATGGTTAATAGCTGACATGCAGACCACCTGATATCAGGCAGCCCACAAGCACCTATAATTCCAGATCCTAAGGATCCAACACCCCCTTCTGGCATCTGCAGGAACTGCAGTCATACAGCCAAACCCTACAGGGACACACACAGATGCACATAACTCGAAGCTAAAAATCTTTTGAAAAATAAAAAGCAACAAAGTGCAGTTCAACCCCACTGGATCCCCCTAGATATTAATAACATATTGATGATGATATTTTAAATGCTATTGTCTTAAAATATTTTATTTTGGCTCTTTGCTTTTATATTTTCTAGCTACCTTGTATTTTATAAAGTACCAGATTTCCAGCCCAGCAGAGCATAAACATAATTTTAAAGTGTGTGCACATATTTGAGAAGCATTTTCAGTTGCACTGTCTGAGCAGATATCTGGTCAAAGAAGCTTTTAGTGGCCTGTGGTCTGAAGGCTCACAGCTGGGGAACTGGAAACCACTCTCAGCTTGCCAGACTTGGAACAGCTCAGATGCCAAGTTCTAGTCATGGCAGCAGGCAGATAAGAACCACTTAGCTGGGTGGTTTTCTCAAATACAGGGAAAACCCAGAGGGTCACGCTGCAGCCGTATCTCCAGTCAAGCAGGCTACCAGTTCATTGAAAGCTTCACAGAGTTTGGAGCTGTGTGCCAAGTTTGAACCAACCAAGTTAACCATCTCCTTCAAAATCTTCAAAATGTTACCAGTGATTACAATCTGTAGGCCTTTCTTCATTTTCTACCATGTTTCCTTTACCAAATAAAGAATACATCTTATCCCTACATCAAAGACCCAAAGTACATCAACCCAGTAGTAGCAAAGGTCACCATGGCCAAAAGGATATGGCTAGGTTCATCAACATGATTTAGAATAGTTATGCTCTCTATATCATAAAGGACAAAAGTATAGGCAGAGGATATGTATAAAGTCTGTGAAACAGCTCCCTATAGCACGCACATGTACATATATATACACATGCACATGCGCAGGCGTGCGCGTGTGTGCACACATACACACACACACACACACACACACACACACAAACACACACCTTCTGCTTATCCTTGAGGGGTGGCAATAGCATCATTTTTATCTTTATTGTTCATCCGCATTTTATTCTATTACCAACTTGTATCTATAAGAAGGGGTTGTGTTTGGGGTTTGTTTGTTTGTTTGTTTGTTTGTGTAGCTTTTGAAGGGCTGGGAATTGAAGGCTGACACACAATAAGCAAATACTTTAGCACAGAGGCACAACACAAGTTTGTTGTTGTTGTTTGTTTGTTTTGTTTGGCATGAGACAAAAATCTCACTAGGTTACTCAGACTAGCCTTGAACTCACAACCATCTTGCCTCAGCCTCCTAAGTAGCTGGGATTACCAGCATGCGCTACCACACCCAGCATAGGAGAGTTTTTAAGTGAACTAATCCAAAGACAGGTTTCCACTGAGCAAACGAACTTACAGTGAGAGCCAGAGATGATGGATTGTTGAAATAAAATAAAATAAACTTTTGGTCCATCTGAGCAGCACAGCAACTTTCCCAAAACATAACACCTAAAACTACCTCTCCTCCCAGAATCTTCTAAGTCTGTTCTGCCCACACTATAGCAAAGTGCCTGCAATCATCTCTGTGGCATCTGGATCCTCATGGCTGCCTGCAACACTCAGATCTGTGTCCCTCTCTCTCCATCTTCCTCTCATATTCCTGTAGCCCTGCACCACAGCCCACCACTCCCTCCATCCTTCTTTCTGCTGTATAAGCTGTTATTGGCTCTTCAGCTCCCAGGTCAAATGTCTCTGTGTTGAGAAAGCATCACTCTTCCTATATCAAATTCACTCAGTCCTCGAAGATCTTCTTTCATTTTTATTTTGTAACCTGCTTCCTCGGGGACAGTAAAGCCTTTCAGTTGTGAATTAACTTCAGGATGAACTCTGTCACACTGGCAGTGCCCAACAGCTACTATCTGCCTTAAGGAAAAGAAAGGAAGCTTTACACAAAAAAAGGGCTTCCAAGATGGCTCAGTGGATAAAGTGATTGCCACGCAATCGTAAGATTCCCTGCACCCATTGAAGAGCTAGGTGTGGTGGTATGCGCCTGTATCCCACAATAGGGAGACGGACACAGATGGATCCCCAGGGCTTGCTGGCCAGTCACTCTAGTCAAATCAGTGAGCTTCTGGTGTAGTAAGAGACATTGCCTCCAAAAGTAAAGAATAGAGAAATTAATATGCCAACCTTTTGCCTCCATTCATAGAGAGAGAGACAAAGAGAGACAGAGAGACAGAGACAGAGAGACAGACAGAGACAGAGACTGAGACTGAGAATCTGACCGGGACTTCCAGACATTAAATCCTTTCATAGACGTTTGGAAAGGAGCCAGCTTGGAGCTTTCCGTGGTCCTGAAGCTGTTAACCACAACTCCATTAATTTCTGTTCCTTCGTTGAATAAGGAACTGCTGACCTGCTTATGTGATAGGGAAGCTCCCGACCCGAAACTAGAAACAGTGCTTACTTAACAAGACAGATTATAGTCCACAGCTTGTTTATAAATTACACTCTATTTATGAGCAAAGACATGAAGCAAAAAAAAATATGCATATGCCTGTAATCCCAGAAGTAGAAAGACTGAAGCAGAGTGACCACTGGGGCCTCAAAGCCAGATAAGACTGTGTATTAAAACACAATATAGATGGAGGAAAAAAGAAGAGAAGGAAAGAAGAAAGAGAGAAAAGGAGAGAAATTGAGGACGTACAAGGGGAAAGAGGGAGAAAAGAAGTAGGGAGGAAAGAATAAAAGAAGAGATTAAGGAAAGAAAGGGGGAAGGAAGGAAGATATAACATATCCCAGCAAAAGCCATGCAGAGATTTATAATAAGATGGCATGACAGATAAAACATAGCTACTTTGAACTGAGTAGTAAAGCAAGATCCCTTTTGAGAAAATCATGTAGAAAGTGAGGTCTAGAAACAAGAATTCATCAACCAATCCAAGAATGTTCCAGGTAGATAAATCACTGTCTTAGTTAGGGTTTTACTGCTATGAACAGACACCATGACCAAAGCAACTCTCATAAGGACATTTCATTGGGGCCGGCTTACAGGTTCAGAGGTTCAGTCCATGATCATCAAGGCAGGAAGCATGGCAGCATCCAGGCAGGCATGGTGCTGGAGGAGCTGAGAGTTCTACAGATTCATCTGAAGGCCTCCAGGAGACGACAGACTCTTCCACACTGGGCAGAGCTTTAAAGCCCACCCCCAAAGTGACACACTTCTTCCAACGCAGTCACCCTCCAATAGTCCCACTCCATGGGCCAAGCATATTCAAACCACCACAAGCACCATGAGTAGATGAGCTTGATCCACTTAAGGGACAGAACCAGGGCAACATCGATATGGTGTGTTTCATGAGGGGTCTAGAGTGAGGAGATGCAAAGACCAGGTATTAGTTTCCTAATGGAGGAAATATCAATGTTACTAATAAGAACTTCCCAGGCAGAACCTGCAAGTGGATTAGTAGTCTCAGCTTCTGCTGGTGTAACCTTGAACGTCAGTCCTTGGGAGGAGTCAACTTTGTGGTTGCTAGTCTTGAGCCATAAGACTAAACTACCTAAAACCTGTGACAGACCAGAAATAGAAACTCAGTGTAAATCTACTGGACAAATGAGCACAAGGATGAAGAGGACGTGTGGAGACCTCAGGTGCGCTCTTAACCTCCAAGCACAGAGTGGAACTCACCAGGATCTGCTAAGAAAACTCACAGGTTTCTGTGGAGTGTTTCTCTCCAATGCCCAAGTAAGGCAGGCATACTGAAGCAGCCAAGCTCCTGGAGACAAGAGCTGCCACAGGCCTGCTGAGCTTTCTACAGGGGTCTACAATGATCCCGCCAAGCCTTCCTCACCTCTCCTATACACCAGGAGTCTGATTTACAGTCTACTTCTCCTACTCCAATTTTTCTTATTCCCTCTAATAAAAAGAGTTGCTTTTGTTTCTTGGAGCACCCATACTAATAGAGAAGACCCAGAATACCTCCAGCTGAGCCAGCAAAGCCTCTTGCCACTGTGGCGTTATATGTTTCTTCTCAATGCAAGCATTAAGCAACACGGAAGCCAGAGGAAGGACACCCATAGCTGCTGCTAAAGCACAAGATATATGAAAAAGAAATGGAAAGAAGATCCTGGGGAAGCCTTTTCTAGTCCCTCCTATTTCTTACAGTTCAGGACCGTCTCATATCCCTAGTTGAAAGCCCCTGGTAAATCTATTTTGATGCCTCTAGAAGTTGGGTTTTTCATAGCTATCATTTCCATAATTTAGTCTTTGGTCATGCAGCAATTTCTCATCCTTTGAGCTGGAACTTTATGGAAGAGGAAATAGTGATATAGATTGTAAAATGTTTCTGCTGTGTGTGCACCCAAATGTGTATGCACGTACGCACACACACACACATACACACATACACATATATATTAGACAAGATCTCACATATCCCAGGCTATCCTGGAACTCTTTGTGTAACTGAAAATGACCTTTGACTTCTGCTTCTGCCTCCACCTCCCAAGACTGAGATCATAAGCATGCCCACTGTATGTGATACTGGGAATTGAACCCAGGCAGTAGGCGATCACTCTATGGATTGAGCTACATCCTCAGTTCTCACAAATCCTTACTAAGAACTTCTTCAACAACACTTGTTTAAATTAAGTGGTGTGTGCCTTATGGATGAGGAAACAAGCATGGAAGAGCTTACACCGCTTCTTAGAAACTTACAAAGCACAGACTGTCCACACCCAGGTCTCTGGACATGGAGAGCAAGGCTCTTCAGCTGCACTGTGGCACCTGCCATAGCCAGGACTATGAAAGGAATACCCATATTTTCTGTCTTTCCAGAACCTGCCCTGCCCTTTTTGGATGCAGCATCATTTTCAGACTGTGTTACAGCAATGGGACTAATTCTATGACATCTGCATGGTGATCTAAGCTAGACTGGTAATAGCACAAAATCTCCCTGAGAAAAGCACACAGCCCAAGCAGGGCCACTGAACACTACCTAAGATCACTACGAAACCTCTTAGGAAAAGGATATTTTCCCTGAGGCTATGTCTTAGGTACTTTTCCTGCTGGTGTGATAAAATACCCTGGAAAAAAGCAGCTTAGTAAAGAAGCATATATTTTGCCTTAGAGTTCAAGGGCACAATCCATCTTGGTCTAAAAGACATGGTGGGAGGAGCCTGAGGCAGTTGATCATATCACATCCAGTCAGGAAGCAAAGGAAGACAAATGCTGGCCGGCTTAGTTAGGGTTACCATTGCCGTGATAAAACGCCATTACAAAACAACTCAGGGGAGACAGGGTTAAGCTTACACTTCTACATCACTGTTCACTGTAGAAGGAAGTTTGCCGGAACTCAGACAGAGCAGGAACCTGGAGGCAGGAGCTGATACAGAGGCCGTGGAGGGTGCTGCTTACTGGCTTGCTCCCTATGGCTTGCTCAGCCTGCTTTCTTATAGAATCCAGGACCAGCCCAGGGCTGGCATCACCCAAAATGAGCTGGGCCCTCCCACATCAATCACTGACTGGGAAAATTCCTTACAGGCTGCCTACATCCCAATCGTATGAAAGCATTTTCTCAATTGAGGTTCCCTCCTCTCAGATGACTCAGCTTGTGTCAAGTTGGCATAAAACTAGAAGGACACTGGGGCTCAGCTTTCTCCTTTTTATACAATGGCCCTGGGAATGGTGCCATCCACAGTTAACCTACTCAAAAGAGCCCCCACGCACTCCCATAACAGCCACACCCAGAGGCCCATCTACCAAAGGGTTCAAAATTTCATTGGATTAATCATTACAAGTTGCTAAACTAGGAAACCCAATGCCCCAGTGTGGATAATCCCTGCCTGGGAATGAATGCATACAGGGAGGATCTGTGCTGAGAGATGGAAGCACAACAGAACTATCATCAGAACACCTGGACCCAGCTATACCTGGTGTTGTTTACCATACTTGATAACACAAACATCAATAGACCTCTTTGAAAAAATTAGACAGCTTAGGCTTCCATCAGCTTTGAAAATAAATGATATTACACAAATAGTGGTAGGATCAAAAGAAACTCAGAAAGAAATGGAAGCAACTACAGTGATTATTATTACTTTAGGTCAAGAATTTCATGTGGACCAGGCATGTTTGGCATGTACCTAGCACTTGAGAGGCAGAGGCAGGAGGTCATCCTCAGCTGTATATGTAGTCTGAGGCCAGCCTGGGCTACATGAGATCCTGTCTTACAAAAATAAAAAAGGACTTCATGAGGTTTCATGAAAACCAAGGGCCTTGCCATTTGTTTGTACATACACACAATATCATACATACACACATGCACACACAACATACACACATGCACACAACATACACACACAATACATACACACATACATACACATACACACACACATATACACATACACATGCACACACACATACACACACATACACACATGCACACACACATACACACATGTACACACACACATCACACACACATATACACATACACACACACATACACATGCACACACCAAAAAGCAGAGAGCAGAACTAAAAAAAGAAAAAACTCAAAAGCATTTTCCTTCAACTTCAAAAAGTCAGTTGGATGATGATCTCTGGGCATGCTAAGACCTGCAGCAGGAAGAATAAAACACAGGATCTCTGATCCTGTAACTTTAGATTAGGAGTTGGGCAGTAAAGGGGGTGAACACTAAAGTTGAGACAAAAGGTAGGAATAAGAGGTGTCACCAGGAAAAGAAAGGACTTTAGATTAATACTGGAAATGTCTGAGTGGACAAGTACATTCCATCCCAGTTCTACTTCTGTCTTAGTTAGGGTTTTACTGCTGTGAACAGACACCATAACCAAGGCAACTCTTATAAGGACAACATTTAATTGGGGCTGGCTTACAGGTTCAGAGGTTCAGTTCATTATCATCAAGTGGGAGCATGACAGCATCCAGGCAGGCATGGTGCAGGAGGAGCTGAGAGTTCTACATCTTCATCTGAAGGATGCTAGCAGAATATTGACTTCTAGACAGCTAGGACTAAGGTATCAAAGCCCACGTCCACAGTGACACACCTATTCCAGCAAAGTCATACCTATTCCAACAAGGCTACACTTCCTAATAGTGCCACTCCCTGGGCCAAACATTTACAAACCATCACACCATCCTTCTCCACTTTTTTCCAGAGCAGTTATCATCAAGCACATAAGATGTTTACTTGTTTAATAACGACCCAGCCCCAAGAAGGTGGGTTACATGTGAGCAGTGGCTATGTCTGTTTTCTTCATTATTGTGCCCTGCAGCTTCTAGAATCAGCTGATGTATGATGGGCACTAATAAAGAATAACTCCATAATTCAAAGATACTTGTGTTGTTATATTCAGAAATATATATCATATTATACATAGCCAGAACAGTTAGATATTTCAGCAGTATCTATGGATTACAATGTTCTACTATCTAGAGTTTTGTAATCATACAAACAACAGAAATGAGTTCTACAAGCTACTTCTTCATTTACCATGCTAACTGGAAGTGGATGACTGAATCACGGGACATGAAGGCCCCATCTTTGTATACAAAATGCCTCAGTCAAAACAGTTAGACACAGAGATATGTGCCTCACTAACCAGCAGCTACATGGGACCACTGAGTGATGAAAGTACAAAGTCTGAAATTGAGATGTTTTAACTACTTTAAACACAGATAGACACCCACAGAGATACAGAGCAGGAAGAGGGGAAGGAGAGAGGGAGAGAGGATGAGGACATAGACAGAGACTCTTGTGTGTAACTATATGGTGCCATATGTGTATGCATTTGTGTATGTGAAGACCAGAGGTTGACACCAGATGTCTTTCACTACTGTTCTTCATCTCCTCTTTTCAGATATGGTCTGCCACCATATCTGAATATATACATATATATATGTATAATTATATTATATTATATTAATATATTATATATATTTATATATATTATATATTATCATATGTATAATGTTATATTATTATATAATAATTTTGTATTTATTTTTAGATTTTATATACAATGTATTTCAATCATATATACTCTTCCAACTCACACCTTCAACTCTTCCCAGAACTTCTCCCTATGTTTATCCCTCATAACTTCATGTCCTCCATTTTTTTTCTAACCCACTAAGCTCAATTTATGCTGCCCATACAGGAGTGGAGCCATCCACTGTGGCATGAGCAATTTACCAGAGGCCACACCCTAAAAAAAACTTGACTCTCCCTCTTCCTCACCCAGTAGCTGTCAATAGGTCTTCAGCTAGGGGTGGGGCTTATTGCCTCCCACCTCCATGTTGTACGGATGACTGGCTTGGCCTTCTACAGGTCTTGGGAATGATTTTTGCCAATGAGCTTCAGCCATATAACTCCTGACAAGTCAAGTCCCACAAAGGACCCTGGCCTTATGAATTTCTGACTCGTTCATTCTCAAGCTAGAGACAGGTGGAGCTGGCTTTGTTCAGCGCCAAAATCAAATCAGCATCACTGAAAAAAAATGAGCTTCCTGGATCCCAGCACCCCACCACTTAGGGTTCATAACACACTCCCTCCCGGAGATTTTTCTCTCGTTTTTCATCCATTTCAAATGTTTTTCCATCTGACCACATTAACAGAGTCTCTTGAATTAGAATGTAATGACTTTTGGTGTCTATTTATTTCACTTTACATCACCTAGAGCAAGATCAAATCAGGTTTACATTTCCCCTTCCCCCTCCCCAGCAACAGGCCTTCTAATTCTTTGTTTCCGTCTGAGCTCTCGGGAGACGGTAGTCAGAACCGATGGATGAGCCCGCAGAGCCCCAGGAATATGACTACATCATTTAGCCAGTTTCCACTCTGGCCTCCCACATGTGCTTTCTCTGCTTTCCAGGGCCAAGTCCACTGCAAACTGACTGGACTTGTTCATACCAAGACTGTCAGATACTGTCCTTGGGCCAGGCCCTTGGGAACCATTCGAGGCTGTTGACCATGCCCATCTGGCCACATCTCACAGCCATGGATGGGAATTCCTTTGGGTGAGCCCCAAAGCCTGTATTTCATCAAGCTCACTGTTTACCCACATCCTGGAGATGAAAAGCCAGAGAGAATAAAGCCAAATATGTGGAAGGAAATATGTCTGGAGACAGTGAAGGCAGAGGCTGGTGGAAAGGCAAGAGTTTAGCCTCCCAGAGGATGTTGACACTGTAGTATTTGAAGAGGACAATCACCCCCACCTCCTCTTCCCTGTGTGATTTTCCCGCCTCTAATATTTTTCTTTAAAACACATGATTCAACATGGAGGTGGCATGTGCCCCCATGTGTCAGCTTCACCAGAGCAACGAAGCACTGGGCCAATGTTTATGGATGACAGTTGGAGCAGGAGCTACAGGCTTCTTACTCAAAGGAAAGGACCAGGCTGAGGAGATCGCTCCATAAGTAAAGCACTTGCCTCAGAAGCAGGAAGCCCTGAGTTTACCCCAGAATCCAAGAAAGGAAAAACAAAGGATAAAATGGTATGTGCTTCTAATTCCAGCAAGGGCCAGATGAGAGACAGGCAGATCACTTGGTATTATTCTGAAAAGATGCTATCTCAGACAGAAAGTGGAAGGTGGACCACCTGTGACAGCCATACCTGTGTCAAAGATTCTGCAGACAGACTAGAACTCCCAAAATTATTCTGGATGATCCTTGTTCCCTCCTTAGGCATTTCTCACTTGGCTTTTATCTAACCTGACACCCTTCACTGCCAGGTAAAGTCTTTGGGATGCATTCATTAACTATGCTATTGGCAAACCACTAGCTCCAATCAACTCAGAAGCTAATACATCATCAGATAGAACATCAAACCTATAATGGAGATTTCCTGAGTTTGCTTTTCCTTGCCTACCTGATGTTCCCACCGATGTGTTTGATTTAAGACTGTATTTCATTGTGTGAGTATCAAAGTTCATGGAGCCGTTTCCATGGTGGAATGTGTCATCTGGGACAACCTGAATCTGTACTCCCAGGCCAAAGTTGCTCATATTTGAATAAACTCTCTCCTGTTCCCTATGCAGACTGGGGGAAACAGTGGCTATAGCTAAGAATCTGGAGACATGGACAATTTAATTCCAAGACATTGGTTGCTTGTGCACAGGCTCCCTCTTAACGTTGCAAAGACAACAACCACACACCCTTTGAGATTATCCCTCTCTGAATGCATTTCCAGTTACTATGGATAATGAGAATCCAGGGTTGACAGCTCAAAAGATGGAGACTCAGGAGCTGATGGTGTCATTCTTGTTGAGACAAAAGCCTTGAAAACCAGTAGAGATAAGTGCCTCATTGAAACACCAGCAGGCTGGAGACTTCGGACTTCCTGCATCAATTCCCAGAGTGGAAGCCTTCCTCCCTGCTTACAGCAGTCAGGTGGATGGGGCTCCCTCATACCCACTCTAGTGGGTACATTGGTTCTAGCCAGCCTCTCACTAAGCATCTGAGCCACTCACCTTCTGGTTGTATTCTTTCACCAATTCAAATGTCACTTTGCTGTTTTGAGAGAGTTCCTTCTTTCAGACACTGGTCTACAGATAAGAAAGAGACCAAAGGAGGGGCTGTCATTAGAGAAGGAGGTATGAAGAGTAAAATAATGACCAAAAGTTGTACCCAAAAATTGACTTCTAGGCTATGGTGACAGCTGAGTAGTTACAGCACTTACCTTGCAAGTGTGAGAACCTGCACTTGGTTCACCAAGCACAATATCCTTGTTTGAGACAAGGTCTCACTATGTAGCCCTGGCCATCCTGGAACTCACTATGTAAACCAGGCTGACATCACACAGCAATCTTCCTGCCTTTGCTGGGACTAAAGGGGAGCACCACCAAACTCAGCCTTGAACACTAAATTCTTGAATAGCCAGTGTATCACTGTAGAAATCATGGCAGTGACCAAAACCTCTAAAACTGAATGAAATTGGAAGCCCAACCTCCCAGCCCCTCCAGAGGTGGTGAAGGCAGTTCTGAGAGCACATTACAGCTGTGAGTTCTTACACTAAAAGAAAAAAAAAATCAGAGTTCAGACAAGAAACTAAAGATGCTAGCGCAGGTTACAGAAAACAAGAAGCCATACTCCAAAGCAGCAGATAGCAAGAAACAAGAGCAGAGCAGAGATGAAGTAGACAGAAACTAGATAAACAACACATGGAAATCAATCAAAAGACGGAGCTTTGAAAGGATACACAAGGTAACAAAGCCCTAGCCAAAAGGAAGAGAGGGAAGACACAAATTGATAAAATTAGGGATGTAAATACATGTGTAACAAGTTTCAGTGAAATGAAATCAGCTTATATGTTCATCAACCCATGTGGGAACATGTGTGGTATACAGACACATGGAATCTTATGCAGCTGTGAAAAAAAAAATCTCAGTTTACTTGCAGGAATATTGGTGAAAATGTGGATCATTTAGTTAGGAGAAAAAAATTCAGAAAAAAAAAAAAAACACGTTTTCCTCTCAAATGTAGAACCTAGCATTTTAAATGCACGTCTGTGTGTGCGTGCGTGCGTGCATGTGTGTGTGTGTATGCAGAAAAAGGGTACCTTGAGAGAAGAAAAGATCTTAAAGGGAGGAGAAAAGCAGAGGTGGGGAGTGTGTGGGACTTGAAAGCAGCAGGAAACTGCTTGAGGAAAGAGGGAACCAGCAGAAAGGAGACGGGAAACAAACAGAACAATGGGAAGGGGAAAGGGGGAAGTTTAATGATATATGTGTGCTAAGATGCCACAGTAAACCTGTTATGGGTCTGGGGTCGTTCAGAGATTCACCCATCTGACCACGAGTAAATTTTAACAAAGAAGAGGCTTTATTCATACACTGGCATCAGGACTGTAACCAAGAGCACTCTCAAGACGTAGCTCTGTGTTACATTAGCTGAGGGGTTATAAAGGTAAAACTCAAAGGGCTTACATACTTCCTGTCTTCATGCAATCAGGAGCAGGCGCACATCCTGATGTACTTCCTGCCCACATGTGATCAGGCACGTATCAGGCACACATTCTGCCTATATGCAGTCAGGAACAAGCAAGCTTGTTTACAGCAGCAAAAACACGCAGTTTGTACAAGACCAGGCAATTACAAAAACAACCCCCAGCATTCCAGGAAGTTATCTGTCCTTGGGCGAGTAGGGCTTCCAGGTTAGAAGCATTTTTGTTTTATAGTTCTCATAAGCACAGTAGTTTTAAACTTTTAAACCTAACATTCGCCATCAAAAACCTTCTACTTTGCATGCTAACGCAGAGACAAATTTGAAAGGGAAACTGACTTTTGAGTCAAAGAATATTGGCAGAAATACTTTCACTTTGTTCTTAAGATTAGAACTGCAGATATGTATCCTATGTTTGGGAAAAACTGCCCTTAAAACAACCATAGCCAAGAGCTCTGTAGAGCAAAGGAGAGGTCTCTTCTGGTGGTTCATGATCACTCTGGTCTCAAGACTAGGCTAGCATGCACTTACAAATGATTGCTCTTTATTTTTTAAAGTGATTGCCTAAAAGTTCCTGGCACCAGTTGAGAAAAATCTCAAGAACAAAAGAAAATGCAGTAATGCAAACTGCCTTGAACCTGAAGCGTTGGCAGCAAGTCCACAGGAGACTGAAGGCCCTGGTACACATGCTCCAGTGTTCTTACAGTCTAGCTGCAGGGATGCTCCCTTTAAACATGTGCATAGCTTTTACAATCGCGAAACCCTCCTGCTACCAACCCTAGGGGAAGCCTGAAAAACAAAATGAGCCCATATGTTCCCTGGTACAGAAAGCAGAGAAGCCCAGAGAGAACTTAAATAATGTCTCCCTCCTTCTCCAACTCTCTTAAACGGATAAGCACCTATTTAGTAATTCATTTTTAAAAAAGACTTCAGCGTTGAGTGTCTGAGGTGAAAGAGAGCCCTTATTTTGCTTTGTCCCAGCCAAGATCACAAGGACCAAGAGGAGGTAAAAACTTCTCCTGCAGTCCTGAGATGATAAAGGAGTCTGTCCAGGGGCGCAGACTGTTGCATAATGCGGTGTCGGCATGGACAGGGGAGTGTCTGTCACTGAGGCTGTCCTATGCCTTCCTCCAGCTTCCTTGTCACTCTCAAGGGAAAGAAGTCATTCTGTGACCTATTTACCTTACCTTTGGGGGAGGGGAGAATATTTTTTTCCGTGTTAAAATAAATTTGGTGATTCTAACCCTCATTAATTGAATGTCAAAATTCCAAGTAGGGAGGAAGGAGGAGACTGAGCCCTCTGGAAAGCATCAGGTGGGAGACAGAAAGAGGGGTTGTCTTCTTGTTTCAGTGGAGAATTCCCTCCCCCCCCATCACTCTCTTGGTTCCCAAGATATACTGTCTCCCCAGCTCTCAGTAACTCTCCCTCCAAAATCAGGTTTCTGAGTCAGGGATAAAATAGCAAGAGCCTGGTGCACTTTGTGTTTCAGAATTATGACAGCTAAGAATCTATTAGAGTTCATTTTTTAAAAAGAAAATACTTTCCAGGTCAGAGTTAGGATTCCTTTTAGGATAGTGTAAGCATACAGAGAGAAACAAAGATATTCTAAAGGGACACCCCTGTCCCTCCAGTTATCAGACCATTGAAACAACAGCCCCCAAGGAACTAGACTTTCTCCCTAAATCTCAAACTGGAGGAAGGGAAAGGCTAGAGCCTGCTATAGCCTGAGAGGATTTGTTTCCCAGACAGAGCTTTCCCTCCTGACCTCAGTGTCTTAGTTAGAGTTTTACTGCTGTGAACAGACACCATGACCAAGGCAAGTCTTATAAAGGACAACATTTAATTGGGGCTGGCTTACAGGTTCAGTCCATTATCATCAAGGTGGGAGCATGGCAGCATCCAGGCATCCATGGTACAAGAGGAGCTGATGAAAGTTCTACATCTTCATCTGAAGGCTGCTAGCAGAATACTAACTTCCAGGCAGCTCGGAGGAGAGTCTTAAAGCCATAGTGACACACCTACTCCAACAGGGCCACACTAATAGTGCTACTCCCTGGCCGAGCATGAACAAACCATCACACTCAGTCAAGTGGCTTTGCCTTTTTAAACCTGAGAGTAACCTTTCCAATGCTGTGACGGAGAAAAAACCAGTGGGAAGGAAGGAGTCAAAGCCATGAATGGGCAGGGTTCTCCTTGGAGATCAGGGGCCACGGACATCCTCAGAAAAAGTGAATTGCCTCTTGCTGTGTAACATCAAAGGTATTACAGGGGGAAATGCCACTCTAAGCTATGAGTGAGTCCCCAGACACATCCTGAAGCACTTTCTCAGCTAGAGAATACAGCAGTCTCCAAGCCTGCACTAACAGGGACTTCCTTCTCTAGAGACACTTCACTTCCATTAGCTCTCCATCCTCCCTCCCGCATGCACACTGTGCTCCCCAGAACCAATGGTCTAGGAGCCTGGAAGTCCATGGCCATCTGAGAGGGGGTCAGAGAGTCTATGTGGCATCTTAAAAATGGTCTGACTCAATTCTTCATGACCTGAGGCTATCACCCAATACATGGTCTCCTCCTCCAAAGCCCAAGCGAAGGCAGAGCTTAGTCCTAGTGATGTGCTGCTGAGAACTGGGATGGGAAAGGGTGAGACATCATGGGTGTCAACCTCTGCTTACCACCTAGCAAAATGCCTAAAACATGGAAGGTGCTCAATAAGTGAACAAACAAATCTATGGAAATGTAGATTTGATTTGACTGAGTCCGGGATATGAGGAAGAAATTGGAACCATGAGGCTAATTCTAGATGATTCTGACAGGTGTGAAAATCCTAATTAAGCTCATGGGAAACTTTCAGCCAACAAAATCCTAACTCTCTAGGATTCTAAAGCTAGTTTTGGTTGATTCTGACTGTAGACATAAAGGACAGCAATGATTAGCTGTTTACCTTTTAGCTAGAAGGATATCACAGAAATGCCAAGCCTCCATTTTAATCATCTTTTTATCATCATCTAATTCCCTGCCCCCACATTCCAGAGGTATGCTCCAAGGCAATAGAGGGATTATATCTTTTTATTCATTTACTTATTTACTTTTGAGGTACCAGGGACTGAACCCAGACCTTGTACATGCCAGACAAGGACTCTACTGCCGAAATATACCTTCAACCCTCATTTAAGGTTTTTATTTGGTGAACAGAATCTAGTTGTCTAGGCCTTGGATTTGAACTCAAGCTCATCCTGCCTCAGCCTCTCAAGTAGTTGAGATTGCAGGCTGCACCAGTACACCCAGAAATGATCTATAATATAGCGGCCAACGGAGTTAACTTGAACAGGCCAAAATATAAACTGGGACTATCACTCAGTGACTCAGTGCCTGCCTACCATTGAAGTGTTAGCACTTTAAGAAAATACAACTAATGTACTTCAATGCCCTCAAACCTTCCTCTGCAGCTACAAAGCAGTGTTGAGGATCAGATTGCCAGATAAGGCACTGAACACAGGGTTAGAATTTAAGACAAACTGGGTAAGTATGTCTTTTAAAATGAGATATATATAAGCCAGACACACGCTAACATCAGCAACCCATTGAAAAGAGAACAGTTATGGTCAACAGAGTCAAGATCTGGGAAAAGTCACCTCTGACTCCAAAGCACATGAGTGAAGTTGCTAAACTCAGATGACCCTCAGCCGAGCCTCGAGCATGCTCCTCTTTGGATATTCTTGTGAAGTCTTTGGCCAACTCCAGCCTTAAAAAAAAAAAAAATGGGATAACACAAGGGCAAAAGCATGGGAGAGCTGGGTTGGTGAAGACAGCTCTTCTGCCAGGCCCTGGTCAGGCTACAGTAGTAACTGTGACCCTGTTTGACATGCCACAAAGCTCTTCAAGGTCCCCTTGAGTCCTCAGTCCATCTGCCCTATGTACTTTGAGTATCCTCACCTGAGCCCCAGTCATCTGGTCCATTTCTGTGGATAAGCTGTTCATCCAAGGTTCTGGTCCAGCCAGACTAGTCTCACAGATAAACTGGGTTCAATTTCAAGATCTGATATATCTACATGCCAGAAATCCTCTATCCATGGAAAACACATTGTCAGGATGAATTTTAAACGTTGTGTGTGTGTGTGTGTGTGTGTGTGTGTGTGTGCATGTTTGTAACAAAGACAGACATTCAGAAAGAGGGAAAACAGAATACATGGGCACACACTTTTATACACATACAGACATAAACACACAAACACATAAACCTCTACACACTGGCATAAACACGTACACATAGACTCATGCACACAGAGAGGCATACACACAGATAGACATAAGAAAATAAACAAAACACATAAATACACATGCATATACACATAGAAAAAAAAAACACATGCACATGTGTACACAGGGAGAGAAATATACACTCATGTATGAGCTGCTTCTCAGGGAACATGAACAAAGCCTCTTACCACAGCTGGGTATCCACCACAGAAACAAAATGATTCGAAGCCAGTGCAATGAGTGAACCCAGCAAAGCTGTAGCTGAGAACTGAGCTTAGGAGCAGAGGCAGCCTATGGACAGTTACACTGCTGAAGAAAGTGGGGCCCTGTGAGCCCATCCCCTAGTTCCATGAAGAAAAGTTAGTAACTCAACCCAGTGCAGGTGTCCTGTCCACAATCACAGTTACCAACAGCTCAAGAATGCAGTGGGCAAGTCACACCTGGAGGACAGCATTCCACAGCACACACATACCCACAGAAAGATGCACACACACATATATTCATACATGCACATGTGAACAAGCATGCATAGATGTGGGCACATATGCACAATCAAACACATGTATACATATATACACAACTGAACAAACTTACAGAAATGTGTACACACAGAGACCTGCAAGCACATACATGTGTACACACATACACTTGTGAAAAACTTGGGAAGATATACATACACACAAGCACACATGTATGTGTACACATATGCACACAAGTACACACATGTCTCTACACACATACACATAAGTATACACACATGTGCACACATGTACAGAAGCCCACATGCATATGCATGCACACACAAACACATAAGCACACACAGAGATCCAGATCAGGCTCAGAAATAAAGAAGGAATTTCAAACCTAAGATATGTTTCAAGGAGGAAATGGAAAGAATTACTGATGAGTAAAATACATGGGGTGGAAGAAGATGATTTCCATGCCTTCTGAGGAGAATGACAACTTAGGCTATGAGGCTGGAAGTCAGGACGGGTTGAGACACACCTTCCACTTGCCTGTGCCACCTGGCTGTTGCCTTTTCTCCCAGTGATCAGCCTTCACCCTCCTTTCAGATAAGTGTTCTCCTCATATTTCAAAAAGGTAGTTCAGAATGTCTGCTGCAATCTTCCAGCCAGAGCATGAGAGAAAATAAAGTATCGGTTCAGATAAGGACTGGTAGAGCTGACTGTTAAACAGCAGAACATGGAGAGAGTCTGAAGAATAACTATCTCAGTGTACACACCCTGGGGGGACTGGGGCACACAGACAAGATGCAGAGTGGGTAACTGGAAGAAGAAACACTCTAGATCTCTGCAGCAACCCCACAAGCATGACCCAAAAGTAAAAACAGACCACCCACCATCCGCCCCATCAGAACAACATGATATAAAGGCACGGAAGCTCTAGCTCCGGGACAGGGGACAGTGCAGGGAGCACACTGAGAGAGATGAAAATGAGTGGCCAGAACACCCAAGAGAGCTGTTTGGTGATACTTAGCAAAGCATTAAATGTGTTTATGCTCAAACCCGATGGTTCACCTCTCAGACTCCTCCCAGTGGGGACAGGACAATAGCATGTGGTTATACAATGGCATGTGGTTATAAAACTACCGTGAGTTCACAATGGGCATGCTCACAATAGAAAAAAAATGAGGAAATGACCATATAGCTATGAACATGGGGACTGATCATCTAAGCAAGTTGTATGACACAGCGAAACATTGCCACCGGGAAGGTGGTGAAGTGGGTCTGTTTCCTTCATTGGCATAGAAAGGACTTTGATAGCCTAATACAGGAAACAAATAGTTCCAAATAGTGTAGGAACTGTGGCCCCATTTCCTCAGTTTGGCCCGTTTTTCCACTGAAAGCATAGGCAGGATTTGAAAGATCCTAAAAAAAAAATATTCAGCACAGTATCAGCAGGTTTGCTCTGGATAAGCACGTTAGGCCTGAAACTTACTTTTTCTTATTCAAAATTGTGTGGGAGTAAAGGGTTCAGAGAACAGCTTCCCAGAGTGAGCTCTCTCCCTTGCTTTGCTTTTGTTTGAAGCAGGGTCTCTCTTGCCTCTGCAACGATGCTTCCTCCAGGCTAACTGGATAACAAGCTTGTGGATAAATCCCCTGCCCCTGCCTCCCATCTCACCATAGGGATGTTGGAACTAAAGATGAGCACCTTAGGAATCAGGTTGTTTGGTTTTAGTATTGGTTGGGGATCAACTCGGGTCATTAAACCTGGTGGCAAGAGCATTTACCCACTGAGTTCTCTCCCCAGCCCTGACTTTTTCTTTTAAAATGTATTTTCCAGGGCAGCTTGGGGTTTCAGTCAGAATCCTTAGATGAAGTGTTTTCTGAGCAAGGGTGGAGACCTGAGTTAAAGTCCCAGCACCCATTTTTTTCAAAAAGCTAGTCACATGGAGACTAGATCCCGTGATGGTGGTAGACAGAAGGATTCCTGGTGCTTGCTAGAGAGCCAGCCTAACCAAATCAGTGGGCTCCAGGTTTCGGAAGGGACCCTGCCTCAAAACAGAAGTTAGAGAGTGTCAGAGTGTTGACCCTAGCTTCTACATACACTCATGCACAACACACACACACACACGCATACATTCATATACACACACACACACACATACATACATACATACATACATACATACATACATACATACAAACAAACAAAAAACAAATAAAATAACATAAAACATATTCTCTTTCTGATTTTTGTGTATATGCGTGTGACCATGTAGGTATGGTTGGGGTGTGTGTGTGTGTGTGTGTGTGTGTGTGTGTAAGACTAGATGTGTGAGACCATAAAATAAATGAAATAACATAAAACAAAATATATGTTTGCTTTCTGATTGTGTGTCTGTGTGTGTGTGTTTGTGTGTGTGACCATGTGCATGTGTTTGTATGTGCATAGGCCCACTGGCACATGTGTGCATATGGAGACTGGAAGATAACCTCACCTTGTATTTTGAGACATGGTCTCTCTCCTCTCTCTCTCGGACCTGCCCTAGCTCATTAGCCTGTAACAACAGGCCACTGAGTCCCAAACATCTGACTCTTGCTCCCCACAGCTGGGATTACAGTCACAGCTTCTCATCTGGCCTCTTTATGTGGGTTCTGGGGATCAAATCCAGGTCCTCACACTTACCAGGCAAGCCCTTTACTGACAGAGATATCTTCCTAGCCACCTTCTTTTTTGATTTTTCTGGAGAGAAATCTTATAATCAAAAAAATAGCTAATAAAAACATCATTATGTAAAAACTCTTTTGAAAGCAACTAAATATCATAATATTCTAATGGCCTAAAGATATAAGTAAAAAACTCTAGGAGTTTAACTTGTGTGTTTAAAACATTTAGATATGGGCTGGAGAGATGGCTCAGTGGTTTAGAGCACCGACTTCTCCTCCAGAGGTTCTGAGTTCAATTCACAGCAACTATATGGTGGCTCACAACCATCTGTAATGGGATATGATGCCCTCTTCTGGTGTGACTGAAGAGAGCAACAGTGTACTCAGATACATAAAATAAATAAATCTTTAAAAAATAGATATTCATCTTTATAAGCTGTCAAAGAAATGAAGACTGGAATATACATTTCAATTTAATTCAAGTTTTCTCTTTTAAGTCTTGTTCAGAAACCCTTTAATTCTTTGGTTAATTCCCATATTTCAATGCAACATTTCTATTTGGCAGAGTGTTTTAAAGCAGACCTATGCCAGGCAGTGGTGGGCATGCCTTTAATCCCAGCACTTGGGAGGCAGAGGCAGGCGGATTTCTGAGTTTGAGGCTAGCCTGGTCTACTGAGTGAGTTCCAGGACAGCCAGGGCTATCAGAGAAAACCTGTCTCTGGAAAAAAAAAAAAAGAAAGAAAGAAAGGAAAGAAAGAAGAAAGAAAGAAAGAAAGAAAGAAAGAAAGAAAGAAAGAAAGAAAGAAAGAAAGAAAAAGAAAGAGAAGAAAAGCAGACCTACCAGCAAAAGCACAGATACACAAGTAAGTCATGTTATTGAAACAAAACTTAAACAATAGTATCACATCTGTAAAGTCTGTGCTCAGGACACAATACCATGAGACATTAGATGTAAAGTAATGTTTATGCAAAGCTTACAACACAAAAGCACTCCCTCTTTAAATACATAAAGCTGAGCACATATACAACTGTAAATTATGTGTGTGTGTGTGAAAACTAAGTCAAAGAAAGGAAGTGAGGGAAAGAAAGAACATGACAATTTTCATCTAATTTCACTTAGTCTGTGTGAATTTTGTATTTGTATACAATGTATTTGTATTTGTATACAGTATTTTGTATTTGTAAACAATGTATTTCAATCATATTTGCCCCCATCAATTTCTTCCAGATCCCCCATGTTCTCCTCCCAACTTCCTATCTCTACCTTTCTTTTCTTCTTTCTATAACCTAACCAATTTATTCTGCTCATCTATTCATTGGTATGAGGTGGTCCACTAGGGGACATGGGCAATCTACCAGGGGTCACAATCCTGAAGACAACAGGCCCTCTCTCTCTCACCCCTCAGCAGACATCAGCCACCACTAACTCCCCAGCTAGGTCGGGTACTGATAAGCCACTCCTCATGGGCTTGGTATCCCCATTCCTGTCTTGCACAGGCAACCACAGCTGCACTCACTTTTAAAATATGTAAATTATCTGTGTGTATGTAAAAACTTAGTCAAAGAAAATAAATGAGAAAAAGAAAAACTATAACACGTTCTTTAAATATCTGTGGGTACTAGAGCTAGGAGTAATTTCTCTTTTTCGTATGCTTTTCTCTACATTCTAAGTGTTAAGCCGTGAATACAGAATGCTGCTATTAACTGAGCTTTTCCACCAACTTTCTTCCCTGGATGTGTTAGATTTTTCTACTCCATGAAGTTATATAGCAATTAAACATCCCATTTGTAATACGGAGTCTTTCTGAATGGCTTGTTTTTATTATTCCCTTGTCAAAACCTCCCCCAGTTTCTGGTTGCCTAGGATATGAAGGTCAAATGTTGTATTAGCATGATGACCAAAAATCTAGTAAGGGGCTTGAAGCTTCCTGATCATTTCCTACTGTTCCTACAATGGCTGGTGTCTATGTGCTTACCCTGAGCCTTGCTCCAAGCTGTCCCCTCCCCCACACCAATGGCCTCTTGTGGTTATGTCGGTCTCCCCAAGAGCTATCATTCCTTATGAGGTGAAGACAGATCCTACTCTTTTGGAAAGCCCTACCACTCCATCATGACTAGCTGCCCTGACCTCACCCTTCCCTAATTCAGTCCCTACCACTTGCTTTGACCCATCTCTACACTGTCTTCCCTGAGTGATGGACACAGCATTTTGCAGGTGGGCTGTGTATTGGCAAAACAGGACTCCACACATTGACACCCACTGTGCATTTCTGGATAGTCGCTAAAATAAATCAGAAAACATATGCCACAGCCAAGTGGCCACACAGTGTGAAATCAAGGAAGCAGCTTCAAAGGTTCTTCAATCCCCTGGAAGTTTCCTTTGCTTCTGTGACCTCCATCCCCAAGGACTAGGATCTTCTCTGAGCCAAGAGGCATCCAGTTCAGTGGTGTACCGTCCCTCTGTAGGAGAGCCCCCACATCACCACTGGTAGGGGGATTTCCCTATGCATGCAGTGTTCCAAGTTGAGAAGTTATTTCCCAATGTTAGGCAGTCTGGGTCCTTGAAATAACCCAGCATCAGTGATGTCCTGTGTTCTGTGATGGAGAGAGGACAAATCCACTCAAGAATTCCAAAGGACATTGCCCTTTCTAGCTTATCTGAGAGGCTAGTCTCTTCCTTGGATACTGGGTTATGGACAAGCACAGGCTTCAGTCCAGTGGGGCTATAAGGATGGAGGACAGGGACCTCTCAGCTGCTAATTTCTGTCCATCAGCACTGAGTTCATTACCACATCATCACAGGAAGCACCACCAGTTTTGAGCCCGTAAGTCACCCAGGAGCATGGCCCAGAATACCCAGTCCTCTGGATGATGCTGGGGCTTGGAATCAGCTCCCCTTTATAAACAGCAACACAAGGTCTCCAAAGCAGTATCTTCCCCAAGGCTCCATGCCACAAAAATAGTGGCAGCAGATCCACTCACATTTGCCGTCAGAGTCTGGTGTGGAGATACCTCAGTCACTTAAGTGCTTGCTGTGAAACTAAGGACTTGAATTCATTACCAGCACCCATGTGAAAAGCCAGACACCATGGACCAGTGTAAGGGTTCAGCAGGTAAACCACTTGCCTCCAAGCCTGAATGACCTGAATTTAAACCCAAAGATCCACATAGTGAAAGGAGAAACCAATTCTTGGAAGTTATCCTCTGATCTCCACATACACAATGTGCATACAATGTGTATACCCGGTATAATTTTCTTCTTAAGATACCTAAGTCTTGCTTAGGTATCTAGGCACAGTAATTCCAGCACTGGGGAGGTAGATGATTCCTGAATCAGAGGCAGTAGTGACCTAATTACCAGCCCCAGGTTCCTTTCAGAGAACCTGTCTCAAGATAAAAAGACATTTAATGTTGACCTCTGGCTTCCACATGTGTATGTAACACACACACAAACAAGAGAGGAGAGAGAGAGAGAGAGAGAGAGAGAGAGAGAGAGAGAGAGAGAGAGAGAGAGAGAGGAGAGACTCATGCACACATAACTCACACAAAACAAAGAACGGAAACAAAGCCTTTCTGTCAGCCAGGGGCCTTTCTGTACTCTCCAGACCTCTCTAAAGTGGTAAGACTATCCCCAGCCTACCTCCTAAGTTAATTCCTGCAGCCTCAGCTTCAAGCGCTTTCTCTTCTTGGAGGAACTGGTCTCCAGGCTCTGAGGCAGCCATTTCTCTTCCAGGACTGCTAAATCGCCCCTTGGCCACCTTCCTGGATAACTCATCCCAGGGTCCCTCTGGGCCTGATTCTTTGGCCGTTTCTGTCTCTTCTCTCAGTAGCTCTCCAACATGTACTCTCCATTCTGAAAGGTGTTTATGAATTTCCAGGGTAGGTTTGGGGGAAATTTTTAGAGTAAGTTGGGAGAGGTGTAATGATTGGGGGAAAGAAGACTTCCCATCCATCCAAACACCTTGATTCCTAGGGAAGAGAGATTTAATGCAAACTCAGAGGGTGCAAGACAGGGCGGTGACATAAAAGATTGAGTATAGAATGGTACAAATGAAGATGGATCAGAAACAAAGATTAAACTTCCCTGAGGCCTTCAGTCTTACTCAGAAATATGCAGCAGAGAACACACTTGTATTTGATCATTGAATTTGATTTAAAATGCAAAATGTCTTTCCTTAAAATAATAGACAATAGGTCAGATGCTAGGTGTAGTTCCTGCACTCTAAGCAGAACAAACCACCACCAAAGATACTCACCACACAGACCGTGTGGAAGCCAGGTGTCTGCTTGAGTGCCCCACCTTAGGAGCTAGTATTGCATGGCAAGGTAGCTTCCAGAAGGTTGAAATCAAGAGGACTGGACCCTAACTTGGCTCTCCTACCAGTAGCTTTGTTAAGCTTTGACCGATATCTTTAGCTCCATGGGCCTCAATTTCCCCAGGTATATGGTTACATTTTTGCAACACTGTTGGTGGAGCCCAGAATACTGCACATGCAGACAGGGTCTTAACCACTGAGCCCAAGGCTAAGCGCACTCCATGACCCAGAACAAGGGTCCTTCTAGGTCTCATGTTTTGTTAATTTTCTAGTGAATATCAAAGTGGCATCTACCAGGCATTCCCTTGGTCTCATATGTATGTGAAACATGTGTGTGTGTGTGTGCATGTGTGTGTATGTGTGTGTGGCCTGCCCCCTGAGACAACTCTGTGAACATCAGTGTATTAAAGATCCTATGAGAGTCAGGTGTGGTGGGCCAGTCTGTAATCCCAGCACTTGAGAAGTACAGACAGGAAGATCAGTGATTCAAAATCAGTCTGTGTGTAGTGAATGTAAGGCCACCTGGGCTACATGAGACCCTGTCTCCAAAAATCAATACCAAAAAAAAAAAAAAACAAAAAACAAAAAAAAAAACCTACCACCAACAAAAGATCTTATGAATCATTTTCACATAAAGGTTTAAAACAGTTTAAATCAACATAATTTAATATGGCCTTAATTTATTCCACAGAACTTTTTATATTTTCATTGTTGTTGTGGTGGTGGTGGTGATGGTGGTAGTGGTAATTTTGTTTGTGCTGGTGCTGGTGGTAGTAGTTTTGGTGATGATGGTTATGGTGATTTGGTTGTGGGAATAGTTGTAATTGTTATGTCATAGAATGCATTTTAGGACACACTAATAGTAGAGTTGACATCTTTCTTCTTACCTCCAGTTTTATCCCAATTTTGTATCCCTCCCCGAGTCAGGTCAGGACCTAGAAATTTCACTCAAGGCCAAGTTAGATGTTTCTAGGTGTTTTGTTCTTTTGAGATGTGATAGTTAGCCTTAACTGTCAATATGAGACAACCTAGAATCATCTGAGAAGAGCCCCTCCTTAAATGATTGTCTACATTGGCTTAACCTGTGGGCAAGTTGGTAGGGGTCCACTCTGGGTGCACCACTCCCTAGGCAGGGTTTCTGAACTATAAGTATGTTTGTTGTGATAGTAGTGGTGTAGTGCTGACCTCTGAGGATATCTGTGGGGAAATGTGTAGAGGATAATATTTAAAAAACAGTGCCTGGTCTGGCTTGTTCCCAGGCAGCTGCCATATTCCCGCTGCTCCTTGGCTCTGATGAAGCTCCAGCTAGCTAGATGCACAAGCTCTGGCACCCACAAGATGCCAACGTGGTGGCTGGCTCTGCTAATCCACCACACGTCCACAATGCTCGGCTGAACCAGACCATTCCCACTATGCCCGCGGTACCCAGTAGAATAAAGAGTCTTAATGCTTAAAGATTATCCAATAGATTTATATATTTGGAAATGCTCAATTAACAAGATGCCCTCACAATTAGAATTGTTGCCCAATTATCTAACCTAGATAGTATAACTACCTTAGACTGCTAGAGACACGCATACATCCGCAGCCATCTTCTCTCCTCTCCGCCTCCTCTTCCTTCTCCTTCCCACTCTTCGCTTCTCCCACATTAGCTCCTCCCCAATTACCGAGCTTTATTGCAAATATCATGTAGCAGTAGCAGGAAATTATCCCGCTACATATCACCCTTCTTGTTAGAATAAAAAAAAAACTTTCTCTCTTTCTGTCCAATTGAAAGATTCTTTTATCTCAGATATAAATTGAGCACAACTATTGTCATGCTGTTATTGTAAGGTACAAGATAGATCTAATACCAAGACCAATATATTGTCAATAAAAAGACCACTGTCTTCTATCTTAACTTAAAAGACTGTAGTTATCTACCTGGCTTATGTCTTGGCTTAAGGTAACTGATGTGGGAAGACAGCCCAGTGTGGGCAGCACCATCCCCTAGGAAGGTGGAGCTGTACTGCATAAGAGTGGAGAAACAGATCTAAGCACAAGCAAGTGAGTTAGCAAGCCTGTGTTCATGCCTCTCTGATTTTAACTGTGAATGTAATGTGGTGAGCTGTTTAAAATCCCCTTCCTGATTCACTCAGTGATGGACTACAGCCTGAAATCGTGAGCTGAAATAAGTCCTTTCTCCCCTAAGTTGCTTTCATAAGGATTTCATATCACAACAACAGAAACAAAACCAAAGCATGGCCATCAACAGGTGACACCTGTGCCTGATCCCTAAGTGTCACAGTACAGAACCCACAGCGTCTCCTTCAGACACTGCTTCTGGACACACAGAAGCAATGCTAAGGCCACCAAGGGAACTCTCCTGCTGGGTGTTGGCAAGGTGTCACCTCACTAAGAAGCTGTCTCTCTTAATCTACTCTGCTTCGCAAAAAAAAATAAAATGCCCAGCAGAAATGGGTTTTCTTGATTCTGAAGATTACAAGTTCAAGACCAAGGTCCCACGGGGCTGGCTTCCAGAAAGGATTCTCTTCCAGGATTGTAAAAAAACAAACAAACAAAAAAAAAAAAAAAACCCTGTGTTCTCTCTTCTGCTGGACAATAGAGAAGAAGACTCTAATGTCACATCCACTTCTTAAAAGAACACTAACCCCATTGGGTGAGGCCCCTGTGACCTCATGTAACCTTACCAATCTCTAGAAAGACCCTATTTTACACAGCCACTTTGGGAGGTTGTGAATTCAACACATTGACGGAGTGGGGCTCGATTTGGTGCATCATGGTAATTCCTCTAGATTTTCTGGAGAAGGGAGAAGAGGAGAGTTTGGGAGCTTAAGAAGCAGAAAAACCACAGTCCAGTCACCTACTGTCCCCACCCACCTCAGTGCCCAGAGGAGTGACAGGATATGGGGAGGACTGGCTTGTGACACACCTTGTAAGGCTGTCACCACGTTTGGGGTCCTTCAGGCCAGCTTGGTTTAGAAGTTGCAGAGTGACTATCTTCAAGATCAAACTGACTTGTAGGCCATCTGCACAATTTGTGTCTGAGCTACCCAGGAACCGAGGACATGGCCTCCCGCTCTGGGACAAGGAAGAGCCTCGGGGCTGATGGAGAATGATTTCCTGCCACACAGAACAATGAAATCTTATAGCACATTACATTTAGAAAACAAAAATAACCAGGCTGTATATCACTCCAGGGTCTACACCCAAAGGATGTACACAGAGATACTCGTTCATCCATGCCCACTGCTTCTCTATGTGCAAGAGCTGAGAAACGGACCCAGCATAAACATCCATCCACTGGTGGCTAGACAAGGGAAATGCGGTATGTACACATACAAATGAAATTTTATTTGAACTGGATGTTTTTAACATTGAATATCCCAGACTCAGAAAGACAAATATGTTTTCTCTCATGAGCAGAATACAGATTTCAATTTGTAATAATAACACACACACACACACACACATATGGCTTTGTAAGGGATAGAGATCCTTCCCCCCCCCCTCTGGTTAGTTTTTGAGACATAGCTTCTCTATGTAGCCCTGGCTGTCCTGGAATTTGTTCTGTAGACCAGGTTGGCCTGGAACTCACAGAGATCTGCCTGCCTCTGCCTCCTGAGTACTGGAACTAAAGGCATATGCCACCACTTCCAGAAACAGAAGTGATATTCAGGGGAGTTATAGAGGAGAACACAAAAGAGGGTAATTCAGAATAAAAGTGGTTCCTGGGGAAGGGGTCAGCAGGAGAGGACAGGGTGTAGGTGAGGAGGATCAATAACCAAACACAGAGGCCTGGAGAGATGTCTCAGCAGTTATGGATTTGATTTCCAGCATCCACCTCACCCTGCAATTACAGCACCAGGGGCTTCAACACCTGCTCTGGCCTCTGCAGGCACCTGCACTCACCCAGCACACAGACATACAAGTACACACATAAGTAAAAGCAATTCGCTTTAAAAGTATATATAAAAATGTGTTATGAAACCATTTTTTGTAATGATAGTTTTTAAAAGCACTAATAAAAAATATAGCCAGGGTAGGTATAGCTCAGTGGCAGAGCACTTGCTGGCATAGGTGATGTCCTGGGTTTTGTCCTTAGCACTGCAATCAATCAATCAATCAATGACAGACGTAACCTGCAGCACTGAAGATTTCCCAGCTGGTACTCTGATGCTACATGCTATGGGCTGAGGACAAATCCACACTGAGCAGGATGGGAGGCTAGCTATGAGTGCCAACCAGCTCCTGATGAGAGCGTCCATCACATTCCAAGTGCATCCAAGCTGGACTCACCAGCCTGTGGTTGTGAGCCATACACACACATACACGATTGTATAAGTGAGAGAAAACATATTTGCCTTTCTGAGTCTGGGATACTCAACATTAGAAAACAGCCGGTATAGGCAGTGGGTAGTGTCTTCCCCGTCTCTAAGGAGCCACAGCAGCGTCAGGACCGAGAGGCCTGGGGGAGAACGCCATGCACAGGCATCCTTAACAATTCATCCTTCTGACTCAATATCCCAGAAGCCTCTGCCCTATCGTGGCTGGGAACTGTTTCTAATAGGACCTAAATGTTCTCTGCTGCCGACAGCGGTGGTAACCGCCTTGAGAAGTCCTTACCCAGAGTTCTAAGACCTAGGAAATCTTCCTACCTCAGGGCCATTGCTCATGCTGTGATAAACACTATTCCTAGGACAGGCTTTAGGGACTCGGCCTCAAGTCACCTGCTCTATGCCACAGAGACCTTATAACTCAGAATTATTTAAACACGCCTCCACAGGCCCAAAGTAGATAGCCACTGGCACTAACTTGTGGTGTGTTGTGATGATCGGAGGAGAAGGGTACCGTAGCAGACTAGGTGATGACCCGGTGATCCAGGTCAGCCACTGTGCAGCCCCAACTGGAAGACCAGCAACAAAACTAAAGATTTTTCTGAGAGAAAAGTATTAGAAAATAGCTCTCCATGGGAGCTCCTTGTGCTAGTGTAGACTCCAGAGCTCGCCCTGACTTCAGATCACTGATTCAAAAGCTCCTGACCCCAGGTCAAGCTCCGCCCCCTCTGCCTGTGCTTGCCTCCTGAGCTCACAGACCTCTCCCCAGCCCCAGGTGTCTCCCTCCTCTCACAGCCGGCCTTCTGTCCCTGGCCTTGTGGACCCTTGCTGTGCAAAGGACACCAGTGGTGGCTCCTCTAACTGAACAGGAGAGTCAGGCCTTTAACAGGGCAGTAAAAGCCTGTCGATTCCTGTGAGCTCCTGTTACCAGGCACCGGGAAAGGTTCAGCCCCACCACCCTTCCTCCTATTGGTGAGTTGTTCCCACCACACCTATCCTCTCACGCACACTCTGGGCGCTGGCACAAGGGCCTGTGGTTTACTTGTTGCAGGCTGAGGATTGGGGTTGGGGTGGAATCAAAGCTGGAATCAGGGATAGGAACTTCCCCTAGTTAGCAGGGCAGCATCTGACCATCTCTCTGGTTGGACTAAGGGACACAGGTAGAGTGTATGGGCACTCCATTGACCCCTCCCAATCTCAGTAGAGATTGCTTCAGGCCTTTGTCAATTTCCACCATAGTCCTATGAAAACCCTTGATGAGGAAAAATCAACAGCCTTTCCCTCCCTTGGGAACCCCTCCCAACTCTCTTACCATCCCTAATGTCTCACTTTTCTATGATAATTGTTAATAAAGCCTGCTTCCACTTTGCACACAATCATGAAGTTCTCAATGAGCTCAGAACCACTGTCCCAGGCTGGTCTTTGATGACTGTGACTGCCCAGCGTCTTAGGTCTTTGGGTCACGTACCACTAGACTATGAGTAGAATATATTCTAAACCACAGAGCTATCTTTCCAGCTTCCTAACAATCTTCAAATTATAATGATTAATGGGTTTAAACAAGTTGATTCTATGAGAGATAGCTAAATCATCTCTCCATAAAGTTATACTCATGTAAAAAACTGCTTGCACATAGTAGGTCCTTAACAAGCAGAGGTGCTATTACTACCTCTCACAGAATTATTGACAGGCTCATGAAGTGGTAGCCCCGATAAATTAAAATTTTTTTATTGTACAAATATAAAAAAATCATGTAAGACCAAAAAAAATTAATCCCCTGGAAATATCACTTCATAACCCTGTTGAGAAATATGTATTTCTTGTACAATAAAAAGAGAATGAGAAAAATTCAATTCCATTAAAATATCACTGTAGAAAAAGATCCTATTGTTATGGAGGTGGTTTTAATTTTCTTCCTTTCACATATTCTCAATTTTGTAACAATGAATACAAGCTGCTTGGATAACACAGTGGAGGGCTGTTTTCATAAACGACTTATTTTATACTCAACCTTGGGCTCGACACTATGCAGAAAAGCTTGTTCCCTGGGCTCTTCCCACATGGAATGAGGCATGATGGATAACGAACCACTCTGGGACGAAGAAGAACAAGTGGGGAGCAAATGCATTGCCCAGCAGGGTTAGAGGACCCAAGAGGTAGAGCCCGCTGGTGGTGCCCTGCAGCTTTCCAGCAGCAAAAGCTAGTGCCAGACCTGCTGAGACAAAGCAGCCCAAACATACATCTCACAAGTACAAGCCAAGCCCCATCCATGCCAGTCCCTCCTAGGGACAGGGTCAGAGGATGGAAGCTGTTTTCAGAGGCATAGACCACAAAAGCAAACTATCCTAATTATGTCTTAGCATAGAAGTCACGAACATTCTTGGTCCTGTTCTGTCTGAAGGCCTGGAATGCCAGAGGGAGCCTCTTGTGTTGCGTCCCCTTGACCAGCAAGTAAGACACGACATGGTTGGATCCTTCTCAGACAGCTTTATTCCAGGAACAATCTTGACTTATGGACGGGGACCCCAAGCAACAGAAACGAGCTGCTTATATATCCACCCTAGGCAGGCTAGGTGGCTGTTCTCTCAGGATAGGTTAGGCTGCCAATACCTCATTAGCATAAGCCCGCTCGGGAGGGGCTCAAGGCCCACACATGCGCAAAGGGCTTGTTTACTCAGAAAGCTGAGCTGACCTTGGAAAACCAGCGCCATCTTAAACCAGCTGCCTACACTCTTGGTTCTGTTATCTCTTTCTTCTCTTTCTATGATGGACAATTGACCACCCCAAGCAGAGAACAGACACCATTGAAGGTTACCTTGAAGTGACTGGATCATCTTCTTCTTTGTGGTTCACCCCAGTTTCTGCCATAAATCCTATTAAACAATTTTTTAAAAACACTGGACTATCAGTTGAATGGTGTCGCATGTGCAGGCCTCCTCCTACTGTCAAGTAACTCCATCTCCTTTCTTAAGTTCCCACCCAAGAATCCGTAATAAGACTCTTTCTTTTTTTGGGGGGATGGGTGCAGCGAACGTTTATTGATGGTATTTCAGAGAGTAGGGAAGGCTCCCTGGGCCCTTCCTGTTGTTACAGGGGTTGGGAAGGAATTGTGAGGGAGATGCTCAGTGTTGGGGACAGGGACTCCTCAGCAACCGAGGGCCTCTCTCTTGCTCTCAGTGCCTTGCTGGGGTGGGTGGTTCAGGTTTTTTTACAGCCTTGGTGGCAACCAGTGGATGCAGGGATGATGTTCTGAGGGCTGCCCCACAGCCATCACGCCACAGCTTTCCAGAGGGGCCACACCACAGTCTTCTGAGTGGCAGTGATGGCATGAAACTGTGATCATGAGCTCTTCCACGATGCCAACGTTGTCATGGATGACCTTGGCCAGGGGGACTAAGCAGTTGGTGGTGCAGGATGCATTGCTGACAATCTTGAGCGAGTTGTTATATTTCTTGTGGTTCACACCCATCACAAACATGGAGGCATCAGCAGAAGGGGTGGAGATGATGACCCTTTTGGCCCCACCCTTCAAGTGGGCCCCAGCCTTCTCCTTGGTGGTTAAGATACCACCATGACATATTCAGCACCAGCATCACCCCATTTGATGTTAGAAGGATCTCACTCCTGGAAGATGGTGATGGGCTTCCCGTTGATGATAGCTTCCCGTTCTCAGCCTTGACTGTGCTGTTGAACTTGCCGTGGGTGGAGTCATTCTGGAACATGTAGACCATGTAGTTGAGGTCAATGAAGGGTCGTTGATGGCAACAATCTCCACTTTGCCAGATGCAGAGCAGAAGGCAGCCCTGGTAACCAGGCGCCCAATACGCCAAGTCTGTTCACATTGACCTTCACCATTTTGTCTATGGGACGAGGCTGGCACTGCACAAGAAGATGTGGCTGTTTCTGGAACAGGGAGGAGCAGAGAAAGACTCTTTCTAAACTCAGCATTTCTCTATGAATTTCTTTCTTCGAATTTGAGAGACGGGAACTCTGAGGTCATTGACCCAGTGGTGGTTTTGTGTGACTGTGAGCATCTAGTATCCCCCTGAGCAGAGAAAGGAAACCTCCGTGTTACTCAAAGGCACCCCACTTCTCCCTTATCACGAGGTGTCACAATGCACGGTGATAGTTCCATGATGAAGGTACTGGTCTCTGGTCCCTGCAGAGTGCCAGGCTAGGTAGGATTTGCACAGCCATATCTGAGCTGAACACAGCACTTACCAGTCATCATTCTGTGGGGGACCAGTACCTGGAGAGTGTAGGAAGGAGGCGGGGACTACCTGCCACACAGACCTTGGTCCATCATTGGTGATGACAAGTTAAACAAGGCCCAGAGTTACAACCCCTGATCCCCTTCCAGCTCTGCCCTGCTCTCCTCAGAGTGAATCCTTCCCATCTCTGGATACCAGCTCCACAGCTTCCAGGGTCCTACCAGGCTCTGCCTCTTTCCCTGCTCCTTGGCATTGTCCCGCTCCGTGACCTCTCGAGCATCTGGAAGCCCCAAGGTTCCTCTTCTGAGCAGATGGGCAAGAGGATCGCACCTAATTCAGAAAGACCTTTGCTTAGAAACTCTAGCTACAGGTTGCATCTGGCTCTATCGCAAATGGCTCTAAGGAACCAAAGTTATAAGGCCAGAAGAGAAGGAAATGAGCCCCAGCTCGGCAGGCACATTGAAGGCTCTGAAGAGCGGACCCCTGCGCAGACAAAAGCTACTAGGAGCTGCTCGCTCTAGCCTCCTAGGCCATATCCTTGGGGCAGCACTGCCACCTGCTGCCCAGAAAGGATCTTTGCAAGAAGGTGCCTTCCCAGCTAGCCTGGATAAGAAATAAATCTTTAATCCCAGGGGACTGGACACAGATGGTGCCTCAGAGGTGGGTGTGGTGATCAACGGAAAACCTAGGAAGTTACTGGGATTCGTGAGGTATGAAACCCTGGTTCCGATTCCTACTTTTAAACATGTAAGTGGAGTACTGCTTAGCTTCCCAGGCCACCACTATCTGGTCCAGGAAACTTCTAGTTTTGTTTCTGTTGTGACAAAATACTCAATAAAAAGCACCTTAGGGACTAAAAAATTTTCATTCAGCTTAAAATTCCAGGTTACATTATTGTGAGGAACTAAGACAGGAACTTTAAGCACTAGATCCACAGCTGAGAGCAGGAGAGAATAAATCCACAGATCCTTGCTTGGTTGCTCTTGGTTAGCTTTCTTCTCTCTTACACTGTCCATGACCCCAGCTTAGGGAATGGTGCCACCCACAACAGACTGTGTCTTCCTATATCAGGCAATCTAGACAATCCCCAGAGACATGCCCACAGGCCAACATCTAGACAAGAGTCATTAAGACTCTCTTCCCAGGTGCTCCCGCTTTGCGTCAAGTTGACAATTAAAAACTAACCAGCACAATCAGTCCTTTGTCATTTGACCCACAAGCATGTCACTTTTAGCTATAACTTTCCATCCCTTGTCCCCAAAGTAACATGTTAAAATCATAATACAAACTACAATTCAACTCCAAAAAGCCCCCAAAGTCTTTAAAACTTCCATTGCTACAAAAGTCTATTTAAATCTCCAAAGTCTTGGTTGTGAGCTCGTATAAAATAAAAGACAAGGGGCTGGAGAGATGTTACCAGCATGTTAAGGATTAAGAGTGTTTGCTGCTTTCGCAGAGGATCCTAATTCAGATCCCAGCACCCACATCAGGGCTCTCATAATCCCCTGTAACACCATGGACAAGGAATTTGGCGCCCTCCTCTGGTCTCCATAGGTATTGCACTCAATGTGTACCTACCAACCATAGATACAAGTGCATTTATACAATTAAAAATCAAAACCAAGTAATACTGCCTCTTTTTGGAGTGAGAATGAACACTAGATCCATGACTAAGTTGAGATATCAGTGGAAGTGTCTCTCCCTTTATACCCACTGATCTTCAAGGTGAACCTCAGTATGGAATCCCCACCTCTGACTACATCATCACTCTGGAGTGCTTGTCACAAATGCAGGTGTTTAGGGCCTTCTGGATACGTTCACTGCTATCTGCACTGTGACAAATACCCCATTTCCACATGATTCCTCATTCCTATCACAGTTCAAGAGTTCCCAAACAGGGCCGGGGCACCAGGCAGAGGTTCTTGGCATCTCTCTAAAGTCTCTTTTTTCCTGTTCATGCAAGGGGCCAAGGGTCCTGTCTGGTAAGCCTCATGACATCATGCTTAGGAGAAATAATGCCGATTTGACGTGAGCAGCTGGCTGACCAGATGGTACCTGCTCCTTACACGCTGGCTCCTTGAGAACAAGAGGCTTGGGAGACATGAAGTCACTGGAGTCAGGTGGGGTGACAGAGGGCGGAGATGGGCAAAGAGGTGGAGTGAGTAGGTTTTTCAGGCTACTTCTAGAGGGACCCGGGCACAGGGAACACTGAAACTGTAGCGCCTAACGGCATCTTCCATAAGTTCCCTTGGGCATGCTGTCTTCTCTCAGCAGTGCCTCTGCCCTCTCTGGATCCCTGAGCACCGGAACAGATCTCACCGGTTCTCATACATTCATTGTCCACCATATACACACACACATACACAGAAGCCCCCCCCCCAATACTCCTGCATTAGTTACTGTTGTATGAATTCAGAGAGTGTTTGCTCACAGAAAGTTCCATACCACAGTATAGACTTTGACGCCTGGTCACAGTGTCCAGCAGTTAAGGTCCTGAGAAGCTGTTAGCTCACATCTCAACCTAGCTGTAGTTGGGCTACTGTTACTGTAAACATGACCGTATTAAGAAATGCCTTGGGCATTGGTGACAGACACCTTTAGACATGTCTACCAGGGAGTTTTCAGAGAAGTTTAACTGGAAGGCGGGGAGGACCCGCCCTGGAAGTGAGTGGCACCCCTCTATGGACTGACTGGTATGTCAAAGTGATACCAGTGGGGATTAAAAGTGGGGAAGGGTGGAGCCAACTGAGCACCTCATTGGTCTATTTCTGCCTCCCGACCTACCCAGACGTGAGCGAGCAGCACCACACTCTTGGCACCACAGTCACGAGCAGCTCTGGACACTAAGCCATCCCCACCACAATGGAAACTGTGGGCCAGAGGAAACACAATTTCATAAGAGTAGCTCAACTAACCAGGCTCTGGCCGTGCACGCCTTCAATCCCAGCACTCGGGAGGCAGAGGCAGGGAGAGCTCTGAGTTTGAGGCCAGCCTGGTTTATAGAGTGAGTTCCAGGACAGCCATCTCTGATGAAGACAGACAAAACTAACAAACAAACAAACAAACAAAAAACTCTCAATAAAATTCCTCCAAACCAAATTCAAGAACACATTTTAAAATATTATTATCAACTTGGCTTCATTCCAGAGACACAGGGATGGTTCAATATTGGTAAATCAACAAATATAATCTATCACATAAAAAGATTTAAGGACAAAAACTTCGTTAGATGCAGAAAAGGCCTGGGACAAAATCCTTTTGTGATAAAGAGACACTGGAGCTGGAGATACTAGGGAGGCATTCAGCTCACTGAAGGCGGTTTAGAGCAAGCCCACAGCCAACATGTTCACTGCAGAAAACCTCAAGAGCATTGTCACGAAAACCAGGAGCAAGACAAGGGTGCCTGTCCACTCTCTCCGCCCGGCTTCAGTGCTGTAACTGATGCCTCAGCTAAAGCAATAAGAACTGAAGGAGACCCGGAGTGCAAACAGGAAAGGAAAAATACAAAGTATCTTTATCTGCAGATGATATGACTTGACACATAAGAGACCCTAAACACTCCTTCAGAAAGCAGCTGATAAACACGATTCAGCAAAGCAGCAGGATATAAAACTAACACAGGAAAACCAGTAGCTTTCCTAGCTCCAACAAGTGTACGAAGAAAGAAATCAGGGACATATGGCCATTCACAATAGCCTCAGAAACAATGAAACATCTTGCAATAAATTTAACCAAGAAAGTGCAAGTCTTATATAAGAAAACACTGGCTTCTTACAACGTGAGATTCTGGGGAATGAACACTGGCCCAAGCTTGCCTGCACAGCACCTTGCCAACTGAGCCATCTCCCCAGTCCCAGCCTCTGTATTTAACAGATGCTATTAACTCAAATTAACTTAGCAGTTTCCTGTTCGACTCACACCGGAAGCCTAATGGGTTCATAACCTAGTAAAAGACGCCTTGATGTGACATAATTCTGGTACACTGGGCACACAGGTCCTGAGATGTTTGGGAAGGGGGAATTCCTGTATTCCAAGTCACCCAAGACGACTTCACAACACACTGAGACGGTAAAAGGGGGCCTGCATGAACAACGTTGGCAGCTGAGAGCCCTGGGAACGGACTCGAGTCAATCAGCAAAGGCCTCCAAGTACCTACAGTCTGAGCTGCATGTGGGCAGGTCCTTCGCTTCAAGGAGACCAAACCAACCACTGGGAGCTTGGCAGCTCTGTGCATGGTTTGTGGAGGATAGAGTCATCAACGGGTCCTGGAGGATACCCAGAATGACAGCCAGTCTGTCGTGCAGAACATGGCAGCCGCATTTGCCACAGCTTGCAACGTGCACTTTCCCTGAAGAACTGCGAGCTTCCTCCCCAAAGCCACCACCAAGATTTGGGGGGAGAGAGAGAGAGAGAGAGAGAGAGAGAGAGAGAGAGAGAGAGAGAGAGAGAGAGAAGAAACTATCCTACAGTTTTGCTGGAAAGATTTAGGGGCCTCTCAGAGACAACAATGCAGGAGGGCAGGTGAACCACGGAACTGGATACTCAGAACTAAGGCAGAAGATCCATCTGCCCTCCCGCTCATCTCTCTCTCTCCTCTCTCTCTCTCTCCCTCTCTCTTCCATGCACTCCCATGTCTTCCTGTCCCTCCACAGTATTTAATATCATTGCTTTTAATTGCTTTTGGTTTTTAGTTGTTTTTGTCATTTTTAGGTAGGGTCTCACACCTAGCCTAATCTGGCCTTGTCTTAGTTAGGGTTTGCATTGCTGTGAACAGACATCAACAGACCAAGGCAACTCTTAGGAAGGACAACATTTAATTGGGGATGGCTTACTGGTTCTGAGGTTCAGTCCATTATCATCATGGCAAAAAAAGTATGGCAGCATCCAGGCAGACATGGCACTGAAGGAGCTGAGAGTGCTACATCTTGTTCCAAAGGCAAACAGGAGAAGACTGGCATCCTCAGGCAGGTAGGACGAGGGTCTCAAAACCCATCCCCACAGTGACACACTTCCTCCAACAAGGCCACACCTCCTAAGAGTGCCACCCCTGGGCCAAGCATATTCAAACCATTCACAGGCCTCAGACTCACAGTGCTCCTCCAGGGTTCTGGGGTTACTGCTGTGACCTCCCATGCCTAGCAGGTCTTCTTGAAAGCCATTCTGACTGGGTTAAGATGACGTCTCAACATAGTTTTGAATTGCATGTCTCTAGTGGATAAAAATTAAACATTATTTTCATGTCTTTATTTTACTTTTGATCTTTTTGTTTTGTATCACTTTTGAGACTGAGGCTCCTGTAACCCAGGCTAGACTTAAACTGGATATGTAGCTGGGGATAACCTTGAACTCTTGATCCTCCTGCCTCTACCTCTACCTCACCCATACCTATAGATTGAAGAGCCTTCCTCTACTCAATTCAAAGTTTTAGCCCTTAGGTTAAGGAGATCCACTTTGAGCTGACTTTCGTTGAGCATGAGACAGATCCAGTTCAGTCTTCTATGCAAGGATGTCCTGAGGCTGTCTCTTCTCCAGGTGTGTTTTCATACCTATGGGGAGTTATTTCTGGGTGCCATTCTGCTGGTCTACAGGCCATGCTTTGTGCCCGTGCCTGACTGGTTTTATCACTGTAAGTGTCACGTACCTTCAGTTTCACATCATCTCTCCAGCGATGCTCTTAGCTCAACGAAGTTTTAGCTGTGCGGGGTGTTTGTGCTTCCCCTGAGGGTTTTAGCACTGTGTTTTCTAGTTCTGTGAACGATGTCATTGGACTTTTGATGGTGTTTGCATTGAATCTGTTCACCACTTTTGGTAATATACCCACCTTCACGATATTAATTCTGCCAGTCCCTGAACATGGGGAGTGCTTCCATTGTCTCCTGTCATAGTCCTTTCTTCTCACTTCCAGCTCCCCATGTGTCTCCCTGCTCTGAGGCTCCACAGCGCTTGCACTAACCAGACAGCAGTTAGCTCCTAGAGTCCTGACTGACTTGTTAGAAAATAATACAGACATGGACATTTAATGCTTCAGCAGAAGAGCACTTGACATCCAACCTCACCCCCCCCCCCAGCCATCACAGAGCTGACTGGCTGGGGGAAACTGAGGCTCAGACAGGCTGCAAGAGAAGAGAGCCAGAGCCGTAGGCAAATACAGGGGCTCTCCTCCCTTCTCCCTCCACGCTCCATCCCTCCCGGAATGCTCTGGCTTAGAGAGAAGAACAAACACCCCAAGTCAGACTAGAGCCAGGAACAGAAGGAGGAGGTTGTCATGGTAACAAGTGGATAGAGCACTGTGCTTATTGCTTCAGCTCTCCCTACTTCAGGGGAAAAGGAAAGGAAGGGTCAGCCAGGATGGGAAGTCTGGAGACAGAGGAGGCAGCCTGTGAGGAGTGCACTATGGATTTGGTGTTGGAAAACTAGGACCTCTGAGTGTGAGTCCTGCTTTTGCATGAGCCTCTGTGACTGTGGTGGTTTGAATATACATGGCCAGGGGGAATGACACTATTAGGAGGCATGATGGCCTTGTTGAAATATGCGTGGACTTGTTGGAGGAAGTGTGTCATTGTGTAGGCAGGCTTTGAGGTCTCCTAGTACTGAAGTTCTGCCTAGTGCAGCAGAGATCTGCCTCCTAGCTGCCTGCAGGAGAGTGTCTCCTCCTGGATGCCTTCAGATCAAGATGTAGAACTCTTGGAATCTCAGCACCACGTCTGTCTGAACGCTGCCATGCTTCCCACCGTGATGATAATGGACTGAACCTCTGAAAATGTAAGCCAGACCCAATTAAATGTTTTCCTTTTTAAGAGTTTCCTTGGTCATGGTGTCTCTTCACAGCAATAAAATTTAACTAAGACAGTGACCATCAGAAATATTAGGCCCTATGAGGTCTCCAGTACCCAACAGTCCTGACGTTTGGGACTTCTCTATAATGAATCAAGGTGAGAGCTTTCAGAAGGCTGAAAACACTACCAGTGTGACCTAGAGGTGACAGCAACTCACTGGACTCTCAGGACAACTGTGATGTGTCCAGCCTTCTCCCAGCCCCCACAGCAGACTGGACTTTCCTAGAAGCCTTGGCCTTCCGGAATATTACCAAGAGTAGCACTTGAGAGAAAAAGGTGCAGTGACCAAAATTGGCCAGCAGATGGAGCCAAGCACCCTGGAATCCTAAGCAAATTTCTAGTTTGGGTTTTGGTGGGACTCTTTGTGGTTTGGTTTATTTTGTTTTACTTTGTTCGTTGGTTGGTTGTTGGCAAGGGAGACACACACATGCCAGGGCGTTTGTGTGGCAGTCAGAGGACAACCTTTGGGAGTTGTTTTTTTTTTTTTTCTTCCACCATTGTAGATCTCACAGATTGAACTCGGGTCTTCAGACTTAGCATCAAGCACCTTTAACCGCTGCACTATCCCACTGGCTCCTATTTCCGGTTTTTATTCCACAAAGATAAGGGGTGTGTTTGAGGTTTCCCACCTGCGAGCTGTCTAGGCCAGATATAAGATGCTAAGACCAGCCATTATCCTTTACTCCTACTTTCCTCTGCCCAGCCATCAGGAGGACCCTGGTCAAGCAGAATATATTCCAAAAAAAAAAAACCCTGATCTAATTCTAGCTTGTGCGTGATAGAATGATGGGGAATAAGGAAGAGAAACAGAGTGCCTAGGTTTGCCTAGACACATAGCACATGTCGAAAATAAATGGTAAAGTCGATCATAGAGGCATAACTAAGATGTGTGGATGTTTCATGGTGTAGCCCTTCACCTTTGCTGCTGCCGTTCCCCTGGAGTCTCACACCTGTGTGGCCCTTTTCCCTCCCTTCCTTCTTGGTTTCACCCTCTCCCTAGGCTGTGTGAACATCTGTCATCTGGATTCCAAGGCCAGGCCTGTTTATTCTGTTTCATGGCCATCACTTCCTGGTCTGTGGGATAAGCAGTCAGACCTCAGCAAGATGATGAGGCAGAGGGAAGTGGCAGAGGCTGGATGGCCAGAGCATGAGAAAGCCTAGAGGTCATGGGAGTTCCACGTCTTCCCATCCACCAGCTCCCAGGGAGTTCCATTCCCTCACCTCTCTTGTCTCAGACCTTCTACAGAACTTGGAGTCAGCCTGTTGCTAGCCGTGAGCAATTCCATCTCCAGCAGCCCATATTACTTGCTCCCTACTCAACCAGACCGTTTGTTTTCCAGATACAAATGTTTCTCTAGCAGAGTCTTCTGGAGGCAGAGTGTCCTGTCTCAAGGTTAGGACCCACATGTTTGCTGTCACTGTTTGACTGTGGAAGGGACACTGTTCTAGGTTGATATATACTACTGTGAAGAAGGGGCGGGGGGAGTCTGCCCAAAGGCAACTGATGGAAGGAAACTGCTTATTTCAGCTTAGACTTCCAGGTCACAGTCAATCACAGATGTCAGCCCAGGAACTCAGTCAGGAACAGAGGAAGAGGATGCTTACCAGTTCTCTCACCAGCTCCCATTTGCCGGGGGAACGGTACCACCCTCAGTGGATTAGGAGGCTGTCCTATGTCAAATAACAATCAAGACACTCCCGAACACACATGCCCACAGATCAACCTGATAAAGTTACTCAGGTGATTCTGGGGTACTGGGGCAAGCACTGTGGAGTCCACCAATTCCATTCAAGTCTGACCCTGCTCTGACAGAGGGCACTCCTTCCAACCAGAGGTCCCATGCTTCCTGTTCAGTTCATTCTTCCCTAGGATATGGCCAAACCAAGCCAACTGACTCCATGTTGTCTCCTGAGGCCAGGACTCGGTGTGTCTGAGTGCCTCCCTGGTGCTGGCTCACAGCTGAGTCCTCTCAATGGCATGCTGTGAGTTCTTTGCTGCTACTCTGCCCTCCAGCCAGAATGAGGCCGGCACCCCACAGCCTCTAGAACCCTCATCGTACTGGATACTGGCCTATCTTTAGACTCAGCTGATGTACAGACATCAGACAAGAAGCCAGGTCCTGCCAGGCGGTGGTGGCACACGCCTTTAATCCCAGCACTTGGGAGGCAGAGGCAGGCGGATTTCTGAGTTCGAGGCCAGCCTGATCTACAAAGTGAGTTCCAGGACAGCCAGAGCTACACAGAGAAACCCTGTCTCGAAAAACCAAAAAAAAAAAAAAAAAAAAAAAAAGAAGCCAGGTCCTGATTATATTGTCATTTTTAATGCTACATAAATAGAATTATGCAGAATGTAGCCGTAGGGCTTTTCCCTCCCCCCACCACCACCCATCCACATAATTAATTCCCTTGGGACTGACCTCAGCTGTTACAAAGATCTATTACAGGTTCGTTACTTTAATTACTGAGAATCACGTAATATGGTTGTATCCGTGTCTAGGTCTTTCCAGTTTTGGGGGTGTTACAAGCATAGCTGGTAGGCAAAGCATGTCCTCCCTTCTCTCCACTAATTACACTAATCAACACAGATGTCCCTACATAACAGAGGCCTTTGTTCCTGCTGTGTCAAACATGTTCTGTGACCATATTGTCCTTTCTATGCCAAGTCTAGTGGCTCTGGGAAACCCCAAGCAGATGTTCCCACACAGGGTTTATCACTAGATTGGCATCTCTGTGCTGTTCCCTTCAGGAAATAACATAGGATACACAGGAGGTTAAAACCCCAGGACAGACTCTCTGCACACAGAGCTGGGACATCTAGAAGCCAGGTCTCTTCGTCTGTTTCACAGTAATTATCCTAACAGCCAAGAATTAAACCGGTTTCTCTGCTGATGGCTCATGGTGACTATATCATGTCATGGAAAGTGGGAACTCTGGTGTTCTGGGTCTGAGCCCCATCACTGACACCTCTGTGACCTCAGATTGACTTAACTCTCCCATCCCTCAGTTTCCTCATCTATAAACAAGCACGTTAACAGCAGGGTGATTATGAGGATTAAATGGTGTAAGCAGAGCATGATACATATTCAAGACAGTGCCCCAGACACTGTCACATGGCAGGGTCTCCGTAGATGATTTATACAGATCAACCTACCAATGACTGATTCAGTGTCACAAGATTGATTTTACAGATAAAATTGAAGGACTGATTACTTGTTCATTGTCATGGAGCTGGGAAACAAGAGAGCAGAGATTCATTTATCAGCCTGTTTGCAGCAGTCTTGTGGCCCCAAAACTGGGGTGTCATTACCTTGACCCCCAAATAGTTATGAGAATTTAAGGTACATTCCACAGTACTTCCTATTCAAAGTGCTCCCTATGTGAGCTTCCTTTTAGCTGTTGGTAGCTGATAATTCCACAGTTCCAGAGACAGTAGATATCAGCTCCTTGAGCCAAAACCAGTCAAGGCAGCAACAAGGGTGTGATGAGCACATCTGTAAACATCTGCAATGCTAACCCGACTGGACAGGCAGACTGAGGACAAGGCCATCCAACCCAGCCATAGTTTGTTATGAGCAGCTGCTCTTTCCCCTCCTCTGAGGTTTCCGCAGCTACCACGAGGAGTTGGCTCAGCCAGAGCCACCGGCATGAGCTAACGTGAACAGAACACGTGCACTCCATATTCTGCTTCCCTAGCACTTAGCCCAGTGTCTCTCTACACATGCCGAACGAAGTTAGGTAGGATCTCATGTCAGACAGGCACAGATCAGACACAGGGCCTAGCTAAGTCTGCCTCTTAGGAGGCCTCAGTGCCCTTGGCTGGGGAGCCACACAGTTTAACCACACACTCCAGATGCCAGCAGATCCTAGTCTATACTGATAGAAAGCACTAGACTTGCCTTTTCTATATATTGTCTCTCTTCTTTTCTTTCTGCCCTGTTTCCTTTCTCTTCTCTTGGAGCCAATGAGGATTTCCTGCCACACTTCCAACCCTGCTATGGAACACCAAAGTGAGCTGCAGAGTTGCTCTGACAGCTGTTCTTGGTTGACAACTTAACTACATCTGGAATCAACTAAAATCTAAAAATGGGGCCTGGGGTGGGGTGGGGGGGCAGCATACCTGTGAGGGATTTTTGTTTAATTTGAAGTAGGAAGATCCACTTCTAATCCAGATCTCTGAGGTAAGAAGACACGCCTTTAATGCACATCTTTAATGCTAGATCTTTAATCCAGATCCTTTAAGCTGGGCCACACCTTCTGCAGGAAGCCTGTACAAGAGCATGAAAGGAAGCTTTTGCTCTTTGCCTGCTGGCCCTTGACTTGTGAGCAAGTCCATTCTTTCACTGGTATTAGAGCCTACTTCTTCAAGATGCCAGCACATACTCAAGAGCAGCTGAGACACCCAGCCTTACAGACTGAGCAACTACTAGATTCTCAGACTTCCTGTTCCTAGCCAGCCATTGTTGGATTAGCTGGACCACAGCCTGTACGTCATCCTAATAAACACCCCTATAGAGAGATTCATTCTATAAGTTCTATTACTCTAGAGAACTCTTACTAACACAGTTATGCTGGATACAGAAGTACATCCAGATTTACTGAAGGCAATAGTCGCATCCTGTTCGACTTCGAGACTTCTCCTTTAACGCAGAGCTGAATTATTCAGTGCCACATGAGAGGTGAGCGGGTTTAAGTTGCGTGAAAAACTTAAGCCCTTCGGGTTTAAAATCTCAACTGAAATTTCCATGTTCACTATAAGTTACTCAGATGAGACTGTCCATTCTAGCTTATAAATATGCTTTCAAAAGTTATGCAAGCTAGGCATGGTGGTGAATGTCTTTACTCTAGGCAGAAGCAAGTGGATCTCTGAGTTTGAGGCCAGTCTGCTTTACATAGCAAGTTCCAGACCAGCTATGGATTAAAGAAAAAAATTAAGCATATTTGGATTAATATTCTGAAAACAAGTGGCAAGGGAACGGACACTCAGCTACAAATGTGACGCCTGTACCACACCCTACCCCCACAAGGCTCAGAGGACAGCTTCAAAGAGCAGACAGACTGGAGAGCAGGTTGTGGAGGGTTACTGTGAAAGTGTTTTCTAGACATGATAGGAACATTGCACCCATGAGCTTACAGCAGCTGCGGATGCCTGCACACAGCCTGAACCAGTTCAAGCCAGTCAGCATCCCATGGATGGGGAGGGCTCATGAGGACCAACTGCTAGCTGAGGAGCTATCGATGGCTGCTATAGAAGAGATGAGTCAGTTTTCTTTAGGGTGTGGTCCCTGGCAGGCTGCCATTGCTCCAGTGGATATGTGCACAGATGGGCAGCCCTCATGGGACTCAGTGGGTTATCAAAAAACAAAAAAAACAACTTTTTAAAGGACATGAGGTTGGGAGGGGACATTGTCGGGGATGCTTTAAGGAGAGTTAGAAATGAGGCTTGGAGTGTACAGAATTCAAATGCATTGTTCACATGGATGGTATTCTCAAACAATAATGAGAATACACAGGCACGCATACCCACATGAAGTGTAGTCACTTGACCTGCACCGTAGAAGCAGCTGGAGCACACCGCAGCAGCAGTATGTAGAGAAAACACAAGCGTGGGCCGACTGCAGCTCCCTCCCTCCTGCTCAAGGTCTTCCACAAGGTCAGACTGCTCAGAAATGTGTTCTCTGGCAAGGACAGCCCTGATCTCTAAGTGAAGCACCCATCACTTCTCTTCACCTCAAGCTCAGTGCCAAGTGCCGAGAGCGCATCTGGATGTCCCGTTAACTCCTCAGGAAAATGACTGACCCAAAGCACTTAGGGACATGGGATTCCTCCAGACAACAAAATAACCAGCAAGGCTTCAGAGCAGAGAAACGAGAGACTAGTGTCTGAGGAGTGGACTGCAGCTGGAGTCTTCCAGTGCATGCATTTTCAAAGTTCCCCTCACAGACTGGACGAGGCCTTAACAACTTGTCACTTAAGGGGCTTACCATTCTCAGAATACCCTTGCTTCTCAAACACTTCATTTTTAAGCCTCTTATGAAAATGGACAACATTAAAATAAAATATTTTAATTCTAGATATTTCTTAAATACCACACGTTAATTATATTTTATTGTAATGGTTTTCAAAGATGAAGGACAGGGCTCTCAAAAGTTACCAGAGCCACTAAAAATCAAAAAGTTAACGAACATTTTCAAAAAGCCTGGATACCAAAATAGCTTTTAACTGTTGACAACTGCAGGGAAGGCTTCAGAGCACAGGATGGCAGGTGAGCTTTTCTCAGAGCACAGTAACAAATACATTAAAACAAGGGAACAATGAGGGAAATGTCTGGGGCTACATCCTGTCGTAAGTGAACATCTTCACAGGACTCAACAAAACCCCATCACAGAAGAGCTTCCTCCGGCTCTGGAGTTGGCAGCTGAAGGATGCGCCCTGCATGAATGCAGCCCCAGGCAGGGCGCGCACAATGCAGCCTGGAGAGACGCAGAGCACCTGCAGACGTGCAGCTGCGTGCCCTTGAATTGGATTGAGCAGGGGTCTCACTGGGAAAAGTCATTTGAAGCCAAAGGGCACTTTGCTGTGGTCCACACACAAGGCTCCGAGTTTCTACTCCATGCCAAACATCTAGAAGTGAAAGGGCAGACAGCTCTGTCCGAGCATCTCACTTGGGGCTAATGTAGTCTCAGTTCTCTAAAAGCCACAGGCTTTATTCTGCAAAGGAGAAAACCCAAACCCCAGGGTACAAAGAATGTCATAAACCCCAGGATACCAAATTGAGGTTTTGATCTCTCCTGTTTAACAACTTTACCAGTGGCTGCAAATGACATCCATGACTGTCTTTAGTGTTTTCTGAGCTTTCTAAGAAAGTCCAGCATTTTTGCCAGAATGTCCCACTGACTTTCCTGAAATAGGTTGGTTTTTTTGTTTTTTTTGTTTTTTTTTTTTTAACTTATAAGGCTGGGAAGAGAGAGCAGTGTGAGCAGCCGAGCGCACCAGCTACATCAAGAAGCAAGCACCCCTGTGAGCCTGCGCCCTGCCTGGGCTTTCACACACTCAGTACTATGTCTCGCTATGGCTGCAGGTCGTCCCTGAACAAAGTCAGATTTCTTGACTATCATGATCTCAGGCGGACTCTTCTCTGCTCCTCAGTGCTCTGTCAGAGGTCTCTGGGCTGGTGGCTCACACCTGGGTGACTCTGTCTTGCTCTCGATGAGAGAGATCTGCAGCACAGGCAGGAGGAGCTGGAAGGCATCTTGAATGTAGGAGGCACTGTTTGAGGCCTGGCAGGATTGAGAAGTCACCAAAGAGAAAATATTACAATCACATGAAGGAGGAAATACTTAACAACAACGAAACAACAGACCTATGTCTGCGATCCAATTGCACTCAAGTTTGACATGGTCAAGACAAACCTAGGACTCGGATACTGCAGCAACACCAAAAGAATACCAGCTCCCCAATCCACCCATCATGGCAGCTTCGACTGTTCCGAGACTGAATGGGTCCACTCTGTTCCCGTACTAGAGTCAAGACTGACAGATGCTCTCAGGAGGTTCTGAACCATTACAGCTCCTTCCACAGACTCGCTGCCATGACGGAAGCACTGCACACAGGTATGAACAGCACAGACACGGTCTGCTCAGTGTGAGGGACATGTGGATGAGAAGCCTCGGAGAATCCTTACACCCGAGTATGTAGACCCGGCTTACATCTGACAGGCTCTCCCTTCCCAGAACAACAGCCTAAAATAAAGACATACATTCCCAAGGACAAGAGTGTTTCAAATTTGTATGTAAGAACAGCCCATTCAAAATGGAAACTGGGAGCTCACACCAAGAGAGCCTGCCTTCTGTATCAATGGCTGGCACTCCTATCAGAACGTCAGTGGGACACTTGATAACACAGTTTCCAGCCAAAGGAGACCTTAGAGATCATCTAGTTACAGCTCCTTGCACTTAAAACAAGTAAGATTGCCAGAAAAGGCACCTCCGACCCAGGACTATGAAGGAGGCCTCCTTGCTGCCAAGTGCTTTCAACTCTGCCAGCCACTAAACCATAAGCTCATGTTTAAAGGCAGTTTAGCTTATCACAAGAGGGAAAACAACAAAACAAAACAAAACAAACAAAAACAAAAAACAAGCCAGGCAGTGGTGGCGCACACCTTTAGTCCCAGCACTTGGGAGGCAGAGGCAGGTGGATTTCTGAGTTCGAGGCCAGCCTGGTCTACAGAGTGAGTTTCAGGATAGCCAGGGCTACACAGAGAAACCCTGTCTTAAAGAAAAAGAAAAAACAAAACAAAAAAAAAAACAACAAAGCTGATTACAAGAGGTCTGAGCTACTCAAAGCTGTGTAGCTGGAGGGTTAAGAGCAGTTCTTTAACAGTAACTTAAAATAATTTTAAACTAAACAGTCTAATTGGTTCTTTAAAAACTTTTTATTTATGTTTTTATTTATTTAATTGTGTGTGCACATATGTGGGTGTACACATGCTATAATGCACATGTGGAAGTCAGAGAACAACCTTCAGGAGTCCGTGTGGATCCTGTGAATCACACCCATGCTGTCAGACTTGGGAACAAGCACCTTTATCTACCGAGCCATCTCACTGACCCTTACTTCATAATTAAAACCTAACCAATTAGCAACATATTTCTCTCCTAGCTTTACGGAAGCTCCTCTCACCAGGCCATCAAAGGTCTGAGTTGCTGGAACTCTGACAGCATGGACTCCAGAAACCACTCCACAGGGTGGCAATCTGACCAACGATAGCATCTTCTCACTTCGCCCCTGGAAACATTTCTTTATGTACATTGGTGTTCTGCCTGCATGTATGCAGACATTTGTGAGCCACCATGTGGGGGCTGGGAATTAAGCCCGGGTGGGGGGCCTCTGGAAGAGCAGCCTCTTAACCGCTGAGCCATCTTTCCTCCCACCCCTTCCAGAGACTTAAACCCTATGGTGCTACCTCTCACAGACTGACAAGGATACGCAAGCTCCGGTGCCAGTGCCGCTCTGTCAAAACAGAGAACTTTTCCTTGGAAATGGCCACATTCCTTTTTCTAACATCTCTGCATGAGGCCCAGCCTTCTAGGAAGCAGTGTTTGTCTGAGTGAGTTTCAGTCCTTCCTGTTCAAACAGCTGGTCTCCAGAAGGTGTTTCATTACTGAGAATGTGCACTGAGCTTCCAGGGTAGGAAGTGAGGAATGACAGCCTACGGCTCCTTCCATGTCACTTTACCCTTCAGCTTTGTTACACACTCTGACTCCTGAGCAGGGAATGTACATCCAATAAACAGCATTCAGTGATGTCTGCATCAGCAGGCTAAACTGCAATCTGGTTTTTAAAAAGCAAAGCCTAAGGATGTAAAAACATTAATGCATAATGCCTTAGGAGTCAGAGACGTAAAATCCATCACCACTAACCTCCAGAAACACTGCAGTGATTAGTGGATTAAGAACATCGGCCTTCTCTCTGACCTGGAATAAAGGAGAGAGTTTTATCACAGCACCGTTTAAAAAACAACAATAGACAGAACAGATTCTCACCTTGAGACACACATGGGTAAAAGGCACAGAACATCTCGACCAAAGGAGAGCCAAGTGTCATCTCTGGAAGGAAACCTTAAGTGTTGTAAGCTTACTTTTTATACCTTTCTATGCTACCAAATTGAGAATGCACTGCTGTGTGTGTGTGTGTGTGTGTGTGTGTGTGGTGTGTGTGGTGTGTATGTGTGTTCTTGAAGTTCACATGAATAACGGCATGGAGGTCAGAGGACATTTCAGGAGTCAGCTCTCTCCTTCCACCATGCCCTCAACTCAGGTCATCAGGCTTGCTCAGTAAGCGCCTTTACCCTGAGTCATGTCACCAGCCCTGTAGTCATTTATCAACTTGTAAAAATATCTTCATTCTGTATGATATAAACACAAAATGGAGTTTTATTCAGGCAAAAAGAGAAATGAAGGTATGTCACTAGCAGGAGAGATGGTACTCTCCAGAGTTCAGTAGAACAAGCCGGTCTCACAAAGAAAAACATACATGTTTTCTCTAATAGATGTGGAGTCTAAAGTAACACTTCTTCTGTGGGCGTGGAGAAAGAGGTGGGGAAGACAGGAGAGTGTAAGCAGGACTATTTAAGAGATCGAAGGTGAGCAGCCAACAGTAGGAGGGACAAGATAGAAAACTGGGGTGAATTTGTACTCGTGATGATTAGTGTTGTCTAGACAGACTCTAGAATCATCTGGAACATGGGCCTCTGCGCATGCTTGTGAGGGCTTCTCTTGATTGGGCTAAGTAACTGCTGGTGGGACCACTCCCTCGCAGCAGCTCCTGCACTGCTCTGGTAGAGGCAGCAGGCTGAACACCAGCACATATGCATTCACTGGTCTCTGCTCTGCCTGCAGACAACGCCAGTGGCTTCAGGCTCCTGCTGCCTTGACTTCCCCGCCATGATGGACTACACCCTATAACTTTCCCCCTTAAGCTGCGGCTGCTGCAATATTCGATCACAGCAACAGGGAAACCAAGACAGTGCACTCAGAGAAATTAAAACAATGAAGTAAACACGCAGATAAACTACAGGAAGAAAAGTAATCTTCATTTTAGAAGGGCAGTTGGACACCTGACTACAACACTGGGACAATTCTAAAATAAGCACACAAACACCTCAACTGTTTTGAAGACAGGCCTCTGAGAGTCTCATTTCAAACAAACACAGTAGGAGTTTCAAACACGTCAGTACTCTGTAGTTGACTTATCTTAGTGTGCCTTCACAGAACATACGAAATAATTCCATTCAACTACTCGGGAAACCCAGCAACACATTTAAAGAAAATGCCAGGAAGGACGAGAAGGCATCCTAGGATTACTCCAAACAGGCAACGTTTGAACTCCAGACTCAGCATTCCATCTGGGCCATGGTTTTGCTAAATTAGAGACCGGAGCAACTCTGCCACCACAATGCTCATGTGCACACTGAGGGGCCAGCCTCATCTTCTTCCATGCTCTTGGTTTATCTCACCCCAAGATCATTAGTTTCCCAATCACCTTCCACACCACTCACTCATGAAGGTGGGGAAGGCTAGTGGCAGACTGTCAGAGCAGGAGACAACACCTTCAACACACAGAGGAAACAGAAAGTGACAGAAAGTAAAGAGCAAGGCCACAAACTCTCAAAGCCCACACACTTTCTCCAGCAAGGCTCGACATCCTATAAATTCCATGACCTCCCCACATTTCACCACCAACTGGGAACCAAACAGTCAAATGCCTGAGTCTATGGAGAGCATTTCTCATGCAAACTACCACAGTAAAGTGCATGGTACTCAAATACAGACATGAGAAATAAAACCAAGTGTCTATAATCTTATGACCCCTGGCAAGAGGACAGAGACTTCAGTGGGGAAAGGGTGACCCTTACATGGTGCATGACCACTTCAAAACTATCATTCCAATCTAACAAAACATACACGTTATCTCATTGGTATAAAATGTTGAGAATATGAAAGCTTTCTGGAGAGAGAGAGAATGCACCATCATTCCTTGTAGTAGGAGAGTGTAGAGAAGGAAATGGGGAGTGCTAGCTAGTGTGTGGAAATCTTAGGGGCAGCGATGCAATCTCCTAAATGCCAACCCTAATAACAACTGTACAGCTCTGTAAATATTCTAACAAGCATCAACTTGTACAGAGACAGGTGAACTTTATGGTATGTAAACTACTTCAGACATTGGCCCCAAGAGGCAGAATTCTTACCCCAGCTGTGGTCAGGCAGGTGGTGAACTCTTTAGACAGAGAGGCCAGGTCTTTACACAGCATGACTGTCATCCTGGAGAGAAGAACACATCAGGAGAGTTCCGCTCTTCTTCCTCTTTCTATTCGTTTAATACACAATGCTTAACAACTGCTACACAGAGACAGACGCTCCCTCGGAATGAAGGACGCCTTTAATGGCGTAAATACATCTCTTTCCACTATTTCAGTATGGAATACACAATTCTAGAATAACATACTTAGGAGACAGAGTGACCCTACCACTTGCTCCGTATGCCACCTTGGGCTCCAGGGGCTACTGCCAGTCCTTGGTGATAAGTACCCATTCCTCCCTGCTACAGACAGTCCTTTACCTGCCTTTTCCTACAAGAGATGCCTCTTGGGTGAATGAGCTCCCTGACTCTGCAGTGGAAGCCATGCTTTCTTCTCTCATCATGACTTCTAAACCAACCACCCTCTCTCTCAGGTTCTAGTCTCTGCAGGGTCTTTCCCTTTTCTAATTCCTTTCCTTCTTGCCCAAGTCCCTCCAGCCTGAGTTGTGAAAACAGCTCCCTGCTTTTGCTCATTCTTCCACACCTCGTGTGATAATTCCCTAAGGCTCAAACACTGGCATAGTCTCCTTATAATGTGTGACTTCTTTATTCCCAATACTTCCATACAATATTCACTGGTACTACTGGCTGGCTGGCTTGCTTTGTTTGTTAATATTGAGACAGGGTCTTTCTATGTATCTCTGGCTGTCCTGGAACTCATTATGTAGACCAGATTGGCCTCAAACTTGAAGCTGGCTTAGGCTACATAGCAAGATGCTCTTCCCCCAACCCCCACGTCTGTCTGTCTGTGTGTGTGTCTCTCTCGCTCTCTCTCACACACACACAAGGATGACATCTATTTAGATTTATAAACTACTAGGCTTAGGACTTAGGCTTACCCTTTCTACTGCAATTACTCACATTTTACTACCTTGAGATATGTTTGTTCAAAATCAGCAAAAATGAAAAAATATGTGTGGGTTTGGGCAGCCTCTTTTAACTGCCCTGGGTCTGCACCTCCTCCATTTGTACTAATCATTTACCTTTTGTGCTGCTGTAAAAATTAGACATAAAATTCATGAATCCCTTAGCACAGTGCCTGGCATGAGCACTGGTGACTAATGACTGTACTTAAGAGCTGAAGAACTTAGGACCACTTTCTGTTGTTACTTATGCCAAGTTCCACTCCTACCAAGACTAACAATCTGCAAAGACAGTTTTCAGAGAATGAGTCAGTTAATGAGATGGGCAGGTTCACACGTAGACTTGTCCCTGCTCAGTAACAATACTCTAAATGAGCAAGCCTCTAACATGTACCCATGTGCAGTGAGACCAGTACCTGTTAAAAAGCTGGAAGGAAAAAGAAACCCCTCTCAGCAGGTTCCTTTGAGCGATGCAGGCTGCATCGTACTTACTGGGAGAGAGTCTGGCTCCTCTCTAAGGCTGTCACCTCCTGTTTCTGGCCATGCAGAACCAATGCCGCTGTTTTGTGGAACAACTCAATTGAGCAGGCAGTGAATTCTGCTAAGCTCCGGATTGCAAATGCATGGATATCCTAAGAGCCAAACAAAGCAAACAGGATATTATTGTTGTTGTTTACTGTTGTAAGTGAAAATGACAGCCCCTTGCTTCTTACACTAAAGAAAGAATATAATGCTTTCCAAGTAGAAGAGACCAATGGCCACTGTTTAACAGGCCTGCTCTTCTTCCACGGTATGGCACCTTCCACAGCTGGGCTCATAATTACAAAACCGAGGCCCCTGAACGGCTGACTGTGATCGTTTAACTAAGTCTAGCCAAAGGACTAAGATAAGTGTCTGGAAACTTTGGGTTACAGCCAACTTCCCTCCTTCCTTCCTTCTCCCCTTCACTTCATTATTTTTATTCATCCCTCTTCTACATCCTGGAACTAAAATGATATCAACCTGAATCATAATGTTTAAATTATTGATACCAGCATAACAAAATAAAAGGACCTTAGCTCAACTGCAATGTCACCTCTATTTTAGTGTGTCAGTGCGGGGTTGGAGGAGAAGGATACAATCACCTATGTGTGAGTGTATGGGGGTGTGCTCCCTCACCTGTGTGCAGGGGGTGTGCTCACCTGTGTGCAGGGGGTGTGCTCACCTGTGTGCAGGGGTGTGCTACCTGTGTGCAGGGTGTGTCACCTGTGTGCAGGGGGTGTGCTCACCTGTGTGCAGGGGGTGTGCTCACCGTGGCAGGGTGTGCACTGTGTGCAGGGGGTGTGCTCACCTGTGTGCAGGGGGTATGCTCACCTTGTGCAGGGGGTGTGCTCACCTGTGTGCAGGGGGTGTGCTCACCTGTGTGCAGGGGGTGTGCTCACCTGTGTGCATGAGTGTGCGGGTGTACTCACTTGCGTGCATGACTGTGGGGGTATGCACTCACCTGTGTGGGGCGGGGGCATGTGCTCACCTGTGTGTATGAGTGTGGGGTGGGGATACACTTACTGTGTGTGAGTGTGGAGGGGCACACTCACCTGTGTGTATGAGGGGGTACACTCTTCTCTGTGTGTGTGTATGTGTGAGGGGGTGCACTCACCTGTGTATGAGTGTGGGGGAGGCGCTCACCTGTGTATGAGTGGGGGGGGGTGCTCACCTGTGTGGGGGGGATGCACTCACCTGTGTGTGTGAGCATGGAGTCCAGAGGCCCATGTCCAATGTCTTCCTCTATCAACCCCCACTTTATTTTCTGTGACAAGGTCTCTCACTAAACTTGGAGCCTACTGTTATGGCTATACTGGGTGGCCAGTGATATCTGGGGGACTCCTCCTGCCTTCACACCCCACACCTTCCTGCACTAGGGTTACAACTATGTATTATCACATTCAGCCTTTTATGTAGATGCTGAGAAACCGAGTTCAGGTCCCAATGCTTGGGCAGCAAACCCTTTACCACTGAGCCACCTGCCAGCCCCTCAATTTCATCCTTCTTTAAAAGAGCTTAGTTGCTTTGGTTACCTCTATTGGATGTTTCTGGGTTTCCTTAGTATTTTCTGCCTCCAACTGTTTTTCTCCTTCTTCTTTCTCTGCTACTGGCTTAGCCAGAGATGTCCTGATCCATTCGTAGGCTGTATTTCTTGCCTAAATAAGGATTTAGGCAACAATTAAATGCTGTTCTTACCAGGAACACATCAATACCCTGAAGGACAAGCTCTTCACACAAGAACAGACCATGTAACTTTTCAGTCCTTATCTTATAAGATACAAACCCTACACTGAACCCTGTCTGATGGCTCCTTGTGAACCGCCCGCCATCCCCGCCCCGTCCTGTGGCTTCTCTGAAACCGAGGTTTGTATTAGGAAAAGCTCATGCGTCTGGAGCACGGTCAGAGGTGTCACAGGTAGGTCAAGCTGCAGAGCACTGACCCCAGCACCAGAAGTCCTCCATGGCCCTCATTTAATCAGGCTCACACCAAAGACTTTGGCTCACCATCAACAACCTCAACTGTTTGTAAAATTTGGGGGATTCATTCTAATGCTTTGCCTTTTTTTTTTTTTCCAGGGTTGACGCATGGTCATGCACATTTATTCTACACCTGGTTACAGCAGATCTTACACATGCAGACCACAGTCATCTCTCTGCTTTCACGGCCATGTTGGACAGAAAGCAGAGCACCACTTAGGGCCTTCTCAGAGGTAGCAACATCACATTTCCGTTCCTAGATGCTGACAATGTTTCTAAAGGACATTAGTTTCCAAAATCCTAGGCATCTCTCTTGAACTGAGTCTTGCTTCCAATGAGTCTTCTCTGTCTAGGTTCAGCACCTGGTTCCAGTGAGTCAGTCTCAGTCCAGGTTCAGCAAGGCTCACACCTGGAGCTAGAAAGGGGCCCTGGACTGCAGCAAAGAATAGCTCCACTCCCCAGGAGGGTTCAGGGCCTACGATCCTTTCTGCAATTTGTGTGCCATCTGGGATCCCCACTGGGCAGCTTTCACCAGACTTTTAAACTGTCCCTGTAGCTTCACCTTTTTCCTGAAGCTGAGCTTGGTTCTGTTTAGTGGGATATAAGCATAGAGATCCAGGCAGCAGCCCTTCTTCTTCACATTACCCTTTGCCTTCTTGACCTTGTATTCAGCTCCAGGTGCGGCAGCTTTCTTAGCCACAGGGTGATAATGCTTTGTCTTAATTAGGCTCCCAAAAGCCAGCGCTTCCAGATGCTAAGGGTCCCTGTCCCCAGCTGGCTTTGATTGGTAATAAAGAGCTGCGGCACAGCCAATGGTTGGGCAAGGAGACAGAGGCAGGACTTTTAGATTGTGCAGGCAAGGGAGTGAGGAAGAATCACCATGGGTGTGGGGGCAGACTTAACGGCCTGCCAACATGTAAGAATCCAGGAAAGTAGCCTTAGGGGCCATCCCCCCAACTGGGTCTTGGGTGGCAGAGATAAAATATAGATTTTAAAAGATGTTAACTCAGGAATACCAGAGGGAGTGTGTGCGAGCCATGGGGAGGTTTGGAAGTGCCCAAACACTGAGCTAGTTAGAGCATATTAAATATAAAGGGTGCAAGTTTATGTCTTTCATTCGTGTACCCAGAGCTCTAACCAGAGCTCCAGGGTGGGTACAGCCCTCACAGCCCACTGGGAGCCAAAGCAGACTAACTATTCACCACTACAGTAAAAGTCATAAAAATGGGCTTTATTCTCATTTGTGCCTGCATGTTTAAAGTGCAGCCAATGTCAGACACACCACACTGTCACATGTACTTATTCACTAACTTCAAACATAAAGACTGTCGCTCCATACAAATGCCACAAATTTCCTCTCTCCTGATGATGAAACTTTCTCTAGTTTCTCTAGTTTGTTTTGTTTTGTTTTAAACACAGTCTTCTGATTCTTCACCCATCTTTATAATTACTGCTCTTACCCTACTGCTGCTTTTGCCTAAATCACTATTTCCAATCTTAACTTCTTCCTCTGGAAAAACAAAGCACCCCAAATGCCTGCTAGACACACATCTGATATTCTGCAACTACTCCACATGCAGCATGTAAAGGGAATTAAATACTTTGATCTTTCTATCTCTAATTCACCCTTTTATTAGCCAGACTTTAAAGGTACTGTTCTATACTAGTGACTCAAACAAACATATGACAGCCATCCTGGATTTTTCCATCATTCTGATTCTGCACAAGGTCCAATCTGCCCGACCTTTCCCTCCTATTATCATCATATGCACTCAGAGCAATGTCATGACTGCTCTATTACTTCTGATGTGGCTCATCTTAAATTTATTTTCACTGTCATAATGCTGTCAGTGATCTGCCGACCATGCAAAGCTGTCCATTCCCCTGTGGTGGCCTGAATGAGAATGGATCCCATAGATTCATATGTTTGATGCTTAGTCAGTAGTTAGTGGGACTGTTTGGGAAAGACTCGGAACTATGGCCTTGCTGGAGGAGGTGTATCACTGGGGGGGGGGGTGTCTTTCAAAAGCCCATGCTAGGCCCACTGTGTGATTGGTGTGTGGGGGTGTGTGTGGGGGTGTGTGTGCATAGGCTGCCTGTCTGCCACCATAGTCCCCATCATGATGGTCATGGACTAACTCTAAAACTGTAAGTAAGCAAGACCCAATTTAAATGCTTTCTTTTGATCAGTCATGTTGTTTTGTCACAGCCAAAGAACAATAATTAACAAATCCCTTTTGGTCATGGGTGCCCCATCAACTAGATCATGTTCCTTCATAGGATCTAACTGCTTTTCAATCTCATTTCCCACAATTTGCTCCAACAAACGACCTGTAATTGCACTTTTTTTCTTCCAGCCCTTCACCTAAAACATCATCTCCACATAATTTCCAAAGACAAGACACCTGAACAACCTTTCTCTGAATTTCCACAATCCCAGAATACCACTTAAACTCAGTGCTTACCAGAAGACACTGAAATCAACTATGTTAGCCTTCTAAGTAGGGTGCACACTAAAGGACAGCAGTAGAATGCCCATTTGGCTTGCAAACCTAGTCCTTGGCATGTGTGTTTCACAACTGCTTTATCTCCTTTCTTTTTGTAGCATACTGGTTTGGGTTCTAGATTCTCCTGGGTTTATATAGTCTGGATGACTCTTGACTATATATTCTCAAGCACCAATGATTAGCAAATGATTCTGTCAGTTACTAGCTACCAAGTAACATTAATCCCACTGTCCCCACAGTGATTGGTTTGTGGACAAGAACGTGATACAGTGCGGCCAATGGAATCACAGAGTCTCAGTAAAATTGCTAAGAAAGGAAAGCCATCAAGCCAGAGCCACTAGTGCTCCCTTAAAGCCATGTACAAAAGTGTGCTAAGAACAAAGCCACAGAAAAATAGAGCCCGGAGGTACAGGCCCCTCTCAGAGCCACTCCAGAAGCAACACTGCTCCTCCCCAGTCTAGGTTCTTTGACTATTGCATCCTTTCTTTTTATACCACTCCACTTGGGTTGTTATCATTTGTAGAGGAAGAACTCCATTACCTGTGCTAATTTGTTTTTGTCAACTAGACACAAACCTACATATATCTGGGAAGAGGGAATATTAATTGTAAAAATGCTTCCATAAGACTGGCCTGTAGGTAGTGGAGGAACTGTCTTGATTAATGATTGACATGGGAAATCCCAGGTCACGTCGGGTGGTACCACCCCTAGGCCATGGATCCAGGTTGTATATATAATAAAGCAGGCTGAGGGGGTAGGAGGAATAAGCCAATTAACGATGCTCCTCCAGGATGCCTGAGGTGAATTCCTGCCTCCAGGTTCCTACCATGTCTTTCCTTAGTGATGATCTGTAACATGAGAGTTGTAAGAAGAAATAAAGACTTTCTTCCCTGAGTTGCTTTTGGTCATGGTGTTTATCATGGTGACAGAAAATAACTGCCCTTGAATAAAGGCATCCACTCAATTAATTTTATACAAACATAAAGAATGCATTGAGCTGGACAGTAGTGGCACACACCTTAAAGCCCAGCACTTGGGAGGCTGTGAGTTCCAGGCCAGTTCTAGGCTACAGAGTGAGTTCAAAGACAGCTAGGGCTACACAGAGAAACTCTTCTCAAAAAACAATTTGTAATCCTCCTGCCTCAGCCTCCTAAGTGGTGGGATCACAGGTATGTGCCACCACACCTGACTATCCATTAAAATATTATAAACAAAATAATGAAAATCCCCAAAAGGGAGTAACATACCTTGGCAAGTTTCTCTGGTCGGGAAGAGACGTGAAGCTGAGCAAACAGTTCTGTTATCTCCTTGGTAAAATCTTCATCTCCTAAGAACCAAGAGCCACATAAAGCATTCAAGAAAGACTGCCAAGACTGCTCTGCTGTCTAGTTTTAAGTCAACTTAACCCAAGCTGAGTCATCTGAGAGAAAGGAACCTCCAATGAGAAAACGTTTCCATAAGATCAGACTGTAGGCAAGACGGTAAGCAATTAATGATCGATGGCGAAGGGCCAGCCAACTGTGGGCAGTACCAACCAACTCCTGGGCTGGTGCTCTTGGGTTCTATAAGAAATCAGTCTGAGCAAGCCATAAGAAGCAAGCCAGTAAGCACTCCTCCATGGCTTCTGCATCAGCTGCTACCTCTAGGCTTCTTCCCTGTTTGAGTTCTTGCCCTAGTTCCCTCAGCACTGAACTGTTACCTGAAAGTGTAAGCAAAATAAACCCTTTCCTCCCCGAGTTGCTTCTGGTCATGGTGTTTATTACAGCAATCCCTCAGTAGGATAAGGAGACACAAAACATGCAAGCAAATGGGGACCAGGATCACAGCAAACTAGACATCTAAACAAACAACAATGCCTTCTCTCTTTCTCATCTAAATCCTGCCCACTGGTCCTGGCTGAGCAGTACAGAAGATAAATCTTGAACCACAAAAATCTTTGAGCATGAACATCTATAAGAGTATTTCTTAATCATAAGTCCATGCTACATGAGAGCAAATAATTAGTTCCCTTCTATGTCTACCACTTCCCCAGAAACATCCCCAGAGGCATTCCAGGGGAGCCATCTTGGTTCTTTTCCTTAAACGGTACTTCTGCTTTCTCTCTTGATAGTTAAGGCAGAGAATAAACATAATTTACTGATCCCCAGTGTGACAGGTTTTGGGAAAAGCTGTTCTCACTGATACAGCCTTCACTCACATAATCCCAGTAAACAACTCCCAGCCATAACCTACCATGAAAGGACACAAAACCTGACCTCCATAGTCATTTGCTTTTCCTAAATAAGTGTGACTGGGTGTAAGGGAGGACTCCACAACCACCTGGGCACAGGCACTCCAAGAAGTTCACAAAATAACCAATGGCACAGAGGAAAGAATAGGAATCTATGTTACCACACCTAACAATTCTACCCTGAGGCATATTTTAGGTTGTTAGTAACAGAACATTATGATAGTATATACATTAAATTTATAAGCATTCAAATATATTATGTCTGAGTGATCAAAAAGCTATCACTATCAAATGTAATAATGTAAAAATATTTGGCAAATTGCCGTCAAGTTCTGCTACACAGAACTGACTATACAAACAGCTGCTTCATTAGAACAGAGGTAGTTGCTGGGCGTGTGGTTCAATGGTGAGTGCTTGTCTAGATGCATGGGTGGAAAGGAAGCATGGTACTACTGTTCAAGTGGGTGGGGGGTGGGGGCTGTGGGTCCAGGACTCTGAAATGAAATCTAGAAAACACAGGGCCCATGGGAATGAAGACATCTGGAGCTGAGCTCGGCACTGTCTCCTCCTGATAGTCCCAAGTTTCTGTCTTAACAGCATCAGTGACATATAATTAACTATAAGTCACTGGTGCATTTTCCAAAATCAGAGAGACAGAGCAGACAGGAGAATCACAGAGGAGAGCTGGAGCAGGGCAGGGCAGGCAGGAGGATTACACATCACCATGTTTTCTTCGTTCCTAGCAAAGGTAAGAAGGAATATCACAGACTGTTCCATCTATTCAGAAAACTTGAAGCCCTCAGAACAGTAAAATAAATACATAAATATATACATACATACATACATACAAAACAATCTCTATTTACTGTGCAAAGCCCAGATGTTGACTAAATTGAAGAAATATAATTGTTCCACGTACAAATACCCTAAACTAGGTTGACAAATGAATAGGAACCGTTCTACTTTGGCCTGCTTAGGAACAATGGAAGAACCCACCTCTCACAAAACCAAAGCTGTTTTATTGGTTTCCTGTTGAGGCTTTTCAAATGCAGGTTTTTAGCTGTTTGTTTATATTTCCTAAATAGTGACAATGACAGTGAGCATTTGTTAGGCACCTACTATATGTCTGACTATAAACATATTTAATTTACTCCTCATAACACCACCAGAGGAAGTAGACCATCCTCTAACCAAGATGCAACAAAGACTCTGTGATGAGCCTCTTCTAGAGGTCACAGGGCTTTGTGAGAGGCAGGTCTTCATGGACCCCAAGTCTAACTTCAAACTGTATCACTTGGGGTACAAAACTAGCGTCTCAGGATCTCCAGACAGTTTTTAAGATGTATATTCAAAACCATTTCTAACCAAGAGCTGAACCTTCACATAAATTGTCACTCGTGAGACATTACAGATGAAGACAGCTTGACTTCTCAGAACAGAAAACATCCCTGCCTTAAGTAAAAGCTCTCATAGGAAAGGCCTTCAAATCGTGTCCCAGGGGATCTTTGCTCAGCTCTCATTAATAAAGTTATTTGGCTTCCCATTCATAGTAGATTGGAAATGAAAAAATTAAGTGAGACTGAGAGCTGTCTGAGGCAAGCTTCCCACATTCAACAGAAGGAAAAAATAAACACACAGAAGGAAGCAAGAACGCACAGCTCTAAAAAGCAATGGCAGAGGCTTTTAAAGCACTGCCAGTTGACATAATTAATCTAGAAATTCTCAAACCATAAAACTCTGTGGCCTCCAAGGAGCTTTTATTTTAAATGCAAGTTATACATATTTAAAATTAAATATCTAAAGTATTATTCATTAAAATAATAAATGCATTGTAATCAGGATATATTGTATAAGAATCTATTTCCAATAAAAAGAAAAAAAATAATAGTAATACACCCAGGCTGAAAAGACAGCTTCATGAGTAAAGCGCTTGCTGTGTGAGGACGAGGACTTGTGTTCAGTCTGCAACCCTCACATAATGAGCCAGGCCTGACCGCTCGTGTCTGTAATGCCAATGCTGGGAGGCAGGGACAGAAGGACACTGGAGGCTCACTGGCCAGCCAGCCTACAAAAGTCTGGAGCTCCAGACTCACTGAGAGATCATGTCTAAAAAACATGAGAAGCAAAACAACAGAGGAAGGCACCCAACATCGTCCTCTGGCCTCAACAAGAGCATGCACATATGGGCACAACCCCCCCCCCCCCGCAACACACACGCACATACACACACACATGCACACACATACACGAACAAAATGGTAACAACCCCACTATGTGTTAATAACACAAACTTTTTGAAACAGGGCTAATGAACAGGTCTTGCCTCCACCTCCCAAGTACAGAGATTACAGGTATGGGCCACCATGCCCTATCTTACGTGATTGTGGGGACTGAACCCAGAGGTTCACAAGTGCAGGTAAGCACTCTACCCATTGAACTACACTGCTAACCCCAATAAACCATACTTTTAAGGAAAAATATATCTTCCAAAAAAGGAAAAACTATTGAAAACAATGTCATTGTTTTATATCTTTGTGACATGTCTCATAGCTAGCTTAATGAGAAAGACTCTCTTAAGCAGTTTTACACTTAGACTGTTAAGACAGGATGTTTAAGGCAGACAATATCCGACCATGCAGGATGCATTATTGCAAAGGCAAGATACATTTTAATGACTTTTCAGATAATAGTAACAATTACCCTTGAATAATTTGTGTGTGTGTGTGTGTTTGCCTGCTCTCACCAGCCAAAGAGGAAGAAGTAGGGGGAGAAGTGGAGGGGAGGGGAGTGGAAGAGAGCAAGAAAGAGGGGGACAGGGATACACATGTATAGAAGTCAGAGGACAACCTTGGGTGTGAGTCCTTGCCTTTCTCTTAGTTTAAGACAGGTGTCTTTGTTGCTTACTGTAGTACAGTAGGCTAATTGGCCTGCAAGCTTCCAGGAATTCTCCGGTCTCCACTTCTCATCTCCCTGTAAGGTGCAGAGATTACAGAAGCTCTCTACCACACTGTGCACACTGTGGTAGTTTAAATATTAATACCTCCCCCGACGTAAACTCATGTGTTTGAATGCATGGCCCATAGGGAGTGGCACTGTTAGGAAGCGTGGCCTTGTTGGAGTAGATGTGGCTTTGTTGGAGTGGGTGTGGCCTTGTTAAGGAAATGTGTCACTGGAGGCAGGCTTTGAGGTCTCATATGCTCAAGCTATGGCCCAGTGTGACACAGTCTCCTTCCTGTGGATCAAGATGTAGAGCTCTCTGCTCCTCCAGCACCATGTCTGCCTGCATGCTGCCATGCTTCTCACCATGATGATAATGGACTAAACCTCTGAAACTGTAGGCCAGCCCCAACTAAACACTTTCTTTTATAAGAGTTGCCATGGACACGGTGTCTCTTTACAACACATACTCAGCTTTCACATAAGTTCTGGAGACTCTAACTCAGTCCCTACACTTGCATGGCAAGCATTCCACCCACTGAGCCATCTCACTAGCCCCTACTGAATAATTCTTAGTACTACAGAAAAAACCAAGAGATGGGTTATTTCTTGAAGGATAGTTGCAATGACCTATTATTGCAATGCACCTATATTACAATATATAACACCCATAAATCATATTTCCTGACAGTTTTGCAAAACTGAGTAGTTTCAACAATTTACATTTTCTAAAACATACAGGTATGTATGTTGTAAACATGAAAAAGGCAAGGGATCACCACCTCCTGGATAACAACTACTTTGTTTTTTTTTTTGTTTTGTTTTGTTTTTTTCTTTTTTTTTTTCGAGACAGGGTTTCTCTGTGTAGTCCGGGCTGTCCTGGAACTCGCTCGGTAGACCAGGCTGGCCTCGAACTCAGAAATCTGCCTGCCTCTGCCTCCCAAGTGCTGGGATTAAAGGCGTGCACCACCACCGCCCGGCATAACAACTACTTTGAATGCTTCAAGATGGGATCAGGGATTACAAAAGCGGGAAGGGCACAGATGAAGTGTCTAACTACATACAAAAGCTAACAGTGACCACCAGGCAAACAGGAAAGAAGCTAACACAGTGGTTCTCTAACAGAAGCAATAATCAGAGACGTGCTGCAGGTTATACTTAGAAGAGTGGCAGGCCCTGCAGGCGAGGGTGTGAGGAAAGCATGGAGAGCCTGTGACACAGTGCTGGCTGCAGACCCTGCATTACCTTGTCTCTCCTCCTCCTCTTCCTCACAGAACTCTGCTAGGGAAAATGCTTCTTTGAGCTGCTCTAGCTCAAGTCTGGTTGTCTGGAGTTCTTCTCCACTCAGAGAACTAAGGATAGATTTCACCTAAATGAATGAGACCATTAAAATTTGTAGGAAAAAAAAATCTCAAATAGAGCAAAGTCCACAAGTTGAGTAAAATATGAATTATAAACTAACCAGTCAGCATTAGTGTTTCTGGGTAGGGAAGGAGCAGCATCACACTACGTAGCCCAGACTAGTCCTGAACTCTCAACTTTCCTTCCTCAGCCTCCTGGGAACCGGGTTATAGGCTTGTGCCACCATAGCTAACTCTCATTCCTTAAAAATTTTAACTCTGGAGCTGGAGAGATGGCTCAGAGGTTAAGAGCACCAGCTGCTCTTCCAGAGGACCTGGGTTCAATTCCTAGCACCCACAGGGCAGCTCACAACTGTCTATAACTCCAGACCCAGAAGATCTGATACCCTCACCCAAATACACATGCAAGCAAAATACCAAAGCATGTAAAATAATAATAAATATTTTTAAAAAATTAACTTAAGAATCTAATTTCTACAGAAAGGTTGAGAGAATCTGTACTTTCTAATGTAACAAATATTTGAAAACCATTAGTGCTTAGCAGCAGCTTAGAAATAAAAAAAAATTAAATGGTCTTGAACTGGGCTGGAGAGATGGCTCAGAAGCTAAGAGTACTTGCTTCTCTTCCAGAGGACCTGAGTTCAGATCTCAGCACCCACAGCACGCTGCTCACTACCAGCTATAACCTCTGGTATCCGATCTTTGCATCCATGGGTACTTGCAGCATATGACATACATACAAAAATACTAAAAAATAAATCCTTAACCAGGTATGATGATGTCCACCCTTAACCCCACCACTCAGGAGGCAGACAGCACATCTCAGTGAATTTGAGGCCAACCTAGTCTACACAGCAAGTTCCAGGCCAGTTAGGGATACATAATGAGGTCCTGTCTCAACATAAAACAAATCTTAACACAAACAACAACAACAAAAAGCCCTGAGCCAGCTAAAACCCAACAGCTAACTGTATGCAAATTGGCAGCTTTTCAGTAAGGTTTTTGCCAGCTAAAGCCAAAGAACTTCAGAAAATAAATAAATACAGACAGACAGACAATGGAAAATGACAAGTGTATTAAAAGTTCTTCTTTAACCCTGTCCTTTCTGTATAATTAGGACAATCATCCTTGACCCTTTCCATCACTTAGCTCATACATTGGTTTCTGCTTGCTGTGCAGAGTACTTCCTAACTCCTAAGCCTCCACGAAAAACACCTCACCTTCCAAGTGCACAACAGAAAGCATCTGCAGCATCCCTTTGTATGCAGACTTTTTAGGAGGGGTTTGGGGCTGGGAATTACCTTTACTTCACTTTCTCGGGAAAGCATCTCCAGAGCTTCTAGATGTGAAAGGCCTTGAAACTCATCAAAGAGTAGACCATAATGAGTTTTCTTGTCTGTTTCCATGGTTACCTCACTGGAAGGCCACTGCTCTTCTTTATCCTTTGCCTCTCGTAAAACCTAAAAAGAGATTGAAGCGTTGTACTGTACCAAGTAATGAGAGCTCAAGAGTGAGTTTACAGAGCAGAAGGGAGCACAGCTGCTCGGGCTCCATTCAGAGCACAGCCCCTTTAATCCTGGCTTCACAGTCAAAATCCAAGAAGCTCGGAACAGCAGGAAGAAGTTATCACACAGAATCTGATGCTAGACAGTGTAAATAACACCCAAGACACCAGGTGCTGTTCTGCTGGGGGAGGGGTTTAAACATTAATCTAAGGGCTCTAACAGGGTTTAGCAGTTCTTTGCTGACAAACAGCTGCTCAAAGGGAAGCGGAGGGACAAACAGCTAGAACTCCTCTATGCACTGGAGCTCACTGCCCACCCCACAACCCCAAAGGATCCCAAAGAAAGTAACACTAACAAGGTTTCCAAGTTAACATCAGCAAAAATCAAATCAAAACACAAACAGGAAGTGCACAGGTGAAGGAAGGAGAACCTGTGACAGCGTAGAATTCCGATTCATCAAGCCCTTGGTTCTTTTAAATCCAGGATCCCCTTCTGCTATGACATCCATTGTCTTCTTCCCAATGAATTCCAAGGCATCCAAACCCCCACTGATAACACTCTTGCCCTAGGAAAGCCGAAAAATGCCATTAAAACAAATTTCTGCAAACTTCTATTACAACTACTTGACATTCAGGAATGGCTATATAGTATGGGGCTGCTGATGCAGGCCTGCAGTCCCAGCTACTCAGGAGGCTGAGGGAGGAGAACATACAGGTACACCAAAGGTACATCCAGTAAACTCCAGACCTGTTTGAGCAAATGGTAAGAACCCTCCTCAAAATGAAGGTAAAAGCAGCTGGGGATGCACTGTTAGCTTAGTGGCAGTGTACTTGTCTGGCATGTGTGAGGCCTTAAACTCAACCCCAGTACCAGGAGGAAAAGAAGCAGCAGCAGCCAACAATACCAAACACTAGGCAGCCCGAAGAGCGGCTGAAGCAAGCACACACTGCTCACCCAAATGCACACAGATAGATCCATTCAGGGAACCTGAGACTCAGTACCTGCTGCAGCTGCCTTACCCAGAGTCTTAGTGTTTCCATTGCTGTAAGGAGACACTATGACCAAGGCAACTCTTATAAAGGACAACATTTAATTGGGGCTGGCTTATAGGTTCTGAAGTTCCTTCCATTATTATCAAGGTGGGAAGCACCCCTACAGTGACACACTTCCTCCAAGAAAGCCACACCTATTCCAACAAGGCCACACCTCCTAATAGTGCCTCTGACAACACAAACCTAAGGGAAATGGACACAGAGATGGACTAGAGGACATGTACAAGAGTGTGCAATGCAACACTCTGTAACAGCTTACACTGGAAACTGGCTTGGTATTTATTTACTAACTGTGGATCAATAAAATGTAACCAAGTCACACTATGAATACCACAAAGCTGCAGCGTGGATGGATTACAGACATAATATGTGGAAGGCTGGATGTGCATCTATGGCTTCATTTACACAAAGCAGAAGAGCAGGTCAAAACTAAGTCATCATAGTACAAGTCCCATCGATGGCTATCTGAGCTGGGGAAAGAACACATGCCTCAAGATGGGAAAGCAATGGACTTACAGTTTTCTTACTATGGTAGAAAATTAGAATGCCATAAAAATTCATCTAAACATATATGATGTCATATTCTATATTGCATGCCATATTTCAAAACGTTAAAGATCTTGTCTCAAAAAAAATTTTTTTTAAAGTAAAAAAAACAAATTGAAAATACTAGCCATCTTCCCTCGTGTAGGAAAGACATTAAGAGCTCTATCATTTTTCAAACATTCTCATCATCTAGAGTTAGCAGGTGTTTATCAAAAACAATCACATGTCCCTTCTGCTTAAAAGATGAAGTTATATGAGAAATAACTTTTTTAAGATTTTATTTTATGTATGTGAGTGTTCTCTTTTCATGCACACAGAAGAGGGAATCAGATCCCATTACAGAAGGTTATAAGCCATCATGTAGTTGCTGGGAATTGAACTCATGACCTTTGGAAGAGTAGCCAGTGCTCTTAACTGCTGAGCCATCTCTCTAGCCCCAAGAAATAACTTTGTAAAGCAGAAACACTTCCTAAGGACACAAAGCCAAGACTTGCCAGTCCCTAAGATAACCTGTCACTCTGCAGCTTACACTCCACTTGACTGGCTCACGCATGCACACAGTCCATTGCGACAGCACAGGTCCCTCCCTGTACTTTTTCTCACCGTGCTCTGCACAGCTGTTGAGATGGTCGAGAGCATCCCGAATGGCCCAGTCACTAGTAAGTTTCCATTCTCACCAGCATTCGTTTCTCCTGAAACAGAGAAAGTGTAGAAACATTAAAGAAAGGATCATTCGCTGCTTGAACAACAAATATATGGTTTTTAAAAAATTAAACACTGGGGCAGGAGAGATGGCTCAGTGGCTAAGAGTACTGACTGCTCTTCCAGAGGTCCTGAGTTCAATTCCCAGCAACCACATGGTGGCTCACAGTCACCCCATCTGTAATGGAATCCAATGCCCTCTTCTGGTGTGTCTGAGGACAGTGACTGTATACTGGCACACATAAAATAAAATGTTAAAAAAAATTAGACACTGTTTCTTTATGTATTTTAAAATATTTGTTATGTTACAATGAAAGATAAGGTAGGCAGTTTCTTTTTTCATTCACTTCATTTCATTTCCTTTTTTTTTTTTTTGGTTTTACGAGACAGGGTTTCTCTGTGTAGCCCTGGCTGTCCTGGAACTCACTCTGTAGACCAGGCTGGCCTCGAACTCAGAAATCCATGCCCTGCCTCTGCGCCTCCCAAGTGCTGGGATTAAGGGTGTGCGCCACCACTGCCCAGCCACTTCATTTCAATAATAATATCAAGTCATAGACAAACTTCTAGGTAAAGGAAAACTATGGAAAACAGGCAAGTGACTGACTAGGGATAAAAGTTACATGAACCTTTCTGGTCAAGAAAATACTCTTATATTCCAATTAGATCCAGGGAAGAACATATCACAGTGTTCTATTCATTACACCGCATAAACGTAACTATGTCTCCAAACATCCAAACATAAAACTGCACAGCTAAAAGTAAACTGCAACTCACTTTGTCCTAGAAAATGATGCTCATTAGTTGTCATCAAACAGACCTGCACTGCAAAGGTGTCTATGTCTCTGTTCCATTTTATTAACTTTAAAAACCTGTAGGTCAACTTTGGGCCAAAAGGCTGTTGATTATGCATTCATGTGTGTGTAGTACACATGTATGACATGTGTGTATGTATGTGGAAGCCAGAGGTCAACATTGAATATTCTTTAGGAAAGCATTTTTTTCTGAAAGTCTCTCTCCCTGGGACCCGGGGCTCACTGATTAAGCTAGGCTAGGTGGCCATCAAGTCCCACACGGCTTCCTCTCTCTGCCTTTCCAACAGTAGTAATACAGCTCTTTTCACATGGGTTCTGGGAGTCAGGGCCTCATGCTACAGCACACAGTTCAGACTGAACTACCACATAATCTGAGTGCCCAGTCTGAAATACTCTCTTACGGGATGGCTTCTGTTTCCGGTTACAATCAACTAACTGCTCTTGGACCTGCTCTCCTACTATGACAGCTATAAAACTGCATGAGAAGTAATAAATGATTTTCCAAGTCAGACAAGAAGATTTTGGTCCAACAGAAAAGAGAAACAAAATGACCCCTGTGACTGAACTGGCTTGCTATCCAGAACTTTCCAACTACAAGGAGCAAAAGGCCTAGAAGAAAAACAGCAGGAGCTGAGGGGACTCTGTAACACAAAGAAGATGGAATCATTCCAGAATTCTAGGCTTCTACAGAAACACATGTGCCTGAGTGCCATGCTATGAATGCTGGACTGCAGGGTATTCAGTATATAGGCACAAGGAGACTCCACAAGGCTGGGGAAAGAAACTGCCTTGGAGAGGTAAGCTAAATAATCTCCAGAGCTCAAACTAGGCTAAGACACTTGACTTCCAACCTACCAAGCAGACTCATTAAGTACCTGGGAAATGGATGGAGCCCACAGAAGAGCCAAGTCTTAAATAAACCCTTCAAGTAAAGGCTACTCCAGACTCAGCCTAAGCAAGCACACTAACATTTTTGGTTTTGTTTAGAGATAGGTCTCAGATTCTCTATCCTCCTGCCTCCACTTCTTGACTGCTGGAATAAATGTTCTGTACCACTATACCCAGCTTAGAAATATTAAAAGGCCAGGCAGTGGTGGTGCATGCCTTTAATTCCAGCATTTGAGAGGCAGAGGCAGGCAGATTTCTGAGTTCAAGGCCAGCCTAGTCTAAAGAGTGAGTTCCAGGATAGCCCTGGCTATACAGAGAAACCTTGTTTCGAAAAAACCAAAAAAAAAAAAAAAAAAAAAAAAAAAGAAAAGAAAGAAACATTAGAAGATTCATTTAAGCCACACACACCATAACTACCTGTAAGTGAAAGAAAAGCAAAGATGAACATGGTCCTTTTTAAAGAAATACAGATCCCTAAAAGATGACCAAAGCAGCCTGGTGGTGGTGGCACACACTTTTAATCCCAGCTCTCAGGAGACACAGGCAGGCAGACTCTGAGTTCGAGGCTAGCCTGGTTGGAAAGGACTTCTTATCAAAAAGTAGTCTATTCTAATTTAGCAAAGTTCTATCTTTCTTACTGAACTACAATCTAAGCCCATGGACATCCACAGGGTAGAATTACTGTTACTCTTGAGCCTGAGCCCCACTAGCCATTCTCATCTTCAGAGACACAAAAAGAACCAGCACCCACAAACACACCCTTCTGTCTGCACATTTTGATGCCCACTATAACACTTTCACTTGTAAGACGTTAACTCTACAGCTATTCCAGCAGGGAGCTCACCATGGAGGGCCTCCAGTGTTATGAAGATGACACAGTTTACATCTAATCTCACTTCTAACTCCCAAACCCACTCTCCTCTTACTGAGTCTGTGTGAGTAGATGCTATGTGTGTGCAGGTGACTCTGAAGTCCAGAAGAAGGGATCAGATCCCCTAGAGTTGGAATTATAGCTGAGCTGCCTAACACAGGTGCTGTAAATCAAACTTCACTCCTCAGGAGATATGGGAAGAACTCCTGCGGTTGAGTCATCTCTCCAGCCCCAAGACTCCATTCTTTTTTTTTTTTTTTTTTTGGTTTTTCGAGACAGGGTTTCTCTGTGTAGCCCTGGCCGTCCTGGAACTCACTCTGTAGACCAGGCTGGCCTCGAACTCAGAGATCCGCCTGCCTCTGCCTCCCAAGTTCTGGGATTAAAGGCGTGCGCCACCACCGCCCGGCCCAAGACTCCATTCTTAACCAACGCCATTTTGAGAATTATGCTAGGAACTGCTGGAAGAAGAAACTGACTCTCTTCAAAGAGAGATGGTAGGGAAGAAGTCACTTCCTTTCTTCTTCATTCATGACTTTGAGCACATTCAGTTGTGACTCATCTGATGAGTCTGATGACCCTTAGGAAAACATAAGGAAAGCCAGGTGTAAACTCTGGGCTGTGATCCCAGCCCCTGAAGGACTGAAGCAAGAGGACTGTGTGACTTCAAAGCAAACCAGGGTAAGAAGGCAAGAGGAAAGGGGGTGGGCAGAGAGAAAATAGGGAAGAAGAAAGAGGGAAGGAGAAAGAGAGAAGAGGAGACAGATGGGAAAGGAGGGGAGGAGAAGAAAAGGTGTCACTATGAACAATGCCTCAAACTCACACACGTTGAAGCCTATGGGACCATGTTTGTGTAATGTGAGCTTGTCTTCTGGCTGTATCTAAACTGCTGTCAAGTGACCTAACTTTATATCTAATTCTTACTCCAAGGAATTCACTAATGGGAACAACTAGAGCCAGCTAGTTTCTGATGGTCACGTATGCCAGAACTCCACCAAGGTGGAGCTGAAGGAGACCAAAAGGGAGCCAGCTGGCTTCAAAAGAAAATGACAGAAATAAGCAAAGAAAACAACAGTGAGAAACAATAAGGCCCCTGAAGAATAAAAGAAGTAAGCCTGGCCTTAAAACTCTCCTGGTCCCTAGTGATACCTGTGTCCTTTGGGTATGAGTGACTGTAGGTTTCCCTCTGATCCAGACAAACTAGAATAGAACCTCATCTTCATACAAAAACCCAAGTGAAAACAAACCAGCTAGTGCACTACAATTGTTCTGTCTTGCCAAAGCACACAAAACCTGAGCTAACTCCACTGATGGAAAACCTAATTATAACAAGCAAAACTGCGAGCTCTTCTTACATCTCACATGCCGTGCCTGCGGCCTGACTGCTGAGTGTTCACCAGGCCTCTGAACCACTTCATCCATGCAAAAGTGCAATGAAGAGACACATGAATGGCTATGGGAGACACAGCCAGAGCTCAAGATTCCAAACTCTCTTCCTCATAAGGTCTCAAGGTGCCCTAAGTGTCAGCTACTGGGTTAGTATTATCACTAAGTGCTAGTGCTAAAAATGAACTTAACTGTCAGTTTCAACGGAAACCCCAAGCACATATACTGACCTGCTGCTTGCTTGACTTCAGCTGAAATTTCAGTGGGGCTAGGAATCCCAAGAGATGTCTCAGCCTTCTCAATGACCGTTGAAATGCCTTGTCCTAACAACAACCAAAAAAAAAAAAAAAAATTAACATTTGTGTGCTGTGTTACTAAAACTGAGGAAACAAATAAATATAATAATAATAAAATGCTTATTTCTAAAATCATGGTCACAAGACACATTATTTTAATGATATATGCATCCTTGTCGTTATCTCCTTACCAAGAAACAAAAACAAAACAAAAATCCCACTGACTTATTACCTACTAAAAAGTAGGCTTAAATGAATCCCTAGACTTCAACTTCCTAATAGAGCATGGCATGAGCCCCAGTGCACACAAAGATAAGAAAATGATCAAGGGTCTTACCTACTGTAGCTACCGTAGCTGAGGCTGAGGAGAGTAGAGACTTGCCCCAGCTGCCCCAATAACCCCATCCAGTCTGAGGTGCATCCTTAGAAGCAGTCTCCTGTTGTTTTCCAGTGAGAGGAGAAACAAGACAAAAGAAAACAGAAAGTTAGAGGAGACTCAGAAGTGCCCAGACAAGGTATCTAACCATTAGAGAAGCATAGGTCGGCAAATCTACGACTTGGGGAAATCCTGCTGGACTGACAGGTGAACACCAGCAGCTCATAAATACCCTGCAGCAAATGCAATTCCTGATAAAGGCATTGCTGCATCAGAAAGCTGACATTTGATGGCTGTAAAAAGAAGGAAATGCCATTGTAAATTAGTACCGATCCCACATCCCTTTTAAGACTTGTGTTTTTAAATCCCCAAATTTTAATAGATATGGTACAGCCTGTGAAACCTGAGCAGGAAGAAGTTCAGAAGCCTCAAGGTCACTGGAAGGTTTGGTCTCTGGTCTTTTCCGGGTAGACACTACAGGCTGAGACTTATTCTCTGGCTTCTCCACTGGCTCACAGTTCTCATCTTTAAGGATGGAGGCTGCTTCGGTTGCCACTGGAGACTCTGTAGTATCCGTATCTGACATGACTGCAGCATCACCTGCTAAAACAAAAGCCCAACACGAATCTACTGATACCGGCTTCTTGGTATAAACTATTCACTTAATGTTTTTGAGATTTTCCGATTCATATACTACTACAACAATACAAAGAGATCCTATATACCTCTACCCAGCTCTCCATCAGAAGCTGACATTGTTACAATTTACCAGTGTCCTTCCAATTTTACAGTTTTTCCATGTACCCATATGTGTACATTAGTTACATAAACTGTTACCACAATCACAGCTGTCCCTTGGTATCTGCCGGGAATTGGTTGCAAGAACCCTGCAGACAATAAAGTCTCAGTGGTCACATCCCTTCTATAAAATGGATAGCATGTGTGTATCTCCAGAGCACATCCCCAGTTTCATGACCTCTACTTCATTTGTAATGTCTAACACCATATTCGATGCTTCACAATCGACTTTAAACTCTCTTGGGAACAATGACAAGTCTGCACAGGTTTAATACAGATGAAACTTTTTCCAACTGTTTTCCACTTAAGATTAGTTAAATCTACAAATGCTGAATCTCAGACACAGAGGGTCAACTACTTACCTCTACTGAGCATCAGTACAGGTAAGGCACAATTCATAAGGATACCTGGGCCATCCTTTCTGTAGCCAGACACTTCCCACATTTTCTTTCAACCGACAGCAACCAACTAGTGATCTGTTCTCTGACACTGACATTTTCAAGTCATATACATTGAAGTATACGCGTTATCCTTGGAGTGACTTTTTTCATTCAGCCTAAGTCCCTCCATTCCACTATGGTTGCATCAAAAGTCCCTTTCGATTTGTTAGTAACATCATTGTGGGATGGATGGATGGATGATACATCACAATGTATCTGATGGATAGATAAATAGATACGTCACAATGTATTTGCCCATTCAAAGTAATCTGCAGTTTTCAACATGAGGCTGTTGTACAACCAAAAAAACTTTCAAAGTTCACATACAGGTATTTATGTGAACATAAGCTGTTTCTCTGGAATAAACGATGAAGACCACATTAATATGGGTCATAGTAAGTCCATGCTTACTTTTATATGTAACTGTAATCTTTTCCAGTGTAGTACAAATAACCAAATATTTCTGCATTCTGATCAGGTTTCCTCCCCACTTTGAGCCATTTTTATAAGTATATGGTGCTAACACTGTGGCTTCTGTTTCGTTTCCTCAAGACTAAAGACTCTTGACATCTTTTCATGTGCTTATTCGCATCTGAATATTCTCTTCAAAGAAACATCTAGTTAAATCTTTTGCATGTTTTTTTTTTTTAAGGTGGGTTGCTTTGTCATTTTCTGCTGAGTTTTGAGAGCACTTAATGTTCTAGGTTCAGTATCATCCCACTGTAAAACTTATTTACATTGTCTTATTTCATTTTGCCTTTTGAGACGGGATCTCCCTCTTTGCTGACCACTAGCTTATGGCAATCCTCCTGCCTCAGGCTTCCAAGTGCTGGAATTACAGACATGAGTCACCATGCCTATCTTTTTATTATTTTCATGGGTTCTTTTACCAAGAAAGGTTTCATTTTGATGAAGCCTGTTTATCAGTCTTTCCTTTCACTACACTGTCTTTCAAAAACTGTATCATTAAGCACCCATTCTTACTTCAATTTTTCCAGAGACTGTTTAAACCACATCAAATCAGCTTTCTATTTTTTAGTATTCTTTGTAAACATTCCTAATGCTGTTTTCATAGCTAGACCATCTGATGTAACAAAAGCATAATTGAATGCCACTTTTTATTTCATTTACTCTGCTGTGCTTAGATCAAACTCAGAACCTCATTCATGCTAAGCAAGAGCTCTACCACGTAAATACATTCACTGGTCCCTCAGGTCAGCTTTGGAAGAGCAACATTAACCAATTCAATCCCTTTCAAGAATACAGCTCTTTGGCAATTAAAGCCAACATGTCACTGGTACTCCCACTAAGAGAAATACTAGTTTCCAGAATAATTAGTTACCACCAATGAACACACACACATATACAATACACACACCAGGTATGCTGACAAACATTCAGGTGTGCACTAAGCCCAGGATATATCCAACTCATGCAATCATTCTTCTAATGCACTAAAAAAAAAAAAAATTTTTACAAGAAAGGCAGATGGGATATAGCACAATGCTTGAAGCATATACAAAAAAATACCTGGTGGTGTTTTGCCTTCAATCTCAGCACTTAGGAGGCAAAGGCAGATCTCTGAGATTTCAAGGCCAGCCTGGTCTACACAGCGGGTCTTAGGACAGAAGGAGCTACATAGTTTTCACTAAACCCTGTCTCAACACACACACACATACCCCAAAACTGAAAGAACAGAGAAGACAGTATAAGCATCAGAGACTGACTCGTGAAGTGTTCCTATAGCAGTGATTACAAACTGGAAATCTGTTAGCTAACTAGAGGTGTTTTTAATCAGTCCACACTGTTTAAACTTTTTTTAATTAGTTGCTAACAGTTAAAGTCTCATCTTCCAAAGAAACAAATAGACATTTCTAGGTCCCCTTGTAAAAGGCAGGCCTCTGAGTAGGTAAGGCCTATCTGCTGCCAAATGGCTGTTGAATCCTTTTGCATAAGAACAGTATTCTCTCATACTATCTCCAAATTTCTATTATTCTTTTATAGTAATCCAATTAGACTATGCATGCATCTGTGTTTGTAATGTCTACCTTAAAGATGCTTAAGATTTTAATGAATGAAAATGCTAATGAGGAAGCTGGAGAGATGGCTCAGTGGTTAAGAGCACTGACTGCTTTTCCAGAGGTCCTGAGTTCAATTCCCAGCAACCACATGGTGGCTCACAACCATCTGTAATAGGATCCGATGCCCCCTTCTGGTGTGTCTGAGGACAGTGATAGTGTACTCATAAAATAAATAAATCTTTTAAAAAAAGAAAAGGCCAATGAGATAAAAAATTCAAGGGTGTGACGGGCAACTGCAGTTGCCAAACTAAAAAGCCTAGAACCACCAGAGAGTCCTCTGGACACATCTGTAGAGACTGTCTTGATGAGCTTAACAGATTCGGGAAGATGCATCTACACAGTGTCTTCTACACCCATCTACATTGGGTGGCACAATTACAAAGGCTGGGATCCTGGAAGGTATAAAAGGCCAAAAGAGAGCTGATGGCAAGCACTCCCTGCTCTCTGCTTCTAGACTGTGAATGCAATGTAGCCTGTTTCCTATGTGACCTTCCTGCCACTGTGGACAAGTGAACTGTGACTCAGAATAAGACCGCCTTCCTTGTTTTTGTCTGGGTATCTTATCACAGTAACAGGAAAGTAACTAAACAAAGGGTATGGAAACGACACAGAAGAAAGGTCAGCAACCCATGATATAGTCACCTAGAGTAATGACTATATTAGGGAAGAAGCAAAGGGTGACAGGCTAGAAAGGTGGATTAAGACTCTGTTGCCTAGACTATGTGGATACATGATATGCATATACTAAACTGTCCCAAAAATTCAGGAGAAAAAGAAATCCATATACAAGCACCAATTGCCATGCAAACCAATTCAGAAAAATAACTCATTTATTTATTCATGGCAAGAACCTTTTGCCAATGTCCCAGCTCTGGAGACAGAGAAGATATGTAAGGCAATTTCTGCCCCAGTCAGTCCAAAGGCTGATCTAACAAAAAGACACCAACATGCTTGCACAAAGTTCCGAAGGTGTTCTTGCAGCTGTATAAAAATTGTTTTAGAGCTACCTTTTTCTTCTTTCTCCGAGTTACAACATATAATAAATAGTCCATCGATGTGCTCTATGTAAGCAAATAGAACATACATATTGCATAAGTTCATTTAAATGTTATGAAACTAGAACATTCCAATTAGTAAACTCCGGTTGTCCCTATTATTTCACTCGCACAACAAAGATTTTTAATAACCATCGAGGGCGTGCCAAGCGTTTAGGCTGAGCCAGGAGACAAGATTTGTATATGTGGTGATGACCCTCTCCGCCGTCCCTGTAAATAAGATTAAACACATACCAGACATACGGAATTGTACTATTTAATGTTTTCTGGGTATAGGTTTTCCTGATTGGAGGAGAACAATCCAGGTGACTGGAGAAGTCAAACAAGGCGCCTCACAGTCCAGACACAAATATGCCCAACGCACACGCGTCCCCACCGCTTTTACCCGGAGGCAGCGCGGTTGGCAGGGCTGAGTGGCTGAGAGCCAGGCCTGGGGTCAATGCTGCAGCTCCCGTCGATGCGACAAGGAGCCCCGGCAGCAGGCAGCGGCGACTCCAGGGCTAACGAGGCCAGTCTCCGGTCTCCGCAGGTCTATACGCAGGCCCCACCCCCAGGCCTGAGGTAAACAAGCTCGCCAGCTCCTTAGGCCCGTAAGACCACCAATCATAGCCGGAAGCGCTGTAGCCCCTCAAGTGACCCCGGCGACCCCAGCCTTCGCCGCCCTCACCCGGAAGCCCCAAAGCCACGACACCGCCCCTCACCGCGGCCACCGCCACCCGCTCGTCGATCCGACCGTCGCGGAAGTAATCCTGACCTCCGCACGGAGGCGGGGTCGCCTTCCAGGAGTGCTTCCGGGTCAAGTGTCTGCTGGGGCGGAAGGCGCTGACTCCAGTGAGGTGAGTGAATACTCTGCTCAGGTAGCTTCCTGAGAGATAAAGGATGATTGGAGCTGAACACGGGAGGAATCCAGGATGCTCGCCCTCCGTGAAGGCTGGGTGTGGGTGTGTGGGTTCCGCCGTGAAGTATTTACAGAATACTAGAGAGCCATAGACGACCCGGGACACAACTGGGAATCCAGTGCAGGCCCTGCTCTCAGCTCACTGCAAAGGTGGTGGGGAAGGGAGACCACCCTCAAATCAAAACAACGGTATCTGAGAGGGTAGTTAAGTGCTTTAATCGAAGTTTAAATGTGGTGATGGAACGGAACTGAGTGCGGAAGTGAGAAGGAGGAAGCTCGCCTATTCGAAGCAGGAGTAGAGCTTTTGAATAAATAGCAAAGGGAGACGACGCGGAGAGAGGAAGAACAGAGACCTAGGCACTGAGTCTTTGTCAGGTCAGTGACAAGGCGTTTGGCTTTAAATTTGGAACTCGGTGGGAACGCTAATTAAAGGTTTCTAAGGAGGAGAGTGACAAGGTTTTGATTTGTAATTTTAGGGTTGCTCAAATGTCAGTGCGTCGCTTCATTTGCCCCAGAGCAGTTTAACCAAGAAGACATTAAATAAAATTTTGTAAAAATGGGGGAGAGGGAAACCCTAAAGACTTGTGTTCAAGTGTCTCGCGCTTGTGCTGGTGTATAGTGGTAGTGCATTTGCCTGTCATGTGCAAAGGCCCTGAGTTCGATCCCAAGCACCAAAAGGAAAAAGAAAAGAAACAGATTCCCCTCTTCCATTCAATCCCTTGCATCAGTGTTCAGATGTAACTGCAACTTCCTAAAACCCTTCAAATATTTTTCTTTACTTTCAGTGGTAATTCTTTAAATTTTGGTATGCTGATATTATCTACGACCTTACTAAATGCCTATTCCTTTGAAGTAGAATTGCAAGTTCAAGGCTAGCCTTGGCTACATCGTGAACTCTAGTCCAGCCAGAGCTAAGTAACCACATCCTGTTCTCAAACAGAAATGTCTGGTCCAACAAATAAACCAGAAAATGGATTTCTTCTGTTTTTATTTTGTAAAGGAAAAATGTATAGGAGTGTATCTTGGTCCACTAGTAACTGTCTTGTCATGTACATATTGCCATTATTATTATAGCAACAATTGTGAAAATTTTTGGTCTTAGAGTCCATTACACTTAAACTTACCAAGAACGGTTTTGTTTAAGTAGATTACTGCTATCAGTACTTTCCATTTAAGAACTCTCAAAAAAAAAAAACAGTTTCTTTTAAAATGGTAAGTCATTAAATGATAACTGACATTTCTATAAAGATTATTTTCCAGGTGGAAGTGCTGGCACCGGTCTATAATCCCAGCATTTAGCAGATGGAGATACAGGCAGGAGGGGGAGCTCAAGTTTACCTTGGAGTGAAAATTTGAGGCCAGCCTGGACTACATGAGACCTTTCTCAGAAACAATTTCTCTAATTTCTCGTGGGAAGATATTGCTGGGGAAAGGAAATGATAAGCAAAAAGAACAACTAGAGCCAGAATGTTAAGTTGAAGACAATTTAGAGACAGTAGAGAGTAAGACACACATAACTGAAGCTTTGTATGGGGACTGGAAACATTGTATGATTTTAGGCAAAGAAAGGGATGATGATGGAGTCGACCTCCAGATATGGAAACTAAGAGTCCTAGAGCACATCAGAGAAAATGATAGAGGTGCAGCTAAAGACCATACCAAACTATCAACTACTTCAGGCAGTTTGTGCATGCGTGCACTGCTCCTACATATTGAGCTCCTGGAGAGTTACAGCTGCTACCTGAAGTTTTAAGCTTATCTCCTAAATAGTGAGAAGTTGCCTAATAGGTTTTGGTTTTCTTTGAAAGACAGTATTTTAATATATCACAAGCGGTTAGATTGGATTTAGAGTATAGCACCCAGATGGGGTAAAAGGATTGTGATCTGGGCAGATACAGTAGGACATAACTGGAAGTATCTAAAAAGTGTAATAAAACAATGGCATGTATTTATAATGTACCTACATCCATGCTTCCAGACATCCCAAGATTGTTACTACTACTAAACTCATTCAGTAGATATAAAAACAAAGACTTTCCTAGCCTGGGCTTCACTCAGAACAAGGACCAGGTACTTGTAACTCCAGAGCCCATTCTTCTGACCACTAGATTACATAATCCTATAATTTTGATGTTACAAAATTGGAAGGCTTCTGTGGATCCCCTCTAAGCTGTATATATGTTGGACAAGTAAGTCTGGGGTTACCATGTGGGGCTATACCTACTGAGTTAAAGATACAGTGGAGTCTTCCCTAGTTTCAGACTACAGAGGAAAGAAAATGAGATGGGAAGGGCATGAATCTAAGCCTGTTTCTCAAATATTGTGCCATCCGATTCAAGTCGCTGTTGTGCCAAAAAAGGATACAAGTCAGAGTGATACTGGCACTTGGACAAATCTCTAAAAAGGATGATGTCTTAGGCTTTTATTGCTGTGAAGAGATACCATAACCAAGGCAACTCTTATAAAGGACAACATTTAATTAGGTCTGGCTTAGTTTCAGAAGTTCAGTCCATTATCAAGGCAGGAAGAATGCAGGCAGACATGGTGCTGGAGAGCTAAGAGTTCTACATCTAAACAGAAGACTGGAATTCCACACTGGGTGAAGCTTGAGCATAGAAGACTTCAAAGCCCACCCTCACAGTGACACACTTCCTCCAACAAGGCCACACCTCCTAATAGATCCATTCCCTATAGGCCAAGTACTCAAGCACATGAATCTGTGGAAGCCAAACCTGTTCAAACTACCATTGATGGATACAGAAAATGTTTTTTATTGTGCCAGAAAATATGTTGACATTTGAGCTGAAAGTGTCCATATGACTGGGGGGAGAGTAGTAGGCTTCAGGAAATAACTGGAAATATAGACTAGAAACTTCTAAGTAAATGGCCCTCAAAATGATGACCTCTGTTTGAATAATAGTAACTTTAAACATAGACATTTAGTGTGTGTACATGGGAACAGGCAGCATGCGTGCCATGGTAGAGTGACTTTGTAGAGTCAGTTCTTCCTTTTTACCTCTATGTGGGTCCCAGATGGAACTCAGGTCTCCAGGCTTGCTCAGCAGGTGTCTTTGCCCCCTGGACCATCTCTTTGGCCCTAGAACTAACTTTGCAATGTCACAGATCCCCATGGCAACACTAGCGATAAGCAGCACAACTTGTGTTTGCTCTTTGCAGTGGATGGTAGGGACACACAAGCTGTTCTCCATTTGCTTTCTTCCTTGCCACCTCAGAATGCCACTTTGTCAACTGTGTGGCAGTTTGTAGGGAACCTCCACTTTGCAAGTGTGACTAAAGGCAGAGCAGAGCGGATGCACTGTAAATACAACAAGGAGCAGTTAATTAGGGGAGTAAGACATTAGTATCCTGCTGTAATTGGAGTGAAAAAACATTGCCATCTGGGCGCCAGTGTTCTCCCCCTTGACTTTTCCCAGAATGATTTCTGCAAACGGCAGTTTCCACAGCCAACTAAACACTGTGCCACCGGAACGGAAGTCAGCCACATTGCTTCCTTATTTGCTTCTGTTGAGAATTGGAGCCAAATGGAAATATTTCTTCACTCAGAGTTGGCAGGAACAGCAGCCAAGCAGTCTGCTAGGGGTGACAGCAAAGGCTCTTCTCTTCCTGACTTTGAAAGTAATAGTCAATATTCAGAATGGTTTTCTGGGGTAAAATTATCTAGTCTTCTGCTTATTCATGATCCTAACATAGCAGCTGCTACACTGACAATAACAGACATGGTATTGGAAGTGCCAGATTTAAAAGTGGGTCACACCCCTAACATTCGTGAATCCTCATTTTCTTGCATTCGCAGCACAGCTGCCCCTCCCTCCAGCACTGCTCATGCCTTCTTGTGTGTATGTGCTTAGCTGTATTTGCCCCCAGCTTCTAAACTAGTTTGTAAATTCCTGAGTGTGGGGGACGGCCTGACTCACCTGAGCAGCAGTGGCAGCACTGGCTGCCTCCCCTTCCGGGTGATGGGTTCCAGGTTTAACTGATGATGTAAAGTCAGGCTTTGAGTTAAGTAGTGACAGTTGCTGACGTCCATCATCACTGCTTTGGGAAGGGGAATGGTCACGCTAAGTCTAGGTTGCAGGTAACGGAGACCACTAACGCTAACTTAAGGTTTCATATGAGGAATAAGCCACAGGGATCTGAACCCTCACTCTCCTCCTGCTTTCACCTTGGAGTTTTGCCACTGTTGTCTCCAACTGCTCAACATGTCTTACCTGCAGGTGGATTCTAATTCTTCATGGCTGGTACCAGAAGGCCTTTGTGTTCGTATGCCGGTGATGTATCTAAAGTGGCTGGTGCCGAGTGGATACTCAAGGCTGTTGTCAGATCTGATTTTCTCCTGCCATGAAGTCAGGTTCAGGCTGCTGTGCTCCCTTTGACATAGGATCAACTTCAGGGTGGCTGTGGTGTTTCTCTAGACCCTGTGAGGAAGGGTTTTGTGAACCCTTAGCCCACACAAGTGGCTGTGTTAATATAGAACAAAGACTGTAGCTGTGGACCATAGAGCACTGCTCAAAACATCCCATAGTGCCGTGCTTCTGAACCTTCCTAATGTTTGGACCCTTTAATGTAGTTCTTCATGTTGTGGTGACTCCCCCAACCATAAAACTATTTTTGTTGCTACTTTACAACTGTAATTTTGCTACTCTTATAAACTGTAATATAAATATTTGGATATGCAGGATATCTGATAGGCAACTCCTGTGAAAGGAACATTTGACCTGCAGGTTGAGAACCACTGCCAAAGTATAAAGGGAATAGTTGGAGACGCATGATAACAAAGGTCACCTGGTGACTACAACTATGGTTATCTTAGTCTTACAAGACTTATTAATCTTCTTTCTCCTACTTAACCATTTTCCCCATTTGCTTCCTTGTTTGCAAGATAAGCTTTTTGTCTTGAAAAAAGCAAACTAACAAACAAGAAAAGATGTTTATTTCTTTAAGGAAAAAAAAAAACTTGAATTGGTACCAAAAACTTGAATTCTGTAAGAGCCAAAGCAGCATGTATGAGCCTCTTTCTTCACCTCCTTTTCAATCTTCTCATGGCTCTCTCTCCTCTCCATCCGCTCTTGTCCTGTCTCTCAGCCTTCCGTTGTAGGTAGGCTGAATCACACTGTCTCAACACCCTGGATGCTCACTCTTCTCAAATGGCCCTAAACTACAAATACCTATTCTAAATCTCAAGAACAAAAGTTTCAGTTAGCTTACTTAACTGGGAGATTGACCCAAGCAGACAGAGGCAGGGCTTGAAAAGGGATAAGTGGATTATAAGGAAGCTTGTCTGCTACAAATGCAGGGCACAGGTGATGTGACATTTTGATTGATGTTATTGAAAAAGAGTGATTTGTGGTGAAACTAAGAAAAGTGATGATTTGAGTTAAAAATTGAAATTGCAATGGTACCTCCCCATCCCAGAATATTACATAGTTTATGCTTTTCTGAATAACAGTGCTTAATGGTGTAACTGTCAAATGGTGTACGTGTAAACACAGCATTTAAAGAACCATCAGCAATAATAACTAGAGTGCATTTAGTGAGTGCTGTTGCAAGACTATGTTTGACATGGATTTTCTCTAGGTGCCACTCCCCTGTAAGAATAGGCACTGTTGTTTTTCCTACTTTAAAGATGAGGGGGACAAGGCACAAACCTTTTTAAGTCCTTTGTAAAACTACAGGGCTGGTTAGAATCCAGGCTTGAGTGTCCATCCAGGAAAGAAGCTCAATCAAGTCTGCACTCTGAACCTCTGCCACCCTGGCTTTATCAGATTGCAGGCGTTCAGTTGTATAGTACAGAGGAAGTCAGGACCAGAATGGGATGTGACAGGTCAGCTCTGTGGTAAGAAGTATTCCAGCGGTCTAGAGCATTAGCGCATTAGCAGGACTGTCAGAGAGAAGAGGAACTATGTTGGTGCTGCCAGATGTCAGCCCAGGGACCCTTGCCTCAGAATTACCCAGGATGCTAATCTAAGCCCACATCAGATCTGTTGTATTTTTTTTTTTTAAGATTTATTTATTTTATATATGTGAGTACACTGTAGCTGTCTTCAGACACACCAGAAGAGGGCATTGGTTCCCATTACAGATGGTTGTGAGCTACCATGTGGTTGCTGGGAACTGAACTCAGAACCTCTGGAGGAGCAGTCAGTGAATGCTCTTAACTACTGAGCCATCTCTCCAGCCCCTAGATCTGTATTTTTAAAAGCTCTCTAGACACCGATTAATACTTAAATGAGTTTGACCTGAATTTGGTGATTTTTTTTTTTTGCTTTGACTTCGATTTAGTATGTGGTAATGAGGAGGTTGCAAGTCTGTTTGAAGAATGCTTGTACACTTGAGAATAAAAACACTAACACAGTGTTACTCCAGAAGTACTGCTTCAGGCTCTGAGATAGACACCCACCATGTTTATAGAGAAAAGCCAAATCAAGTAGCTCTCCACAGCTCTAGTCTGCACCATTTCTGCTTTATCTCCTATCCTGGCACCTCCTTCCTCTCTACCTTTACCAGCAGAGTTTCAACATAGAAAGCTAGTCTCATCTATTCAGGTTTCTAGTGAGCACATTTGAGGTGCGAGCCTGTCAAAGGATATACATTGATGCTCTCCAAGGCAGAAATGCAGGTAGACTCAAACTGTGGAGCAGTGCACACTGTAGAAAGCCTCCCCAAGAAAGTAAACAGAGCAATAGACCCAAGGGATGAGCAGATCAAGAATGGAACTGCTCAAATAGGAGGCCAAGGCATGAGCAATAAGCAGAGGGTCACTGATAAAGAGGTACAGGAAAGAGCCACAAGTTGTAGTGGTGGGTATATCTCAACCAAACTCAAATGGCAAAGAATGCTGGATTCTGATTCTGGAAGGAAAGACTGGGTTGGCTTCTTGGTTCTGGCATGAAATCAGAGATGGACTCGGGGTTGTAATGACTGGGATAGGTAAGAGAGATACTTGTTCAATGTCATGAATTGAAGAGGTCAAAGAATAGAGTAGTCCAGCTGGCAGTGGTGGCCCATGCCTTTAGTCCCAGCACTTAGGAGGCAGAGGCAGGAGGATTTCTGAGTTCGAGGCCAGCCTGGTCTACAGAGTGAGTTTCAGGACAGCCAGGGCTACACAGAGAAAACCCTGTCTTGAAAAACCAAAGAGAGAGAGAGAGAGAGAGAGAGAGAGGAGAGAGAGAGAGAGAGAGAGAATAAATAGAGTTAGTTCAAGAGTCATGACTCACTTGTGAAATGGGCTGCAGGATCAAGGCATCGAGATAAAAAAACAGCGTGGGAACAGACCTTCCTCTGACACAGCACTGGGCAATGATTGGCCTCACAAGGACTGATGTCAGCAGTCCTCACACCACAAGGCTACAAAGATAATGTGAATACAGTTCTGAGCTTGAAGCAGGTGACAGTAACTGAAGTGAGTCATTTTTATACTTGGCTGTAGAGGTGATTTTATCCACAGAAGTGGTGTACAGGTCTCTTTTAAAATAAACACACAAAAAGAAAATGAGTGGGTTTGAAGGGTTTACCTTAGCGGACAGTAAAGAGCATGGTAATGGGAGTGAATGATGTTTCGCAGTTATTTGATTCAGATGAACCTGGGGAACTTCCTGTCAGATTCCCAAGGAAAGCTTGAATACTGACCATGAGGACTGCTAGTCTAGGAGGTAGACAAAGTCACAAGGCCTGGCTTCTGGTCCTCATCAGTGTTTCATTGTTGGTGCCTGTCAGTTCCCATTAACTTCTGGCATAATCCTAACAAGTCATCACTGTGAAGTTTATAAAGTAAGCTCAATTGTTTATTAAATGCCCAAGGCTGTTTCCTTCAATGCTGTTTCCTTCAGTGTCGTCTTAGTAGGTTTTTATGAGGAAATGGAAGTAAACACATGTTTAACATATTCTGTAGAGCCAAAGTCTGACACTTTTGTTTTGTTCTAAATAGTCTATCCTTAAATTTTAGAGATTTTATTGCCATTATTCATCCAATCCTTTAAGAGCTTAATGAAAATTAAATGACATTTTAAAACTTGTAATTCAGACTTTGAAGGTTTAATGGCAAATACAATGACCCATTGGTTTTTATGTTCTATGATCAAGCAGCCTTCCTGTGAGTATAAAAGGAGATAAATGTCATCCTCAAAGCTAATTACCTTGGACTTTGAGAAGAAATAAAGCAGAGCATCTCACCATGTATTTATAGAAGTATGAATTGACATTCTCCCTGTGAGATGGTGGTTTAAAGTGGGAATCAAATTAGCAAAGAAAATCCTAAACACCTGAACGCAGACTAGACTTTTATTTTGCTTTTTATTTTTCCTAATCTGTCTAATAGATATTCCTTGTAATTTTCTATTTGTGCTTCTATCAACTGCACACTTAAGATGTCAATTTTGTTAGACTTCAATCTAGAAATAGATTTGTGTACATACTATTAAATATATTCTTTTGTCTCTTAATTGTAAAGAAGATGCTATGGGTTTTTGGTTGTTTTGTTTTAATTTGGTTTGGTTTGGTTTTTATATAGCATTCTGAAAGGGAAGTTGTATAGCCTCTAAAGTCAGTATCTCTCTTATGTAGGTCACACAGTATATTTTTTTTCCTAACAAGACCAGATTTTACCTCAGATGTCCCTGACTTATTTGTTTGATCTGCATATGTAGTTGAATTATATAGATTTTGATCTCTGTAGTAATGAGTAAGACATATCAGTTGCTTTACATACTGGTCTAGCATATGGTAGTGGTACAGGTTGAAATAAAAGATCATTAAACTATATTCCAGCTCTCTTTGACTCCCTGTTGTATAGAGTTTTCTAAATGAAACGGAATCACTTGAATTTAGAACCAGAAGCATCCTTAGAGACTCTCTCATCCTTCTCAGTGAGCAGATGAGAAAGTGGAAGCCCAGAGAAAGCTGCTTGCCACAGTGTGGGGGCGCTGGCAGCAAGGTTTGGCTCCAATCTAAGACTGCCGATGCCTGGCTCAGCATTGTTTAATTGGTTTTATATCTATTTGTTTCAGTTTTATCCCATGATGAGTCTCGGTTGGGTAAACACTATGTGGCTTTCTTTTAGGCTGGCCTCCACATTCATCTTTTAATTTTGAAACCCTCAGAACACTTTGGACCACTTCTTTGGAAAACCTCTACCAGCAACAAGTCATTCACTGCGATCCTGTTCAGCATAGCCACATTTGAGGTTTCCAAGTCTAAACAGGACTGCTTTTGATTTTCCCATGAAGCTGCATCACTGCCTGCCCATCTTACTGGTGGTCATTCTTGTGCCACATGCTCTGGTTTTGGAAGATGTGCCTCCACTGGGAGCAAATCAGAGTTCTTACAATACATCATTTCTCCCAAGCTTTGAACTCTCAGCAGGTTCCTACTCAGGTGATGATGTCATTATAGCCAAAGAGGGAGCAAATGTTTCTCTGGAGTGTCTTCTCACAGAGGATCAGTATGGAGAAGTCCAGTGGTACAATTCAAAAGGACGGCAGCTGCACAGTAAAGGTAATCCTATAAGGTGTGATCAGTGGGTGACTCAACCCTGCTCTTAGGGGTTGTGACATACTGAGCAAGAATTCTCCAAGATAAGATGTCAAGGAGACTAGCTCCGAAGGGGGTTAGGGATACAGCAGCAGTTGAGCACTTTTCTAGAATGCACAAGGCCCTGGGTTTGATCCCCAGCATGGGGGTAGTGGGTATGGGTTAAGTTCTAAATCATTGTACATATCAAAAAGAACAAAATAATTATAATTATTTTGTTTTTGTTTTTGTTTTTTTTTTTTTTTTTTTTTGTTTTTTTTTTTTGGTTTTTCGAGACAGGGTTTCTCTGGTCCTGGCTGTCCTGGAACTCACTCTGTAGACCAGGCTGGCCTTGAACTCAGAAATCCGCCTGCCTCTGCCTCCCAAGTGCTGGGATTAAAGGCGTGCGCCACCACCGCCCGGCCTATTTTGTTTTTAAAATGGATAGGTATCAAAGAAAAGCTAAGCTTTTGGGAAACAGTTATCAAGATTGACAGTATTACCTCTTAAAACATAGAGGGGAGTTGTTCTTCATTTTAAGTTAAAGCAGAAGAGACAAGTGCTCTCCTCTCATACCATACACTAACTGGTGGAGTATGTCTCAGTGGTAAGTCCTCTCCTGGCAAATATGGGTTAGATCTCCACCACCACACACAAAAAGATCTTAGACTCTTTTCCAGTTGCTGTAATAAAATACCCTGACAAAAGGAGCTTAGGAAGAAAGGGTTTTAGCTCACAGTTCCAGGCTACAGTCTGGGAACTGTGCAGGGAAGCCGGTGTCAGTAGCTCAAAACAGATTGGACATATTACATCTGTAATCAAGAAGCAGAGAGCAGTGAAAGCATGTTGCTGCTCAGCTCAATAGCTACAGACTCCCGGGCGTGGTGAGGAGGACCTTTACCCACTGAGCTATCTATGGCCCCATCCTAGATGCATTTTAAAAAAGAACTTTTGTACCTTGTCATATGAGTTCATGATAAAAAGTAAGCAACATTTCAATAAAAGTGTATAGCCCATCACCCCACAAATAAATATGTCTTTATACTTCTGAGACATGTTCTTTTCATGTATAAAAATGTATAGGTAGCAGCATGGTGTCGACTCACATGGATGACCATGTCTTTGAAAGGTTGGTCTTTTGGGTCTGTGGATATACCTGTCTCCCTGATAGGCTTGGTGTCTGGCAGTGAGAAAGAAATGCTGGCCTTAGGATGCTCAGAAAGATCAATTTTCATTGCTTGTTTTATGCTGATAGAATCCTAGTCAGATGTGACAATCTGCTTGCCTGCCTGCTTTCTTTCCTTCTTCCTTTCTCTTTTTTTTAACATGATGTAAACAGTAGGACCTAACAGACAAGCTACAGTGATTTTATGAAAAGGCAAATAAGGTCTTTTCTGTAATTTTTTCCATTTCTGTTGGATTTATTAGGTGGAAAATGGTTGGTTTCTGGTAACTTCCTAAATATCACCAATGTAGCCTTTGATGACCGTGGGCTCTATACGTGTATCATCACTTCTCCAACTCGTGCCTCCTACTCAGTCACCCTCCGTGTGATCTTCACCTCTGGAGACATGAGCGTCTACTATATGGTTGTCTGCCTGATCGCCTTCACAATCACACTTATCCTGAATGTCACTCGCCTGTGCCTGATGAGCACCCATCTCCGCAAGACTGAGAAGGCCATCAATGAGTTCTTCAGGACTGAGGGGGCTGAGAAACTCCAGAAGGCCTTTGAGATTGCAAAGCGTATCCCCATCATCACCTCTGCCAAAACCCTCGAGCTTGCCAAGGTCACACAGTTTAAGACCATGGAGTTTGCCCGCTATATTGAGGAACTGGCCAGAAGTGTCCCTCTCCCGCCCCTTATTCTGAACTGCCGGGCCTTTGTTGAGGAAATGTTTGAGGCTGTGCGAGTGGATGACCCTGATGACATGGGAGAGAGAATTAAAGAGAGACCTGCTTTGGATGCTCAAAGTGGCATCTATGTGATTAACCCAGAGCTAGACCGAAGTAACTCGCCTGGTGGAGACTCAGACGATGGCTCTCTAAGTGAACAAGGGCAGGAGATAGCAGTACAGGTGTCTGTCCACCTTCAGTCAGAGACCAAAAGCATTGGGACAGATTCTCAAGACAGTAGTCATTTCAGCCCACCCAGTGACCCTGCATCTGCTGAGGGCAGCATTCACCACAGAGAGTGAGCATGTGACAAGTGACAGCTTGCCAGTGCTCAGGAAAAGAGCCTGCTATGAGGACCTAACATTCTTATAAAATGACCAGGGTCTTCCCTTTAACCTTAAGCATACCACAGCATGAATTGCCAAAGTCATTGTGAAAGGGCAGCATTTTTCTGATATTTGGTCATTTTCCTTAAGGTTGCTGGAGTGATGTGTGTTAAGATTGAAAGGTGCCTGGGCCTGAGTAAGATTTCTGGTCACAGTTTTTCTTTGGCTCATATGTGACACATTGCAGCCTGAGTTTCCCCATCAGTGGAATCAGTGATTTGTTCTCATTGAGTTGAGACTTTAACCAAAACTTCTTACCTACTGCACTTGTAAGGCAGCCTTTCACTAGACCTTTGGTCCCTCCTTTGAGACTTTATTGTGCACTCTAGTTGTCTGCACCAATGCCAGACATAGAGATGCTCTTCGCTAGGGAAAGAACATGTGCTGGTGCAGATCTTTTAAGTGGGGCACCACTGTGTTACACAGATCCAGAGAGTAAATTTCAATTAAAAAATCACTCATTGGGCGTGGTAGCACATGTCTTTAATTCCAGCACTCGAGAGGCAGGGATAGGCAGATCCCTGAGTTCCAGGCCTATGAGTTCCTGGTCTATGGAGCAAATCCAGCCAGGATAGCTAGGGCTACACTGAGAAACCTTGTCTCAAAAAAACAAAAAGAGTAGGGAGAGGAGAAGAAGAAGAAAACTACTCTCTCCATGAGAAATGTATTCTTCTTGAGAGTACATCCTGTCTTTTTAGCTTACTAAGACCTTTAGTCCATCGAGGCTGGCCTTGATGTCCCCAAGGGAAAATGTTTTCAGTGTTTTGTGAACAAGAACTATGTCAAGTCACCTCTCTGGAAAATCATCAATTTTGATACTTTTTAATAATGTCTCAGGCCCTGTCTTTTTAGATGTACTCAATTCCAGGTGGGCTCTGTAGAACTACAGAATCCGCTTGAGTGCCAGCAGCACTCCTGCCCCGTGCTCCTCAGCCTGGTGCTAAAGGTGATACACCTCTTCTTGTCTTGTTGAGACTCACTGTTGTTGGCATTTTGGTTCTTCGGATGCATCCTTTTGAGTGAGGGCTCCTTTGTAGCCTTTCTCAAAGCACCTACCTGAAATCAGATGAGATCATTGTGCTCAGTGCGTTGTTATATTAAAACAGGCAATCCAGACCTAAGCGGGAAATGACAAGTGGTGGTGCTGCCCGCCTCATCCGGGTACAGTCGGCACTGAAGCCGGTCCTTCCTGCTGGCTGAGAGTGACATGACAGATTGTAAATAGTCTTCACAATCATTTCCTCAACTGCAGGAAGCTCATGCCATAGAATTTTAACATCATGGCCATGGAGCTCAGTGCAATGCTTCACTTCATTTGGCTTCTGCTTGTGGGAGATTTGCTTGAGCTAGAAGGTCTTGAGGGAAATGTGCAGAGGAGGTGTTCATCAGACTTTAAAGTGTCAAACAAACAGAGGACAGCAGGAAATTCAAAGTGTAACCAGTAAGCTCAGTGCCTGCCTTTGTCAGGCTCATCAGATACCTCCGCTCTGGACAATGAATGAATCAGTGTGCTGTTTTATCAAGTGGCATATGGATAATATGGTAATGCTGCCTTTTCTGTCTCTCAGGCTGTTTCCATGGAAACCTCCAGAGCCAAACAAAAGCTACCAATCTTTCAACCAAAAAGCTTGCCTTGGCTCAGAGATGTGAGTTTCTTTAAGGAAAGCTGTTTTCATACATTTGGCTGTGGAATAAGGGCTCTTACACATACCCTAAGTTACAGAACATGTTTTCCCTTCCTACTGTTCTCTGGACATAGTAAATTTTTTAAAATCTCTTCTGTGGGGTCAGTCTCCTGAATTTCCTTCAGATCTGCAATCCCTCACCAGATAAAGCAAGGTTTAGGTCACTTCTTAAAATGAAATCTGTTGCCTTAAATACTAGTTTTAACCCCCACATGTTCCTAAAAAAGACATTAATGTCTTGAACTTTAAGGTAGACATATTTAAATGAACAGAGTTTCAGAAAATGATACTTTGCAAAATGGAAAATATCAAAACAGGTAAGCTTACAGAATCCATACAGGCAACTCCACCATACAGGTCAGTCATCCCAGAAACATAAAACAGACACTCAGTGTAATGGAACACAGCTGGAATCCCAGCACCTGGAAGGCAGGGGCAGAAGGATTGCAAGTGCTAAGCTAGCCTGAGCTATCCAACAAGATGCTGTCTCAAAAAGCTAACCAGTAGGCATGTATTTGAGGGTGGGGGTCAGTTCTCCTGCGTGTGCTAAGCCTGGACTTGATCCAGTGGTATCCTAACCAGTGGCCAGTGCAGCTGCCCTGCTTCAAGCCTTCCAAGTTCTGTCAAAATAGGGTAGGAAAAACTCAGGAGGAGTGGCAGACTTGAAAAGTAAAAGCTACTTTTCAAAGTGAAGAGGACAACTGTTAATATTTTCTATATCTAATCAAACCAAATGAATTTAACAGTCTCATCTGTTTGTAAACCTTTTTTTTTACCTTAGGAACTTAAAACCACAGTCTGAAAGTCTGTTACCAGCTGGTGTCATTATCTTTCTGTCTGGCTGAATTTTATAGGTTAGTTTTGTTTTGTTTTGTTTTAAATGCCTTTGAGCAGCAAAATGTGTCTAAAATAGGTTTGCTGCCATATTGTGAATTCTGTATTGTCATTTAATGAACTTCAGTGTCCTTACAGAATTAAATAGTGGCATCATCAAATCTACCAAAAGTTGCCATTTGAGCATCTTCATATACTCCTTCCACACATGCACTTTTGAGTTGATGCCCTGTTGTGTTTATAACAGTTTGGTATCCCCAGTCCTCAAAGCTGTATCTCATATGGCTTAAATATTTTTTAAAAGCAAGTCTTGCCATACTGTCCAACCTGGCTTCGAACATGTTATCTTCCAGTCTCAGTCTCCTGGATACTCCTGGATACATGCACTGCCATGCCAGCCTTCATCTGCCTTTGTCTCAGTATGTAGCCTAAGCTAGCCTTGAACTTGAAGCAATCAATCCTCTTGCTTCTGCTTCACAAATGCTAGGGTTACAAGTATGTGTTACTATGCTTGCCTTTTAGACTTACTCTTGAGTCAAGCCCAATGAGCTTGTCTGTTTCCTGTCCACTACACATTGATATAAACATGGTAAGAACTGCTGACTCTGGAACAATTGTGAGAACGCCCCTTTGCCTCCCTTCCACATGCTAAAGGTCAGATCCCCATCTGCATGCCACTTCCTCTTCAGTTCCCCAATCTCAGGAGCCCGTGGGCCAATGCTTTCTATACACTACATGTAGTTTCCACCCTACAGTAGACTAAGCTGGATTCCTGACTGACTCAGGAGGCTGCATGCATGCTGTCTAGAGCCTCGCTCAGCACAGTGCTGGCCTCATCCCCACACCAGCCATTGTAACTCTAATGTACCCTCATTCCAGAGCCAGACTCTTCTCCCCTAGGCAGGAACATGACAACACTCAGCCTGCTCGTGAAAAACCTCTGGGTGCTTATGGACCTGTCACACAAAAGGGAATGAGTGTTGTTTGATAGTACTTGTATTTCAACAATTATTTTAATAAAACTTGCATTTAAAAAGTCAGAGTTGAATGATGTATATTAAATGGAGTATATACTTGAATCCACAGAGTGGACTTCTCATATATGATCCAGTTTGATCTTTTTTAGATTTATTTTTGTGTGTATGAGTGTTTGCCTATATGTCTGTCTGTGCTCCAAGTGCATGCCTGGTGCCCAAAGAGGTCAGAAGTGTTGATACTTTGGAACTGGAGCTATGAATGGTTGTAGAGCCACAATGTAGATGGCTGGGAACCAAATCCAGGTCCTCTACAAAAGCAGCAAGTACTCTTAATAGCTTAGCCATCTCTCCAGCCCCTGAAGTTTGATCCTGATGATTATAAACAAGAATGTATTTGAATGTAGTGTGATTGTTTCAATACAATATTCTAATCTGCTTGGTACCATGAGCTACCCAAGAGTCAGAGGCCTGGTGTGTATTCCCAGTGTGTCATGTTCATGAGCTTCAGCAGCTGGGAGCATTGGCTCTGGAAGAAGTGTGGTGTTAGTTCTGGTGATGGAACCCAGCAGAAAAAGGAGAAAGGCAAGAGTGGAACATACAGCCCATTAAGTGCAACAGGCTCCAGAGTGAAAATCCAGCCAACTTTTCACTGGCAAAGTACATGATCCTAATGCCACCACTGACTTTGTAGTCAAGAATGGGTGTGTGGAATTTGACGTTAAACTTTAAAGAGGAGCAAATTTAAATTAAGCATGGAATTCCACCACACACGTCAGCATTTGCTAGCCAGGCTTGATGAGTTAATGATGCCTACTTGGTGGAAGAATCCACACTAGGATTAGCTGGAGTTAACTAGGAAACATGAGTTGCCTAGCACGGTATATAGTGCAAGGGCTGCATCAGCACTGTTAGCCATAAGTTCCTCACACTTCTCAAAGTGGCTATGTGCTGAGGCAACCTGGGGATGGTGGCCTACCAAAAACAAACTGTTTCTCAATTCCAGCACAAGCAATTCAAGGCTGGTGCAAGGACTCAGGCCAGCTACTGAGGACTTGGCTTCTAGGCTCTTCTCTGTTCTTGCATGTGGCTTTCATTCTCATAGTCACAAGATATCACAGTTGGATTCTAGAAGGAGCTCCTGAGACAATTTTTGTAAAATCAATTTATTTTGGAGATGATTGTAGAAATGCAGGGAAGTGAGACATAAGGAAGCCAATACAGGAATGCTTTGGAGAGGGATACTTCTATGGGCACCTGGTGTTCGGTCTTCCTGGGGACACTCGCATCTAGAGTTGTCTGGCCCAAAGGCCAGCAAGCTGGGATATTTGCCCTCCAAAGTATTATTAGTTACAAGCTATTCTCAGGGTCTCTAACACCCTGGTATTTGATCCCACCTGACCCTGGGTGACAGGTGAATGCTCAAGTCTGTCAGTAGGAAGAAGTCTATGGTGATTGAAGGGATGGTGAGTGGCAGGGATTTATAGGCAGGGTGCCAACATCACTTCGTAATAGGACAACCCTCCTGCCTCTAGCATGGGATCTGAATTCAGGGTAGAGAGAAGGGCAGACAGTCAAAGGGCAAAGCTGAGTCTGTTCTTTTTTTTTTTTTTTTTTTTTTTTAATCAAGAAAGCAACAGATTTCCCGAAGCTGAACCCACATGCTGCCATAACTATGTTAGGGTGTGTTACCAGTCTTGTTGCTGTGACCAATATCTGGCAAAAGCAACCTAAGGGAGGGAGGGTTGCTTGGGTTCTTGGTGTGAGGGGACAGTCTATGGGGAAAGGCATGGAGGCAAGGGCTTGTTCATTTGAGCAGACCATGGAATAAGAGACATGATTGATGGTGCCAACCTAGCTTTCTCCTTTTTCCTCCTTTATTCTGTCCCAGGCCCCAGCCCATGATATGATGCCACCCACATCCAGGGGGAGTCTGACCCCCACCCCAACTAGTTAATACTCTCTGGAAACAGCATTGCAGAGGTCTTCCTCACCATTGGCTCATGAAGAGACAGACAAGCAAAAGCCACAAATGCATAGATTCTCAAGCCCTTCCAGGCTGTTTCCAGAGGACATGCTAAAAACAGCTGATCTGGAAAAGGAGGCTTATGGATTTCTAGAGGAGAATTTAATATTCAACATTATTGTTAGCTTTGGTTTTTCTAAAGTCTGCAGCTTACACACATAATGCTGATTTTCTTTAAGGAATAAAACTCTATCAAAGCCCCTTAAATCACAGCCATGTTCCTGAGTTTTTATGTTTGCACTGGAACTATCGATTAGCCAACGTATATATGTAAATACACATATGTCACCCCATATGCTGGGGGACCCCTGGTGCTGCTGGCTGCTAATTATTTCTGACAGTTGGGCACACTGCTTTGCCTCCCGCTCAGCTGTTCAAGAAGGAACATTCAAGTGTCCTGAGTACCAATGAATCAGCCTTTAAGGGTCTCCTTCCAAGAAAAATGCCACCCTCTGGGAAACAGCTTGTCCCTAAGAGAAGGGAAGTATCTGGAAGAACTAACTCCCTGCATGGTTGGTTTCTGAAGCAGTCCATTCCCAAGGCTCCTCTACGCTGACACCTGGAACACCTAGGGCTATTCGTGCTGCCTTTTGAACATCCCAAGTGTAGTACTCAAGGACCCTGAGATAGAATGTTGGTGATAAGCTTAAGATAAGAGTGATTAACGCTATGAATGGACAGAAAGACAACACAAGTTCTGAGTAGATTTTAGGCCTCAGTGCTATAGGTGGACAACATGGCAGGGGCCCTGAAGAGAAATCAGGCCCACATGGCAGAGTTGGGGTCCCTTCCCATAGGAAAGAAGAACATCTCTACATAAGCCTGCAGCCAGGGTCTCTGATTCCCTCAAAGGTGGCAGGGAAAGGGGTGAAGAGAATGTATAGGACATGAGTAACCACCCTCATTCTTTAATACATCTAAGCCTGAAAACATCCTTTCCCAAATGCAGGCACTTGGAGATCTGTTAGCTGGAGAGTCGCATACAGTGCTCTCAATAGGGAGCCTGTATGGTTAGGCAGAGGGAAGGGGCAGCTGCAGGTGTTGTGGCCTGAGCAGCACTCTGTTGTGGATTCTAACACTTGTCAATGGGTGTTTCCATACACACTGGGTACGGGACCATGAGCAAAACCAGAGGCACCTCTGTTCTTCCAGCTGTGAGAAGACAGACAGACCAGTCACATAGAGTCAATGGGTTAAAAACTGGAACATCTTGAAGGAAATGGAGAAGACCTTGATCAAAAAGGCCTGAGATATTTGGCCTTAGAAGAACAGTTCCTCAAAAAGTAAAAAGAATCACTTGGGGCTTGTGGTTTGAATGAGAATGGCCCCCAAAGGCTCATGTATTTGAATGTTTGGTCCCTAGCTGGTGGAACTGATAGGGAAGGATTAGGAGGAGGGGCCTTGTTGGAGGAGGTATGCTACTAGGGGTGGGCTTTGAAATTTCAAAAACCATGCCATGCCCAGTCTTTCTGTCTGGTGCCTGGAGAGAACTCTCAGCTTCTGCTCCAGCACCATGTCTCCCTCCCTCCCTGCCTGCCTGCCACCATGCTCCCTGTCGTGATGGTCATGGACTCATCCTCTGAAACTGGAAGCCCCAAATACCACGTTCCTGTGATAAGCCACCTGAAGGGACTTGTGTGGCTTAGGACAGGATAATACAGACAGAAGAACTGAAGGGCAAAAAGCAAATGTGACAGAAAAAAACAGTGTTGCCAGGTCAGGGTGAGATTTGAGCTAAACATGGATGGTCCACCAAGCCACGGTGGGGAAGGAAGGCTATCCTGGCCCTCTGTCTCAGCAGGAAAACAAACCCAGTTCTGGAGCCTAGAGAGATGGGTCAGTGAGTAAAACACCTATCAGGTCAGCAACTCCCCAGAATCCACACAAAGCTGAGTATAGTAGCACAAATCTATAAACTCTGGGGCTCCTCTGACAAGATTGGAGGCTGAAAACCAAAAGTGGACTCCCTGATACACACAGTGGCAGAGACAGAAGGAAGAATGAATATCTGGGAGCCCACAGGCCAGCTAACCTGGTGCATACAGTGGGCAGCTGGCGACCCTCTCACAGAGTAGAAGGACAACCTGTTCCCTCACCTGAACACCAGCTCCATGAAAGCAGAGCCCTCACCCATCTCACTGCCTTTTCCTATCCCTGGTGGTTGGAAAAGAGCCTGTCACCAATTGTCAATCATTCCCTCTTCCTTTCATTGACAGTGACAGATGGGTGAATACTGATTGTGGGGCCTTAAGGAAATCATTTGGCATCTTTGCTTCACTTTATCCCTTTCCCTGATGGAAGAAGATAATAGACTACTTGATTCCTAGAATACAGAGGAATTAAAAGAAATAGAAATGCAAAAGACTTCAGGAAGAATTAGGAGAAAATATTGGAATGTATGGACAGAGAGCCATTTGAAAGTGGCAAAATGGAAAAAGGGTTTTTTTTTTCTTTCTTTTTATTTTTTAAAGGATTTTATTTTATTTGAGACAGAGTCTATGTCTCCTTGGCTGCCTTGGAACTCATTCTATAGACCAGGTTGGCCCCAAACTCACAGAGATCTGCCTGCCTCTGCCTCCACAGTGCTGGTATTAAAGGTGTACACTCGCCGGGCGGTGGTGTCGCACGCCTTTAATCCCAGCACTTGGGAGGCAGAGGCAGGCGGATTTCTGAGTTCGAGGCCAGCCTGGTCTACAGAGTGAGTTCCAGGACAGCCCGGGCTACCCAGAGAAACCCTGTCTTAAAAAACCAAAAAAAAATAAAAAATAAAAAAAAAATAAAGGTGTACACTCCAAGCCTAGCCAAAATCTTTTATTGCATGCCAAGGTATCTGGCAGATGACTGTATTCTTAGTGATCAACAAGATCAGTGTGGTTCTTCTGAACCCCAGAATGTTCTAGAGAAAGATAGATACCCTGTGATCAAGTAAGTACATGTGACAAGAATCTCAAAAGCTCACTAGAAGGGACTAGATGTAGCCTGATTGGCATGCACAAGTCCCTTGGTTCAATCCCCCGCACCACATGGACTAGAGGTGATGGAACAGGCTTGTAATCCCAGTACTTGGAGACAGAGGCTGGAAGATTGAATTCAAGGTCATCTTTATCTATATAGCGAATTCAAGGATAGTTTGAGATACATGCAACCCTGTTTCAAAAAAGGGAAGGAAGGAAAGAAGGAAGAGAGGGAGGGATGAAGGAAGGAAAAGAAAAGACAAAAGCCACCTAGGACTCTTCAGAGAATGCTCTTTCAGCTGATTCATACTTATAGAATACCCTAGCAAAGGCTGAGAAAGAAAAAGACATCATGCATTTGAACAGACTGCTAATGGTACTGCCCAGTAGGCCAGTGACAGACAGCAAATCCATCCCCTGCCCTCCAATGCTGGGGATGCATCTTCCCTCACAGAAAAGTGGATTGCTACAGAGAAGGAAGTGACATGATCAGTGAGGCTCTTCAAAACAGGCTGGAGGAGAGCACAGTCACCAGTACCCCTGTGTAGATGACCGCAAGTGATGCCATGTGGCCCACTGGGCCCACTGTCCACAGACTGGGACTTATGGTGCCAGGGGATTAGAAAGGGTTAAAAACAAAACATGCACTATAGCAGCATATTTTCCCCACAAGTTGGGAGGAGTAAGGAGAGGAAGAGGAGGAGTAAGGAGAGGAAGAGGAGTTAGGAAACAGAGATGGAGGAGCAATGGAGAACCACGCATATATCGGGAGAAGTTCTGGGTAACAACTTATATCTAGGTTAGATATTGGGAAACACCTCTACTTGTGTGAGCATCTTGTTAATTGAGCATTATCAAACCTATAAAGCCTTTGGTTAATCTTTAAGCATTAGAGTCTCATTTCTATGGGTACCATGTGGATGACAGAATGGTCTGGGCTCAGCCCAACCATGTGCAGACAGCATGGAAGATTGGCAGAGCCACTTCCCACTCTGGCGTCTTGTTGGTGGCAGGGCCGGTGTCTCTGGCCATCTAAGCCGCCCACCTGAGCAGACGCAGCAGAGAGAAAACACCATGCTCGTAGACCCTTAGGCCTAGCCTAGTCGGGGAAGATGGCAGCTCTGATTTAAGAAACAAGCCACACGCAAACAGTGCACCATCTGTGAGGATGTGCAAACTCTTTAGGAAACACCCTGGTATTTAGGTGGGGACCTTGCCATCATTGCTTGAGACATCTGCTGTATATGCAAGACTAAGGAGAAGTTTGTTGAAGCAGGGAAATGAGCACTCAGCATGGTTACCTAAGGACCAGTCACTTGTCATGGCCTATCCATGACACCTGCTCTAGAATGCTAAGATACATAGCTCTAGGCAGCAGAAGGCAGAACGGAGGCTCCTCCACCTACTCACCAGTGGACTTGAGCAGATGTCCTCACTTCTCTGATAGCAGATTGACTACTTGTGGGAAAACTACTTCACCAGGTTATAGAGATTCACATGTCTGGTACATAAAGAACCAACAGTGAATATCAGAGGGAGTTGGTAATCTTTAACTTAATAACTAACGGTACGAATATTAGACCACTACAGCAGGACAAAGAATTCAGAAATGAATGTCTGTTGAGGAGGAGGGGGAGGAGAGGAGAAGGAGGACAAGAAGGCGGCATTAGAACATGTTGGGAAGTGTCTTACACCTCCATCTGTCCAACATTTGAGCCCTGGGATGGCTTCCCTCTAACAGCTTTGAACACATTCAGTGCTATCTCTGGTCTATTCTGAACATCTTAAACTGAATTAGCATATATCCGTATCAATTCTGCTAACAGCCAAGCTTTCCTTGCTGTCAGAGCATACGTATGGAAATAAGCTTGCATAGTTTCTTTGTGGTCTCTTCATGGACTCCAGTGGTGTTAATAACAAGTCATATACTCTTGATTTTCTTATTTTTAAATAACTAGTTTGAAATTGTAGTGCAAGCACATTGTCTTAAACTAGCAACTGTGTAGGATTTTGGGTTAAAGAAGAAACAATCGATTCTTTGTTGCCCACCTCCTGCTCCCCATTTATGCTCTACATACTAACAACACTTCACACATCCTTCCAGAAATTTCTTGTCCTTTCTTTCAACATATATTCCCCTGAAGTGTCTTTATTTTACACAAATATTTCCCCATCTATCTTTCCCATCTTCCCTCCGGTATATTCTGTTCAGAACCCAGATCTTAGATCTTTATACTTGTATCTATAAACCTGCCTTGGTTTTGTTTTGTTTTTTGAGTAGCTATCTGGTATCCTTAAAATAATGTATTTAGTTTTATTTTATGTGCATTGGTGTTTGGTCTGCATGTATGTCTTTGTGAAGGTGTTGGGTCCCCTGGAAATAAAGTTACAGACAAGTGCAAGTTGCTATGTGGTTGCTGGGAATTGAACCCAGGTCCTCTGGAACAGCAGTCAGTGCTCTTAACCACTGAGCCCTCTCTCCAGCCCCAGCTATCTGGTATTCTTTAACCAGCTTCCCTAGATGCATATGCTAGATGTTTCTATCTTTCACTTAAACAAGCACTTTTATTAAACAGTTTCTCTGAATGTATGTATGGCCCATTCGAGGGGCTTTATCTATAAAGTAAGTTCTTTTAAACTCTGAATAAACATTCTACTGTATGTTTGTGCAACACTAGCACGTCACTGATACTGCTGGGCCTCCAAAGAGAGTCCTGTGGCTGGTAGCTGCCTTACTGAACAGTAGAGAGGCAATCAATACCTCAGGATGCATCATTACTTTTTTTATTGATTATTTGGGAATCTCACATAATACACCCATATCGTGCTCACCTCCCAATGTTCCCATGCCTGCCCCCACCTCCCATGACCCCTCCCCAATACACATGCAAAAGAAAGAAACAAGTTCATTTTGTGTGGTCCATACACTCGATGGGGCATGGTCAACTTCCTATAGCCAGCCCGGCAAGGGAGAATGAGTTTTTCTCTGTCTGCATCCACACCAGAAACCATCAACTGAGGAAAATATGGTATCCATAGACAGGTGGACCCAGCTCTCCACAGCCCACAGATGTCAACACGGCTTCAGGCAGGAGCCCAGACCATGGACATCCACATGGGCTTCAATGGTAACACGGCTGCAGACATCAGCACAGCCCCTGGTTGACCCACTCAGGGCCTACAGAAGCTACAAGACCCATGGGCCTCAACATAGCTTCAGGTGGTTATTCATGCCGCTCACATCAGCATGGCCTTCTGAGGCAGCAAAGTCCGAGGACATCACCAAGGCATCAGGCAGCAGTGCAAACTACATAAGTCAACATGGATCTCAGGTTTCATTGAGGCCTAGAGCTGCAGCATGGACCACAGACACCAACATGTCCTTTAGGGCCATTACACCCCCTTGTGGTGGCCCTTCAAGGAGGTCCAATCCAGAAAGAGAACCTTTCCTTATCTGGGGCCTCCATCATTGCTCAAAGCCAGTGTGATCCAGCAGTCAGGCAGCAAGTTCGGAGGCTATGTCTGACTCTGTGTAAGCTCTAGGCTGTAGTACACCATTCAGCTGACCCTACTGGGCAATGACATATCCACCTCAGTCCCCTCTCTCACCTGTCACAGCCATCATGTCTCCAGTTCCATCTTTCTCCATAGCACACAACACTGCTCTGTTTTTCTGTCTTTCCCACGGCTCCATCACATATTTGTTCATCATAGTGGACCTGCAGCAAGGCAGGGGTGGAGCACTGGGTGTCTTTTGTCACCTGGGCTGAAATGCCACGACAAGGTGCTGGGTGGGTGTCTTCTGCATCATTACTTTTTAGGGTGAAAATTGGTGATACCATAACATCATACTTTCAAGGGATATGTGGCCTCCCATAGTTGTTTTGATAAATGCTGTCTATTGGTTTTATTTCTTGTATCCTAGAATAGTAACCAGTTAGGAGTTCATGGTAAGGCCTGAGGTTCCCTAAGTAACTACAGTGGGTTAGTACAGTCACAAGTTCTAGGGAGCTCTGCAGTAACTTCAATCAGTGAATTGGTATAATCAGAGTTCCAGAGGACTATAGTGATTACAAGTCAATGATTACAGTTAGTATAACCAGAGTTCTAGGGAGCAGTATCATGACTGGAATCAGAGGTTGATATACTGCCAAGCTCTGGTGTGAGGATGTTATCATGTATTTAATAGGACTGTCCAGCTGATTAGCAGAGTCTTGTTCTTCTTATATTTGTATTTGTTTGCTTTGGTTTAGGTTTGGTTTTTCCAGACAGGATTTCTCTGTGTAGCCCTGGCTATCCTGGAACTCTGTTGATTAGACCAGGCTAGCCTCAAACTCACAGAAATCCGCCTGCTTCTGTCTTCTGAGTTCTGGAATTAAAGGTATGTATCACCATGCCCTGTGTTCTTTTTAACTTTTAAATTATTTATTTAGTGTTACTTGCAGGGTGCATGCATGCCACATGTGCTTGTGGAGGTCACAGGATAGCTCGAAGGAGCCAGTTCTTTCCTTCCCCCATGGTATCCTAGGATCGATCTAGGTTTGTGAGGTGTAACAGCAAGCACCTCTACTCACTGAGCCATCGTGCCAGCCCATAAAGTCCTTTTTCAATGGTCAAGGAAAACCTACTGAGCTTCAACATTAGAAATTTCCTCTGGCTACGTCTCCAAAAAGCCTTGACGTTTTTGACAGAATAATGTCGCTGCTGCCAGGAGGTGTTAACCCCAGCATCTGAAGGAAAGTGGTTCCAACTTCAACAGAGCAGCGCTGGCCTTCATCCTGCACTTGCATTGTGATTGTTATTCACTCAACAAATATTTACAGGTCACCTAATGGACACCGCGAAGAATGAGAATCAACGTGCAAAGCCTGCTGTTATCTCTACTCCTCATCTACCATGTGACCTCAGATGGGCCCTTGCTCTTGCTTGACTTTACTCTCTCTGTCTTTAAAACCAGCCACAATTCACAGTAGCCCTCCCTGGAGAGCCTCCCGCAAGGCCTCTCTTTGGTGTATTAAGGGCATGAATACTCCAGCTTCCTTCTTAGGTTACTAGCATGTTGTGGGGGTACTCTGCTAGTCTCCTTGATGAGTGATGGTGGTGCTCACCTTTAATCCCAGAACTCAAGGGACAAAGGCAGGCCCATCTCTGAGATCAAGGTCAGCCTGGTCTACAGAACAAGTTCCAGGACAACCAGGGCTACACAGAGAAACCCTGTCTCGAAAAAAACAAACAACAACAACAACAAAAAATCACCACAGACTTAGTGGCTTATTACGAGAGACATGTCCTATAGCGATGAGTTTGAGCTACACCGCTTTGTCTCTTGATGGATCCCTTGTGCACGCCCACATAGGAGCTATCTGGATTCGAGAATAGACACCGCCACACCACAACAGACACACAACACACACACAATAGTTAATTTTAAAATGTCTTAGCTACCTCAAAGGCTAGGCACTCCTAAACCTTCCCTGCTACCCAGGCCCAATCGGGGCAGTGGCCAGTGGCCACCCACCTGAATCCTTACATGGCTCGTTGGCTTTAACTCTTGTAGCTCCTTCGTCTATCCGTTTCTCTCCCCCGAGTCATGGTGATTTCTTCCTTCTCCCCACTTCGTCCTAGCCCAAGCAACTCTAAGGGTCCCACCTCATCTCCTTTGCTCAACCATTGGCTGCTGGCATCTTTATTGATCGATTAAAAGCCAATTGGGAACAAGGACTTTTAGAGTTTGGAAACACAGATTCCGGGTTGAATCTAAGCATTAGAACCAATCTCTAATAATGTCCTCTTTCACAAAAGTGAAGTTTGACTTATGAGATCTAGATGTTGGTGAGGCCATGCTGTCTCAAGGAGGCCTAGAGAAGGATCCTTCTTTCTCTCCCTAGCTTCCAATATTTGCCAGTCAGGCCTTTATGTTTCCCAGCTTGTTGCTGCATCACTGCAAATTCTGCCTTCATTATTACATTGCCTTCTCCTGTGGGTCTCCACTGTCTCATAAAAAGGAAGCCAGGCATGATGATGCATACCAGTGATCCCAGCACTCAACAGAGAAAGGCTGATCAGCCTCGGCTCCACAGGGAGCAAGCTCCATCTCAAACTAAAAGGAGAAAGGAGGGCTAGAGAGATGACTCGGCACTGACTGCTCTTCCAGAGTCTTGAGTTCAATTCCCAGCAACCACATGGTGGCTCAGACCATCTATAATGGGATCCTTCTGGTGTGTCGAAGACAGCTACAGTGTACTCATATACATAAAAAAAATTAAGAAAAGGAGAAAGGAAATAAAGAGGGAGGGAGGGAAGGTGAGAAGGAGAGAGGGAAGGAAGGAGAGAGGAAAAAGACCAGTCCCTGGAGTATGGCCCACTCTCATCTAGCGTGACCTCATCTTAACCAGTCCTATCAGCAAACCCCGTTTCTAAATGTCAGTTGCTTAGTCTCCAGGTGGACATGAGTTGGGGGACACTATTCAACTCAATACAGATACTATTTCAATACAGATGCTTCTACTTCAGATACAGACTGTCACAGCAGTGTGTCCACAGACCCTGGAAGGACCTGCAGCTTGGTACAGAGGGGTGCCACTCAGGGTCAGGAGTGGAGGAGGACATCTGAGCATTCAGGTTTTTCCTCGGAATCAGCATCTGCCCTCTGCCGTCCTGTATGGGGCCCTGGGGGTGATGCAAGCAGTAAGCAGGCCTGTATGCAGTCACACAGTGCCAGGGTACCACAGCAGAGAGGAGTAACCCGGACGCTTGTGCAGCCTGGGGATCTGTACATCATGCCATGATTATGATTGCTCTAACCAATTGTTAACTGCTGTTGTGCTCCTTTTGGGAGACCATCAAAGTTCAAGTTGAATCAGAGCGTTACACACACACACACACACACACACACACACACACACACACCTGGCACAGGGCCTACAGGCTCTGGCTCTTCAGAGGGAGAAAGGAATCTCTGCTGTTGGTGCTCTTGCCTCTAGAGTGACCTCTGTTCTCCCATCTCTCTGGCTGTGCCTGTGGGGATGGGATCAGCTCAGACTCCTTTGTCAGTAAATTACAGACAACAGCAGACAGAGCTTTCCAGAGCACTGGGGAGAGGAAGAAGCATTGGGAGGAACATAACTCATGTGCAGCATTAAATGCAGCGAGGAGAGTATAAAACTACACTTAATAAACATTTGTTCTTATTAAAATAGCTACTCATTGCCCCAGGATTGGAGACTCTTCCTAACAATGAGTAAAGCTTTCAGGTTCTTTCCTACTAGATAAAAAAAAAAAAAAAAAAAAAGTTCCAATGACCTGTTTGTCTCCAGTTTCCCTCCTCCCACTCTGCCCCTGGCAACTTCCCTCTGCTGAGATTTCTGTCACTGTTGGTCCCCCATGCCTCCATGCCACTGAACCCTGAGAGCTTCCTCCATCTCGTTTATCAGCTTCTGACCGTTCTTCCTCCTTGCAATAGTTTTCTCTTAGGTTCCTGAGGTAACCACTTCCTTCCTGTAGTGGCGCTCCCCAGCAGCTGCCTCAGAAATATGGAGATTTGTTTGTTTGTTTGTTGTTTGTGTGCTTGCTTGTTTGTTCTTTCCTTCCCTCCTAACTGACCCCATCTGGCTTTGAGTCATTTAACACCGGCTGTCACCTAGGGCTTCCACATCCAGCGTGGTCACCTCCACTGAGTGAGGCCCCTCTAGTTGGGCCTCAAAAAAGACATCTTAGTTGGGACAAGGTGGCACTCAGGAGGCAGAGGCAGGCAGATCTGTGTGAGTTTGAGCTAGCCTGGTCTACATAGTGAGTTCCAAAACAGCTGAGCTACACAGTGAGACCCCGTCTCAAAAAACAAAAGCAAACCAACACACACCTCAAGCATAATGTGTTTAAAATCAAACTCCTGACCCTTCTAACCTCCCCTCTTCTGGAATAGGAAAAGCAGCCTTGAGGTAAACACAAGAGCCATTCAGAACTCCGTCTCCCATGTACAGCCAACCCAGCCTCAGATCCTGCTGTTTCTGTCTCAAGTTAGGCCCAGAACCCACAGACTTTGTCTCCTCACTGCTGCCACCAAGCTACCTTAGTCCTCTGTCTGATCAGCCATGCCTTCTGGCTCAGCTCCCTGCTTCTTCCCATGACCCCAGTGACCTCTCCACCCAGAAGCCAACATGACATAACTGCCCATGTATTCGAACCCCTTGGGGAGCTGTAGAAACTGCAGAGCCCAGAGCACATCTCAGACCAATCAACAGCTGGGTGCGTCTGCTTGTGAAAGTCAAGTAGAGTCATTCTCCTAGCCTAGAAACTTTAGCTGGTTTCTTGTCTTCGAATAAAAGCCAAAGTCCTGGCACACACACACACACACACACACACACACACACACACCTTTAAGTAGCAGTTCCCAAACTTCAGCTCTGCCCTCTGACTCTGACGCATACCTGACTCAGTCACACAGGACCTGATCATTTGTGTTCTATCCAGCCTCCTGGGAACACCAATGCTCCTGGGCTGGGTTCCATGGCAGGGGCCTACCTTCCTGGCACAGCCTGCCTACCACCTCTCAGAATGCATCTTCTACTCTCCACGGGCTCGGTTAATGCCAGATACTCTAATGTTGTTCATTGTCATCAAGCCAGACACTCTCACATTTTCATTTTGCCTCAAGATCCCCACCTGCCACCTCTAAAGCCACTGTATCACCTGAGGCTTCTTACTTAAAATCACCACCCTCCAGCCCGTCCAGAGGCTTGGTGGTAAGAGCGCTAGCTTTCGCAAGCATAGGACCTGCGTTAGGATCCTTAGCATCTACTTAGAAAACTAGTCTTGCTCTGGCTCAAACATGAAATCCCCATGCTGAAGGAAGTGACAGAATTGTTTGCTCAGACTTGATAGCTTGGGTTAGCTTCAGCTCCAGGTTCAGGGAAAGACCATGCCTCAAGGGAATAGAGCAGAGAGTGACAGAATACACAGACAGGCAGGCAGACAGACAGACAGCACACACAACGCACATGGACATGGACACACATTGCCCCCCTCCTTCCCTCTGAATCCCTCACTTTCACTTTACCTTTTCCATAGATCCCTTCATCCATCATGTGTTGACACGTATGTGTATTCCGCCCCACACATGCTAAAGCATAAACGTAATGAACATAGGACTTTTGTTCTCACTGCTGTATCCACGGCATGTCAAACCACATCTGGTCCACAGCAAATCTCAGCAGCTATGAATGGCCTAATGGAAACCCAGATCAGACTTCCTGTACTTCCAAGGGCAGCCAGCAGAGGCCGCTGTGGTGCCGCTGATAGGACACGGGCACATGCTCTTAATAACCAGCCAGCTGCTTCCGTTCCTGGGTGGGAACGGAACAGCCACCAATCAGGCCCAGCTGTGGTATGGATAAGTGTTTATTATTTCCAAGAGCTTGTTGGGGGCAGCGCCGGGAGATCAGCTGCAACTCATATTCGGTAAGCTTTTTTGCAGGAAAGGTATCAGGGTGAGGACAGTTCAACAAATCCACAACGCATGAACAGACACCAGCTCCCGGGAAAAGGGAGGGTGGGGGGCCAGATTCAGGAGACACAGTCCAGGGTTGGAATTAGAGTGAACATGTGGAGTTGACATCCAGAAACTAAATTCCCAAGAATTACGGAGGGCACAGGCAGGCACAAAGCCTGGGTCAAAGGCTTCCTTCGTGCCCCTAATGTCCTCTCTCTCTCTCTCTCTCTCTCTCTCTCTCTCTCCTCTCCTCTCTCCCTCCCTCCCTCCCCTCCTTTCCCCCTCCCTCCCTTCCCTCCTCCCCCTCCCTGTGCTTTAGCCCTCACTGGCACAAGCCACAGCACATGCAGACATACGCGGCTCCAATTCTCCTTAAAAACTCACCTACTATTGTTCACTATGACAACATGGCACACAAAAGTTCTGGGCTTAAGAATTTTTAAACAGGCAGACAAACTTTTGACCCACTTTTGGATGTGTGACTCAAGACTTTTCTTGAAAAATGTGGTTGGTGCACCTGTGTCTTACTTCGTGGGTTATGCTAATCAAGTGATTGGGACACTGATAACGTTCTGTGAAGCATCCAAGTGTCCTGATAATAGGAGGTGACTTTTTAGCTCTCACTTATGCACTTGAAAGCCAAAGAGATCTTATCAGAGCCATTTTCTTGGCTGCAGAATTCAAGGGAGCCACCGGTTCATTTGCATAAATTTGCATACAGCTTAAGCATATTAGCTAAACATTCCGGAAACCCTCACCATGGACTCAGAAACCCATTGCAAACTTAATTTCATTTAATCCACCTGAAAATCAATGAGGCGAGGCCTGTTCGACTCTCCCATTATCTCAAAAGAAATGAAACTCACTAGTGTTAAGTAACCTGCTGTCAAAGGCAGGCTAAAGCAAAGAGTCGTAGGCCCAGACAGCCTCCTCTCCCATCCTCAGTAGCACAGGCCATGGAGTGAGCCAGAAGGACAGTGAAAAGCCACCTGGCTTTACAACATGTTTGTCCTCTGCCAGTTGTTGGTTTTCCTGCCATAAAGTGATTTCAGTGTTTCCTTTGAGAGTTTGGGAAGACTGAGGCACTCAGCCTGTGGGACTGTTGAACAGTAGTTCGTCCTGGGCTGGAGAGGTGGCTCAGAGGTCAAGAGTGCTCAGGACAGTGGGTGTTAGTATTCTGTCTGAACTCCACCTCCACAGTTACCTGACAACAGTCAGGTATGCTCCTCCCCACAGTTACCTGAAATAGCCAAGTAGGCCTGGCCCACTATAAAAGGGGCTGCTTGCCCCCTCCTCTCTCTCTTGATCTCTTGCCTCTAGCTTCTCTCTGTCCCCTTGCCCTCTCCCTTCCCTTCCCCCTCTCTTCACACGGTCATGGCTGGCCTCTACTTCTCTTCTTCTTCCTCTCTCTCTCTCTCTCTCTCCTCCTCTCTGCCTCTACTACCCTCCTGGCTCCCCTCCCCATGCCCTGAATAAACTATTCTATACTATACCGGTGTGTGACTGGTCCCTCAGAGGGAAGAGATGCCTCTGCATGGGCCCGCTGAGACATCCCCTTCCCCATACCTCTCCACACACCCACAGAACATACTCTCTTTATACCTTTATCTTTTTAAAACACATCACTGGGCCTATTACAACCACCTGTAACACCTGTTCCAGGGGATCTGATGCCTTCTTCTGGCCTCTGTGGGCACTGCACACATGGTGCACATAAGTGTACATATAAATAAATAGTAAAACAAAGAGCCCCGTAGTTTATCCTGAACCCTTGTTAAAAGGTGAGAATCCCAAAGCTCTGAAAGGCAAGCACCTTGGCCTCACCTTTTAATGGGTTCCCTCAGGCTTTGCAGACAGTCCACAGACCATCTCTAAACAAAAACGTCCTCTTGCTGATGTTGGTCTGAGGCCTTGGATTTCCCCAGCTTGCTCTTGGTGAACTTGGAGCCACACTCCCCACAGCGGTGGGATCCTGAGACAGTCATTGTTCAGCCACCGTCCCCTCTTACTAGCTCATCTTGTCTACTCCCACCCCCAGATTTAAATGGAGAAATAAGGCTAGGAAAGGCTAAAAGCTGCCTTATCATCAAGAGAATTAAAGCGAAGAGAAGGGTGAATGAGAGAGGAGAGAAAGAGAGAGAGACGGGGAGGGGTTCTGGGGACACCCACTCTCCAATCAAGAACCTCTTAGCTCTAAGCTACCCACTTGGGCACAGCAAGACTCACTTAGTGACAGCGTAGATGGCTTTTGGTATGTTGGCTGCAAAATGCCTTAGTGAGCATTTAATTTCAGGAAAGCTTCATGCTTGGAAGATTGTATCACAGGATGTCATGGGTTGTACATCAGGAGGCTCCTGTTGGTCATACCAGCCTCAGCACTGTATGTCTGACCCACCCCTCCCCAAGGCTGTGCCTGTTACCACTCTGACTCGAATGACCTTGCAGTTCCTTCCAGCATGACTGGAAGCATGGAACTATGGAAGCATGACCTGAAGCATGACTCAGTCAAGGCTGCAGTGGGGGCACTTTGCCCTACCAGGACTGTTTAACTACTGGGTAACTTTAGGCAGGGCCAACACTGAGGTTCCTTCTTTAGGGAAAAACTCACGTTCTAAAGCTTCTGTCATCTCTCTATAAGACTTCCTTTCCCAACACCCTTTGTGTCTATGGTTGGCTCCATAGTTAGTTGTGTTCGCATACTCCGTCTTAGGCATACAAGTCAGAGGGCAGCTTTTTAGAACCAGTCCTCTTAGACATGGTACTCAGGTTTTCAGTTTTATTTTTAAAACTGCTTTCTTAGAGGAGTGAACTTTACTCAGAGAGGAAAGACCTTTATGTTGATTCTGGGAATTCCAAAGCAGAGAATCCTCCTAGCACATCCTAAATGTACGAGGGAGACAGCCAATGTTACCTACCTGCAATTCTAGCCCCAAGCTCATAGTTCTGCTATTTCAAGCCATTTCCTGCTGCAGCTTTGGCCTCTCCTGGGTCTAAGGAATCATTTTTCTTCATGTTGAATCTAAAGTCATTTATCTCCATTTCCTTGGAGCACTCTATAATCCATCTCCTCTATCTAGTGCCTGCAAGCTAAGGAGAGGGAGAGACCTGGACCACCTGTCCTTCACTATTGCCCCTTGCCGCCCCCCTCAAGAGGCAATTAGATTGACCCCTTCTGAAAACCTTCAAGCCCTGAATCCCCAGTGCCTTGTTGCCACAGGACATTAATCATGATGGGAAATGGTGCCTGTATCAGTCCTATAGAACTCTTCAGAGTTGGAGAGAAAGCATGGTCCATAAAACACTTGCAGCTCAGGCATGAGAATCTGAGTTCTATGATGTACAACTCAGCCATCTGAGGGATCCAACCAACATGTTCATGAGATCACTGGTGCCTCCTTGCAAGAACCCATTGCTATTAGGCCTGTGGACTAGGGGTTTTCTATAGAAGGAGAGGGTCCCTGAGACCTCTGCTGAGTACCTAGATACTCCTCATGGCTATTTGTGTGCATTCTGCTGTAATTCCACATGGCCTGGGCACAATTCTTGGGAGGAGCTAAAAAACATAGGTTGAGAAGATTAACTGGGAATTCCTTCTCAGGGCTGTAAGGAGATTTTCCTACCTTGCTGGGTGAGAACTTTTCAGCATTGTTGCTTTGGGGACACCCAAGCTCCAGGAGGCTATCCCTCCACACCCATGTTCTATAAGGAAGCCCAAGGAATGTATTAGTTCTCCCCGGTGAACTTTGGTGGAATCTATGGTCTGCTATCAAGACATTATAAGACAGGGGTAGATGCCATTTCCATCTCCTCAAGGAAAAAAAAATCTCACAGCAGATCCCCATAACCATTGTAAAAGCATCAGGTTGTAAAGCCCAACCACCCCCATTTTTTGAAGAAACTGCATTTTGTGCAAGAACAGGGGCTAAATTCTAATTCCAAGAAAATCACACCTATGACAATATGTCGCCCCCCCCCCCTGCCTAGCAATAGCTAGGCTACAATAGCAGGAGCAAGGTACATAGAGATAACTTAAGACATCCTGCAGAGAATAGGTAACCTGACCGTCCTGTTTGTCAGGTGGTTCTGCCCCCAAGTTTGGTTCCTGCAGATTAGGCCAGAAATGCAGTTTTTAAAATATTAACTTGCTGACCTGTATGGAAATTCACCAAGTTTGCTGTAACCACAATAAAAACCCTGCACCCCTAAACTTGGGGCTCTCACTCTGACCAGCTGCAACAGTGAGCGTCCAAGAGACCTTACTCCTGACCTCATAATAAAAGACCCGTGAGTGTTTGCATCAGAATTAGGCTCCTCGATGGTCTCTGCCGTCCCTGTGACTTGGGCATAACGGGTGTAGTAGCATGCACTTACAATCCCAGTACTGGAGAGGTGGAGATAGGTGAGTATCTGAAACAATCTGGCCAGCTAGCCTAGCCAAATGGGCAAGTTCCAGGCCAGTGAGAGATGTCTCAAATGGCAAGGGAACTAGCAGAGGGTTCAAGAGTAGAGTACTTGACTGGCATTCATGAAGACCTAGCTTCAATCTCTGAATGAGGATGTGGGGTGTAGAACCCAACCCTTCCCCCTACCCCCACCCTCACTCCCACCCCCACCCCCAAAAAATCAAGATGGACAGTTCCTGAGGAACACCCAAAGCTGACCTTTGCATCCACATGGGTGTGCACACGGAGGTACAGAGAAGTAAGTGAGAGGCAGGCCAGACCCTCCATGAAGGTGGGTGCACGGTAATGACAGGAACCAGGTGGCTCTATGCCCTTCCCACTCTATTGTATTGTATTGGTTTCTGAGGATGCTGTCCTTCCTCTTCGGTTGGCACAGAGTCCCTAGCCGTCAGCATCATTTCCTACTCTAAACCCTTCTAAGCCCCTCTTCAGCACTCTCCTTCTTTATCATGGAAATTAGAAACTGGAAAGGGAAGGTCTAGCTGATGGCACGCAGCTGGCCCTGGGCCTTTTGTTCCTAGGGTTGATGTCAGGCTGCTGGTTGCACGACACTGAGCAGCTCACTCCATTCCAATAAGCTGCAATTTCCTCCTGTGCAGAGAGAGGAAAAAAAAAAAAAAACTCAAGTTGTTCTGATTCCCAGCGAATCTTTGTATGTGTGAAATGAGTATATGTACATATACGTGCCTGTGTGTGTAGGTGTACATGTCTGTGTATGCATGTACAGGCCAAAGAATAATTTGGGGTGTCAAACCTCAGGAGCCATATACTTGTTTTGAGACAGGTCTCTCACTCAGTCCTGGGGCTAACTGACTGGACTGGCTCACCAGCCAGCCTCAGGAGCCCTGTCTTCCCCTCCACAGCCCTGTGGATTCTAGAGATCAAACACAGGTCTCCATGCTTGCACTCTGTTACCTAAGCTATCTCCCTACCCCTCAACCCATCTTTTAACTTCCATTCTACTTCCTTCCCACAGCTCCTAATGGGGCCAGTTAAGATGGCAGCAGCTAGTGAAACCAAAGTTTTAAGATTAGAGTCTGTGTTTCAGGTACATGGAACTGAGTTAGAAGTTTGGGGATTGGCTGTAGGAAAAGGTCTAGTGTTGTCAATCATGTGGATAGGTCCTTTATTCATTGTCTGTGCACAGCATGGTATGTGCACAGTATTTGGCTTGCTTTGTTTTCTAACCTACGACTCTTTACCACATCTACAGACTGCCAGCTGTTAGTGTGAGCAGAGTTTCAATGGAACATAGCCACACCTGTAACCGCCCTTCAGCTCTTTAGTAATGGCCGCCTGTTTTGCTACTTTGTAACGGTCGTTCTGCTGCTCGGGTCTGCAGGTCAGGGTCTAGCAAGAGAGAGAATGGGGACCGAGGGGCGAGAGACACAAAGGATGGAGACAAGACAAAGGGTATAATCAAGTCTCTTTTACTAAAAGAAATCCTGGGTGTTTATACCCTTTACCAGTGACTTGCCCTCGTGGGCAAGCTCAACTGAAGCACTACATTCATGCGCCTAGCAGCGTGGAGACCACATGTTCCTTAGCTGCTGGCAGCATTAAACAGCAAAATAAGATGTTTATCAGAGTGTGCTCAGCTGTTTCGGGCTGTTGAAAACAAGTCTCTTGTCAGGGTATATGGCTCGAGATGGCTGTAAAGATGATAGCCACTTTTGGCTAAGAGTCGGCTCAGAACAGGTCCCCTTTTTAAATTTGTTTTCAAAAGGGAAGGCTGGGAAAACTTACGAAACCATGCCTGTCTTAGGTTGGAACAAAGGACCCCAGCCTCCCTTTCCCATCTCTGGATACTCAACAGCCATTTGTTTGAGCTCCCCTCTTAGGATGGTGAGGCCTCCCATTAGGGGAAAGGGTCTTGAGGTATTCTCTTACCCATCATTGACTATCTGGCTTAGTGCATAAGTTAGGGGTTAATCCTCGTCAGTCTTGATGACAGAGGTTTTAGAGTCCCCTACTTCCAGCCTGTAATAACAGACCTTATGGGTTTCATTTGAATAGCGTCTACCTGTTGTTGTACAAAAGCCATCAGTTGTTGAACAGCATGGACCCGAGAGACAAGAGACTTAACAATGCCAGAATGGTTGGTGTAAACCATTCTGCCTCAGAGCAACACTCTTTTTAAGGGTAGCACACAACTCCCTCTGTTGGAGGAGTAAAAAGTATAAGCCTCTTCTATTCTGTAGCACTATTTTCTAAATCTAAATCTATATAAATACAGAACTGATCATAGCTTTAATCTTAACAAAACAAGTAAAAAAAATCTCTGTCCCTGCCCCAATCAATCTCAACCCCAAAAAACAACTATAATAACTATGGTAATGGGTTCTCTCTTGGGTTTAAACAATGTACCCCTACTAAATCACAAATCAGGGAACCAAGGGTCTAATAGAGCCACCCTGGAGGCGTGGGTGGTGATGTCTTCTTCCGCACTGAGAACTTCCACACTGAGAACTTCCCAAGTCAGGTATACTGGTTGATCTGCTCCAGCTTGAAGACAATTGTGAAGCATCTTCATGTTTCCTGCAAAGAAAAAATATGTTTCTCAGGGGGTTTCTCCTCCCTGGATTTGCTATTGTTGTCTATTTGTTTAATCAGTCTCTCTGGCAGCCAGAGTACGGCATCTGCCATTTGGGAATATATGCAGACAGAACCTCTTCCCCAATAATACTGGATCGGCCATTCCAGGTTCCAGTTAATGGGTCTTTCCAGAGGACTGTTGCAAAATTCTTTTTGGTATCATCAGAGGAACCAAAGCCTTGATCCCCTCTCTTAGGACTCTTATATTTGTGATTAGTAGGAATCAATGGAAATAACAATAGTTGAGCTATCCTCCTTCCTGTAGGAATGGTGACTATATTCTGTATTGCTTGGCCATTACCTTAATCTCACCTTGATAATCATTGTCTATAACTCCAGGAAACTTTTGTAGTCCCTGAATAGTAGCACTGCTTCTTCCCATATCAGGCCAAATACATTTGGATTGAGTGGTCCAAACACTCCAGTGGGTAAGGCCTGAGATCCCATTTCTGGGGTTAATACTGTGTGGGTGGCAGAACTGAGGTCCAGTCCTGCACTTCCTGGTGTTGCTCACTAAGTTCTAAAAGGGTTGTTGTTTGCTGGTATGAAACTGACTGCCCCATAAGCCTGTTTTGGGCTTGTGTTAGTTTGGGGCCTGGGGCTGGCCCCTGTTCCCGTTTCCCTGATTATGGAAAAGGGTGTTTCCTTGTGCATCTGTCTTGGACCAACATTCATTAGCCCAATGCCTTCCACGTTTGCAACGTGGGCATAGCCCAGGCTGTTTTCTGGGCTGTCTCTGGGTTAACTCACTTTCTGCTTTGCAATATTTTGCAAAGTGTCCAGGCTTGCCACATTTAAAGCAGGCCTTTTTGTCTCTACTTGCCAAAAAAATCTCTTACTGATTGTCCTTGCATGGCGGCTGCCATAGCTAAGCCCTGTTGGTAGGAGGGCCCTATGTCAGAACAGAGTCTGATATACCCAGTAAGGTCTGTGTTTTTCCTATAGGGTCTAATGGCCGTTTGGCAGGCAGGATTGGTATTTTCTTATGAAAGCTGTTTCACATAATCTACACCTGCCTCTGCATTACCAAAAATCCTCCCTGCTATTGTCATTAATCGATGAACAAAGTCAGAAAATCTTTCATCAGGCCCTTGTCTGACTGAGGTCAAAGATGCACTAGGGTCTCCCTTTACTGGAAATTTGCACCAAGCCTTCATGGCCACATTTTGAATTTGAGCAAATAAGCCTGGGTCATATTGCATCTGGTTATCACTAGAAGCAAATTGCCCTTCTCCTACTAAGGCATCAAAGGACCAACCATTACCTGCCTGAATGTTTCTCCTAGCTGTATCTTTACAATTCTCATGATACTCTGATTTCCAAATAAGATGGTCACCACCACTAAGAACTGCTCTCACTAGAGTATCCCAATCACCAGGAGTCAGCCACTCCTCTGCAACAGATTCTAAGACTGCAAGAGTAAAGGGAGCAGTGGCACCATATTGTGACACTGAATTGTTTAATTCTTTAATAATTTAAATATTAAACCCTGTGTGATGTCTCCATGCAACCCCTTGAGCATCTCTAGTCTCTGATACAGGGAAAACCTCAGCCGCTCCCTCCTCTGGCTGATCTGTGGCTGAACTAAAACCAGAGGACAGGGGCTGCCTTTGGACTCCAGGTTGAGGAACTCGAGGACCTGGGTGATTTTCCTTACCCTCTCGAGACCTCTTCTCTGTCTTTAATTTTTGTAGCTTTAATTTTTGTCAGGGTATATGGCTTGAGATGGCTGTAAAGATGATAGCCGCTTTTGGCTAAGAGTCGGCTCCCAACACACACCCACTGTGATGTTTTGCATATTCTCAACCCAGAGATTGGCACCATTAGAAGGTGTGGCCCTGTTGGAGTAGGTGTGTCACTTGGGTATGGGCTATGAGATCCTCATCCTAGCTACCTGGAAGGGAGTATTCTGCTAGCAGCTTCTGCTAACAGATGAAGATGTTGAACTCCCAGCTCCTCCTGCACCATACCTACCTGGATGCTGCCATGCTCCTGCCTTGATGATAATGTACTGAACCTCTGAACCTGTAAGCCAGTCCCCAATTAAATGTTGTCTTTGTAAGAGTTGTTGCCTTGGTCATGGTGTCTGTTCACAGAAGTAAAACCCTAACTAAGATACCCACCCTCTACGTGGTCCATATGACAGCCTTCTTGCTATCAAGGAAGAACTGAGTAGCTGCAACTGAGACTGACTGGAAGGCAAAAAAAAAAAAAATATCTGTTATCTGACCCCTTACATGCAAGGGTTGAGACCAGCTGAGTTCTTCCTGCCTGCAATCCCAGCACCCAAGAGCCTGAGGCAGGAGGATTGCTTTGAGTTCAAGGTCAGCCTAGGTTAAATAGTGAGGCCCAAACCAGCCTGAGCTTTAGAGTAAGACCTTCTCTAACTAATAACTAAATAAAATTTGAAACATACTTTCAGGTGTTTATTTATTCATTTATTTATTTATTTATCTTTAAGATAGGGTTTCCCTGTGTAGCTCTGACTGCTCTGGAACTTGTTCTGTAGACTAGGCTGACTTCAAACTCAGAGACCCACCTGCTTCTGCCTCCTGAGTGTGGGAATCAAGGTGTGTGCCCTCAGGCCTTGATTATTTTTTATTTGTGGTAATGTGGTAGAGGTGGGATTTTTGTTTAATATATTTATTAATTTTCTAAAATTATGTGTATGCATATGGTAAGTGTAGGTACCCACAGGGGCCAGAGAGGGTGTCAGATTCCCTGAAGTTGGAGTTACAGGCAGCTTGGAGCCACCCAACATGGATGCTAAAGACAAAACCAACGTCCTCTGCAAGGGCAGCAAGTGTTCTTAACTACTAAGTCATCTCTCCAGCCCCTGGTTTATTGTTTGTTTGTTTGTTTTTTTTTTCGTTTTGTTTTTTGTTTTGTTTGTTTGTTTGTTTCTCTCTTTCCTCTCTCTCTCTTTCTCTCTCTCTCTTTCTTTGTCTGTCAGTTATTTTGGCAGATCCTTGCTATGCATCCCTGGCTGGCTTGACACTCACTATGCAGTCCAGGCCTGGAACTTGCAGATATCCTCCTGCCTCTGCCTCCTGATTACAGTCTGTACCCCGTGCCTTGACCACTACATTTTAACCATAATAATTCCAATGCCTAACTCTGCTAAGTGCCTTCTGTGCCATCTGTTACTCAAAGGGCTTTCCAGATGTGTGTCTCATGTAGTGATTGTGACAACTTCTGTACACAACACACACACACACACACACACACACACACACACTATCGTTCCTGGGTTACCAAGCAGCACTGCCAAATGGCACAGGCAAGATTCCTGAGCCTCAGATTCTACTTCTAGGAACTTTCCCACAAATTTCCCTTTCTGATCGGTCTGGTGGCTCGTGCTGTGAGAAACAGCTGTGAAGGTTTTTTCCTTTGACTGTTCCCAGGTTCTGTTCAACAGGACAGCTCTCCCAGCCATGAGAACAAAATCTCTGCATGTGTCGAGAAGTATCTCTGTTAGGTTTTCTTCTTTTAAGACGGGGCCTCATGTAGCCCGAGGACAACTTGAACTGACCCTCCTGCATCCTACCTCCTGAGTTCAGGGGTTACAGGTGTGCACCATCACACCCTAGAGGCATACATTTTTTTTGCAGCCTACTTTGAATAAGGGTTCAACCTCTCTAGCCCTTCACCCAGCAGAGGTAGTGGAAGAGAAAAGTTATTTGGATAGGGGGGAAGTGGACCTGTTCAGCAATAGTTCTTTGATCTTGGGCAGCAGTTCAGTCCCATAGCTAAATACCAAATTCGATTCAGCAGCTGCAGGCCAGTCCTCTATGCAGGCAGACACCAGGCACAAACCAGCAGCTACAGTCCAGTCCTTTCAGCAAGCAGATGCCAGGCAGCTGTAGTGAACCTCACGAGCAGTTCTTGAGCAAGTTTCTCTCAGTGGCCGCATTATCACAAATTGAGCTCAACAACTGCTATGTAAAGCGAACCAATACATTCGTGTTGTTAGGGAAGAACAGAGGTGAAGCAAACCAAACCAATGCTCAGTGCTCATCTCCCACTGTCTGTGGGGTCATATTTATACTCCTTCATCAAGTGTCCTTTCACGTATCTGCTCTAACCAAACATCCTTTCAGCTGTGTCTGCTTCAGGAAAACAATCTTTCACTTGTTTGCTTTAGCAAGACATCTTTTCACCTGTGTGCCCTAGCAAACCATCATTTGACATAACTAACTTTCCAAAAAACTAGAAGTTTCCACTTCAACACCCAGTTTATACGGTGCTAAGAAGTAAGCCCAGGGCTCCATGCATGCTAGGCAGACAGTCTACCGCTGAGCTACGTCCTCAGTCCCACACAAGAGTGTCTTGTTCACATTTGACTGCCTTTCACAGCATTTATTTCTGCAGTTGCCTGTGACTGAGGCAAATGATCCCTGTTTTCCCTGTATGGCAATTGCCTTTCAAAATTAATTTATTTAGTAATAAAAAATGGAATTGTTTCAAGTATTAAGAAAACCAGGATAATAACACAACAGATGGTGTGCAAGTGTGACTCAAAGCAGACAACAGTGGAGCAGAAATGCAAAGGAAGAAAAGCCCTGAGTGCAGCACACACACACACATACACACATCGCGCACACACACACACACATCACACACACCACACACACATACATACACACACACATCACACACACCACACACATATACATACACACACACATCACACACACCACACACACATACATACGCACACACATCACACACACCACACACACATATATACACATACACATCACACACATACCTCACAATACATGCATACTAGACACCACACACACACACCACACATACACACACATCACACACATACCACACATCACATATACACACATCACATATATACACACACACCACACATACACATCACACACATACCACACACGCACACCACACATATACACCACACACACAACACGCACACATGCACGCATGAACGAACGTACACATACAACACCTCCAAGAAGTCTCAGGCCTTACCCTCCTCCCAGCTGTAGATTCACTGAGCTCTGGTCCCTCTCTTGAGAATGTTTACATTAAATCTTCTCTAACATTCGGTGGCATCTAGTTGTTTTTCCAGACTTGGAATTCATCAGATTTTAACTCAAGCTACGATTCAATTAGACTTGCTAGAGCTGCCCTTTCTAGGGACCAACAGCCGCACCCCATGATTCTCCCTCCTTGATGAGCTGACACATCTCCTCAGCTACTGCAGGAGTTGGCAAGAGGATGAGCTCTCTCAGGTACTTAATTTGCACTTTCTGCCTTTAAATCAAACAGGACTAGGTTGGCCCAGGACATTTACCAGGAGAAAAACATGTTCCTTGACATTTCCTCGTTCACAGATATTCTACAGGAGGCCCTGAGATTTCCTCTCTCATCAGAGGACCTGTTTGCTCATCCAGAGACAACCATGCCCACAGCTCACTGCAGCTGGAAGTGGGGGTGGGAGGGGCCGTGAAGGAGGGATTTTATCACCAAACATAAGAAGCAGACATGCAAATGGAGTCCAAGCTTGTGTGGGAAAACAACTTGAGGGCTGGAAAGATGGTTCAGTCCATAAAATGCTTGCTCTGCAAACACAAGACCTGAGTACAGTCCCCAGAACCCAAGTGAAAAAAAAATAAATAAATAAAAAAATAAAGCCAGGCTTGGTGGCGTGCACTTATAGGAGGTAGAGACATGCAGACCCCTGGGGTTCACTGGCCAGCTAGCTTTGCCCACTTGTCAAGTTCCAGGCCAGTAAGAGAACGTGTCTCAACAAACATAAGGTAGACAACTTCTGAGGAGCAACACTGGGGGTTGTCCTCTGTCCTGCACACACGAATAAGCCTACACTCACACACTTGCATATACACTCATATACACACACACACACACACACACACACACAACGCTTGCATACATGCTCGAACATACCACCTGACCAGAAGTGATGAGGGAAACAACTGTTCTCTGTTGCCTTTAGAGTCACCTGAGCAGTTGGGGGCCACCTAGGACCCAGAAGGAACTGCAACCAGGGTACCAACCTGGGAGTTTAGCTCTTTAACCCCAGCATCAGTCCTAAGAAGCGATAATCAACAGCACTTACTTCACTAATCTCACTACTCCTCATATTGACCACAGCTGCTAAAACAGTGGGTCATGTCTCCTTGTGAGTTCATACAACTGACTGTGATAGTTGTGAGAAATAAAAAAAAAAAAAATGGTAAAGACTTCTGGATATATAACAACCAAAAACTAATTCGAAACCAAACATGTCAGGCAAAACACCTTACAGACATAAAATAAAAATGAAGGTTAAGACACACAACAGTGCATTCATGACATCTGTGGCAATGCCTGTCTGTGTTTGCTGTTCTAGTCCGTGATGTCACTGCAGCCTTGGGGCTGGAACACAAGACCCAGGCCCTCTGCAGCTCACCTGCCATCAGGTCAGCCACTGGATACGAAGGAACACTGCCTGCCTGACCTCAGCCCAGACTCAAGGCTGCGTTATGTTCCAAGTCTCCTAAAGGCTTACTATTCACACCAAGTTTTCAGTTCCTGTAGAAACATGTGATCTCATCAGGAAAACAAAGACGGCATTTTCTACCATCATCCCTCAGCATGTATCAAATTAGTGTATGTTTGGAATGTATTGTAATAGAATGCTTGATTTTAAAATTGCTGTTTGGGTTGTGACTTGAGCTTCATTAAAAAAGTGAATGCTGGCTTGGGATTAAACAGGATTCCCAACTATTTCTGAGATGGCTCTAAACACAACTTCTGTCACTTGTACCATGTCTCCTTGTGAGTCAGCCTGCTCGGCACAGATGATAGAAAACCAAAATACCAGCCAGCTCTGAAGAACACTGAAGATGCCGTGTCCTGCAGCAGCAACTATGCAGCCCAACACGAACTATATAGGTAAGAGTAACCGAGCTTACTCATCTCGTTAGTATTGCGAAGTTGATTTAGTCTGTAATCAATGATAAAAGTGTACGAATACCAAAGAATTGTTTTAAAGTAAGTTTCTTGGACTGGTGAGATGGCTCAACAGTGAAAAGTCTGTTAACCTGAGTTCAGTCCCCAAGACCACACCACAACACACACACACACACAACACACACAAACACACACAAAACACAATAAATAATTTTTAATGTAAAAAATTAGGTTTCTGTACATTTTATCATTGTGACTGTCTGCTTGTATGCCTGTTTTATACACCTACGTAGTCTCGATTACATAAAAAAGAGATTCACAGGCATAAAGAGTCACAAGTGGAAAGTCACCCTGGTTCACATGAAGGAGTCAGGACTGTTAGCTGTCTTACCTCGACAGTAAGCTTGACAGGTGCAAGGGGCTCATTCCCTATTTTGTAAGAAAGAAGGTTGAGATTCAGGGAGGTAAGCTCACACAGCTAGGTAGGAATAGAGATGGGATTTGAACCCAGGTCTTGTCCCAGTTCAGCCTCTCATGAAGCCTCTGGAAAACAGGAGAGCTCAAAAAGAGAGGAGGGACCAGGAGCCTCAGCCTCCTTAGGAGCTGGGCTGTAGGTAGGTACTACTAAGGCAGATTGCTTCTTTATTGTGCCATTTATTTTTTATTTTCTGTGTTTTGCCTTCCTCCTTCCCTCCCTCCCTTCCTCCCTCCTTCCTTCCTTCCCTCCCTTTTCCCTCCCTCCTTCCCTCCTTCTTCCCTCCCTTCTTTCCTTTGCCCCCAGAGCTGTGGATTGAACTCAGAACTTTATGAATGCAAAGCAGACACTCTACCACTGAACCACGGCCCCAGACACCATGCCACTCACCCGAATCACTTCTGTGGCTGATCCTCTGCTGCATAGACAGCCCCGACCCAACTAGGCCCTCCCTCACTTCTAGCTTCCTGCCGAGCTCATTTCTCTCTCCAAAAAATAAGCTAGGAATAAAAATATTTGGATGAAGGGAGTAACTGGGGTATGCAGAAAGGGTAGGTCCTCCTAGGGAGGCCTTTACACAGATCTGCCACCGCTGCGTTAGCGGAGCTCGGTGAGATGGCAACCTTCCCTCACTGCTGGCGCTCTCCCTAGACAGAGAAGAGAGGAAGTCGGCTCTGTGAAGCTTCTGCCAGGCAGCAAGGCACAGGAGCCCCTCAGGCACTGGCTGCTTTCTCGCTCTCGCCCTTTCTTTTGAGCCTGATGTCTTTTTTATCCTGCACCAAGGGGCTTAGTGTGTGCGCTTCTCTTCATTAATTTGATCACAGAGGGCAGATCTAAGACACGATTCAAATAAATGAAAGGTTCTCCAGGAGCTACCCACGTAGAAGCAGTCTCCTCTAAGCGCTCATCTGCTCTCTGAATTCATTAGCCATGGGTACACCGCATGTATGTGGTGCACGTACCCTGGAGAGCCCTCTGCATGAGACACCAGGTCACCTTCCGCCGCCGCAGTCAACCAGACAAGTATTGCATCTACTAACACTTTATCATGAATCTTGCTGCCTGCCTGACAGCCTCTGCCCCTCAGATTAGATTTCAGGAACTAGACTGCCGTTTTCCTCTACCTGGAAAGACAGTTATAAGCACAGGGGAGACTACCCATCATTATAGGTAGCCTAACCAGAATGACAGCTTCAACAGAACAGCTCCCAACTGCCTGCAATGAAGGAGTGGTGGGCACAGCTTGGATGGTGTAGTTATTTATTATTATTATATTTTATTATTATATTATTATGTATAGATGTAGGTCAAAGGTTGTGTTGATTAATATTCTGCTGCTGTGATACAATACAATTTATAGAAAGAAGAATTTTATGCCTGAGTTTGAGGCCAGCCTGGTCTAACGAGTGAGTTCCAGGATAGCCAGGACTACACAGAGGAACCCCATCTCAAAAAAAAAAAAAAAAATTAAAAAGAAGAAAGAAGGAGAGAGAGAGAGAGAGAGAGAGAGAGAGAGAGAGAGAGAGGTTTTATTCTGGCTTATAGTTCTAGGGGAATACGAGTCCACTCTAGTGGAGAGGAATGGAACTGGAAGCAGCCATGGGGTCCAGAGCAGGAAATAGAAGCTGAAAGCTCACATCCTCAATAGCAAACGAGAAGAAAGAGTGAACGAGTTAGCAGAGGCTTTAATCTCAAAGTCCACATCCACTGACAAACTTCCTCCACCAAGGCCACACCTCCTAAACCTCCCCAAAACAGCGCCACCATCTGGGGACTAAGTATTCAAGTCCCAAATCCTATGGCACATGTTTCTCACTCAGACCACTGTAGAAGTCAGCTTTAGGTGGCCTTCCTCAGGGGCATCCACCTTCTTTTTGAGACAATATCTCTTGCTGGCCTAGGGCCCAGCCAGTCTGTGAGACCCAGTGTTGGGATTGTAGACATGCAATGGCTGACCCTCTAGTCAGTGCTTCAGAGTAGACAGAGTGATGACTGGAATCCACTCTGCCCTGAGCTTCAGGGGTTAGCGGCCCTAGGTTTCCCCGAGTTGTTGTCAAAAAGACTGAACAAAAGTCCCTGCCTCCCTAGGCAGACCCCTCTCCTTTCTTTCTCTGACTCCGGATTTCCTGTAGTCTCTCAGAAGTCTCCTTACTCATCCAAGTCTTCATCTCTTCTCCTCATAACTGCCATGAGGCAGGAACATGGAAATGATAGTTATTCCTTAGTGGTATTACTAGAAGAAAAAACTGTGTTTGTTAAAGACTCACACACCTGACTGACTAACAGACAACTGACTGACAGACTGACCAGAATATCTGTGATGGTGGAGTATAGGAATGTCACAGGTTCAGAGGCAGATTATCTTGGGATATGTTTAATTAATATATATATGTATATATATATTCCCCTGGATCCCCTGGAGCTAGAATTACAGGTGGTTATAGATTACTCAGAGTAAGTGCCAAACTCCAGCCCTCCACAATATTAGTGCATACTCATAACAGCTGAGATATCGATCCAGCCCATTTAGACTCTTCAGAGCAATTTATAACCATGTTTTAAAACAGACCCCTACCTTCCACCAACCCAAAGGCTAAGGAGACCTGCAGATAGTATCTGAGGTCTACAGCAGGATCCTCATTACTTTGTTAAAGCCACATACCCAATGCCTCTATCAATGCTTTTGAAGTCCCTTAATATGTGGCTTCTTTGTTTTTACTCAAACCAAGATGCTGGTGACCGTTGTTGAGCACTACAGCTGGGTGCATGAATGATGCCTCACAGAAGGTAAGACCACATCCGAACCTTCTGTCTGAGTGGTGACTCGACACTTCCCTATCACTATGTATCACCTGGTTTCCTTGCCACTGAGACCAAATACCTGATAAAAGGCAACTTAAGGGAGGGAGGTGTGTTTGGGCTCATGATTGGAAGATAGTCTGTCATGGCAGGGGAGCCATGGTATCAGGAGTGTGAAGCAGTTGGTCACATTCAGTCTGCAATCAAGAATCAATGAGTAGACAGAAAGTGGGGCAGCCTATGAAATCTCAAGACCCACCTTCAGTGACTCATTTCCTTCTAAAGACTGTAGAAGAATTTTAATCCAGCAAGATAGCTGCTCTGGCAAGGGATCACATCCAAAGAACTTATAGGTCAGTGTGCTCTGGCTGAAATGACACACCTTTATCCCTCTGGCTGGAATAAAACCCCCCTCTCAGTACAGACCTTTAATCACAAACATTGAAGGTAAAGATGATTTTGTAGAAGGAAGCAGCCATGTTTGAAAGTGACATCTAATTGATGGGGCAGACAAATTAATGAATCAGAGAAAGAAAATAGATGGAGAGGCACCTAGCATGATCTAAGAGGAATCTCTTCTCAGCAAGAAATGTCTTTCTTCAGATTTAACCTGCCTACAGCCAGCCATTATAGACTATATATGCCCTTCTCTCTCCAACTTTCACTGCATTGGGCAGGAAAAAAAAAAAAAGAAAAGAACCTGTATCAGTTACTTCCTTCAAGGCTATAACAAAATGCCTGATGAGTGCAACATAAGGAAAGAAAGGTTTACTCTGGCTTAGAGTTGGAAGGTACAGTCAGTCATGGTGGGGAAGAGCAGGAGCAGGAAGCAGCTGATCACGGCACATCCAAAAGCAGGAAGCAGAGAGAGAGACGCACACTGGAACTCAGCGCACATTCTCCTTTTTTTTCCAATCCAGGACAAAAGCCCACAGAACGGTGCCATCCACATTCAGAATGGATTTTCCCACCTCAGTGAAACTTAGTTTCCTTTTTAAGAAGCCCTCACAGAGAGGCCCAGGGCTTACATGATTCTAAATCCAGTCAGGTTAACAATGAAAATGGATGAACCCATGCTGGGTCTTCACTAACAAGGACATATCAGTGCCAGATCCATTGAGAAGCGCAAGGTGATCAGAGGCTGGGCCATAAGCACTTGATGGCGAGGTGGGGGTTCAGGGGGGTTCTGATTCCATGGGGAATGCTGTGTATAATCAGCAGATGCTTGCTGGTTCTCCACTGCCCTGAGTTTTACCTCAAGTACCATTATCTCAGTACTATATTATCTTATCTTATGTCTTCTGTACAATATGTATTAAATGAAGAAACAAAATCAAGGCTGGGGACACAGCCCTTTCTTCTGCTATTGAATACACTGTCTGATTAATGAATACTTTATATCATCTTAGGATCTTTGAGCTGGGACCAGTTTTAAAGGTCATCTGTTTCCAAACCTTCATCTAATCCTTTCAAATTAAAAACTACATAGACATGATATGTCCGTGTTGAATGTCCACAAGTATCACACTACGTATCTTATCTGAAGTCTTTCCTCGACACACTCATAGATGAACCCTTGCCTCAGCCCTCTGTGGTAGCACAGTTATATTCACCCCGTGCACACCTGATGCCTGGGGCTCAGGAGTTTCTATTGCTTGGCTGTGCAGCAAGCACGGAACAAAGTTTCTTCAGTTTGGGAACCCCAAGGCTCTGCCCACTGCTTTAAATTTTTACAATGGGTTGTCAATAATTTAAAAATGGAAGGCAAACATGAGAGTCAGCCAGATTTTCAGCTTTTCCTGGGGAGTCAGAAGACCTGGCCATTTTAGACTCGTACTCCTACATGGAAAGCAGGAAGTCTGGTGATGGGTCCTTTAGACATAAGCAGATCATGTCAGTAATTTGATTGGCTTTTCCAGTCTCCCTAATCACACTTGGAACCCAAAGATGTCATGGAAGTGTAACTGTCCTTGTAGGACAGAAGGTACCTTCAAGAGACACTTGAGCCCCTCCTTTTGCCTGTCATACACCTAAGGTAATGGACCCTAAGAAGTTTGAATACCTTCCAGGAGTCTCACGCTAGGAGAAGAGACAGGCTGAAGCCTGGCACAAGCCAGAGTGGGGACGTGTCGGGATCCCATGGTTCTGACAACTTGTCAGAGAGCCTAGAACCAACAGTGGGTAGAGGCACTTGCCTGAGTGAGCCCTGGACCCAATAGCTCCTTAGTGTCACATCTTGTCATTGTTCCCTATTCTGGATCCTCTGTGCCCCCTCCCCCCCGCACACCCCTGCTGATGAGCCTGGCATTCCATGGCTCTACCCCTAGCCACCTGCTATATCTGTGGAAACAGACAAACAGATGATGGACGGTATCTGGGGCACCCACAAGTCCAGTAAGAGCCAGGCTCAGCTGGTAAAAGAAGACCTTCCCCACTGGTGATGGGAGGGTGGAGGTCTGGTTTTGTGAAATCTTTCCTTGTATTATTCTGGAGAACAGAAGATAATACTTCTCAGAGCCTCTCGGGGCAGCTGGCTCTAGAGCAGCCTACTGATGCCACCTCTCCTCCCGCCTCTTCTGTTCTGTAATAGAGATTCATTGGATGAAGAAATGTGTTTATCAGTTCATGGGGGGCAGGGTCTGTAGTTGCTTGGTATCTCTGTGTCTTTAGAAGGTCATAGCCAGCACAACATGTAGAATTTATTTAGTTTAATGGGAATGACCCTCCTCCACTCTTTCTACATTTAAATATTTGGTCCCAGTTGGTAGAACTGTTTGGGAAGGAGAAGAGGTATGGCCTTCTTAGAAGACGTGTGTCACTGAGTGTGGACTTTGAGGTTTCAAAAGCCTATGCCAAGCCCAATCTTTCAGGCTCTGACAGCTGTCTGCAAATCAGGTTGTGAGCTCTCCACTACTGCTCTTGCACTATGCCTGCCTGCCTGCCACCATGTTCCCTGCCATGGTGATCATGGACTCACCCTCAGAAACTGTAATCAAGATTCCAATTAAATGCTTCTTTTATAAATTGACTCGGTCACGGTATCTCTTCATAGCAATTGCACAGTAACTATGACGGTATTCCATAATATCTGTGGGCCGGGGTTATAACTCAGCTGGTGGGGCTGGTGAAATGGCTCAGCAGTTAAGAGCACTGACTGCTCTTCCGGAGGTCATGAGTTCAAATCCCAGCAAACCACATGATTGCTCACAACCATGCGTAATGAGATCTGATGCCCTTTTATGGGGTGTCTGAAGACAGCTACAGTGTACTTACATATAATAAATAAATAAAAACCTTTGGGCCAGAGCAAGCCAGGCCAGATCAAGAGGGAGAAGGGAAGGGGAAAAAAAAACCAAAAAACTCAGCTGGCAGAGTAGCTTGTATGAAGCTCTGGGTTCAATTGCCAGCACCATATAATCCAGGCATGGTGGAAAACTGGGGCTAGAGAGACAACTCATTCAGTAAAATACCTACCATGCAAGCATGGGGACCTGAGTTCTGGTCCCAAGCAGCCACCTAAAAGCCAGGTTCCATAGTGTATGTCTGTAAGCTCAGCACTAGGACTTCTTAGAGTTACAGGACAGTCAGTCTGGCCAAATTGGTGAGTTAGAATTCAAGGATAGCTTTGAACTTCTAATCTTCCTGCCTGTATACTCATACACATGAGAGAGAGAGAGAGGAGAGAGAGAGAGAGAGAGAGAGAGAGAGACAGAGAGAGACAGAGAGAGACAGAGAGACAGAGACAAAGAGAGAAACCATTGAAACTTTCAATGCTGGGAGGTCATTCCTGAGAACAGTCCATCTACAGTCTCCTTGTAGTCACCAACCCACAGAATAGCCTGTGTATGTGTGGGGGAGGGGAGCAAGAGGCAAAAGAGTAAGGCAGAACATTGTTTCTTGACAAAGGAGTGCATGGCAGAACAGTTGAAGGGAAAGCCAAAGAAGTATTGATGGAGAGGAAATAAGGAAGGGCATTAGGATATTGGGGTTCTGTGAATGAAGACAGAGAGTGCCGGGCTGAAAGGATTGAGTAGGGGGTATGCTAACCTACGAGAAGGGCAGGCTACATGCATGGATGGTTTACCCATCCTCAGATCGCTCTTCCTATCTGACTGCTCTCAGCACCTCTTACCTCAGTTCCCAGATGCTGCAGAGCTGGAGGTGGATTTTCAGGTGTAAGAGCGTCTGCCAGGCGCACTGCTCCTTGACATGTTAAGTGGTACTTGGCCTTTGGTGCCTGACATTTCCACAAATAAGAAAGTGACATGCTCAATGGGCGCTCAAGTGCTCCGTGGAGTGAGAGCCGTGCTAAAGGTAGAGAAATCGGGTGCCTGATGAAGACAAAGGGGATGTCAGCAACAAAGCTCTCTCTTGCAGTTATCTTGGGGCTTTCCCACCCTGTGTTCTGCATGTTCACCAGGAAGGCAGAAAGTAAATCGGCATCATGATCACAGGCAAAGTCACGAGGAGTCAGCTCACACTCTTAAAACTGAGGCTCTTCTGGGCCTGCCAGGTTGGTGTAGAATATTTTCTGATGAGTTAAACCTTTCTTTCAGGAGTTGGGAGGAAATATGTGAGACTCAGAATGTGAATAAACAACATATGTGCTGGAATATTGAACCTTGCAAGGGTCAGGAGAGGCCCTGCCCCCCACACCTACCCCTATCCCCACCCCAGCCTTAAACAACTGCCTGGGGCAGGGGGAAGGGACTCTGACCCTCAGAGCTGTGGGAGAGGAAATTCCCAGCATGCAAACTGTGCAGAGGGCTCCAGGGTTGTAGCTTTCATTGCTTTTTCACTCATATTGGATTGGACTTTGCAGTGATGCAGCTGTTTTTCAATCAAGTAGAATCCTGAAAATAACCCCCAATTAAATGCATTGGTCTACCAAGTTGGACTTTGGTGCAGTTGTTACTTTGGTCCCTCAAGGGTTTCCTTTCTGGGGTAAGTAGGTGTGAGTATATATCATATCTTCCCAGGAAAGTTCTCTCACACTGCACATGTGGATTCAAGCTTATGTCCCATAGTAGAGGGCTCACTTGCTCAACTAGGATGGCTTGGTTACAGGCAAGAGAGACGACCCATTACATCCATGGCTGGGGAGTTCAGAGATCTACAGAGAGAGCTGGCTATATTTTTAAAAATCGTGTGTGTGTGTGTGTGTGTGTGTGTGTGTGTGTGTGTGTGTGTGTGTGAAAAAGAGAGAGAGACAGAGACAGAGAGAGGGAGAGGGGAGAGAGATGCCACAGTGTGTATGTGGAGATCAAGGGACAACCCGAGTGTCAGTCCCCTCCTTCCACATCATTTGAGACAGGCTCTCTTGCTTGTTCATTGCTGCACACAACAGGCCAGCTGGCCCACAGCTTCCAAAGTCTGTCTCCACTTCTCATCTCTCAGAGCATGAGGACCACAGAAACACCACCGGCACCCAGCTTTACAGGGGTTCCAAGGATCCAAACTTGGGCCCTCATGCCTGTGTGGCAAATGCTTTACCCACAAAACCATCTAACTACCCTGAGATGTGGCTCTTTTTAGGTCAATTCAAGCTGATTGCTGACTGTCCATGTCTAGAACCCATTCCTGGGCTTATTCACAGTGTCTAGCTGTCTTAGTTAGGGTTTTACTGCTATGAACAGACACCATGACCAAAGCACCTTTTTTTGTTTTTTAGTATATGTGCTGCTGAAGTGAGCACCCAAGGCAACTCTTATAAAGACAACATTTAATTGGGGCTGGCTTACAGGTTCAGAGGTTTGAGTCAGGACACCTCACCTGGTTCTGAAGATAGTACTTGCTTCCGGTTCCTGTCTGTGCCCAGAGCTCATCCTGTGTCACAATGCTCCATACCTAAACACTGCTGGGAGAGAGCTGGTCTACCAGGAGTGCAGACATGCCTGAGAACACAGGTAAGACCACCACTTCTGCTCAAATTCCTGGCTCAAGAGGGACCCACCCAGAGCCATCAGGGCATAGGAACCGAGGACATAGGATCCTTCTGGTTTCTGTCTGCACCCTGGAGCTGACCCTGTGCACAGCTCTTCATATCCAAATTCCTCCCGGAGACAACTGATCTCCAGAAGTATTGCCACACAGGCTTGCAAGAGGGACAAGGCACAGAGACAGCAAGACCAGCTAACACCAGAGATAACCAAATGTTGAGAGGCAAGTTCACTAACATAAGCAACAGAAACCAAGGCAATTTGGCATCATCAGAACCCAGTTCTCCCACCACAGTGAGCCCTGGATACTCCAACACACTGAAAAGCAAGACTCTGATTTAAAATCACATCTCATGATGATGATAGAGGACTTTAAGAAGGACAGGTTCAGAGGTTCAGTCTATTATCTTCAAAGTGGGAACCTGACAGCATCCTGGCAGGCATGGTGCAGGAGAAGCTGAGAGTTCTACATCTTCATCTAAAGACTGCTAGCAGGATACTTGCTTCCAGGCAGCTAGGATGAGGGTCTTAAAGCCCACCCCCACAGTAACACATTTCCTCCAACAAGGCCACACCTACTCCAACAAGGCCACACCTTCTAAGAGTGCTACTCCCTGGGCTGAGTATATACAAACCATAACAGTAGCCGAATAGTTTGAATGTGGGATCTGTGTCATCAGGAAAGCCCCAGACCAAACCTTACCTCTTGTACTCAGTCAAACCATTTATCTTTGTTTTGTTAATTACATGTATTTATTTTGAAAGGGGTATCCATGTGCCATGGTGGGTGGGGTTGCAAGTCAGAGGCCAGGCTGCAAGTTTGCCTTTCACTCTGTGGGTTCTGGGGATCAAACTCAGGTTATCAGCTTTGGCAGCAAGCGTCCTGGCCTGCTGAGCCATCTCACAGGCCTGCCATCTGTCTTTTAAGTTGTACCCTTCCTTAGCTACAACAAAGAGAAAATAACAGTGGCTGCCATACTGAGTGATACCGAGAAGTGCTTGAGAAAGTGTGTACTGAGGACATTGTGGTGTCTGGCGCACAACCAGTGTGTAATAGTGGCAACCACTAAATAGAACGAGTTCAGATTCTGCTGTCTGTCTGCCATCCTAGCTGAGCATTTGAAAGTGGTACTTACCATCTGGACCCTGACTGTCCACCTGGTTGTGTATGGATCCTAAAGGCTTAGGGAAAGCCAAGATAAACAACACTTCCAGAAGACACACTGCTGGAAGGAAGGGACTTGGGCTGGTCAGAGGTCTCCTCTCTTTACCAACACTTGCATACTGGGACCCCAGCCCTAGACCCTGAGAGTATGCAGCACAGCTTTTTGGCAAAGTCGAGATTTTCATAAGAAAACTACTTGTCAGCACTTTGGACAGCATCCCAAGAATTCCGCAGAGCCAGAAAAGCAGGGTGGGGGTGGGTTGGGGGTTGGGAGTAGGGTGGGGGAATGGATCCCAGGCTGGCAGAAGCTAAGAATTTAGCAAGAAACGATGCAAAAATTCCTCCTTAGCTTCTAATAGTTGGGGGAGATTGTACAGGAGAGGGAATAGTGCAAGCCAGCTAAGAATGAAAACCACACGTGTGGCTGTCATTCTCCTCTCCCACAGAAAGCCCACTACTTGGTAAAAGTTTGGGTGAAACACCTCTCCCACCCCACCCCACCCCACCCCACCCCCACCTGCCTCTTATCAGTCATACCATCCACTGCACCAAACTGGGATTGCATGGAATCTGAACCTAGAGTCTAAACTGGAAGCCTAGGTAGGAACTTCGAGAGTCAGTCCAGCAGCCTGCAAAAATCCACCTGACCCATCTCAAGAATCTGGGACCTCGTTAAGTTCAAACCAGGATCAACAAAAAAACAGTATCAGTTCTAGTCATCCTGCTTATGGACACCCACAAGCTCTCCACTGTTTTGTGCTTGGGAAAACACCTGATGTACATCATGTGTTTTGGGGGGCCCTCTCTTTTGGGGACCAAGCTTGCTACTAGCAGAAATAATAGATTGTGTTCCTACTGGGATCTGAAGGGGAAGACTGGAACATGAGTAGGTAATGGAGGCCCCAGTGTGATCTCTGGTCATCCCTTGGCTGATTGGATGTCTAGAGAAAGTGATTGGGGTACCTGTGAAAAAACATGGTCTTGTCACTCATCTGAGCATGTCATATGTAAAGGGACATGCAGCCACTGCATCCAGAAATGAGGACTAAAGATGTCCTGTGTGTGTGTGTGTGTGGTAAAGATCTCCTTAAGGACAAATGGGATTTGTGTGTGTGTGAAACTGAAAATCCTAAGGAAAGACAGGACCATAGGCACAGGTTGACCATTTTTATATACTTTTAAGGAGAATTACTCTATTTAACATCTTATGCCTATGCATAATTGGGTGTATATGATTAAAATCTGGTGCATTATGAGACAGGACATACATTGTAGATTATATAACTTAAAATCTGCCAATCAAAATAGAGAACCTTATACTGGGGAGATGGCTGTGCAGTTAGGAGTGCATGCTTCTCTTGCAGAGGATCTGTGTTCAGGTCTCAGCACCCATGTTGGGCAGCTCACAACCCTCTGTAATTCCATCTTTAGGGGATCTGACACACTCTTCTGGCCTTTCAGGGCACCACACTCATACATACAAACTCACACAATATACATAATTAATCATAAATATTTAAAAAACAGAAAACCACCCTATGACCTGACCCGTGGGTCCAGTTATTTGTGGGGTTCGAAGGGGACCTCACCTGAAAAGGAACACGGGTGAGAGAAAGGAGAGAGACCAAGCAATGTGTAGTCTTGTCAAGGTCTCACTTTAATGTGGAAGCGGTTTACAGATATACTCTTAGCAAGGGAGGAAGGGAAAAAGGAACAGGGTGGGGATTCTATCAACTCTCCATAGGGTCAGTCATCCGGCGGAGCATTCTGCGGTTTGTCCCAGAATGTCCCGGGGCGACCGTTCTTTACGAATAGGAAATTCTTTCTTAGCTGAAGGTCAGGTTCTCCCAAAAGAGGTAGTTATTGCCCTAGACCATCTTACTGTCGTAACCAGCTCCCAGGAAATGCCAGACGTTCTTTAAGTTCCTGAGACCTGAGACCCTAGAATGTCCTTTCTTAACCTTGTACTGACTAGTCTTTCCAGAACAGCAGGTAGTTTCCTGAGTTTGGCTCCAGACAACCCTAGGCTCCTAGCAATCAAACTCCTCCTTCTCTTGAACTTTGTAAATCAAAGCCCCAAACAATAATGAGTTCCATCATCCACGTGGCCTCTGGTTATTCTTGACAGCATGCTCCTGACCTGTGCTATTGCTTGGCTTGGAATAAACTTTCCTTGATTCTTTGCAAATCCATGCACACTTATTTTAATACGTTGACTAAGATGCAAAGAACATGGGAACACTTGGCCCATCCCATAACCAATGTCATACCTGGAGACAGAAACACAAACATGGGGACTTTAATCCTCACAGTCCATGTAAAAATATTGGGCATGGGGCTGGAGAAACAGCTCAGTGGTTAAGAGATCTGACACTCTTCCAGAGGTCCTGAGTTCAATTCCCAGCAACCACATGGTGGCTCACAACCATCTGTAATGGGATCCGATGCTCTCTTCTGGTGTGCCTGAAGACAGCAACAGTGTACTCACATACATAAAATAAAATAAATCTTTTTTTTTTTTTAAATACTGGGTATGTGGTATGGGTTTGTAAACGTGGGATGAGAAAGCAGAGACAGAAGGATCTTGGCTTTCACTGACCAGTTAGCTTAGGTCAGTAGGTTCCTGATAAAAAGTGAAAGACCTCTCTCATAAAACAAGGTAGAGAGGTTGACCTCAGGCTTCCACACACTCTCACAGGCATGAAGCCAAACACATATGTGCCTAAAAACATGTATACAGGTGCCAAAACAACAAAAAAGAACTTCCCTAAAGTACTGCTCTGGGGACTAAGCAAATCTTTAATTACATGAACCCTTATTTGGTCCAAGGTCATAACTATGAACTTGCCATTGCCAGTTAACCTGTTAGACATCAGGAGTCACTGAACCACAATACGCTCCACGGCTCCATTCATAACCTGAGGATTAAAAAGACAGGCCACCTTAACTACATGCAGAAATGAGTATTTGGCCTACTACCCAGCATGGTCTGCTCAGTACCCAAGCTGTGGCTCTGTTGTAGCTCAAAGCTACAGAGGCACAGGATTGAGTTTACAGTGGTGCTTCCCTAAATTGCTGCATCATCCAAGGCTGCTAAACAACAGCTGGCATCCCTAGCTGTCGTGGCAGACTAGGCAGCTTCGATTGCCTCTGACATGCAGCTGGCAGTTCTACCTGACAGTTTCCCCTCTGTCAGCTACTGTTACTGCTTATGTAACCTTGAGGAGGAAACTTGTGAATCTTGTAATTTTCTCAGCTTCGTGGGCCTTTGAGTTTCAGGAACTTCCTGAATCTTATGAGCCTCCTACTCCCCAAAGGGAATACCCACCCATCAGCAGTTTGAACTACACTCAAGTGTTCTAGTCAGCTTTCACTATCAACTTGACAGCCTAGAGTCTTCTGAGAAGGACGTCTTCATTGAAGGATTAATGACATCAGAGTGGCCTTAGGGTGTGTCTGTGTGAGATTGTCTCAAATCTTAAGTGATGTAGCAAGGCTGTGGGTAATACCATTCCTTAGACAGGAATTCCTGGGTTGTACAGGAAAGCTAGTTGAGCATGAGGCTGTGAGGGAGTCAGCAAACAGCATTCCTTCATGGTTTCTGCTTCAAGATCCTGCTTGAGTCCCTGCCCTGACTTCCCTCAGAGATGAGTGTAATATGGAAGTGTCAGTCAGATTCACCCTTCCTCTCCTAAGTTGTTTATGGTCAGAGTGTTTTAATCATAGCAACAGAAGGCTTCCAAGGACCTTGTTCCTCCTGCACCAGTCTTGCCCCACTCCAATATCCCTCGTGGAGTTAAGCATCATCAAATATAGGGGGCCCCTCAGAACCACTGGGGAGAGAACTTCATTCAAGAGTGGGGGGTTAGTAAATTTATCATTACTCCTGTCCATCACCCTCCACAACCTCGCACACACACCCACACACCCACACACATACCCGCCCCTGCAATTTACAAACAGGTTTTTACTGCAAGCCCAGGAGGTACCAAGGTGGCAAAGAGTTCTGTTTTCACTTCCTTGAAAATTCTCCTAAATGCTCTGCCTTGCCAACCAGTCTGCGAAAAGAAAAAGAGGTGAGGTTCACACCATTCAACTCCCAGGCTGTTGCCATGGAGTCCTCCAGACACTAACACGCCAGCAACGAAGGTAGGGAGGGCTGCCTCAGCAATGGAATCAAAAGAGGGGAAAAATAGCCAGCAGGGGAGCCAACTCTTGTTTAAATGCAAATGCCTTTGAGAGGAAGCAATTGAGGGAACGGAACTTCTGAAGCCCCCAGTCTCTGCACACGTGTTGCTGAGGCTAAGGCTGATAAGCCTGTGCCTTCCCCAGCGGGAGAGGCCAGGCTTCATCTGCTGCCAAAGTGGGAACCAGGCTTGCTGAAGCTGTTCACCAGAAGTGCATTCGTGTGAGCTGCTCCTAATGAGACTCTTAGAATGGAGCCCAGAGGGTTCCCAGCTGGCAGTGCCTGCCCCACAGAGGGCACCTACGTGGAGGGCTTGCACCAGAATTTAAAGGGAAGAAAATGGAAGTTAGAATTCAACCCAAATGGAAGATTTTAGAGGGCAATATCAAAATATCCCCCCATGGGCACCCCAGAACTAGATGGGTGGGATAGAAAGTCTTCTTAGAGCCTGAAATGCCTCAGCTCCTTCTGATAGGTACAGATTTTTTTTTTTTTACATGCTTACTGTATCCTGCTAAAGATAAGCTGCATTTTGAGCTTAAAGCATGCTAAAACTCAAGCATTTAACCACAAACGAGATTATATCCTATGCTGTGATTATATCATACTAAGGATCATTCTTTCTGGGCCCTTGTAAAACTGTACAAGTAAAAGACATTTGGTAAATCTTCCCCGGGGAAATGGGCAGAGCTCGAAGGCTGGGGAGGGGATTCATGCACTGCTGCTGCCTGGAAGCCCTGTCACCCTTGAGCCCAGTCTTGGGGCCCTGCTGGGCTTTGGGAGTGTCCTACAGGCTTGCAGAAGGAGGATGGGGAGAATCTCAATCCATAGCTGCCTCAGAGGATTAAAGGGACAGACCTGAGAGAAAGGAGCCTGAGAGTGGCCATGTCTTCACTTACGCAAGTGTGTGTCTCAGGAGTCTTGTTTATTTTTTTTTTAAGATGTGCTTATTTCATTTTCTGTGTACAAGTGTTTTACCTGCATGTATATTTGTGTACTGAATGCATGCTTGTTGTTCACAGAGGCCAGAGAGGGTGTTAAATCACCTGGAACTCGAGTGACAGACAGTGTGAGCTGCCAGGTGGGAGATAAGAACGTTTCTCTGTGTTAGGTCTCAAACCCAGAACAAGTCTCACTCAGTTCCTGTGACTCTGCCCAGCACTTCTCACCCCACCCCAACCCTAAACCTCTCTCCTCCAGGGGCTTGGCTTTACCTCCTTTCCCACAGCCTGATCCCCACGTAAAACTTGACCATTTTGGCTACACTGGTCTCTTTGCCCGGGCTGCCTCTCTTGGTCAGTGGTTCCTCTCTTGCTCTCCCTTCCCCTCCCTTCTCTCATGGTCTGGTTTAGTCTGTTGTCAATGTTCAACCTGGACTCTTCCCCTGGTCTGGGGGAGGAACCACATAACAGGTGACTTCATGCAGCTCTCAGTGGCATGACAGTCCACCAGGGTTGACGTCCTCCCCCTCTCACGAGATGATTTGCTCATGAAGCAAAGTGGTGCAAAAACAGAGGCATAAGCAGACCAGTAGACAGGGACACTCAGATGACTGACAGACACATCTTCAGTTTCCAGATATAAAGTTCTCAGAAAAAGCCACATCTCTGTTGAAGGTTCCACAGACGGATGGTCAGATTAAAACATCCTTGTGGAGAGTTGGAATGCTGCATACCCAGAACTCAAATTACCTTGAGATAGCTTCGGCCCTCTCAATAGTCAATACTCACTCACCTCTGTATGCATCCTAACACCCTTTGACCAGCAGGTTAGACTTTTGCCTATAGCAGCAGACTTCTCCGCTTAATTGTAGCTTGCCTAGCCAGGGCCCCCCATCAGTGTATTCGCTGAATTCTTGGACTTACATAAAGTGGAAACTTACAATTTCTTTGGAAAGTCAGTTGTGTTGGTGTTTTGCTGGAGCAGACACATGAAGGAACACAAACGCAGGTGAAAGGATGTTTTGCTAAAGCAAACACCTGAAGGGATGCATGTTGAAGGATTCTTTGATAATGGCAGACATGTGTAAGTTCAAATTACATTGCATTGAGTTCTGCTTATGGTGACGCCATAGAGAGAAACTTGCCAAAAGACTTTTTGTGAGGTCCCTGTGGCTTTTTGCTGCTTCTGAGGACTCGGATGGATTGGCAGAGTAATGTCAGCTAACAGATTCAAGTGCTGAGGCAAGACCCACGGGAGGCAAGACCCACTTGAGGACATGTGATGTTTGGAGAGAGTATAAATAGGACTCAATGGACAGTGATGGGGGCTTCTTGGTCTCACATCTTCATCTTTGATGATCTTCATTTTGTGTTAAGAGAGGCAATGCAGAGACCTCCTGGTGTCCCTGCTGGTCTGGGTCCCTCTTGCTGACTCATGCTAATTCGGTGGAGGCCTGGCTGTTTCTGCTAAGTCATGCCACTATTGCTGATTTGTGTTTGCTATCCTGACGCTACTGAACTGGGCTACTGGTGTATATTCATGAAGTATTTGCGAGTGGATTGAATTGGTGCTACTGAATCCTGTGAACTGAACTTTGATTTCCTGACAATGTACATGGGATTTGCTCCAAAGAACAATTTCTAAACAGGTCCACTGCCCCAGTATCTTAATAACCTTTCTTTCTACTACCTCTGGTGGGTGGTGGGCTAGAAGGGAGGTTAAAGCATTTAAGAACCCATATTAAAAGTAGGATTTAAAAACTCCAAGCCTACATTTATGGTTTGATTTTGTCCTGTGGCTGTAAAATATAGAGTCCATGGTCTACAGAGAACAAGTCACTTGGGGTGATCTGAATCTGGGTCTCCAGGCTATGGTTGCTCAGACAAGGCTGAGAATAGACTCTTATTCCTTTGAGAGGACTCTGTTTTGTGAAGACGTGAGGGCAGAGGGCTGGGCAGACAGGACACAGAGAGGAGAAGCTTAAATGACAGCCCAGGATTATATACATCAAAGAAATAACCATGCTACAACCAGGTATAGGAACATGGAGTAGTCAATTAGCTCACTATCATCAGGAGACTAGACAGACAGACGGACAGGCAAACACACACAGAGAGAGAGAGAGAGAGAGAGAGAGAGAGAGAGAGAGAGAGAGAGAGGAGAAGAGAAGAGAAACTGTCAGGTACAAAGGGGGAAAACCCCAAGCACATCCAAAAAAGGGGCAAGCCCACTGACTTGGTCCAACATGAGTCTTGGCTCCTCTCAGGCTGGACTATAAGACGACTGAAAAGTTCACTCTTCATTTCTCAGGAACCTGGGAAACTGGTTTCTCCCCTCCTTCCTAATCCTTACCTAGAGTGTATGTCAAAGCCACTAGGCCCACAAGCTCCCTCCTCCACTACCCTAAACTTCCAGGCCACTCCAGTTCACAGTATTTCCTTCCCTAATCCTGCAGCTACCGGTTTTCTTAATTACCCACAGTCTCTCTCTTCTCTCTGCTCCCTAGAGAAATAGTGACAGTCTACTCCTTACTAGTCTACCCCTCTCCTCCTTGCCCTGAAAGGTGGCCATGGCTCTACTCTGAAGTTCTCCAAAGGTCTCTGGCTATTCTCTCTCACTCTCTCTTATCTATAATAAAAACCTTCCCACCCATAAATCTGTCATTTCCATGGCTTCTCTACACCCTGGCCCACAGAAGCACTGTTAATTAACCACCCAGGTGTCTAGGTCATCAGAGGCCATTGAAACTAAAACCACACATTGGGTGCACACTTGTAATCCCAGCGATCTGGAGGTAGAGACAAGAGGAATATTCTCAGCTACATACTGAGTAGGAGGTTAGCCTGGGCTACTGAAGACCATGGAGTCTGTGGTTTGTTTGTTTTTTTTAAATCAGTGTTTAAACCTTAGCCTGGAAGGGAGGGGATTCATCCCCATTTGTTCTACAGGCTGGTGCACAGACAGTGGGAACCGGTCCCTGCCTGTATCATCTGCCCAGCACTCTTGTCCTTATCTTGATCCTGCAGTTCTTAGCATCTTGCCCACCAGGCTCAGTGGTACCTTTTTCTGAACAGCATTTTAATGATATTCCAAGGCTCCATGCCTTATTCCACAGGGGCCCAGGGATGTGAGGACAGCTGGTGTAAAAAAAAAAAAAAAAATGCTTACAGCTAGATTAATAAGGGAAGCGACATCTCCGAGTTCCTTCTCAGGGGCAGGAGGGCAGAGAAAGTGGCTGGGTTTGCTCCCTAGACACCCCAGAGGCGAGGGTGACCTTGTTCTCCAGTCCTCCTGATCAGAATGTTGCCACTTTCCTGTGGATTTCCTGCGTCTACTTGTTTCCACATTGGAACATGTTATTCGGAGCAACCTGAGTCCATGTGTGTCCCAGGGCTGCCGTCACTCGTATCTGGCTCAGAATAAACTGATGCTCATTCTCGCTCCCTTTGAGGGTGAGAGCTGTGTTTTGTGCTGAAAGTTTTGATTACCTGTCTCTTTTGTCAATACTAGCTTCAGAGGTCAGAACTCTTAGTTCGGGGGCTTGTTTTCTGCTTGGTATGTTGTCCCCACTGTCTGTCACAGCACCTAACATAAAACAGGTGTGAAATGAACATTTATCAGATGAAATATATATACCATGAATACTATGCAGTGTGGAAAACTGGATGAAATAAATGGTCACATCAGTGAAAGGATATCTAGAGGAGGAGATGGTGATAAGGTGCTCACAAGGGAAATAAAAAAAAAAAATAACTCTTGCTGGGTGATGGTAGCATCGAACTCCTTTAATCCCAGCACCCAGAAGGCAGAGGCAGGTGGATCTCTGTGAGTTCAAGGCCAGCCTTGTCTACAGAGAGAGTTTCAGGACAGTCAGAGCTGCACAGAGAAACCTTGTCTCAAAAAACCAAACCAAACCACCACCAACAACAACAACAACAAAAACCTTCTTGAATACTAGAAAAAATAAATCTCATCAAGCTGCTGGGTCAGGCTTCACAGTTGGCCAAAAGGGAAAGAATTGTTTCCATCTTCTCTTCTCAGTAGCCATTGAGAGACCATGCTTGAATAGCCATCAAATACAAAAGCAAAAGCAAGCGGGTTCATCTGGGAAATGAGTCACCAAAGGTCATTACTTCTTCTCCACTTAGCACTCAGACTCCTGGAATGGTATTCTTATCTACCCAGCCCCAAGATCATACGGACACCCCATCCCCACCTTCTGGGGTGTGTGTGTGTGTTCATATTCTGTGGTCCTCTCTTCTCCCAGGGTTGTTAGTGATTGGCCCACTAGGACAAAGACAGCAGAGTCAATGGACAGGGTCCGGATCCGGACAGCCCGTGAGTACAACAGAAATGACAGACTTCTAGGATCAGCTTCAGAGAGACAGCTCAACTTTATTGCAGTGAATCGAGAGCTATATAGTTTGGGGAAAGAGGGTAGGGATTTCCAGGGTGGGTAAGGATCATTGGCTACAGCTTGGGGTACTGAAGAATGCCTTGTTGGCGTGGAGAAGCATCCAGACTTCCAGGTGCTTGCCGGGCATATTCTAATCTGTAGAAAGGAAGCTGAACCTGTAATCTCACGAAGGCTACGTGACATTCTGCAGGTAAAGGATGTGGGGGTCAGGCTGAGAAGAGGAAGCCCCCGCTTTTTTCTTTTTCTTTTTCTTTTTCTTTTTCTTTTTCTTTTTCTTTTTCTTTTTCTTTTCTCTTCTTTCTTTCTTTCTTTCTTTCTTTCTTTCTTTCTTTCTTCCTTTCTTTTTAAAGGGAGTCCTCCATCTTGCACTGAGCTCAAAAGAGCTGTCCCGACATGAAGGACTGTGACCTTTGAATGGCATGACCCAACAGTGTTCTATCAAACTGAGTTTTCAAACAACCTCTCTAAGAAAAATGGAGTGAGGAGTCTGACCTGAGGCGTCTGGAGATTTCTCTGGAAGGTACAGAGACTCAAGCCCTACAATGGAAACGTAGAAAATGGAGAGGAAAGCCTCAGAAGGCAGGGTTCTGTTCCCCTGGGGTGGGGAGACATGGACACCCACAGACAGAGTGGCTGCATGGAAGCCCCGGCCTAGGCTTGCTGAGTGGTGGCTTCTTTGCTGTATCTACCCTGAGAGGCAAGAGGTGGCTCATGGTGCCACCATGAGGTAACACAAGGTCCAGATCAAACTTGCTGCTCCTGGACCCTTCCCAGGCTTGTCATCTCATCAAAACTACTCACAGTGTAGTAACAATGACCTCCCCAAGATACCCATGCCTCATCCCCAGAACCTGAGAACATGTCACAAGAACCAGCATCCATTTACAACTTCTGCCAGCCCCCCAACACTCCCATAACTTTAATTTTTTCCAATGCCTCCTTTTATTTTATTTATTTATTTATTTATTTATTTATTTATTTATTTATTTATTTGTTTTGTTTTTCGAGACAGGGTTTCTCTGTATAGCCTTGGCTGTCCTGGAACTCACTCTGTAGACCAGGCTGGCCTCGAACTCAGAAATCCGCCTGCGTCTGCCTCCCAAGTGCTGGGATTAAAGGCATGAGCCACCACTGCCCGGCTCAACGCCTACTTTTAATGATGGCTCTTAAACACTTAACCTCCCTTCTAGCCCACAACCCACCAGAGGTAGTGGGAAAGAAAGGATATGGGGGAAGTGGACCTGTTTAGACCAAATCCCGTCTGTGTTGTCAGGAAACCAACAGTTCAGTTCACAGGTCAGCAGCGGCAGCTCAATCCACTGGCAAACACTTCACAGATACACCAGCAGTTCAGTTTGGTAGTGTTGGGATAGCAGCAGTGGTGGCACGACCTAGCAGGAACAGCTAGGTAGGCCTCGGCCAAATTGGCACAAGTCAGCAGGAGGGTTTCTGACCAGCAGGAACACCAGAAGTTCTCGGCTGTGCCTCAAGAAAGAGAAGATCAGTGAAAATGAGAGATTAGCGAAGATAAGAGACCAAACATTACACAGCTAGCTCTATCAGTTCCGGTCTCTCTCACAGTTTGTTGAGTCCTATTTGTATGCCTTCCAAACATCACGTGTCCTTGCCTCACCACATGAGTCTGTCTCAGCTGACATCACTCTGCCAATCACCCCGAGTCAGTGGAAGCAGCAAGAAGCTTACAGCACATCACCAGAATTTTTTGGTGCATTTCTCTCTGTGGAGTCCTGACAGATGGAGCTCAACTAGGCAATGTAAAGTGGACCAATACACACGTGTCATTATCAAAGAACCCTTCATCACGTGTCCTTTCTTGTGCTTGCTTTAGTAGAACATGCTTTTACCTGTGTCTGCTTCAGCAAAACACTTCTTCCTGTGTTTGCCCCAGCAAAACACCATCCAACTGACTTTCCAAACAACCCTTAGGTTTCCACTTCATTACCCCCTGCTCCCTTCCTTTTGCCCTTTATCCTATCTCTCTGCCAAAGAGCAGCCCTTGCTTGCTTCTAGTTGACCAGCTACAGGAGAGTGAAGTTCATTGTGATATTTCTACTAGAAAAGGAGACAGAAAACATCCCTTGGATGATAAAGACCTGCCCCCAGTGCAAGGATGCCCCGCCACTGCCTCCCTATAGCTTCTTCAATGCGCCTCGAAAACAGTTTGCTTCCCAAGCCCTCTTTGGTGACTGGTACTAATAGTCATATAACTTGACAGGATCTAGAGTCACCTAGGAGACAAGCCTCCAGATGAGGCCGGGGGAAGAGTTCTTAGGCTGGGTTAATTGAAGTGGGCAGACCCACCCCAACTGCATGTGATGCCATGCTATGAGCTGGAGTCCTGGACTAAGTCAAAAGGACTAAGTCAGCTGATGACCACCAGCATCTGTCTCTCTGCTTCAGGACAAAGCGAGCAGCTGCCTCAGCTCCTCTCCACTATGGTGAACTGTACCAGTAAGCTGTGAGCCAAAATAAACCTTGGTTAAGTTTTTTGTTTGTTTGTTTTATTGTTGTTGTTTGTTTTTATGTAGGGTTTTTTGCTTTTGTTTTTGAAACAGGGTTCTTCTCTCTTCTCTCTCTCTCTTCTCTTCTCTCTCTCTCTCTCCTGTAGTCCTGATTGTCCTACAATTCAACATAGAGAGCAGACTGGCCTTGAAGTCATAGAGATGTGCCTGCCTCTTCAGAGTCCTGAAATTAAAGGCATATGCCACTATGCCCAGCTAAGACAATTAGTTTTAATGGCCAACTTGACACATCTTATAATTACCTGGCAAAAGAAGTCTCAATGAGAGGTTGTATAGATTAGGTTGGGTTGTGGGCACCTCTGTCAGGATTGTCTTGATTAATAGGAAGACTCACCCACTATGGGAGGTTCCATCCTCTGTTCAGGGATTCTGGATGGCAGAAGAGCAGAGAAAGCAAGCTGAGCACTGCCGTGATGCCTTAATTTATTGCTCTCAGCTCTTTAAAAGAAAAACAAGATTTTATTTATGTGTATGAGCATTCATCTCTCTATATGTATGCCATGTTTGTACAGTTTCTCACATGGGGTAGCAGAGGGCATCAGATCCCCCTAGAGCTGCAGTTAGATGAGCTACTAGACACTGGGCGCTAGAAAACCAGACTCACATCTTCTGGAAGAGCAGCCAGACCTCTTAACCACCTATGTATTCACATGTGGAAAACAGAGGTTGACACAGCTATTTTTTTCTCTATCTTTTTTGGTTTGGTTTTGTTGTTTTCAAAGTCTCTTGCATTAAATCTGAAGCTAGGCAACAGGCTAGCTGCCCTTTCCTCCTGCTTCTGTCTCATCAAGTGCCAGGATTACAGACAGGGCCCCGACACAGGCTATTTAGACAAATGCTAATCTAAATGCTAAAGATACAAACTCTCATGCTTGTATGACAAACACTTTACCATAGAGTCCTCCCTTCAGCCCCTGAAACTCTGATACAGATGACTTTGTTTATTCAAGGTTTGTTTCTCCAGTCAGAATGTAGATTGCAAGACAGACATGACTTTCAAGTTGAGCAAATCACTCATCTCACAAAGCATAGAGCTGGGAGCCACTGAGACCTTCAGCTGAGCCTGGCACTCAGTCTGGCTGCAAGTTAGAAGCTGTAGACCGTTTATACAATAAAGACAAAGGAAACAGGCTCACTGTGTAGAGAGCAACTTTCTCACGAGAAAATAATGAAGGGCTCCCACCCCTCCTACAGCAGTGAGTGTAATGTGCCTAGACTAGAGAAACATGTCAAATTCTGTTTTTTCTCTAAAGCTCAAGGCATTCTCCGAATCCTATTTCATGGCTTTCCCCAGGCTGAAAGAATCCGCCCTCTGGCCAGAGACTCCCTGCAGGAAATTAGGACACCAGGAGAAATCCCTGGGCAGTGGAAAAGTACTAGCCTGATGCACTCACGCTGTGAAGGCTGTGAGGGCAGATGCCACAGATGCCCAGCACACACTAAGAAGCATTTGCTGTGATGTTGGTTATGTGTGACCTTAGATAAGTCACTAATCTTTTTTTTTATAATAATTTTATTATTAATTTTACATTATTTTATTTTAATGTAAATACTATAATATGTATATAATTCTATTAAATAATTAATAAATATAATTCATTAATCACATTTTAATTATTTTTACATTTTTTTATTAATTTTAGGGGTGTGTGTGTGTGTGTAAACTACAGTCCATCTACAAAGGGCAGAGGACAACTTGAGAGAGTCAGTTTCTCTCCTTCCATCAGGAGGGTCCCAGGGACTGAACTCAGGTCATCAAGGTTGGCAGCAAGTGTGTTTTCCACTAGATCACTTCCTCAGCTCAATCTGTATCTCCTTTAGCCTCCTTTATCTCCTGTGCAGATCTGTCTGGAAACAGGAGAGGAGGCTAGAGGTCACAACAGCAGGTTAACATACGAAAGCCATCAGTAGATAAAGAGTAGAAGACTTTCCCTGCTTGGGTTTCACACCAGGAACCAGCGGAGTGAGCAGTGTCTGAGAAGAGCCTCATGCGCATGCGTGGAAGAGGCACATTCTATACTGATGGCCTAAAGGATCGAGAGTCTCAATGCCCAGGGCTTTCGTGGCTTTTGAGGGAGTATTTTTTCCTGCTCACGAGTGTGCTCAAGGTCTCAAGAGGGCTTTTCTTTGGTATCAATTACTCCCTTGTTGCTCTGATAAAATACCCTGACAGAAAGCATCTTAGGAGAGAGAGGCTTTATTTTGGCTTACAGTTCCAGAGGGATGGAGTCCGTTATGGTGAGAGGGTAGGGCAGCAGTGATAGGAAGCTGGTTGATCACATTTCATCCACACACAGGAAACAGAGGAAGAACAGGAAATGACGTGAGACTATAAAACTTCAAAGCCTGGCCCACGTGGCCCATTTCCTCCAGCAAGGCTCCATCACCTATGAACCCGTGGGGGGCATTTCACATTCAAACTTCAACCCTTGTCTTAATCAGCTATGTCTGTTTCTATTTCTGACTATGTGTGCCTGGTCCAATTTGCCCTGTAACATAAAACTCTGGTGCCCTGGGCTCAGAGCCATACTTCTATACACACTGAGCCTTCATCTCAGAGCACATGGAGCACAAACATCTTGCCCTGGCCTTGGCACAGTGGACAGTGCACATAAACAATTACTGAGTGAGGATTGAGTGTGCTGACCACAAAACTTTATAGCTATGTAACTGTTTGTTTTTGAGATAGGGTTTCTCTATACATCCCTAACTCTCCTGGAACTCGATCTGTAAACTAGGATGGCCTTGAACTCATGAACTCACAAAACCTGTCTGCCTCTGCTTCCTACATGCCAGGATAAAAGGCATGAGCCACCACCACCCAGCTAACTTTTTTTTTCAGCAACCACCTGATAATGAAGCAAGAAATCAAACAAGTGGAAAGTTACCCTGCATCAGACACTTGCTGAAAGGGACTGGGTCTTGTCCCTGAAAAGCCCTGATGCCTTGGGACTGAGCCACAGGCCTGCCTGTGGGCATTCTCTCTGGGCTCAGCTGCTCATCAGCTGCAAGGTTATGATTGAGTTCTCATCTCCTGTATCTTCCTTCCATCATCCCTAAAATTGAGAGAATAATGTACCTGTCTTCTAGACTGTTCTGCAGATCTAGGGATATAACAGATGAGGCTCTGATTTATGGAGACATAAATACATCCCTTGGTCCTCTTTGATATTCTGCTTCCAGTTGTCCCCAGAGTCCACTACCATCCTTATTTGGTGATGATAACTACAATGGAAGCGAGAACATTCTATTCATTGAAAGTCTACTCCAATTTAAAATGCTGCTTGGGTTGACAAGATGGCTCTGTGGGTAAAGGTGCTTGCCACCAAGACAGATGACCTGAGTCCAACCCCCAAGTGCACATGAAAAGGAGAAAATCAACTATCACAAGTTGTCCTCTGACCTGCACACAAGATACACCTCTTAGGTTAGGGGTTGGCTCGGTGGTTAAACCCTGGTACAAGGAAGGAAGGGAGGAAAGGAAGGAGGGAGAAAGGGGGAACGAGGGAGGGAAGGAATCAGTTGTTAGTCTTGGTTACTCCAGCCTTAGGCTGAGAGGACCACACTGAGCAGGGACCCTTCTGGCCTAGGTAGTTAACCACACTCAGCTCCCATGGGGAATCTGAGAGCAATCATTGTGCAGCTGAGTCAGTTCACCATTCTTGCAGAGCCTTCCCACTCAGGAGAGATTCCCAAAGAGCCTGTAGCCTCTCCTGAGGCCCTGATTCTTCATTATCTGTGGGAGGGGTAGAGGAAAGGAAAACTACGGGAACATGCTCCCCACAAGCACTCACCTCTGTCTCTCCAGGTTTCTTTTCTTTTAAATTTATTTTTAATTTGTTCTTTTAATTGTCCTTCCTTTCTTCTTTCTTTCCTAAACAGGGTCCCATGTGCTCAAGGTTGGCCTCAAACTTCCTATGTAACTAAGGATAACCTTGAACTCATGGTGTTCCTGTGTCCATCTCCAGGGTGCTAGAATTACAGACAGTCTGTGCCACCACATCTGGTTTGTCCAGTACTGGGGACTGAACCCAGGACTTTGATCCTTCTTGTAGGCTAGGAAAACACTTTACCCATTGAGCCATACTCCCATTCCCATCCTTCCTAGTTTTCAGTCAGAATATGACAGGAGATCTGGGCTGGCAAGGGGATGACAGAACTCTGCTGCTTTCCAGGCTGCTCTGGGTGCATGTCTGGACAGTGGTGATTTTGATCAGGAGAGGGTGAAAACAGCTCTCTGGACCCTGTGCCTGGATAAAGGACAGGTTCCCCTGCATCCCTCTGTGCAGAGATGTCATGATCATGCACTCACTAGCTGCTCAGCCTGCTTTCTATATCACCAAGGCACTAGTATGTTATGCTGCTGACAGAATCTCCCATCCTCCTGGGTTTCTTTCCCTCCTCCTTGGAGACTGCTACTTCATCTCTTTGGGTCTCAATTGGAACCCTTAGTCAGGTTCTTCCTCAGCCACCATCTTTGCATTACAATGCTGTGTCTTTACAGGCTGTTTCTTCATCTCCCACATAATGTAGGGACCTGTTTATGAAGTTTTCCTGGACTTGGCTAACAGCACAGTGACTGATGCAGTTCTCAGAGCAATTACCTGTGACCAAGCTGAGTCCTGGAGGAATATGACCCTTGTGTGTTCTGCTCTTCCCTCTAAGGAGACAAAGCACGGGCCTGGAAAGATTCTCAGTGGGTAAGGGTGCTTGCAGAGGGCCATAGTTCGATTCCTAGCATCCACACAGAGTAGCTCACAACCACCTGCAACTCCAGGTCCTGAGGATTCAACAGCCCTCTTCTAGTCCCCAAGGGTACCAGCATACACACACACACACACCACACACACACACACACACACACACACACACACTTAAAAAGATTTTTAAAAGATGCACAGTAGCCCTGAGCTACTTTGTGTGGAGACCTGCATCTTGCCCGGGGCAACCTCCCTTCTGCCTTTCCATAATCCCCTGGTGCCAGCTGTCAGCGGATTTGACAAAGCCTGGGGGAACTCAGTGGTAAGAGAAACAAGAAAAAGAGCCTTGACTCCGGAACTGCAGTCAGGCAGAGCCATTTCTCCACAGAGCCTAAGGCCTCTTTCCCGAGGGGGTGTGCTAATGAGGCGAATGCTAATGTTCCTTCCATAGGAGATCGACCAGGATGGTTAAGGGCCTGAGACCAAGTCTACCGCCCATTAGCCAGCTAATAGGGAGAAGGCATATGTAGGCAAGCTCTTGGATGGCTATCAGACACTCAGCCTTGGCTGTGCAGCTAGCCAAACACCTCTAGATCCTTCTTTCTGCCCTGTACTGATCACATGGCCGTCACCAAGTCAGTCTAACCCTCAATACCTGATCAGTAAGAGGGAATTAATTAATTCTGCAGGAATTTGACAGGTCCTGGGATTTTATTTGTCTTTTCTCTGGCAGCTTTAGGAGTAATAGACTTAAATCTCTTTCAGAGCCCAAGAAGGGAAAAAGAAGCAAAGGGAGGGAAGGCAGAGTCTCGTGTAACCCAGGCAAGCTTCCAAGTTGCTATGTAGCTATGGATGACCTCAAACTTCTGATTCCCATAGTCTACCTCCTAAGTTGCTATGGTTACAGGCATGTGCCATCATGCCTAGTTTTACATGGTGCTATGCTTTGTGCATGATGGACAAGCATTCTACCACATAAGCCACACCCTAGCCCATGATGGGCAAGCATTCTACCACATAAGCCACACCCACCCCACCGCAGTTCTGTTACTCTGAACATCTGTTTTGATGTGTGACACCCTTCATGTTTAAGTGCTGGCAACGGATTCCTGTTTGTAAAGATTTTTATGCTGAGCCAGGCTGAATGGCACACACCTTTGATCCCAGCACTTGGGAGACAGAGACAGGTGGATCTCTGTGAGATCAAGACCTGCCTGTTTTACATAGTGAGTTCCAGGACAGACAGAGCCACATAGTGAAACCCTGACTCAAAGAAAGAAAGAAAGAAAGAAAGAAAGAAAGAAAGAAAGAAAGAAAGAAAAGAAAGAAAGAAAGAAAGAAAGAAAGAAAGAAAGCTGAAAGTCACATGGGCTGGATTTGGCTCAATCCTAGTTACTGGCTGCTGGGGAGGACTGTGAGGTTGTCCCTGTAAAGGGCCCAGCTCAGAGCCCTGACCTAGGCTTAGCATCACCAGTATTGTGAATTATAATGTATACCCATCTCCCAACAGCTATTAGCCCAGAAGGGAGGTGGGGCACGTGTGTACAGATAAAAGTGAGAAGCGCTAATGTGGACCACAGATGAAATCAAGGCAAATTCCCTGGAGGGGGCAGCATAGGAGTGAACTCCAAAGAGCTTCTGAGACCTAGCCTCAAGATCCACAGAGAATGTTACCAACAAAGTCATTGAGAATGTTAGGCCAGGGCTAGGGGACAGGCTCAGTAGATAAAGTGCTTGCAGTGCAAGCCTAAAAACCCAAGCTCAAATCCCCAGGACCCATGTAACAGCCTAAAAGCTGGGTGCAGGAGAATGTATCTGGAACCACAGAACTGAGGGTCAGAGACAGGCTTCCCAGGGCTTACTGGCCAGTCACTGTAGCCAAAATAAAACAGTAAGATCAGACTCAGTGAAAGACCCAATAATGATAATAATAACAACAACAGTAATAATAATAATAACACAAAAATAAATAAATATTTTTTAAACAATGAGGAAGACACCTAATATTGACCTTGGACCCCATCTATGTGGATGAGCAAGCCTGTACCCCAATCTCCCTGCCACCACCGACTGTACACACGTACACAATATCACCTGACACTATGTTCTTGCACATGAAAAAATTAACATCATAAATATAATCATTGTTCTAAGTTAATGTATAAGCCCTAAGCAGGTCAAATAAAAACTACCACCAGATTTTCTTTTTCCTGCAGCTGAACGAGTTGATAAGAAATTCAATGGGAAGAAACACAAACCAGAACAGTGAGGAAAATCACAATGGAACAGAGAGGACCAAGCTGCCCAGTGCTGAAACCTGCCACATAGTGTTAAACAATTGCAACAAAACAGAATGGGAAAGACAGAAAATGACCTAATTGTATATTTGTGAATTAAACATATTGCAAAAGCTAAAGATGAAACCAGTTGGGGAGAGAAAGCTTAGAAAATTAGAGGCACACAGAGAAAAAAATAAAACTGAACCCATTCCTTATACCGCTCACCATGAGAAGTTGAAACACAGAAACAGAAATACTAGAAGAAAATACTGCTGAACTCTACAGCCCAGGAAAGAAGGAAGTGCTCCTAACCACAGCTCAATGCTCACATGCAATAGGGGATACATGGGTAATCAGATTAATTCACTGGCCACAAGGCTGAAGACTTTACAACCAAAGAAGTTGTAATGATAAACTGGCAGAAATACTCAAACACAGCAACTGACAGCCTCTTCTAGTTTCCATGGGTATCCCACACATGTGGCATATAGACACATAACACATACACACTTTTAAATGTAGATTCTGCATATGAGAGAATGTGAAACTTGTCTTTCGATTCTTATTTTGCTTAACATAATGATTTCTGGTTCCATAATTCCATTGTGTCTGTGTCATGTACATTTTATTATCTTTTTCTTGTTTATGGGCATCAGGCTGGTTCCATTTCTTTTTTTTTTTTTTTTTTTTTGGTTTTCCCAGACAGGGTTTCTCTGTGTAGCCGGCTGTCCTGGAACTGCATCTGTAGACCAGGCTGGCCTCAACTCAGAAATCCGCCTGCCTCTGCCTCCCAAGTGCTGGGATTAAAGGCGTGTGCCACCACCGCCGGCTGCTGGTTCCATTTCTTTCCTTTTCTTTCTTTCTTTTTTTCTTTCCTTCCTTGTTTTGTTTTGTTTTGTTTTGTTTTGTTGTTCTGTTTTTGGTGTTTTAGGGTTTTTTGTTTGTTTCTTTGTTTGTTTTTGGTTTTTTGTTTTTTTTGTTTTTAGTTTTTTAAGACACAGTTTCTCTGTAACACCCCTGGCTGTCCTAGACTAACTTTGTAGGTCAGGCTGTCCTCAAACTCACAGAGACCCGCCTGCTTCTGCATCCTGAGCATGGTTCCATTTCTTAATTGATATGAATGAGTGATGAACATGGACCCAGAGTCCTTTCGGCATATATCCAGGAATGCTATGGTTACTGAACTGGTTTGCTTTGGTCAAGTTGATACAAGCTAGAGTCATCTGGGAAGAAACTATAACTGAAGAATTACTTCCAACAGATTGGTCTAGGAATGTTTGCGGAGGCATTTTCTTCACAGATGATTGATGTAGCTCACTGTTGGCAATGCTACCCCTGAGCAGATGGTTCTGGGTTAACAAAGCAGGCTGAGCAAGTCATGAGGATCAAGCCAGGAAGCAGTGTTCCTCCGTGTGGCTGCTTCAATTCCTGCCTTCAGGTTCCTGCCTCAAGTCCCTTCCTTGACTCTTCCCTCGATGACAGACTATAACCTGTCAGTCAAATACTTTCTTCCCCAAGTTTCTTTTGGTCAGAATGTTGTATCACAACATAGAACTAGGGAGCTGGAGAGATGGCTCAGTGGTTAAGAGCACCGACTGCTCTTCCAGAGGTCCTGAGTTCAATTCCCAACAACCACATGGTGGCTCACAACCATCTGTAATGGGATCTGATGCCCTCTTCTGGTGTGTTGAAGACAGCTACAGTGTACTCATATAAATAACTAAACCTTAAAAAAATAATAAAATTGAACTAATCAGTTGGATCTACAAGTTCAAATAACCTAATGTTTTTTTCCTTCCAGCAGAAAAACCACAACTAACATATAAATAGTTACATTCAAACTGCTTAAAGAAAACTGCACCCCACCCCTTTTTAAAGTAGGCAGAGCTACTCACAGATGGTGAGAGCTGAACCAAAGGATACATTATATGCTGGAGAATAAGGGGAACCATCCGCTTTTGATTAGAAATAATGTATAATAGCAAAGAAGAAAATGCAATATTCTACTTAAGTGCTGATAGAAAGTAAATAAGACAACATTGATCAACTAGAATCATACATCCAGGACAACAGCTTTCAGAATACAGGCAAAATGTGTATGCACACATGAGTGCAGTGCCCACAGAGGCCAGAAGAGGGCATCAGGTCTCCTGGAGTTGGAGTATAGGCAGTTGTGAGTTGCCTGCCATGGGTACTGGCTGGACAAAAACCTGGGTTCTCTACAAGGAAGTATGTGCTCTTAGTCAGTAAATTGTCTCTCCCCTTGTTCTTTTCTTTTTTTTTTTTTTTTTTGTTTTTTCGAGACAGGTTTCTTAGTCAGCGTCGGAACGTCGGTAACAGGTGCCCACTCAAATCCTGCTTGCTCCCAATGCTGGATTAAGGTACGCACACGCGCATCTCCTTTCTTAATTTAAAAAATATAATTGAATTAAAGCAAATAATAATGTTAGTAGAATATACAATTTACATAGAAGGAAATTTCCTTAAGAAATGATGGGTAGGTATGAATAAGAATATGCTGGTATCTGTGTCTTGTCTCCTGCTATGTGAGTTTGCAGGCGTATCTGTGACCATCATGGCCAGCAGAGTAATGACCTAAGGGAGGCAAGAAGGAAATTCAGTTCAACATGACCCAGTAGCCTGTACTGGTTCAACTTCAGAAGTCTGAACACAAGTAGTTTATTTTAAGAATCTTTAAGCATAGTACAATTTGGCAAAAACTTTCTTGGTGATAATTAACTCAACCCTATTGTACAATAAAGCTTAAGACATGACTACACTGAAACTCTTTGTAAAGCACATGTGACACCTTCCATAAAGATTGGTCCTGTAAATGACAAGCTCATGATAAGGGTCTAGGGGAGGATTCGATGTGGTCACTTAGGTAGCACAAATGTCACCAGGCTGTTAACCACATTGTCTCTTAGTCTTCTGGGCAGAAAACAGGTTATACATCTCCAGATCTGAAAGGACAACCTGTGCGCTTAGTATTCCTGGTTCCCTTAGTGGCTGTCTGTGAGCACAGGAAGTTCCATGCCTCCCACATGAGTTGATAGGATATTGACTGCAAGTAGAGCATGGTAGGTGGACATACACAGTTTCCACGGATCAACCATTAAATATAAAACAAGGAGGAAGATCCAACAGCCAATAGAGGAGAAAGTAATCAAGTGACTGCACAGAGCCAAAGGGGACACAGAACCTAGGGAAAAAAAATGTAACATAAGGAGATGACAGACTCTGAGTAAAAATATCAACAATTTCAGGGCTTTTCCATTAAATTCAGACAGATCCAAAGCTCTCCAAAACTCCAGGGCTGCTTTAAAAAAATAAAACAGCTCAAGACCTGGCTATATGCTATCATCAAAACAATTCTCTTTAGTTGGCATGGTGGTGCACATCTTTAATCTCCACACTCAGGAGGCAGAGAGACAAGTAGATCCTTGAGTTCAAGGCCAGCCTGGTCTACAGAGGGATTTCCAGGACTATACAGAGAAACCCTGTCTCAAAAATAAATAATAAATAAATAAATAAATAAATAAATAAAGAATCGCTTTTATTTTAAAGTTTTTTGTTTGTTTTGTTTTTTTGTTTTTTTTTTTTTTGAGACAGGGTTTATCTCCACATATAGCCCGGGCTGTCCTGGAACTCACCTCGAGGACCAGGTGGCCTCGAACTCAGAAATCGCCTGCTCTCAAATCCAAAGTGCTGGATATAAAAGGCGTCGCACCTACTACCGGCAAGAATCCTCTTTAAAGAGAAAAGTACAACACTGGCAAGATGGCTCAGTGGGCAAAGGCATTTGCCACCATGCCCAACAACCTGAGTTTAGTGCCTGGGATCTGCATTCTGGAAGCAAAGAAGTGAATCCCACAAGCTACTATGTGACATTCACATGTATATCATTGTACATATGTCTTAGTTAGGGTTTTACTGCTGTGAACAGACACCACGACCAAGGCAACTCTTATAAAGAACAACATTTAATTGGGGCTGACTTACAATTTCAGAGGCTCAGTCCATTAGTATCATTGATGGAAGCATGGCAGCATGCAGGCAGACATGGCGCTGGAGAAGGAGCTGAGAGTTCTACATCTTGATCAGAAGGCAACCTGGAGAATCTGGTATCCTCAGGCAGCTAGGAGGAAGCTCTTTTCTGCAATGAGTGGAGTCTGAGCATAGAAGGAGACCTCCAAAGCCCACCTTCACCGTGAGAACCTTCCTCCAAACAAGGCCACCATAAATAAAATATAAAGGCACAGAACTGGAGAACAAAACAATGTGAAAAGATATGCTATGCAACAGGAACTCAGAAGCCAGCTAAGATTTGTCAGTCAGGACACAGTAGATGAACCAGAAAATGAACAGGGACAAATTGATCTTCCTCAGGCTGGAGAGATGGCTCAGCGGATAAGAGCACAGGCAGCTCTCCCAGACCCTGAGTTCAATTCCCAGCAACCACATGGTGGCTCACAACCATGTATAATAGGATCCGATTCCCTCTTCTGGCATGCAGGTGCACACACGGGTAGAGCACTCATATACATAAAGTTAATAAATAAATCTTTCTTTTTAAAAAAAAAAAAAGACCTTCCTCAAAATAAAAATTAAAACAAAACAAACAAAAGTCCCCAGCAACTTCCACTTGTCAAAAGATGTCACTAAGTATGGGGTGGTGGGTGAGTGGAGTGGTCATCAAGCTGGATGGGGGATGAGTAGAATTTTCTAGAAGAGTTCTTGTCAGTGTGAACAAGCCTCTTGACACAAGTATCTTAGAGAATGGAGGATTTATCTGGGATCACAATACAAGGGCTTGAGGTTCACCAGGGACAGGGAGGTAAGGTGCAAGCGGGGCTCGAACCCCTGGGCTCCTCCGATCTGGGTGTAACAGGAAAGCAGAAGCAGAGAGGGAAGCAGGGCTGGGCTGCAAACTTCATGCCTGCCACCCAGGGACCCACTTCTTCCAGCTGGGCAACACCTCCCAAATGCTCCACAAGCTCAGAACCGTCAGCTGGGGACCCACACACAGGAGCCCACGGAGGACATTCTACATCTGGGCATTGACTCTGGGCAGCAGAGGCCAGCGGGCAGGGGAAAGAATAAGCCCCCAGGATGGTTCCCAGCAGAGGATGGGGGGGGGGGGGCATGGACAGGACCAAGAGCTCCCTGAGGAGGAGGTGGGAGGGAAGCTGGCAGCTGCAGCTGGGTTCTGAGGGAAGCAGATAGACATGTAAGCATGCTAGAAAAGCAGTTATTTTCAGGGAAAGAAGCACAGAGAGCCAAGAACTGGGGGAAGGGGGAGAAATAGTGGATTTGCAGAGGGCCCATTCATTCAACAGTTACTCTCTAGCTCTGGGGACAAGCCAGAAGAGCAAGCTGAGACAACATCTAAGGATGATGTCACAGGGTAACAAGTGCTGTAAACTCAGTTACAGATACAGCTGGATAGGACAGTGTTCCTGTCACCCCAGCATTCATGAGGATGGAAGCAGGAGGATGGTGAGCTCCAGGCCAGCCTGGGCTCCATAGTGAGATCACATCTCAGAAATCAACCAAATGAAAGAGACACAAAAAATGAAATCGAGCAATGAGATGACAACCCAGGATAGCCTAAGCAATTCCAGAAAGCTCTCCAAGCTGAGGGATGTGTGGTTAAAAGCAGCTAACGGAGATCTAGCTGAGGACCTTGTGATGGGGCAGGGCAGGCGGCAGGGCAGAGGCTCCTCCATCTTGTGTTTTTGCTGAGGCCATTTTAGGTTTAACTAGAATCTGATCTCCTGTGGAAAAAATCATCCAACTCTATTCTAGGAACCTGAGGTCAAGATGTTCCAGCTAACTTAGCTTCAGTTAAACTGCTTGCTTCCTCCCCCTGCAGCTGCAGAGCAAGACTCAAGATTAAATTTTGCCTTTTAAAGTCCCTCGCACTAAAATGGCGTTCTCAGTCTATGGGTTACGACCCGTTAGAGGTCGCACAACCCTTTCACAGGGGTCACCTAAGACCAGCTGAAAACATAGATACTTGCATTATAATTCACAACAGTAGCAAGATTGCAGTTATGAAGTAGCAATGACATGAAAATAATTCTATGGTTGGGGGTCACCACAAAGGAGCTGTTTTAAAGGGCCGCAGCATTAGTAAGGTCGAGAACCACTACTCTAAAATACTCGGGGCTACAGTCTTGGTCATGTATACCTAAAGATAGTCCCAGCCATTTGGAATAAAGACTTCCAATTGACTATAAACTGTGTCTGAGTGGTCCTCTCTGGTGAGCATCCCGACGTCCTGTGTGGCATCTAAAAGCTTGTCAAAGACCTTCTCATGCTGTGTTACATCCTCCAGACAGGATCCCCAGTGAGAGCGGCTCCAGTAGGGAACTAGCTTTGTTCCAGAGGAATGAAAGAATCCTCCAGTCATGCAGAGTGTGGAGACACTCCGTGTTAAACTGTACGATTCTTTGGAGCAAGGACGCTCCTTGTGGCTTCTGTCACATCAGGTTTGGGGAGAGATAGCTCAGTTAGGGGAGGGCTTGACTGCAAACCCTGGAACATGAATTCAATCCTAGAGCTCACATGACTAAAACGCCAGGTGTGTTTGCACACACTAGTTTATCTGGCCAATGATATTTGGATATGCCATGTGTGTGCATTCACCCATACGTATGTGGTCTGTAAGTGTATGAGGTATCGTACAGTAGACACCAACCTGGGACTGTTCAAGGCACACTGGAAGTGGCCCTGTGCTGTTCCACTCTTGATAAACGCCCAGGGCAATCAGTGCCTGAAGACATTTTCAGACTGAGAGACTAAGCGGAATGGGCTGCTACTGCTGAGTGATTCAGAAGCGCCAGGCAGGGGAGGGGAATCTTTCTTTTACTTTTACTTTTTTTTTTTTTTAGTTTGAAGCTTTTCTTATCTATTTTATTGTCTTATTGGATAGTTTGTTTGCTTGTGAGACAGTGTTCCATGTATCGTGGGGAGGTCTCAAATTTGCTATGTAGCTGAGCTTGGCTTCTGATGGTCTTGCCCCTACCTCCCAAGTACTGAAATTACAGGCTTATGCCACCATACTCCATCGGGAAGAACTTGGAGATGGTTTGGCTCAACCTCTTCCCAAACTGAGAAAGTGAGGCTGGGGGTGGTCCCACAGGGAGCTAATTTAAGTCTGAATTGAGAATAAGGCCCCCCGGGGACCCTTAGTCAGGGTTCTCCTTTCTGCTTGGCAAGATCAGAAGAAACCCTAGCCAGCACTCAGCAGGACAAGCGCTTGCTGGGGCTGTGCCGGCAGTAATGCCCTCCCAGGCAGGCTGGGGTGAGACAGATTATGTAGGTCGTTTGGAAATCAGAAAAGCCAGCCCGGACCCTTTGCATAAAGGCTGCTTCATTTGGTCCCAGAAGATTGGATTAGCATTGACTGCCAGCACAGAGCACAGGGATAAAGAGAGTCTAAGCCAAGCACTGAGCTCTGGGCCCAGTCTCCACTGCAGTGTCTGGGGCTCCCTGAGCCAAAGGGGCTTCCAGGAGCCTGTGTGGGCCAGTCCCTCTAGTGGGCAGAAAGCTGGAACAGCATCAAGAGGCAAGGCTGGGAGGGGGGAGGTGGGAGCAAATAAAGCCCTGATCATTGATGGCTGTTATCCTATCCTTCAGTACACAGGCACATGTATACACATGCACACGCAAACACATACATATGACCACCACGAGCACAGGAACCCAGCATGCATCAGTTGCAGTCAAAGCACATACTTACCATTCCTTCACACAGGGACATATGGTGTACACTCTCCCAGTTGAGACTCCTGGTAAGCCACCCCCCAGTCTGTCTCTTACCTTTTCCTTCCATCTCTCCAGCCTTCTTTAGTGAGCCTCCCCTAAATTCATCTTCCCACCCCAAGACTTAGTCAGACAGCCTCCAAATTCAGGTCCACTAGGACTGCATGGTTGTTATCCCAGCTTACAGGAGGCGATGGGATGTGTCTCCCAGAGGGTCATGCAGTGCAGACCCCTAATGGTGATGAGAAGATGGAGCCTTAAGAGGTGGGACTTGGGCTGGAGAGATGGCTCAGCGTCTAACAGCACTGACTGACTGCTCTTTCCGAGGTCCTTAGTTCCATTCCCAGCAACCACATGGTGGCTCACAACCATCTGTAATGGGATCCAGTGCCCTCTTCTGGTGTGTCTGAAGACAGTGACAGTGTACTCATGTGTTGGGGACCCTGGACCACCATCCCAGCTAACGAAAGTTGTGAACTGCCTTTATGAGAAACTGCCTCCTTTGGGAGAACCTGACCTTCGACCAAGGAAGAATCTCCTGTTCTGTCAAGAGCCAAGCCCAGGAAACTACCTGCTGTTCTGGGAGAGCCTCAGGAAATTACCTGCTGTTCTGGAAAGATTAATCAATACCAGGTTAAGAAAAGACTTCCTCGGGTCTCAGGTCTCAGGAACTTAAAGAACTGTCTGGCATTTCCTGAGGGCTAGTTGCGATGGGGGGATGGCCCTGGGCAGGGATCCCCACCCTGTTCTTTGCTCCCCTTTCTCCCTTGCCGAAGACTATATATTGTAAACTGCTCCCCCCATTAAAGGGAGACCTTGACAAAACTTCCTGCTTGGTCTCCGTTTCTTCTCTCACCCATGTCCCTTTGCAGGTGAGATCCACCTCGATACCCCACGAATAACCAAGACCCGTGGGTTGGGTCACATATGCATAAAATAAATGATTCTTAAAAAAAAGAAAGAAACAAAAAAAAAAAAAAAGAAAGAAAGAAAGAAAGAAAGAAACAACAACAAAAAAAAAGAGGTGGGACTTAGTGGAAGTAGTTAGGTCATTGGAAGGCATTGCCCTCAGAAGGTATTAATGTAATTCTCTAGGGACCCAGATTAGTTCCCCTGAGAGTGTCCGGTCTGTTCTAAATATAGTCATTCAGTTGCCTTCTTTGCCAAATCTGAGGTGTCAGGAGGAGTCCTCACCAGCAGCCAAGCAGAGGAAACCACCTGTCTTAGTTTCTTTCCCATTGCTATGGCTAAGTTCCTAGTAAGAAGCAACTTAAGGGAGGAGGGGCTTACTCTGCCTCACAGTTGAAGAGGACACTGTCCATCGTGGTGGGGCAGTCAGGGTAGGGGCATGTGAGGCAGCCTTCACAGTACATCACAGTTGGGAAGCAGAGAGAGACGATTGCTGACGAGAGAGGTGGATACCGGTCCTCAGCTCACTTTCTCCCTTTACTCAGCCCAGGGCTCCAGCTCGTGGGGTGGTTAGGGTGAGTCTTCCCATTTCAGTGAACCCAGTCTTGAAATTCCCTCGCAGACGTCCCTGGAGATTGGTCTCCTAGGCAACTCCAGATCCTAGATTAAAGAACTCACCACTGAATCTTGGACTTTAAACCTCCAAAAATTAGAGTTATTTAAAGCTTAAACTTATTTAGCCTTCTTTTCTGTTGTAAAGTACCTTACCTCAGGTAGACTGCTATAACAACCCAAAATAGACTAGAATCACTATTTGTTAAACATCCCTGTGTGCTCCAAACTCCACCCTAAGCTGTGCCATACTGGCAGCACCATGCATTATTTTATTAATCCTCATCTCAGTCCTGGGAGCCAGCTCCACTTTACAGATGAGAACACTGAGGCTACACCCTGTAGTAAGCTTTCAGATAGGGTTTATTGCCCTTTCTCCTGTCCTACTTTCTTTTCCTCTTTTCTTTTCCTCTTGGTTAGATCCTGTAGCTTCAGTCTCCTCCCTTGAAGGTCTTAGATCTCCATTATAACTTACCTATGTCTAGACAAGACAGATAGATGTTCCTTTCCCCATCTCTGTTTCTGTCTCTGGTTACAAAACAGCTGCCTATGCTCTAGATCCAGCCCTCACTCTAGATCTCCTCCTCTGCTCAAGATTCTACTCTCTGACTCCCTTGCTTCCTTCATCTTTCTGTGTGGTCACTGACTGCTAAAAGGTAGGTCTTCCCTGGGACTCCAGTCTTCCTGTTTAATACCAGAATCTTTTTCATCTTGTCAGCTCCATGGTCCCATACCTTGTTCAGAGGCAGAGGGTGTGATGACTTACCCTCTCCTTAGCAGAATACCCCACAGCAGACTCTACACTCTGTCCAGGATCTTGCCTGCTTTCTCTTCCCAGGACTGGGCTCTCATGGGAACTTAAACACCATGTTGTTCAGCTCTTTGAAAGCACAGAACTGAACATCATAGGGTAAAGTGAGGGACTGCCCAAAGCAGCCCCGTCCGTTTAGGACAGAGAGAAAAAAAAAAATCAAAACTCAGGTTTCCCAGCACAACAGCAGAGTTTATCCCTGCACACAGCCCATGGTCACACAAAGTAAATAATGAGACCTGCTTGCATAGTGATCTAGCATCATAAGTCAAGTCTACAATGGAACATGGGACATGAGTTCCAGTGTCATGTCTTCTGCCTGGTTGTGTAGGAAGACAGGACCTATGCATTCTCAATGCCACTATGAATGGCTGTTCTTCAAGAACAGTGAAACTGAGTAATAACAGAAGAAAGGAAGAGGAACAGAAGGCCAGGGAGGAAGGATACAGCCCAATTAAACTACACCAGGATGGTCCAAGCACAACTCTGCAGCAGGAGAGGCCTTGACTTGCTTGATGGAACCTTGCCTCCCATTGGAGTAGGAAACCACTCCTGCGGCTGTAACTGGCCATCTGCCATGGGATCCATGGGATCCTGTCTCAGCACATTGCTCTAAGCTTCCCACAACTCTCCTGTCACAAGCTCAGCTTCCTCCAGGAGAGATTAGCACAAAGCACGAGGAGCCTCAGGTATGTCGATAGCTGGCGCATCCCTAGCTGGCATGGGTAGAAGGAACTTGAACAAAGCTTTGATGCGTAAATCTGCTCAGGGCAGGCAGTCTCGCACAGTCTGTGACAAATCTCCAGGGATCTCACCTTCTTTGTCTCAGAAGCCTGGCCTTCAGGAGGGAACAAAGTAGAGGGAATCAGACAAATTCCTCAGCAGAACTAAATATCCATAAGTTACCTAGCTTCAGGGGAAAGATGTGGGTCCTGAACGGTAGCTCTATCCAAATGGAAATGTGTACCTATGGTAGCTTCCTTCTGCTGTGAACCAGGGCTTTGCAGGAGTTGGCCCAGGAGAAAGACTAGGTAGAAGAGAGGGGAGACTTACTCCACAGTGTGAAGTGGAGTGGATATATAGCTTGATGTAGTAGGGGGCGGTCCCCAGATTGTCAGGTGCACTGTGAGAAGAGAGGTGTGCATGTGCGTGTGTGTGTGTGTGTGTGTGTGTGTGTGTGTAAGAGAGAGAGAGACAGACAGACAGACACACAGAGAGGAAGAGAGAGAGAGAAAGAGAGAGAGAGAGAGAGAGAGAGAGAGAGAGGCACAGAAAGACAGAGACAGAGAGAGAAGTTTATTGAATCAAAATCTTTCATGACTCTAAGCCTTCATATTAAAGATTCAAAGGGAAATCTTAGTGTCACACAGGTAATCCCAGCACTTGGGAGGTAGAGACAGAAGAATCAGAAGTTCAAGGTCATCCTCTGATACATTGAGTTTGAGGACAGCCTGGGTTACATGAGAAACTGTTTCAAACATATTCTCTCTCCTCCCCCTCCTCCTCTCTCCTCTCCCTCTCCTCCTCTCTCTCTCTCCTCTCCCTCTCCTCCCCTCTCCTCTCCCTCTCCTCTCCTTTCTCTCTCTCTCTTCTTTTCTCTTTTTCTTACACACACACACACACACACACACACACACACACACACACACACACTCTAGGTCATTGAGAGACAAGGATCTGAGATTAGGTTTGCAAAGCTAAAGTTGGTTTTGGCAGGAGACTCCCTCAATAGCTCTTTTCAGCTTCTGATGGTCTCCTGGGGTGTGTGTCCCTTCCTTTGTCTTCTGAACAAGTTACAGCAATTCACACCTCTATGGTCAGCCTTGTCTTCTTCCTGGCTTCCTTGTAGCCAGACCCCTTCAGTCTCTTATAAGAACCATGCTGATTCACACTTGGGCTTATGCAGGCGCCATCCTGACTTCCTTAACTAAGTGACCTTCGGCTGTGGACAGTGACATTCATAGCTTGCAGAGGTTAAGATAACCTTTGGGGACTACACTTGACCTACAGCCCTAGTTTTCTGTCTCTCCAATCACTCTAGAATGAGAACAGGGACCGAGATATCAGATTGCACAATTGAATCTGAGCTGTCATGCATCCACGTCTGAGGAAACTGAACCAGCACCCTCGTCTCACCAATCACTCAGCCTCATTGAAATCCCCCTCCCAACTCCTCCCAACATGGTATCATTTACAATACTCCAAGGCTGGCCCAGGACTCATTATTGCTAGTTAGCGATATGGCTCAGATCTGAAATCACAGTCAGGAACTGGGATAAAGAACCAGATTGGAGCTGGACCACAGGGCGGTCTGCAGCAGCTTGTGAATGACAGTACAGCAGCTCTGTTTCAGACACACTGGGCATGCTATGCACTCCAGGAACCAAAGACACAACAGCACCTTAAGGATAGCCCTAGCCTGGATGGAGCTCACAGGCCAGTGGGAAAGATGAATATGGCAGTGAGTCACCAGAGCCATTCATGCATTTGAAACGTCCAAAGAGGAGTTGGGATGGTCTAGGATAGTGGTCACCTGGGAGGATCAGGGTGGCATTCCAGGGATGGGGCAGCTGGACTGAGCCCTGAAGGCTTACTGAAGTGTCCTGAGACTAAGCCTTCAGCAGCAGAAGCTGCAAATACTGAGAGATGTGATGGTGGTTCTCTCCAGCAGTTGGACTAAGCTGGAGGAGGGAGGTCCTAATGTGCTGCCTGCTGCACATGTTTCAGAGAGAATAAACAGTGCTTGGCAGGGCATCTGATGAATAGTAACTGTTTGATGAGTTCATTTTTTAGCCAGTTAATTGGGTGAGGTGGGGGCTGGGGGGATTCCTGCTCATCTAACAGAGAGACACTCCATAATGTTTCTGAGGGTCTGCCCCTTCCTCTGAGCCCAAGCCAGCCTGTTGTCATCAAAGAGGGCTGTATCTGTGGAGCTGGGAAGGGAGGAGGATTTGACTTTGGTTCTGGGACTGACTTGTCCCTGTGAATTATGGGTGTGGAATACCCACACCTTCTCCATGACCTTGACTCCTCCAGGCCACAGCCTAACCCAACTTTCTGCTGAATTCCCAAAGGGCTGATGAAGCTGAGGAAGGACTTCCAGCCTCTGACTTGTTTGTTTGTTTGTCTGTTTGTTTATTTGTTTGTTGAGACAGGGTTTCTCTGTGTAGCCCTGGCTGTGTAGAATTTACTATGTAGACCAGGATGGCCTTGAACTCACAGAGATCTACTGTCTCTGTCTCCTGAGTGCTAGAATTTAAGGCATGCATCACCACCACCCAACTTGCCTCTTGACTTTGTGAAGAGTCCCATGACCTGTCTCTTCCTTCCTAGTTAGAAGCTCAACAGAGCCTCCAGAGCTTTCTACAGGTCTTGCTCCAAAGGGAGTACAGGATCTATATCATTGTATAGCCATTCTGGCCTCTAGTTGAAGCATATTAACAGCTGCACCCGATCTGTCTTGTGTTACAGAGCCGCCATGTTCCCAGCTAGGTTAGGCCTGAGGTCGCAAGCAGTGGCGTGTTCTCCCTGCTGCCACGGCTCAGGCCACAGGCTCAGGCGGCCAGAGACACTGGCCCTGCCACCCACAAAACGCCAGCGTGGATTGGCAGGCCATCTCCCACGCTCTCTCCACAGGGCTGGGCTGAGCCATCCCACCATCCACGCGGGCCCAGTAGAAATGAGACTCTAATGTTTAGATTATCCAAAGGCTTTATATGTTTGGTAATGCTCATAACAAAATGTCCACACAATTGGAGGTGTTTCCCAATTAACTACCTAGATATAAGTTGTTACCCAGGACTGCTCTCGATACATGCGTGGTTCTCCATTCTCCTCCATCTCTGCCTCCCTAGCTCTTCCTTCTCTCCTCTTCTCCCTTCTCTCTCTTCCTCCTTACTCCCTTCTCCTTACTCTCCCACCTTAGCTCCTCCCAACTTGTGGGGAAAATATGCGATACAGGTTTCTTTACCTGGTTTTTAGCCCTGGCTTCTCAGCTAAGGGACTTCAGGAGGGATGGTGACTGGCTTGGTCCCTTCTTAGCACCCTGTGGGTGACTTCATCACCTCTCAAGGTGACCATGAGTCTTAGATGAGTTCTGTCCTAGGCTGCTCACAAGCGAAGTCTCCTGGTACCTGGGGTTTCCATCCAGTCTATGATGAAGCTGCCTCTTCCTCTACCTCTTCAAAGCTGCTTTTGAAGGAGGCTCTTTCCACCTCCTGGTGTAATGAAGGTGGCAGTGGTGGCTTTGGATGCATGACCCTTGTGTTTCTCACTGAGCTCAGTGGAATAAATATCTCAAAAGAAAGAATGGAGAGAAGAACCCAGGTGCCCTCCACCGCCAGACTCCAGTTTAATAAGCCACCCTTCACTTTTGCTCCTGAAAAATGGGGGACAGCAGCTTCCCTTGAGATGCAGAGAGGTGCAGCCACGGGGGCTGCAGGGGAGAAAAGTGAGTTCCTGTGTTGGGTGGAGAAAGATTTGGTCAATGCCAGGCAGCCACTCAACAGAATGTGGCTTTCTCCCTCTCTCTCTCCCTCTTTCCACCTTCTCCCTCTCCTCCTTCCTTTCCCTCTCTCCCTCTCTGTCCTTCTCCTTCTCTCTCTCCCTCTCTCCCTCCCTGACTCTCCCCCTCCCTCTCCCACTCTCTGAAACACACACACAGAAACATACACATTAATTTTAAAATGAAATAAATCTCCCCTCCCCAGTAGATAGTGAGAAGTCTATTTCATATGTGAGGAAATCCGAGTCTCACAAGAGTCAAGACAATGCTACCAGGGAGTCCTGGTCTCCAGAGGCATGGCAGATACCACTCCGTCCCATGCACCAGTCCTCACAGATAAGGCCATGTCACAAGGTCCACCCACACCAGGAAGAGAAACGGCCATGAGAGCAGATACCTCTACCACCATGATGTGCTTTCAACACAAGGCTTCCTCAGAGGTAGTCTTTGAAATGTCAATTTTAATTAAAACCCTAATTCTAATAAGCACACCATAGATTAAACCCAGCCAGAGCTGGTTCCTGCTGAGTGAACTTCTCCCTGCTTCGACAGACAATGTCCTGGAAAAGGGCATGTTTGAAAACATCTTTCAGGCAGCCGCGCTCAGAGAGAACAGCCCATGAAGACTGCAGGAGCCTTGCAGTGCAGGAGCTATGCAGGCTTTGGGGCCAGTCTTTAGCCAAATGGGGTCTGAGGATTATCTGCCATAGACGGAACTCTGACATTATCTAGTCCTTTTTTGTTAAGATGGGTGAAAGTAGTGTTTTGGTCTGAATCTGAAATGCTTCTCTGTGTAGCCCTGGCTGTCCTGGACTCAATTTGTATAGCAGGATGGCCTCGAATTTACAGAGACCCTCCTGAGCGCAGGCATTAAAGGCATATGTGGCACCACACCCTGCCCTGTGGCAACATTTAAAAGGTTGTAGATAGAGTCTTTAAACTGGGATTCAGCTGTAGACCCAAGCTTGGTTGTACCTTTCCCCTCTTTTCCTGTCTTCTGACACCCCAATCCCCACTGACAGATCTACCACCTCTGCTCTCTGATCCTAAATTGTTTTAGTTATAAACTTGACACATCTGGGAATCACCTGAGAAGGGAGCCCCTGGCCTGTGGCCCTGTCTGTGGGGGTTGTCAATTGGTGCAGAAAAGCCTGGCACACTGGAAGCATCCTCCTCCATGGGCAAGTGCTCCTGGCGGTTACAAGAAATCTATCCAAGCAAGAGCCCAGGAACCAGCAAGCATCCTCCCCCATGGTTTCTGCTTTAAGGTCTTTCCTGAGTTTTGCCCTGACTTCCATCAATGCTGGAGTCTGACCTGGAAGTTGTAGTCTAAATGAACACTTCCCTCCCCAGGCTGTTGTTGGCCAGAGTGTTTATGACAGCAACCAAACTGAACTAACAAGTAACCAAGACAGCGTCCCAGTCCTGTCAATAAAAGAATCCTCCTGTATCCCTAGCTTGGGACCTCAAGGTCTTCACTCCAGTTTGGCAGAGGAGTACCTGGACCCTTTGACAGATGCTTCCTTCCTTTCTGAGCTCAGCATTCACCACACTTTAGAGGGAGTTACTCTGTTGCAACAGTTTTCCTATCACCTGGTATCAAAATAATATGCGGAGCTGTCAAAATCCTGTTCTCTGGGCCCACCTGAGTCCAACCAGTCCAGTAGTGTCTCTGTGTGGAACCAGGACACATGGGGTTGTTCGTTTGTTTATTTGTTTGTTTTATAGAGACAGGGTCTCTTAGAACCTTGCCTAGCCTCCAACTCACTACATAGCAATCTGGCCTTGAGCTCCTGACACACCTCCCCACCCCACCCCCCGCCTTCACCTCCTGAGTGCTACAGTTACAAGCATGTGCTCTCAGACCTGACTCATACAGAACAATGTCTGTTTTGTTTTTAGGATTCACTATAAAATTGTTTTTAATAAACTCTATTAATTACTAATATGAATGGTTCAGCCCTCCCAGCCATTGAGTCAGTGTCCTATGGATTTATTCTGCTCCAGCGCAATTACTGGGTAAATTACCCCTAGTTTAATTTTCAAACCCTAGACTAGGTATTCCCCAACTGTGTTCCCCAAATATTGTTTGAGCCTTCCCAGGTTATTTCTGCTTGAGCAGTCTGTCCTGGGGAGGGGGATTTCACTGGGACACGTGCTGCTGGTCCATCACATCTAATGGACACCTCCCCTTCCCTCTGTCTCCTTCCTTCTCTGAGCTCCTTCTTCTTTCCCTCTCCTTTCTCTTCTCCTCCTTCTCCTCATGGTACCTACATGAGACCCCCAGCCTGGTAACTCAAACTTCCTATCTACCTCTATTCTCCTCAGGAATGGACTGTAGCCACTTTTATTTAGCCAACAGTTTTAAATTGGGGAGCAAGGTTCACTAGCATCACTTAGTGTACGTGAGGATTTGCTTGTGGGGGCAACCAGATCTTAGGGGCTAGTATTTAGCAGTTGAATACATAGCAGCATCAGACCAACCCCCAGCAATTTACCTTATGTTTTATTTGTGTGTGTGTGTGTGTGTGTGTGTGTGACGTGTGCTCACATATGTGCACTCACAGGCAGATGCTTGCAGAGGCCAGAAGAGGACATTGATTCCTTGAAGCTGAAGTTACAGAGGGTAATGAGTTACCCAGTGTGGGTGCTGGGAACTAGATTCTGGTCCCTTACAAGAATGGCAAGCACTCTAACTGCTGAGCTGTCCTCTCCAGCCCAGAACACAATGTAAACACAATGTAAACTTTATAAATAAAGTTCTTTAGGGGATTTGAGTTGCCATGACTTAACTATTCCTCCTGAGCTCTTCTCTTCTCATAGCATGAATCACACTTTGCAGTAATTATATTTTATGGCTGTCTTCTCTGTAAACTGAGTGACAGCAGAGATGAGAGAACAAATGTAGTAGAAAGGCTGAAACTGACACCAATTATCCCAATCCTGGTGCTCGTACCCACCCACGAGCCTCACTTTCTGTGGTCCGGGAACCAAAATTTCTGTAAATATGGCAAAAGTAGTGGAATGGTTTCTGTTGGTTGGTTTTGCTTTTCCATTTGCGTGTGTGCGTGTGTGTGTGCGCGCGTGCGTGTGGTGGTGGTGGTGTGTGTGTGTGTGTGTGTGTGTGTGTGTGTGTGTACATATCAGGGCTGATGTTCAGAATCATCCTTGACTGTTTTTCCATCTTACTCAAGGAGGCAAGGTTCATCAATCAAACCCAGACCTCACCGATACGGCTCATCTCGTCTCATCTCACTAGCTAGCTTGCTCTGGGGACCCCTTGTCTTTGCCTTCTGAGGCTAGAGTTACAAGCAGACCATTAAGCCCTTTTGGGGGTCTGGAGACCCAAATTCAGGTCCCTGTGCTTAACCATTGAGCCACCTCCCCAGCCAATTGTTTTTCTAAGTCAGGATCTCACTCTGCAGCCAGGCTGGCCTAGAAGTCTCCAGCCTCCTACCTCAGCCTCCCAAACCATGGGGTTCCAAGTGTGCACCACACTGGCAGTAGTGCTATGGTGCTGTTGTACAAGGAGGTGGGTGTGTCTTGCTATCTTGCTAGGTGACCTCCTTCGCTGACTCTCAGGAACCAAGTTACTATATTAGGATGGCCATGTGGAGGGAACAGAGGTGACTTCAGCCAACGACAATTGGGAACGGACACTCTCTGTTTCCCAGTCTATACGATTTGAACCCTAGCAACTACAAAGTTAGGAAGTGAAGTCACACATCACGTAGTGGCGTATACCCAACAATGAGCTGCATACACGACAATGCTCTTGTGAGGTCATGACAGAGCTGAGAACTTCCTGTTACCTGGTGGTGTCACAGCCATTACCGTTCGTTCTTTTCCCCCATTTTTTACTTATTCATTTATTTGTGTGCACTGTGGGTGTATTTGTCATGGCAACACAAAGTAGTCTAAATACATTAATGGTTTGTTTTTTGTTGCCCTATACTTTTCTTGAACCATAACCCTACTTATTAAGGAAGAAAGCTGACTGTAAAACTTGGCGCTGTGAGTTAGCCTTGTGTAACTCCTGTTCACAATAGCCCTTGATTGCACACACGCTCTTAGGCTCAGTTATATCTCAATGTTGTTTCTTTCCACGTGAGTCTAGGAGCAACAGACTAAAGCATACAGGTGCCCATGCACACATTTAAAACATAGAGAATGGGTGTAGCAAGCTCTACTCTCTGGGTTTGTACAAGTACACTCTGTACTGTTCTCACAATGATGAATTATCTACTAATGAGTTTCTTAGAACACTTGCCCGTCACAGAACTAAGTCACAGGACTCAACTTCTGATGATGCATCAAACAGGGCTGGTGTCTTTTTTCTTTTCACTTTTGTGTGTGTGATGTATGCATGTGTATATATGTGTATTTTGCGTGTGTGTGGGTGCACATGTATGTGAACCCTGGGGTTGGTGTCAGGAATCATCCTCCATCACTCATCCACCTCGTTCAAGGCAGGTCACTCAATCAAACCCAGAGCTATCTAACATGGCTCATGTCACCAGCCGGCTTGCTTCAGGAATTCTCTATCTTTGACTTCATAAACTGGAACAATAGGTCAGCCATCATGCCCATCCAGCACTTATGTGGGTTCGTATATGAACTTTGTTCCTGATACTTACACAGCAATTCCCAGCCCAGGGATGGTTTCTCAGTAACACCCTTGGAGAGGACCAATGCTCAGACTCCTGATACCGAAATATGTGCTACATTAAGCTGCTAAGTTCATGATGATCTTATTAAAGGGTGATTTTTAGAAAGAGGGGCTGGCAATGTGGCTCTGTGGTAGACTGCATGTGTAGCTTGTACAAGACTCTAGTTTTCAACACACATACCACACACACATAAATATATGCACACATATACATAGCACACACATAGGCATAGACACACACACACACACACACACCATACATACCACACACGGCAATAGAAAGGAAACACATTGATGAACGCCTTGTCAAATTCCTAAGCCCTTGATATCTAAAACAGGTCATGACACACACAGGCACGCAAAGATATTTGTCCAGTTAACTAATTAATGCAGCACAGTAATGGCATCAAATCTTTTGACTCAGACATTTTGATCCTCTTTTCTTTCTCTCAGTCATAGGCTGACAGCCCTGACACTCACAGCCCCTCTGCTCTCTAGAGGCCACAAGGGATACTTCTGTTTTGACGATGACTACAGTACTGCTCTAATGAACTCTGGTTAAATAACAGGTCACTGGTTGTAAATTGTTATTGTTATTGATTAGCCATTCCCTTCACCTGATGAGTGCTGTCAGCGAGCACTGCAGGCAGAGCAAGCAACGCCAACTCACATCTGTGATCACTGTGGTGACACAGAGATGGCTGGGAACAGCCTTTGAGTGACATTGGCCCTGGGTTACAGCCTGCATGGGGACTCTTCCACACAGGTTGACTCTCTCAGGTCTGCTCAAGTCAGTCACTCAGAGCTGAGCCGACAGCTGTGAGGCACAGCTCTGCCTGCTGTTCCTGCAAAGGCTGCTGTGGTCAGTCTCCATGGGCTTCCACAAAGCCAGGACTCCAGAGGCCCAGGAACAGCTCTAGGAAGCTGTCAGACTTTCCAGAGGACACTGAGATAATTGCTGGTAGAGGCTGAAACTAAAGCCCTGGGAAGACCTCACTGGCCTCTGCTAGGCTTTAGGGTAGCTTCCTGTGAGTGTTTCGGACTGGCTTTCTGATGAAGGCCAAGTGAACTGACTATCACTTGGTCTAAGGGATTAGCTGAAGTTCTGCTTGGAGCCTGTTAAAGGTGTGTAGGAAATTCCAGTGAGCAAGACTGGAGGGATGTCCTTAAATTTTAGGCAGAAAGTCAGAACCTGGGGCACAGAGCAGCCTGTATCTCTGTCTCCCACATACACACTCCACAGCTCTCCTCTCTCTCTCTCTCTCTCTCTCTCTCTCTCTCTCTCTCTCTGAGCTTCAGCTTCTCATCTGCCTCTGTTGCTTGTTCTCACAAATGCTCACATCTGGGGTGCAGCTCACTGGCTGTGTGCCCACCTGTTATCACCTACACCGTGAGCAAAACCTTTAAGTGGCACTTCATTGAGAGCTGCAGGTCCAAGAAGGCAGCAGAAATAAACCTCAGGAAACTGCCTTTCACCCCATCTCCTGCCAGCTGGTTATACAGAGACTAGAACTGAAGCAGTCAGTCATTCCAGAGTTCAGCCCTGCCCCTTTGGTCAGGTGGTCGGCTTCGTCCATGTGACTCTGTCCCTCATTGTTGGTCTGGGTGCCGCTGTAAGCGTGGTTAGTGTTTGCCCACAGCAGTCCTGTATGCCTCCCAGTACACCCTGGACTGGGGGCAAACTGAGAACAAACAAAGCATTAGTTAGTATGTGTGCTGAGCCATCCATATAGAAAATGCAGGTTCGACTCTACAACGTATAGAACAGATGTGCAGAAAAAACTGCTCCTGTTTGTCCTTGCTGGTGTTGAGAGCACTGGTCAAACACTGCACGCTTTTATCCCTCCACAGCTAGGCCTGCTGATAGAGTCCTCCAATGGGAACAGAAAGTGCTCCCCAAAGCCACTGCAGTCCCAACAGGAAGTAACTATTTACAACTCCTTACTCCATATAATGGGCTAGGCTCTTATGCACACAACTCATTTAATATGTATGACATTGCAATGAGATAGGAATCATTTCTGTTTTGCAAACGTAAGCAGAAGGCCTTTAAAGGATCTAAACACTTGATCCACGCTCAGGGCACATGCCTTAAATCTCAGCACTTTTGAGGTAGAAGCAGGAGGATTGAAGGGATGGGAGAGGCTCAGGAACGGAGAGGCTAATTAACATTCCTGGTCAGCTCAGGAAACGCCCCCAGAAGAGAGAGACTAATCAACATTCCTCAGACAACGGGGCAGAAGAACCACCTGCGGGTGAGGGAACCCCAGAGCACGTGAACACGTCCCACAGGACAGACCACTGGCCACCCGCAGACAAGGAAGTCCCTGCCACTTCATTCCCTAAAGATCAATCAGTTTAAAAGTCACACTGTTCTGCCAATCATACTGTGCCAGCTGCTGTTTCTCTACGCTACCCCTGGAGACTGTATAAATGTCTGCTGAACGAGCTGTGGTGAGGGGGGTCAGGGGGGAGTCGCCTCTTCTTTTGGATTCAGGATGACCCCAGCATGCTGGAACAGTAAAAATTCCTCTTGCTTTTGCAATGATCCCCAGCTCCCCTTTGTTCACTCAGGGGGTCCCCCGGTAAACTAAGGCTCATCAGAGTCTTACAGATCAGGGGTCCAATGTCATCCTTAGCTACATAGTAAGTTCAAGTCCAGCCAGGGCCACCTATCTTCAAAACAATGAAACCAAAAAAGGTCTAAACACTTGCTCCTGTCACACAGGATACAGGAAGTCATCACATGTCCCTGAAGAGCTGGCATCTAATGTAAACATGCCCAGTTCTCCCATATTCTCACCTACAATACCCGTTGTGTGAGGATTGGTGCAAGCGCTCACTTGTTGGGCCTGACTGGAGCTGCTGCAGCATATCAGTTAATCCCAGGGCCTCATCAAATCTTGTGGAGCCTGGACCAGCTTGAAACAATCCTAGAGAATCTGTTACTCAGACTGTGATCAGAGGGAAGAAAGATGAAGGGCTGTGAGAGAGGAGGCCTCACGGCGCCTTCAGCTGACCAGCCCTGGTGTACCTGCTTTTGAAAAAATGTGGAAGAACAAACACCTTACTACATCACAACCCACTGCATGGTTCCTGGAGCTGTTTTTCTTCAACATGAGAAATTTATAAGACTGGTACCTACCATTTAAGAATGGCTGCTCTAAGACACCATTAGGTACTCCTCCTTTTCATTTCAAAATTTATTATAAGAGAGAGAGTACCCCATACCACAAAACCTGTGTGGAAGTCAGAGGACAACTTTTGGCCATATGGAAATTCTGGGTACCCAGGTACTCGGGCTTGGCAGCAAGCTCCTTTATTCGCTGGTCATCTCATTGCCCTCTCCCCCATCAAGTAAAATAAGAACAATCTCATTCATATTTGGATGAAGCAAACCCTCAGTTTTGATTCAAATTCCATCTCTACTCATCCCCTAGAAGCTTCAGCTGCAAATTTGATGACTGTCGCCTGGCTCACTCCATGCCTGCCTCTCCACATACCCAGGAAGCTCACACAAACAAACTTAAACACTGATGTCCTAAGCAGAGCCACATCGTACCCATCATTCTGCTGACGGCTTCTCTCCTCTCACGAGCTGCCGCTGAGGATTCTTAAAAGTTAAGAATCATGTCTTATTGGATCTCGGTGGCCCCGTGTGCCTTGTACTTTCTATATGCTGAATAATTCAAAAGGAAGGAGGAGGAGGAGGAGGAAGAGGAAGAAGGAGGAGGAAAAGGGATAGGGATAAGAGAAGGAAGAAAGAAGGGAAAGGAGAAGGGGAGGAAGGAAGGGAGGAAGGGGAAGGGAGGAGACCAGTTAACACCATCAATCTTGAGTCAAAATTTCCTGTGTGGGTCTCAATGTTTAGGATGGAGTGTGTGAGACAAAGGGGCCTACTTAGCCTTGTGCTCCCTATGTAGCTGATACTAGCTTTGAATCGCTAGGATTCCGGGCTTGAGCCACCAACTTTCTCTCACAGGTCTCCGTTTGAAGTGTGTGAGATAGGCTGAACTCCTTCTATGCACCATGACCTCCACAACTCTGAGAGCTGCCGAGTTCCATTCCAGCCAGCTTCTCTGGAGGGTCTGCCGTGAGGAAACGCTCACTGCTCATAAATCACCAGCCAACTGTAGCCTGTCAGCCTTCAGAGGATTCCCTGCCAGGCCCAATACTTGTCTTCTCTCCTTTGCTTCCTCAGCTTCTACCATGTGTCTATCAACCACAGGTCTTCCTGGCTCTCTGTCTCAGGCTCTTAAATGTCCACCTGGAGTACCCCTGATTGCTCATCATGCCTCTGCCTTCCCATAGGCCTCTGCCTTCCCATAGGCCTCTGCCTTCCCATAGGCTCCTGTACTGCTTGCCTGCCCTCTTGTTCTCTTCCCCAGGCATGCTACAGCAAGCATAGAGCCAAGGTTGAGGCTGGGCTCTAGATCTCTCCTGACTCCTGCGTCATCCATTTTAAGGATGCTTTTTATGGTGGCTTCAAGTATAGGAAGCTGCTGGAGGTGTTTTGGGGGGGGGGACCTCCAAAGAGCACCTGCTTTCTCCAGCATCCCTCACTCTACCCCCACCCCACCTCACACTATCGGGTGAGTCTTTTTTTCCTTAGATCATGTACAAAAACAGTGACTGAGACAGTGAGTAAGGCTGGGGATATAGGGATGGGTCAGATAGCTCTGCTGGAGTCCAGGTTCTATCCAGGAGAGGCAAACAGAAGCTTACAACTACTCAAATATGTAGTAACACATGATAAGCCACCCTCTGACAAATAGTCCCACCCCCTCCTGTGCTCTAATTATAATGTCTATCATGCACCTGGCAATAGTCCAAGCATCTCACACATATTTTTCTTTTTTAAATCATAAAGAATTACATTGCATGTATTATATATCTATTTTACACATATATATGCATATATATATGCTGTGTGTGTATGTGTGTGTGTGTGTGGTATTATATGTATATGGTTTGTGAACGTGATTCATCCATGCCATCTCATGTATGTGGAAGTCAAAGGACAACTTGCAGGAGTTGGTTCTCTCTCCCAGGAGGTTTCTGGGAGTCAAATTGAGGTTGTTAGGGTTAATGGCAAGCACTGTTACCTGTTGAGTTATCTTGCCTGCCCTCACACACATTTTATCCTATTTCACATATAAGGAAGCTGAAGAAAAGTGTGGATGAGCTGCCTGCTCACGGTACACAGCTGTCAAGAGAGTTAAGGCCAAGATCTGATCACTGTGTGGATACTGGAGAGCCAGAGAAGGAAGACATCATTCCTGTCCATGAATAGACATTTTATTGCTGTTGGGTTTTTTTTTTTTTTTTAAGTCAAGGTCTCACATATCCCAGGCAGGTTTTGAACTCTCGGTGTAACCTAGGATGACCTTGAATTCCTAATCCTCCTGCCTCTGCTTCTCAAACCCCAGGATTGCAGGCATGCACCATAATGCTCAGTTTACTCTTGCTGGGGATGGAATCTAGGACCTAATGCATGCCAGGCAATCCCTCTACCAATGGAGCCATATCCCCAGGCGTCAGACTCTTAGTTCCAGTTTAACCTGAGAGTAAACAAACTGTTAGAAATGAGGCAGCTATACCTTTAAAATAACCAGTAGGGTTCTGGGGTGTGGGAAGGAACACAGCGGTAAGGAGATGAGAAAGAAGCTCTCCAGCTAAGATGGCCAAGTTGGGGATTGAGTACCATAAGCTTCTAAAAGAAATATCTCCCCTACGCAGCACAAGGTTCTCCCGACTGAGGCAATCCAGGCGATCACTCAGTCCCAGCGTGCAGTGGGTGAAGTGTGTGGTGGTCAAATGATGAATGGGCTGCATTAAATAAGTGACTCAATTATAAAGACAGCAGGTGGCGCCCCGTGTTTCCCACACCAGCTGTAGGTTTAGGTTCCAAGTCCTTAGACTCCACTCTCACTACGAGGTGTCTGGTCAATCTGCATATCACCTCATTTCCCTGCTGCTTCAAAAACTCCTGTTAAGATTTTTTTTTTTCAATCTTGCTGTTTCAATTAGTAGTTGAGTTTGATCTAGACGCTTTTCCTCATGTTAAATCCCTTTTGATAAAACAGTCCCCAGAGAACAGGTCTTTGAAGCCTCTTTATGAGATCTGGAGTGCAGGAAAACGCCGAGGATAATTACCCACAAGCAGACACTTCTCGGAATCCACTTGCCATCTTAACAGGGTCCTGTCCGGCCTGACCTGCTCGTGTCAGTGATCCTCATGTACCACCCCCTCCCTGCTCACTGTCCTGGACAGCTGGCAGGGGAATTTCATCTCTGAGAACACTTTGGGTTGCTCTGGAAATTCTGCCCGGGGGCCTTGGGCTATGAGATGACTCTTGAATGCTTCTGGAACACACAATGGCTCTCGAAACTTACAAAGGAAGATAGGAAAGCCAAGAACCATCCAGTAACCTCAGTAAAAGGGTAATAAAGCTGAGTGTCCTGTCTGACTGAAGAGGCCTGAGGCTGAACTGTCAATCAAACAGGCGGTAAGGTCACCCAGCTGGGAATCAAGTGGGTTTCAGTCCCTCATTGGACCCTTTAGGTCAGCTGTGTGACCGGGGACATGTGACTTCCACTCTAATGGCACCTGTTTTGTTGCCACTAATGTCAATCAGAGAAGTGTTTATTTCAGGTATTCATCCTATGATTCGAGTTGTCAACCACCCTGAGAAGAGCCTCTAGCAGGTGACCACCATGTCTACCTGGGCTTCCAGAGCAGGCATGCTCACACTTCCCTTTGGTTTGCCGTAGTGTGTTGCTGTTGCTCAGATTCTTGTTTGGGGTGAGTGGGGGTGGACTGACACAAGGTCTCCTGTAGCCTAGATTATTTTTGTTGCCTTGAACTCCAGGCAATCCTCCTGCCTCAGCCTCACAAGTGCTAGGATTACCCATAAACCACCATCCCGTGCTTCACAATCCATTTGATCTTGCTTTCCTTCTCCTAATCAAAGAACTCCACCAGAATCAGGTTCTGAGCCAGACTTGGTAGTGCACACATGTGATCCAGTACCTGGGAAGTGGAGGCAAAAAGATCCAGAGTTTAAGGTTGCCTCTATTACTAAAAACATGTCTTAAAAAAAAAAAAAAGTCAAGGTGTGACTGGAGGTGTTTGAGCTTTTATTCCAGCACATTCCGAAAAGTGTCTGAACAGCTGTTTAGGAAAAATTAAATCAGAATATTTTTTAATGGTCAGAGTTTAAGGGGGTGGCATCAAGTTACCAGGAGCTGATGTCTCCATGGGGATGGAGTCATTGACCTTCCAGTCCTGAGATTCTTGGCTTTTCCTTAGCAGAGACCGTGATATATATATATACGTCTGACAACTGCCCTCCCCCACACTCTCATATTTGAAGGAAACCCCACTAGTTTTAGTGGCAGACTCAGTGCCCACACTTGGCACTGTTTGGCAAACTCAGACTTCTCATTTTCTTTCTACTTCCTGTGTTCTAGGCAATATTAAGAAAGAAATATGTTAATTTCTGCCTGTTGTGTGACAGACTTTTCTCAGGGACCCTAGAAAGGGAACCCATCACAGTCCATTATAATGATGGCACCGAAGTCCAACTTGGTGAACCAATGAGGTTTGTTGTTGTTGTTGTTTGTTTTTACTTTGTATTGATTCTTCGTGAGTTTCACACATGCACCCCAATCTTACACATCTCCCAGTCCCTTCATATCGCCCTCTGCCCTTGCAACCTCCCCGCAAAAGAAAACAACATGCAAAATAAAAATAAATAAAACAAAAATGTAAAAACATCTCATGGAATCTTCAGTGTGTCCCGTTGTCCCAGTGTGTCCCACAGGCTGTCCACACTTTTGTCCACACTTCTTTGCTTGCAAATGTTCATTGCAATGAGCCATTGGTCTGGTTCAAGCCTCTGGCTTCTGCTACACCATCAATACTGGATCGTCACCGAGACTCCTCTCAGATATCCTGTTGTTGTCTGTGTCATGGAGATCCTGCAGCTTTGGATCAGCAGATCCGGTCCTTTCATGTACTCCAACAGTTCATAGGTAGATGTTTGGGTGGTCCGACTCAGAGCCCTGGATCTGGGCCTGGGTGGTAGCTGAGTTGGGTCAGCTCACCTGTTCTCCCAAATACACACCATCAGGGCCAGCGCCCATCACTGATCTGGCTTGATCACCCAGTGCTGCAGCTGGCAAGGGGCAGGGGCAGTTCTCCTGCTCACCTGCACCTATGCCACCAGGGCCAGCTCTACTGTGCTGCCCAGGCTAAGGAGGAGCATAGGGTATGTTCCTTTACCCAAGGCCAAGTCTCCCATGCCATTACCCTAGGGCCATCTCTACTGTGCTGTCAAAGATGAGGGGCGAGGTGGGGCCAGCTCTGCTCATCCCTTGGACATCAACATGGTTCCACATGGCAGCTCGAACCAGGAATATTTGTATGGTCTTTAATGGTAGTGTGAGCCACAGACCCCTGCTGCTTTATAGCCACGGACCCAGACATGCCCTCAGCAGAACGACTTCATCATGGCCTCAGTTGCTGTAGGGTAGGCTACTCTCATCAGGCTGTTCCTCTCACCCTCAAGTCTCCAGTTTCATATCTTTTCATGATGCTCAAACCATTCTGCTTCTCTTTCTCTCCTATCTGACCATCACATACTTGCATATGTAATGGCTCCCAGGAGGGTAGGCCACTCTGCTGGTGGGCCTCTAGGTGTCTTCCTCTGCCTGCACTAAACCTGTGGCATGGCTGAAGGCAGACCTCTGGGTATCCTCCACTCACCCGAGCTGCCATGTGGCAGGGAGGCAGGTGGGGCTCTGGGTATCTTTCCTCCACCCACTACATAGAGTGGCCACCAATGAGCTTTATGCGGGGTTACCTACAGGAGGATGGACAAGGGACAGGTATGACTCAAAAGCAGCTGACTCTAAAATGCTCACCCAGACTCACAAAAGCTGGGACCCTGGAGCTCCCTGGTTCACACGGAAGCAGCTCCCTAGGTCCAAGAATCTCCTTTCAACAGCTCAGATGGTCAAGGGTCTCCTTGTCCAGTAGCTGTTTACTGTTTTCCATGACTCTGAGGAGGGGCTGGTGAATCTTACCAGTTTCAGCTTTCCTAAACTTGTGAAGTTTACCTCTTAAATACAGTAAGCCTCCTCCTCTCCCTCCTCCTCTCCTTCCTCCTCTCCTTCTTCCTCTCCCTCCTCCTCTCTCTCCTCCTCTCCCTCCTCCTCTCCCTCTGCCTTGAAGGAATGTTTCAATTTGGAGAAAACTGGCCTCTAACACTACTCCTCCTTTCTCCCTTTCTTTCATTCAGGACTCCACACCTGCTCATGGGGATTGTCCTTCACTAATTACCAGCCTGTGTGGCTCTAGAGTGTTGAGGTTTGGCCTGTTGCTGTGTACTGTAATGCTAAATACTGACCCTAAGGTCTGGTTGCCCCCAGGGACAAGGAAATCCCCAAGTGATGCTATGTAACCTTGTTCCTTAATGTAAAACTATTGGATAAATAAAGATGTTTACAGCCTATAGCTGGGCAGAAGAGAGGTAGGTATTGTTTCAGTTCCCAGGTTTGGGGTCTGAGGCAGGACCACTAGGAAAAAAGAGAGTTAAAATAGGAAGATGCCATGGGGTAAGGAATCCTGAGAATAGGCCATGAGAGTTGTCCAGTCAGAGTAAGAGCAGCCCAGGTGGAACATAGCAAATCATATTTTGGGCTTATTTATAGGTAAGTAGACAAAATAGGCATAGAATGTTGATATCTGCCCAGCTCTAGTGCTGATTAAGGCTTATTATAAATATAAAAGTTTTGTGTCTTTTATCTGGGAACCAAATGATCAAAGGTGGGGTAGAAACCACCAATTGATATTAAATATTTACTACAACACTGGAAAGCCTATCTGATCTATCCCTGTGAGCAGATGACACAAGAATATGCTTAGCTCAGGGAATGGCACTAGTAAGAGGTGTGGCATTGTTGGAGGAAGTATGTCCCTGTGAGAGTGGACTTTGAGACCCTTCTCATAGCTACCTGAGGTTTCCAGTCTTCTCGTCACCTTTGGAACAAGATGTAGAACTCTCAGCGTCTTCTCCAGTCCCACACTTGCCTGGATGCTGCCATGCTTCCCACCTTGATGATGACTGAATCCCTGAACCTATAAGCCAGCCCCAATTAAATATTGTCCTTTATAAGAGTTGCCTTGGTCGTGGTGTCTCTTCACAGCAATGGAAACCCTAACCAAGGCACCCGATAAGCAATTTAGGGACAGAAGGGATTGATGTGGCTTGCAGTTTGAGGGTGCAGTCCATTATGGCTAGGGAGTCATGGTGGCAGAAGTCTGAGGCAGCTGTCACACAGCAACTGAAGTCAGGAAGCTGAGAGAGATGAACGTGGTGTTCAGCTGGCTTTCTCCTTTTTATTAAGGCCAGGACAGAACTCCAGGGAGTGGTGCCACCCACACTCAAGGCAGGCCTTCCATCCTCAATTAAACCTCTCTGGAAACACCTTAATAGACATGCCCAGAGATGTGTTTCCATGGTGATGCTAAATTCAGTCAAGTTGACAGTGAAGATTAACCATCGCATTGACATAGAGAAAAGAAAGAGAAGCTGGGAGGTGGCAGAAACAAATCCTGGTGACATAAACAAATCCTGGTGACATCTACAGATGGTCTGTACCCAAAGGTAGGACCCAGAGCCAGCTCCTTGGTTTCAGACACCCCAGTCAATACATTTTGTTACATTTGGGGTTTTGATTTATTATTATTATTTTTGTTTCACTTCATTTTTTTCCTTCTCAAATGCATTTGAGCTGAATTTGCTTTCTAATTTATTTCTATTTTTAATTTTTTTCTTTGTAACCTTTTTTAAAACTTTTATATTTGTATCCTGTATTTACACCATTCTCCTCCCCTCCAGCCCCTCCTGTGTCACCTCCCCTGACCCCAAATTCATGGGCTCTTTTTCCTTAATTATTATTGTTACAGTTATTTATTTTTGAGACAAGGTCTCATTGTAACAAAGTAGTGCATGCTTAGGGAGTCACACAATGAAGCTTTAATCTCTTGCAACACTGTGTAATATTTCCTTACTGGGTGATAAAAATGCCTCAAAGGAGCAACTGAAGGGAGGGCAGGTTTATTTCAGTTCAAAGTTTGGGGGGCGAAGGCCATCATGGCAAGGAAGGTATAGTAGCCAAGTGTTCATGGCTGCAGGGGTGGACACTCATTCACATCTGGAGAATCAGGATACAAAGAACTCAGGCTGGAAACACACCTAGCTATAACCCAAAACGCTTATGCCCCAGACTCACTTTCTCCATCCAGGTCCACTTCCCTAAAAGTTCATAGCCTCCCAGAACAGCACCTCCAGCTGGGGACTGAGCACTCAAACACATGAGCCTGTAATGAGGACCATTTTGCATTCAAACCTAACAGCCTGCATAGAGGTTTTAGATGGATTCCCTGAGTTCCTTTGAGAGCCCCAGGGGAATCTACTTCCTGCATCTCCTCCATGGAGGCTGCTCTTATTTCTTGGCTTACAGCCCTTCCCAGGCTCCAGGACAGCAGCCTGGCCTTGTCCCATCTCCTCACTGTCAGATTGACACTGGCTTCCCTCCTTGAGCAGCCTGTGACTAACCTGAGTCCATCCAGGCAAGGAAAAATGTGCTTTCCATCTCACGGTTCTAAATTAACTACACGAAAGTTTTAGTTTTTTTTTTTTTTTTCCATATGTGTTCTGGTGAGGAAGACAAGAAAGAATATGTTAGGGGAAGTCGTAGTCATAGATAGAGCTTGGATTGCCTTGTGACCTTCATTTCATAGCAAGGAAGAACCGTAATATAGAGGAGTTATAAGAACAGCTCTAATGCCTGGCAGGAGCCAGAGCCCAGAGTCATTCCTTCAGGTGTGGTCAGAACTGATGTTCCTTGTGATTTTGTTCCTGGTGACCCACCTAAAGGTGTTAAGACACCTCAAAAGTCACTTGGCCACCCCATGCTTCATTTATGTCACTCAAAAACTGGAACCAAAATCTTAATGAACATTTGAGGACATGCAGGTGGTGTTCTTAGCACTGTGTCTCTTAGTATGCGGCTTCTTATTTTGGGGGGAGGGCAAAACCTGTGCACATCGATACACACATGTGGAGGCCAGAGGGAGAGGTCACTTGCGTTCTCTAATTGTGCTTCACCTTATTTTCTGAGACAAGCTCTTCCACTGAACCTTGAGCTCACCAATTAGGCTAGGCTGTGTAGAAAGAGATGGGGAAGAAAGAGGAAGGGAAGAGATGCTAAGGGAGAGGAGGGAAGGGAAGGGGAGGGGAGGGGAGGGAAGGGAGGGGAGGGGAGGGGAGGGGGGAGGGGAGGGGAAAAAGGAGGAGCTCCAGAGATCTACTTGTTCCTATCTCCCCAGCGCTGAGACCAAGCCCAGATTTTTAGACCTAGAACAAAGGTTCTGGGGCTGTTGAACTCCGGTCTTCCTGCTTACATAGTAAAGCACTTTACCACGGGAGCTATCTGTCCTAGCCAGGCTACTGGTTTTTTGGGTATTTTTGTGTTTGGTTGGTTAGTTGGTTGGTTATTTGGTGATTTGGTTGTTTGGTTTTTTGTCTTTGGTTTTTGGTTGTTTGGGTTTGGGGGGGTTGGTTGGTTGTTTTAGGTTTTCGTTTCGTTTTGTTTTGTTTTAGAGACAGGGTCTCATTATGTACCTATGACTGTTCTGAAACTCACTTTGCAAACTGGCCTCCAAATCACCAATGCTTCCCAGGTACTGGGGTTAACGGCACAAGCCACTACATGTGGCTTTGGGGTACTGTTCTTAAAGTTGCTATTACAGGCACAAAGATAGCGGGCGCTCAGAGACACTGACGTAGTGTCTTTAGATGAGGGAGAAAGGCAGCCTCAGAAGTAAGCATTCATGGCTCCAAAGAATCTGGTCTCCAAGGATAATGGTGGGGTAAGATATACTCAATCCCTTTAATTTTTTTCCAGACAGGCTCTTACTATGCATCTTGGGGTAGCATAGAGCTCAGACTATCCAGGCCAGACTAGCCTCAAACTCATATAGACATGTCTGCTTTGTGCTGAGACTTACCAGCTTAGAACTTGGGCAAGAAAACACCATGGCAGGTTGAGACAATAACGCCCAAGCCTGGTGCCAGAGAAGGTGCTCTTCTCTGTGTCCATACAGAAGCATCTCTTTCTTTCCAAAGGGGACAAGAAAGATTTTATTCCAAGCCAAATATGAGTGACACAGACTCAGATTGCCTTGAATGACATGTTCCACCATGGATGCGGTGACCTGTTGCCATAAAGTTACCAAACAAAAGGCATTCACAAATCAAAGCATTTGTCAAATCCATTGCTGGGACATGAGGTTATAGCAAAGTGGGAGATTCTGCTGTAGGTCTCAGATGGTCTCTGGTGACACTCTTAGCCTCGGGGCCGATGATGGCCTGCTAAGCTAATACAGTCCGAAAATCTTTCCTGATAGTCCCACAGATCTTAGGTCAGAAGCAGGTGAAGGTGAGTAACAGCTATTGAGAGGACTGAGGACACCAGAAGATGATGTTGAATTTGACTTTGCAACATTCTGACTCTCCACAATCAGGAAGTTCTAAGGAGTCCGTCAGTCTGCAGGTTTTACAGTTGGCTGATAGGAAATGAATAGGTTGGGGAAAAGGAAGCAAAAGCAAACTCTCCCTCCTCCCCATAACTTCTGCCTCGGATCCTTACTAACTGCCACGCCAACTCTCCTATTCTCAAGTCATTGGCTAGATCCTGCTGCCACCTCCTCCCACCCCACATCCTAAAGTTCTTTGCTCAGAGACTGCTCACGCCCCTTTTGTCCCTACCAAACTGTTTTTGCTAAATGGGGTCTTGGTCAGCAGAAGGACAGCGGATTTGCTACCATCCTAACTTGTCCATTTGTTTCCTGCACAGAGAGTCTGATGAGGAGTTTCCAGGGACCTCACTGAAGCAGAAGCCAGCTCTTGACAAAGATACATGGTGGTGATTACACGGGGCATTAGGCACGACGTCTGTGGATGGTAGCTCCAAGGCCCTTCTTGAGCTCCTGGCTCTTTGTGTCAGTTATGTACAATTAGGGGAGGGCAGAGAAGGAGCCAGGAGCAGAGGCAGGGTGCCAGTCTCCTGAGGCAAAGTGGGGGGATTCTCCTGGCATAGTCTAACAGTCTAAAAGTCTTCATATCCTGGCTCCCATCTGGGCTCACAGAACATGTGTTCCCTTCTCAAACATGATACTTGAACCGGGACACTCCCCTCTCTATAAGGGATGCCACTGAATGGCATGAACTAACAGTTCATGGTCCTGAGACATAAGAGCTGTGAAAAAGGTCTCCAGTGAACACTGGGTTAATGTCTGGGTTCTCATCTCCTGTCTCTACCCAGTATGGAGCCAATGTCTAACTATATGCCTTCCTGGACCACAGTTCACTACTACTCTGGGCAGCTTATTCCCTCTGACTTCAACTCTGTGGCATGCATGCTCCCACACACATTGTACGCACACTAATAAAAATTAAACTGTGAATAAATAAATAATGAAGTCTCTGGCACATGTTTTCTTTGTGTGCATGTTACGTTCACTTCTACTCAATAAGGAAATTAGGGCTCAGAGAGCTGATGCAGCCTGACCAAACATGCTACGGGGCAGTGCTGTGGGTGAATTGACTCTCCCCACCCTCCCACTGCTGCTGGATAACTCGCTGGGAGCCCCAGACCTCAGCCTCACAAGGTCTAGGCCTCTTTCTTAGGTTAAATGAGCCAAAAGCAAGTTGCTGTTATTAGACAGAAATGAGTTATCTCCTTCTGGAAGGAGAAGAGTCCTTTATTGTGGTTGCCCCTGAGGACGCCCACCCTGGTGTGCTGCCTACCACTTTTAAAGATGTGTTCTTCCCGTGAAGAGCAGCGAAGACCCTCCTTCTCACAGGAGTCTTGCTATCTAGCTCACTCCAGTAGTGAGGTTCACCCAAAACTCTGCAGGGCCTGAGCGTCAGTGGAAACTGAGGCTCACACATCAGCAATTGAATGATCAGACGTTAAATTAAAGCAACACCTTGAATACAATACATGTACTGTCTTCCTATCTTGACAAACATTCCCCCCCCCCCACTCCCCACCTCCCCACCCCCTGCTATGACCTACAAGGGCCAAGTTGAAATTTACTGTTAGCAGGATCTTCTCCATGAAATCTAACAGTATGGTCGGTGTGTACTACCAGCCCTGGCTCCTAGCCTGTCCATCTTCTCTTTTTTGTTTGTTTGTTTGTCTTCAAAACAGTGTCTCTGTGTAATCTTGGCTGTCCCGGAACTCACTCTGTAGACCAGGTTGCCCTTGAACTTACAGAGAACTTTCTGCCTTCTGAGTGCTGGAACTAAAGGTGCGCACCACCAGCTCCTGGTCCATCTTCTCTTTTTATCCTCAACTCTGTCCCACACCTTGAAGATCCTTGGTGCACCACTATGGCTTTCAGATCACACACTTGGCAGCCCCATTGACATTCCTGAAGACAGCCACACTGTGACCTCTGCAGGTTGAGCAGAGTCACATAATGAATCCTTCTTGCCCTGCCTGCTCTAGCTTGGACCCTGTCTAGCTATTTGGTTCCCCTTCACCCAGCTCCACCAGCAGCTATACTTGGGGGCCACAGCGGCAGAGGGTGGGGATGCTACAGATCCTCTGGTCACCTGTGTCACCACTCAGCTAGGCCATCAGGTTCTGGTGAGGTGAGAAGCATTGCTTCTCACAGCCAGTGAAGCAGAAGAAAGGAAATGAAGTCCTGGACTGTTGCCCAGCCTGCAAACAAGAGTGTGTGTATTTGAAAGCGTGTGTGTGTGTGTGTGTGTGTGTGTGTGTGTGTGTGAGATGGGGAAATAGGGTGGGTATTAAGTCACATTTGTTTCTCTTAACCCTTTATCTTTGGATTCTTAAAATTATGGTATGGGCTGGGGAGGTAGAATGCTTGCTGTACAAGCATGAAGACCTGAGTTTGTTCCCCAGAATCCACGAGGAAAAGCGGGGTATGGTAGCATTGATGGCTGAGGGTAGGGATAAGAGGGGAAGAATGTGTTGAGAGGTGAGAACAGTGTACCCCAGAAGTCTCCACAAGACACCAGAGATGCCAGTACTACACGCTGAGAAGACGAGCTGTGAGACTGGGGAGCTGGGGATGGACAGCTTCATCACCCCTTTCCTAGGCGTGAGAAAGTTCTGGAGTATGTAGAGGGTGGGCCAGTTGGCTAACGGGTTCACCCTCTCCTTCACTCATTCTGGTGGATGCTGTGCTGGGTGTGGAGGAGGCTGTAGTGAAGAAACTCAGCCTTTTCCACCCCGTGGGAGTTCTAGTCTGAAAAGCCAGGCCCAACCCACATTACATGAGCAATTACACTAGCAGATGCAATATTACTACTGTGCCAAGTGTAATAAAGGGACAGACACTTAGTATATAAGGAGATATAATCTGCCTTAAGGGTTCAGAAGGTCAGCTGACCTGAAGCGCAAAGAATGAATGGGAAATGACCTAGAAGGGTTCTGGGGAGACGGCTCCGCTGGTGAAGAGCCTGATGCATCAACACAAGGGCTTGCGTTTGATCCTCAGAACCCGTTTTCTTTTGTTTGTTTGAAGATTTGTTTATTTTTATGCGCATTGATGTTTTGCTTGCACGGGTGTCTGTGAGAGGGTGCCAGCTTCTTTGGAACCGGAATTACAGACAGTTGTAAGCTGCCTTGTGTATACTGGGAATTGAACCCGGATCCTCTGGAAGAGCTGCCAATGCTCTTAACAGCTGAGCTATCTCTCCAGCCTCTGTTTGCTTGTTTTAAAGCCGGATGTGGTGGCACAGGCATATAATCGCAGCACTGGGAAGGTGTAGAAAGCCTGGACGATCGGTGAGCCCTAGATCCCAGTGAGACTTTATTTCAAACATCAAGCTGATGGTTCCAGAGGAATAACATGTACAGTTGAGCTTTGGGCTCCACATGTGTGCACACACTTACCTCTCACATGCATCTTCACAATGCACACAACTACCACCACACACACACACACATTCACAGAATTTAAAATAAATATGAGTAAAAAAAAATACCCAGAGGGGTGGCGGCTAATTCAGAGATGCTAGAGTCTGACAGGCAGAGAGGCAATATACACAGAGCTCCTAAATGCTGGGCCCTTCACAGGAATGTCTGAGATTTTCCAGCCCATGTAACCAGCCCTGAGCAATCCCAGCACCTGCTGGGGATACACTGCTGGTCAGAGCCCGTGGAGAATTGGCTGGTTGGACCAGGCTAGGTGCTGGAAGCCAGGGAACCTATCATGAAAGTGTTCTAGGCACACAGATGTTCTAGCTGCAAGGTGAACCACTTCCTGATAGCTGACCCAAAGGGGGTCCCCTTGAGTCCCCATTTCTTAGTGCCTTCCCCTTCTTGGAGGGCACGGCACCTCTGACACTGTAGACTACATTTGCCATGCCCACCTCCCTCCTAAGCTTTCCTCTGTGTTAGTCCTAGCACAGAGAAAATTTCCCAAGCACCAGGCATGTGTCTGACACACAAGTGGGCACTATGGCAGACAGGGATGGATAACTAGAAATCCAGAGACAGCCTGTCCATCATTCGACTCACAGGTGATCTTACATAAGAAAATGACAGTTGCTTGTAGAGCTGGAACAAGGAACGGAGGTTTGCATGCACTGCTTATCGCTCCAAGGGTCCCCCACGGCTGGGCTCAGCATCGCTGGTAACCATCTAAAACTGTGGGCAGAAGATGGGGATTCGGTGAGAGAAAGCTCCATCAATTATACCAAGATGTCAATAGCTAACTGTCTGCAGTGGTAAATCAAGAAGCAGAACTAATAAATCATCCACAGAAACCACCGGAGTTGCATGAATAGAGGCATGGGGGCAGGGGAGAGGGGTCTGGAGGCAGAGTGCAGGGGCTTAAATCCTACTACTGCTTCTCGGGAGCCGTGTGACCTTTGACCTGTCATTTAACTACTCCCTGCCTTAGTTGCCCATCTGTAAATGAAACAAAGTGATGGTGCCCACTTCGCACACTTCTGCAAGTCCTCAGGGAGGCAGTGTACAACAAGGGCTCAGCTCAGGGCTTGGTCTGTGATAAATATACTCAGCAAATGTCAGCCACATTTAAAACAGCTAAAAAGTGATTGGCTTCCAAGGACCAGGATGTACGGAGGAGTGCCTTTCATTATAGTCAAGCGACTTAATTTTATAACATATGTACATGCCAGATTACTAAAATAAGAATGTTAAATAGACATGCAGGGGCTGGGGACATGGCTCAGTTGGTATAGAGTGATTGCCCGGTGTGTACTAAATCCTAGATAGAGTCAATCCTCAGCAGTATACCCAGGGCATAGTAACAGGAAGGTCAAAAGGTTAAAGTCAGGGATAGGGATAGGTCGGGGAGGATGGGAGTGTGACTCAGTGGGTAAGCACTTGTTTTGCAAGAATGAAGACCTGAGTTCAAATCCCCACTGCCCCTGTAAAAGGCTGGGTACAGAGATAGGAGGATTGCTGGGGCTTGTTGACTGTCAGCCTAGCTCTAAGGTCAGTGAGAGACCCTATCTTAAGGGAACAAGGTAGAGACTGATCAGGCAGGACACCTGTTGCCTTTTGCTCCTACTTGCTCACCTGTGTGCGCACACGTGTGAGCACTTACACACACACACACATACACACACGTCATTACATCATAAACACCCACCTCACATGGGTGTCACTCTGCTCTGTAGGTTGGTCATGACTCAATCGGCTATGGGTGGTATCAGACTGAGAGAGAGGAGAGAGAGAGAGAGAGAGAGAGAGAGAGAGAGAGAGAGAGAGAAACTTGAACACTAATCTGGGAGTTACTAGCAAGCCCTGTTTGCCTAGAACAGTAGCTGAAACTGGCACCCTAGTATTAATCCCACCCAACTGGAGTAAAGACCCAAATTCTTTTAGTAGAATTAAGCAAGCCTTTTTTTCTCTCTTTCTTTCTTTTTCTTTCTTTCTTTCTTTCTTTCTTTCTTTCTTTCTTTCTTTCTTTCTTTTTGTCAGACAGCTGTCTCCCTAAATTGGGGCTTGAGAAAACAGCATAGAACATAGGAGAAGGTGGGGTTTCTGTAACCCTCAAAACTGCAAGATGATGGGGGATTTTCAAGGGTTGGGGGATTGGGGGATTTCTAGAGGAATTTTGGTTACTGTAGCATTAACTTTCAAGCCTGGACAAATGGCTAAAGTGTCTACTTAACATAACAGAGGGACTGTTAGCTGCCAGGTTCTCCAAGCAGTCCCCAGTCCCTACCTGTTTCAGGGTTCTCCTGGCCGGCATACCCTTCCCTCAACCCTAAACTTCTCCAGCCCAAAGGCTGGACTGCTTTTTCTTCAGCCTATATAATCCAGCCATTTTTGGTTACCTGATCTTTCATCTACTTTCTTTTGGGCCTCCTGACTGCTGCACCTGGTTCTCCTCTTTTTCCCTCCCCTCCCCTCCCTCCCTTTCCCCCTCACTCCACTGACTCAGCTCAGTCAGGGTCTTGTCCACTGAGGACTCTCCCAGATGTCTCCGCCTCTATGCTCTCCCTTTTATCCACAATAAACCTTCTTTTCCATCATACCTAGAAGTAGTTGTGTTAGCGTGTCATTGCTGTGAAAGGACATCATGACCACAGCAACTCTTACAAGAGAAAATATTTAACTGAGGCTGGCTTACAGTTTCAGAGGTTTAGTCCATTATTGTCATGGTGTGAAGTATGGCAATTTGCAAGCAGACATGGTGCTGGAGGATCTGAAAGTTCTACATCTTGATCTACAGGTGGCAGAAGGAGACTGCTTGCCACACTGGGTGTAACTTGAGGATAGGAGACCTCAAAGCCCTCCCCCCACAGTGACACATTTCCTCCAACAAGGCCACACCTTCCAATAGTGGGTCTCCCTGTGAGTCAAGCATATTCAAACGCATGAGTCTACGGGAGCAATACCTCAACAGTCATGTCTTTTTCTTTTTATTTGTTTCATTCACATAAGAACTTGACTGAACATTTCAAGGTTATTTGGCAAAACATCTTAATCTTATGAGGGTAGAGATTAGGATATAGGGCACCACTTCTCAACCTATGGGTCGCCTGGCACAATCCATGGCATTATGCACAAGACAAAACAAGAGAACTTGGGCTGGAGAGATGGCTCAGTGGTTAAGAGCACTGGCTGCTCTTCCAGAGGTCCTGAGTTCAATTCCCAGCAACCACATGGTGGCTCACAACTATCCGGAATGAGATCTGATGCCCTCTTCTGGCCAGACATATATGCAAGTGAAATGGTATCTATATAATAAATAAGTCTTAAAAAAAATTTTTTTTAAAAAAAAGATTAAAAAAACCAAACAAACAAGGAACTTAGTTTTCTCCTCAACATCACCAGTAACTATCTGAAATATTACAGTGCCAACCCAGAAGGGTCAGTGCAGATAAACATGAGGCGTGTGTGAGTGTGAGACACTGGCTATTCTAGCCCTGGACTCTGATTTCTGAGAAAGTCCAAGCACCTCAGACTCAACCTTCCCATCTGGGCCAGTCCAGTCCACAGAGGAAGGGGCATCCCTGAAGCCACCAGATGCAGCTGGGATCTAATCATAGGCTCTTGCAGGTATCTGAGATCTGTCCTACAGAGGAGGCCCAGAAGGCTAGGGATACATGTAAATTTTACTAGGCAATAAAGTAGCATTGTTAGGTCCCCTGTGAGATGCTGGGTGGAGTGGAGGCCCAGGTGATAGTGGGGGATTTTATTGTGGGCTCCACTCCTGTTTCCTATGTTCTTAGGAGGCTCACCTTGACTGTGGATCTTGGTAAGTCATAGGTGACCACAAGGGAAGCGTTGTACTCCAGGGCTAGAAATGTGTGTTATCCATCAGTGAGCCTGCATGAGAGAGGAGGGGCTGGGACCAGAGCCTAGAGGAGAAGGCTTGTGTGTAAAAGGTAGGGTGACTAGAGATGTGGCCACTTGAAGGGGCAAAATTACAGCAAGAAAACTATTTGAGACATTCTGGCACCATTCTGTCTCCCTTTGCATCCCCTCCCTGGCTACCCTAGGGTCCAGTCTATTCAGAACAAACAAATATATGACTCCGCCCCCAAGTTCTGGCTGACCAATAGAAGAGGCTGGGCTCAAATTCAAAGCAATCTCCCGCCTCTGTCCCCAAAACCTTGGGATTACAGGTATGAGCCATGACCATTGCTTCTATAGATGTATCTCCACTCCTCCCTAAAACACTGAGAGGCTTCACGGGAGCTAAGGTGGATCTAATCCAGTCCACACCCCACAGCGGGCTCGTAACCAACGCTTTAAGCAGCCAGGGCCCAGGGGCTAGTTTGTACCTCTACAGATATGAACCTCACCACTCAAATGTAACTTCCAGAAGTTCTGGCTCCTAACTCTGGAACAATCACTTTAACTGAAGAAGAGAGAATGTTCTGCTTGGCTAATACTGCAGTTGAGGTCACTTCTGATCCAGCCTATGAGCTGAGAGAGGACTTGTGGATCTCAGGGAAACTGAGCGGACCAGAAGGACCCATATTCTGGACTGCAGTGCCGAAGTGCCCTGGGCACTTCCTGGTTAAGGGACTGGGGAGGAAGAAACCAGACTACAATAGTAGCAAGGAGGTGCTGCCCTCTCTGTGAGCCTCAGTTTCCAACCTTAACTTTCTGTGGTTCTGGCTCTCACTGGCCAGATTATTTTGTTTTGTTTTTGTTTGGAGACTTGGTATCTTGTAGCTCAGGCTGGCCTGGAACTTGCTAAGTAGCCAAGAATGATCTTGAACTCCTGATCTCACTAAGCCCGATTTCAGGGTTCATTCTTAAATCCAGGCTGACCTCTCTGGACTCACTAAAGTTTGCTGACAGCCACCACCTAATAGAATGTCAGATGACCTACTGTGTAAACAACAACAGCCTAGGCTCTAACTTGCTATAGAAAGAAGGTGGTAGGTAGCCTGAGAATGGCTTAACCAGAGCTCCGGAGACCCTGACTTACTGATCTGGGGTGCAGGGCTGAGCATGGTGACCCTCAGTACACAGCCAACAGCGTCTGAGCCTCCAAGCTCCTCATACTGCAGAGGTGTTTGCAACAAATCTACTCACCAGGGAGACTCAGACACTAGAGAGCCCTCTGTCCCACACCCCACCACCCATCTTCAACTTTCACCTTCTTTGTACAAAAGCTGGAGAGATGGCTCAGCAGTTGAGATCACTTGCAGAGGACCCTGGGTTCAACATGGTGGCTCACATTTGGTTGTTACTCTAGTTCCCTGGGCAGGTGGTCTTGGGTAATATAAGAAAGCAAGCTGAGCAGACTGGAAAGCCAGGCAATAAGCAGCATTCCTTCCTGATCCCTGCTTCAATTCCTGCCTCCAGGTTCCAGACTTGCCTTCCCCTGAGGAGGGACTGTAACCTGGTAACCCCTTTCCAAGTTGCTTTAATCAGTGTTTTACCACAGCAACAGAGATACAAACTAGGACAGAGCGTTTTGCTTGCGTGCTTGTATGTAAACTGTGTATGTATCTGACATCCTCAGAAGCCAGAAGAGGGAGTCAGATCCTGTGGAACTGGAGTTACTGATGGATGGGAGTGCTGGGAATTGCTATATGGGTACTGGGAACGGATGCCACCACTTGGTTGTTTTTCGGTGTGTGTGCATGTCTCCCCCCACCCCGTGTGTGTGTGTGTGTGTGTGTGTGTGTGTGTGTGTGAGAGAGAGAGAGAGAGAGAGAGAGAGAGAGAATTGCATATAGTCCCACCTGCCCTCCCTGTGTAGTCCAGGCTGCCCCTGCCCCTCCATATATAGTTCAGGCTGGCCTTGGACTCTAATTGTCCTACCTCCCTCTCCCAAGTGCTGAGGTTACAGATATGCACCAAGCCCAGCTGAGTAAGAAACAGGAACTTGAATCTGCTCAAGGCCTTGACAAGATTAAAGAGTGTTTGAAACAGACTGACCTCGCCTATACCTCAAGGACTTCATGTCCCTCTGCTCAGAGCTTGGCCTCAGAGCTCGCCAAGCCTGGCTCTGCCACAGGGCTTCTGAAGGGAAAGGGAGGACACCCAGCTGGAGCTGCAAGCTGCAGGCTTGCACCTGTCACCCTCTCCTTTGAGTGGCTCTGTCTGTTACTGGTGACGGGATAGAACACTGAGGAGCCAGCCAGCCGTGAAACAAACAGTTCCTTCAAGACAGGCAAAGAGGAGTGAGACTGGGAAGGAGGAGCAGAGACTCTGGTAGGACACAGAATGTAATCCCTTCTGAAGTGTCAGAATCCGTGTTTCTCCTCCAGCTCCAGGATATGGCAGGGTGTGAGGAGGCAAGATGCCTGCCCCAAGGTTCTAAGTGGATATCTGTTGAGGGCCTCCAATGATGAAGAAGGAGACAAGCCTGTGGCCAAGAGGGCTGTGTGCTGTGTGTGATGAAACTGCATCGAGCTCTAGGTACGGAAGAGAGAATTTTCAAAAGGATGGATGTGAAGAGGTCATGTTCTCACAGGGACTGGAGGATGAGCCGCCAGCTGGCTACGTGGGAGATCTGGCAAGCAGCTGGCAGAATCAAGAGCAAATGCAGGGTCTCAGGGCCAGAAACAGAGGCGCAGGAAGAAGGTATCTGTAGATGGTTTCAGGCAAGGAGGAGAAGCCAGAGCAGTCTGGGCTGCCCTGCAGCTGACACTTTTGTTTCTATCTTCCTGTTGGTGCTGAGCTTTCTTTCCATCCACAGTTACTATGCTCACATTGGACAGGGTCTGCCATTAGTCTCTGAATGCACTATCTCATTTAACGATCACTCCAGGCTTAGTGACGAGACTTAATCTGAAGGTAACAGTTCCCGTGGATTTCAGTTCAGGGCTAGCTCAGTTTTCCGGGGAAGTGGCATTTTTCTCTGTGAATAGGATAAAGTCCAGGGAGCCCTCCTCCTGTCAGGCCCATCCCACATGGTAGAAAGTGATCAAAGAGACTTCAGATTAAAGCTGGCTTCTCAGTCCCCATTGAGGGGAAGATGGAGCTGCTGCGAGCTTTGATCAACAAGTGACTTTGCTAAGTCGTGAGAGAAAGCTCAAATCCAATTTCCTGTGGGATGCTCTAGGGAGCTGAAAGAAGAGGGGGAGGAGAGCAAGGAGGAATGCATTCCTCCCCTAGTGACAAAACCAGAGTAACTGGGAGAGGATGAGACATGGCATAAACCTAGGCTTTGAGCAAAGGAGTCTCATGGGTTATTGGTGTGTGCATACACATGCATGTGGAGGTCTGGGGATACGTTTGACATCACCTTCCCCCTCTTTCTTTGCTTTAGCTGACCAGAGAGTTTCTAGGACTCCACTTCTCTCCACCCCTCTTCACCATCACTGGATTACAGCATGCACTTCTGTAATCCTAGCTTTTTAATTGGGTTCTGTGGCTTGGTCCCGTCCTCAGGCTTGTGAGGTGAGAGCTTTGTTGACTGAGCCATCTCCTCAGCCCTCTCATGAGTTATTCTAAGGTGCTAGGAAGCCACGGTGTTTATAACAGGGTCATGATAGATGCTGCTATCCACACCATGCTCCAGGGTGGGGAAGCAGTGCTATCTAACTCCACCAACACTGCATACTCACGACAGCACCAGACGCAAACAGGACTCAGCGTTATGCATAATTGTGGAATGATGGGGATAGCCCAATTGTCATCAACAGCTAACTGGATAAACAAACATAGGGTATGCATGTGTGACTTCTCTTGGGGAGATGTGAGCAAGTGTCTGTCACAGACAGGATACTGACAACATACCAAAGAAATGATATCACCCCAGTCCATCTTAGGGAGCTGGCTATTTGGACTATTTTCAGGGGCATCACTAAAAAGCCCATACCAGTGTGGATGATGGCTCATGCCCCTTGGAGCTCCTTGTACACCCTGAAGGCAGCATGGTTGATCCCGAGGATCCTGTTTCCCCAGGATTATTACAGCTTATGTATCTTTGGGGAGGAAACTTGACATCTTTTAACTTTTTAAACTTCCCAAGTCTTGTGAGACTAACTTACTTCCTGAGTCTTAGAAGCATCCCTCATCCTTCTGGGGGAATTTACTATGTGTAAGTACACTGTTGCTGTCTTCAGACACTCCATAAGAGGGCATCAGATCTCATTACGGATGGTTGTGAGCCACCATGTGGTTGCTGGGATTTGAACTCATAACCTCTGGAAGAGCAATCAGTGCTCTTAACTGCTGAGCCATCTCACCAGCCTGGCACACTAAAAAGTGTTTTTTAAATGGTTAAAAAAGATAAAATTGTTATGTGTATTACATCACACTACAAATTATTTTTAAAGACATTTATTATTTATGAGTATATGTATGTACTTAAATGTATGCCCGTGCACCAAAAGGTGCCCACACAGGCCAGAAGAGAATATCAGATGACCTGGAACTAAATTACAGGCAGTTGTGAGCTGTCTTATGTGGGTGCCAGGAGCCAAACATGGGTCCAGGGAAGTGAACCCATGTTCTCTGGAAGAGCAGAAAGTGCTCTGACCTACCGAGGCATTTCTCAGTCCCTATAAATTATTTATTAAAAGATGTAAGGGTTGGAGTTATACACAGAAGAATGGTCAGAGGGTACATCTAGGTATAGGTGATAAGACAAAGATCCTGATGCAGGAGTGCCTGCTGTGCTCTGATAAACAGCAAGGGGGCTGGGTTTGAGAAGACTTGGAGGAAGAGATAGTGATTTCCCTAGACATAGAGGTGTCTCTTGACAAAGATGAAGAGGTTTTGGGTTTTTTTTTTTTTTTTTTTTTTTTTTTTTAGGTGCAAGGATCTGTATGGTCAACAGCATTTAGAAGAGCATACAAAGCTAGCAGCAGAACCAAAGAAAGAAAGGCCAGGCAGAGGGGGAATTATTTTGACTTAGGGAAATACAACCGGGGACTGTGGACTCTGCCGTGACCATGAGTGACCCAAGCTGTGATGTCAGAAAAAAATTCACTGCTCAGCCTGGAGTTAGACATGCAAGGCTAGAATTTAGGACACTAGTCCCAGGATAGCGGTAGCCACAGGGCTCAGTGGCTTCGCTGGAGAAGCAGAGGATAGAGCCAATGCGTGCGCCTGCAGGAAGGTTGGTAAAGAGGAAAGCAGAGAGGAGGGGCTGCCCTTGGGCATCCTGGAGCAAGCTGCTAAATGACAGGCACTCAGCGCCTGGAAGAGGATCCCAGAGGCTTCATGTGAACTCCGGTCAGCAGCTCAGAATCCAGATTTCTTTGGACAAGTCTCCCTGGCTCTGCTATGCACAGCTGAGGTTTCGGTTCTGCAGCCCCCACTCACACCCCAGGTACCAGTGCGAGTTCTGCTTTTCCTTCCTCTTCACTCCTGGCTCAGTATCGGGCCCACCATGGGCGCTCTCCGGTGGTTTGAATTCGAGAGAGAAAAGGACATGAGGTTTGGGGAACGTGCTCTGGGCACTGTGTCCAGAAGCACAGTTGGGACTGGCAGGCAGTCCAAGTCCACTGGCTTGGATGTGCACGAGAATAGCTCCTGCAAGGAGGCTCCGGTCAGCTCCTCGATGGTTTTGCAAAGAACCCAGACTAGTGACGGAGCATTCAGCACTCCATAGCTTGGAGAGGAAGAAGGAAACCCGACCGCCGACTGAGCGATGCGCAAGGTGCCCTCTGCATACAGGTTGCACCGAGTCTCCAGGTCAAAGGCAGGTTTGATTAGCACGTCCCGGGGCAGAGCCGGGAAAAGAGTGGACTGCAGCATCCCAGCGCAGTAGGTAGTAGCATGTCCGCGCAGCCCCGGGGCTCTCGCTGGCTGAGAGCTGGCAGAGAGCCGCGCGAGTTCCCCGGGGCGTCCCCGATCGCGTGCCCGCGGCCCCAGCGAGCGCCCAACTCCCTAACTCCAGGACTTTGGCAAAGCTGCAGCGGGCGGGGAGCGGCGGAGAAGGAGGACGCACCATTGGAGCCCGTGGGGGGGGTAGCAGTCAGGAGCCGGGGCCCTCTTGCATCCTGGAGGACAGAGATGCTCTATAAGTAGATGGAGGATTGAACGATGGAGGCGCATAGGACTCAATCGTGCATCTCTTGGCGGAAGGCGAGGTGCAGGACGTGGAATGGAATGCCAGAGGATGATGGGGTTGGAGCGCACCCCCACGGCGGTGACACGGTGGAGGCGCCCGGCTCCCCCACCGGCGAGCAGCGGAAGTGCCGCGGAGTTGGAGCGGGGCCGGCGCCGCGGCCGCTTCTGCTGGCCGAACTGCTGCCGCCGCCGGGCGGACGGGCGGACGCGCAAAGCCGGGGACGGGCGCGGCGGGGCGCGGCGGGGCGGACCGGCCCCGATGAGGCGCAAAGAGAAGCGGCTCTTGCAGGCGGTGGCGCTGGCTCTGGCGGCCCTTGTCCTGCTGCCCAACGTGGGGCTCTGGGCTCTGTACCGCGAGCGGCAGCTCGACGGCAACCCTGGGGGATCGGGGGCAGCGGTGCCCCCCGCGGTGGTACAGGTGAGTGGTCCGCGGCCGAGGGTGGGGAGCACTCTTTCCCTCACTTCGCTCCCACCCTGCAGTTCCTTGTTCCACCTATCCTTCTTGTCTACTCTGAGGCATCCCATTTTGGGGATGGCAACATCGAGGCTTCGGGAAGGTCAAAGACTTATCTAGGCGCCTACTCCAGCCTAAAATAGTGCTCAGCCCTAGGCCCTTTTCCAAGTTTACCCCACCCCTCTTATTGCCGTCTATTATTCCTGGCCTCTTCAGCTCTCTCTTTTTCGTAGGATTCTACCTGCATCTCCGTGCCACCCAGGATTGTTCGTTCTGAGGTAGGAGTAGAGATTCTGGTCGTTCTTGTCGGTGTTCTTCAGTTAGTCTCTGCCCCTAGCCCTCACCCTCTCCTGCTGCTTCTAGTGTTTCGAGTCAGACCAGATCCTTCCTGGTTTGCCATCTACACAGGCACTCCTGGGTCTCCTCTAAGTCTCCCATCTGGAGCGAGCTTGCTTCCTCTTTTCTCTCTCCTCTCCTCTCTCCTCTCCTCTCCTCTCCCTCTTCCTCTCCTCTCCTCTCCTCTCCTCTCCTCTCCTCTCCTCTCCTCTCCTCTTCTCTCTCTTTTCTTCTTCTTCTCTTTCCTTCCCTCTCTCTTTCTCTTCTCTCATTCTTCTTTTTTTCCTTCTTGTGTATATGTGACTTTCCTATATGTATGTCTGCACCACACATATGCCTGGTGCTCCCTGAGGTCAGAAGAGGGCATAGGATCCCCTGAAACTGGAGTTACAGATAGCTCTGAATCACTATGTGGTTGCTGGGAATCTAACCTGAAGACCAGCCAGTGGTCTTAACAGGTGATCCATCTCTCTCTCCCACCTCCCACACCACTCAATCTGTATCCCAGTCAGATTCTGTGCCTCTCTTGAGAATACTGAGCCCATGCCTCAGAGGAGGTTAAGTAAGGACTGAGTGCCTGTCATTGAACTTGCTGCCTTTGACACTCGGGAGAGTCTTGAAGCTCTGGTAGAGGGCTCTCCCTATGTCCCAGAGTCACAGGTCTCAAGTGGCCCCAGGACAGAACACCTCCAGCCTTCCTTCTTTGTACTAATGAGATATGTTTCTTGTAGACAGAATTGAAATGGTCTGCCTCTTTAAAGTTGTGTGTATGTGTGTGTGTTCACTCGTGCTTGCATGTGGACTCGCAGCCTCCTGGAATAGATAAGCTCTGTCACTTTCCTCCAACATCCCAGCTTCTCTCCCCAGCTCCGGGCAATTGTAGGCATGCTTGAACTATTCCTCCAGTGGGACATTTAAGAGTTGCTTACGGGATTTTCTTGGTCCCGTGGGAAGTGGGCAGATGTGCACCAGGGTCAGCCTTGACTGACTGCTGGCTGGCCTTGAGGGAAGAGGCTGACTTCTTGAGATTGATGCTTTAACCCCGCCCCCCAAGCCCCAACCCCCTTCCCTTCCAGCGTTAGGGCTGCTATCAAGGCATTCTAGCTTCTGGGGCATGGAAGACTCTTGGCTACAGAGCTGATCAATTTAAACTTGGCTTGTCACTCTGGTAATTTGTAAATCATCCTTAAGGTCTGGGTGATCTATCTATCTGGTAGATCTTACTGTTTGGAAAGTTAGGAAACTCTCCGGTTCAAATTCTGAAAGCCAGTTTAGAGCTCTCTCTCTTAAACTCTTTGTCTGAGTGGGGTTTTCCTGTGGGAAATCTCTTTCCTCTGTTACTGCCCCATGTGGCATCAGTGGCCGTAGGCCAGACTTAGTGTTCTTAGCTCAGCTGTTAACTTGTTGTGCATAGATGAATCTGGTCTCCCACTCTGAGCCTTGCTTGCTCCATGTGTATGATTTGATGCCAACATTCTGTGATGCTGTCAATGTGCCTGTGGAGAGTGGGGCAGGGCCACTTCTTTTTCCTTTTCTGGGATCCTTTATAACATTCCTATCTTGGGATGCTCTGCTGAACACAGCCCTGGCTGGGGGGGGTGGGGGGGGTGGGGCGTGTCCAGCCAGGTCAGACTCCTGTGGAATAGCTGTGAGCAGTTCTAAAATAGCCCTTGACATTCTGCCTCTGCATGGAGAGAGTTCTGCTGTGAAGGCCAGAGACATCCTAATTTTCATTTTCTATAGAGCCAGATGTGTAACAAGAAGGTCAAGGTTAACTGTCAGTTTGGCCTTAGCTTTCATGGTGAATTACTAACTGTACAAAAAGGCTATTGATGCAGTAAGGCCACCTTTTGAGAGAGAGAGAGAGAGAGAGAGAGAGAGAGAGAGAGAGAGAGAGGGACAGCTACTGAGTACCTCTTGGAGGCGCTACCTGGAGCTCACTGAGAGTGCCGGTTTACACGCTCCATTTTTTTTTTTTTTTTTTTTTTGTCTGCCTCTCTGGGATGACATAGAGGACAGGAAGAAATAGTGAAAGGTACGGAGAGCTTCCATGTGGTTATCTTTGCTTCTTGGGGGGTCACAGAAGGGAACTGTTTCCCAAGGATGGGCCCTGGTAGGTGCGGCAGGATTCAGCATTCATGGGCTGCCTTTCTGGAACAGTCTGCCAAATTTCCACACAGCCCCTTTGTGTTCCACTCTCCTGCAGATGCAAAGCCCTCCAGTCCTTCTTCTGAATGTCAGCTGGCCTCCAGGAAAGAAACCGGCCTCTCCCACCCCTCTATATCAGGTGGCTAGCTGGGAAACAGTCTTCAGCACCCAGAGTTGTTGGGACAATGATGAACCAGTTAGCGTTCTGGTTGAGTCATCTCCAAACATGTCCGTGATCTTTCTGGTAGAAATAAGTGTGGTCTGGAATGTAGCTGAGTTGATCAAGTGCTTGCCTGTGTCCAGTCCTCAGCACCACATAAACCAGCCTGAGATGCATGCCAGTGATTGCAGTACTCGGGAGGTGACAGCAGGAGAATTGGAGTTCAAGGCCAACCTCAGCTACATGAGACCTTGCTCTATGGCAACACCTGTTGGAACTTTATTGCCGTGAGACGTTCTAGTGACTTTTCTGTGAGATTACATACCTAGGTTTGAGCAGTCCTCTGATGCCTTGCCCTGGGATGCCTCATCCTGGTCCCACCGGAGCCACCAGGCAGGACATTTGATTTGTAAAGTGCACATCATGTTCTCGGAGTCTCGCTGGTCCCATAGCTGGCTTTTCAGAAAGTTGCAAGATTCAGTAAGGAAAGCCGGCCTCAAGGCCAGTTTTGTTTTAACTTGGGCTTCTTTCTCTTCCCACTCCCTAGACCGCCTGACATCTTGGTTTAATTCTAGGATTGATTTTCATCTTGCTGAGCTTGGGAGGTGGTTTTGAACAGTAGGAATCCCAAGTGCAGCTCCTCCCACTTCCGAGCCTGGAACTCTGGTGAGAAATGGCTTCTCTGGGTAATGGTATCTGTCTGGTAGAGACTGGTGGCATCATGGAATACCAATTTCTATGATTGTTTAAGTATCAGGACTTCTTGTTGTTGGGTCAGAGCTGAACTTTATTCTTAGAACACCTGGAAATCAATAACATCTCCTCTTACCCATCCCCCCCACCCCCGTTTCAGTCTTCCTGGTAGAGAACCTTACCCGTCAGCAAGTTAAGGACCATGGAAATGTGGTCTGGAGTGGTTTCTTTACTTTTCCAAGGTGGAGTTGGTATCCTTTAGACTGCTAATCCCTGCTCTGTCAGCTTGGCCAGATGAAATCTGATGCCATTGGGGAAGGGTTCTTAGCAGAGCAAATCTGCTTCTGCCTCCTTCTCCTCCTCCTGGGCCTGCTGTCTGCCAAGGATGAACACAGTCGCCTGGGAGAGAGGTCTGACTTTGGTTCTCTCTTGCCCTAAGCCCATTGCAACCTCAGGGAAGTGATTTAACCTCCCTGGGTCTCGTATTCCTCACCTGTGAAATGGGTGTAGATTCAGAAAGGAGGGAGGCAAATGTCTATCATTATGGTGCCCTCCCACCATAATGGCTAGGGCAGACCATACTAATCAGGCTTTACCACCAATCCAGACTTGGCCTTAGTCTTTTGTTCAACAAGGCTTCTCTCAAGTGGGGTTGCTAGCATCATTTACTTTCTTTCTTTGTTTTTTCTTAAGGGAGATGTGGGAAATAGGATTCCGTGAGTTTGGAAGTATGTTTCGGAAAGATCTAGAGTCCAGCTGAAGGCCCAGACTTAGGTATTTGTTCCTGTTCCAGCTTCTCTCCTGCAGCTTTGTATGTGTTAGCTCCGTGACAGATAACAGATAATGGAACCCGGGATGGGAAAGCAAAGGCCTATTTAAAAGATAACCATCTAGCTTGCTAATTGTACCTTGTCTACAGCCAGCTCTTATTCAGAAATGGCATCCAGGATGTCTTTTGTTGCTATATAAAAGGCACCCGGAGGTGAAGGAGGTCTTGTAGCTCACTCCTCCCTACAGTGGCAACTGTGCTTTCACAGCTACCTGGCCCTTCACATCTTCTATGGAAGCAGAGGGTTTGTATAAGAATCTTGCTTCTTCTCCAGAGAATCACCGTTCTCCTGTCTGGTGGAGTGGGGACAGGAAGTAGATGCTACAGGTACAAGTTCACAGTGGATTCCACAGTGACCTTCCTGCCTGCAGATGTCCAGAGACTGGAAGGTAGAGTACATTTGTTGAACTACTGAAAGTATCAGAGCAGGCAGGGGCTTCGGAGGGCCTCTAGTCCAGCCCCCTTCATTTTTGTCTGATGGAAACTGAGGCCCCTAAAGGGGGTGATCGCTTAAAACAGGTTCTCACAGGAGGAATGCAAACCAGAACGTAGTGCTCTGAGGTTCACGCTCCGCTTCACAGCGGAGGCCTTTTCTGCCACAGACTAATATTTGCACCTTCTCCGCCATTATTTCCCCTGAGAGCCAAGATGATCTCGCTGAGTCCCCGAGGCCAGCAAATAAAATGGATTAAAGTTAGGACTGTGAAGGGATCCTGCTTGGGTGGAGAGATTCAAAAGGCATGTGGCACGTGGCAGTGTTGCTGTCCACAGCAGACAGAACTAACTGGTCCTCAGAGCCCCCTTATGTTCTCTTCTGTATCCATTTCGAATAACAGTGGATTCAGCCTGAAATGCTTAGAAGCAGCACAGGCTCCCTGGGACCATCTGGTTCTAAGCATTGGGGGATCTGGGTTCTCTTGCTTCTGGCTTTTTCTCTGTTACCTCTGACCTAGACCGAGTCCCTATGGTAGCAGAACATGATCCTGGAAGAGAGTCTGTCTCTGGCTCCTGTGTAGAAGAGAGAAGGAACTGTCTTATGAGCCCTGCCTTCCTGTCCCACTTTGGGGTTGCCATGCTTAGGACCTATCACAACCACATGCCTGCCCAGGGGTCTCCACCCATGCTGGGTGGGAGAAAGAATAGCTAGCTCCCACAGAAGAATCTGAACACTCGTAAAGAAAGAGATGCCCTGGGCATGTCTACACAGAGCCATGGTGCGTTCGTTTCTCCAGGCATTGGGCTCACCTCTTGGACACCTTGGATCTACCCTCATATGCAGAGTCTGTAAGTTTGTCTTCTCATTAGCCCCGCCCATCTTGGACTGAGGTTGGAAGCATGGCCTTTGTTCGAAGCTAGAGGGGCTTGGGCCCAGGTTTTTGCCAACACCGCGTGGAGGGCTGGAAGCCATCTTCCTTTTCTTTCCACCAGTTCTGCGCTGCCTTCCTCTCCCCTCACACATGTCCTGAGCGCAGCCCTTCCCCTCCATACACCAAAAGCCAGTCAGTCCACTGCACGTTTTCTCTCAAGCTGAGAAAAGAACTTCTGTCTCCCCAGCTTCGACTTTTTTCTGCCTGGCCCTGTTCACTGGAGGAGGCGGAGTGTTCATACTTTGGAAGCTAGAGGAAGCTAAACAATTCCGCTCGCTGCTGCGGGTGGGTGGTGTGTTTATGCGTGTGTAGCTTTCTCTCCATGTGGCACCCTCTTCTCCCTTATCTTTTCCATGGTTCCTGTTTGCTGCCCTCTGCTGAGTGTGATAGGAGATGGAAAGGGAGAAAGCAAGCCCAGGATTTCTTCTCTTTGCTCTTGAGAGAAAGCTGAGCTGCAAATGCTGGATTTTCTTCCACCTTCTCAGGAGAGAAGCCGCCGCCTAAAAACAACATTTGTAAAAACGATTACAATGTTGGGGGCTTAGGGGGATGGCTTAGCAGGTAAGATCGCTGCTCAGCAAGCTTGAGGACCTGGGTTTGAATCTCCAGCACCCACATTAAAAGCCAGCCAGGCAAGGCTGTGTGTGCCTGTTACCTCAATATTGAAGGCAAAGACAGTTGGATTCCGAGAGCCTGCTGGACAGCTAGGGTAACCAAAACCCTTCTGACTCGTGAGTAACCCTGTCTTGGGCGATTAGGTATTTGGTGGCAGAGGAAGACACTGCACTAGGTGTTCTAGTTTCTACATGGATGGGCATGGGTGCACACATCTGGACATTCACATACATAACCATACATACCACACACACGCGCATGCATACACGCACACACACATACAGTGAGTCATGTTTAAAACCTTCATTACATGTATTTCTCCATATCTGATCAGGAAAAAGGACCAGTGTCTCAGCTCATCTTCTACTCCCTCCTGTCTGAGCAGAGGGGAGAGGCCATTGCCTAGGGATTAAGCCTTTCCAGTAGGCCCCTGATATGACCTTCCTGCTCTCTTAGACTGTGGCTGGGCATTGTGCAAGGTTCCAGCTTTGCCACCCCACAGCCCGATTCAGCCCAGGTGGGCCACCTGACATCTGTACCCTGAAATCCCTGGTCCGTGTCACAAGAGTGACACTAAGTGTCTTGGAACTTCTTTTGAGGATGAACCAGTCACAGGTCACGGAGTGCAAAGCTCTGAGCACAGTGCTTAGCTCAGAATTAGAGACCCTGATGACAGTCAAAATGGCCATGCTTCAGCTTGACCTGGCTTTAGATAGGGACTGGTTTCTTAGCTTCTCTGTGGCTGGGAGGTTGGGAAGCGTATACCGTCATTGGAAGGCTAGAGCTCTGGGAGGAAGGTCTGGCCCACACAGAGGTGGCACAGCTTCTGAGCATAGCATAACTGGTTGGTTGATAATGTGGTTTAAATGATGTCACATGTGCCAGTGCTTCTCTTTGCCTGCAGCTCTCGGACAGTTTGGAGCCTGAAGCAGTCTTTGGGTGGTGGTCCCCTCTCACTTCCCACCTGGGAGGGAACCCGAGCATCTTTTTAGAATTATCTCCTCACCAAAGAAGTGTGTTTGGTTGCCGGGCGGTGGTGGCGCACGCCTTTAATCCCAGCACTTGGGAGGAAGATGCAGGGGGATTTTGAGTTTGAGGCCAGCCTGGTTCTACCGAGTGAAGTTTCCAGGACAGCCAGGGCTATACAGAGAAACCCTGTCTCGAAAAGAGAAAAAAAAAAAAAAAGAAGTGTGTTTGGCTACTCTAGCCTCAGGAGTTCTCCGAGCCTTCTTCCTCAGCTGCTGCTTGGATTGAAGACTTCTGGGTGCCCGCTCTCCTTGGCGAGACATCCATGCCAATGTGTCACCACCCGGATCACTTCTGACCGTGCAGACTACTTTTGAAGTCAGGATGCGTCCTCTGTTTGTTCACTTACAGATTGACTAAGGATGCCAGACAAGCTTATGGTTGATTTTCTGCAGTAGCCACTGGCCAGGGCTCGAGGCTTAGCCTGGGGATGGCTTTCTGTGAGCTTCAGGGTGCTGTGAACCTAAGCCTGGAAAGGTGGAGACTTGAAGATGTGCTGAGCTTGAATGAAGCTTTATCCTGGGCTTCCCACACACATCTGGGAGACTTCTGGGCCTACTCCATGCACGGAATGTCCCAGCACCTCTTCTTGCGTTTCCTGTTGGGCAATGAGAACAGCTCTCTGCCAGATGCCAGCAGGCCAGGCTCTGAGCTTGTGTCCTGGTCTAGATCCGGTCTGCGTGGTGACCTTTTGCATGCTCTACTTTGGACTGGGTGCCTACCACCTGCTGCCTTCCAGGGCGGGGTTTGTACCTGTGGGACCAGGACAAGGTGCCTGAACCAGGAACTCCAGCAGAAAGGTGGCTTCATGGAGAACTCAACAGCCTCTCTCTGTAGGGACAACGGCAGAAGGGACCATGTGGAGCTAGGAACTAGTCCTATCTCATTATTAGGCCTGGCTGTTCCTGACTTAGGTCCCATGACTGACCTTCGAAGCATCAAGTTCCTTCTCCCTAAATGAGCATGTTGCACTGTATCACAGTGCCCTGGTGTTATTTAAAGATGGGGTGACTGAGGTCAGCAAGATGCAGTAACACATCTGTGGCCACACAATCAAGCAATGGGGGAAATAGGCTCGTCTGCTTCTGTCCACTGCTGTAGAGCCACTGTCTGTGTGACTGGGTTAAGTCCAGTCTGTCCCCTTCCTTGGAGTACAGAACAAGTGGGAGGTCACCACTGAAGGCTGTAAACCCAGTGCTTGTTCCGATAGCTGTTGCTTCTGCAAGGCACTGAGTGCCCAGTAGCAGTGCCAGGATGAGGGTTCTCAGCTAGACATGGTCCTTTGGCCTCCTAAGAGCCTGGGCCTCCGTTTGTATGCTAGTGCAGGGTTGGTGACCAGGGCTTTTAGGTAATACATTTCCCAGACTGGCTGGGTTGGAACAACTGGTGGAGGTGGGGTGGTTTCCTGTTGCTCAGACATGCTGCTCTCAAGTGAGAACTGTTTCTTCTTGCCTGTTTCCTCCTGAGTATTGATTGTTGTCAGCTGCTGACAGCAGAGTGTGTGTGTGTGTGTGTGTGTGTGTGTGTGTGTGTGTGTGTGTGTGTATTTGTGAAATAACTGGTTTCTAAATTTGGTACCTAATTTCAGCTAGAAGTTAATAGTTCTAGTGCATTGTGGTCTCTAATTTGGATTCCTGGTTATTCTGTTGACAATAAGTCTTAACAGCCGTTTTCTTCAAAAGGGTGGGGGTGAGTGTACTTGTACATATATGCACATGGATGTGAGGGCCAGAGGTCAGATGTCATTCTTTGGGTATTGTCTGCCTTTCTTGAGACAGGGTCTCTCACTGAGACTGAGGCTCAGCCATTAGGTTAGGCTGACTAGTGAGCCTCATGACTCCTTCTGTCTCTGCCTCCCATTCTATTGTTGAGTTAACACTGTGATACCAAGGCTGCCTGCTTGCCATCTGATCTGTTTCTCTCTGTCTGTCTGTCTGTCTGTCTGCCCCCTGCCCCTCGGTGTTTTCACTCTCTCGCTCTCTCTCTCTCTCTCTCTCTCTCTCTCTCTCTCTCTCTCTGGTTCTGGCTTTCTTTCTTCTTTTCCTCCTTCTCCTCCTCCCCCTCCCTTCCTCTTCTTCCTTTTCCTCCTCCCCTTCCTTTTTCATGACTTCTAGGCATTGAATTCTGGTCTTCATGGTTACATGGGAACAACTTTATGGACTAAGCTAAGCCCCACTCCCCATTCTAATTCCCTAGTTTACATGTGTCCTCTAATGGATTCTAAACCATGGCCCATGAGCTACATTCGGCCCAGTAGTCAGTTGTGGCTTGTTCATGGCTGGCCCTTACTTAGTTAGATGTCATCATGTTTAAATGTTAGTAGGTGAAATGCCAGTCGCCAATATCCTGGCATGGATGGGGAGGGTCTCTTGAGGCCCCACCCGCTAGCTGAGGAGCCATTGACAGTTGATAGCTGCTAGAGAAGGGGGAGTCATTTGTCCTTGAGGGTGTGGCTATTGGCAAATTGTCCATGCTCCAGTGGACACACCCCTGTGAGCAGCACTAATTGGATTCAGTGGGTTATTAAAGAAGAAGGCGTGGAGGTGGGAGGGAGGGGGTATGATGTTCAGGGAAGTGAGGGGTGGGCGCTGGAGGAGAACGTGGCCAAATTACGTTGTATACGTGTATGAAACTATCAAAGAACAAATAACACAATCAAAGAATAAGTTGTTTATTAATTCATCTTTTTAGGAAATTTCTTAGTTTTGGTCTTTTGGGTAAAAATCTGAAAGTCTGCAACTAGACCCAGGTGTGAGTACCATAAAATATGTTCTGGGTCCCCTAGCAGCTGCCCCTCTAGAAAGCCCCCATCTCCCTCCAGCTCTCCGAACCCTGCCACGCTCTGTGGCCTGAAGCCTGGAACCTCACCCTTTGAGTTACCAGTTTATGGGAGTTTCGTGGGAGACTCTTGAAAACTTGGTGACGAGATCCTAGGCTGAGTGGGTGAGTTGCGGCTGAGCCTTGTAACTCACAGACGGTGGTTGTCAAACAGACCACGTAAGCTTGTATGCAGACTCCTGCTCTATCTCACCAACATGGGGGTCTCTTGCTTCTCTCTTGGTCTGTGAACTTGGACCCCCTATGTCTAGTGAAGCTCGCTTGTTGCTAGGAGGCTGTAGGCGGTAGGTTGTTCGCAGCTGTGTGGACGTGACCTGCCCTGTTTTCTTCTCTGCTGGTTGTTAGTCTGCTCCGGTTTTCGTTCCTATATTGGGGCTGGATCTTGCAGAAAGTGAGGATAGCTTATTCAGCAATGGGTGACTCCAATGTCTCAGAGTCACTCTAAAGTAGAGGACCTATGTTCGGTCAGAATGGGGTCCCCTGCAGGTACTGGGGGAGGCAATTCAGTTGTATGCAGCCATGTAGGTCTGAGTCCAAGGCCCTTAGATGTAGTGACCACAGTTGAGGGACTTCTTCCCCTGGGGGCTTCTGCCACAGCTGGCCCATGGGCAGGGGAAGCTCCAGCGAGAGCCTTGGCTTGGGGCGGTCACAGTCTTGGGACGACAGCCTGGCCTGTCTTTGCACCCTGGTTCCTTAACAGAGACAGTAGTGGTCACTTATTGAGCTGGTCTGCATTTGACACTCAATGTGACTACCTTTCCTCGGCCTTCTCATCCCCCGGTGAAGGGGGTTCTGCTTGTTGTCACTACACAGACGGGACAGCAGAGGAGGATGCCTAAGTACCTTCCAGGCCTGTGCAGAAATAAGTCCACAATGTGACTGCTCCTACTTAGGCTCCTGGCTCCCAGATTTGTGCTCTTAGCTGCCCAATTTGATTGACCCCAAGGGGCGTCATTTCACCTCTCTGCCTGTAAATGGAGACTGTGTCCTGGTACGTGAGTGGTGCACAGACAGGAGGGAGTGGATGGCTTCCCACCCACGCCTCTTCTTGCCCTCCCCTCTGCACAGTTGTCTGATTCTAGTACTGGGGACTTTTCTTGCCCTCTGGGGTGCAGATCCTGGTCCCTCCTGTCCCCAGCCTGAAGCCTGCTGCTCTCCAGCTCTCCTGGCAGCAAGAAAAAGAGCTGACAGCTCCTGCCAGGGCCTGAACCAGGGAACAATGGTGGACATTGAGAAGGCTGCCAGGTGCCAAGCCAGAGGTAAGAAAGGGACATTTGATTAGTTTCAACTCAAATTGTCAGGTTCTGCTCTCTTTCTCCGTGCAGCGGTTAAACGGCACAAAAAAGGTACGGCTTCCCTCCTTGGGGCTGGTGCCACTTCCTGACTGGGCAGCCATCTTAAGCCGGAAACTCCCAGAGATGGAAGTTCCCTAAGAAAATTCCTTGGTTCTCCACTGTGGCTCAGGGTGACAAAGGATCTCTCAGTTGCTCTCCACTCAGCTTTCCTGTCTCTCCTCAGTGTTTCCTTTCCTAGAAAGCCTTACCTGACCATTCGAGGAGGAATTCATCTGTGTCTTGGAAGTATGTGTAGAACCTACTCCCTGGTGCTAACCCCGTGCACTTTCAGGCTCAGTGGAAGAAAGTCATGTTTTTCAAGCTGTTTTAGCCGGAGCTCTGTTGGCGAGGTTTTGGATGGGGGCCGGGTTAGAGTTGCTGGGGATCCCAGATTATTGAAGGTGAGCCTATACTCCATTCCTGGGAGTTCTACTCCCAAACATGGCCATTGTGTCTGGGGGTAATTTTCGTCAAGAGTTCCCCTGGGCTTGTGGATACTCTGTTTTCTGTTGCAGCTACTCAAATAATGCCATTGTAGAATAAACATGGCTACCTTATGAGTGAACATGCTGTGTTCTAACAGAACGTATCTTTGCAGAACAGGCAGCGTGCTGAGCAGGCAAGCTCTGGTTTGCTGGCCCTGCTCTGGTCTCTTCCTGATAGAGGAGCCCCGAATTGACAGATTGGAAGCCTTCAGGAATTGTATGACCTTGGCCTGGCCCCCAGCTGTGCCTCTTTTGTAAATTGTGCTCACTGAGAGGAGGAGTCTTGAGGGTCCTGCCAGTCCTAGACACACAGTGAGGCCCCGAGTTCTCCCCAGTGGGTCTAGCAAGCATTGTAGCTGAGCAGAGCTCTGTAGGGCAAACCAAATACTCCCTCCCACTGATGCCTCACCCGGTGCCTGCCCCACCTTTCTAAGATCATAGCCCCGCCCTCCTTGTGATCATAGTCCAGTCCATACATACAGTCTGAGAATGTCACAAACAGAAGTCAGAGGCACCTGTCCCTCCTCTAAAACTCCCCAGTAGCTTGCCAAAGCAGCACCCACAATATACTCAGCTCTGTTTATCTCTCCCACCCAACACTCCAGCCGTAGTGGACGCCTTAACACACCAGATGTGTCTCCCCCCATGACCCCGGATGTAAAATGCTTTTCCCAAAGATGGTGTATGACTGGGTCATGATCTTCGAGGTCTCAGCTCCAATGTCACCCCAGAGAGACCACTCCCCGTGTCATCTCTCTGCAGTGTCTCAAACTGAATTGTCCATACTACAATTCGGTTGACTAGCATGGCCTCACTTGTCATTTCCTGGTTCAGGTTTCTGTCGAGCGCCAGGAGGGTAGGTACCTTGCATATCTTACTTACTGCTGCATACACGATATAGCACACAGTAGGTGCTCAGGCTGTCGGCTGAATGAGTGAATGGATGGTGCTTGCTCTTGTCTCGAGCACTCTCTCCTTGCACGTCTCATGTGGACGTTCTGGGACCCTGGTGCTGGGGGATGCTGTGTGTTTTCCTCTGGAAAGAAGAGGGAAAAGACAGCCTTCCTTCTTCCCTGGTGAGATGCGAGGGCTTTGAGAGTGTGAGCTCAGAGTAGCAGCCAAGGATTGTTGCAGAGCTTGGAGGAGCCCTGGCGGGACTCCACTTCTCTTCCCCCAAGAAGTCTCCATCCTCAACCACGGGGCTTGCTTGGTGGTACCCTCACCTGAGGAGGGTTTGATGCATTCCCTTCAGATGTTCTTGGCAATTTCCCTGCGCTGGTATTTTTCCTGCTTGCTTCTTGGTGGGGGAGAAGGTGTTTGCTCCAGGTGGAACTGATATCCTGTCAGTCTGTGGTGGGTCACTGAGAAGAAGGGCTCCTGGCCAGGCCCAGAATTTTCCTAGCTTCACTGACACATAGATTTGAGTGGGGGTCGGGGTGGGAGGTGTTCACATATCTCCTAAGTCATGCATTAAACTCCTAAGTCCCACTACCTCAGAATAAGACCCTACATGGTGGGCAGATGGTAACTGGATGAGGTCATGATGGAGTGGGCACATTCTTCATCCTCTGTGACTGATGGGTCTCTTTAGAGGAGGTGAAGAGACACAGAGGAAAGAGAGCCCTGAGAACCTAGCGGTACCATAAGCCAGAAACACCTGGCCTGCCCAGAGCCATGAGTACTAAATAATCTTAGCCTCTTCCTGTTACTTCTGCTCTGTTTTAGTTTAAAAGAAAGGTTCTCTCTTGAGAGAACATAACGTGTCACACTGCACACATGTGTTCCTTAACTAAAGCCACGCGCCTGATTAGGATCAATAACTCTCTCCATCCCTCCTCCTTCTCTTCCTCCCTCTCTGCACTGTTTTGTTTGTCCCAAGTTCCTACATTGACTGCAACAAAAAAATTTCGTTTTGAGTCCTCACTAAATTGATCTGGAGGATTTCTGTGTGTTAGATACAAAAGCCACCCTCACCCTACCCCCCACCCTGCCACCTCCTTCAGAGCTCACAGCCCAAAGAAAAACACAGACAGGTTCTGGGTGCTGCCTGGGAGACCAGCATCACACTGTGGGATGCTGGGAGACAACACTGGTCAAGGTCAGAAAGGGTTTCTGAAAAGAGATGATGTTTACATAGGCCCAGACCATCGCAGTGTATGCCTAGTGGGACTGCGTCTCCCAGGTGGCAGAAAGGGGACCTTCTCCCAGCAGCAGTGGGGAAGGCAGTAGTACACAAAGCTGCATGTGTCTGGAGAGGTTGGATCTTAGGCTCTGACTGCTGGCCTGGAAGACTGGGAAGCTATAGGATGGTTAAGGCATTGGATGACTGGAGAGGAGCCATGGCTATACAAGAAGGAACTGAGGCAGAGACCAACCACTAAGGTGGAGGGAATGAATCCTTTCATTCATCTTGCTGTATCCAGATGACAGTACTACAGCCACAGCACTTGTGGCTTGAGGTCTCTGAGCTCCAGATGTTGGTGACACTGACTGCTGCTAGCTGTTTTGCCAGGTGTGGTGATAAGCTGCCGCTGTGAACAGACACCATGACCAAGGCAACTCTTATTAAGGACAACATTTAATCGGGGCTGGCTTACAGGTTCAAAGGTTCAGTCGGTTATCATCAAGGTAGGAAGCATGGCAGTGTCCAGGCAGGACATGGTGCAGGAGAAGGAACTGAGAGTTCTACATCTTGATCTAAAGGCAGACAGAAGACTGCCTCCCAGGCATCTAAGAGGAAGGTCTCAAAGCCCATCCCCACAGTGATGCACTTCCTCCAACAAGGCCACACCCACTCAAAAGCCACACCTCCTAGTAGTGCCATTCCCTGGACCAAGCATATTCAAACCACCACAGTGTGGGAGGGGCCGGCCACATAGTATTGTCGGGTGCAGTGTGGAATACTCAAGATATTCATTGGCACGTGAGAAGTAAAGGCAGTGTGTGGGACTGAGAGACACTGGCATGTAGGCAGAGCTAGATTCGTGATCTAGAAAGATCTGTCTTCTAGTTCCTGGAGCAAAAGCGTGCCCAGTTGTGAAATCATGTGGCCAGATTGCTTTCCAAACATTCTGCAGTTCAGGAGTTGAATCATGGATCTCTCTCTCTCTCTCTCTCTCTCTCTCTCTCCTCTCTCTCTCTCTCTCTCTTCTAACATTGAGGCCAGGTGAGTTAGAGAAGCCGCAGGACCTGATGGCTTGTCACGGAGCAGCTATACTAGCTGGGTTTGGCTTCATTCAGCATGTCAGTCACTCCTCAGCTTCTGACTCGGTACTGGATGTGCCCTAGGCTGGCTCTGCTAAGCACTTGACATTCCAAGAAGAAAGGATGTCCTTCCCTGTCCTTGAGGACAGCTAGACGCTGGACAGGTCACTCCAGGGCAGAGTACTTGCTGAGCTTGAGTAAGCAGAGTAAAGGATGCACAGCAGCCCCAGACTGTCTTCCCAAGCTGCTCCTCCCTCCTCCGTGTCCCTCCCCACACTAGTCTCATGTCTGTTGCTATGATAAAATCCCTTGACAAGGGGCTGGAGTGGTGGCTCAGTTAAGAGCACTGGCTGCTCTTCCAAAGGACCCAGCCCCTTGTAGCAGAGAAGTCAGGGGCAGGAACTGGAAGTAGCTAGCCCCATTACATTCCAATCAAGAGCAGAGAGAATGGATGCACACACGCATGCTCAGTGCTCATCTCGTTTTCCTTACTCTTATGTAATGCAAGGCCCAAAGCCAGGGAATGGGCCGGGTCTTCCACATCATTTAATGTAATATAGGCAGTCCCATGCAGACATGCCCACAGCCCAGCCCCATCTACACAGTTTCTTCCTCAAAACTCTTACCCTAGATAATTTTAGACTGTGTTGACGTTGAAACTAACCACCACACTGCCTCAACCCTAGGCTTTTTACATCCTTGTTTTTGTTTTTAAGTGACTTTTATTTTACTTTATTTTAGTGTATGGATGTTTTGCTTGTATGTGTGTCTGTGCATCGTGTGCAAGCCTGGTGCCTGTGGAGGCCAGAAGATGCAGTGGAACTGGGATTACAGACGGTTGTGAGATGTCACATGGATGCTAAGGATTGAACCTAGATCCATTAGGAGAGTAACACGTGGGCTTAACCACTGAGCCATCTCTCCAGCCCACAGGAGCTCCTCGGCCTCCTGTTTCCTCCTCCCAAGTGCTGGGATTGCTGTGCCTGGTCTGACTCTAGGTTTAAGGCCACAGGTTTGACTGGGTTTGAGCTCCAGTTTGGCACGCTACTAGCTATGTGAGCTGGGTTGCATGCTTTAATCTCTGTTTCTCATTTTAAGCTGGCCATGAAAGGCTGGGAGTGCTGCTCAGTGGTGGACATCTGCCTTGTGTCCCTGAGGTCCTGGGTTCCATCCCCAGCTCCATGAATAGATAAATAAATAAATAAAATAATGTGAAGTAAAGGAGCCGGGTCACAGAACCTGCTTCCTGGGTTCTCGTCAGGATTGTGTGTAGTGTGGCGTTTAAGTGCTCCTGTGGGGATCAGAAGACAGTTGTGTGGAGTCGGTTCCCCCCTGCTATCTTGCATGTGTTTGCTGTACCTGCCGAGTCATCTCACCAGCCAGTTATCAGACTTCAATGAGCAGAGAACCTGCCCTGGCCCTACTCCTGGAGTGTGCTGGAGCTCTTCCTGCTGGGTGCTAGGGAAGGCAGCTTTGGGGAAGTGTCTCAGACAGGCATTCTACAGGGAAGCCACTCAGGGAGCCTGGATGCTGGTGGAGAAGCAGGCAATGTAAGATCCAGACCTGGAGACCTGCCTATGGCAAGAACCTGGTGCCAGGGGCCTACCCACCTTTGCTGCCTGCCCAGCTAGCATGTCGGGGCGATATGGCAACCCCTTCTTGTGCATTGTGCTGCTGCCCAGCCCCTTTTAGGGGCCACAGTGCACATATTACTATGAAGGAAACAGGTTTAAAGGCACAGAGACAATAAATGTTTGCTTCTCACGGGTATGGAGGCTGGAAGACTGAGCTCAGCATGCCAGTGGGATCTTCCTGGTAAGAGTTCTTCCTGGTTTACAGATGGTTGAGCCCTTCTGTCCCATGAGTCCTCTGAGTCTGTTCTTAAAAAGGCACTAATCTTATTCATGGGGACCCTGCCTTTGTAACCTATGTCCTATTACCTCCTAAAGTCCCACCTCCAGATACCGTCAAAGTGGCAGCTAGAATTTGAACCTGGACCTGGGGAAGCTTCAGTGTGTAACCCTGGCACTGGTGTGTCTGTTTGGGTCATTCGTGGGATGCCTGCATTGTATTACATGGCTGCCTTGCTGGGCCTGTGAGGTCTCCTGTGATCAAATGCTTTTAGTTTTCCTTGTGACAAAAAGTAACAGACACACTGGGGGAGGAATAAAGACTGTGAATAAGGCCGTGTCTATTCAGGTCAGACTCTGTCACTAAACAAGTTAATTTAAGAAGTTATTAAAAATGCATCTCGGGTTTGGGAATTGAAGCTAACGGCTGGTTGACCCGACTTATTTTCATTACTTTGCTTCTGGTTTGTAAATTATGCCCTGCTCTCTGAGAGTTCTTCAGCAGCTTCCTGCTCTAGAATAGAGACCTGAGCTCTGCCCCAGCCCCTCCGGCCCCTCCCTCCCTGTGCCTCCCCCAAGTGAGGACCCTTCTCACAGCAGGGAGTACTTTCTCCGTGCTTGAACACACATATGCACACATGCATATGCCAAAACCATGCATGTACCCAATATGCGATGCATACACACCAAATATGCACACATGGGCCAAACACAGGCCACACATGCACACACATGCACAAAGCAAACACACACCAAACACACATATATGTGTGTACACACACTGCTCATGTACTACACACACATACACACAGACCAAGACATGCACGCCTGCACACACTCACAACACACAATTTGCACACACTGGAAGCACTCCCACACATCCAGTTCACCTTGCTGGTGCTGAGGTCCCTTTCAGATCTCAGCTCGGCGTCTTTTCCCGAAGTAGGACTTCCCTGGCCCACAGCCCAGTTATGGATCTTCTTCCCTTTAAAGCTCCAGTCTTAGTTTATACAGTCTTAAACTCAGGTTGTTTGACGAGTCCCTCTTGCTGTTAACTATAAATCCACAAGGACAGTAGCTATGTCTGCTTCCTCACCGTTTTATCCCTCCTGTTTTACACAGTACCTGCCCCGTGTCAGATCTTATGAGTGAGAAAAGGAATGAACAAACTTGGATGCTCTCCTGGACCAGAATTTAAAAAAAAAAAAAAAAAGGCATAGCTGGGCAAGAGTCAAAGGGGTGGCATGATGGGCTCATAATCTCAGCACTCATAAGGGTAGAAGCAGGAAGATCTGGAGTTCAAGGTCATCCTTGGCTACATAACAATTTCAAGGCCAGCCTGGGCTACTTGAGACCCTTGACTGGAAAAAATAACAGGTGTAAAGAATGTTAGTGGAGAAGACGGCAGCTTTTGGGTGTGGGCTGTAGTTAAACACAGCAGTGTCGTGATCTCGTTGATGCCTTTATTCTTAGGAGACACACTGACGAATGAAAAATAAAGTTATTTCAATTTTCATGTGGGTCAGAAAAAACAACTGGAGACAGAGAAAGGGAGGAAGGAGAAATGGGCGAGAGGGTAGTAGTCAGGTGCCAGAGAAGGTGGCAGAAGCTGTTTCTCCTGCCTGGTCTTTCTGCGAGTTTAAAATTTATACTAGAGAATTGAGTAAACTTTACTCTTTCCTGAGGAGTAACTCCGAGAGCAAACGGGTACAAGGCTCGAGCTCATAGTAATCCCAGCCCTGCAAAGACTCAGACAGGATTGCCGTGAGTTTGAGGCTAGCCTGAGCTACATGAGGCCCTGTGCTGCCCCTCCCCACTCCAGTTTTTTTTTTTCCTTAAAAGAACAAACAGAAAACCACAGAGGAGCTGAGGACATATCTAAGTGGCTAGAGAGTTTGCCTATCTTGTAAGAAATCCCAGGTTCCATTCCAAGCACCACACAGAGGGAACATGGTGGTACAATCCCGCCCAGAACTCTGGAGATGGAGGTAGGAGGCTCAGGAATTCAAGGTCATCACAAAACAAAAAGTAATAAAATATAAAATCCCATGCATAGAAGTTAGTGAATGAAAGAGAAAGGAGGAGCTGAGAGGAGGAAGAGAAGCCTTCAGTCAGAGGCATACGTCAGGAACCTGCCAGCAAGCACTGTGGCCCTGGGTGGGCGTGGAGCTGTCACTTCCTGTGGAGGTATCTCTAGATCAGGGAGGGTGCCATGCTGTACTGTCAGACTCTGCCAAGGGATCCGTCCACATCCTCCTCTTTTTCTTGTGATGATTTTGATTGCATGAAACCAGGTGGGTCTTAGATTTTCAGTCTGATTTCCAATTTTGTAGATTGCTCTTCTGTTAAAATAAATAAATAAGCCCTCAATTTTCCTGTTGCCCACCTGTTCTTGAACACACTGCATTTCCCTTCTTAGTTATTCATCGCTATCTAAAAAATTATTTTCAAACATGGAAGCTTGACACACGAATATTTATTTGTTCGGAGTTTGGGTGGGTTGAGGATATTGGCTTTGCTGGAAGGTTCTAGCTCTGAGTCCTATGAAATTACAGTTAAGAGGGCAGCTCAGTATGCTTACTTTAAACTGGGCGTGGTAGTGGGTATTTGTAGCTCCAGCACTGGGAGGCTGGAGGCAGAAGGATTAGAACCTCAGAGTCATTCCTGGTGACTAGTGAGTTTGAGGCTAGCGTGGGTTACACGAGACTCTGTGAAAACAAATGAGGACTGGTGAAGTCTGCGTGCCAGAGTTTGACCCCTAGAAGCCATGATGAGAGGAGAGAACCATCTTCCAAAAAGTTGTATTTTTATTGGTCTCTGTGAGGAGGAGGAAGAGGAGGAGGAGGAAGAAGAGGAGGAAGAGAGGGAGGAGGAGGAAGAAGAAGAAGAAAAGGAAGAGGGGAAACAGGGGAAGAAGGAGGATAAATAGGGGGCCAGGAAAGTGACTTATTGGTTAAAGCCCTTGACCTGCAGGTATCAAGACTACAGTGTGGATTCCTACAATCTGTCTAAATGTTAGATGGGCAAGGCACCCCACCTATTATTCCAGATTCTGAAGGCAGAGTCATGGGATCCAGAACAAACTGCTCCTGAGGACTAGCCATATTGATGAGCTCTGGGTTTGATTGAGAAACCCTGCCTCAGTGACTTAAGGTAGAAGAGTGATCAGTGATGTTTCCTGACATCGACCTTAAGCTTTCACACTCACATGTGTGCTCACACGTGTGTGCCTCCACACATGTTAAGCATGCAAGCACAAAGTGAAACACACACAAAATGAAAAGTTTTTTGAAAGATGGTGGACATATCGCAGGCTTCTGGAGCCCCCCTTGCATTGGGCAGTCTGCTCCCAGAGGACATGGTGTAGGAGGAAGCCTCAGTTGCTCATATATGGACCTGTCCCCAAGAGGCTTCAATGCCTTCACACTGTGGCGACAGCTTTCCCTAGACCAAGTGACTCAAGCGGGCATGCTGAGACCACAGGTCCTCTGGTGATGTAGCTCACTTGGTAGAGTTCTTGCCAAGCATGCGTGAATGCCCAGTACTTTACAGAACCACCCATGGTGGCCCAGGCTCACCTGTGACTTAGGTCGAGAAGAATCAGAAGTTCAAAGTCATTCTCTGTCACATTGTAACTTCCAGGGACTATATGAGTCTGCTTCAGACAGAAATTAATTAATTAGCTAATTATTAATTAATCTAGGGCCTTATTATTGTTTTGTTTTGTTTGAGGCAGGGTATGTAGTAGCCATGACTGTCCTGGAACTCACTATGTAGACCAGGCTGGCCTTGAACTCAGAGATCTGCTTGCTTCTCAAGTGCTGGGATTAGTCATTTGCTACCACAGCCCGCTAAATGTAAAACCTGTGCTTCAGCCTGTGTCTCTCTGTGTCTGCATCTGTAGTATGTAGCTGGATAACACACATAACAGCTGTGTATTACCCTCAACAGTGCCCAGCATGCCTGCCCTTAACCTCCTCTGTAGGCCCAGATCACAGCAGAGGTGGATTTTTAGGAAACTGAGCTGGAGCTGGCAACACCACCCCCCCACCCCCCCCCGCACCCCGCCGAGTGCTTTCTCTGTTGAGCAGAGAGCCCTGGCTGGGTGACAGCCTGAGTCAGAAGGGTGCAGGCGTGGGTTATATAGAGTTCTGGAACTTCTCTGGCCCCTGGCAGGTGGAAGGCTGAGCTCTTAGGACCTGCAGTCACAGAGCACAGCCTCAGGACCCTTCTTCGATCCTTCTAGCTGTTGGAGACATCTGGACAGGAAGGGCTTGGTGGGATTGTGCCTCCCCGCCCGCTGCCAGCCACTTATGCTTTTTATTAATAAAAATGCCCCCAAGAAGGCTGAGTTTAGGTCTGAAGTCTGAGGATTCCCAGCAGCTCTCCAAAATCAAGAGCCAGACCTCAAACCCAGTAAGCAGTTTGGGGCGGGGCTTCAAAGTTAGAATGATAGATTCTCTTCTTTACTGACTTGGCGCACCTGCGCCTGGGCAGGGTCACTATGGACCCAGCCCAAGGTTCACTGAGTAAGCCCAGAGGCATGGTTCAAGCATTCACCCTGGGGGATGACAACCCACCTTAAAAACCCTATATCTTTCATGATTTTCTTCATTTCAGACTTAAACACTTCCTTTTTGAAACTTAAAAAACAAAACAAAAACATTTTTTTAAAACTTTGGTTTGGCTGTCGTGGGCCAGTGTTTTAAATACATTCTGTATATCAAGTCTGGATAAATGTTCCCCCAGCCACAGCCTGGCACAAAGTGGCAGGGACAGACCCAGCCTCCTTCTTGGCTGCCCAGGTGACACCTTAGGTTCTCATTTCTTCTCCCCCTCTCCGCATTCACTGGGAAAAACATTTCAGAGGGCAGAAAGGAAAGGAAGGGGAAGAGAGAGACAGGAAACGAGGACAACCCTTACCTCAGAGCGAGGCCCATCCCACCAAGATGAGGATAATAGTAATTCACTGGCTGACCTGAGGCCGTGATTACCTGAGAAGAGACTGGCAGAAAACTACCAGGAACTTCCGTTATGCCAAGGTGGGGCCTGAGGTACCATTGTCTACCCACATAACTGGTGTAATTAAGAAAACTGAATGTCAAGGTCATCTTTAGCTACACAGAGAGGTAGAGGGCAATCAGGGCCGCAGGAGAGCTTGTTTCAAAAACCTCTCATGGAGCTGGGGGGATAGCTCTGTTGGTGAAGTGCCTGCTATGCTGGCATGAGGAGCTAAATTCAGACCCCTACATCTACGTTTTTAAAAAGGAAAAGAAAATAAGTGTGGTATTGTGTAGCCCAGGCGTAACCCCAGAGAGAGAGGACAAAGATAAATGGATCCCTGGCGCTTGTTGACCAGCCAGCCTAGACTAGAATTACAGGTTTAGTGAGAGATCCCCGTTTCAAAAAATAAAGATGGAGTAGGATTGGGGATTGACACCCAACGTAGACCTCTGACCTTCCAGCCTCCCAGTGTGTGCTTCCCAGTTTGTGAATATATATTAACATGGATGTGCTCACACACACACACACACACACACACATGCACACAATAGTGTTGAAGGAATTGCTGACAGCTTGAGCAGCAGAGTGGAGGCTGGGAATGGATCCTAGGAGGTGTCAGCAGGCGTCCGTCCTGGTCTGGGAAGAAAGCCGGGCCAGTGGCCTTCCCAGGTCTCAGCTAGTCTCAGCTTCAGTAACTCCAGAACGTGGAGGTGACCTGCTCTCCCTTGCCTTTACTCCACGGCCATCACTGCCTGTTCTTTCTGGACATAGCTAGGCTCTCCCTTACCTCTGAGCCTCTGAGAAAGCAGAGGCTTTTCTTGAGTGACAGTGGTTTGAGCTTGTCACTCCAGCACTCAAGAAGCTGAGGCAGGAGATCACTACAACAAAGTCCCAGGCAAGCCTGAGCTACAGAGTTAAGCCCTGCCTCATTCCTACTGATTAACTAGTTAATTTATTAGGTAACTAGTTATTGATGGATAGTCATGCTGTAGCATACGTTGAAGACCTGCTAACTGCCTCCTGAAGGTCAAACTCGGCTTCTTCAGGCCTCTCTCTCTCTCTCTCTCTCTCTCTCTCTCTCTCTCTCTCTCTCTCTCTCTCTTTCTCTCTCTCTCTCTCTCCACCCTTCCCTCCCTCCCTCCCTCCGTCTGTCTCTCTCTCTCTCTCCTGTATTCCCAGCAGCTCTGGGTTCTTAGGGTGTTGGTTTTGGCCCTCAGCCAGGGCACGGTGGGTCTCCCAGCACTGGACACCTGAAGGCCTTCCTCTGCTCTAACTGCCATGGCTTCTCTAGCTCTGGGTGTGAGGGACCTAGTGACTAAGTATTGTCTGTGACAGTATTGTCACCTTCTCTCTTATCTAATCCCTGGCTTCTGCCACTGGGCTTTTGTTGCTTCCTGTTGAGGGTGTTGTGGTGAGAGAGGCAGCGGAGACCTGAGCTGGGGGGGTGTTGGGGGTCAACTCTGGCAACTCACATGGGTGCCCTGTGCTGGCCTTTGAAGGTTCCTTCTCCTAACTCTCTTTAAAGGAATAAGGATAATTTTAAGTTATCTGGGCCCATAGTTTTCGTGTTGCAAGTCATAAGGTCACTGATGTGGCTTCTGTCTAATTGAAGATTACTCTGAGAGGCCATGTATACAAAACATGCATACTTATGTATCCCTCAGATACATCCACTGGCCATCACGCTGGGCCAGGCTGTAACTCAGGGTAGAATGCCTGCTTAGCATGCAGGAAGCTCTGGGTTCAATCCCCAGCACTGACTAGAACTGAGTGTGTTGGGGTCTATGGGATGGCTCAGGGGGAAAGGTCCTCTCTGCCAATCCTGAAGGCCCCAGTTTCCTGTTTAGTACTCACATGGTGGAAAGAGAGAACTGGCTCTTACAGGTTGTCCTTTGGCACACACCTGCCCACATACATGCACGAATATGTGCATTCAAATTAGCTAATAATAAATGTAGAACTTGGTGTGGTGGTGCACACCTATAATCCCAGCACTAGGGAGGGAGGTGGAGGCAGGAGGATGAGGTTAAGGTCATTCTCAGCTATAAGAGATCCCGCGTCAAAAACAAAACATACACAAAACCATCAAGCACCTGCAAAATCCCAGTGCCTACCTCAGCATCCCCAAAACCCCTTCTGGTTAAATTCATAGTAAGCCATAAATATCTGAAAGTTGAGACTTTGTAATAATAAAAGGCAACCTTTTCAGCCTACCAAACAAAAGGCTTCAATTGTGGAAGAGGCGCCTGTTTTTCAGAGAGCCTGAATCTGACCACCGTTGGTGGTTTTGGATGGCTAGGCAGCAAGACAACCCGATTTCACATAAGCAAGAAACTTCCTTGGCTTTCAACTTGAGAACGGAAACTGGATGATTCCCTTGTTCTATACAGTATCGACCCATGAAAGAAAACCTCCACTGACCTCCGGAGAAGGGAGCACCCTCCGCCTGCCCCGGGTGGCCATGCTTTAATTATAAGAACATTACCTTTTACCTCCTGGTCAATTTGTTTCCCCGTATGCTCAAAGGCTTAGTGGGAAGCCTGCCCATAAAATATCACCCCAACAAGTATTGAACGGCCAGGATGATGAATTGACCAGCCCTCGGCCTCCTGGAGAGCTCACAGCCTTGGTTTCTTCCTCCCCTCCTCCTCTCTCTCAATCTACCCCTGCCCCCCCACTCCCCCACCCCCACCTTGCACCTCTTCTCTCTGTCCTGCTCCCACCTCCAGCCTTTTGTGAACTGCACGAGCTGCAGCTGGAGAGATTCTGGGACAGCCTTGTCTCCTGGTCACCTCCAGCCCCAAGATGTGATAGGGTGGCATGCTAGCCCTGTTGCCTCCCTGTGTTTATGTTGAGGCTGGGGTGGGGTGAAATCTGAGGCTGTGGGATGGGAGCCTTGGGCTCCCTTCTCTGTGGAGTTGTCATCTAAGTCTGTTAGCCTCTCTCTCAGCAGCCATCGCTAGCCCCTGCTGTGCCTGTCCCCTCCTCTCAGGGTGGAAAATCAGATGGTGAGAAGTTAGAGAGAGCTCCCCACCCCCACCTTGCCTCTGAATGAAGCAACATCAGTAAGGGGGAACAAACAGGATGATAAACTTTGACCTTTGTCCATGAGGGCTCAGCAGGTAGGTGTGCCTGGTCTACATCTTGACCCTGTCACTGTCAAGGAATGGGAAGTGGGAAGGAAGAAACTGCCAAGAGGCTGGGCCTTTTAAAAACCCTCAGTGTATCTGTCTGTAATGGAGATGATAGTTTCCAACTTGACGGGCTTGTGCGGATAGGTGGGCCCCGTGTCTGGCAGGTTGTACCGCTCAGAATCCAGTGTTCTGCTGAGATCCTTCTCTCTTCAAGCATGCTGCTTATCTGGCCTGCTTTGGTGTGAATCAAAACATTGGGAGAGGTAGAAGGAAGGGAACTGGCCTTCTGTGCACCCCCTGCCAGCTTTCTCCCAACCCAGGCCTGACTCTCCAGTCTATCCAGTTCCTACCTCCCAGGAGCAGAGCAAGCCCCTCTGTCTTGTGGTCATGGTCAACACGTCTTAGCTGGCCAGCAGGCCTCCCCCAGCTCTCAGGCTTCCCCGTCATCCCAGAGTCCTCCCAAGCCTTCCTGACCTAGGAGAGTGTCTCCAGAGTTTCGTCTGAGTCCCTCAGAGACATTAATTAATTACAGTAGAAGTTAGGGATCAGGAGCATAGGATTTCTCTCGTCCCATGTCCAGCTGTCTCTGAGCAGGTACCCAAGGCTCAGTGTCTTGTAGAGTGGGGACTCTAGTTTTACAAGAGTACAGTGACATGGTTACAAGGCCTGATGACAAAATAGCAGGAGCTTTAGAGTGCTAGCCATAAGCAAGTTCTAAATGAGATGGAACTTACATTCCCTCATGGCAAGCATGAGGGCTGATTCACTTTTGAAAACCTTCTAGAACCTTCTTATTGCTTTTGCCACTTGCTGCTTTAAAATCAGCTTACAGCTTCCACTTTGGTTCCTGAGCCCAAAGGTAGGAGGCAGCCCATGGCAGTGGCAAGAGGGGGCGAGGCTAGGAAGGGGAGAAGGGTATAGGCCAAAGTGTCTCCTCTCTCAGCCCTGGATTTCTTCAGCCAGGGAAGAGGTAGCCATCCTTGTGGGGCCTGTGTGGAGAAGCCTGAAGCCTGCAATTTTCCTTCACCCTGCTGACCACCACTTGTTCTGTTTGATCTTCGTGAAGAGTCCACTCTGTACATCATCATTTTTTGGCATTACCAGAGACTGGATCCAGGCTCTCGAGCCCTCGAGGCAAGGGCTTTGCCACTGAGCCATGGCCCCTCTCTCCTTCTTTCTTCCTCTCCTGTTGCATTCCTTGAACCCTGTTCTGCATGACAACCACAGCCATCTTCCAAAGCACAAGTCTGTGCATGTCCCTTCCCAACTCCGAACCGACTGCTGGCCCCCATAGCCATTAGGATAGAACCCAGAGTTCTTGCTACCCAGCCTGGCATGATCCAGCCTCTACACTGTCACCAGCCTCTTCTCCTGCTGTCCCCAGCTTCTTCCCCCCCCCCCAGCCCTGTGCTCCGCCTATTGCCCAAGCTGGGAAGGGCTTCCATCTTAGACAGCTCCCCCCAACCCCAGGTTCTTCACACAGTCAGATCCCCACTGAGACATCGCTTTTCTTAGCAAATGTTTCTCCACTGTCATTCAGACTGCATAAGTGGCCTCTGAGCCCTGGGCTTGTGGATGTGTCCGCTCCTCCTACATCCCAGCACAGCCAAGGTGACCTTGGCAGCATCTCTTCCCAGCCCAAGGCTGTGTGTGCTTCTGAGGGCTGTATGTTCGTGCTTCACTTCCTGCTGCAACCCCCACCTCTAGCACCATGCCAGCCAAGCCACGGAAGACAGGATGGAGCGTTACCACACCTAGGAACCAGGCACCTGTCAGACTTGCACATAGCTTTTGGGCCTGTGCCATGTCCTACCTGCTAGAGACAGAATTCTTAAAGAAAGAAACAGAGAGAGAGAGAGAGAGAGAGAGAGAGAGAGAGAGAGAGAGAATATTTTCCACAGTGTGTATGTGTGTGTGTGTGTGTATTGAATGCTCTCTCCCAGAGACAGAATTCTGGACATGGCTAGACAGTCATTTCCCTGAGTGTGACAAGACCTTGTAGCCATTTGGCCCAAGTCCAGTGTTCACAAAACTGGTACTTGACCTAGAGACAGACAGTGACTTCAGTATGGTTCTAATACTGTATCTCCCTCCCTGTCCTTGCTCTCCTTCACCTCATTCCTCATTCTCCCCTCCCTCCCTTCTGTACGTGGGTGTGTGCCCACACACGCGCGCAAAACACACACATACACACACACACCCGTGAGATGACATAAAGGCCTGATACTTCTCACACTCCCACAGTATTGATCTTTGGGAGAGTGTCAGGAAGTGCAGGAGAGAAAATTTGCCTCCTTGCAACCTCAGTTCTGAACAAGGGAATCTTGGCAGGTTGTTAACTTCCTCTCTGTTAAAAGAGCTTCGCTTCAGAACACCGCTACTTATTTTTAAAACTCTGAAGAACGACTTTGGTTCTGTGACTTGGGTGGTTTTTTTTTTTTTTTTTTTTTTTTTTTTTTAAATACAGGAAATTCCAGATGGTTTATTTTTCTGTCTGAGAAATTGTCTGTAGGAAGGAGAATGATCCGAATGGTGCTGAGAGGTCTGTCTGGGAGGCAGGGCCCACGTGGACAGAGTATAGTCAGTGTTTGCGAGGTGCTAGACCATGTGGCCTTTCTGCATGTCTTCAGGGGAGAGCCTCCATCCTCTTGTATTCCACCAGCTCCCAGGTAGTGGGAAGAGCCAGGCTCCACACAGGAAAGATCTGGGCTGAAGGTGGAACACTCAGAACACTGAGGGTGAAGGGAAGCCCTGAGGAACCCAGCAGTTACATTTCTTGGAGAATTTAGCTGTGGTAAATACCTGTGTGCTGCCAGTGGGAGGGAGGACTTACAGCAAGGCTCCTGGACATGAATGTGAAGAGTCCTGAGAAAAACCTTCCACTTGAATGGAGGAAGAATTTTTCCAGAAATAAAGTCTTACCAGTGAGTGTCTTCCAAAGGTCATGAGTTCTCGAAGCAAGGGATATGATGAAGGCTGGGACCTTGTGTGTAGTAGGCCCATTGCAGAGTTCTGAGTGAGGAAAGGGCAGCCTGGGCTAGGGTATGTCCTAGCACAGGACACACCCTAACTGTTGGAAAGGGTCAGAGGGCCTTATGGGGCTGGGTCTTCGGGTTTTTCAACAAACACTTGTGGGTTTTGTCATAGGGACCTGCAGTGCTGTCCGAACACAGCCCTCCGTGTCTTCTGGATGGGTAGGTACTTTGAACCTTATTATGGAGATAGATACATGACCCTGCAGGAGCGGAATCATTGCGACCCAACAGATCCCTGGGGCCAGAACAACTGAGGCTAAGCAGTTCCAGAGGAGAACCCATAAGGCTCAGATGCAGGCAGCTTCACTACCATCGCTGCCATTTAAAAACAAACTCTTTTCTTAAAATAGGAGTTGGCATGGGGATGGGATAGGGTGGGGTACAGGAGTGCCTGGTGTTTCCCTGGCAGGTACTGGCACACAATTCCATGTCTTAAGAGCAGCAAGGTAAAAGATGCTGTCCTGTCCTTTTCCTGTACTACGCCAGGGCTCAGGGTACCTCAGGCTGCTTCAGAATGAAAGCAGGAAAGAGCTAAAGCCACAGGAACGCACCCTGATGGGGCTTTGTGGCCTGGCAGGAACAGGAGCATTGAGGAGTGAGCCCTACCAAGAAGGAGCTCCCTCCCCCCAACTAAGAACTAATCACACCCAGACCACAATGAGGCTCTCCCCAGGCCACCATCTGCCCATCTTCCTGCTCCTGCACTCCTGGTTCCAGTAGCAGCCTTGAGCCCCGCGGGGGCTCTGCACACTGAAGTAATCAAGCCTACTCCCCAAATTGTTCCCCCCTTTTAAACAAAAGCCTTTTAAATTAAGCTTAATAATTTGTATATGTATGTGGGTGGTGTTCCACAGTCTGTGTATATATGTAGGCCAGAGGACTTCTTCTCTCAGATTTTCTTTTTGATAGCTTAATTGTAAGGTTCAAGCATGGACCTTGTAGGCAACCACGTTGTATTGCAATGTCAAGTGATTGGACATGCTTGTAAAGACCTTTGTGTAGAGGGACTCTGAAAGCCGTGTGCCTTTTGCCTGGCTTTTTTTTTTTTTCCTCGTTAGTTATGATTTCTCTAATATGCCCATGGCAGAGAATAAAAGCACACCCAGACCTTTTTCTAGGTATTGGCAGGAACAATCAGGTATGCTCCATAGACATGAAAGGAAGAGGAAAGAGGGAAGAGGGAAGAGGGAAGAGGAGGCAGCCAGGAGTGTTCTGTTAGTCCTAAGCTTAGAGGAAGGAAGTGGTAGTGGGTACGCCTTGACCCTTTGTCTCATCTAGGCACTGCTCCACGGTCCACGGCACAAGCCACAAGCCACAAGCTGTCCTGTCCCAGACTTCGAGCTCCTTTCTGGCATTTGGTATACTGTCTGTCTGCTTGATGCTTCTAAGCTGCGTGGCTTGTGAACATGCTTAGAACCTGGGCTTCGGTGCACAGTGGCTTCTCTACCGAGTCCTCAGCACCTTTCATTTATGAATGAGTCTCATTTCAGAGTCTTTATCCCCGTTCCTCCTGCCGCTGCATATCCATTTGGACATAGGGGTAGGAGGCTCTCTGCTCATTGGGAAGGGAGAGCCAGGGACTCAGTGACCTGTGAGGATCTTCAAAGCACTGGGAAGACACTAAAAGAGAAAATATTCCAAGCAGTTTTACAGAAAGTGAGTTAGAAAACCCGTGTCTGTGTGAGTCCAGATCCCACCTCTCCAGTGCTCGGTGACTCCAGGTGAGCCAAAGAGCCTCTCTTTATCTTCGTTGTATCTTTAGCACCAAGGGATAACTCTCATCTGCCCTTCTTCCAATTGGTTATTGAAGGATTTTTGGCTAGTGTACATTGTTAAGTTCCTATAAAAGTTCCAGTTAGGTACACTCATCCAGTGCAAATAAGATTTATTTATTCAGCTCCCTTATTGCTCATGCCTGCCATATGCTAGAAACGGTTGTGTATAGTGACAAAAACCACACCCAGCCTTCTGGAGGCTCCCACTATAGTGGGAAAAAAAAATCCCAACCCAGCTAGATGGCAAATAAGCCAGCTAATGGTAGGACTGATTTGTGGTCCAGATGCACAGAGGACCAGGAGGTCTGCAAAAGAAACTGAGGGGACATTCCTGTCTCCTTCTGAAAGTTCCAGTCTGCTAGAGCCACCCAGGACCTCATCATGTTCATTCGTTGGAAGGACCTAGGCACACAAACACCCCAGGATGCAGTGACACTGGAAGCTTACGACCCATTCTTTATAGGGGGAGAGGGACATGGGACATGGGTGATCTAGCAGGTAGCCTGGAGTCGGCCCAGACCACTAACAATAATAGCTTCGACAGAACAAAGTTCCCTGGCTCTGGAGAGGTCTACAGCTCTGGGAAAGTTGGGAACAGAAGTTGTCATGGTGCACCATGTCCTTGAAGTCTCCAAAAGAAACAAAAAACCATGTCGGGCTGTGGTTGAGGGAGGATCTTTTGAAAGCGGCCTTCTATGGAAGAAGGCTGGAAGAGGGGGTTGGGGCGGAATCTCTGGGGTGACAGGGAGGCTTGGCGAACTTACTGCCAGAGCTCTGACCTTGGAAGAGTGCTTCCTGAGCCCCAACAGTATGGCTTAATCAGGTTGTGGCCTGAAGCTCAGAAGACTGTGTCAGCAAGCAGGGTTATGGAGGTTGGAGACTCCTAAGGTTTCTGGGAGTGGGTTTACTAGAGGCTGTTGAGGAGCAGTGTGGCACAGGCTAGTGAGGGCAGCATGGTGGGAGCCCTCCACGTGGGCAGAGCAGTATCCCCTTGTTCCCATTGAGTACTTTCCACTTTATCTCTTGTGTTCCTTCCTATTCTCTAAGTTTCGGAGTTACTAAGTCAGTGGAGGTTTGTTCTGAATCCCAAAGCATTCTTTAAACATACTCATGGGCTCGATGAGATGGCTCAGCTGATTACCAAACCAGACAACCTGAGTTTGAGTCCCCAGACCTTGTATGATAGAAAGAGAGAACTGACTCATGTTGTCCTCTTGACCTCCATACATGCGCCACCCTCCCATGCACATAAACCTGATAGATTAAAATGTAAGAAAACATGATCGGAATATCGAAGGGAGAATACCGTGCCATGATGTCAGTCCCTGGGCTCTCGTCAGCCCTGCCGCTCTGACCTTGGACAGATGGTGTATCCTTTCAGATCCTCTATCCCCACCTGTACCCCAGGGACAGTCCTCTCTGCTCCATCCCTCGGAGGGCGATTATAAAGCTAAAGCATGAACATGCTTGCCTTTGCTTTAGAGGTGCTGTGTATGGGAAAGAGACCTGACCACAGGTGGGTTCTCTGCATCACGGGTCCATCGGGCTTCGGTGCCTGGGTGCTCTTGGCACGGTTTGCTGAGGTCAGCTTGGATCAGGTGGATCTGCAGATGGGAAGCCATTCCACGTGCGTCCTTCCAGTGCTGCAGAGACAGGATTCCGAGGAAGGAAATGAATAATGAATGAGTGTTTGTGAAGTCAAGCTGCTTCTGGAAGGATTCTATGAACAGGAAACAGCGAATGTGGACAGTCTTGTATTGCTCTCTCTGCAAGAGACTGTCACCAGCGAGGGCTGCAGCCTCCAAAAGTGTATGTGGTACCAAGGCCACGGGATCAGAGAAATAAGGCTGTGGTTCTTCAGAGTGTCACCCCTGGGGGGGGGGTGTCCTGAGCCCCTGCCCTGTGCCTTCAGCACAGCAAAGCGGTCATTCAGCAACATGTGGCTATCAGCTGTCATCCTTGTTTCTGGTGGGCACGTGGTAGGCCGAACCCCACAGTTGAGGTAGGCTGGAGACAAGCCCTGGAGAGTAAGCAGAAGATGGTGATACTCAGCAGACCTGGCCAGAGCGATGGGTGCTGGAACACAAGGGAAAGCTGCTTGGCAGAAGTGCTGTTGGGTAAATGTCTGAAGGATAAGATAGCCCCAGGGGCAGACCCTGGGATGAGGCCAAGGCTCCTCGGGTGGCTTGGCTGGTAAGGCCTGGTCTTAAGGACTGAGCATAAGGACCAGGAGCAGAATGATAGAAGATCTTGGAAAAGGGAATTTGTGACCCAGGGAAAGAAGTCTGGATTTTCCCTATTGTCTTTGGGAAACAGAGTGCTAAGCCAGAGGTGAAGAGTTGGGTCTGTATTCTGCAGGGCTGACTGGCTGCAGTTGCTGGGTGGAGACTTACCCAAGGGGAAGAGGAGAGCTGTCTATGGAGATCAGGCTGGCCCCAAACTCAGAGATCCATTTGCCTCCGCCTCCTTGAGTGCCGAGGTTAAAGGTTTGTGTCACCATGCTGGATGTCCTGCTTAGGGTTTCTATGGCCATGATGAGACCCAGCTGGGGAGACTCAGGGTTAGACTCAGAGAGCCTTCAGCTTTGTGGATAGAGCTGTCTTCCCATTGGAAGGGCATCTTCAGCTGGTATGGCAGCCAACATCTGGTTCACCAACAAGCCTGAGTTCTTCTGCACCATGGGTGGGGCCCCGGCAGCAAGTTCTAGGGTCACATGCTCTTACTTTGCAGAAATGAGATAATTTAACCAATCTCACCAGTCTCTTGCACTGATATTTCCCCTCCTTTGGGATGGGGCCATGGACATTTTTTTTCAGCTTCTGAGGAGCAGAGCTAAATTGGGACACATCTGTCAGCATTTGCAAAACACCCCATGTGCATGCCTTGTTTCCCTCCCTTTCCCTCATGTGCAGGGGATTGAATGGCGGGCCTTGCACATGTTAAGCTAGTGGTATAAAGTGAGACATATCCAAACTTTCCCTTCTCTCCTCCCTTTCAAATTTTTGTTGTTGATGATTTTTGTCTTTTGTTTTAGAAAAGGGTCTCACTATCCTATTGTGGAACTTGCTATGTAGGTTAGGCTGCCCTTGAACTCAGAGATCCACTTGCCTCTGCCCCGAGTGCTGAGCTTAAAGGCTCATGTCACCATACCGGATGTCCTGGTTAGGGTTTCTATTGCTGTGATGAAGCACCATGACCAAGGAGGAAAGTAGGGGAGGAAAGGGTTGATTTGGTTTATGCTTCCACATCCTAGTTCATCATAGAAGGCAGCCAGGACAGGAACGCAAACCAGGAACCTGGAGGCAGGAGCTGACGCAGAGGCCATGGAGGGGTGCTGCTTACTGGCTTGCTCAGTCCACTTTTTTTTTTCTTTTTCTTTTTTTTTTTTTTTAAGATTTATTTATTTATATTATGTATGTGAGTACACTGTCACTCTCTTCACACACACCAGAAGAGGGCATCAGATCTCATTACAGATGGTTGTGAGCCACCATGTGGTTGATGGGAATTGAACTCGGGACCTCTAGAAGAGCAGTCAGAGCTCTTAACCACTGAGCCATCTCTCCAGCACCTCAGTCCACTTTCTTATAGAACCCAGAACCACTAGTCAACAGATGGCACCACCCTCAATGGGCTACACCTCTCCCCCACACCACCCATCAATTACTAATTAACAAAACACCCTACAGGCCTGCCTATAACCTGAACTTATAGCCACATTTCTCAGTTGAGGCTCTTTCCTCTCCAGTGACTCTAGCTTGTGTCAAATTGACACAAAACTAACCAGCACAGAGGCCTTCTTCCTAATTTTGGGTCGTGGCTGGTTACTCAGGCTGGGCTTGAACTACTGATCTTCTTGCCTCAGCCTCCCAAATAGCTGGGATAACAGGCCCAGGTTGTCAGGCCTGGCTTTCCTCTTCTTCCTCCCACTCCCACTCCTCCTCTGACAGGGCCTCATATAGTCCAGGCTTGCCTTGATCTTGCTATATAGCTAGGATGACCTTTTCTAGTCCTGCTTTTACCCTTGAGTGCTAGGATTATAAGCACGCAGCACCACTCCCATGTATGCAATGCTGGAGACCAAACCAAAGGCCTAATGCACATTCGACAAACACCCTAGCAATTTGGCCCCACTCTGGGTCTCGTTCTCTTTAAGGAACCTCCCCACAGGTCCCACAAAGCCAAATTGGGCCACGGAGGCAGTTGCAGTTTTTCCTCCTCAGAACTTTAATACCTGATCCTATGTTAGTGACCAGGCCCTTAGCTCCAAGGCAGGAGAAAGTCCCAAGGTTGTGGGGGTTAGTGTGCAGATAGCCAGAGGACTGCTTGTTCTGTTCTTGGTGTAGAGTGTGGCTGTTAGCATCCACGGGTTTACTCTGCATTGTTCTGTGTGTGTGGTCAAGGCGTTTGCTCCTTAGGAGAAATCTGTGAATAGTTAGTTAGTTTGCTCTGTATGGGAGGGAAGTGGGAAGGCATGAGGTCAGGGGACTTGCTGGAACCGTCTCACAGGTAGATTCGGAAGGTCTGTGTTTAGCAGGGAGTCAGTGTAGATGCACAGGACTTTCCCTGTTTAATCCCTCCTCGTGCGTGTGTGTGTGTGTGTGTGTGTGTGTGTGTGTGTGTGTGTGTATGTGATATGTGAATGTGCATGTGTATCTATAGCTGCAAGTGTGGAGTTCAGAAGAGGACTTTACCTTCCAGTTTGTTTACTGGATACAGGGCCTATTGTTTTGCCAAAGCTGAGCCACACTAGCCAACCCACAGGCTTCCATGGATTCTCCTGCTACCACCTACCATCCTACCAAGAGAGCACTGACATTACAGACACTTGTTACCAGGCCCATGGTTATATGATTCACGGATATTCAAACTCTGGTTCTCATGCTTGTGTGGCAAGTGTCTTACCCAGGGAGCCATCGTTCCCAATCTGGGTTTTAAAATGGGCCCAGTGTGTTCGGAGTCCTGGCTATAGCTGGTGCTCTTCAGCCCTCCATGTGTCGTGGATAGTACACAGGCGTGATACAAGTGAGTTCCCCACTCCTGGAGGTCAAGGGGAGGCTGGCAATTCCTGAGCAGGACTCCTGAGCGGAAGCCTCAGTGCCACACAAAACACGTTGTGTGAGACAGACTTTAACTGTGAGATCCTCTGAGCCCTGAGAGTCTAGGGTTTGTCACCTGCCCTCCCACATTGTCCCTGGAAGTAGAGGGAAAACGCCAGAGGGAAGCGGCCTTGTATAGAACTCTGTGGGAAATGGGGACAGCATGGGAACTTGGAGACCTCGCTTTTGACAGCTGACTGGGTGCTCAAAGCGCAGTGCAGACTTGCTTCCTGTCCCACTGCACAGAAAGCACTCAGCAGCTGCAGGTTGGTTGTGATGGTGTTTTAGAGTGCTTGGGGTTGACCCTTGGATCATGGAGCATAGGCAGAGCCAGGTACTTCAACATCAATAGGCCCAATCTGAGACCTGCTCTCTGTCCTGCAAGGTTACAGTTTTACAATCTGTCCCGTCATCCAGCCACCAGATTCCCTGCTTCAGATCCAGGAAAGGGCCATAGGGGTCAGTTGACTCTAATTCCTCAGTGTGGTGTGTGTGTGTGTACGAGTGCACACACATGCACATGCATGTATGCATGCATGTGTTAGAAGACCAGAGGTGGAATTGAGGTGACTCTGGATATTCTGTCATGGCTATGCCGTTAGCTTTCAACATCATGAGTAAGGTGTTCAGTTCCTCTACAAAGGAGGCATGAACGTCAGGGCTGGACCTAAATTTTTTCATCAATGAATTCTTATGAATAATTCAGTCAGGGCAGTGCTTTATAGGGTTTCAAAGGACTTTTCATGTACACGATGTCATCAAATTGTCCTAACAGCTGGAAGCTGGTATTGCCTACATTTTGCCAAAGAAGGAACCGAGTCTAAAAGGCCCAGGAGGAGCAGGGCACCGCAGATGTTCACTGTTTCATAACAGTGTGTCTACAGGCGTGCCGTTTGCTCATTGTGCTAATGACAAGCCCTATAATGTGACAGTGATAAAGCCCCTAGGCTTCTCCTGTTCACAGTGACACCTCTACCCCTCACCGGGACAGCATCTTGTTATGTAGTCCAGGATGATCTGGAGTTCATAATCTTTCTGCTTCTGCCTCCTGAGTGCGGAGAGCACAGGTGCTGTGCGGTGTGGGTCACTGTGCCCTGATGCTGCGCCTCTCTGTCTCTCTCTCTCTCTCTCTCTCTCTCTCTCTCTCTCTCTGGTGTGTCTGATTGGACTGGGAGAGACCAGCAAGATTAGCCAGACCCCAGACTCTGCTGTGTGCACTCCCCTAGTCTGTCCCTCCAGCTGTGACTCTGGACAAGTGACTTCATCAACAATCTCGGGTGTAAAATAAGAATAATCGCAGCATCTGTCGCATGGAATAACCGCAGGAATTCCATCAGATAGTCCACATACAGTGTTCAGGCCGGTGCCTGGCCCATTGCACTGGTTTATTTACCTATAGGCAGAACCGAGGACTGAATCTTGGGCCTCTTGCAAGCCAGGCAAGAGCTCTAGCCCTGAGCTACAGCTACAACCCTTGATCCCAATCCTAGCTGTCATTATCTCCGTTCTTGAAATTATTGCTTTCATGTACTAAGTATATTCATCTTGTTTGGACCGCTTTATTTATTTACATATATGTAATATATATTATTTATATATAATATATCATATTCTAAACATGAACACACACTTAAAAATTTTTAATTTTTTTAAATTTATTTTTTAAATTATGTATATTGTGTGTCTCTGTGGGAGCACACGTGCCGTGGGGCCATGTGGAGGTCAGAAGACAACTTTGTGGAGTTGATTCTCTTCTCCCACCTTTTGGTGACATTCTCCTTTCTGTTGCTGTGATAACACATCCTGAAAAAAAGCCACCACATCCACAGTCACAAGCAGCAAGACATCAACGCACGCACACTGAGCTCTTGGTAGTCTTTTGCTTCTCTTACTGTCCAGGACCCAACCCCAGGGAGTGGTGCCACCACATTCAGAATCTGCTGCAGACATGCCCACAGGCCAACCTGAGCTAGACACTCCCTCATGGACTCATTTCTCTCCCCCAAGTCCTTCTGGATTTTGTGGCGTTGACAATTAAAACCATCCTTCATATTCGGTTTAGGGGAACAGACTGAGGTCATGCAGCTATGTGACAAGCATCTTACCTACTGAGGTGTCTCACTGACCCCTTGAGTTTTATTTAAGACAAGGTCTTGCACTGTGGTCTAGGCTGGCCTCCAACCCTTGATGATCCAGAGTGCCACCCAGCCCAGCTCCTTAAACATCTGTCTGGAAATCCCAGGCCTTGGGTTTTCTTCTTAGCATCTGTCAGAAGTGGTTTTTTTTTTTTTCCAGAGCTCCACCTGAATTCGCAGGGAGCCCCCTTGAAATCCACTGGAAAGCCTGTTTTATCTCTGCCAACCCACCGAACACCCCAGTGAGATGGAGAGGGAGGAGGGAGGTTCTGTATGTAATTTATGACACCACTCCTCACTGCCATTTGGCATTCCACACGCTGCCATAGCCATTAGCAGTCACTTTTGAGTATTTATGATCTTGCGGCTGGAGCACTTTGAGTCTCATAACACAAACAGGGTCACATTTAGAAAATGTCCCCAGTGCCATGCTGGAAAATGAGCACCCCCTCCCTCTCCTCCCCAGGCTGATGAATGGGACCAGGCAGGCAGAGTGTGGCGCCTCTCCAGGCCACACTATGCCCCTTTTTCACACACTCTAGCTGTAGGCTGGCTGTGTGGCTCAGGCCTCACCTACCAGGTCTGGGCTGTCTGCTTGGAGGTGTCCAGGGTGGCCTAGGGTAGAAAGATACATCACTGAGTGTTAGATTGGCTTCCTTGTAATAGAGATGAAGCTGGGAACTGGCAGCTATCCCCCCTTCTCTCCCTGCCCCCTCCACCCCCCCAAGTCCTCAACTGGTTCTGTCTGGCTCCCTAGTTGACCAAAGGAGCTTTTGTGACTAGAGAGAGGGAGGGCTCAGCAGTTAAGAACACTTGTTACTTACTCTTACCGAATTCAACCCAGGCTCAGTTCCCAGGAGGCTCACAACCACCTGTAACTCCTGCTCCAGGGGCTCCAATGCCCTCTTCTGATCCCTGAGGGTACCAGGCATGCAGCATACATACAAACACGCAGTCCAAACACTCTTACATATAACATAAAATTAAAAAGAAAGAAAAGAGAGAACTCTGAAGTCAGAGTGCAGGCTAGACCAGATACCCAACCCACTGCCACTGCTGTCTCTCTGAGGGGCTTCCAGTTTCCCCTTGTTAAGCTGAGAGCCTCCTCCACCGGCTCAATTGCTAGGCTCCCAGCAGGTGTCTGGCAGCCAAATTATACAGGGGTGTAGATCAAGAGAAGCCATGGACTTCGAAGGAGGAGAAGAACTAGGGTTTACAGTTGCCAAGTTAAATTAACAGCTAGGATACTCAACGTGTTTGAGAAAGGGTGTTGTTCTCAGCATTTTGATGGACCAGCCTGCCAGGGAGAGTTTTCAGTGAAAGGTCTGAGGTAGATGTGAGTTCTGTTCCTGCCATCTGGGTGAACCTGGAACCAAGATTGGCATCTATAGATCTCTCTTCCCTTCCCCTCCCTTCCCCTCCCTTCCCCTCCCCTCTCCTCCTCTACTCTCCTCCCCTCTCCTCTCTCCTTCTGTCCCTTGCCTTGCCTTGCCCTCCTCTCCTTTCTCCTCTGAGTCTCACTGTAGCCAGGCTGTCCTTTGACTCCTCCTACTAGTCCCCCTGTCACCAAGACCTGCTGTGTGTCTGTTTCTCTGATGCTCACTTTCTAAACTTTAGACTCTGAAAGCAAGAAACCAACTGCCGTTCTCGGTGCCTTGTCAGCCGGCCTTGGGCCCTAGTATCCACTTCCCTTTGCCCCGACAAGGGCTTTCAGAGCTTCTCACACACACATACACCCCACCCACCCCACCCCCGCCCCAAGTCAGGATATGACCTCAACCCTGGGGTGACCTAGAACTATGCATCATGGCTGCCAGCACTCTGGGACACAGAAGACACTCCCCCTCCCACCTGTTTTATCCTTCTGTGCTTTACACGAATCCTCCTAATGCCCACCATTTCCTTCAACCATAAAAATATAAATGTTAAAAACGAGAGAAAATAAAAAGAGACTGGCTTATTTCCTCCTCATTCTTACTCAGAGACTCCTGGATGTTATTATTTTTTTAAACCCTCCCATCACATTTTCAGCCTTGAAAGCATTTTTAGTCATTAATTAGTAATCCGTATTAATATGCAGATTGAATTAATCTGGTTCAGGCAAAAGTTTGTCTGGAGGAAACAAAGTAGCTGGCGTGTTAGATCCCTCCACCTGCCTCTGTGCGGGTCTCCCCTCTCCTGGCACCTCTCCGTGATCATTAGCAGGATTATGGCTGATTAGGAAGGGCTGGTGGGGCTCAAGAGCATGTGCAGCCCCAGGGACACTCAGGGGGAGGACTTGTCCCGCTCAGAGGGCTCTGCTGCACGGACGCCATCGGGGGAATCATTAGCTTTTAGAGCTGAAATTGGCTTCATAAATACTCATCTACAGGAAGCAGTTTCTGCTCCCTGTTTTATTTCAGCTGAATTCCTCCTTGGCTCTGTTAGTGTCTGAGGACGTTGGTTTTTTTTTTTTTTTTTTTTTTTTTCCTCCAGGAAAAAAAAAAGTGTATTCTCTATAATACGACTAGAGTGCTCTGTTACTGTGTGTGCACCAGGCAGCCAGCGAGCTGAGGGTTTGATGTACGTACACCTCTGGAGGAGAGCTGTTATTTCTTCCTGGTGCAAAGAGGAAGTTGTTGCTCAGTGAAGGGAAATCTGAAGGCTGGCAAAGGGCAGAGCTGGTGTGTCAACCCTTTGTTGTTTTGTTTGGTTTTGATGTTTTTCAGGAAGCTCTATCACTGTGTAGACCAGGCTAGCCCAAAACGGATGATCTTCTTGCATCAGCTTTCCGCCATGCTGGGATTACAAGCTTGCACTATCATGTCTTGCTGGGATGTGAACTCAAAACCCTTCAGTCTGTGCTTTCCTTTAGTTGATTATTCAAAGCCTTTCCAGCCTGACTGCTGTGTTTCTCTGTCCTCCCAGGGTCATTCTCTGCAGGCTTCAGGTAGTTAAGAGTCCCCGCACTGTCCCCCTGCAGGGTGACACCTCATCTTTTCCTTATCTTGCAGGGAGGGGTCTTACAAGGTGAATACTGTAATTGGGAGGAGTTGTCCTGCCTGTCCTGGGCATGGCCCAGAGTCACCGCCCTAGGCAGGAAGCTCCTGTGTCCTCTGCTTAGAGGCCTTGCTGAGTGTCCTGGACCCAGTGCTTAGCTCACATTCTCCTAGGGAAGAAACTCTGAGTTCTGGGCATCCCATGGATTGGCAGCTTCTGTCTCTAGCCTTATCTCTGTTTTAGTAAGCAGCTACTAAAAGCCAAACTTTGTGCTCAGAGGGAGATATCCATGACTCTTGCTCTTAGCTGATAAGATTGTTGGTGAGCCTATAGGCCAGCTGAGAAAACCTGAAGTTCACAGAGGGCTGAACTGTTTTAAGTAGAGCCGCTTAGGACATGGAGAGTCTGTCCAAATCCAGAGACTCCCAGTCCAGTTCCCTTGTGGTATCGTGCTCCCCTTACTTTGTGTGTGTGTGTGTGTGTGTGTGTGTGTGTGTGTGTGTGAGGAGAGAGAGAGAGAGAGAGAGAGAGAGAGAGAGAGAGAGAGAGGAGGGAGGGAGCTAGGGAGAGGGAGAGAGCACACAAGCTTATGCTTACAATAGATTAGGTGCAGTACAAAGTCAATGAGGGATACATGCCTTTTCCTTATGGGTATGCAGTCTGGTAAACTGATAGATACACGATAACCCTCAGACATGGCTAACAGACACTACCAAGACCATCCCTAGTCCCAGGTGGCCTTACACAAGTCTCTTAGCCCCATGTCCCCACCTACAAAGTAGATTATTAAAAATGGCTCTCCCGGGACCTTGTTGAGGACTCGAAGAGGGGAAATGTTCATGGATGATGGATCCTGTAGGCAAGTGGCACAAAGACAGGTGAGTGACAGTTTAATCACAGATGTGTATCTCAGAAAGGGCCAGCCTGACAACCCCATAGGCTTCTGTCCCTCTTATGTGATAGACAGAGCGGAGTTTAGATGTTAAGGATATGGGTCCTTTCTGTTGGTCCAGGACACTAGTGGGAAAAGTAAGAACCTCTCTGGTACCCAAAAGGTGTGTAGTCAAGTCTTAAGGGATAATGTGTTAGCTGAAAACAGCCGTTCCGTCCTGTGAGCGGGGATGGTTTGGGCATGAGTCCATTTCTTGGGTAAGGAAGGCAACTCAAGGGCAGGTATGTCCAGTGACAAACCAGTGCCAGGGTGTGCCTGACTTCTGCAACTCCACAGGGGACCTGGGATTGAGGCTGTCTTGGCCCCTTCTTGGTTACAAGACCCAGGCAGGGGATAACAGAGCGGCCTCACCTGTAACCTGAGGGATATACCTGTCAGGGCTGTGGAAATAGAGTAAGGCAGTGCTCAGGATGCATAATACAGGGATGCTCAGCCAATATGGGAAGCGATGCACAGATCAGCTCTGTGCAGCTTTGGGCCATGGGGGGAAAGGACATGCTCTGGCCAGGTCAGTGTGACTTCTTTGGGAGGCCTCACCCCAACTGGTTCTGAAGCATATGGGTTTGAGGTTCAGCAGTTCCTAGGGAGCCTGGCCTGAGAACCCCTGAAATGTGCTGAGACTGATTGAAGACAGAGGGCATGAGGTTAGAGTTTCTTGTTTTCTTTTCCAATAACAATAAAATTTCACTGTAGGAAGTTGGCAGAATGCAAGTGAGCGTAGACACAAGAGAAAACTCAGCAACCATGACGGGTCGGCAGATGACCACAGTCTTTTATGTCTCTGCTCAGCCAGCAGATAAAGAGGGCAAGAGGGTAAAGCCCTCAGGGGTCTCGGGCATGCGGTTTGTAATGTAAGCAAAGGAAGGTCATGCTCTTTCCACTTCTCTAGTGCCAAGGGAAAGGACACTTATTTGCCTTGGGCTCATTCAACCTCTGTGGTTAAATCTAAGTTACCCTAAGTGTTCCTCAGTTACCACACCCACTCCTTTCTGTTTGTCCCACCTTCCTATAGGCTTGTTAAATTCCTGGTTCCTGCTCCTACCCCAGGTGAGCTCCAGCTGATTGGCGCAGTCTGGAACTTACATTTCTAACCTAGTTTCTGGTGTCTGTACTGTGTGTCCTAAGCTATGCTGCTGTCCTGTTCTGACTTCCCCCGGGAGTACATGGGCTTCGAGTCAAAGCTGAGAGCATGAAATGGAAGCGGCATTTTGAACAGCCAAGAGAGTAGACTCCAGCCTGTCCCTTAATCCTGGCCCCAATTCCTCATCCTGCTAACAGCTCTGTCCCTGCGTGATCTTCAGGATGTATGTCAGTGAAGTCCTGACCTTCCAGCTATGGTCAGGCCAAGGGGCCTGTCTCAAGCAGTTGATGGACTGCAGATCCCATGGCAGGCCCACACACACATACACATCACCAGTACGTGGCGCTCCTGCTATTGAGAGTCAGAATCCCCATGGAGATGAGGCCAGACACCTTTCCTCCTTGCTTGCAAAGGCCACAGAAATCTGTTGCTCTCCTACAGGTCACCCTTGGCCTCCAGGAGCATGTGAGGGAATGTCTTTCTTGATCACGTGCACATACACACACACCCATGTAAGCAGCAATGCTTTCCTGGGTCCCCAAGCATAGGCGTCACTGAAAAGATGCCAGGGAGACAAATGGAGATTCTGTGGAATGAATCTTGCTCACCTGGTAGTCTCTTCGGGCTACTGTTAAATTGCATTTTCTTTTCATTTTACTCTCCCTTCCCTGGGACCAGCTCCCCTTAGAGCTCGACACCAGCTAGATTTGTGTGATTAAGCATTGAAGTTAAGGAAGCTGTAGGAACCCCCAAGTTTATCTGTAGAACCAGGAGACTGTTGGGGTAACCCTAGAGTCATGTCTCTTCGGGACTTGAGGGTGTAGAGACTGTTTAGATGTCGGTTTGTTTCCTGGAGTATCACTTCTAAGTGCTTGGTGGACCTTTAGATTATCTCCCCTAGAAACCCCATGCATAATTTTGGCTGCTTGTAGCTGTAATTAATGGGAGGCACAGCTCATTCAAATGATAAGGAGATTTATTACTTCGCATAAGAACCCGACTGAAGGGTGACTGTGGAATGAATTAATTCAGCAGCTCAGCCAGGATCATCTGACAGTCATTCTCCTGTCCTCCTTGGCTCTACCGTGCTGGACCTGTTCCCCACTGAGTACATTTCTTCACTGTGATGAGGGCGCAGGATGATGGATAAATGCACCAAATCAGAGTTCTGTCAGGGAGGAGGAAGGCGTTGGAGTGAGGCGGGACCCCTGGGAGGAGGATCCCAGCGCCAGTCCGTGTTCAGACACATTGACCTTTTTACTTCGGCCTAAGAACAGACATTTTGTCCTGACAGGATGAGGCTTACACAGAGGACCTTCAACCAAACACTTCCTAGATTTATTTCCTTCTGGTCTCGGCATGTGACCCCTGGATGTCAGACTACTGTTCTCAGAGTGAGTCACGCCCCATGTCTACTTCCCTGCCTTGCCTGAGCTGTGTGGCCTGCGTCTGGAATAGCCCCATTCCACGATGTTCTCAGCCTAAGACTTACCAAGCCGCAAGGAATAAACAGCTTTTTCTCTTCTCTCTTCCATCCCTGTCTGTTCTAAAACAGACTTTTTACTGAAAAACAAAAGCAGGAAAGCAGAAAACCATGGGACATGGTGTTTTAAAGGTAGTGAATGAAGGCATCATCCTCTTCCCAGTGAAGACAAGGAACCTGGTAGATTTCCAGGTGCCCATGCCCTGTGCCATCAGCTTCCTCTGTCCTACAAGAACAAATTTACCTTCTTGCCAGTCACTTCTTTTCACTTAGAAAACAGGTTTAATACTCAGATACACACCCTGGTGGGATTTCGGTCATGCAAGCTTTTAGGTGTGTGTCTCCTCTACCTTTCTCCATCAGTGGTGCTCACACCCTTAGCCTCCATGATATCCATGTCTTGTGGTTTGGCCTGGCAAGCATACTACACTGGCCTTTGCTTGTGGCATGCTTTATGGCTCAGGTTCCAGTGTTCCCAGCTTTTCCCTATTTTCTGCGAAGCAGTAACTGGTGTAAAGATCTTATCAAACTGTAAGCGGTCCCTGTGGCAAGAACCCCAGGTTCCTCCTCAGAAGGCACACCATGTCTCCTGTGTCTTCTCTGTCCATCTGTGGGGCTCTCCAGTCTTGGTGACATTATCTGGAATCTTTGATAGTGTTGTCAGTCTCTGCCATGTCATGATACCTGCGTTCAGCCAGTGCCTTTTCTGCCTCAGGCTGGGAGTCGGCCAATTCTCTTCGAAGCTACTTGGCTTCTTTCAATGGAATCTGGGATTTAAGACCATAGCCTGGGTTCCGGGGATGCTTTTTTGCCCCCGTGTATGTTCTTGGCTTTTGGGGGGAACTCCTTGGGAGGGAGAAATTATAAATATATTTGTCTTCACATGTGAAGATACACTATCTCAGGAGTCCTGATGTACAAGTTTAATTGAAACCAAAGACTATATTTTTCTTTTCTTTCTTCCCTCCCTCCTTCTCTCCTTCCTTCCTTTCTTCCTTTCTTCTTCCTTCTTTCTGTGTTCTATGCATCTTTTCAGCATATGGAGAATCCTAGTTACCCTGTCTTAACCCTTGGACAACCGTCCTGACAGTGTCAAGATAGCAGCGTCAGCGTTACCTCGGCAGGCTGGAAAGCACTGGAAACTCTTTGTACCTGCTGTCACCCTTCAGGTGTTTATAGGTGTCTGTCCCTCCTCACTGTGCCTCATAGTGCTCATTTGCTTAGTCCCGGAGTAGCTGTGTTATGTTTTTACCATCTGTATACCGACAATGTCTCTGCAGTTGGCTCAGCTTGCTAAGGCTCTTTCTGGTAGATTCTCTGATGGGCTCTTGGGAGAGGCATGCCTTACATTCTTCAGTGTTGTGTTCTTTGACCTTGAATGCCAGTGTTGCTGGACATAAACTTTCAGCCTCTCATTTTTTTTTTCCCTGAATGTATTGATGGTGTGGGTCCACTTTCTTCTGGAGTAATGCCTGTGTTGGGGGCTGAAGCTGGAGGTCATGCAAGCTGTAGTCCTCACCTAGCCTACGGCACTCTCCCTGCCTGCTTCTGTTGTCTGTGCTGGGACTCTGCCCTCAGGACAGAGCTACTGTCCCCATCACTTCCTGCTTCCTCCTATGCCCCCTCCCCATACTTCTCCAGTAGTATTTGGGCTTATGGGGAGCCTTGGTGGCTCATCCTGTCGTGTATGCTTTTCCCGTGGTTGGGTTGTATGGTAGCCTTGCCTGTCTTCCTGAAATCCAGACAAACTGAAAAACCCAGGCTTTGTTGCTCCCTTGTCTGTTTAATTCATGGCACACTCATTGAGAACTCTGAATATGCCCCCAACACAAGAGAGTAAAAACTAACAACTTGGGTGATTTTTTTTTTTTTTTAAATCCCACTGGAAGGTTTTTCAGTATGAACTTTGGAGGTGACAACTACATTGTGTCCCAACGTGAAAAGGTTGACTGCCCTGCCAGTGGGTCTTGCATACATTTTAGACATGCTGACATTCTTTCACGACCCTCTTCTTTCCCCTTTGTCTCCCCCCCCCTTTTCCCCTCCCTTTCTCTCTCCTGGCTTTGTTCAGGTTTGAGTCACACACTGTTATCATTTGCACATCTCAGTGGCTCAGAATCCACAGTTCTGAGGCTGTCACTGAGGAAGCCAAGTGTCTCCATAATCCAGTGGCTCTGCTTCTGCAGTGGGGAGGGTAGCAGAAGGACCTTGACAATGGCTGCCCAGCCTGCACACCTCTGCCTCCCTTAATAAGCCTACTAAGGCTGGTGGCCCAGTGAGGCTGCTGCCTGTGAGGGAGAAGAGCCGGCCGGGCTGTAGATGGAGACAGACAGCCTCCAGCATCGAGGCACAGCTGTCACATGCTGCTTTAGGTACCCATTGCTGGCCCTGCCATCTGCGCTGTCTGTTCAGGCAAACTGGACATTTGAGTCTTCAGAGAACTTTATATATATTCAAGCATTAGCTCTGTGTGGGTCCTGTGACCATGGCTGCCTTCCTGGTGTTTCTTGTTTTAAAGATGCTGTTATCACTTGCAAATGTAGAACTCTCAGCTGCTGAATCCAAAATGGAAAAGACCAGGGCGGTGCTGCCTTGAAGTTCAAGGATCCCAAGGCTTCTGTGACCTCTACTGGGTATCATTTGCCTCTTCTAGGAAAGCTCTTCTACTCCTTCAAGGCAGCAGGAAGCTTCCAGCAGCTCTGGACTTGATATCTCCAGCTCAGCTTCCCCAGCACAACGAGTTGCATATGGCCAAAGCCACAGGCTACCTCAGCACCTTCTTCCTGTCCTGCACTTTGCTAATACACTTCCTCTTGTGGTAGGGGTGGTTGGAAGGGTGGTGGGGGGTGGGGAGCTTACTCTGGAATGGAATGAGGAAGCTTGGGAACAAACAGCCAGAGAAAGTGCCTGTTCTCCAAAATCAGGTTACAGGCCCTAGAAAAGGGGCAGATGAAGGCTGGGTGCACAGTCACCTGCTTTCATATTTAAAGCATCAGATACCTTAATATTCAGTAAGAATATTAATATTCAATATTAATACAAAATTCTAGAAGCATCTGTTTCAAGGATCCCAGGTAGTTGCTAATGGAAATAGATAGGGAATTTGAATACCACGTTAAAGACTGCAGATGTAGCTCAGTTGGTAGAGCGCTTTGTCTAGCATTCTCTAAGCCCCAAGTTCAATCCCCAGCACTCTGCAAGCAGCCATGGGATGCCTATAATCATACGACTCAAGGAGGCAGAGGCAGGAGGATCTGAAGTTCAAGATCACCCCGCATAGAGAGTTCGGAGGCCAGCCTAGAATTTAAGGAAAAGAAAATTCAAAATATAAAAAAGCAGGTTGGTTATCTTTTGTAAACAGTTTAGGTGGTCTCTCAAGATGATAGGCCATTTGGAAGTTTGGCAGACTCACACTTTCTGTGATGGAGAGGGGAAGGGCAGCTTTACTGCCCATGTGCGACTAACGGGTGTGCACATTAGTCTCCTGGGGTCTTCACACAGCATCCTAGAAAAGCAGAGCTGTTCTCACCTGCCATCCTTCGGGAGCAATGGCTTCTGCATGAGTGGGCTTTATCGACTTGTTTGCGCTTCCCAGGTTTGACTCTGTTTAAAAAAAAACCTTCCTTAAAACCTTTCTTCACACTAACGACATGCTGATCCGATGAACACAAACAGAGGTTTTCCACTGCACTTGAATCTGACTTCTAGAAGCCAGGCTGAGTGCCAGCAGGTATGAAAGTCTATGAGAGAAAAATCAGACTTCTTCCCCAGACCAGAGCCTCAAGGAACCAGGCTTTTCACATGAAGCGTGTGTGTGTGTGTGTGTGTGTGTGTGTGTGTGTGTGTGTGTGTGTGTTATGTAAAACTCTAGAGAGTTTTATAGATGAAACCTGAAAGAGACAGAGCTTCACACTATAGCTCAGGCTGCCCCAGAACTTACTCTGTAGCCCAGGCTGGCCACAAACTTATGGCAATCCATCTGCCCCAGCCTCCCCAGAGAATCAGTCAACTTTTCTTGCGACTTGTTCAATGTAGACTCATACTGGGACATTAATCTTCTGGGCTTTGACCAGCAGATAAATGAGATGCCAACCCAACGGCTTACCCTTTCAGCCCATGGCCCTTGTTACTTAAGAGGATGCAGGTATCCTGTGCCTTCTTGGCACTAAAGCAGAGGTCTGCCTGCCCCTCACTGTCAAGAGTCCATCTCTTGCTCTTCTGGCGTCTCTGAGCAGAAGCAGGAATTACGATCGTCTGTTCATGACTGTTCAGAACTTGCTCTGAAATGGAGTCACTGGTAGGGTAAACCCTAGCAAAAGTACAGTTGTTTTTCTCAAAAATAATGACTCGTAAGATGTTACTGTATTGTGGAAACTTTTTAACCTATAATTATAGATTTATGCCCCTCTCAAAGAAAAAAATCCAAAAATGAACTCTGTGCTCTGGAATGCTGCTTGCAGACCATAGCCCTGGTTTGTGGTTTTGGATTTCGATGGTTATGATTTTTACAAAAGTTATAAAGCCTCGTGCGCTCAAAATATCCTGCAGGATGGTTTTCTTTTAAACTGAATTGGGTCACGTTAGACTTAATGTAAACACATGGAGTCTACTTCTTACCTCTCAGCAAACATTTATTTAGCACTTTCTGTATGTAGTCCCTGTGTTGTATACGGGACATGAAGTTCATGTGGCATAATTGCAGCCCATCAAACCTGTATCATTCCCCCTTACCACAGAGAGGGTTTTGTATCAAGACCCAAGACACAACTGTAGAGATGGCAAACAAACAGAAAATGTGCCCTTTGGGGAGTTCAGAGAAAGCACAGAGGTTACTTTGGGCTAGCTGGCCTTATGCTATGGCTTCAGGTAGGTTAATTCTCCTCTGAGTTCCCTCTGAGTCTGAAGTCTCCCTTTCTGAGATATTAAGTGGAAGGTTCCAGAAATCAGCAATTCATTGGTTTTACCTAACTTTATTATAGATAATTATATCATTTTATAATTCAATGCTCTTATTAATCTTTACACTGCTCGGTTCCTAATTAAATTTCACGGCAGGTTCATATGTATAGAAGAAAGCACTTATAGAGGGGTTAGCATCATCTGCCATTTTGGATGTTTAGGGGGTGGTGAGGGTGTCTCAGAAAGTGTTCCTGAGGATGAGGGACTACATTCATTTCAACAGAGAGAGGGGGGAAGGGAGGCATAGGAGAGAGAAATGTTAATAGAGTTCTAACCGCCTTCTCCCCTAAATCCTACCTTTGCTGGCTTTGATTCCGGTTCCTATGTTTGAACAGCACCAAATCCTTGCCCTTCATGGCTGAGGTGTTTTCTCTCTGTAATTACATTATTATTCCAGACACCGTCAGAATGCTTGTCACAGAGGAAGGAGGATTAGGCCAGGCGGGCGGACTGAAGCTAGCGCAGCCACGCAGCTGCCCTGAGCCTGGCAGGAGAGATTGTGCCTCTGGAAGCCAGGCTCTCCTGGCTGAGCCTGGCTTCATTTAATTAGTCTCTCGTCTCTTCCTCTTTTGAGACAGCACGGCAGAATCCAGAACGCACCCCCTTAATGACTGCAGATGCTTCTAACGACATTTCGTCATCGCTCATCTCAGGCAAATCAAAAAATTGTCAAAACCACTCTAGTCTCAGGAAACAACTTTGAAAAGCATCTGTCTCTCAGGGGGGAGTAAAGTGGCAAAAGGGATCTCTTCCAAGTCTCTTCCACACGGAGCCTCTGCCGGCTGTGCGCTCGGGTGCTGTACAGTTTAATGCTGTTTGAATCGAGTTCTCTTTAGTTCCTTCATGAGACTCAGTGTGACCTCCGCAGATCTATAAATTTCTGTGCTGATTACAACTAAGAGTCAATGTGTAAAACAGGTATGGTTTAATTAATTGGTAATAGATTGTAGGCGATGTCAGGGAAAAGAGTGGGAGTGTTTCTTTGTGAATGAGCCTCGGCAGAAAGCGCAGACCAGGCACGTGCCTCCTGTTGGAATGAGTTATGGGTGGTCCAGTTAGCTACTTAGGAGTGTGAGGTCTGGGGGATTGAGGGCGGGGCGGGGGGGAATTCATTATTAAAGAGCTGTGTCCAGCCAGCCAGGGGAAATTCCTCATGTTGTTCCTACAATCTTACCGAACACCATGGAAACTCTCCCACGCCCACCTTGTTGTCTGCTGGGAAAAGGAAGAGAGACAAGGACTCCTAGGCTGAAGAGCAGCCCAAGTCATAGATGAAGAATCAGGATCCCATGAAGGAGGAAGGACCTAGCCCCTTGCTGCTGGCCAACAGCACTCTTGTCTTGGAACCTTGCTCAGAATGAAAGTCGTCCTGGGAACTGGGTGCATGCATGGGATGGGTGACTCTGGGAACGAGGCCATACTCTCTGCTCTTATCCACTGGAGAGTCTCATTGCTGCTTCCCTAGGCATGTGTCTTCCTCTGCCTAGGTTGGCTAGAGAGAGCAGGAGGCCTCAGAGCCACACCCTCTGTGAGTAACCTTCCCCACCAAGACAAATAAATAACTAGCCCAGGGTAAGGTCCTCACTGAGACTCCTCACTTTCTGCAGCCTCCTTGTGTGTAGGCTCTGTCAAGTTTCTAGTCTACCTGAAAATGCAAAAGGAATCCCTGCTCATCCAGCCCTGTGTGGAGCCCCTGGTCTAGAGCCCCTTCTGGAGCCTGTGGTCTAGAGAGGCAGCAGAGGCAGAACAGCAGTGCTCCCCAAGTAAGAAGCTACTGGCTGTGTTGCTGGTGGTGTCAGCAGCTCTGCCTTCTCGCCATCTGTCTCTGAACACGGAAGCCTGAGGTCTCAGCAGCAGCATTAGGGAAGGCATCCTGCGCAGACGACATCTCCTCTTTGGTGATGCCAGGAGCCTGGCTAAGCCAGGTTCCTGCTAACCAGTTCTGTCCTTTGGCTTAAGTGTGGGAGTTCTTGCTGCTGCAGACGCTGTGGTGTATTTCATGAGCTCCTGCCAGAGAGGTGTATGTGCAAGCTCAGTACCATGCTGGGAGTGGAGATTTTAATTCTCCGTGATACACCCTGACTCCAGTTAACCCCAACCAACACTTACGGCATCAGAAGCAAGCAGACATCACCGAGGGCCACTTAGAGGCCAGACTCTGATTGCCTGTGTCCCTTCAGCTTCCCACTTCCTCAGTCTGGCCTGCTGTTCTCCCCTTGGCTTCCTCCTAAAATAAGGCTTTGGATGGTTTTCCCAGTGGTCAAGAACCTACAGGATCTTTTTCTCAGCACCAGTCCCTGGAGGTTGCAGCCCAGAACTTCAATGTTGTTGGCATGATAGGCTAGAGTAAGGTGTTCTGGGTCCAGTCAGAACCAGTGAATCCCTCCCTGTCCTGTATACTAGGTCCCGTCCCTCTTCCTTCCATGTTGTATCACAGATGACAGTTGGATGGTGTTCGAGCTAGTTACAGAAACCAAAGTGGAGCACTGTGTAGAATCCCACAACAGATCTTGCTCTGAGGGGAAATGGCTATCAACACAGAGTGGAGACAGATGATAACAACTGTTGGTGAGGAAGACATCTGCAGCTCTTTGGAAAGGTTCATTGTGGAGTTGTCACATGATCCAGAATTTCTACTCCTAGGCATAGACCCAAGAGAATCAGAAACCCAGAGCCACACCAGACCTCAGCATGGCACCTATCACCTTAGTGAGTGGCTGTGTACAGAACAGTGTGTCCATGATGTAGACTATTACTCAGCTGTGAAAGGATGGAGAATTGACCCTTCTTGGGAGACATTGTGCTGGTTGGTTTTGTCAACTTGACACAAACTTGAACGTAAACTGAGAAGAAGAAAGGTCAGTTGAGGAATTATCTTCATCATATTGACCTTGGGCGTGTCTGTGGGGAATTTTCTTGATTGATGATTGATGTGAGAGAGTCAGCCCATTGTGGGCGGTACCATTCCTGGGAAGATATGTCCTGAGTGGTATTAGAAAGCAAGCTGAGCAAGCCATGGAGGGTAAGCAAGTCAGTAAACGGCGTTCCCCTATGGCGTCTGCTTTACTTCCTGCCTCCAGGTTCCTGCCTTGAATTCCTATCCTGACTTCCCATCATGATGGACTACAAGCTGAAAGATGAAATAAACCCTTCAGATAAAGTACTGACCACAGAGAAAAGCAGAGGAGTGAACTAGTGTGTGTGTGTGCGTGTGCGTGTGCGTGTGCGCGAACTCGCAGGAACACAAATGACTTAAAGGTGGTTGCATCACTGAGAAGCCCACCCCAGCATGGATGATGCCTCATGAAAGCTCGGAGCTCTATACACAACTTGAGACAGCTCCACTGAAGAACTCCCACTCCTAGGGATGGTTTAGTGTTTACACAGTCTTGGTGAGGGACCTTGTGATACTCCTAAGCTTCTGAACTTCATGAGCCTTCTGAGTTTTCTTTGGCTTCCTGAATCTTGCAAGCCTCTTCCTCTCACAGAGAGATTGTCAGGATGAAATTGTTGTGCAGCAGAAGGCCCCAGGGAACATGCTGATTCCTGGTGTCTCTCCACTGTGTTTAGAAGCCAGAGTATACAATGCCACATACATGACAAGCCTAGAGCAGGTGAACCCCATGTAGGTGAGCCGTAGGTTAGTGGTGTCTAAGCCTGGTGTGGGAGAAGTGAGAAGGGACTGGCTTTGTCTGTGTTTCGGTTATGTATTAATTACTCTCCTGTTGCTGTGATTAAAAACACTTGCTTGGGACTGGAGAGATGGCTCAGCGGTTAAGAGCACTGACTGCTGTTCCAGAGGACCCGGGTTCAATTCCCAAAACCCACTAAAGCACCTCACAACTGTCTGTAACTCCAGGGATCTGACACCCTCACACAGGCATACATTCAGGCAAAACACCAATGCACATAAAATAAAAATAAATAAATAAATTAAAAAAACCCACTTTGATCAAGGTAACTTACAGATGGAAGCATTTATTTGTACTTACAGCTCCAGAAGTTTAGAGAGTCCATCATGGAGCCAATTAAAGGTAGTGCGCACCTTTAATTGCAGCACTCAGGAGGTAGAGGCAGAGGCAGGCAGACCTCTTTTGAGTTGGAGGCCAGCCTGGTCTACACAGTGAATTCCAGGCCAGCCATGGTAGCAAGTGGCAGGCATGATGGCGGGAGCAGAAGCTTCTGTCTTCAGACACAAACATGAAGCAGAGGGGGCAAATTGGAAACAGATCGGGGCTTTAATCCCAAAGCCCTCACCTGGCGACCTACTTCTTCCAGCAAAGCTGTACCACATAAACTTTCCCAAGAAGCACCATCAGCTGGGGTCCAAGTATTCAAATGCTGGAGACTATGGGATGGAGGTGGGGATATCTTGATTCAGTCACTACAGGAGACTTTACAAAAATGCCTAAGACGTTTGACTTACACAACACACACATATATCCCTGAATGGCTTGAAAGTCCAGGATCAAGGTGACAGGAGACACTCTGCCTGAGAAGGACCCGCTCTTTTTGCATGCAGACAGCATCTTCCAGCATCTTCGATCTTCTAGCATCTTTTTACTGTGCCCTCACATGGTGAAGGTGTTAGGGCTCGCTTATGAGAATGCTAATTCAGGCTCTCAAGACTTCAGTCACTTCTCAGTTCCCATCACCTCAGGGTTGGTGCTGTCACACGAACTCATAGATGTTCAACTATAATGCTGCAGAATCTCCTTAGTGGAAGATGAAAACAATCCTAAATTAAAGCGTAGATAGTGGCAGTGTGCGTACAGCCATGTCAGAGTAAGAGCCGCTGGAGTCTGCACTTCAGAGGTCTGCACAGAAACCATCTTGTGTCCTGTGAATTATATGCTTATTAAGAAAATAGGGGCTAGGGAGATGGGTCCATATTAAAGCGTGATGATGGGGGCTTGGATTCCCAGAAATCAGGGAAATAAGAGGTGGGGGAGTCAGTCTACCTGTAGCGCCAGACTCTGACTCTGAAGGTAGGTATGGGACTAGCCATGTTGGTGAACTCCAGCTTGTTAAAGAACTGGGCCGCAAGGAGCAATGTGGAAGAGCGATCCAGGATAGTTCCTGATGTCAACTTCCATGTCCCACACATGCATACAGACATATCACACACATACACATGAAAATGGAAAGGAGATAAAATACAGGGTAATTTGGGAACCAGCAGGGAAGTGTTTAGATGCTGTACACATACATAGGATGCCAGTTACATGGCATGGCAGGAGAGCGTGGCCATGTAAGGAAATGGTCTTTGGCTGGGGAGGAGTGTGCTGAAGCAGCCAGTTGGCCACATGTCTTGACTTCGTCTCATGAGTCAGCAGAAACGGTCTAAATAGGCAAAAAGTGGTCGCGGTGGGACACCAGTGCTTGGTGACGGTGCCTTTCTGTTGACATTATTGGAAATGATAGGCTAACACATTCTATTTTCACAAGGCACTGAGTTGGAATTTTTAGAATGCCAAGGGACAGAAAAAAGTCAGAGGGCTCTTGGCTGTCACCCATCTTTAGTCTCTGTCTAAGACAAGGATAAATGGACCTTGTTCCTGCCTTCCCCAGTGCAGTGAATTCTGTCTCAGAGCAGGCCAGGTCCCCTCCTCCACGCAGCTGTTCCTAGGGAAAGTCTGAAACTCACAGCCCAGTCTATCGGCCCCTGTGCCAACCATCAGAGGGGACTTTTCTTCTGACCTCCAGTGGGCAGCTGTGGCACACCTAGCCCCAGTCACAGCCCCCTCTCTGACCTCGTTCTAGACAAAGGCCAGCAGACGTTCCTGTTCCAGGAAAACCCAGAGCAATCAGCAGGTGTGGTTTCTGGGGAGGAAGGTTTCTCAGTAAGTTCTGACCTTTATGTGTTTCTCTCCACCTTGCTGAGTTTGTGCTTGAGGGCATGTAGAACCTTGTGGAATGGGTCTCTAGTTTTGTGCCCTAAATATGAAAGAAAGAAAAATCCACAAGTTGCCAAGTAATTCATGAAAAATCTGCCCAGATGTCTCCTAGAGTGAATGGGGGAATTAATCACCTGAATGTCAGACCTGGGGGCTGAGGGTGTGGCTAGATTAGTAGAGCACTTTCTCAGCAGGCACAAGGCCCTGGGTTCAGTCCCTTAGCCTCATATAAAACCAGGCATGGTGCTGCCTGCCTATAATCTTGTCACTCATGAGATGCCACCAAGAAGATGAGAAATTCGGGGATATATTTGGCTATATAGTGAATATGAGGGTGGCCTGGGATATAGTAAATCGCGACTTAAAACAAAACAAATTAAAAAGTTAGAGGGGCCCTCTGGGCTTCTTGTTCCCTGTGGCACTGACAAGGCCCGCCGCAGGAGAAGCCCACTCCACAGCCAACCTGGCAGTGTGACCAGGAGTATTTTCAAAAGCTTTGATGGCAACAACCATTTTAACACGGGGCAGACCGGTCTTTGAAGGTACAGCTTTGTCATGAATTTACAGAGTGCTTTGATTCTAAATTCACAATGTACACCTTCAGTGCCACAGGGTTTGGATCAGTGTTTATCCCACAGCAGCAATGGTTTGTGTCTATTTCCTGAGCAGTAGCCTTCCTTTAGCGGAGTCCTGGGGCTATAGAGATGTCTCTGTGTTAACAGCACTTGCATGTGGAGGTCAAAGGTCAGTGGTGTGGTGGGCATTTTCTTTTTACAATCTTTTTTTGTTTTTTTGTTTTTTTCGAGACAGGGTTTCTCTGTGTAGCCTTGGCTGTCCTGGAACTCACTCTGTAGACCAGGCTGGCCCAGGCTGGCCTCGAACGCAGAAATCCGCCTGCCTCTGCCTCCCAAGTGCTGGGATTAAAGGGTGTGTGCCACCACTGCCCGGCTTGGCATTTTCTTCAGTCACTCTCCGCTTAGGTATTTGATTATTATAATCATGACTTATGATAGTTTTAAAATTACATTTATTTAGTGTGTTTTCATGTGTGAGTATATGCATGCCATGTGTGGTACATGTGGAAGACATAAGACAGTTTGTGGGAGTTGATTCTGACCTTTCACTGAGTAGGACCCAGAAATAAAGTTCAGTTCATCAGGTTTGCCTGCAAGCACCTTAACCCACTGAGCCATCTTGCTGGCCCTCTTCATTTTATTGGGGCACCTGAAGCTGGAGCTCACTGATTTGGCTCGTCTGGCTAGCCAGCTTGCCTGGGATTCTGTCGCTGCTTCCCCAGTCCTGGAATTTACAGAAGGGCTGCCATACACACTCACTAGGCTTTTCATGTATATGCTGGAGAACTGATTTCTGTTCCTTACACTGGTGCAACAAGAGCTTTATCCACAGAGCCATCCCCCTGCCCCATGCAAAAACTTTAGTAATGGAAAACAAGAAGCAAATTAAATTCCCAGCACAAGGGGACAAGATGCATCCCCGTGTTAGGGTAAAACACACTCTGACACGACTTCCAAAGTATACTTAGTAAGAGAACTCCTCTTGACAACTGATAGCTGCCTCTGGACTCTAGTTAAGGTCTTCAGGTTTCAGACACATGCACGGAGACAGGATAATACAAAAGAACATGAGGCCATTCGCAGTGGTGACACTAGACGGTGCAGTTATGGGAGCTCTCCTTAATTACATTGTCTTGTTAGTTGGAGTTAATTGTAAATTCCACATGCAATTATAGGGAGTAAGAATTACAGGGAAGTCCTCTGTGCCTTCCTCCCTGTTTCCTGAAGGGAATTTTTATTTTTCCCTATGTGCTTCTTCCTTGCCACATGATTGACAGTTGAGGAAAATGAAGTTGAGGGCTATCACTGTAAACACATATGCCTGAGTGCTCCCACACGCACATGCGTGTGCGCGCGCGCGCACACACACACACACACACACACACTCTTCCTTCTGGGGAAGCTAGCCTTTTGTTTATCTGTAGACCTCTGCCTCCTGGCCCACTGTGCATATGAAACTTTACACTAATCTTGAGTTGCTGCGCCCCAATGAGCCCCATGCCTGGCCTAGGCTTTCATGGAGAGAATTCATGTTGGCCGACAAAGTGCGCCTTCTGAGAGCATCAGACTTCCTCACACCATTTAGACAAGAGATGAAAGAGACACATGGCTGTTGCGTTAAAGTGAAATTGAAAGGTCCAAAGTGAAAAGTTAGGTCTGAAGTAAGCATTAAAGCAAAGCCCAGCAGCCCTGGCCACCTTCCTCTGAATGCTTGGAACATGTTCCTGCTCTGAGCTGTCTCCTCTGGGGACAGCAACAGGATGGAGGGTGGCCACAGGCTGGACAAGCACATGTCTGTGGAGTACTTAAGGAATTCAGGTACTTGGCACAGGGGAGAGTCTGTTATAGCTCAGGCTGGTCTTGAACTCACTAGGTAGCAGGGGATGAACTTGAACTGCTGACCTCCAGCCTCCACTTGGGATTACATCCAAGCACCTCCATGCCTAGGATCTCTACTTTTATCAGAATCTTAGATTCTCTATGGACTCTTAGGACTCATGGCTTGCAGAGAAATACCTCTATCTTCAACCAAGAATCAGACTCATGGATTGGGTTCTTGGCCCGTTGGTTTCTATATGAGCCTGGCAGGTTGTCTTGTGTCTTGGTCCCTCATACCCTGCTAGCTGACTAGGGTATCTGGACAGATCATCTCTCAGAATCCTCCTTCTCTAAGATGCTGCAGGTTAGTCCGTCAGCCCAGAGCATGGAGTGTCGCCAGCTTCCCCGACTCCTTGCACCTTGTGGAAGATACCCAATGCACCTCAAGAAGTTGAGTATCCTTTGGAGCTGGTCTTTAGTGACTGGATTTCTTTCTCTAAAACAAATGTGCTCAAGAGTTAGCCGGCTTCAGAAATGGACAGAGGGGCGACTTCTGCTTCTTTCCCCTGAAGATTATCTCGGGGATGTCAAAAGCAATTTTTATAGGTCGGCTGTTCTTTTACAAGAGATGTGTTTACAAAGCATGAAATTAACATTTTTGCACAGAGTCAAGGAATTCCTGATAACATGGTGACTTGGGCGTCAGGTTTGTAGCGTCCGTGGTTATTAGCAAGGTCAGTGTTTCATGCAGTGATAATACAGGTAGCAGACCCTGTCATCAAAGCCCCAAGCCAGACACAAACTCTGTACTTCTGAAATTTGGGCTAGAGAGGCTCACCACATACTGTCCAAGCACTTCACCTCCTACAAGGGTCCTTTCCCAGAGTGAATGTCAAATAAGGAGCCACAGGTGATGAACATCATTTGAGAGAAGACAGTAGCACAGGTTAGACCAACAGTTGCACATTTCAGTTGTAGTTTAGGATCTCTTTAGGTTCATAAAGCTAGTAAGAGGATGTTAAATTTTGTAAATAAAAATCTATTGAGAGAAGCATATTGGTATATAATTTTGGAGTTGGGGCTGTTATTATTTTTTTTTAAGATTTCATTTTTTAAAAAATTGTGTCTGGGTCTGGAGAGATGACTCAGCGGTTAAGAGCACTGACTGCTCTTCCAGAGGTTCTGAGTTCAGTTCCCAGCAACTACATGGTGGCTCACAACATCAGTAATGGGATCTGATGCCCCTTTCTGGTGTGTTTGAAGACAGCTACAGTGTACTCATGTAAATAAAATAATTTCTTTAAAAAATAATGTGTCCGTGTATATCTGTGTCACGACCGTGCCTGAGCCCCTGGAGCTAGAAGTACAGGTAGATGTGAGCCAGGTTATCTGAAAACTGAACCTGGGTCCTCTGGAAGAACAGCAAGGATTCAGAATGGCTGAACTACCTCCCTGTTCCTGGGTTGATAAGCTCTTAACTCTCTCTGTTGGATCTCCTCAGATTTCTTTCTGTAAGCTTAGATTTTATTTTTCAAAACCTACTTTAATAAGGGTTCTTAAATGTTTCAACCTCCCTTGTAGCCCACCAACCAAAGGTAGGAGAGAAAGATGGTTAATAGGACAAAGGGGATGTGGACCTGTTTAGAAATAGTTCTTTGGGGCAATTCCAATCTTCATTGTCAGGATAGCAGCAGTCCAGTCCAAAACATCAAACAGGAATCCGCAACAGTCCAGTCCAAAAGGCCAACACCAAACATGGTTCAGTAGCAGTGGCTCTATCCAGAAGAAACCATGAGGCCCAGCCAAATGGGCACGAGCCTGTGAAAACACCAAGAAACAGCTGGAATACCACGAGAAGTTCTTGGGCGCCTTTCTCTCTACAGAGCCATAACAAACGAAGATCAGAAAAGACCAGCAATGCTTTGCTGGATGAACCAATGCAAGAACACTGTTCGCTGTCTCTGGGGTTCTACTTAGGCTCTTTCCAAACATCAGGAGTCCTCTCAAGTGTCTGCCTCAGCAAAACACCCTCTCACAGACAGCTTTCAGAAAAACATCACCATGACACAACTGAGTCTCCAAAGAAACCAGAGATTTTCACTTCATCTTTCTCATGTGACTTTTGAGATGCTCTCTAGAGCAAGAAGGGAGAGGAAAGGCAGAGTTCTCAAGAACCGAGAACTACTCAGAAAATGCTGTCAAGAGAATGGGATGTCAACTCTTGAGACCCAGATCTGGGCATGTGGAGGAAAGACTTTCCTCAAAGGTCACACTCCTGTTAAGCCTATATCCTAAAGCAAGGAGAGCAAGTAGATGTTCTCTGCTGGGCTGCGTAGTAAAGAGTTGGGAACTGTAAGATAGTTCAAACTGGCAATCTGAATACAATGCCACAGACCCACACTGTGGAAGTTGTCCTCTGATTTCAACATGTAACCATGGTGCACATGTGCGGGCGCGCACGCGCGCGCGCGCGCACACACACACACACACACACACACAGAGAGAGAGAGAGAGAGAGAGAGAGAGAGAGAGAGAGAGAGAGACAGTGATTTTAGAACAATTTTTAAGTGTATGTATTTAAGTATGTATTTTATGTGTATGAGTGCTTTGTATGTATGCCTGATTTTAGAACAATTTTTAAGTGTATGTATTTAAGTATGTATTTTATGTGTATGAGTGCTTTGTCTGTATGTATGCCTGCATACCAGAAGAAGAGGCCATCAGACGCCATAACAGATGGTTGTGAGACATCATGTGGTTTCTGGGAATTGAACTGAAGACCTCTGTAAGAGCAGGCAGTGCTCTAACTGCTGAGCCATCTCTCCAGCCCTATAAACAAAAAATTTAAAAGAATTGGAAGCCTGGAGTCATGCAGACCTGGGTTCAAATCATGCTATGTCTGTAGCATTGAACAAATTATTCTATGTTATTTGTCTTGTGTGAGACAAGGTTTCACTATGTACCCTTGACTGACCTGGAATTTGTGACCTAGAGCAGACTGACCTTGAACTCATAGAGATTATCCTGCCTCTGACTCCTCAGTGCTGGGATTAGGCAAGTGCCACCAACCCAGTGTCACTGATAAAATGTATTAGCTGTGGTCTGTGACCTTGGCAATACGTTTTTCCCCCCTTGGGGTGGTTATGAGTGTAAAAGGGGCTGACGTACTGAGTAGGGATTCCAAGGGTCAGTGTATGAAGCACCCGTTCATCCATGTAGTTAGTTCATCGAGCTGGCATTGTTGAGCATTGCACAGCCCCAGTATGTTGCTAAGTGTGGTCAGTTGAGAGTTTTTGTGAAGCAAAGCAGACGCTGACCCCACCCTTCTGACGTGTGTGGACCGCTGACATATTCCTTAAGCAGTCATACCAAGTAAGCCCACTTTCTGATGTCTCGGATGGCTCTGAGGACAGGATCAGGCTGTGCAGGAAGCAGTCTAGACTGAGAAGTTTGGGATGATTTCCCTGAAGAACTGCCATCTGAGATGCAGTGTGGACTTGGAACAGGGGCAGGTGTGACAGGTATCTGTGGCAGAGGAAATGACTTGTTTTTTTTTTTTTTTTTTTTTTTTTTTTTTTTTTTTTTTGGTTTTTCGAGACAGGGTTTCTCTGTGTAGCCTTGGCTGTCCTGGAACTCACTCTGTAGACCAGGCTGGCCTCGAACTTAGAAATCCACCTGCCTCTGCCTCCCAAGTGCTGGGATTAAAGGCGTGCGCCACCACTGCCCGGCTGAGGAAATGACTTGTACAGAGGCCTCCCAGTAGGAGAGAGCAAGGTGTAGTTGAGGGATATAAGGAAGTCCCTAGAGTTGTCTGACCCAAAGGGAAGTGGGCGGAGGCCAGGCCCTCCAGAACTTTCTGGGCCTAGCAAAGCATGTGACTCCAATTTAAGAGCCATGGGAAGCCACTGAAGGATTTTAAAGGAGCTTTTAAAATTATTAAGTTCAATAAATGCTAGTTCTATTATTGTGTTCTGGGAATGTTTGTATATCCCAGCATTTTTCTCTTGCTGGATTTTATACATGTGTCATTCTAAAAGCACAGGCAGGAGGGCTGGAGAGATGGCTGAACAACTAAGAACACTTGCTGCACTTCCAGGGAACATGAGTTTGGTTCCCAGCACCCATGTTGGTTTCAGCTACTTGTAACTTCTGTTGTTCTGCAACTTCAGATCCAGTAACTAGGGGGATCTGATGCCCTCTCCTGGCCTCCTCAGGCATTGCACTTACATGGAACACGTAAACTCACAATGTTGAGAGTGCACGCACGCACTGTTGAACTGTGTTTCCTCCTCCCCAAGTTGTCAGAGAGGAGCTGTAAACAGCTTGGATAAAGAAGAGAAGGGCCTGATTGTTGGGGCTAGAGCAGGGCCCAGCAGGGACTCAAACTGGACAGGCCCATTGAACTAGTCACAGCTGCTGGCAGGCCTCTGACTGAGCAAATACAGGCTGGTAGAGGAGCCCAGCATAATCTCAGCATTTGGACATCAGCTTTAGAGAGATTAGGTGTCACTGAGCAGGAGCTTGAGGGCTGATTACAGGAAGGGCTGGTTACAGGAAGGGTGGAAGGAACTGGGCTCCTAGTCAGAAGCCAGGAGCTGGGGTGATACCCAGGTGACAGGTGAACTTTGTCTGACAGGGAAAGTTTGACTGAAGAGAGAAATCCAGGCTCTGAGACAGGTATAGTGTGCCCAGGTCATCTGACCCAACTGAGCTCCTGAACTTCTCAGTCAGCCTGGGATTCTGGCCAAGGCCAGGCAACCCCAAAGTCAGGTAGCTTTGTAGGTATCTAACTTTTTCATGCAAGGAATCCATGTTGCCTCTCTGCTCACAACTGGAGTTTCCCAAAACTCTGCTGCTACCTGATGGATGTTTCCATCCTCCACCCTTCTGGTTCTGCCTTCTGCTGTGTCCCTATGAGGAGTCACAAAGCTAGAAATGTGTAGTCTATGTCCCATGTACACACCAGCGCGCTCTAGTTGGGTGGCTGGAGGGGTTGACTTAGCCAATCTCAGCGCCATGCTACACAAGCACCACTATGGGGCTGGGCTTCCAATCTCTCTCTCTCTCTCTCTCTCTCTCTCTCTCTCTCTCTCTCTCTCTCTCTCTCTCTCTGAGTACACTGTCTTGTGAACCACCATGTAGTTGCTGGGAATTGAACTCAGGACCTCTGGAAGAGCAGTCAGTGCTCTTAACCGCTGAGCCATCTCTCCAGGCCCCGGTATACCTCTACTAGGTGCATCATACTTCTGTTCTTTCTTGACCATCCAACAGAGAAGTGGGCAGTCTCCAAGCCACTCTGTGCTTCAGGTGAAGCCTGGATTCAAAGTGCCATGTTTGGGATCAGCCTGCTGGGACCAGTGCAAGCGGGTCACTGTAGAAAGGATGAGGAACGTAGCTGAAGAGACAGCAGCTTGGCTGCATGATTTAACAAAAGTCTGGGATGTCAGCTGACTCTGCTACATAAGTTTTCCAAGTCCAGGGGGAAGTGTGTGGCCCTGCCTCCCCATCATTCTGTGTGAGTAGTTGTTTTCTGGCAAGGAAGTAGAAGTTAGCGTTATCGATACATTGTTCATCCTTTGAGTGATAATGTATTTCAGAAATATGGCTCAGTGCCTACATATACAGCATCACCTGGAATCCCCTCAGGAAACCAAAAGGTACCCCAGAAGAGGAGAGCCTTAGAAACCAGAACTTCTGGTTACATGGGGACTTCAGTCAACCACCAGAGTGTCTCTTAGCAAAGGAGCCCTCTGCAGGACCTGGTAGGTAGCATAGTCTTTAAAGCACTTGCACACAAGCAAGAGGACCTACCTGAGTTCAGATCCTCAGACTTCCTGTAAATGCCAGGTAGGCATGATGTAATTCTGGGTCTTGGGATGTACCATTATACACCTGTCTATAATTCTAAGGCTGAGATGGGATCCCTGGAACAAGCTGGCCAGTGAGACTAGACTAGCCACATCAGGGAACTCCCTGACTGAAAAACAAACCTTGCCTCAAAGCATAGGGTGAGAGCATGTATGGGAGGAGCCCTCTTCAGTAGTGAAGAGTGGTCACTGGCCTCCCTTGCCTCCTCCTGGTGTTATTTCCAAGTGTGGAAAATGAAGTGGAGCTCTCCGCATGACAGACAGCTGTTTCTCCAGGCCCTACTATTGAATGGACCAAAGAACCCAGCTTCTAACTGAGCTCTGACCGGCAATATGCTTCTGTCGTCTGGGTGCCAGTGGAGTTCTCTTGGCAAGTGTGTTCCAGAAAGAAAAAATATGTCCTTTCCCTTTCCCCACCTCCCAGTGCATGTGGCCCCTCTCTAGTGTGTCTTCCTGTGCCAGACTCCTTGCAGCATTGAAGCCATTATTACTAGTGATTTTTTTTATATATATATACACCAACCAGGTACCTCTGGGCTTACTCACTTGTGCCCAGGAGATCAAGGGCTGTGTGTGCCACCACGTGTGGAGGGATGGATCACACCAGTCTGAATAATTACACTAAACGGGATGTAATCAGCAGTGGTTTAAATACCACTGGCGACAAAAATGGGATCCCTCTCTTTGCAGATCTTCGGCTGTCTTTGGAGCTGAGTCTACATCCAAAGCCTCAGGAAGGAGCTTGGTGGGCTATCAGACGACGGAGGGGGCATTGGTAGGAGTCTCCTGGGATTGGTTGTTTGGGGCCATCTCTTTTGGAACCGCAGTATGTCAGTGTAAGAGGCAGATATGATCCAACAGCCATGGAATCAGAACCAACTGCTGGAGGGAGGGCTGTGAGCAAATTCCCCTAAGCCTTCGGTTAAAAGGGTCCGTGTTCCTCTCCCATTATCCCTTCCAATCCCATCCCCTCCTCTCTGAAGCAGGGAGGGTTACACAACAGCAGTTCCGTCCTTAGGCTTGCCCCCCCATCCCCCATGCCCCGTTTCTCTCCCCCCACCCCCAGATACTGCCGCATAAAGAGCTCGCTCTGGTTGGGGAGAAAGCTACTCCGCCTCATCTGAATTTGAAGCAGCAGAAAGGGGCAGCAGGTGGGGAGACCAAGGGGAACAGTTGAGGCACAGGAGGCCTGGGTTGGGGTAAGACAGGAGAACAACGAATATACTATGCTGCAGAGAGAAGCAACCAGGCTGCAGGACCAAAGGTCAAGAGTACAAAGATGTCACCTCAAGCCACTTTTTGGTCAAGAACATTTGCTGAGAGTTTTTCAGCGTCTTGCTTAGGGCCTGAACTGGGCCAGTTCCTATGCTCAGAGTGTGGAGAACCTAATTCTAGTCACTTCCCCTCGGTGAAACAGCCCACAGGGAGACAGGATCTCACGGACCGGGCACACACAAGGCCCTCGGGTTCCATGAGTGGGGTTGACTGGAGACATTGTTGCAAGGGCTGTGCTGGTGGTTTGGGCTGTGTGTGCTGCAGCTGCCGGCTTGGGGTGATGGTGATCTGTGGAAACAATGTGACTTCAGCAGTTAGAAAGGGAGAAGGAAAAGGCAGGAGCATAAAGTCCAGTGGGAAGACATGGAAGCCGGCTGAGTGCTCTCCTGAGCCACGCTCTGGGTCTGTTTCCTCACTATCGATTTTGGAAGCATCCACAAGACAAGGGTCATTTCTAGGGCATGTAACTGGGGCTCAGGAATGGAGAGACTTATTTTCTACTGTGTGCTTTTTGACTCTTTCTTGCTTGACTCTTTCACATTTTCTCTATTATTTCTATAATTGCAAATCAAATTACAGGGTTTGGCTTTCAAAAAAAATGCAGTGAAGGGTTTGGATCAGACCATTGGTTTTCAAGCTTTTTTTAAAATTCAGCAGAACACTTTCTGCATAATCTTACACGAAAGCCTAATTAATGTGTAACAGAGAGGAAGCCCCTCGGGCTGGCACTCCCCACCCTCCTCCTGCCTTCAGCAGTCCCACACATCTGTGGCACAGCTAGAAACACAACGGTTACAGCTATTTCTTTCAGGCCCTAGTTGCCTCTTCAACTCTGTGCCTGCCTTCACTCATTATGGAAGCTACCATGCTCCAACCCTGAGGACTGGCTGCAGCCTCTCCCCCCTCTTCCCCAAGTCCCCCTCCCCCAGTAGCCACAGACCTCTTGCCCTTGCAGCAGTTGGTAGTTGGCACCAGCTGAGTGTCACCCAGAATCTTGGAATGTGGGGAAACAGTTCACTTTTGGGTTGCTTCTCTTAGGCTTGTGTGTTGATGCTATGGTTTGTATATAAAATGCCCCCCAACTGTCTGTGTGTTTGAACATTACTCCCTAGTCAGGGGTGCCGCCTAGGGAGATGGCGAAACCATTGGGAGGTGGGAGCCTAGTTGGAAGAAGTGTCTTGCTAGGGAGTTTATATTCTGGTACCACTTCCTCTCCCAATCTCTATTCCGGATCCCACTCACACATGAGCAAGCAGCATCTTATTCCTGCCACGACAGCCTCAAGCCACATGGTGGGCTGTACCCACACACTGTGAGCCAAAGTCAATCCCAACTTCCTTAAGTTGCTTCTTGTTTGATTTTTGGGCAAATCACTAGGAAATGTTCACAAATACAAAGTGATGGAGAAGGGGCTGTCAAGAGGACTTGGCAAGGAAAGGCTTGTGCCACCAAACCTGCAGGCCTGAGTTCCACACCTGGTGGGGAGAGAGAGAACTGACTCCCTCAAACTGTTCTCTGACCTCCACAAGCTCACTAGGTCATTGTAACATACACACATGAGTGGGCGTGTGCATACATACACGCACAAGCCATATGCATGCGCGCGCACAGCCGCACACACACACACACGCATACTCATGGAGATGCACAATTAATTAATTAGATCAATGATAGAGACATATTAAGAAGATGCCTTAACAGCCATCCGAGGCAGAAGCATTGATAGGCAAGATCTTACCAGGACAGTAAAGTGGGAAGGAGCAGTAGAGAAAACCCTTCATGTTGTCACAGTGTGCCTGTGGTCACAGACTCCACGGCTTATGCACACCATGACCCAGCAAGATGCTTGGAGTCTGTGAAAGAGGAAACAAGCCCCTGTTCCCTAGGACCATTGAGCAGGGCTGTACTCATGATGCTCAGTAAACAGCATTGGTCATTTTGTTACCGGTGTCTGCGTTGCCACCCTAAGATGCTTAGGGACCTCCGACAGCCGTCCTTGCCACATCTTCCTTGGTAAGCTCTTAGTAAAATTGCCACCTCCCAGGATTTCATTTCATCTGTGTGCATAAGAAGTGTTCTCCCGGCTCGGGAATTGCTCAATGAATTGCTGGACTGAATCGACCGACAGACATATTTGCTTATCCAGACATCTGAGATTTCTAGCTTGTTGACCATGGGCTGGAACTGGGTGGCCGGTGCCCTGCACAGACAATCAGCCTCTTGCCTTTTCTGTGTGCTCTCTCTCAAACTCGGCCAACCTCTCCTCCACTTAGAGGCATTCTGGAAGTTTGTGTCCTCGTCCTTAGCCCTGGGCTTGCTCCTTCCATGACTCAGTTGAGAGGTAAAATGTCCCTTGCAGGCTCCTGTATCTGGATACTTGGTCTACGGCTGGTGATGCCACTTGGGAAGGTTAGAGATAGAGGCTTGCTGGAAATGCACCACTGGGAGCAGGCTTTTTAGCCCCCATGTCTTCATGCCACTTCCTGCCGATTCCTGAGATGCAGTGTAAGCAGCCAGTCCTCTGTTCTTGCTAGTCTGCCTTGCCGGCCTCGGAACTATAAGCCAAAACAGGCCTTCCTCCCTTAAGCTGTTTTTGTTGTTTTTATCGCAGCAACAGGAAGGAAACTGATACAAAAATTAAAAGAAACAAATACAGAGACTGACCCTCAAAGTGTCTTTCCATCTCTTGGGACCTGAGCCTGACCATCTGTAAAGTGAGCAAGCAGAGCTTCCAGCCTCTGCTCTCCTCGCCTGGCTCTCTCAGGTCTCTGGGCAGTTTGTATACTTTGTAAATGTTCACCACGCCCCTTTTATCCAGGAAGTCTAACAGGAACTGTGACCAAAGGCAACCAAGTAAGAAGGATGGATGTGGCCCAGAGATGTTTCAGCAGTACTTCCCAAAGGGTGATTTGCAGACACCTCCAGCTCATGAGATAGATGCAGGGACTGAGGAGGAGCCTTCTGATGTTGTCTTGGCACCATGTACGTGGCTGGTAGACTGCTGTTGAACAGATGTGGATCAGGGTTGCCTGTTGAACTTCGTAAGGTACAGACTACACACTTGCTGCAGTTAGTGCTGGTACGCAACAGTTTGCTCTAAAACTTGATAGCTTGGGGATGGAGAGGTGGCTCAGCAGTTAAGAGCACTGGCTGCTCTTACAGAGGACCTGGGTTTGATTCCCAGCACCCATGTCTCGGCTCACAGCAGTCTGTAACTCTTTAATTCCGATCTCTTTGGCCTCCACAGGCACCTAACACACACTTGGTACACAGATAAAGCATCTGCCTTGTGAAATCCTATTGGCTGGGAACATTTCACAGGATCTGCTCAGGTTTAAAAGGAAGGAGCCAAGAGCCCATCGCTTGGTGGGCTTGTAGAAGGTTCTAGAAGAAAACATAAGGTGAAAGGTCTTGTTAGCAGCCAGTTTGGAAAAATAGAGCAGAAAACAAAATGTTGTTAAGAGGTATAGTTGTTTTCTGTTGCCATGTAACAAGTCATCACACATTTTTAAAGCTAAGAACTCTATAGGTCTTGCCTCTGAGTGGGCTTGGCTGGGTTTTCTGACAAGATCCAAATCAAGTGTCAGCCAGCCAGGGCTTTTAAGTGCCAGGATGTCTAACAGGAACTATGACCACACGAAGCTAAGTAAGAAGACTGAGGTAAGGGTCTGACCCCAACTATTTCAAGTTGATGGCAGAACGGGGTCCTTGTGGATGTAGGATTGAAGCCTCTACTTCATTACAGGCTATCTGATGGAACTGTTTTCTGCTCCTTGGGCCATCTATACATGGCCTCCTTGATCTTCAGAGCCCACAGCTCCATGGCAAATTGATCTCCACTCCAAATCCCCTTGACTTTCTCTTACCCTGCCAGATGGAGGAAGCGCTCAGGGATTTGTGTGGGATTATGTAACTTTGGCCACGATTTGTTCCCATTTGTCCTGGAACTCACTATAAGCATTGCAAGCACAGGAGGGAAGCTGTGCGTGTGTGCTCGCGCGCGCATGTATTCGCATGCACACATGTGCACAGGACCCATCCCATGCTTAGAGGCCAGGATTGTAAAAGATGCTTGCTCACTCTTAGAACTTTGGTTTTAGTTCTCAATGATTCAGAAACACAAACAAAATCCTCCTTCTTCACAGACGGTTTGAAAATGCTGTGTAGTGTCCAGTGGGAGGGAACGACATGTATGCAAAAGCCGTAACTTAAGACTGTGCCCTAACTTCCAAAGAGAGAAGAATAGAGCATTCCGGGCCCAATAAAATCTGTTTTGAAATGCAGCTGCACAGAAGGAGGCTTCATGAAGGACACGAGCTCTGAACAGGCTATGCAAGGAAGACATAATTTGGGTATTCAAGAAATAAATTGAGCGGGGCGTGGTGGCACGTGCCTTTAATCCCAGCACTTGGGAGACAGAAGCAAACTCTGTGAGTTTGGAGCCAGCGTGGTCTACAGAGTGAGTTCCAGGATAGCCAAGGCTGTTACATAGAGAAAGAGAGGGAAAAGAGTTGGAAGGCCAAGGCTCAAATACTTTGGATTTTGACACCCCTATATGCAAGGGACAAATTGATACGAACCCGTTAGATCATTTTATTGCCCTCTGCTCCCAGAGACTGCATGTTTTGTTATAGACTACCCCTTCTCCCATGTGCAGGGATTTCACACAGCCGCTAAATCTTGCTCACAGGTCCACAGGCAGTGGGTAGTTTCTCCAGCCTCGGTCTCCCGTATCCATCTATGGTCCTCCACATATAGCCGGAAGCCCTGCTTCTCCCATGGGGGATCTTGCATCTCTTTGGGGATTGGCTGTCTGTCTGCTACCCTAGGACAGTTGCCTTTTCCATTGCTGTGGCAAAATACATGATATACAGCAACTTAAGGGAGGTTTGATTTGGGGCTCACAGTTTAAGAGGGTGGTCTATGGTAGAGAAAGCATGGCAGCAGAAGCTGGATGTGTAGATGGATCAATGGGTGGATCAATAGGTGGGCAGATGGCTAATAGGTGCTTCTAAAGTTGTTACCATAAACTTCATTTGCCTCCTGCCAAGTTACAGAGACTGAGTGCAGCTGTTTTGTCTATAAACGTTTCCTTGGTGGTGGTTTTTTGTTGTGTTTTGCTTTTCTAAGATAAAGTCTCGATGTATAGCCGTGGCTGACCCCACACTCACCATCCTCCCTGGGATTACGGCCACGTGCCACCACGCTCGGCATGAAATGCTTTGAAGAAACAGAGCACAATCAAAAACCCACTTGTGAGTTGTGTGGGGAGGAGCCATGCTGTGTTCTTTGTCAGGAACCCTGTAATTATTGGCAGAAAAATGAGGTCCCCAAGTTTCCTCCCTGGCTACATTAATCACTTCTTGGAGGCTGGGGGTGAGTGGGAGGAGGGGAGACTTCTATTCAGATATAATTTTGAAATGCTGTATCAAATAAACAAAGCTAGGCGACTTTCTGTGGGACTTCACACAGCCTTTCTTTAATGTGCGCACGAGTGTGTGGATGCATGTAGGTGAGTGTGTATATAAGGAGGAGGGTGTACATGTGTGTGGAGGCCAGAGGACGACCTTGAGTGTTATCCCTCAGTTATCCTTGAGTGTTGTCCATATCATTCTTTTGAGGCAGGGTTTCTCATGGGCCGGGAACTTGATGTAGGTTGGCCAGCCAGGCAGTGCCAGGGATCCACCTGTTTGTGCCTTCCAGTGCTCAGGACACAGTGGATCTTTTTATGTGGCTTCTGGAGATTGAACTCGGTCCCCTGCATTTGCAAGGCAAGGACTTTACCAACTGAGCTCTTTCTCGGTTTTCAAAGAGCCCTACTATGCTGACATACATGTTGGCATCTGGATATGTAAGTGCTGAAACTAGGTTGCAGAAGAGGGAGGCAACATAACATTTTAGTTCCATCCATTGGTAAGTATGTAATTCTGGGCTCTACATACATTCCCAGTGCTGTCTGTTGTCACCATTTCCCTACCTTTCCCCAAAGGCCCTCTAATCTCTCTCTACTCCACAGTAATACCTCTCTCTAGTCTCTCTTTTACTGGTTTTATTCTAGGTACTTACAGAATTAAAACCTTACAGTATACATCCTCTGGGTCTGGCTTATCTCACTAAGCATTAATATGTTTTCAAGGTCTGTCTATGTTGAACATTTGCCCCTTCTATGGTTAAGCTGTGTTCTCCTGTGTGCCTGGGCCACACCTTATTTATACTGGACACTATTTGAGTTGTGTCTTTGGGTGGTCATGACCAGTGCTGCAGTGAACACAGGTGTACAGGTCCGAGTATCTCTGGTCCATTCCTTTAAGTGAGGAGTCGCTGGGTCATGTGATATCGCTCTGTTTAGCCTTTTGAGAGATCTCCAACCTTGTCCACAGTAGCCGTGTTCCCACTGCCATTCCCACCAACGATCACACAGGCTGCAGTTTCTCCGCTCACATCCTGCCAACACTTGTTCTCTGTGTGTTCAGTCACACTATCCTGCTAAGTAGTAAGTGATGCTTTCTGGTAGGTTTGAGTCCTATTCCCTAATGACCAACACCTGGGGTTCTGAGTGTTATTGATGCACTCTGAATATAAGTCCTTCATCAGTTATACTTTGCAGCTATATTCTAGTCCACAGCTTGTGCCTTGAAGAGCAAAAGGTATAGTTGTAATGAATTCCATCTTATTCAGCAAAAGTTATGTTGTCTTATTTTAAGAAGCATTTATATAGAGCATAGTGACACACATCTAATCCCAGCACTCAGGAGGCAGAGGCTGACAGATTTCTGTGAATTCAAGGTCAACCTGGTCCACATAGCAAGTTCCAGGACCGGTATATAATAGGGAGACCCTGTCTCTAAGAAGAAGAGGAGGAGGAGGAAGGGGAAGGGAAGGGGAAGGGGAAGAGGAGGAAGAAGAAGAAGAAGAAGAAGAAGAAGAAGAAGAAGAAGAAGAAGAAGAAGAAGAAGAAGAAGAAGAAGAAGAAGAATTACAAAAATAAAAAGAAGTATTTGCCTATAGGCTGGTATTTAGAAATTAAATTGACTTTTTCACATCATCCCCGCCTCCCAGGATGCTTTATAAACTCGCTAGTTCCGGACACATTTCTGTGGTGCCGCCTCAGCCATTTTTCAAACTGGTCAATTTTCTGCTAATGCTCTAGCCAAGTTGTAGAGACCTAGACAGACACAGGACCCTAACTGTGGACCCTCCTCCTACAAGTGGACAGAAGGAGTGAGAGAGCCAGGTCTTCCAGGTCCTCTTCAGACTCCCTACCGCCCAACAAAGGCTTCTCAACAGAAGATGCTCGTCTCAGTTAAGACCAGATTGGAACAAATCAAGCAAGATAGGAGTTTATCTCTCACTGAAAAGATGGGAGGGTGTGTGCCTGGATGTGTGTGGGTGTATGTGCTTGTGAGCTAAAATGTGTGCTTCTTTCATGAAAACGAAAGCAGCCCCAGAGAAAAGACAGGCAGAACCTAGGCCACAAGCCTCAGGGCTAGGAATATAGACGGACAGGACACTGACTGGCAATGAATCCGTAATGAGAGGTCAAAGCCTGCGGCATCTTTCAGAAATCACTTTAGGGTCAGGCGAGCCCTCTCGCTTTAGAATTTTGCAGCCCAATTAAACTGACCTGAAGCCTTTTGATCAGAGGATAAAGTTAAGCACTTTATGGTATTATGTCCTTGTGACTGTGCTAGGCCTGTCTAATCCCTGTGTGACCTTCCTTCCATCCAGAAAAAAAATAAAGTGAAGGCAGATCTGTCCATTCAGTAGTCAGTGAAAGTAAAAGACCTGGTGTTCTGAGGTCACAGTTTGGGGAGACAGGCAGTCCTTAGATGAACATCCAAAGGAATATGAAGTGTGGAGCCCTGAAGTTATTCTGCAGTGCTACAGCAGTTTGCCCAAGATGGCTTCTCAGTTCCCACCTGGTACTCGATTCTGAGACTCTCCAGGGTATGGTACTGGTTAGGTTCAGGTGTGTTCTCATACCATTTGGTTCTGGTTAAAGTTAAAAACAAACAAACAAATTCCCCCATATACATTTTCTCCAAACATCAGGTCAGGTTGAGGCTGACATAGTCAACCTCTCACTTGAGCCTTGTTTGTGAGGGCTAAAATAAGGGTGGTCCTCAGTTTTGAAGAGGAGACATTTCCTCTAGAGGAAAATGAGTGGACTCCATCCCCACTCATCTCGGAGGAGGAGGAGGAAGAGGAAAAAGAGGAGGTCGATCAAAAGCATTTGGCTTCAGTACTTATTCCTTAACTCTGCTCTGCCTCATTTCTCCCTCAGAGAGACTGCGGCTCCCACCTGCCAAGCAGCACTGGTCCTACTTCCTCCTTCTGTGTGGCTCATGTCTGCCCTTTGAGCCTTATTTATTCCACCATGTCAGGCCTTTGCCCTTAAGTAAATCTGTCTCTCACTGCTCGTCTCCATTTCTTGGTTCATGCATCCCTCCAGCTGGAGTCCCCTACCCCCCCCCGCCCCGCATTGCTCCCAACAAACCCTCTCCCATTCTTCCACACCCATCCCAAAGACTCTTTATAGGAATCCTTACCCAGTCATGCCAGTGAGAACAAGGCCTTTGTGTGCCTTTTCTTATCCTATTTATTGAACCCGTGGACTGTCTTATTTAACTATATGTATTAGCTTCTTTTCTCATTGCTATGACAACGTCATCAAAAGCAACTTACGAAGGAAGACGGTTTGTTTTGGTTTTTTTTGATGTGTGTGGGCGTTTGTCTGCATGTAGTCAGTGTGCCCTGTACTTGCCTAGTGCCTACGGCATCCAGAAGAGAGCATCAGATCCCCGGAACTACAGTTACAGATGCTTGTGAGCTGCTGTGTAGGTTCTGGCAATAAAACCCAAGTCCTTTTAAAGGGCATCCAATGCTCTCGCCACTCAAGCCATCTCCAGCCCTGGAAGGGTTTTATATGGTTAAGAAGTTACATTGAGTCCATCATGTCAGGGGTGGCATGGTGGCAGGAGCTGAGTGTGAGTCACTGTCACATTGGGTCCACAGTCAGTAAGCAGAGAGAGATGGCGCTCCATTCATTCTCCTTTTTGTCAGGTCTGGGACCCTGGACCACAGGGATGGTACCATCTACTCTGAGGGTGTACTTTTCTTCCTCAGTTAAACCTCTCTGGTTAATGCTCTCTCAAACACTCTCAAAGGTGTGTCTCCTGGGTGATGATAAGTCCAATCAAATCGACCCTAAGGTTACCCATCACACTTTGCCTCTCCCAGAATTCCTTGAACACAGTAGGCTTTCAGTAATCCCTTGTTACATGGATAATTGAAAATTACTCAGTGTTTGGCCTTAAAATTCGGGGAGAATTTCAACCGACCACTGTCCAGACTCCCTTCTATTGCTGTGAAAAGACACTATGACCAAAGCAACACTTAATAAAAGAAAGCATTTAATTGGGGGCTTGCTTACAGTTTCAGAGGGTGAGTCTGTGATTATCATGGTGGGAAACAGACAGACATGGCAATGAAGCAGTAGCTGAGCCCTTTACATCCTGATCTGCAGACAGTAGGCAGAGAGACACCGGGTCTGGCATGGAGGTTTGAAACTTCAAAGCCCCCACCAGTGACACACTTCAACAAGGCTGCACTAGTCCATACCTCCAAGACAGTTCACTAAGTGGCAACCAAGCATTCAAAGGTGTGAGCCTATGGGGCTGTTCTCATCACACCAGCACACCTTATATAAAACAACTTTATTCATTTGGCTAAATAAGTTCTACCTGTTCCACTCTGACCACTTACCCGCGCTGCGTGCGTGCGTCGCTGTCTGTCTGTCTGTCTGTCTGTCTATGTGATTCTGTGTGTTTCACACACACAAAGGATATTAGAATAATCTACTTAATGTTTGGCATCAAAGAGTGCATGTGATCCTGAAGCAAAATCATTCCAGATCCCCTGAAGGGTGGATTGAGAAGTCTAGAGAATCAACCCTAACATCTTCAGCAAAGACTGCCCCCTAAATACAGCCTGAGACCTGGCTGAAGCCCACAACCTTTTCCCTTTTCTTCTGGGCCAGAGGTTCAAACACCCTTGCTGACAGGCCCTGCCAAGTCTGCAGTCCCAGGACTGGAGTGTGTGCTCTGACCAATCTTTTTTCTCCAGCAGATTGGAGTTGGCTTTGTTTCCTCATTCTGCCCTCTCCTCAAAGAGTGCCAGACACACTAAACGGTGATTAAACAAAGATTAAAATTCCATTTCGATGAGCGAGTGAGTGAGCGGCTGTTGGGACCATGATGGATTCCTTTGGAATGCTGACTAAGGACACATGGATCCCAGACACAGTCAGTCTGAACACATCAACATGCGTTTACAGTTTGCTATCTAAAGGGATTTCCAGTCCATTCCCCAACTAGCTCACGTCCTCAAGGTGTTCTTTCTCTTTGCCTGTGGCAAAGGAATGTTCTGGAAGCTGGGGGAAGGAAAAGTATCAGAAGATGATTGCAAACAAAGAAAACGATCTCAACTTTCAGAGACACACCTCTGGGTGTGCAGCATGACAGAAGCATCCGAGTTCGTCTGGGTTGAAGTCGGGGGTGCTTCTTTACATAATATTAAGTGATCGATGTTGCTTAAGAGTGGTGTGGCTTGGAGCTCGGTGGCAGCAAGTACTTGGCCTACACAAAGCGGTGAGAACCCTGGGTTTGAGCTCCCAGGACTCTTTGTGAGAGCAGAAGTCTGTCATCCCAGCACCTGACACTCATTTCCCAGGCTCGCCCTGTGGCCCTTATTTGGCCACTCGCAGTCCTAGAGCACTGGAAAGGTGTTTGAATTGAGTGAAGCCAGGAGGAGTTCAAAGCCTTAGTCCAAAACCAGAGTAAATGCCACAGTTCCGTGATGTTTTAGAGAAGGTGGATTGGGTTCAATGAAATATATGGGGCTAGAGAGATGGCTTAGTGGTTAAGAGTGTGTCCTGGTCTTGCAGAGGACCTACACTCAGTTCCTAACACCTGTGTCCCGCAGCGCCCAACTGCTGGTAACTCTAGTTGCTGGGGATCTGATGCCCTCTTCTGGCCTCCACAGACATATCCAAAACACACCACACAGAGAGAGGGAGGGAGGAGGAGGAGGAGGAGGAAGAAGAAGGAGGGGAGAGGAGAGGAGGAGGAAGAGGAGGAGGAGAGGAGGGAGGAGAGGGAGGAGAGAAGGGAGGAGAGAAATAAAATTAAATACATCTTTAAAAAGTAAACATGTTACTCAAACCAGCTAATGTCATGTATTTCTTGATTGTTCCTTTGGAGTGCTGAGGATCGAACCCAGGGCCTCGTGAATGCTAAGCACACAGTCTACCTTAACTGTGCCGCTTAGCCTCTGCTTATTTTTGTTTTGGTTTGACCTGTGACCGTGTCTCACTGTGTAGGCCAAGTTGGCCTAGAACTCGTGGTCTTCCTGTCTCTACCTCCTGGGTATTTGGATTACAGGGGCTCACCACCACACCCAGCCTCGCTTTCTTTCTTCAGTGTGGAAAGCAGCTTGCTTCGCCTGTCAGGGCTGCTTCACATACCTTCCTGTTGGGCAGCAACACTCTTGGCACTTTGTCCCGTGGATGAGTATGCCTGTCTTTCCTTCCTCTCCTGGGTGGCGAGTTCCCAAGGGGCCGTGCTGAGCTTGTGTCTCCCTGGCCTCTGCCCGTCTAACAGGCACATGGCCGGCACTCAGGAAGATGCTGAGGGCTGGACAGGTGATAGATAGTTTTCTCTTTAAGCAACATAGCCTCTGAGCCGTTGTTACTGCCATTATTCCTTTTTTCTTCTTTTTCATGGTTTTTTTCTTTCTTTTTTTTTTTTAAAGGAATTACACAGTCGACAAAAAAAGACATTTTTCTTGGGAGCTGAACAAAGGCTGAAGGATTGGCATAACCAGGAGGCTATCAGGAGGGACGCGCAGCGCATAGGTACGGAGGGCGGGGCTGAGTGTGGGCATCATGTAAGTGTGCCATGGGTGTGTGCACATGTGCTGAGTGTGTTAGGGGTTTTCTGGACCTCTTGTTCACTCCCTGCCTCCCACCGTCTTTCCTAATAACCATACCTACCTTTCACCCGTGTGACCTCTGCTGTCAGCACCAGATCCACTGTCTTCACATTTGCCCTGCCACCTGCGTATCAGCACGTGACTTTGTCTCCATCCTTGCAAGTCCCATCCCAAAGTAAGGAGCAGTGTTTCCAATCGACAGGGATTGGGATTGATCACAGCAAGGTCACCCTGGGACTGGAACCCAGGACTGGAAGGCAGAGCCAGTTCCTCACCAACTACAGATTCCTTTGCTAATAGGATTTTGTCGCCATCCCTGTAAGGCTCATGGGGGAAGGGCCAGCACAAAAAGGTACAGAGACTATGTGGAGATTCTTCTCTGCAGGGTCCAAGCAAAGGTCAGGAGAGCAGCTGCAGGGCCACTTGCAAGCCTCTGGATCCACACTGAATTCCACCCTTCCTGGGCCTCTGTCTCTCCATCTACGGATGACCTCAGGCAGTCTGCTAGGGCAGCCTAGAACGTTGTTCCGAGGGTGTGGAGGGGAAGACGGCTATAATGTTGCTTTGCTTAAGTGGAAAGTGGATACAGCAGCAAGAGGGATTGAAATGGTGTGTGGTGATCTAGGTTAAAGGTGTCCCTTCTAAATTATTCATGACAAAACCAACTCACCCACAAAGCTCAGAAGAGAACCGGTGTAATAACTGAGCTGATGCCCAGGGCATCCCCAGCCCTGACACATGGTACTCTATGTGCCAGGAATGATACATGAAATCGGAAGGGTATGCCTTTAAATTAAGAAAGGAAACATCTGCAAAGAGACAGCTGGCCAGACAGTTGTGCCTGAATTATTAGAATATAGGGCTGCCTGGCGAGGGAAGAAAGAACAGCAGAAAGAGTAAGAAAAGCAAATGGCTGTTTAATTTCTTGTTTGTTGAAATAAAATTATACATAAGTATTAAAGAGTAAATTATTTTTAAGTAATTTATGAAGTTGCCTAATTATAAAAAGAAAAAGTGACTAATAGGACTGAGGAGCACTAAGTACACATAGGGCTCCACCATCACAGAGGACCTTGTCTGATGAGGAGACAGAAGTCATAGCATTGCCAGGATGCTGCTCTGAGGTCCGGCTGGCTGGCCTTTGCCCCTCTCCTCTACTCAGCATTTGGGGCTGACTATGCTGTGCAGGTCTCTTGGAGTCTGGTTCTGAGCAGAGGTCAGACCTCTTTCCACCTGCTGCACCAAAGCAGCCTCACTGACCTTGGTTTTGTAACACCCAGAGGGCAGGTGACCCTAAGCAGCTGCTAGAGTGGCTAACTGTTGGCACAGCCATGCAGACCCTCGAGATGCTTCTCCCAGGGTTGTGTCTGTTCTTAGTCACAAGAAGCTCATGAGAACCCCAGAGAACACGCTGTTGGAACATTAGAGACCCTTCTCAGAAGTATGGCACAGAGGTTGCCAACCTTTTGTCCACTGAATCTGGGACTTGGCAGCAGAACTTTCCAAGCAGACCTAGCGTAGTAGATAAGGCGGCTCTTAAGTTATCTCTCAACTTTAAAGAGAAATCAAAGCATCTTTTTATCATCATGGCATTTAAAAAATCATTTATTATTTGTTTACAGCTGGACTGGGGATCCAGCCCCAACCCAGTACCTCATAGGTGCTAGGCAAACACTCTGCCACTAAGCTATGTCCCAGCCCTTGTTTATGGCAATTTTGATTGACATAGAACATTTGCCTCACTTAGATGATGATAATCAGATCTCTTCATGTTTATCTGGTATTTGACAGCTTACAGAAAGTTATTACTGTGTAGCCTCTCATTTGACTCCCCCAGACATGCTTGCTGCTGTAGACAGTTATAGCTGAGGGTTCATCAGCTCAGAGAGAGTAGACTTGCCTTCTGTCTGGGGGTGGGGACTGAATGGGCAGGAGGTTCTGGCTCTGGAGAGAGTGCAGGGAGCATGGGCTTAGGCCCTTGCACTTGGTTCTGTAACCTTTTATGAGTCTCAGTATGCCTTCAGAGTGACAGTTCTCAAGTCCACTGGACAGGGTTGCTATGATGACTACAGGGAAAAGATCAGTGAGTACAGGACACGACCTTGGCCAAGTGAGTGCTTGTACCCCTCCCCCTTCTCACCTCCTCCTGCACAATTTGAGGGGATGCTTGGGTGAAGTTCATCTTGATTGTTGGGGGTTAGAGAGATGGCTGTCGTGATTACAGAGATAACAAGTTTGGTCCCAGAACTCATGTCAGGCAGTTTACAATTACCTTATAATTCTGGCTCCAGGGATATGATGCCCTCTTCTGGCCTCACAGGCACTGCACTCATATCTGACATACCCACACACAGAGATACACACACACAAGTTTTTGTAAAAAATAAATTTATTTATTTCATCTATATGAGTGTTTTGCCTGTGTGTATGTATGGGTACTACATGTGTGCCCTAGTGCCTGAGGCAGTCAGAAGAGGACTTGAGATCCCTTAAAACCGGAGTTATGGATTGCCGTAAACCACCGTATGGGTGCTGGCACCTAAACCCGATCCTCTGTGCGGAAAGTGTTCTTTATTTCTGATCCATCTCTCCACCCCCATGTGATTTACAAAATAGAAGAAAACTTACTCTTTTAAATCTTGGCTATCTGGGGTTTTTAAGATGTGCTTAGATTAGTAGAACTCAGTCTGGGTGTGTCTGTGAGGGCCTCTTGAGACAAGCAGAGCTTTGGAGCTCTGACCTGATGAAGATTAACTTATAGAGAGGAATACTAGAAGACATGGGTTTAGGAGAAAGGCACCAAGATGACCTCCTCTTCAAGGAAGAGATTTATTACTGTTGAACGAAGATGGTCTAGTGAGGGCCTGAAGAGAAAGTCTTCAGTCTCAACAGACAAAGCATGGTGTCCATCCTTAAAGGTTTCCTTGCACAGCCTGGAAGCAGGCTTAGTTAATATAGTAGTCCCTAGTGCTGGCCTGTAGTCAGGTTGTCTCCAGTGTCCAGGTAGCAGAGGGAGGGAGAGAGGGGTGGCTTCTTTTGAGTGAGTGATCTGCCCACTGTGCAAAGAAACCCTTAGAGAGAGAGAGAGAGGTTTCCGGAAGGTGCTGCTTTTGAAGGCTCCAGACCACCACCAGCAGGATTTGGGACCCAACAGTGATGAAACTGAGACAATGACAGTTTGGGAAGAGATAAAAGTATGGGTGGCCCCTCTGTGCAGAAAGTAGGTCATTGGGGGTTGGAGGGTGTCCTTGGGGCCAAATCTCACTCTGACCTCTTCCTGTACTCCCTCTTTCTGCTTCCTGTACACCCCACCCCCCCCGAGCCTACCAGCCTCTTCCACACAGTCCTGCCGCCATGAGTTCTCTTTCACAACAGGCCCAGAAGCACAGAGCCATGTGACAATGGACAGAACTCTCTGAAATAAAACCCTTCCTCCATTAGTTGCTTTTCTCAGGTCCTTGGTCACAATAATGCAAAGGTAACTAATGTGCCCCATGACTGGGTATAAGATTTTTTTTTTTTTTAATTTTAGATGTTTTCATTTTATATGTATGAGTGTTTTGCCTGCGTGTAAGTCTGTGTAGTATGTGGTGTACAGTGCCTATGGAAGCCGTAAGAGGACATCTGATTCCTGGAACTTGAGTTACAGGGGGTTGTGAGCCACCATGTGAATGCTAGGACCCAAATCTGAGTCTCTCTGCAAGGGCAGCCAGTGTGCCAACCATTGAGTCTCTCCAGACCCAGGTGTAAAGCTTTCTCTGGGGTCCAGTCATTCTTTCCCCCAGTCTTGACCCTTGTTGATGTCAGGTAAACCAGCAACACTGAATTTGCTCTCTGCCCCTAGGACATGGAGAACAGGGGAAGCCTTACCCCATGACCGATGCCGAGAGAGTGGACCAAGCATACCGGGAAAACGGATTTAACATCTACGTCAGTGATAAAATCTCCCTGAATCGCTCGCTCCCCGATATCCGGCACCCAAAGTGAGTGTCCGTCTCTCATCTTCTGCTGTCTAAGGATTTTGCCCATTGCTCTAAGTTGTGAATTCATTAAAACAAACAAACATCCCCATGAGGTGCTACCTGCAGCTGCCAGGTGGAACAGCCCCCTGCAGAGGCTTGAACAATCAGACCCTAGCAGCTTGGAGCTGGTGTGATGGGGGATGGTGCACCGGTGTGATCCTTCACTTGAAGTAGGAGCCAGCAAATCTCCAAGTGTCTGCAGAACATTGGCAACAGTTCACCTGGGGATTTGTTATACTTTGCGAGAATGGGTGAGGGTCACTTGTGCCACAACACATGTGGGTCAGAGGAAAACCCCTGGTGTAGGTCCTTGCCTTCTGCTTTGTTTGAGACGGGATCTGATCATTATTCTCCGTGTATACAGCAGGCTAGTGCTGCTCCTAGAAATTCTCCCCTCCTCCCTTCTCACTGGTGGAGTCCCGGGATGACAGATAGTCCACACCCATGTCTAGCTTTTCTGTAGGTTCTAGGAATTCAAACCCAGGTCGTCTGCCTTGCTCAGCAATCACTTCACCCACTGGGCTCTCTCCAGCCCACTCCTGTGCCTCCCCTCGATTAACTGTCCCGAAGCACTGGAGGCCATCAGCCATCAGTGTCCTCAGAAGCCCTGAAGGTGACTCTGATTCAGACAGAGGGTAGAATAGGAAACCATATAGAAACCACATAGCCAAGAAGCCCGCTTGGAAGATAGGCTGTCCCCCAGGACTAGACCCTTTGCCCAGAGGGGACAGAAGAAGGACCCGGGGTGCTTGCCTGTGGGATTTACTATCTGCTTCATGGTCTTCCGTAATGCTCTAGAATCTTCTGCTGTCATACGAGAGTGTTGTTCAGTCACACCGGTGTTGCTGGGTTCGGGTCAGTGAGCTGACACTGGGCATTACCAGACCAAACCTGAGCCTGACACCAGGAGCACCAAGCTGTCCTAACTGTAAAAGACTTACACCAATCGTCCCAACCTCCCACCATCGTGAGCTCCTCAGAAGCAACATAACGACTCATCATCTCTCACTATTCTTGTGTGGCCCTTCAACTCTCGGACTCCTGCCTCAGCTTCCCAAATAGCTGGGATGACAAGCCTTTGTCGTCAGGCCCGGCTCATGTAACTCACTAAATGCTACCCTGACATAAGTAGGAAATAGATTACATGAAGGGATATTTTTGTATGATTATAGAGTTAAGTAAATCCTCAACTGAATAGTCCAAAGTTGGAAATGGTGTCTGCCCGATTTGCTTCCTTTCTTTCTCTTTTTTAAATTTCGTGTGTGTGTGTGTGTGTTGTGTGTGTGTGTGTGTGTGATGGCACATATGGCACATATGCGGAGGTCAGAGAGGACAGCTTACCGGAGTCACTTTTCTCCTTCCACCAGGTAGGTTCCTGGGATCGAACTCAGGCTTGGTAGCAATCGCCTTACCTGCTGAGCCATCTCTACAGGTTTTCGTTCTTACTTTGTATATGTTTGTTTTTTCTTCCAAATTAAGAATGTTGCCCTGACAGTGGTGGCACATGCCTTTAATCTCAGCATTTGGGAGGCAGAGGCAGGTGGATTTCTGAGTTCAAGGCCAGGCTGGTCTACAGAGTGAGTTCCAGGACAGCCAGGGATACACAGAGAAACCCTGTCTTGAAAAACCTAAAAAAAAAAAAAAAAAAAAATGTTGCCCTAAAATGTATCCACAGCTTGGAAGGGGATTCTGAGCTCAGGAGGCTTTTGGCACCTCTGTTAGCAGCCTGTCCACCCAACTAGCCTCCTGCTTACTAATGTTGAATACTTCTAACACCTGCTTTTATCCAGTCACCAAGTGTGGAACCTGAGTTTCCAGCAGCGAATAGACAGATACCTTGAAGACCTCCTCTCCCTCTGGGAGACTTTCCTTCTGTTTGTCAGTGGGAGCACATGAGTAAATTAGACCTGTTGTGTAGCACACTGCCTTCAGTTTCTTTTAGGTTAAACAACTTCTCAGGCAGGAGTCGGGGTTCCACTTTTCCTTTTATCCCTTCAAACTGAATTTTGGCAGCAGCACCCCAAGTGCAGGACAGAGGGGCTATTTGCTTATGCCAGTCACCTTTATTTACACCAGAAGCTGCCCCGGAGACACACACCCACAGAGAACAGGAGCTAGGCACTTTGGCCCCAAGTTGCTGGACAAGCATGTGGAAGGTAGCCAGCTGGCTCTGAGCAGGCCTGCCCTCTGCACCTCCAGCCGAGTGAGTGTGAACATGGGCCTGGCTGGTGGGCTGGCCCACTTTTCCTACTTGCTGGGGAACCCAACCGGGCTGCTTGGCAACCAAACGTAGAGACTCTTCAGGACCCACGGCGGGTGACATAAGGGAGTTTCGATTGCAGAAGTGAGTAGATCTTCAGGCTTCTCTGGGATGCAGGCAATTGGATAGTCAGTTTCCCAGTGCCAAGCTAACCACAATGGGGATGACAGCAGCCTGCAGCCAGGACCTGCTCCATCCGAACATTGAACCTCAGGAAGAAGTGGATGCGAACGGAGTCTTTCACCTACTAATCCCACTCCAATGTCCCCTTTTGATTTTTCCTTTTGTGTTAACATGGTTAGTTTATGATATATGCTGAATTTCCTCAAAAGAATGTATGGATTATTGTAATAGGTCAGATTCTCCGGAGCCTCTCTACAAATCCCAACAGGTTACAGAGTCCAAATGAAAAGGAGACACACACCCACAGAGAACAGGAGCTAGGCACTTTGGCCCCAAGTTGCTGGACAAGCATGTGGAAGGTAGCCAGCTGGCTCTGAGCAGGCCTGCCCTCTGCACCTCCAGCCAGGTGGATGTCCAGAGTTACAGAGGTAAAGTCGTTACCTCTGACAGTCGTATTACACGCACTGATAAAATGAAATGGTCTAAGCCGGGCAGTGGTGGCGCACGCCTTTAATCCCAGCACTTGGGAGGCAGAGGCAAGCGGATTTCCGAGTCCGAGGCCAGCCTGGTCTACAGAGTGAGTTCCAGGACAGCCAGGGCTACACAGAGAAACCCTGTCTCAAAAAACCAAAAAAAAAAAAAAAGAAAGAAATGGTCTGGGGAGAAGGCTCAGTGGATAAAGTGCTTACAGCACAAGTATAAAGACCTGAGTTCAAGTCCCCAATATCCACATAAAAGCCAGGTGTGATGGCATATGCCTCAACTGCTAGCCATGAGGATGGGGATCTGGTGGATCCCCAGAGTGCACACAGAGAGACCTCGAGCTGCCTGCAGAGGGTCAGTCAGAGGGTTCTTCTTCAGCATGTGACTTGGAGGGTAAAGAATTACCCAGCAGGACTAGAAAAACTCCACAAAAGGCTGATAACTGCTTTTTCCCACCACTCAGGCTGGGAAAAGCTCAAAATTGAAACTTCATGGGGAGGCGGGTGTAGTGCCTGGTTGTCTCTATTTACCTTGATGGGAACTCTTTAGCCCTCTGGACCAGTCTTGAAAATCATCATAAATTATGAATTGGAGTGATGGAAGTGTTTTCAAGTAACTTAATGTAATGCAAAGCTCACGGGTGCAGATGTACAGTCAGACACTCAACTGTGAACACTGAGAGGCAGCCAAAAATCAGTCGGAGTGCAAAGTAGCAGGGCAGGTGACCTGTGTTAATGAGAACAGCCATCAGCCAGAACCTTCTGGTGCTGATACAGATGTGGCCTTCGCCAGATACTGCAACTATGTTCTGTTTATAAAGTTAGGTAGAGACGTAGACAATATAGAAAGACTCAGACTCTAGAAGTGAAGATTTACTTTGTTTTATGCCTGTGAATGTTTTGTTTGCATGTATGTGTATACACCTCGGGTATACAGGACTGATATGGTGTCCTCAGAATGCAGAAGAGTACATCAGATCCCTTGGAACTGCAGTTACAGATGGTTATGAGCTGTCAAGTGGGTTCTGGGAACCGAATCCTCTGCAAGAGCAGCAAGTGCTCTTAACTAAAACTAACACTGAGCCATCTCTCCAGCTCCCAAACTCCAGAACTAAAACCAACTGTGTCCAACATGAAATATGCGTAGACTAAGGATGAACTAGCTATTGCAGGGGAAAGTGAACTTGAAGGCATAGCAAAAGAAACTGACCAAAGTAAAACATAAAGTCTTGAAGAGTGAAAAGTCTAGAAAGTCTGGGACAATTATAATCCAATCCGTCTAAAATGCACATAATTGGAATCTGTGTCAAAGAAGAGGAAGACAGCGGCTTGAATGTCTCCAGATTGGGCAGTGACTATAAAGCTACATTCAGGGACCCCAGAAAGGAGGCTGGGAAGATGGCTCAGTGGGTAAAGCACTTGCCATGGAAGCATGAGGACCTGAGTTCAGAGTCCAAGAACTAAAGCAAGACGTGGTGGAATGTGTCTGCAACCTCAACACTCGCACGGCAAGATGGAGACAGAGAGGAGAGGACAAGAGAGTCTCCGGAAGCTTTGTGGGGTCAGTTAGCTTGGCATGGACAGCAGCAACGAGACCCTGTCTCAATCAAGGTGGAAGGAAAGGGTGGACACCCAGGGTGCATGTGCAGCGTGGCACACACATGCCCACATGAACGCACACAGGTGAACGCTCACAGATGCGGGTACACACAGACACACAAAGAATGAATAATTCCCGGCAGCCACAGATGGGAGCGAGAGCCAAGCTAGGAGTCTGTGACAGCAAAGAAGGAGATGAGAGAGGGATTCGTGTTAGCTGGGAGCAGCAGAGTAGCCAGGGCTGGTCTCAGGACACCATGACGGTGGAGACAGCCTGGGAGCTGCATGGAGGTGAGGGAAAGTGTCAGCTCCTGGCCAGAGCAGCTGAGGGGATGGAATCACAGTTCACAGGCAGGGAGGGAGTGACCCTAGAAAGAGCAGGATTGGGGGAGGCATCTGGAGTGAAACTGCGTCCACAAGGCAGCGAGTCCACCAAGACCGGCTGTTGTCAGGTTACATGGATCCTATGCTGGTTAGTTTTAAACGTCAACTTAACGTAACCTAGACTCTCCTGAGAAAACAGCCTCAGTTGGTAAACTGTCTGGAATGCCTCTTGGGGTTGAGGGTATCTTGAGGTAGGAGGACCTGCCCATCGTGGGAGGCGCCGTTCCCTGGTTTGGGGTTCTGACCAGTTAAGGGTGGAGAATGCAAGTGGAGAGCGAGCAGACAGCATGAGGGCTTCGTTCATTTCTGCTCCTGACTACAGATGGGATGTGGCAAGCTGCTCTGAGTTACTGCCTCAACTTCCCCTCAGTGATAGATTGTATCTAACCTGGAGGGATAAGCCATGTAGACCAGTGGATCTCCGCCTGTTGGTCGAGACCCCTTTGGGGGGCCCGCATATCAGACACTTACATCCTGACTCCTAACAGTAGCAAAATTACAGTTATAAAGTAGCAATGAAATGATTTTGGTTGGGGGTCACCACAACATGAGGAGCGGTATTAAAAAGTCACTGCATTCGGGAGGTTGAGAGCCACTCCTTCCAAAGGCTGTTTCTGGTCAAGGTTGTTTCATCTTGGTGACAAAAAATGGGTCTAGAATAGTTCAGCTTCAGGGTTCAGAGGTCAACAAGAGTTGCGCTCACCACCTCCACCGTTTTTTATAGAGTCCACAGCCACTGTCACTGCTGCAGACTTGTGACAGGCTTAGAAGACATGGTACTGGTTAGCAGACTCCGTCCTTTTCATCATGACTCATGGAGTAAAGTAAGCTTAGTGGACACTTTTAAAATAAAGTGCCCCAGAAGCACCCAGGATGTGGAATTCTGGCTGCATGCAGGGATTGGAGCATCCTTATGTGACAGTTGGTTACTGAGGCAGCTATGGGCAGAGAGCCCTTGTGGGTGAGGAGGTCTGTGCAGTGTGGGAAAGGAAGTCCAGGTTTCTCTGCAGCACCTCCACTTTCTCAGGAGATATATCAGCTCTCCTCCAAAATCAAACAATTTCCTTCTGAACCGTGGGGTGTTTTTTAAGAATAGCAGTTATTGATTGATCCATTGGACCCAATAACAAGATTTAAAAGTTCATGAGCCTTGAAGTAAAATGGCAACCAATAAAATTTCTCCAATTGACTTTTATTCCTCTTGGTTTTTAAGCCAGATTTCAGTAGGCTCAGGCCTTAGGTTGAAAATTGTGGAGATTGATAACTTACAAGCAAAAATAGCTGCCTGGCATCTAGAACTCAAACAGGCATGTATCACCCACAACACATGCTGCCTAAAATCTACCCACAGCCACACTAGCTATATAGAGGGGTGGTCTATATGTCTGAGTTTGGATTTTTCATTGTTGTTTTATTGTTCTTACAGAGACATTTTCTAAATCTTCTAGAAGCAGATACTGCATTCATCTTTAATAAAAGCTTCCATTTATCATGTGTTTTTATTTGTTTGTTGGTGTGCTGGGCTCTGGGTGGGCACTTACCAGTTACACTGTGCTTCCAGCCTCTTAGGCATGATTTTAAGGAGGTCTCTCCTACTGCATGATCTGGATTGAATCTTAGGGGTGCTCTTGACTAAAGTCAACAAAGCTAGTAGAAGGCAGATCAAAGCACGTGACTCTCTTTATCACCATGTTCTCATATAGATAAAGGCCCACATTTCACAGAGAGGAGGAAGGGATCATAATAGTTTACTTGTTAATGGCTGAAGGTCCTTGAACTAGCACTTCAAGGAGATTTTGCTAGAAAAGTCCATCATGCATGACCAACGCATGCTCCACTTGCATTTCATACTCCATATTGGAGATGATATACACCTACCCAGGAACAGGCAGTTTAAATCCAGTTGGACTTGTTAGAGATGAGTGGAATTCTCAGTGATGTTGGTCTTGAAAGAGTTTAAGGAAAAAGAGAAGAACCAAAGAAAGGTGAAGGTGTCTTTCCTAGTTAGCATTAGCTGTCAACCTGACACAGCCTAGAATCACCCAAAAAGAGATTCTCAATTGAGTATCTGTCTTCATCAGGTTGGTCTGTGTGAAGGCCTTGATTGATAATTGATGTAGGAGGGTCTAGCCCACTTTGGGCATCACCATTCCTTAGGCAAGTGGTCCAGAGCTATATAAGAAAGCTAGCTAAGCAAGAGCCGGTGAGCTAGTCAGCAAGCAACATACCTCCAAGATATGTGCATAAATTTCCTGCTTGGACATCCCTTGGTGACAGACTATGACCCAGAAGTGTTAACTAAGATAAAACTTTATCCTCCCTGCTGTGCCTTTGGTTGTTGTCTTTATCATGGCAATGGAATGAAGAACATAACCTCTCTCTCCTCATGAGGATGGGATCAGGGAACCATTGTGACAGCTAACCAGCTTATTTAGGAACAGAACACAGTACTCTCCTTGTGGCATGTTCTTGACATTTGCCTTGGGATAGAGGTTGAGGGAGCAGCAGTCCTCCATCCCCACACACTCAGATCCCAGCTCTGCCCAAGCAGTGCACGAAAACAATACGGTCTTTGCTCATAGTATATATAGACATACGTGCGTTTAGTGTTTGTTTTGATTTTATAACAATGTAGTTGGGCTGTTTTGTTCTAGGAGGAGCTTCCTTCATTTTATGTATTATGTTCAGGTTGTCAGCGACCTTCCATAACTGTGTGCTATTCCTCAAGAGTAATCCTCTCCCTTGTAGAAAGGTGAGCCATACTGGTACCTTCCAGTTCTTTGCTTCTTGGAGACGCCAATGGCAGAACACTCTGGAACCTGTAACTCTTTCCAGCTTGTTTGTCTTTTCTCCTTTTATGAACCAAGTGTCTAGGTGTAAAGTCCATTTCTAGCAGCTGTCAGCTATCACCTACCCCTCTGCCATGATGTCCCTTAGGAACCACAGTCATGATCAGAGGCTGGAGGATCATTGTGAGTTTTAAGCCAGCTTTTGGCTAGCTAGCAACAGCCTGTCTCAAAAAAAAAGAAAAGAAAAAGAAACAATTGTTTATGACCAAAACAAAGAAGTCTGGAGAAGGTAGAACCATACAGGTTTAAAGAAAAATCATAGTCTAAGGTCTGGTTGAGACTGCCTGCATCTGAATTCAGGGGCAAGAAAGTCAGGACTGTAAATCTACGCGGTGATGCCTGATAGGGCTGAGGCCCGTGACTAAGTGGTAATGAACTTCAATCCTCTGGCTGTCTTGAGCAGGTGTGCACGGCTGGCTCCGAGCAAAGCATCTGTGAATGGAGACGGGCTTCATAAAGAACTTAGCTTCGGCTCTTTTCTCCCACACATCTTCCTGCTCCCGATTCTAGCCATCTATGAGCTGCTGTCTGCTGTTTCGGTTTTGTTTGGTTTTGACACTAGGTTTCTGCATAGCTGGAGCTGGCCTTGGACTCTAGACAGACACCCTCCCCCTCTCCCACCCCATCAGCACCAGGGCTTTCAGGGCTGGGAGGACAGGTGCCCACAACCACATTTGGCTCCAACCAGGCGCATCAAAGAGAAAGCTGTTCCATCCCCAGAGAGAAGGGCTGGGGGTGCCAGCTTAGGAAGGAGACTGGACACTGGTGTGTGGCCACAGAGAGCAGGCTGAGCAATAGGAACACAGTTCCTTCAGTTCTCACTGTTCCTGCTGTGGCTGTCACGTGACCAGCTGTGGGTCCCCTGATATGGTAGATCGTACCTTGGGATTGTGACCAGAATAAGCCCCTTTCCTCCTAAGCTCCTTTTTGTCAAGGTATTTTATCATCACAACAGAAATGGAACTCAGACAGGGCCATACAAGAACGATCTGCCACATTTGTCCCTCGGCCAGAGTTTTGTGGGTCCCTGAGGCTGGGGACGTGGGGATCCGAGCATCACCTCTTAGGGGATGGCATTATGCTTGGATGTGAGGACTTGAGAAACCACAAGCCACATAGTGAGTACGTACATATGGGGTCCATCGTAAGGGTTTGGGGGTGCAGCTTATAGCTAAGGACCCAAGGGAAACGCCCTTGCGTAGTGCCCACACCACCCAGGCATGCTGTCTCATGCTCTCTCTTTCCTCAAGCTCCTTTCTTGTTTCTGGAATGTACCCCACCCCCCACAAGCTGCCCTGCAGTACAGAGGTGCCAAGACAGGACTTTGCTCCTTTCCTGGTAGGGCTTCAAATCCAGTGATGTCCCCTATGGACTGCTCTGTCTGTGGGACTCTTAAGTGGCCACCTCCCTTCCTCAGTTCCCAGGCCTTCCTTCAAGCAGGGATGTCATGCCCACCTGGTCTGCCCTGGGGGTCACATCAGAGTTTAGGAAAGTGTTCCACAGGTGCCAACTCATCATGGAGCTCCGGCTCCCTCCTCGGGCCCCTTTTCCTCTCCCACCTCTTCCTCTCTCCTCCTCTTTCCACTCCTGACTTCCTCCCCTAACCTCCTGGTAATGTCCCCTCCTTACATGAGCCCCACTGTCCTCAGGCTCCCAGGAAACCTTTCTGCAGTGGTGCTGAGAGTTTGAATATTTACCACAGTGGTCCATGAACTTGAGTGGGCATCAGAATCATCCAGATTTGTTAAAAAAAAAAAAAAAAGGCTCTTAGTCTGGGATGGGCCAGAGAGTTAATGTTCTAACAAGCTCCCAGGTCTACTGAGGCTGCTGGTCCAGGCAGGACAACTCCGTCACAATGGCTGTCTTCTCTGCTCCCCTTTGCTTCCTTTTCCCTTCCCTCCTCCTATCCATCTTCTCTCCTGAAGCAAAACAGAGTTTATTATAAAGCAAATAAATTAGCTTTCCTTCTGCGTAATAATCTTCAACTGAGTGAACTGGCTTAGATATTGTTCCCCAGAATTGGACTCATCCACTTCTTTAGAAACCTAACATGGGCTGGGAAGATGTCCCAGTCAGTGAGAGAACTTGCAATGGAAGTATAAGGACGTGAGTCTGAATCTCCAGCACCTGTGTAAAAAGATGGGCGTGACTTCGTGCCTGTAACTCAGCGGTGGGCAGCTGGAGCCAGATGCTCAACAGACTAAGAATATAAGAACTCTTTGGTAAATGACACCAATGGAAAAAGAAACTGACGTTATATTCAAGGATAAAAGGTCTGTGTGTTGTCCCCCACAACCCATCCAAGAACAGGTCAGGCCAAGACAGCCTTCTATCCAATATTGCTTTACAATTTCTAGCCAGGACAGTCAGACATAGATAGATAGATAGATAGATAGATAGATAGATAGATAGATCGGCAGGTAGATAGATGGCTTCTAGGTTGGAAATTAAAATTATCTATTTGTAAATGATGGTGTGTGTGTGTGTGTGTGTGTGTGTGTGTGTGTACAGAATATTCTGAGGAATTCATAGTAGTCAGCGTGCCCCTAACACATGATCATGACCTGCTCTAAAGAGCTTGCAAGGATATTTTATTTAATTAAGTAAAGCTTCTACGTCAGCTTACAGGCACCAAACGGAGGGGACAGAGATGTCCTGCATAAAGAGATACAAATAACCAGATGCAGACCTCTGCAAATCCTGGAACGAAAGTGACCCAGTGTCTTCAGCACACCAATTATAAGGAAAAGATGGACAATCTGAGAGTCGCAGGAGACCTGTCCACAGTGTATATATATAGACTTGGTTTTGATCTTCACTCAAACCAGCCAACTGTAGGTGAAAGTAAGACCACGGAAACTGGAGCACCAACTAAATATCCTACCCTGTTTTTAGTTTTTGTTGTTTGTTTGTTGTTTTGTTTTGTTTGAGACAGGATCTCACTGTAGTGACTGTCTTGACTGTCCTGGAACTGGCTCTGTAGCCCATAGTCAGTGCTAAGATTAAAGGTGCACCCAGCTTCTCCTGGGACAGCCAACTGGGACAAGCAAGCCTCTATATGACAGCACACCGTTTTCCACAGATGACTTAGGATCAGTCAGACAACCTGGTCACACCCTTGCTGTTGCTGTGCCACACCTGTGGAGAGGACCAAGCTGCTTTTCTGTTAGGCCTGACCGTGTCCCTACCCTACATGAACCCTCTTCAACTTCTAGGATTAAAAACCTTTGAAGAATTCTTCCACAAATGCTTGTCTTTTCTGTCTCTGTGTCTCTGTTACTTTCTAAACTTGGTGAGCCAGTTCTACAGGGAAACCTAATCCACTCCCATTGTCACCTGCCATTCATGGTGGTGGTGTGGCAGGTTAACCTTGGTAATGTGTACATCACCTCTTTCTGCTTTTTTTGTACAGTCAGTACTATACAATTTATTGTGAGTTTTATAACTTTGTAGCGTTTTAGATAAGTTTGTGTTTGTACTTGTGTAGAGTGAAAGGACGATGTTCAATAAATCTAGGGTTAGAATGCAAATTGGGGGGAAAAAAAAAAGGCAAACTCAATTTCACCACCTCTCTCCTACCGTAACGTCTGGAAAGGACATGAGACTCCTGTTTAGCCTGAAGTGTCATCTGCGTTCCTGCCACAGTGTGAGAGCTGAACGGTGACTCTGTGTCGTCTCTCCTCTGTGTCTCCCTCCAGCTGCAACAGCAAGCTCTACCTGGAGACACTCCCCAACGCCAGCATCATCATCCCTTTCCACAACGAGGGCTGGTCCTCACTGCTGCGCACTGTTCACAGCGTGCTCAACCGCTCACCCCCAGAGCTAGTGGCGGAGATCGTGTTGGTCGATGACTTCAGTGATCGAGGTAGGCCTCACAACCCTGGCTCTGCTTTCTGAGCTCCATGCTTACAAAGGGGTGCTGCCCAGAACACAGGTTCCGATCAGCGTGGTATATGATACCCTACTTACGCGGCAGTGACTACAAAGACCTGAGACCTTACACATGATCTCACTTCCCCACTCACAGTGTCCCAGCAACAGATCCTAGTTTTTAAAAGATGTATGTATGTATGTATGTATGTATGTATGTATGTGAGTGCATCCCAGTAGAGGAAATCAGATCCCATTACAGATGGTCATGAGCCACCATGTGGTTGCTGGGAATTGAACTCAGGACCTCTGGAAGAGCAGGCAGTGCTCTTAACCACTAATCCATTTCTCCAGCTCCCCAACAGATCCTATTTTAATCCTCTGTTGTTGGTTTAGAAATGCCATAAACCACGAAGAACAGAAAACTAGATGAACAATAGCTGTTATAAGTCACGGATCCATTCACTTTCCTGTCTACCTGTTTACAGGACTGGTATTTCTCACATCTGGGTGCTAACCGAGTTTGCTTTCTGTTGCTGTGATAAACACCATGACCCAAAGCAACTTGAGGGAGGAAAATGTTTACTTTTATGGTCATGGTTCATCATTGAAGGAAGTCAAGTCAGGAGATTAAACTGGAACTGAAGCAGAAGCCATGGAGGAATGTTGCTTGGTCCCTAACTTTTGCTTAGCTAGCTTTCTTACACAGCCCAGGCCCATCGCCTACAGTGGGCCAGACCCTGCTCCATCAAATAACAATGAAGACAATACCGTACAGACACTCACACAGACTAGTCTGATCAAGCAGTTCTTCAGCTGAGGTTGCCTTTTGTCAGGTGACTCTATCTGTACCAAGTTGGCAGTAAAAACTAACCAGACTAGGAGCTGTAGTAAAAAAACAAACAAAGCCAGGCCCTTAACTCATTCAATGTCTTGTCCCTTTCCTCCTGGTCACAAAACAGCTGCTGAGACCTGTGGACATTCTGGGTAAAAGGCACTGCTTCCTCCTGTTAAGCTTCATCTGTTTCTAGAAGATTCTCCAGAACCTTGTAGCCAGGGGTTCTGGGATCTGGTCCTTCTATCATTGTGGGAAGCTATGAGGTTTTGTGTCTGTCGTAGAGGCAGGAGGACAGAGGCATGAAATAAGTTTGAGAAGCCAGCCTGCCTATGGCATTTATCACAGCAGTACCAAGCTGTGTCTGTGTGCCTCCATCCATGTGACTGTGTCCATATGCAGAACCTCTTGACTGTGCATCTCGCCTGGAGGTTGAAGAAACCCAAGACAGACTGCCTTCCAGCTCCCAGCCACCCCTTCTCAGGTATCCAGTAAGATACAATGGGATGTATGGCAATGGGAAGCCATCCTTGTCTTGTAGCTAGTCCGGCTTTTAGCTGCAAGCCTGGAAGTAGCTAGCCTCAGACCTCGCCCCTGACTCCCACTTGCTCTGTAACCACAGCTCAGGTACCTGACCTCCTCTGTGCTTCAGTTCCCTCATGTGTAAAAAGGAATAGGTGAGAACAACTTCCTTTTAGGAACCCTGACTGTTAAATGAATTGCTAGATACTAGACAATAGATAGTAAGGCCCTTGGGGCAGTGCCTCACACAGGGAGAGCAAATATAAGCCTGTTTCTGCTGGCTGTTATAACTGCTTCTGGCAGTTATGACTGGTTTGTGGTGGACTACTCTTGTCCTCTCTCTCTACTGCTCTCTTTGCAGCCTCTTATCCCAACCTCCTCCTAGCTTGGCTTTACTACCCTCAGGTCAGAGAATCCCTTTATATAACACAAAGACATTTGTGGCCTGAGGGAGCAAGTGACCCTCCATAGGGGCAAATGGTCTTTTCAACTTCGCTGACACACTTATTCCAAAGCGTCATCCACTCTTAGAGTCCCCAGCTTGTCTACCTGCAGCAGCAGAGTCAACAGATCCCCCATCTGTCTCTCCCAGGGCCTGCCCTGGGCTGCTCCTCTTACAGTGGCTCCTCCCCAGCTGTGCTCAGTAGCTACACTGCTGGAGCATGCTGGGAGATCACACAGCTAGGCTTTCTGGGACCTGTTTACACATTCCTCCATTCCACCGCTTCCCTACTTTTGAACATGTCTTTCCCGAGGAGCTCAGCTGTGAGTGTGTTAAGTGGATAAGCAATGCCATTGTCTCGTCTTTGGATTAACCGAGCTACCTGGAGTGTTGACATGTTGAGGTGACAACCATGGGGTATGTTCTGCACAGTAAGACTTCCATCACACAGATAGGGAAACAGAGGCTGAACGGAGGCTGTAGGGTAGCGTACCCCCTCACACATTCTATGAGTCGTCAGGTAACTTGGCATGGAACTGGGTCTTGCCTGAGATGGGTTCCATAATTCTGAGAACCCCAGATCTACAGTAATGGTTGCTTGGTGTCACTGTGATGCACGCAGGCTTGTGGGTCTTCCTACCTATTCCTCCTGTCATTGTGACCACACACACTGGTTTGCAGGCCCTCCTGTCCATCCCTAGTGTCACTGTGACCACAAACTAGCTTGCAGGCTCTCCTATCCATCCCTTGTGTCACTGACTTGCAGATTCTCTTCACCTTTAGCTGATCTCCTGGGCACTTTCCCTCATACTTAACATAGAGGACTGCTGAGATTCAAGCACTTCCGGAATAGCAATTAGTTTGTAATGAAAGAAATCTATAAACCTTCAGGGAATATCTGGCAAAAACACAAGGTGTAAGAATTGATGTATTTATGGGACGTCTTGCGCATCTTTAAGAAAGCAAAAGCTAGGGTTTTTGAATCAAGCACTATATAAATGATGCCCTGGGAAAGAAAAGAATCAGGTGAATCGCTTCAGATTGCATCTGAAGCATCAAGAGCTCCGGTGTGTGGGAAAGGATTGTTTCTGTAGTGGAAAAATACCTGCATTATATTTTCAGAAAGTGACACTTCCACTGAGGCGGTGAGCCATCTGCATTTTAAAAACCGTGAACACCAGGGGCACTCAGCTGTGCCTTTTCTCTTGGTTTTCCTGTGTCGACTTAATCCTTCTCCATGAGCGTGTGTGAAGCCAGTGGATAGTCTCAGATACCATTTGTTTTAGTTTCATTTCTGTTGCTTCGGTTAAGACACCCTGACAAAAAGCTTCTTAGGAGCAAAAGGGTTTATTTGAGTTCATAATTCCAGGTGGCAGCCCATCACTGCAGAGAAGTCACAGTGGCAAGAACTTGAGACATCTGGTCACATCACATCCATGGTCGAGAGCAGAGGGCAGTGAATGCATGTGTGCCCGTTTGCTTGCTTGTGCTCAGCTTGATTTTTGTTTCTACTCTTAGACAGTAAAGGACCCCCACCCCACCCCGCGCTTAGGGAGTGGTGCCACCCATGGTAGGCTGGGGTCTTCCCCCATCAATTAACTTGAGTAAGACAGTCCCCCACAGACATGTCCACAGGCTAACCTAGTGTAGGCAGTCCCTCATTGAAGATCTCTTCTCAGGGGATTCTCTGTTGTATCTTGTTGACTATTTAAATGTTTTTTAATTATATTTTATTTTTGCCTGGGTTCATCGGTATAAGTTTGGCACATGACAACTTGTGAAAGTTACTTCTCTCCTTCTGCCATGTAGGTCCCAGGGACCAAACTCAGGTTGTCAGATTTTTGTTGCAAGCACGCCAGGTTGTCTCACCATCCCGAGTGACAATTAAAGCTAACCTTCACATCTTTCTCAGGAGCCATCCACCTGGCGTGTTGGTGGTTTTGTTTGTTTGCTTCGGAGATGGAACCTCTAAGTGTCCTGGTGCTTCCACTCAGCTAGATTGACTGTCCAGTGAGCTGCAGTATTCAGCTGTCTCAGCCTCCTCAGCCTGAGATTGCAAGCATGCAGCACCACGCCCAGCTTTCCTTATAGTCTGGGACCTTGTGCTTATATGGCAAGCTCTTACTTGACTGAATCATCTCCCAGGACTCTGAAACTTTAAATGGTTTCAATGTTTCACTAAAAGGGTAATGAGTAGGGAATGAAGCCCAGTGGAGCAGGACATTGAGTTCCATGCTCAGGGTCCCCAGAAGAGGACATGGAATCACCCTGCGTTCAGGTGACTGCTGGGCACTCTGCCAACTGAAACCTGCTAAGTGTCACTCATTTGAGCTAATTAAGCAGAGGGCACATAGAAGAAAGTGAGCGTTAACACCGAGAGGGCGCTGGTGATAGACAAGGCGCTGTTGTGATTGGATGGTTTGGATGAGAACTGCCCCCACAGGCTCGTGTGTTTAAATACTTGGTCCCCAGTTGGTGGTGCCGTTTGGGGAGGTTGTGAAGTAGAGCCTTGTGCTTGCTTTGGCAGCACATAGACTACAATTGGAACAGAGAAGATTAGCATGGCCCATGCACAAGGATGACAGGCGAATTCACGAAGCATTCATTAACAAACAGATCAGCTATCTCTAGCAAACACTTCAACCAGCATGGGAAGTACAGATTGAACAGGAAATAAAGAGATATATTTGTCGCTGTGGAGAAGGGAGCAGGACTTATCCTGACAAGGAAAGAGCATTGTGTGCTCTCTATAATGAAAACGGGGCTTCTTTGGGGGGAAAAAAAAAGTACAGCCTTGCTGGAAGAGATGGGTCAGTGCTAGCCCCTGAGGTCTTATAGCCTGTCGCCTACTTTTGCTCTCTGCTTCCATGTGCCTGCAGATGCGATGAGTCCCAGTCACATACTCCCAACACTTTAGCCTCCACTGTGCCACCCCAGCCGTGATGGACAGTATCCCCTCAATTTGTGTTGAACTAGAGTACAAACTGTCTCCCTGTGAGTCAGTGGTTCTCAACCTGCGGTCTGTGACCCCTTTTCGGGTCCAATGACCCTTTCACAAGGATTTGCCTAAGGACCATCAGAAAACACATGTGTGTACATTATGATTCCGTGACAATAGCAAAGTTACACTTACGAAAGAGCAATGTAAATAATGTTATGGTTGGGGTCACCACAATGGGAGGAACTGTAGTAAAGGGTCGCAGTGTTAGGAAGGCTGAGAACCATTGTCCTAAGCTGCTTCATGTCAGATATTTAGTCACAGCAACGAAAAGTAACTAAAACAAGTGATTTAAACACATTGTAGCAACTGACCTGACTGACTGGAAAGCTTCTGCTAGTTACCTTTTGCCAAAGGGAAAATGCATATATTTAGCATAAACCCAAAGTGTAGGAAATGTACACCCTACCCTGTCCCTGCACGTCACCTCCTAGATAAAACAGCAAAACTCTTAAGTAAAATTCAGAATATCCAATCATAACATTTGATCCTTACCCATATCTCTAAAAGATAGTGGTCTCCTATTTTTATTTATCATAAGCATTAGTTCAGATCCTTTAAATAATATTGTTCATAATAAGTTGAACATGGCCAAAAAGGTGTTATACACATAGCACGAACACACAAGTATGCTCTCACATGCACACATGCAAACACATGAATCAGCACCAACATACAGAGATATCTGCACACCCCATACATGCATATGTACACGTTACATGTACATACATCCATAGACACAACACACACACACATTCATTCATATGCACACATAATTCACACCCAGGTACTTGGATGCATATACACATACACACCCAATACCGACACACGCAGACATACCACACACCACACTCACATGCATATGGCATACGCGCCCCCAACACACACACACACAATACCCACACAGACTGACACACACCAGTGCCACTTCACACAGACATACACACCAACACACACATGCATAAATATGCATGCACATACACACAGAGAGACATACACCAGTACCAACACCTAGAGACATGCACCTAACACACACACATATGCACACAGGATTGTGCACACAAACACAGATGCACTCACCTGGCAGCCTCCAGATGTAGTCATGGCTTACAGAGACCACAAAAATTCTTCCTGCTTTCTGAGACTCAGGGCATGTCTTACCAGGCACCAGTCACTCCAGAGCCAGTGGTGGTTTGATTTGAATCCAGAAGCACCTTTGAAGCTGTTACCATCTGGCTTAAAAATGTCACTGGTTCTCAGCGCCCCAGCTAGCCCCAAGCCTAGCCCCAGCTAGCATAGCTCCAGTGCTGAAGATTAGGTTGGCCAGATCCACACACTTATGTGTCTTTATTCTGAGATTTTTCTGAAAGAAGAAAATAGTATCCAGTACTCTCCAGCCTCAGAAGCTTAATTTCTCATCTGCCTTTTCCTCTTTCTTTCTTACCTCAAATTAACAAATTTATGCCGTGCAATTTTTACATCGTTCCAGAGATCAAAGGGTCAGGCATATGTTGCGCCTCTGGTGTCGACATTGGTCCTATAAAGTAAGATGTATTCTGCTTAGCCTTGGGAAGCCTGCACACTGAGTTCCTTCCAGAAACATTCTTTGATCCCACAGTGATTTTTAAAAATTAATTATATTCATTTGCTTCATTTCTTAGAGATGCACACATTATGTGCGAGTGAGTAGGAACTCTAGAATAGCCGCTAACTTCTTCCCGTCTGCTGCTGACTCTCCACGGCTGAGCCTACTGCTCACAAGGGAATCTCCTGGGCTTTGTAGACAGCCACAGTGAGGGAACACAGCAGGAGAATGGAAAGCTCTGCTTTCTGCCAAGCCTGCTGAGATGGATTCGTTCCTACATCCTGTCGAATGTGTGCTAGAGTGTTCTCCCTCTGAACTGCTTCCAGCCTTTCTTCATGAATTCCAGCTAACAGTCACTCTACTGGGCCTCACGGCGACCAGCCCTGACCTTTCCCAGACAACATACCACATCTGGTCTGGACAGCCCTGTGACACAGAAGTGAGGGAGATTGACTCGCGAGCAGTCCTTCCTAAGTAAAGGCCATTGTAAGATGCTCTATGGAGTGGACACTAGGGCTCATCCTGTTCCCACCTAGGAAAGTGGAAAGTGGGGTATGGTAGCTCAGTGTGGAGCACTTGCCTGGCATGTACTAGGCCCTGGATTCTGTCTTCTTCTCTCTTTCTCTCTCTCTCTCTCTCTCTCTCTCTCTCTCTCTCTCTCTGTCTCTGTCTCTTGTCTCTCTCTCTCTGCTCTCTCTCTCTGTCTCTCTCTCTCTCTGTCTCTCTCTCTCTCTGTAAGCCCTGGTTCCACTCTCTCTCTCTCTCTCTCTCTCTTTCTCACACACCCCAAAATGGGGGAGGATAAAACAGAAAGAAGCAAATTCAGGTTAGTAAACCTGTCACCCTCACACGCTTCCTTGCATGCCAGCCAGCCTGTCATGAATCCAGTGTGCTTTAGGCTAGCGTACACCATCACACCATCCTGTCCCCGTCCCCAGAGCACTTACCTTCTGTTCTCACAAGCCTATGGGAGTGTATTTGCCATCACTTCCGCTTTCCCTGTCCCGGCTGAGTGAGGACTAAGTGAGTTGGTGCTCCGGGCCAGCATTCAGTGAACAGCCATGGTCCGTCTGTCACTGTCACAACCAGGCTGTGTTAGTACTGTTAACTGGGGCTGTGCTTGCCTAGAATCCCCCAATGAAGGGCTGAGAGAGTGGCTCAGCGTAGAGAGCACCTGCCTAGAATCCCCAGTGAGGGGTGGGACAGTGGCTCAGTGATAGAAGGCATTGCCTTAGCATGTACCAGTCCTTGATTTCAATCTGAAACAGATAAAGTAAGGCTTTCAGACTTATGGGAAACTCTGGCTTGCAGGCATGCCAAGGCCACTGAGTTGTAGCATATTTGGAGGGTGTGATCCTGGCAAGTGTGCCACCACACATATGAGAAAGTACACATCCCTTGGCGGGGCGGGGTGGAGGTGGGTATCAGCCTTGCAGGCTCATCAGACCTTGTTTTTCCAGGAAGCCTTGTTGTAAATCATCACTTTCCCACATCAGGCCAGGATTTATGGTCCCTCGTGTCATTTCAACCACTGTTCATTAATCCTGAGATCTCACTTAAATTATTAAACCATCCTGTTCTGGTTGTGAGGGTTCTAATTATATCTTCAAGAGGCTGTCATTACCCAGATTGTCAGCTACACGTAACAGACACTAGTCTGTCCCATCCACAGTGTCATGTCTGTTGTCCCCATCCCCCACCCCTACCCCCAACACTCCATCAGGACTCACCTGTGTTATAGGACAAGAACTAAGCCAAAGAGTCAGGAGGCAGAGAGTAAAAGTTCTCAAAGTTGGGTGTACATGAGATCATCTAGGAAATGTGTGTGTTCTGCAGATTCCCAGGCCACATCTTCTCCACCTGTCTGGTGGGATGGATCACAGCCAGCTTCCCTGAGGATGCTGATAGGGGTAACCCTGGGAGCCAGAGATAAGAAATTCAGCCTTGGGTGTCAGGGCTGTTCAGACCTCTTGAAGAATAGCTGGTGGGAAAAGGCAAAAACGGGCATACGAGCTTTCTTAGTCACTGTTCCGTTGCTGTGAAGAGACACCGTGATCGCCGCAGCTCTTACAAAGGCAAGCATTTCATTGGGGGCTTGCTTACAATTTCAGAGGTTTATCATGGCAGGGAACATATGGCACACAAGGTACCGGATCTGCAGCAGCCAATCTGCAGGCCAAGAGACAGATGCTGCCTGGTGTGGGTTTTTGAAACCTCAAAAATTTGGGTGACACACTTCCAACAAGGCCACTCCTCCTAATCCTTCTCAAATAGTGCCACTCCCTAATGACCAGGCATTCATGAGTCATTCTTTTCTTTAATAATTTTTTTATTCATTTTATATTCCAACCATTAGTCCCGTCCTCCTTTCCTTCCAGTCTCTCCTGTACAAATTCCCCCATTACCTCCTCCCCTTCTCCTTAGAGAAGGGGGAGCCCCCCCCCCTTGGGTACCACCCCACTCTGGTACATCTAGTCCCAGCAGGACTTAGACACATCCTCTCCTGCTGAGGGCCAACCAGGCAGTCCAAGTGGGAAGGGGAATCCAATGGCAGGCAACAGAGTCAGAGACAGCCTTCGGTCCAGTTGTTTGGAGAACCCACATGAAGACCAAGCTGCACATCTGCCACAGATGTGTAGGGGGCCAGGTCCAGCCTGCGCATACTCATTGGTTGGAGTCATTCTTACTCAGACCACTGCAGAACATTCTTTTTCTTTTTTTCAGACAGGGTCCCATGTAGCCCAGGCTGACCTCAAACTTGCTATGTAGCCAAAGATGTCCTTGAACACCCGATCCTCCTGCCTCCACCTCCCAGCTCCTTAGATTATAAATTTACACCCTGCACCAGGCCAAGTTTATGCAGCGCTAGGGATAGAACTCAGGGCTTCATGCATGCAGGCGAGTGTTGTACAAGCTGAGGGGCATTTCAGCTCCTCCTTTGAATCCCAGAGAGGACGGCCGTTGGTCAGAGCCCCACAGTAGAGCCACAGCCTGGCTCCCTGGCCGGCCATGGGGATGAAGTAATAGATGACGGAGCACTTCGGAATCACTCAACACTCTATAAATACACGGTGATGGTATTATTTTCCAGCTGGAGCGTCCCGTGACAGAAATGGCTAGGTACTTTCTCTCTAAATTATCATAATCACCTGTTTGAGGCTTCCACCAAGACCATAACTCTAAACTCACAGGGCATAGAATAAATCGTTCCTGAATGAACAATAAAAAAATTTTATGGGAGAACGTGCTTAGGGCCCTGCCTGGTCCTCAGGCAGAAATGCTGCCTATTCTGTTGCCCTGTCCATCTTCCTCAGGGTAGACTGCATCTCTCCCAACCATGAGCAGCAGGTTTAAAGGGTCTCTGGTTTTTCCTTGGTTTTCTTGGGGCGTGCATAACTTACTCATGAGCCTTTGCATCCCCAAAATCTTTTACCCACATGAGCATGCTTCAGCTTGTCTTCATAACTTTGGAAAGGAGGGAAAACTCAATTCAGGACATCTAGCTCTTTGTGCTCAGTAAACTGTTACCCATGTGCAAAGCCTGTTTTCAAATCTAGAGAAGATCAAGTTTTCCCTCCCCCAGGAAGCTTCTTCTCCGGAGGCCATGTGACTTCAGTTCCAGGGAGTGAACCCTCTCTTGCTTGCAGAATCTGCTTCCCAATTGCACATTGAACTGCCTTACTTGACAGAACCAGTTAGTGACAAGTCCTGCTCCACTCAAGGAGCACCAGTTCCTGGCAGCTATAGCCACACTTGACACCAGGCCCCTTGAGAAGTTGGGCACATGGTCAGGTCCCCACAATTCAGGCTGCCGCTACAAGACCCTCCATCCCCTCAAGAAGCAAGACTGCAGAGTCTTTGTCTCACTACTAACATCAGCCCCAAGGAGCATAGCTGCACACCCCCACCTTCACAGGTGAAATTGACCAAGAAAAAGACAAAAACAAACAAACAAAAAAACATACTAAAGTGTCCAGCATGGGTGTGACCACTAAATCTATCACTGACTTAATTGGATTAAGAAACACCAAGGATCCTGGCCTGGTGGCCCAGGCCTTTAATCCAGCTCTCAGGAGGCAGAGGCAGGCAGAGCTCTGTGAGTTTGAGGTCAGCCTGGTCTATATATTGAGTTCTAGGACAGTCAGGGCTGCTAAGAGAACCCCTGTCTCAAAGGGGGACTGGATAAACACTAGGGCAAAAACTGAAGCACACCTTCATGCATTTCCAGAAAGGATTGAGGAGTACAGACATGGAAGGCCCACCCTGTAGAGTTGAGTCAGCAGTAAAGTGCTTGCCTGACAAATGAAAGGCCCTGTATTTAGTCCTCAGCTCTAAGAAAAAGTTTTAGAAAGATCACTTGCTGCTCTTGCAGAGAGGCCTGGGTTCTGTTCCCAACACCCACATGGCATGTACTATGAAGTAGCCATTGGGATTGTTAGTGGTTTTCCAGGTGAGCTAGTGCTGGGTGGCACAGATATGCAGGAATGGAATTGTGGGCTTGGCCAAATTAAGGAAGGTATGCTCCACCAAGTGCCTGAACATTTTGATGCCAATACCAAGGAAATTTGATTCACGTTTGGTTTATGAAACCTTTGATCACCTGTGTATTATATCAAGCCTTGGCCATAGATTGGAAGGAACTTCACACAGTTCCCTCTCTGGATACAATTCCTTTGTCCTGAGTTCTGTTCTGACATCTGAAGGTTGCACTAGGATCCGTGTCCTCCAGCAGAAACCCTCCCCAACACTAACCCTCCAGAACAAAAGTGGCCACTGCTCTGGGAAGAACGAAGGACTACATTCTTACCCACAGAAGTCCCCCTTGTCATTAATGCCAGGAATTTATCTTTTTTTAAGATTTGTTTTTATTTTTAGGGTGTTTTGTTTTTTTGTTTTAGCAATGGGTGGAGATGGCTGGATTCACACTTGTGTATTGGTTGGAGTTCCCTAAAAGGAACAGAACAGAGACAATGATTATATTTTTTATATACATAGCTGGGCAGTCCAACAATGGCTGATTCTGGTAGTTACTCAGTCCATGGGAATGGATGTCTTCAGTAGTCCCAACCTGGTGCAGGAGTCCAGAGAATTCCTAGAGAGCTGCTGGTCTTTGGTCTGTGTTGGAATCCAAAAGAAGTAGGTTCTAATACCAGCAAGGGAGTGCCTCGGCAGCTGCATAGATGAACGTGCCCTCAGAGCGAGGGCACATGGGCTAAGAGCAAAAGCTTCCTTCTTCCACATCCTTTTGTGGGGGCTGCCCCCAGAAGGCGTAGCCTAGGTTTTGGTGGCTCCTCCCACTTCAGTTGATCCAATCTGGATCATGAAACTTGGGTTTTAGTTGATGCCAGATATAGTTATGTTGACAACAGAGATAAACTATCACAAGCATTTATTTGTGAGCTGCCCAGTGTGAGTGCTGGGAACTGAACTCTGGTCCTCTGGAAGAGCAGCAAGTGCTCTTAACCACTTGTTCCCCTACAGCCCCCAGGAAGTTGTTTGTTTGTAGGTTTGTGGGTTTATGCTAGTTGTGATTTCCATCTCCAGGGCCAGTATAGGCCGAGGTGTTCTTGGTTTTTATTTTTTGGGGGGAGGGAGGTGGTGGCCAGGAATTGTGAATAAACACAAATCGTACTAACACCCCCACCCCAAAAATCTTTCAAATTCTGTCTCACCATACCCAATCCAGTCTGGCTAAGGGTCTCACAGACTGTGAGGCTCAAGGAGAGTTGTCACACTCAGGGTCCCTCTTTCTAAGGAGGATCTGCTGGAGTACTCTATCAAGGAGTGAGTAGAGTCCCAGACTGGGCCACTGGGCCAGCATGTCCTTGCCTTTCTCTTCTTCTAGAAGTCTCTGCTGAGCCCCAGTGCATTAGGCTTTAGGGATATCTGAGGTAGAAGAAGACAGGGCCATGTCCCAAGGGGACAGAGTCTACAGAGCACTACAAGAGAAGAATTAGCAAAGCGAGCAGGAGACATCGGAGCAAATACACAGACAAGAGCAACAGTACAAGCTGGGGAGATGGCTCAGTAAAGTGCTCGTTGCACACACGTGGGGACCTGACTTTATTCCCTAGCATAAAAAGCTGGGTGTGGCAACATATACGTGCAATCTTACACTGAGGAGTGGAAGCAGGAGGAACCCAGGGGCTTGCCAGCCAGCATCTGAGTCTCATGTTCTTCTTGTTCAGTGAGAGACTCGATGTGGTGGTTTGAATGAAAATGGCCCCCGTTAGACCTAGAGGGAGTGACACTATTGAGAGGTATAGCTTGTCGGAGGAGGTGTGTCACTGGGCCTGGGCACTGGAGTCTCAGAAGCCCAAGTCAGGCCTAGTGTCGCTCTCTCTTCCTGCTGCCTGTGGATCCAGATGTAGAACTCTGTTACGTCTCCAGCACCATATCTGCCTGTGTACGCTTCCTGCCAAGATGATAATGGACCAAGTCTCTGACCTCTAAGCCAGGCACAATTAAATGTGTTCCTTTGTAAGAGTTGCCGTGGTCGGTTTTATTTCACAGCACTGGAAACCCTAAGACAACCCTATCTGAAAAAATAAAGTGGAGGAAAGCACTTGGTGTTGACTTGTGGATGCCACACGTGTGTACACACACACAAAGCTGGCACACACACATTGCATTACTGGGTGGAGGGAAAGCAACACAGTAGTAAGGTGGTAGAACTCAGAGCAGAAGTGGTACGTGGACCTGGGTGTGCCGAGTGGTCACCCTGACATTTCCTGGGCACCTTCTGCCATCACGATTACCCCACCCCACCCCTGCTCTGGTCCACTCACCGGCTGTTGTTTCTGTTTATCTTTTTGTCACCTCCCAGCCAACTCACTGTGATACCATTAGCGTGCTTGACTGGCACATGTCATCTACATGATAGATTTGAGATGTCCCTTAGCACCACGTGGGACTGGGGTGAGACAGACCAGGGCCGAATGCTGCTGCAGGAAGGAGCCAGGGAATCTACTCTTGGGAGCAAGCTGGGAGCCTGAAGCATAGAACACACACACACACCACACACACACACACACACACACACACCTGGTCCAGCCTCAGCCCCAGTCTGTAACCCCCTCTATCCTGAGTGTGCTTCCTGACAGCCCTCATCCCCATTCCTACCCCAGGTCAGGTAGCCAGGCTTCTCTTGCTCTGAGAACACTGCCCCCATTCCACTATACTGCCTGGGAGGTCCCAGAGCCTAGATGCCAAGCCGCTCACTATTGGAACCCTTGTGATTTAGTCCCTGGCCCCAAGCTCTAGGCCAGGCCCCTGCCTCTGACTGAGAGTGAGCAGTCACAGGATGAGGAGCCAGGCTCAGTGGGAGTGGGCAGGCCTTAAAAGTTGCCCGGCCCTGTAAGTAAGTTTTCACAAAATTTAAAAAAACAAAACAAAACAACAACAACAACAAACAAAAAAACCCACAGAAGCAAAAAGAGTATGCAAGGCAGCAAATATTGCTGTCAAAGAAGCTGCTTCTTAGGTCCTGGCTTGATTTTACTGCAACCATCTCTGCCTCCCCACCCCCAGGAATAAGGTGGTTGGTTGCCATGTTTCAGATGAGGCAGATGAGATTTCGAAGGTTGGCATCAAACTTGTCAGATGAGTCCAGGCATAACCGTGGGCAGGCTTTGACGAAGGAAAGGCTTGGTGTATGGGAACTGCCTGCAAAGGACCTGTTTCTATGCAATGCAAACAATGCACAAAATACCAATGACCTGTGTGTATATTGTGTGGTGTGTGTGTGTGTGTTTTATTATGTGTGTGTCCATCTTAGCAGTGGTCTGGATGGTGGCCTCAGGTCCTTCCCTCTTCCTTGTTCCCATTCATTAAACACCTCTGGTCTGTGAGAACTGTTGTTGATTGCTCTCCTTTACTCTAGGCTATAAACCTCTGACTTTGAAGAACTTATGTTCCCTTCAAGATCTTAGAAACAGCCTTACAGACCTCCTTATTTGACCTTCAAAATAACTTTTAAATTTTGAGGTCGTTGCCAGTATTTAGAAGCTGAGAGAATTCTCATAAAAATCTGGGTCTCTCCTCTTCCCATTGCTGAGCCTACATCCCCAGGGGATCCCTGTTAGGTCTGGGGGTTCCTGTCTAGCACTGTCCCATATATCCCCAAGCTGACCAGCTCTGGGAACACTTGGTCTGCTGCCGCCTCTCAGCTCCTCAGCCCAGGTGTCAACATGCATTGTTAATAATTGGTCAGAATCTACTGAGCCTGGCATGTGGCTAGCACGGGGCCCAGGACACTCCAGAATGCCATCCAGGGGAAGACTGGGAAGGACAGACTTGAGATCCTGTTTGCTATTCTTGGCAGAAGAGGTAGATGAAGACCAGAGTGGCCACGTGCGGCTCTCACCACATCTCTGTAAACTGGGGAGAGTGTCTCTGCAACTGGGGAGCTGCCTGAGGTCCTGAGACCCGTGCCATCCTTCCTGGCTCGCAGGCAATACTGGTTTAATAATTATCAAATGGGTTTTCAGTCTGTCAGTCACTGGGTTTCTACTTTGCAGAGGAGGATTCAGAAACCTAAGTACAGAGCTGGTCTACAGAGAAAGGAGGTGTTGACCTGGGGGTGTGGCTCAGTTGTTTGTGTCTGCCTAGTGTACAAGAAGCCCTGAGTTGGATCCCTAGTAGCACATAAACCAGGTGTGATGGCACACGCCTATAATCCCGGACCTTGGGAGGTGGAGGCAGGAGGATCAGGAGACCAAGGTTATCCTTAGATATGTAGCAAGCCTGAGACCAGCCTGGGTTACATAAGAAGGAAAGAGTGGGGGTCTGCCTGGCTCTGTCTGGTTCAGGAGCTGTGCTCACTCCCATTCCTACATGTGCACCATGGTGTCTCTCCCCCTGGAGACTGGGACAGGAGTTACACCCACTTCCCCCGCCCCCCAGCAGGGCCCTGGGTCCCAGAGTGGTAGACTAGAGTCACATAGCTAGCCTTCACCCCCATTCCTCATTCATTCTTAGGACACCTCCCCCCACAAATTGTGGTGGGGCTCCCCACACTGCTCATCCCAGACGTGGGATTCCTCCACCCCATTACCTACATGGCCTTCAGAGTTCAGGGCTGGTTTTCCTGCGTTCTGCCCGTGTGTATATGATCCTTCCCACAAGAGTCTGATTAATCACTCAGAGTTGAAGGTTACTAAGAAAAATATGCCAGAGCATGACAGGCCATTAGTATTTGTGTTGTAGGGAAACCAGTAATCATCTTAATTGGCGCTTGCTTTGGAACAGAGCGGGCCTCTCTTGATCTCTGTCTCCTCCTTCCTATACCCTTAGCAGCAGCTTCCACTCACTGCCACAGCCTCATTTCACCCCATGAATGCTGGGTCATCTGAAGCGGCTCAGAGGAATAGGGCAAGAATGTGGGCCAGTCAGAGGTGCATGAGGTCACCAAAACAAGCCTGCCTATGTCCCTGGACATGTCAGACCTGTGGCTTTGGTGGTGTGCCTTCCAAAACAGGGGTGAATGAAGCCTGCCTTTGGGGACCCCTGAATTAGTGAATTCCACCCAAACCCAGCTGGACTCTGAACCTCCCTCCCTTTTCTCTTTCATTCTTTCTTTTTCCCCTTTCTCTTTCTCCTTCCCTTCCTTCTTCCCCGACCTCTATCCCTTCTTCCTGTACCATCTATGTCTATTCTTCTTCAATGAGGGCGGGACCTGCCCCTCTTTGAGAGGGGCCTTACTTTTGTGTATCATCCCAAACCAAGATTAGTGTGTCTTAGACATCCAGGGAGTCTACTGCTCAGTTCCAGCTTAAAGAAGCAGTCATGTGTAAACCATGAGTGTATCTAAGGACAGCCATTGGGGCACAGCTTTTAATCCCACTGTATTAGAAACAACCTAAAGGGCTGGCGAGATGGCTCAGTGGTTAGGAGCACTGACTGCTCTTCCAGAGGTCCTGAGTTCAATTCCTAGCAACCATCTGTAATGGGATCTGATGCCCTCTTCTGGTGTGTCTGAAGATAGCTACAGTGTACTCATATACATAAATGAATAAATCTAGAGAGAAAGAAAGAAAGAAAGAAAGAAAAGAAAGAAAGAAAGAAAGAAAGAAAGAAAGAAAGAAAGAAAGAAAGAAAGAAAGAGAAAATTCATCCGCAGGAGAAGGGGTGACAGTATAGGGCTGGCATGGAATGTGCGACAGCTATGGAAAGCACACTGGTGGGGAAGCCAGGTGTGGTGGCACACACCTGTGACTCTGGAACTCTGGGATACACAGGCAGGAGAATCACTTCAGAGTCAGCCATAGCTACAATAGCGAGCTTGAGACCAGCTGGGACAAGTGAGGCAATGTCTGAACTGGATAAGCAGGGTTCCGTCACTCGTATGGAAAGAGACAGTTGTCACACAAACACACTGCAGGGTAGGGGGACTAACAAACACAGAGAAAGGACAAGAAAGGGTGACTGAAAGTGGAGTGGCCAAGAGTTGAGGCTTATCTCTCATTCAAGTCTCTGTTGGCTATGCTAGAACACTCACCAAAAGCAACTTGAGGGAAGCTGAGGTAGCAGTCTCGAGTCAGAAACCATGACAGGACGAATGCTGTTTGTTTACTGGCATGCTTCCTTGGCTCCTTTTTTTATATATTTTCACAACCCAGGCCCATCTTCCCAGGAGTGGCACTGCCTACAGTGGGCTGGGTCTTTCTACATCAATAGCAATTAAGAAAGTCCCACAAGCCACTCTGATGGAAGAGACAGTTCCTAGGTTGAGAAGATTCCTCTTCCCAGATATGTCTAGTTTTGTTGGGTTTTTTTCCCCCACACTCTGAGAAACTATGACACTCTGATCTGTAATGTTTTGTTTATTCAAGGAGTGCTTATTTCTTCAATTGGAAAGTGGTAGTCTTCGAGAAAAGAAGGTAACTGATCCAATCGCTTACTTCCCAAAGGTTGTAACATGCTCCCCCCCCCCACTCCTGTGAGGGGCCGTGTCGTAATCCTGCACACGCTGAATTGTTGCTTCCCAGCAAAGAGCATATTTGATACTTACACACCCTTAAGAAGCGCACTCTCCGGCTGGAGGGATGGCTCAGCAGTTAAGAGCACTGACTGCTTTTCCAGAGGTCCTGAGTTCAATTCCCAGCAACCACATGGTGGCTCACAACCATTGGTAATGGGATCTGATGCTCTCTTCTGGTGTGTCTGAAGAGAATGACAGTGTACTCATATACATTAAATAAATAAATAGAAGCGCACTCTTTCCATCTAAAGCAGTTATGAACAACTTACTCAGTGCATGTTAATGAGACAGATCATTAGCGAAGGTTGTTGGTCTCCAGTTCCTTGGATGCTCAGAGGCTCTAGCACCCTGTGCCTTTGTGTGAATATTCTCTCTCCTAGAACAGCGCCCTGTGCATTCCACTGCAGCCAGCCGCAGTGGTCTCTCCTTTTGTGGACCTGCTCCACACTGAACCCATTCCTCAAGTGTGTCTGCTGGTGTTTGCACACATGTCGACAAGCAAAGGAAGCCCGGTGGTTAGAAACACGAGCTCTGGACTCAGACTAACCCGGCCATATGTCTGCTCTGCCCCTCAGCCTCCATATTCCCATATCCCCGTAACTCAGGGCACATAAGAGGATCCCGGAGGATGTTTGGTTCAGTGTCTAGAGATCAGGCTCACTATGTGCAAGGTATCTTCTTGTCTGTGAACAGAAATGCCTTTCTCTGTAGATACGAGTCTGAGCGGGTCATGCCACTCTTCCTAACTGTGCTGTCCTGTGCAGTGCAGAATAAGGAAGGCTGACGTGGACTGTGGAGTTTCTCTTCACCTTAGGGACGTGAAAGGCCAAGCAGACTATAAACAACCAGAAGAAGCCACTTGGACAGTGAGTTTTAAAAGTGACATTTAATTTCTCTTGTGTGCCCTATTTTCCAAACGTGAACGTGCTTTCCTGGTGTGATTTTTTATATGCTCCCTAGAGGACAGCCGGGTCAACCACAAGAATGAGGTCTCAGTGACTGGGCAGTGACAAGCCTGGGTGCATTAAGACTGTGGAATCTTGGGTCACTGCGGTGTACCTGAGCTCACATCCCTGGTCTCTCCTGATGCTAAGATAACTCTCTGGGCCTCTAGATGGGAGGAAGGTGACTACTACAGGACTAGCTGCTTCTTGCTACAGTGCACACATGGCTACAAACCCTCCTTATTTAGATCTGAACTTGTGATGCCCCAGCTACACCCTGCATCTTCTGATCTTAGGGACCACCTCTGCCTGAGATGGGAACACAGGCCATTCGTGTTTGAGCCTGGAACAAACCAGAATCCCAGGCGTCAAGCAGCTCACGCCTGCTCAGCTGGAGACCCAGACCATCCCGCCTGTTGCTGCTCTGAGTTCAGAACACACAGAGCTCCAGCCTGCATCACCTCACACACAGCTCCTCCCGACAGCCACAGTGTTCCCCCTGGGCAGCAATGGATGTGTTTTCTGGCCTTTAACAAATTAAAACAATCCTGGCCTTGGAAAGTGCAAATTGCTCACAGCTGGGTCAGAGAGACAATTGCAGGGGTAGGTAAATAGGGTATCGTTCATAAAAAGGAAAATCCGTGCCAATTACTGGGTGCCTCTCAGAAGGAGCTATCGAATTACAGGAGTCAGATTTCATCTGGCTTTCTCCCATTCCTGGAGCATTATGTAAAATCAATCGCATGGTTCCAGGGCTGGAGAGAGCCTTCAAGTCTATAAAGTCCAACCATGCATCCAACTTCTGAGGTAGGGTTGGGCAGTTCTGCCTCCAATTGGGTTGACAATGGTGGAAGCTCTTATGTGAACTTCCTTCTTTGTCCTGGACTGAGTTGTAGTCTCCTGCAGTGGTTCCTGTGGCTCCTGACAGTGTGATACCAGGACAGGGCCTGACCCAGAGAGCACAGTGGTTGACACTGAGCGAATTCTCTACCTCTCCCTATGTTGGACTCCTTGTCCAACAAACTGGGGCTGTCCCTCATGTGGGGTAATCTTAGAAACAAGAAAGGCAGAGAGGGAAGGGACCTGCTAGATCTACAAATACTGATCTGGAAAGAAGACTATGACATACTGCCATTAATAAATAGGAAAACGGGCTTTGGAAGGAATCTGCACACATCAGCATTAACTCGGAATTAAAACACTGGCCGTGGAGGAGGTTCATGAGACTCAAGAGGCTAAGGAAACTTAGAAGGCTCGGGAAATTACACAAGGCCCCTCCCAACGTTACAAAAGCAGTAGCAATTGCCAGGGAGGAGACTCCAGTGGAACTGCCTGCAAGCTATGTGGACACTTCCAGGGATGTGGCTTTTCTGGTTTGTCACTCATACTGGAGGCTGTTTGAGGGTTACCCATGCCCCTATAAGTTACCCCAATAACTTAACTGGTTCACAGAAATAGACTTGGAGAATCATTTTGTTGGTTCATTGTTGTCTCCCTATCAGGGGTAAAGAGACATTTATTCATGTCTCCCCAGGGGCAGAGGGAGGTGTGGGAATTCATTTAAAAAAAAAAAAATTGGGAAACCAGTCCAGAAATAAACTGTTGGATTTGGCCATCTCTGGCAGGGGTGACTAGTGTGGCTTGTCGTGTGACATATTTGCACACTACACACTAAGACCACACAAGTCAGTGACTGGCTAAGTCCCACTGGACCTGTCATCTGTCTGTGTTGTGTCGCTCAAGGTCACACCCCGTAGCTGTCTCACGAAGCAGACTTAGAAATAGTGCGCCGAAAGCACACATGGTTCCTCTGCTGGAAACTGTGAGCAGTCAGTTTCTTGACGCTAACCTGCTAGGAAGGCATCTTTTGCTTCAGGACACTAGCTCTCTGAGCTTGGACAGTCCCAAGAGACGGCAGCCTCCCCAGCATGCTTCCTGTCTTCCTTCTGGTGGCAGGTGAGTCTTCAAGATGCCTGTCATATACAGGACCTAAAACTGTAAAAGCAGACAGCAACAGACAAAGAAAGATCAAATCAGCACTGCGCACCAGCCCTCGCCGAGCGCCTTCCATATGCTAGGTGCCGTGAGGGAAATAAATCACACTGTGCCCAGCCCCAAGAAACCTGTGCCGGGCAGACGCCCACACAGCCCTCAGGGACGGTGAGTGAGCATCGTCTGGGGATGCTGGGGATCTGGGGAGCACTTGAGGCATGAATATGATTGCCTAGGACAGAGACATGGAGCAGGATGCTTGGAGCTGAGGGACGTGTGAGAATGAAGGAGTAAGGTGAGAAAATGTGGAGCAGAATCGGCACAGTGGAGCATGAGATTCGGGGAGATGAGGCTGAGAATGGTGGCAAGCCCCCAACATTGCTGAGAGGCCTGGATTCATGATACCACGTGAACTGTGGTAGCAGACTGAGGGGCCAGAGGAATCCTGTCTGTCAGATTAATTTATGGGAGGAAACTTCTAGAAGTAGCCAAAATCTCAAAAAATTCCTGCCATAGTGTTACCCAACGTGGAAATAATCTGAGCAATCCAGATACTATGTTGACTTGGAGTGGGATGTGCATGTGTGCATGCGGGTGTGTGTGTGTGTGTGTGTGGTGTGTATGTGTTCATGTGTGAACATGTGTGTGAGAATTCAAATATGTACCTATGTGTGCATGCACTTGTATGTACCTTTATGTGTGTGTATGTGTGCACACGAGTGTGAGCATGTGTGTATGTGTGTTCATGTGTGCACATGTGTGTGAGAATTCATATATGTACCTATGTGTGCATGCACTTGTGTGTGCCTTCATGTGTGTGTATTTGTGCACACAAGTGTAAGCATGTGTGTATGTGTGTGTGTTTGTAGGTGCACACATGCCACAACACACATGTGAAGGTCAGAGGACAGCCTACAGAGGTCACATCTTCTACCATGTGGGTACAAGAGATGGAACTCAGGTTGTCAGACTTGGCAGCAAGCACCTTTACTCCCTCAGCCATCTCGCCCACCCTTTTCTTTCTTGAGGAGTTGATGGGCAGTTAGAGAGGCGCTTAGAAAGCTCCGACACATGCTCGGCTTTTTCCTCTATGAACTGTGTAGGCAAATCCCCCCAGGAGGCACTTTTGCCCTTTAACAAATGAGAAGCTGACAGGCCAGCACGTTGCAGGAATGGAAATTTTCTTTTCCTTTCTTGATAACACTGTGAGTAATAGGCACAGAAGCCTTCATCCTTCATGAAGCACGTATTACTCCTAGACATCCGTCAAGTGGCATGATTTAAAAACAGCCACCAAGAGCCTAGCACTTGAACTGCCCAAGAACCTGATTCCCTGGGTGGGCTGCAACTGAGGAAGGCCTCAGCCAATTGGTGGGGAGTTGCTTTTAGAAAACGGGGCATAATTAACTCCATCAAGGCAGCTTTCTGAGTATTTTTATTCGATGTCTGACTATTAAACAGATTTATGCCCCTGCCCACCTGCTGAAAAGAGATGAAGGCATTTAGCTGAAATTAAAAATGCAGACAGGGCTGTCTGTCTAGGTAATAGCAACACTCTCAAAGGGTGACTCATCTTGCGTGGAGTGAGGACAAGCAGTTCATTTGTGTGATGAAGTGCTTCCCAGCCCCAGGAGCTGGCTGGAGGGTGCCGCTGCTTGAGGAGGGAGCATAATCCATTCTCAAAACCACCAAAGGCTTGTTGGGGGCAGAGCCCCATGTACGTGAGGATATATGCAGGTTCTATGCAAATACTGCTAGGGTCATCTGTAATGCGATGTCAGAAAAAGTGTTTGGGGAGGGTATACACATGTCCAGCCTATGAGATCTCAGGCTGTTATAAAGTTCACATGTTAACCTAACTTAAACCATGGACCAGCAGGCAGCTCACTGAAGGAGAGATGGTGAGAGAGTTGAATTCCTGAGGCACCGTTGTATTAATTACTCCTGTCCGGGCTGTGACGATATACCTGACAAAGCAGCTAAAGGGAAAGGGGCTCGTTTTAGCTCATGGTTTGGGGGTACAGTCTATCGTGGTAGGGAAGTCCTGGAGGCAGGAGCTACAGACAGCTGCTCATATCGTGTCCACCGTCAGGAAGCAGGCAGTGGTGCCTGCTGGTTCTCAGCTCGCTGGGTTCGTTTTATTCAGTCTAGGACCCCAGGCCTCGGCTGGTGTCACACACATTTAGGGTGGGTCCTTCCACCTCAGTTAACCTCATCTAGAAACATCCTCACAGATGGTCCAGAGTTTGTCTCCTGGACAGTTGTGGATCTTATCAAGCTGCCAGTCAGTTTCAGTCACCACAATCTCTCATACACTCAGTCAGTCCCAGGCCCACCCTGAGTCTATTTCCATAGGTGCTGGCTATGATTAGCTTTCTTGTGGAGTCTTCTAGGAGCCCCTAGGATGAGCTGGGGCTCAGTGGGTGCACCTCAGAGCCAGCTGCCCTTCGTTCACTGGCTTCTACTCAAAGGCTCACTCTGTGTTCACCCTAGAATTTAAGACTAATTAGTGAACCCAGTGGCTCTCAGTTCCTAAAGGATCACGTGTGCCCATAAGTATCATGGAGGACTGAGGCTGCACCATGCCCTTGATGGAAGAGGCCACAGACAGGCTTGCTGTTACTGACTCCAAGGTGACTGCTGGCAACCTCTGGATATCCTGGTCCTGCAGGATGTCTGCTGTTCTGACGCCACTTTTCTTTCTCCACTCCCCCATCTCTGAATTTCCCTTCAGAAACAACCAGTACGATTTCACCCAACTTCTCTTCCTGTTTTCTTGCCCCCATTGCCACCTGCCATCTAAAGCCCCTGTCATACCCAGGCAAGGTACTCTCCGAGGAGACTCAGTGGATGGAGCTTCTTCTTCCTTGACTCACCCAGTAATCCATGTATCTCAGGGATGTGCTGTGTATACTCACTTGACTACACCAGAGGTTGTTGATAGTGTTTTGTTTTTAATGAAGGGGCAGGGGTCATGCTCAGCTGGTAAAGTGTTTGCCATGCAAGCATGAGACCCCGAGTATCATCCCCAGAGCCCACATAAGAAACCCGACATGGTGGCACACACTTATAATCCCAGCACTGGGGAAGTAGAGAGAGGCAGGATCACTGGGGCTCATAAGCCAGGGAGTGACCCTGTGAGAAAGCAAGGAAGATAACTCCTGAGGAACAGTGCCTGCACAGGCATGTGTGTGCACAGCACATACACAGACAGACAGACAGACAGACAGACAAACAGACAGACTACACCACATTCACTGATTAAGAGATATACAGAACTATGACAGTTCCAGGACAGTGGTTCCTGTACCCTTGGAGCCCAGAGGATACAGAATCTACAGATGTTCAAGTCCCTGACAGAAAATGGTGTCGTGTTTGCATAGAACCTGCATGTATCCTCCGTCTCCTGTAAGTCTCTCTCCAAATTGTTGGAGGCTAGAGATGTGGCTCAGTGGGTCAAGGCACTTGCTGTCAAGTCTAATGGCCAGAGTTTAATCGCCAGGACCTACATGGTGGAAGGAGAGAGCTGACTCCTGAAAGTTGTCCTCTGATCTCCTACACATGTGTGCCGTAGCACATGTATGTGGGTAGACATGCGTGTGTGCACACACAAAAACGTCATTTTTCAAAGTTACCCCTCCGTTGTTTATCACACACAGTACAATGAACGCTGTGCGGGTAGTTATTAAGCCTTGTTGCAATGTTACTCGTGTTAGGCTTTATCCTTTCTTGTTAACGACAAGAAAAGCAAGTCTGTGACATGATCAGTACAGATGCAGTTGGTTTTTCTAGTATTTTTCCACATACAGTTGAGCAAGATTGTGTCACCCATGGATCCAGAGCACTGACTGTATAAATGCCTGCTGGCTCCATCCCCCTCCTTCTCTCCTCAACTCAGACGCTTACACGCTGAAACTCTTGCTGTCTTGTTACTTCTCTGCAAGACCACAGTTGTGACATTATATGGAAATCTTTGAAAAGTAGTCCTCCTAAGCTGATTATGTGATTTATAAATTCTAAGACCTTGCAAGGATGCATGTGAACCAGCTGTTATAAAGAGACATCGAGCCATAATTAAAAGAGGATCCAGCCAGATGTTCTGCTGGCCTTTAACAAAAAGCTTCTGCCCAATTCCCAATTATAAGCCTCCAAGACAAGAGGCCTGCAGATAGAAAGCGTTCCCCATCCACGCACACTTTCCAGGCAACCTCTGTGGCAGAAGGAAAACTCCAGCATTCCTCTAGAGCCTTTGGAGAAGGAAGAGGTCCGTTGTCATTTCGGAGACCTTGAGTCTGTAGGAAGTATGTCGAGGAATGACCTGCTGAGGTAAGCAGGTGGGGACAGCCCTATTTAGATATGATAGAGGACACCTGTGTGTTCTCAGAAGCATGGTCATCATAGCAACTAGGGGGTTGCAAGGAGCACCGGCCCCAGGGTAATAGCTGATGCAGAAGACCACTCCCTCAGGATCAAGTGTAGTGTCTTATCACTGAAGATTCTAGAATGGGCTCCAGGCTGAAGTTCTCTAGAGAGGAGCAGTGGACCCATTGGGGGATCATGGAAGCAGTTTGCAGGGTCTTCAAGCCCAGTCGGTTATCAGAGCAGGAACACAGAGGAGGTCTGGAGAGAGTACATTCCAATGTGTCAGTTGTGAGTGTCATTTCAGTGTCTGTGTGTGCACACACATGTATCTGCCTGTGCAAGTTTGTTAGGGTTCGTGGGGGCCGGAGGGGCGCGCTGATGCATATACATGTGGAGACCAGTAGTCAGCCTTGGTTGTCATTCCTCAGGCACCACCCACTTTGAGACAGGGCCCCTCGATGGCCTAGAGCTCACCAATAAGGTTAGGCTGACCAGTCAGTCAGCTTCAGGGATACTCCTGTCTCTTTCCCCAGCTCTGGGATTACGGGGTGCCTGCCACCACATTTGGCTTTGTGAATAGATCTTGGGGATTAAACTCAAGTCCTTCTGCTTTCACAATATGTACTATATAGACTGTGATGGTTTGTATATGTTTGGCCCAGAGAATGGCATTATTAGAAGGTATGGTCCTGTTAGGGTAGGTGTAGCCTTGTAGGTGTGTCACTGTGGGTGTGGGCTTTAAGACCCTCATCCTAGCTGCTGGAAGCCAGTATTCTGCTAGCAGCTTTCAGATGAAGATGTAGAACTCTCAGCTCCTCCCACACTATGCCTGCCTGGATGCTGCCATGTTCCTGCTTTGATGATAATGGACTGAACCTCTGAACCTGTAAGCCAGCCCCAATTAAATGTTGCCCTTATAAGAATTGCCTTGGTCATGGTGTCTGTTCACAGCAGTAAAACCTAACTAAGACACAGAGACCTCTCCCAGCATCCCCTTCCCCAAGGACTTTCTAGATTAATCTTAATAGAGTTCTTTAGAAACACCTTTGCTAAGCCACAGCTGCGTCACCATTTTCAGCCCTGCAAGCAAAAGCTGGGTTTACAATGCTGTGTATCCTATGTGCTGATACATTTAAACTTTTATAAGCAGATGTGGGCTCTGGTCAATGCAGATCTCTATTGCTTCTCTCTAAAATCCCTCAGTATCTTCCCCAGCAGCGGGTCACTTTCCCACGCAGTGATCGATGCTTGTCACTTGTCAGAGCAAAAGAAAGCCCTGAGCTATCCTGGGGCTTGGAATTGGGCAACTGACACCCATCATGCAGGGTGGATTGAGCAACCAAGGAATGGAGAAGCTGTTCAGTCTCATGGTTAACAATGCCTGACACCTGCCTGATTCCAAGCCATCAACTCCCAGCTGACTGAACGAAGCTTCATACGGGACTGGGCTGATCCTTTGTTTCCCTGTATGGCGCACAAGGGGGACGGGAGGTCATAGGTGACTACCTTTTGAAGTCTTGGGAATGAAATGGCACATGTATGTAGCAGCATATCACACAGGGCTTCGGTACACAGAAAACATGTGACCATAAAGGTGAGGGCCCACTGCTCCTAAAAATACTTCCTTTGGTGAGAAATACCTTCACATCAAAAAAAGGACTTCATAGGATGCCTTCAACTGCTGGGGCCCTCCTCTTCCTCCAGAGGCATCACTGATGCCTCGGGACACTCTGAAGTTAACAAGTAGACACTTCTGTCCCCGATGATGAGCTACAACAAAGGACACAAGAAATTCGAACAGAGCCAGGATGTCATGAGACCCAGAACACTCACAAGTAAACGAAGGACAGCATCTACCACTGTGGTGGCCACAGGTGGCCTGGGGACCAGCTGGACAGTGCTTGTTTTCCATCTCTGTGTCTAACCCAAGCAAGGGACACACAGTCATTCCAGGTGCCCCTCAGACAGTGTTTCTAGTCGGAAGCAACAGGCTTTGAAATTCAGATATAGTCCACATGGGAATTGACTTTACAGCTCAGAGCACCAAAGACTCCCAGAGGACCAAAGGGAATGTGAATCCATCTTCAGCACTTAGCATGCCAGCTGTCTAACCTCGGATCAGGAAACTTCCCACCATGAGACAAGGGTAATGTCCTGTGGTCGCTTCCCTTGTGGCACTGACAGACAGGAAGCCATGGAAAATGTGGCAGTGACATGTGCAAGCCTCTGGCTTAGAGCTGGGCACAAAGGACACCTGTGTGGACAAGCAGAGAGTCCACACAGCCTACCTCACTGAGCTTGTGGTTCAGAGCTGAGGGTTGTAGAAGGTGAGTCACAGGACACTGCCACTAGCTGCTATGGGCACCTACTTTTGTCACAGATTTTTGTCACTAGGGCTGGGAATGGATTCAGTTTTGGTTGAGTGCTTCCCTGCCTAGCCAATCAATGAGCTCCAGTTTTGGTGAGAGACTTTGCCAAAAATAAAGTGGAGGGGGAGAGAGGAAGATGCTCAACTTCCACCTCTGGCCAGCTGCACACAAGAATGACATGGGTGCATGCACACACAAACACCTAGAAAAAAATGAATGGTATATAAGGGGTTAGCAAGATGACTTAGCATATCAAGGTGCCATTGCCATACTTGACAACCCGTGTACAATCACCAGAACCTGAATGGTAGGAGAAACTCTGTACCCACCAAATTGCCCTTTGAGCTCTTCACTTGCACCATAATGTACTCTCCCTAGCCTGTGTGTAAGTAATTGTAAAAAATAAATTAACAGACAAAAAAACCAGGGCTTGACAGGATGACTCCGAGGTAAAGGTACATGCCACAAAGTCTGCAGAGTTTGGTCCCTGGGACCCTCATGGAGGAAGTGCAGACTCCCACAGGTTGTTGTCTGATCTCCAAAGTCATGCGCGCGCGCACACACACACACACACACACACACACACACACGTAAATAAATAAAACGTTAATGAACATTTTAAAGAAAAATCTTTGGGGAGGGAGGGGGAAGGGCAGCAGCTAAGCCATCTCTAGCAGCCACCCCATGCCCACTCGTGTGGGGGGAGGGTGGGGGGGAGTGTTGTCTTTCCTCACCCAGCCCTCGCTTCCCTCTTGCTGTCTATCCTTGGCAGCCACAGCTGGTAACACATCGAGGTCTGCCCCCACCTTCCCCTGGCATTCTCCATATGACCAGTTTCTTTCTAACAGGCCAACAGCCAGTGGCCTCAAGCCCACCCTCACCCAGTGTTAACTGCCCTGAACTGAGTTGATCTGCAGAGACTGTTTCCAAACGGTGCTGTGGCCACAGGATTTGGGAGTTGGGATTTCAATACATCATGTTAGGGGGTCCAGTTCAAATCAGCAGCTCTTCTGACCCCAGCTTTCCCTGAGGCTCTCCTGTAGAATCCAAGAGCATGGGGCTAGCAAGATGGCTTAGCATGTAAAAGTGCCAGACAAAGCGTGTCCAGTCACTAGAACTCCTGAGGAAGGGGAGTCACTAGAACTCATGAGGAAGGGGAATACTTTTCACACACAAACACACACTCACACACACACACCTGAGTTAACTGTGCACTCTGCTCCCTCACATAGTAGAGGGCAGTGGAGATGGGCACCCAATTGTAGACTAGGGCAGGGACAGCTGTAGGCAGTGAAGGGCCTTTTATGACACTGGGAGAAATTTTAAACTGGGAGATAGTTCTGCCAGGTTGACCTACTGTGTGAACCTGAGTCATTAACTTCTCTAGCCCTCTCACTTCCATAATTGGGCGGGGGAGAGTTAGGGGGAGAGACAAAAGTATTAGGCATCAGGTGAGAGGTGAGATCAGTCTCTATACACATGGTGTTCCAATCTGTAACTGTTTGTTGAGCAAATTACATCTCTGCTCTGAGCCTTAGTATCTTCTTCTGTAAACAGGACAGCCAGATACTAGTATCTGAGGTAATGCATGTGAAGCAGGCAGACCTGTGTGTGAGCCCGGCTCAGCAGGTGTCCCCTGCCATTGTCACCATGGTGACCATCGTCCTCATTTGCAGTTCCTTTTAGCTCCAAATCCTGAGACCCGTCTCAGATGTCCCTGTGCAAGGAGACTGACAAAATAAGGCAGCCCTGCTTTCAGTAAATACACCTTCTCACACAGACAGGAGGCAGTAATTACCCCTAAATAATCGCTCCAACTTTACCACCGGCTGTCGAAAGGCCCTAATTGGCCCATCAGTAACAAGTGCAGCCATCTGTATTAGGATGATTTAGCGATGGGACTCTGTGCACATGAGGATCTCAATGATTACACGAGCAGAGGTGATATTTCTCCCTCCATGAGAGCACTGGCGTGTGGCACAGGAGATAATCTCACTCCCGAGTTAACGACCCACTGGTTGAGTGCAGCCCTGAAGCAGCAGTGGGCAGAGACTTGCCGTGGATTTCCTCTTTCCTCGGGAGAGACTGTTCTAGAGGAACAACCGCCCGCCCAAGCTTGGCCACGCCTCTTGCTGTGGGGTCTCACTACCTGAAAGCAAGTGAAACCAAGGCTTGTTCTTTGTGTGATCATAACCCCTCCCCAGTATATTTTTCAGGTGCTCTCCCTTGGTAATACAAGCCAACACACCTGATGTTCTCGTCATCCCGAAGAGGTTTCTGGAATCTTAAGTCCATGTGGCCCACAGCCCCCTTTAGAGCTGTTGTAAGTGGTGCCTGGGGTGACCTTCGTGATTCCACAGGATCTCAACAGGTTTCCCCCACATCAAAGGGAAGGCCTCGGCTAGCTTCCCAAATCACCTGTTCTGACAGACCTGACCTCTAGTTCACAGCTGGAAAGGCAAAACTAAAACAAACAAACAGGCAAACAAAAAATTAAGGCTTGACTATATTTCTATTTGTTATTGGTTTTTTGTTTGTTGTTGTTATAAATGGTGCCACTTGTACATTTATGGGGCTTATATAAAGTCATCTTTAAAAAACAAGTATGGGGGATGTGGAGTTAGCTCAGTGAATAAAAGTACTTACTGTGCAAGATTGAGGACCTGAGTTTGAACGCCCAGCACTCTTGTAATAAGCCAATCATGGCTGTGTATGTCTGTAACCCTAGCTTTGGGGTACGGAGGCAGGTGGATCTGTACGTCCATATTTGTAACTTTAATTTTTCAAAACTTACTTTTAATGATGATTCTTAAATGCTTTAACCTCCCTTCTAGCCTACCACCACCAGAGGTAGTGGGAAAGAAAGGATATGGGGGCAGTGGACCGGTTTAGAAATTGTTCTTTGGAGCAAATCCCATGTACATTGTCAGGAAACCAGCAGTTCAGTTTACAAGTCAGTAGCGGCAGCTCAATCCACACGCAAACACTTCAAGGATATACCAGCAGTCCAGTTCAGTAGTGTCAGGACAGCAAAGACGAATCAGCAGCAGTGGCATGACCTAGCAGGAACAGCTAGGCCTCTGCCAAATTGACACAAGTCAGCAGGAACGATTATGCCACCAGAACCAACAGAAATACCAGAAGTTCTCAGCTCTGCCTCTCTCAGCGAAGCGAAGATCAGCAAAGACTCGAGACCAACAAGCATTACACAACTAGCTCTATAAGCAAGCTTAGCTCAGCCTTCGTCACTGTCCACTGAGTCCTATTTGTACTCCCTCCAAATATCACATGTCCTCCACGGCTCTTGCCTCACCACGGCTCTTGCCTCACCATGGCTCTTGCCTCAGCACATGCATCCATCTCAACTGACATCGCTCTGCCAAACAGCCCAAGTCCGAGGAAGGAGCAAGAAGCCAGCCACCAGCACATTCATTACCCGAAGTTTCTGGGTGCATTTTTTCTATGGAGTCCTAACAAATGGAGCTTAACTGTGCAGTTTAAGGTTGAGCAACGCATGTGTGTCATTAGCGAAGAATCCTTCATCACATGTCTTTTCATGTGTTTGCTTTAGCAGAACATCCTTTCACCCGTGTCTGCTTCAACGAAACGTTCCTTCACGTGTTTGCCCCAGCAAAACACCATCCAACACAACTGACTTTCCAAAGAACCCTTACGTTTCCGCTTCAGTATTGTTCAGTATGTATGTATGTATGCATGCATACACGTATTATGTATACATGCATACATGTATTGTGTATGCACACATATGAAGCACAAGTGTGCCTAGCACATGTGTGAAAGTCAGAAGACAAGAGTGGGAGTCAGAGGACAACCTAAGGGAGGGAGTTTCCTTCTCCCATGTGTGTCCCAGGAATTGAACTCCAGTCATGAGGCCTGGTGGGAAGTGCTTTTCCCTATGAGTCATCTCACTGGTAAACAAACAAGAAAAGCTATTGTATATAATAAAAACTGTCTGCTTCAGGTTGAGGGGGTGGTTCTCTCCCTCCCTCCCTCCCTCCCTCCCTCCTTGTACCTCTTCTATCTATCTATCTATCTATCTATCTATCTATCTATTTCTGTAGTGCCACCCACATCCAGGTGGGTCCTTACCTCACGTAATCCTCTTGGGAAACTCCCTTGCAGACTACCTAGGTCTGTGTCTCCTAGGTGATTTTGAGTCTAACCATCACTAGGCCTGTAAGCAACACGCTCCTCCCACTCACTCCAGGGGAAGGAGGTCAGTTGGATGAATGTAAGAGGAGACCAGTCAGTCTCCTCAGGAAACAACAGTCTTTCTATCAGGAAATGAGGGACCTGACACTAGACAGACATAGACAGCTGCCTGGATCCCCAACCTTGCATGTGAAGTCTTTGTGTTCCAGCCCTGGTGCATCACTGGACCTCTGTGAGCCTCAGTTTCCCTGTTTGTAGATGTTGGCCCCTGACCTTCTTGGCTCTGTCTGAGGCCTGTGAGTCAGTGAACTGGGAATCAGTGCCCAAACTATGGGTCACAGAGCATTCCCCACACAGCTGCTCTGACCTACCTCTCCTCTCTGTCTCCTCACAGAGCACCTAAAGAAGCCACTGGAGGACTATATGGCCCTTTTCCCCAGCGTAAGGATTCTCCGGACCAAGAAACGGGAAGGCCTGATAAGGACCCGAATGCTGGGGGCTTCAGCTGCCACCGGAGACGTCATCACATTCTTAGATTCACACTGTGAAGCCAACGTCAACTGGCTCCCCCCTCTGCTTGGTAAGGAGTCGGGTAACCTGGAGTGGATGGGTAGCCTTCCACTCCAAGGTGACACTAAGACCTGCTTGCCTGGCAGCACCCAACAGAGCTCCAGGCTCCAGATGGGCTCAGAAGTTCAGGTCTGTCCCCTTGTGTCATAGAGTAGGAAAGTGTCACGCTTCAGTGACCAGACAACTTTTCTCAGATTGCCTTAAGTCTGTTGGAGAGCAAACCAAAGCTTTCTACCATTGAGAGTCAACTTATGGGACCTGGGGACATAGCTCAGTTGGTAGAGCATTTGCCTAGCATGCAGGAATCTCTGGGTTCTATCCCCGGTGTTGCACTGCATAAATCAGGAATGATGACAGACCCCAGCACTTGGGAGATGGAGGCAGAGGGATCAGAAGTTCAAGGTCATCCTCAGCTAAGGCCACACTGGGATTCATGAGATGCTGTCTTAAACAAAAGCACCAAATTGTGGTGGCTGTGAGGGAGGTGTCTTTATACTAAATGAAAATAGTTACTACTTAGCACCAATACTGTGAGCCAGATGGGTTGCAGGGAAGATCACCAGGCCTCACAAGGGTGCACAGCGTTGAACTGGTCTCTTTTTTTGTTGCAAAAGAAACCGAAGTCGAGATGTTCAGTGGCTGGCTTGTCTCCTCGGGCCATTGGTGTCGAAGTCACCATATGTCAAGCACCAATCTGTTGTTTTCCACAACTCCACATTGCTTCCAGGGTTCCTTTCCTCTCAGACACCCAGGACGGAGACAGAAACCTTCCACTGAAACCTATGGGTAGAGTGTGGGCGTGAGGGACTTGGAGTGAAAGAAGACTAGGTCAGGACAGGAGGAGATCCACCCAGAGGAAGGCAGTAAACAGATGTCTCCAGGCAGACAGCTAAGATGCGTGTTCTGTCAGGACTGGGAGACATGGCAGAGCAGGGCTAGGACAAGCTGTGAGGTTACCACCCTCAAGAGAAAAGTAAACGCCATCCCAGAGGTCAGGGGTCAGACTTGCATGACAATTGGACAAGCAGCATGATTTCCCATGATGCCCCAGTCAGACCCTCCATCCTAGACATGCAGATTATAGAGCCTCGAGAGTTATATTTGCAGGCAGCTCCCAAGTGTTTCATGGTCCATCAGCCGCAGCAGTAAAGGCCACCATGCAGATGAGAACCGAAAGCCAGCTACACAGTCCCACAGGATAAGCCAGCTGGGTTTTCTTCCTGACCACATCACTAAGAACTTACTGGATTATGTGCTTCTAACGATCGCGTCCAGGGATCTCACTGGGCTGAAAGGAAGACCAGAATTTCTGGTAAACTGTATTTAATTAAACCAAGCAGTGGCCTACATCTACCTCTCATTACCAGAGGAGAGAGAGAGAGAGAGAGAGAGAGAGAGAGAGAGAGAGAGAGAGAAGCCTCAGCCTCAGCAGCCAGCACATTTGCAGCCCGAGAGGAGCAGCCGTGTGGAGGGTCCTTTTGTGAGAATGAGGTGGTGGACCACTGAGTTGAGCTTGTCTAAACAGCCCTTAACGCTGTTTCTATGGAAATGCGTGAGGAGAGCATCCCCTCTCCCTCTTTTTTTTTTTTTTTTTTTTTTTTTTTTTTTCTCCCCTCTAGTAGAAACACAAGAACTTCCACAGAGATCGCAGTGTGGCTTTTGTCTGTGAGTCCATTAACACCTCCAGGCTTGGCTGGCTCTGCCCTCATTCGTGATTAGACATTATGGAGCCTGAGGACTCCGACTGGTGAGAAAGCCACTCTGAGTTGTCTCTTTTTTTCTTCACTGTTGTCATAGTCCTCAAGGCTTTGAGAGTCCCTCTGAGGTTACACATCTGTACTTGGATTTGATTTACAAAGTCCAAGAGACAGACTGTGTTCTGCGTGTGACAAAGAGGACACAGGTACTCAGAATGGGTGCTTTGATTGTCCTGCACTCGTGGTCAGAGAAAATGGAGAATATCAGCATCTCAGTCCTCAGAGACCCACAAGGAAAGCAAAACTCTGAGGCATCAGCCAGCCATGTCCACAGCTATACTATGAAGGGGTGACATTGGGTCGTGAACCTGGACATTCAGTTCCCAAACAAGTACAGTGACGCAGGCCACTGCCATCTAGCAGGGCCAGCTGTCAGCCGTTACTGGCACCAATCAGCTGTGGTAGTGAAATGACTACAAAGGTCTTGAATAATTAGAATGGGACCCCCCTCTCTAGATCTTTCCCTCAAGGTCCCTAAGAATCATGAATATACTTCCATACTAAGGAGTCCGTCCACAGGCAGATGGGAGCCATGTACCAGGAATACTGACTCAGTGGGTGAAGAGAACAGTAGAGGGGTAAAACTAATCCCAAGTGTATCCAACGCTAGTAACGCTACCGTCCATCTGGGGATACATGGTACAAGTGGCATTTCTGTAACTCTGTGTATGTGTATATGTGCACACGCACGCGCACGTGTGTGTGTGTGTGTGTGTGTGTGTGTGTTATGGCTAGTGCATGCTAAACAAGTGCTCTACCACTAAGCTACATTTGTAGCCTCTGTAACTATTTAAATCATGTGTCACAGTTAGAAATGCAGTGGCCATCTCAATCTAGTACACAGCTGTGAGCACACAGTAGGACTAAGCCATGCTTCCTGACATTTTGCCTGTAACAGAATCTGCTGTCTCCTGAATTGGGGTTAATGGTCACTGTTCTCCAGGCTTGTGTGCACGTAGGTATGTATACACACACGCACACACAATTTCACCACTCACCTACCCACCTATTGGTCATGCCTTCAGATTTAAAAAAAAAACCAGACACAAATGCTATTTTATTTAAAAAAATAAAAATAAAAAAAATCTGTATGGCTTGATGAAATGAGGGCCTAGCCCTTGTCTAGCCCTCTAGGGCCCATGTTGCTAGTCTTAAACATGACCCATGATCCTTGGCCCTGAGGGGCAGGCTCCCCAGCACAGCCCATTTGTCTCTCAGGACAGGTCATTGACCCCACAGTGGTCCTCCTGAAGCAGTCAGAGCTCCCTGTGGGAATGACATCGGGTGGCTCAGACCAGCACTGGGATCCTTACTGGGCACAGTGACTCCCAGGCCTGAAAGAGGCCCCATTTGCTATTTTGAATCACTCAGCCTATAGCATTCCACGGGTGGCACACTCGGCCTGCATACCTTCCAGCTTGGGAACCCAGCTCTGCCAAGGCATGTCTGCTCACTCTTGCACAGTTTGGGCTATTTAAAAACTCAGACTGACTTCCCCTCCTGTGATGGTCACAGCTATGGGTGGCCATGAGCAGTTGAGGACAGACAGACACTAGGGAACCACCTGTCTGCTTTGGGCCATAACTCACTATCAGGCTTGGCAATAAGGACCCATGGCAAGGCCAGAACAGAGATCCTCATAGAAGAAAATCCGTGGGTCTGTCCATGGAAGAGCTATACGTTCATAGCCTGTGAGTTGACATTTGCAAACATGGTGTTATCTAAGCCTTTTATCAACCTCCAAGGCAGACCCTCCCATCCTACTTCACATGTTGTCTAAGATGCTGTCTAAGGAACTGCTGCCTACGCTGCTGAGTCTGGAAGGAAGCCACAGTCAACCTGGGGACTGTTCAGAGAAAGTGCCTGACAGAGCAGGAACAGCCCTTGGCTGCTGCCTCCACTAATGAGCATCTCTCCCCCATCTCAGACCGCATCGCTCGGAACCGAAAGACCATCGTGTGCCCGATGATCGACGTCATTGACCACGATGACTTCCGGTATGAGACACAGGCCGGGGACGCCATGCGGGGTGCCTTCGACTGGGAAATGTATTACAAACGGATCCCAATCCCTCCAGAGCTACAGAAGGCTGACCCCAGTGACCCATTTGAGTAAGTACAACTGGTCATACTGGTGGTGACCAGAGCCCCTACCAGCACACCGGAAGTCCTCACTTATCCTCTGTCCTATACAGGGGTTCCAGGGTCCTGAGCTTACTCAGAACCCAGCACCAAGTATCTAACGGCTAAAAGTATCTCGTTCTCTAACATTTCTTTCTTCATCCCAAGTCTTGGACGTCCCACACATACAGATCCTCTCTTTGCCAAGCAGCCATGTTCCAAGTGCAACCAGCTGTCCTAGACCACGAAGGGTGAATGTCACTTCAGGTGACACAACAGAAGTTGAATGAAGAGTTCCCATCCCACTGTCCTTTGCCTATGGTATCAGCACAGTTCATTCCTAGGAGGGTACGATGTAGTGTCTGCGATTAGGACCTGCCGCTTAGAGACAAGGTCAGAAGCCAGCTGTGAGGCCAGTAGCTCTGAATCATCCCACCCTGAGAGTGAGCCTGCCCCCTTTGGAGGCTGAGGTGAGGACATCTAAGTACTTGCAGGATAATAGTGTGTCACGCCCTCAGTAATGTCCAAGGGATTTCCTCAACTCCTGCCTTGTATGAAGGTCCCATACACCTGCCACAAGGAAGGTGTCTTAGTTAGGGTTTTACTGCTGTGAACAGACACCATGACCAATGCAAGTCTTATAAAGGACAACATTTCATTGGGGCTGGCTTACAGGTTCAAAGGTTCAGTCTATTATCATCAAGGTGGAAACATGACAGCATCCAGGCAGGCATGGTGCAGGAGGGAGCTGAGAGTTCTACATCTTCATCTGAAGGCTGCTAGCAGAATACTGGCTCCCAGACAGCTAGGACAAGAGTATTAAAGCCCATACCCACAAGGCCACACTTCCTAACAGTGCCACTCCCTGGGCCAAGCATATACAAACCATCCCAGAAGGCTTAGGAAGCATATGGTTAGGTGCAGCCTTGTCCCATCAGTCTTTCCCATGAGTCCTGGAGCCAAGCAGGGGTATGAAGGCTACTTCCAAGCATGCCGGTTTGAAGGTTTGGATGTTCAACAGACTGGGGTTCAGCCATCCATCCCGATAGAATTTCACATAGCAGACGTTAGGCAGCTTTCGCTCAGTGCTGCCCTGGGTGAGGTGCCATGGTGTCCTCTGGATCCCATCATGTCACACTCTGACTCTCTTATGCCCTGACTACCCCTCTGTGCATCATGTCAGTGCCTTGCTGGTGTGGTTCCCACCTCCCCTGCGGCGCTTTCCCTCAAGAATCCTCTTAAGCACCTTTTCCTCTGAGCATCCTTCCTTACTCCCTAGCCGTGCCTCCTTTCTCACCCTCAGGGCTGGAAACAGACACAGTCTTTGCCTTCCTTCGTGCTCTTGTCTGTACTTCCCATACATAGGTGGCCTTTACTGTTTATTCTCCATCTGTCTCCTTGGATCCCTCTATGCCAAGGTGACTTCACCACACAGCTGTCCCCTGAAGGACAGTGGTTCATCTCCTGATCCCTCCAGCACCTGTTTCATGAGTGGTATTCAGTGATGAATGAATGAATGAATGAATGAATGAATGAAGTTCATCCTTCATCCCAGAGTAATTGGAAGGATTGAGCTGGTGACTATGGATAGCACAGCCAAGCAAACATGTGCTGCCTCAGGGAGAGAATCCTCAAAGGATCCAGGTGTTCGGGTTCTGACCCAGAGGCTGCAACCATAGTCCTGGAGAGGGCCCAGGAGAACTGTGTTACTTTTCAATCTCTCTAGAAGGTTCTGCAGCACATAAACACACTCTGAAGACAATGGTTCAGACCCTGTAACTAAGAGGAAGGCTAGAGACGTGTCTGTGAGGCAGCTATGAGACCTGTGGGGCAGAGTTGCTGTTGCTGCTCCTGCCGCTGCTGCAGATTTCACTTCGCAAGTACTCTCAGGTGTTAATCGCATCAAAGGACAGGGGATCCATTAGGTTAAAATGCAGTTTATCAGAGGAAGTAGCAGGCAAGAAGGCCGGGTCCCTGCCCATGAGGCCTTGGAGTTCCCAGCAGACAAGCTCAGTTTCTGGGGACACCATCGACAGGGAAGCAGGCCTTCTGACAATGTCCTCACACCATGCCCCTTCTCCAACAGGTCTCCGGTGATGGCTGGAGGGCTGTTCGCTGTGGACCGGAAGTGGTTCTGGGAGTTGGGCGGATACGACCCTGGCTTGGAGATCTGGGGAGGGGAGCAGTATGAGATCTCCTTCAAGGTGAGTCTCTTCTCCTATGTGCAGCTGCCGTGGCCTCTCGCTTCTGGAGTCAAGAAGTCAGAAGCTGGCTAGCCACTCTCTGTGGTAGGGGCAGTGAGGGGATAGATGGGACCTTCAAGCACCTGGTCTCAGCCATAGATATGACCAGCATTTGCTTCCTCTCAGCATGGCAAGCTGTGCCAGAGCTTCCACCAGCATTCGGAAGATGAAGACAAAGGCAAACCTAGGCCTCACAGAGGCCCAGCCTGACCTGCTTGGTTACCTTTTCAAGTCCTCCCTCGTGTGCATGTCATAGCGGGAGTTGGCACAGACCACAAGGTGGATGCCCCGTGGAGAGGTTGGAAAGATCTCAGTCCAGGTTATAATCCTGTCAGTCAGCAGCTTTGACTTTGAACTTGTCCAAGCTTTGCCTCCTCAGCTGAATGGAGACTGGTACCCCCTACTGCGCCCCCATCCCAGGCCCCACCTCTATACACATACACAGCCCGGGACCCAGAAGGTTGACTCAGATGACTAGAAAGTGCTTAGCACAGAGCCTGGACCACAGCCAGAGATTAGTGGCCGACAGACATTGCTAAAGATGACATGAATCAATATTTACTATCGTCTCAGGATCAGCCTTGATCCAGCAAGCTGCCCGACAGTGACGACTAGGAGGAGTTACTACTTGAGCAACCAGTTTACCTCTATAAATGAGTATGCATCCTACTCTGTATTCGTGGGTTCTGTTCGGGCCCCTGGAAAAGAAGGCTCAGCCCCTATGAGGGAAAGAATAGCTTGTCTTATACTATTGAGATCCATGAGGACCAGTATCAGGGGCAGGTGAGATGGCTTAGGGGTTAAGACACCCATGGCCAAGCCTGGGACAGACGCCCTGGGACAGAACAACTCCAACCCTGATGTTGAAAAGAAGAGGAGGAAGAGGAAGAGGGAGGAGGAGGAGGAGGAGGAGGAGGAGGAGGAGAGGAGAGGAGGAGGAGGAGAAGGAGAAGGAGAAGAAGAAGAAGAAGAAGAAGAAGAAGAAGAAATAGCCTATGAATCTCTTCCCAGATGCCTTCGGCCCATTGATGGGGTCCCCTCAGTGGCTATGCATACTGAGGCTGCTCACTACTTAGACTGAGAAGTGAAGATGTCTGCTATGGATGCAGGTTTTGTGAGCTGTAGCACAGAGGTCTTGTCTATTGGCTCAGTCTCCCCGGCCTGTGTAATCTAACTTGGCAAAGGCTGCATTCCATAGTGAAGTCACCGATCCGTCCACCAGACACATTCTCATGACACATTCTTCCAGGTTTGTCCCCAGAAACAGACCCATCTGAATAGTGAAGTGTAGCTAGGTACCCCACTGCAGTAGATCTAGGATCTGTCTGTATCTTACTCATTGCTACATCCCCAGCACCTGAAGGGCTGCCTGGCAAGGAGCGTGCTGCATGAAATCTGGGACTGGAGATGTGTGACCCAGACCAGCTACGTCACCGGCCAGAGCCGCTTCCCAGCCCCACAGTAACTCCTTCTCCAGAAGCTGCTGCTGTGGAGAACAGCAGACGGAGTCATTCATGAAGGGATCTCTAAGCCCACAAGGATTCCATTTTCTTCCCTATGTTTCAAAACCACATCTAATGTCCCTCATCGGGCAGTCACAGCAGAAGAAATGATGGGGTTTTTTGGGTTTTGTTTTGTTTTTATTCCTCCACTCTGTTTATTTACAAAAGACTCACTAATGAAGCCACACTGGAGAATGAGGAAGGAAGCTGGCTCGAATTCCATCTGATCCAATTATGCTGGGCACTCTCTGGGGAAAACGAGCGGAATAATGAGTGGGCCTGGCCTCAAGGAGGGAGGCATTCCTCTCTCAACTACCCCCCACCTCTCTCCTGGCCAATGACAGCCCACCTGTCGTGCCTATGTTCCCGGCTCAAGGCAGGCCTGTCCAGCTGCCATGCTGTCTTTTGAACACAGGTTCTGTCTCAGCTAGGGCTAAGCCTCTCCCAAGGGCCTCTCCTTTTGCCAAGACCCCATTCTTCACGGTGACAGAAATGACAATGGCCTGAGAGACGCAAGTGCACTTCCAGAAATTATGATAGATCCGTCTGTGCCATTGGGCCTGACAGATTAATAATCCAACTCTGATTCCAGGCCAGGCCTGTTTCTCCTGATGGGAGAAGAGTAAACCCATCCCAAGGCTAAAGACATAGCTCTGTGATAGAGGGCTTGCCCAGCAACTGTGAGCCACAGAGTTGAACAATTACACCTGTGCCACCATTAATGAGTTGGTTGGATATGGTGACACACACTTGTTATCCCTGCACCCAGACTGAGACAGGAAGGAGCTGGTGAGTCTAAGACTGGTCTGCACTGAACAGTAGCAATCCCCTGTAATGGAAGGAGGGAAGGAATGGATGAATGGACGGATGGATGGATGGATGGATGGATGGATGGATGAAAAGACAAAGCAAGGGGCCTGAGGTGTGGCTCACTCTGTAGAGTAGTTGCCCAGTATGTGGGCTCTGAGTTCGATTCCCCAGCATAAACTAGCTTGGTGGTGCATGCCTGTGATCATGAGCACTAGATGGTAGAAGAATCAGGAGTTCGAGGTTAGCCTAGGCTGCATGAGACTTTGCCTCAAAATCAGCCAGAAAAGTTGCAGTCTGAAATGTCTCAAGTCTCCTGCAGAGGTCTTTGTGTCAGAGTCTCCTGCTTAGAGCTTGGCCTCTTATCAATTCTAGAGGAGGGTTAAGACTGGGCTCTGTACCTCAGCCCACCACCACCTCACGCACCCTTCCCCCCACCCCGCTTCCCCTCTGACCCCACCATTCCCAGTACTCTTATGCCAGTAACCCAGACCGAAACCAACGTAGTATATGTAAAGGCCAGGCATGAAGGGCTGACAGTTCTCCAGTCAGAACCCCACCCACTCACCTAGGTCCAGTCGCTCAGTCTACCATGGCTTACTCTCCAGAGCTGTGTCCTGCATGGGAAGAAGCTCCTGAGTGTTCTTAACCTGATGGTTGCCAGTCTGTCCCAGGGCCAGCTGCAGTCCTGACCCTCCTGGAACCAGAAGGGTGGCATGCCGGAGAGGAGCTTAACTGCAGCAGGCCTCAGTTTCCCTGTGTAAAGCTGCATTGGCTGTAAAGGAAGCAAGGCCTGAAGGTGCCCAAGAGCAGATCCAGGGCTGGGACTTGGTCCTACCATCGCTGCCACTGTCCTGTACAACTCAGGATACCAACCTGAGTCTCTGGCTTTCTGTCCCAGAAAGAGGCAGCCTCCAGTTTTGGGATCCTACCCCTCAGGTTGAGAGATGTTTGTCAGAAGACAGAGGTGAGAGAGACCATGATAGTGAAGCTATCTGCTCCACTTCACCCAAGGCAAAAATAAAGGCAGGCTGCATCCAGAGAAGGGTGTGCCGGGCCCTTCCGTTTCAGACAATGACTGCTCTCCTGGCTAAGAAGAACATGAGACCCTTTCTCAAAACAAACAGAGCCGGGTGGTGGTGGCGCACGCCTTAATCCCAGCCCTTGGGAGGCAGAGGCAGGCGGATTTCTGAGTTCGAGGCCAGCCTGGTCTACAGAGTGAGTTCAGGACAGCCAGGACTACACAGAGAAACCCTGTCTCGAAAAACCAAAAAAACAAACAAACAAACAAACAGAACGACCTGAGACCTCAGCCTGAAGGCGGGGGACTACAGCTGGCTAGCCTGGTCACTAGCCCCAGGAGAAGTGAATAGGACAGAAAAAGTGCTGACCGGCACAGACGCCCAGGAAGATCTCAGCCGAGATGCATCTGTGCACATAATCCTGTTGTGTTTAAGAGGAAAGCAATGGAGTCTCTTTGCTTCCATCGCTCATCACAGACACCAGCCGACCCACCTACTTTCAGACCATGGCCATCCTCGAGCATACCTTCATTGCCATCAAGCCAGATGGCGTGCAGCGCGACCTGGTGGGCGAGATCATCGAGCGATTCGAGCAGAAGGGGTTCCGCCTGGTGGCCATGAAGTTCCTTCGGGCTTCTGAAGAACACCGGAAGCAGCATTACATTGACTTGACAGACTGTCCTTCTTCCCAGAGCTGGTGAAGTATGTGAACTCAGGGCCTGTGCTGGCCATGGTCTGGAGGGACTCAATGTGGTGAAACAGGCTGAGTGATGCAGGAGGACCAATCCAGCTGATTCTAAACCAAGTACCATTCATGGAGATTTCTGCATTCAAGTTGGCAGGAGCATCATTCATGGCAGCGATTCAGTGGAGAGTGCTAAGAAAGAGATCCGTCTATGGTTTAAGCCTGAAGAACTGATTGACTACACGCCTTGTGCCCATGACTGGGTGTATGATTAGACGTGGAGAAACCAGTCCTTTTCAGCACTACTGATGGGTTCCTGGACACAGCTCTTCATCCCACTGACTGGATGGATCATCTTTTCTAAAACAATAAAGACTTCGGAACTGGGGGGAAAAAAGAGGAAAGCAATGAAGGGAAGTGTGAGCCAGTACTGGGAGCCAAGATGCCCCTTGGGGGTGTCATGAAGGCCTGCAGGGAGGCAGGGGGCTGGCAGAGCTCACTGTACAAGGAGTTCTCCAGGCTGAGGGAAGAGCTATGGAGAGACCAGGACAAGAGGTGGGAGACGGGGTTGTGGGGAGAGAGAGACAACCACGGGGACCCCTTTCACGCTGATGACCTGTGCAAGGTACATCTTGGGTAGTCCAAGTGGACTCAGTAGTCAACAGCAGGTTTAGCCCAAAGGGAATTCCCATTTCAAGTCAGCTGCCCGCACCTCCATCCAGGACAGGAATCCATGGAGGGAATCCAGCTAGGTCCTCTGTGAGTTCAGGATGTCCTGGGCTCTGGGAACACCTTGGCTGCCTCAAGCCTTCCAGCAGAGCAAGGTCACCCTGGTTCCTTCAGTCTGGTGGGTAGTGTGGCCTGGGATAAAGGAGCTAGAGGTCCTGGCAAAAAGAAGGCTTTGGATTTCATTTGTCCGTTCCACAGTGGAAGGACTCTATGCCAGCAGAGCTGGGGACAGCTTTAGCTAGTGCACATGTTGCAGGAGAGGGTCAAAACCAGGGTACGCAAGTTGTCTTCACCGGCTTGGCACAACCTCTCAGAAAGGCAGAGGGTGGCCTGGCATCGAGCAGGCATAGCTGCCTGGCATAGCATACTTGCCCATCAATCCCCAGCAAGGGGAGAATAGCCGGGCTGGGAGCCTGGCGGCTGATCGATATCTCCTGCTTTAAAAATAAAGTTCTTGGCTTGGCCTTGACATTAATCTAGCATCCGGAGCCCATTATCTTGAGACCAGTGTTCTGTGCCATTGACCAGCCGGGGTTTTCCTCTTCCCCACCATCAGAATAGAACGGCATTGCCCAGACGGCACCTCTGCTGACTGCATCCTGGAACAGCTCCCGCCCTGGGAGATGACACAAAAGACACCCTGCATCCATCCTGGCAGGAGGTAGAAAGACCCAAGACCCTTTGAGAGCCCCAAATGGATTAGAAGGTGAAGCCCAGCCCCCAGTGTGCCCCCAGCAAAGGTGCTGCACAGAACTGGAGTCATCCCGTGTTAGTCTCTCAGTCCACAGGACACAGAATGTGTAAGCATGTCAGGGGTGTCCCAGAAACAGCTGGGACCCTCCATGGCCAAAGCCACTGCGGCCTCCATTCTGGACTGTAGTATCTGCCCAGGACCACACCCACCGAGTTCCATGAGCAGAGCCAACTTTGTAAAGTTGAATGGTATGAAGACATCCTCTAGCCATACCCCAATGAGCCTGTACCTTCCCTTCCCCCACACCCCACTGGGTGCTAGGCCTCCGACAGCGTCCATGGTCCAGCGTCTGTGCCTGCCCCTGTGCACACTTGCTGTTCTCTTCACCTTGCGGTATTTTTCTGTGCCGTTCTGAGTTCAGGACTTGTGAACCCACACAGGTTGCGTGCTGGCATCTGAGGGCATGGAGACATTAGGATAGAGGCATCACCTTTGTCCTCTCTTCTCCCCCTACAGGTGTGGATGTGTGGGGGCCGCATGGAGGACATCCCCTGCTCCAGAGTGGGCCACATCTACAGGAAGTATGTGCCCTACAAGGTCCCTGCCGGAGTCAGCCTGGCCAGGGTAAGGTGGTAGCTTTCCAGGGAGTTGGGGGCAGCCTGTGGCAGCGTGGAGGCCCCCTGGGACCCCAGGCTGAATAGTTGATAGATGATTTCCAAGTGAAATCCAACCAAAAGGAACTTCTGTAAAGCCCTGCCTGGCCACGTGGAGGCTGTGACTGTCCTCCGCGGCTGGGTTTAGAGCTTTGGTGAAACAAAGTTGATCCTTTCTGATATTTTCAGCACCGCAAAAAGACAGGAAACGGATGTGTTGGATGGAGTGAACTGGTCATTTCACAGGAGGGTTACCTGTAGTGGAGTTAATGGAGCTACAGTAGTCCAGGCAGGGGTAATTTAAAGAAACATGTCGGGCAGGCATGGTGGTGTTCTTTTATGTTGAAAACCTTGGTGGGAGGCAGGAGGGAGTAAATAAACAAATGGCTGTCTTCTTCACCTTCCTCCAAATCATGTAAAACTGTGATTGACCTGAAAATCATATCAGGGGTTGAAATTGACTGCTGTCTACAAGGGGTATGCATTAGCAAAAGATTTAGGGGTGTGGGGTTCTTTTACTGGGGAAATAAATTTTATTGGAAAATAAATAAAGAGACCCTCAAAACTAAGTGAAGGAGGTGCCTCTGAGAAGACATGGTGCTGTTTGGGGGTACTAGAGAGGCCAGAGTGCAGCGATACACCCCAAAAATAACCTTGGGGAACCTTCTGCCCTGAGTTCCCAGCCGTCCTTAACAGAGAGCCCTTTTCCCAGTTTCAAATACTGCTGAGCTGGAACTGGCCTAGAAGGCAGGGCAGCAGAGCCCTCTAGTGGTGAATGTCTCTAATGACAGCCTCCAGGCCCGCTGCTCTGCCGACATCCCCTTAACTGGGGATCTGGGTTCCAGATAAGACCCACAGAGAATTGGAAATCTTCCTAGATGCCGTTGGCCTTCCCTGAGGAATGCCAAACAGGAAAACAGAACCAGCTACTTTCATAAGCTAGCTACTCTTGGAGGCTACCAGGAGCATAGGGACAGTGACCCCTGAGCAGGACCCCACTCCTCAACTGCATCCTTTCCCAAGCCAGAGATGGCTGCCAGGGTGTTGGAGGGCTGCAGTGCCACCACATAAGCCTGCCTTCCAGCCAGGCGCCCTGCAGCGTAGAGACACACTGACCTCCCTTCTACCTGGGAGAAGAAGGTAGAGTTGAAATGCATTAAATAACTCAAACTCCAGCTCGTACCTGCTCAAGTCTGACAAGCGCCTGCATCTGTTGCCTAAACGCCGCGATATCCACACAGGTGTTGGTGGCTGCATCCCTGTGAACAGCTGAGGCTGGATAGTGTGCCTCCATGTCTCACCTAAATCCCATTCAGGTATTCAATGTGGCCATCTGTCCTCAGTCAGATCTGTGTTTGACATGAGCCAGGCCCCATAGTACATCCCACCTCTTCCCTGTAAGGCCAACCATCACCTGTATGGCTGCACTGAGGTGCTTGTGCCCACGTGACTACCTCACACTGCCTTCCTTTAGTTTCGGTTCATATGCAATGTGTTTGCTCATCCCAGCATTCCGGAATCTGAGACAAAGGGAGTGGGGAGTTCAAAACCAGCTCAAACTTCACATCCTGTCTCCAAAGACAAAAGTTAAGTCAGCTCACTTTTTGGGCAAGGAAATTCATAGGCTTCTAGCACACTTGCCTCCTAATGACATGTAGGGCCCTGAGAGAGCCAGCATGCTCTCTTTTAGTGGCACATCTGTCCCTCCAATAAACAGTGGATCTTACTGCACAGGCCCGCACTGTAACTGAAAGGCAATATTACAGCGGATGGAGGGCCAGGCCTTGACAGGCAGCCAGCGAAGGAGGAGATTCCCTCTGTTCTAGATTGTTCCTATGTGTAGGGTCCTGAGGTCTTCCACGTTCACCAGGCCCAGCATTTTCTGCACAGGCACCCAGAGAAGCGAACTCTCTTTCCAGCGGGGTTGGTGGCAGCAAGGAGCTTGGCTGTCTCTGGGATCTACCACAGGGTTCCTTCCCATGCATGGACTTCCTGGTGTCACCATGTGTTGAAGTAATTATTTAAAAAACGGCTGCCGGTCAAGCCGACTATCTAAGCTGCAGCGGCTCTGCCTAGCTCAGCCGCCATGTTTCTCTAGAAACGGCCAGCCAGAAACACCAGCCCTGCCACTCACGAGACGCCAGTGTGGGAGATGGCTCTGCCAGTCTTCCCACGCTGTCTCCAAAGGCTGGGCTTTGCCCAGACCATCCGCCATCCATGTGGGCCCAGTAATAAAATGAGACTCTAATGCTTAAAGATTATTCAAAAGCTTTATATGTTTGGCAATGCTCAATAACAATATGCCAATACAAAGAGTTGTTTCCCAATTAGCTAACCTAAATATGTAAGTTGTTACCCACACTGCTCTCCATACCTGTGGTTCTCCATCCTCCTACATCTCTGCTCTCCCTAGCTCCTCCTCTTCCTTTTTCTCTTCCTCCCCTTACTCCTCCCACCTTAGTTCCTCCTATAACCATGCCTCCCTACTCTCCAGAGAAGGTGACTTTCTGCTTGACTCAGAGCTAAGAACAATTTTCACAGTTTTAAGCAATTGGAGGGGAATCTGTGACACTTGAAAATCAAATGGCAGTTGACATCATAAAGTTTTATTGGTGCCTGGCCCCGCTCCCTCGTTTACATAGACCCTGTCTATTTTACAGCCCCATGCCATGACACCATCTGGTCTCCAGAACTCAGATCCCCATCAGAAAACACTATAACATTTGTCCAGCCCCGCCATGCAGTCTGCTCCTAAAGCAGACCTTTACAGACAGGTGTGACTGATTGCACTTCAGAGGAAAACTCAGATTAACTTCAAGATAGAAGTCAAGCCCACCCAATTACATGGGTGTCCTGGGGGAGGGGAGAGGCAGGTCCTAGCCACTGAAAGAAGCCTGGGTTTGAAGGAAGAGGTTTCCAAGCAGGGGCTTCCGCTGGACCCTATAGACTTGTGCTCTTCGTTTTGAGCGAAGTCTGCACAAGATCTTAACCCTCCTGTCTCCACATCACTCTGCCCAGAACTACCTCCCCCTGAGGCTACATCCAGTTGCCATTGGTTGTTGTTTTATAGTTGGCTGTCCTGAGGCTTCATAGTAAAACTCTCAAACCTCTAAGGATTGTTAGAAATCCCACCAGCAGGTGGGATTGAACCTTCTGAGTGCAAATTATTCTTGTCATGGAATTTGGTTGGAACTGTTGTTTGAAATGTCAGAAACTGGGCTGGAGAAGTGGCCCAGTGGTTAAGGGCACTCACTGACTGCTCTTCTAGAGGTTCCTGAGTTCAATTCCCAGCAACCACATGGTGGCTCACAACCATCTGTAATGGGATCTGATGCCCTCTTCTGGTGTGTCTAAAGAGAGTTACAGTGGATTTATATACATAAAATAAATAATAATTCTTAAAAAAAAAAAAAAGACAGATGCCCAACTCAAATTGGCTTTGAAGAGCAGGAGAGGTGGCTTAAGAGTGTTCAGTGTACAGGTATGACAATATGAGTTTAGATCCCAGCACCCACATAAAAAGCTGGACCACAGACACCTGTAACCACAGCTGATCCAGGGAAAGACACAGGATAACTGGGGTTTACTGGTTACTATCCTAGCTCCAGGTTCAGTGAAAGACCCTGTCTCAAAAAATAAGGTGCTGGGCTGACGAGATGGCTCCGGGCTAGCCTGGGCTCCTCAGCAAGCTTGACCATTGCAGCCATCTCTCATTCCAGAACCTGAAGCGAGTGGCAGAGGTATGGATGGACGAATATGCGGAATACATCTACCAGCGCAGACCGGAGTACCGCCACCTCTCAGCTGGAGATGTCGTGGCCCAGAAAAAGCTCCGAGGCTCCCTCAACTGTAAGAGCTTCAAGTGGTTTATGACCAAAATTGCCTGGGACCTGCCCAAGTTCTACCCGCCTGTGGAACCCCCGGCTGCGGCATGGGGGGAGGTAAGTGTGGAGGGAGGGGCTGAACACACACTGAGGGAGCGTACCGGAACACCTAACTGTCACAGTCCTTTCTTCCCTTCCTCTCTTGGAACCTGTCCTGGTGGTGTTGACATTGTGTGCTGTTCTGCTGTTGAATGTTCTAAGTAGCTAAGATGGATCAGCACTCATTTTTCCTTTTGACTATGAGACACTGCTGGATTTGGTTTGGTTTCTAATGTCCTTTGGCTTGCTGAGGCCGGGGAATGGAAACCCAGGACCTTTCAAGTTCTAAGCCATGCTCTTGGGTGAGCCATGCACACAGCCTATGGTGCACATTGGAAATGCAGACTAAGAGTATACAGGTCAGGTTCGGAACAACTGAGTAAATAAATGTCCTCATCTCTCCCTCACCCTCCTGTGGGTTTCAGGACTTCTCACTGGAACCTCCTGCTGTTGCTACCATGCCTCTTGGTGATGTGTGCAGCCCAGAGCTCCAACCCGACCCCCAGTCTTCATGGCTAACGTATGGGCCAGGGCCACTCTGGTTCTTTGGAGTGGGTTGGGGAGAACCCCCACTTCTTGTGCCATTTTCTTACCAGAAAGGATAATTCTGCATGGACGGCAAAGATCTTGCATCCCTTTTGAATCCCTTCCCAGATACTGTCCCTGGATACCTGCCCCTCATGCCCTTGGAATTGGGGTCAAAAATGGCTCCTGGATGGTTGGATGGAGTGCCCTCAGTGTGGTGCCAGAGAAGGACCTTGGCCTCCAAGCTTTTCCTTTCTCCTGGAGGACCCTCCAGTACCCTGGGCAAGCTCCTCACAGGCAGTTTGAAGTTCAGCCCTATCTTGGATTTCTGCCTTAGTCTCCCCAGCATTCAGCAGGGCCCATTGGACTCCTTGAGGTATTTCAGTGGCTGGTCATTTTCTCCCTCAGATTCGCAATGTGGGCACAGGACTGTGCACAGACACGAAGCATGGCACATTGGGCTCCCCACTGAGGCTCGAGACCTGCACGCGGGGCCGTGGGGAGGCTGCCTGGAACAGCATGCAGGTAAGGGCCACTTAAAGGGACTCACAGGTCCCAGGTCAGTTGTCAACCAGATGAGTCTTGGAACTTCCAGAGCACCAGGGAAGGGGGAAGGAGATTCGTGCACATGACAGGTCCCACTGTCCACCTGGACTGTCCCATAAACTCCCGTCCTCATGCCTGTGACCAATAGACAACTTTGGCTCATTTAACTAATAAGGTGTGTGCGTGCGTGTGTGGTGTGTGTTGTGTGTGTGTGCGCACGCGCGCGCGTGCGTGCGTGCATGTGTCTGTTCTGGTTTCTGTTACTATAACTCAGTGCCGTGTACTGAGTACTTTATAAAGAATGAAAGTTTATACTTGAAGTTCTCATGGTTCTGCAGATACAAGAGCGTGACCTCTGGCCAGGTCTGTCAGGGATCTTTCTGCAGGGTAATGACTCAGAGGCCGCTGCCTCAAAAGGCAGCATGTGCTGCCTGCCCTATGTCTGTCTTATTCTGCTTATAAAATCCTAGGGCTGGCCCACTGGTGAGATGACCCAGCCAGTAAAGGTACTTGCTGCCTTGCAGGACTAAAAAAAGATGAGTTTAATCCCCAGAACTCAGAGTAGCAAGTGAGAACCAAGTCCTCAAAGTTGCCCCCAACCAACACATCCATGCTGTGACACATGCAAAACATACACACACACACACACACACACACACACACACACACACATGAATACTTTTTTAAAAATAAATAAATAAATAATAATAAAAATTTTTAATCAAGGTCTCACTATGTAGCCCTGGCTGTCATGGAACTTGCTGTGTAGACCAGGTTGGCTTTGAACCCACAAAGACCCATGTACCACACCCAGCCTGTAAAAATAAATTTGAACAAATAAAAAACACTGGGAAAACAAAGGTTGGGGATGCAGCCCTATTAGAGTGATCGCCTAACATGCAAAGCCTTGGATTTAATCCTTAACACTACATGGCTGCACACACCTATAGTTAATCCCAGTGCTCTGGAGGCTGAAGCAGGAGGTGGGAGGTCAAGGCTAGCCTGTGCTATGTGAGATACGCTAACTTGCGTTCCTCCCCAAGGAAGCAGATTCCCTCGGCCTGTGTCCCTGCCAGCTCTCCATTGTCATTTGTTTCCTTGTTCATACGAATTACACACACACACACACACACACACACACACACACACACACACACGTAATGTTCACTGCCCAGGGTTCTACAGGAACGTGGGGAGTCTTGAACACGGAACTGCACACTGCAAGCCCTGCTGATGGAAACCAGTCTAACAGTAAATGCCATCTCAAGTAATAATAATAATAATAATAGTGATAATGATAATTAGTTTGCAGGGAGGGGGCATTGTCAGTGTTTGCTCCCTCTAGCAATGTTCCTGTGTACGCAGGTCTTTACCTTCACCTGGCGGGAGGACATCCGGCCTGGAGACCCTCAGCACACCAAGAAGTTCTGCTTCGACGCTGTCTCCCATACCAGCCCAGTCACCCTCTACGACTGCCACAGCATGAAGGGCAACCAGCTGTGGAAATACCGCAAGGTGGGGCTCAGTGTGGAATGGGAGACCCGAACACCTCCTTGCTAGGTTGTTGGTTTTAAGGGTTGCAGTGCCTCCTGTTTCTCCCCGCAGATCCTGCCCTGCCATTAATCTGGCCCTGAGAGAGAGGGGCCAGAAAGCCAGATTCGTGCCTTTTAAAAAGGAAGCCAAGCTGAGGTGTGGTGGTGTACATCTTAAATGCCAGCACTAGGAAGGAAGAGGCAGGGAGATCTCTGTGAGATGGAGGCCAGCCAGGTTTACATAATAAGCTCTAGGTCAGCCCTAGCTACACAGTGAGACCCTGAAACAAAAAGAGAGAAAGAAACAAAAGAAAGAGAGAGAAAGAAAGGAAGGGAAAAGGAGGACACATGCACTCAGTTATTCCATACAGCAGTGACACAGTGGCATTCTGGTTAGAAGCAGGCAGTGGGGAAGGTCCCGCTTAGAAGTAGCATTCATCACGAGGCGACAGGAGACGCTGGGCCTTGCTTCCTTGTTGCTGTCATGGCTGCTGTGTTACCCTGCTGACAACCTTCCTGTTCTGTAGGACAAGACGCTGTACCACCCTGTGAGTGGCAGCTGCATGGACTGCAGCGAAAGCGACCACCGGATCTTCATGAACGCCTGCAACCCCTCCTCCCGCACCCAGCAGTGGCTCTTTGAACATACCAATGCTACGGTCTTAGAGAATTTCAACAGGAACTGAGTCAGTCCTTAGACCTCCTTGACAAGCCCCTCAGGTTGCTGTGGAGCTCATAAGCCTTCCTCCTGTGGGGGAAGAAGCATCTCTGGGCACCAAGGTGCTGGGCCAAATGACTTGGGACAGAGGGTTCTTGAAGTACTTGCGTGCTGGGGCCACGGGGAGAACAGATCGTACAAACAGCTCTCCAAGAAGACAGGGCCTGCTTATGTCATAGCAGAGCTCACGAGCCTGTCAGCATGTCCCCTAGTGTTAGGAATCACCTGGGCAGCCTTGCCCAGCCTTGGGCTACTTCCAGACAGGACAGTGCCCTAGAAAGAAATGTGGTATTGGCCTTGGGGCAGCCTTTAAGCCTATGTGCTAACTGCTGGCAAGGAAGTCTGCCTGTGCGGGAGTGAGCTGCCAGTACTGCCCAGCTTCTGTGTTGGTCCAGGGCAGTGAGAGTCTACTGGGACCTCAGAGTGCTCCAACCAGACAAGGGCCCTTACTCTGCAGCCAGATGTAAAGGATGTCTCCCCTGGCTCTCCGGGTATTTCAGATGCCGTTCTAGTTGCAGGGCTATCTGGCACCAGGTTGTCAGGGCTAGTTCAGCTGGCTAAACCTCCAGACCAAACAGCTCCAGCCGATGCTTCCAAAGCCCTTTTTCTCTGTGCTTTCCTTGGCAGCTCCCTGCCTTGGAGAGGAACCGGTGCTGGGAGGTGCTCACCTCTAGAGTCCCTGGGGTGGCTTCCCCCAGATCATGACTGTTGTGGTTCCAACCTCACAGAACCCTGGAGTTTCTGAAAAGTACTGTGGTTCTGTTGAAAGCAAAGATGAGCCATGGCCTATGTGAGCATATAGCACGAGCAGCCAGGTGTCAGGCAACCTCTCACCCAAGCGGAGGCAGTGGGCCACCGGAAGCTTTGGTACAACCCAATGCCTGGCCATTACAGCCACAGCCTTGTGAGGAGTGAGGACATGACCTTTAACCTATGTCTCAAACAAGAACTCACCCTCCAAGGATTTGGTCACTCGATGTTGTCATTTGCCAGTGACGTAACTGAGATGTGGTCCTTGGGCCAGAGCTCTGCCTTAGAGATGCTGGGATCAGGGTCATCGAGTCCCCAGGTTGGCCAGGTGGCTGGTGCAGAGCCACCTCCACGGCAGCCCCTGTGTTGTCACAGCTCGCTTGTGGATTTCTAGTGTCCTTTTCCATATGAGCATTCTACCTGACAAGTGGCCAGCTGGGAAGGAGTCAAAAAAGGGGTATGGGGGAGGTGTCTAGAATCCAGCGGGGATGCATTGCAGCCAAGGGGAGTTGAGTCCTCAGAGAGCAATGCGGCCCCGTTTCAATAAAAACCGTGCCTTTTACAAAGAGAAAATGCAACCGAGCAGCTGATTCCCTAAACTTGAACCACTTCCTAGTGCCTTGCTAGACAGACAGACAGGGGCGGGTGGAGGAGGGGTGCTTATGCACTCCTGGGAGTGTCTTTATGTCTGACTTCAAGCAGGAAGTACTGAGCTTGGAGCCGAACTTGAGACCCAGAGGCCCCCATGGCAGGGACAACTGCCTATCTGTGCAGACCTCCCTGAGACAGGACAGCTCTAGTAGCCTACAAGTTCTAGAGACCTGACAACCCTGGGGGTAGGGAGGTGCTGACCCCCCAGAAGTGCTCTGCCTGTCCCTCACTTTCAGGGGCGAGCTGGGCAGCTGGATTCCAGGTGAGGCCAAGCCAGTGGTTAAGGCAGATGCTGCCACAAGCCGCCCCTAGCCTCGCTCACCCGATTCATTTCATTCTCAACTGGTTCATCCCCTTCTCCAGTGGTCACTTCCTCTGAGCTCACCTCAGCATTTGAGACTGCTGAACTCTGACCTTAGAGCATAAGACTTGAGGAGGCGTGTCACAGGAAAGACCAGGTTGGCTTGGTGGCTGGCTGCAGATACTTAATTCCCACCTTGTTTTGGCTTCAGGTGTGGAAATCCTTGTCCCGACGAGTGAGGTTTCTACTGTGCAGGGGCAGAAGGGCCTGTGGACATGCCACAGCCCAAGCAGCAGGCCAGCCAACTGGCCGCTTTTCCTCCAAAGCTTTATTCAGAGGCTAAGACTGCAAAACAAGATGTGGTTAGAAAGGCAGCCTCCCCAAAGATTCCAGAAACATTTTGGAATGCGGTGTCCTTGCTATGAGGCCCTTGTGTGGCAAGCTGTCTTACCCTGCCAACTGGAGCTTCTGGCTTTAAAAGCAGCCAGCAGTGACAGACCTTCTGTGGCAGCAGTGGGCTGCTCTCTGATGGGCAGCCTCGTGAATTTCCAAAGTCAGCATCACGACTCCCTTCAGTCCTTCCTGTTATGCGCCTCCCTGTGTGTAGCCATGAAGTGCAGACCCTACTTCTCACAGATGAAGCTGTCTGCATCCAGTGCTCAGGGTGGCGTGTTTGTCTAAAGTCAGGCAGTGTGAAAGGGACGAAGAGTGCAGTTCCACCCTGAATTTATCAACACTTGCCGCCAATGGTTTCTACGGCAAATCCTAGTCATGTTTTGGTTCAAGGTTTTGATGCTGAGCCAGGGCCTGGCTGCCACCATTGGGTGAGAGTGGTAGCTACATCCCAGGTTTCAAGATCTTAACGCATTCCTCTCTGCTCTGACAGGAAGCCCAGGGGCTGCAGGCAGGGAAGCTGGGCACTGAGACAGGGTTCCTTGGGGGAAGCCCAAGGCCACCCACCTCTCCTGGAAGAGTGAGCTTTGTAAAGAATGACTTAACATGTTCATTTGTGACTGTGGTTTTTCAATAAACCTCCAGACTTTCTCTAAAGCGGTGTCTGGCATGTCCCTTGTCACCTGCCTTTCTGTCGATGTCCTCAGAAGACTGGGTGCCTGCCCAGCGTCCAGATGTCCTGCAGGGATGAACCAAGTTCATGTGCTGCCGTTTCTACAGGGAAAGACAGACCAGAACAGGGATGATTGTAGTTACAAAGGGCTGAGAAGAATAGCTAAGCCGGTCTTAGAAACTGGGGTGAAAACCGCAGGAAACAACCCCTCAGAGCCGAAAGACCAGGCCTAAAGAAGGCAGCGGGCAGCCCTTGCAAAGGCCATGAGATAGAATGGGGCTCAGGTCTGGAGGAGCACGGGGGTGGGTGGGGGTGGGGGTGAACCCACGCTCAGCCTTCTAGATTAGACCAGAAGGGAGAGAGTTCCAGAGGGCAAACGAACTGAGCTCACCCATCAGCCACAAGTAACCTGTTTACCAAAGCATTTCCCGGCTGTTTAGCATCTCTAGAACCAGGACTAAAACATCCTCAACGAGCTCTTGTGCAACTCCTACCCTCGTTAGGCCTCAGTTCACAGTGAAATGAGCAGTGCTTGAACTGCGCTGTCCCAGAGGAACCCTGAGTAGAAACTGTTCCTGGTGTTGCCACTCAGCAACCACCAGAGGGCGCTATGGACCATAGCTTGGAGAAGGTCACGGAGATGTGTCACCTTGGGAACCAAGCAGGCATGGTGCCGGTGCATACATACAAGCAAAAGCATTCCTACAATAAAATAAATCCTGTTTTTAAAAAAGTTTTTTTTTAAGGGCTGGCGAGATGGCTCGGTGGTTTAGAACACCTGTTGTTCTTGCAGAAGACCCAGGTTCCCAGCAAGCACGTAGTGGCTCCCAACTGTTTGTAAGACCAGCTCCGGGGGATCCAGTGCCCTCTCTTGGCCTCCATAGGTACTAGGCAGGTACATGATGCACAGACATGAGGCAAAACACTCCATACACATTAATAAAATATTTTTTTAAGGAAAGTTTTATTTTTAAGTGCCCAGAGAATTGTGACCCAATGGTGAACAACAAAGAAAAGTATCAAGTGCCTACTGTGCGCAGACACTCAGAAAGTAAAAGATGGGGGGGTTGGGGGGGTTGTAAGCAAGAAGTAGGGTGAATGGCTTACAGGATCTGCACTCCCATGTGACCCTTATTTACTCTCACACGGTTCAACTTTGCCAACGTGTAGGGAGATGCTAGGCTTATTCATTTGCTTGCTTGTTAAAAAAAATGAATATATTTGTACAAGTATATAGAGTTACAGATAGTGTGTATCTTCTCATATGGGTGCTGAGAACAAGATTTGGGTCATCTGCAAGAATAACAATCTTAACCAACGATCCAGCTCTCCAGCCACCAAGGTATTTTTAAAAACCCTTTGTATCTCTTGTCCCCAGCCTCTCAGAAATCCATGAGACCAATACTAGCCTTTCATTCAGTTTCAGGTAGCCCAGGCTGGTACAGCATGCTCATAACGCTAGCACTCGGGGATGCTGAAGCAGGAGGATTATGAATTCAAGTCCAGCCTGGACTACATTATGAGACCCCTGACTCAAACCAAACCAAACAAGTGTTATTCATCTGCTGTGTAGAGACACTGCCAGAGGCCCACTCCGATTCTGTAGTCTAGCAAGAACAGGCACTGAAGGATGGTAGAGTGAGGAACAGTTGGTCTTAGGTCTTGAGGAGCTCCACAAAGGAGACAAAGCCTTGAGAATTTATGACCCTGTGGGTCCAGAGGGATGCTGAGGGCTCCAAGTTCTTAGAATGAAATCACCTACTGTGATGGTTTGAATAAGAATGCCCCGTAGACTCTTAGGGTGGAGTTGGGGGGGGAAGGATGGAAGGCCCTGAAGGGGATAGGAACTCCACAGGAAGACCAACAGAGTCAATTAACCTGGACCCTTGGGAGCTTTCAAAGACTGAGCCACCAACCAAAGAGCATACATGGACTGGACCAAGGGGCCCCTACCCCCAACCCCAAACAGATGTAGCCTCAGTCTCCATGTGGATTCCCAACAACTGGAGCGGAGACTGTGGTATCCATTCCCCAAAGGCACTGCCTTGTCTGGCCTCAATGGGAAAGGATGCACCTAATCCTACAGAGACTTGATGTGCCAGGGTGGGTGGGTGTGGAAAAAGGGGCCACAGTGGAGGAGTCCCGGAGGCTTCCAGGAGGCGGGTCCCACATACAGGAGAAAGATCTGGAGTTCCAAAGACTGGAAGCTTTGGCAGGCCCCAATGATACGAGGAAGTCCTTGGTTCCAAAAGTGTTTATTTTCATGGTGGGTAGTGTATGGATCTGGATGTACACCCCCCCAACTCAGGGCAGACCTGAGTTAAATAGGGAGGGAGAAAGGGGGAGGTTCTGGGGAAGGTTTAATTGGCTCTGCCCTCTGGCCTTCATTAGTATGTAAATCTCTCTAGAGTCTGAGGCCAATACTCACACCCTCTACCTGTGCACTTTGGGAGGGGCTGTAATGATTGAACAATGTAGGTCCATGGAGATTAGACTGCTTGTCAGTATCCTGGGTTCTGGGGACAATGGCCGAAACTCCTGCCGTTTCTCCCTTGGAATCTCAGGGTTCCAGGCCCATGCCCAGCCAAGAACCAAGATACCCTTACACAGTCCCACAGGTTGGGGGTTACCCAGAGGGAATCCCACCCTCTCAGAGGAGAAGGGGAGGGACTTTGTTGGAGGGCAGGAACTGGGAGAAGGACAGCGTTTGGGATATTAAGTTTTTAAAAGAATGGCCTCCATAGGCTCAAACATTTGAATGCTTAGTCATCAGGGAGTGGCCCTGTCAGAGACAGGAGGTGTACCTTGTTGAAGGATTGTCTGTGTGGGGGCTGGGGGTGATACTTCAAAAGCCTATGCCAGGTCCAGCTTTTGTCTTTTTGTCTGCCTCCCTCTTCTCTCTCTCTCTCCTCTCTCTCTCTCTCTCTCTCTCTCTCCTCTCTCTCTCTCTCCCCTCTCTCCCTCCCTCCCTCTCTCTCTCTTCCTCCCTCCCTTGTAGATCAAGATTGTAACTCAGTTACTTCTCTAGCACCACAGCTGCCTGCTGCCGTGCTCTCTGCCATGATAATAGACTAAGTCTCTGAAACTATAAGCAAGCCCCATTTAAATGCTTTCTTTTATGAGTCGCCTTGTCATGGTGTCTCTTCACAGCAATAGAACAGTGACTTAAGAAAGCTACACACTGGGAAACTGAGGTGAGTTCAGTGAAGGGCCTGCTTAAGCCTCTGAAACTATAAGCAAGCCCCATTTAAATGCTTTCTTTTATGAGTCGCCTTGTCATGGTGTCTCTTCACAGCAATAGAACAGTGACTTAAGAAAGCTACACACTGGGAAACTGAGGTGAGTTCAGTGAAGGGCCTGCTTAAAAACGGTGTTTGAGCCGGGCGGTGGTGGCGCACGCCTTTAATCCCAGCACTTGGGAGGCAGAGGCAGGCGGATTTCTGAGTTCGAGGCCAGCCTGGTCTACCGAGCGAGTTCCAGGACAGCCAGGGCTATACAGAGAAACCCTGTCTCGAGAAAAGAAAAAAAAAAAAACCAAAAACGGTGTTTGAGCCGGGCAGTGGTGGCGCACGCCTTTAATCCCAGCACTTGGGAGGCAGAGACAGGCGGATTTCTGAGTTCGAGGCCAACCTGGTCTACAGAGTGAGTTCCAGGACAGCCAGGGCTATACAGAGAAAACCCTGTCTCGAAAAACCAAAAAAAAAAAAAAAAAAAAAAAAACAAAAAAACGATGTTTGATGGGGCCCAGAGAAACAAACTCGTCAGCAGTTAAGGGCACACAAATGGGGGTTCACAGTCAGCTGCAACTCCAGTTCCAGGGGATTTGGTACCCTCTTCTGGCCTCTGTAAGTACTAGGTGTGCATGCAATGTACACACACACACACAAAGAGACAAAATACTCATATACATAAAAATAATGAAACTCAAAACAGTGGTTAGAGTGGACATTAATCAGCAGGTGCTGAAGACTGGGGGTGGGGGTGGGGTAGCAACAGCCACTGCCCAACAGGAAGGGACAGGGAACACAGTCCCTGTCCCCTGTGGTTTCTGCCTTTGGGCATCAGCTCTCCTGAACTCCCACTCAAATCCGCCTGGTCAAGGGCTGGTGAGATGGCTCAGCAGGGCAAGGTACTTGCTTGCTTTCGGTACAAGCCTGACAACCTGAGTTTCATCCCCAGAGCTCACATGAAGGAGGGGGGAAAGAACTAACTCTAAAGGTAGTCCTTCAGCCTCCCAACGGGCTCTGCAGCACACACGGCATACACAAAAAACGTTCAGTATTTTCCCCCTTTGTTGTTACTGGTTTGAGGCAGGGTCTCACTGTGGAGCCTTGGCTGGCCTCTAGCTAGCTACGTAGACCAGGTTGGCCTGGAACTCAGAGACCCACCTGCCTCTGCCTCCAGTGTTCTGGGATTAAAGATATGCATACCATACCCAGCATGAATAATTTTGTTTAAATAACTAGTCTGGATCAGGGCTGAGGCTCAACACTAAATCATCCGAATGCACTAGGCCTTGGGTTCAATTCCTAGTGCAGAAGAGAAAGAGAAGTGTATAGGTGAATCCAGAAGGCAGCACAAATGTTTTTATGATCACTCTGTTATCTGGTTTAAATAAAGACTGCATATGTTAATGATTGAACCACATGATAATAGCAAGACAAGGGACAATGGAAGGAGCAGGGCTTTGTGATGGTAAAACTGTCTTAAGCTGCTGACCTTGAGCTGCTACTCCAGACGAAAATGCTTTCTGTCAGGAGGCTAATTGCAATCCCGCTGTGGTCACACACCTCTGTAATTCCAGCTCTCAGGAGCCTCCATCTCAGTAAAATGAAAAGGATGCTGCCTGCGGTGCATAGAGCATGACCTGTGGCTCTCAGACCCCTCAGGGCACCTCTCCTCCTGACTGGCTGATTCTCTTTTTCTGACCAAATTCACAAACGACTGACTTACAAAGCAAAGGTTAGTCGTTCTGTCTGTCCATGGGTGTTAGAGTTTTCCAGTGACCTCTCCTGGTCTTGCTGTATCACTCCTTAGAAGTTTGCTGAGTAAGCAGACGTGGAAGGAGCCAGGAGGAGCTGAAGGCAGCAGGAGGGAAGGTCACACTCCCTACCAGTCTGGAAGCACCACAGGAACCCCACTATTACATTTGACACATGATAATCTAAGAATTCATTCTAATTGCTTTATTTTTAAAGTTTCATTTATAGATACTGTATTTCCATCATTTCCCCCTCCAAATGTCACGGTTTTTATTCTTTAATTGATTTTTTTAAAGTTAATCTACAAACAATTCGTTTCATCAGCAAGTCTTCACAGGTATGTCAGGGTACTTTGGCCTTACCAGTTCCCCTCCTGGCAGTGTCCCTTGCTGAAACAGTCACCTCATAGCTCTCTTGCTTCTTCTAGTTAGTCCCTCTTCTCCTCTTCATGTCCACTGTGTCTACTGAGGTTACAGAGGTCTCCTGCTTCTGCCTCCAAAGTACTGAGATTAAAGGTGTACACTGGCCGGGCGGTGGTGGCGCACGCCTTTAATCCCAGCACTTGGGAGGCAGAGGCAGGCGGATTTCTGAGTTCGAGGCCAGCCTGGTCTACCAAGTGAGTTCCAGGACAGCCAGGACTATACAGAGAAACCCTGTCTCGAAAAGAAAAAAAAAAAAAAAAAAAAAAGGTGTACACTGCCATACCCAACTATTTTATTTGTTTATTTTAGGACAGGTTCTCTCTATGTGGTCCTGGCTGTCCTGGAATTCATATGGACCAGGCTGTTGTCCTTGAACTTAGAGATCCTTCTGCCTCTGCCTCCCAAGAGCTGAGATTAAAGGTGTGAGCCACCAAACCAGGCTATAATGTGTGTGTATGTGGTGTGTGTGTGGGGGGGGGGGGGGATGTTGTGTGAAGTGGTACATGGCATGAGGTGGAGCAGGGCAACTTGCAGTTTGTACCTTCTACCATATGGGTCTGAGGATTGACTCAGATAGTCAGGCTCAGGGTAAGCATCTTTACCCACTGAGCTATCTTGCCAGCAGGAATTCTCAACTTTTAAAAAGAAGTATATAAACATAAATAATGTGATCATGTATGCATATATACATGTGCATATATGTGTATGCACATCTATCTTTTCTTTTGTAATGCTGGATAGTAAACTTGGCCTCTCACATGCTAGGCAAGTGTTGATTTTTTGTTTTTCTTTTTTTCTTTTTTTTTGGTTTTTTTCGAGACAGGATTTCTCTGTATAGCTCTGGCTGTCCTGGAAGTCACTCTGTAGACCAGGCTGGCCTTGAACTCAGAAATCTGCCTGCCTCTGCCTCCCAAGTGCTGGGATTAAAGGCGTGCACCACCACTGCCTGACTAGGCAAGTGTTGTGCCACTGAGCTATATCCCAGATATCCCAGTCCTATTCCACACTGTGTGAGGTCTCTCTGTGAGTTAGCGCAGGCTAGCCTCATGATCCTTTTGCCTCTGCTGGGATTCCAGGTAGGTGCTACCAGCCTGGCTTAAGGCTGCCCATTTTAAATACTAACTTTCCTTTAAGGTTTTACAAAGTTCAATTTACAAATTTTGGTACTTTGAAATTTAGTAGCTTTTCATGCAGAGATAAGAAAAATCATGTTCCTTTGTTCTTTATTAGTGTTGAATTGTTAAATTTAATAGACTTAATCCTTCTTAAATATTTGATCGAGTTACTGCCTTAATTAATTAAAGTTCCTTAGATATTTCAAAGGACAATTAAGAAGGGAATGCACCTGAGTTTTCTCAGATTTCAATGCCTAGCAGAGCAGGCTGACAATCTGAAACAGTAATAATCTTTCTTAGGGATTCAGTAACTGTTACAAACAGATGACCTAGACTTGTGAGCAGGGGCTGTGGCTGTGACTGGATGGGTAAAACACTTGCTGCCCACGCACCAAGCCCTGGGTTTGATCTCCAGCACCTTGTGAATTGGGCATAGTACAGCATACCCATAGTCCCATTACTCAGTATGTGGAGATGGGGATGAGATGTCCAAGGTCATCCTTGGCTACATAATGAGTCTGAGGCCAGCCTGGGCTACATGAAACACTGTCTCAAACAAAGCAACAAAAAACATAGATACAAAAATACTTAAACTTGCATATGTGGTAAAGTAGATTCCCTTGGCTGTTTCAAGAACCTTCAAACCCACACAAAGCAGAAAAGAGCCACTCAGCCTTGTATCTCTGCTCAGCACTCATTGCATGTCTTACCATCTGAATATCCCTCTCCTTGTTCTGGAGACAGAGTTGGTTCTTCCATCTTAGTCTTCGCTTGGGAGTGGGGTTGAGTGAAGCCCTTCCACATTCATCCCTTCATAGATTCCTAATATAATGGTGTAAGGAGCAGGCCCTTAACAGGACCGACTCCATCTTGTAATAGGAAAGAAAACAAGTTTTCAAGTGAAGTTGTTTTTAAGTGCTGTAATAACCAGAAGTTGTTTTGAAACCTTATGAATCAAAATATTTGTGCACAAAAAAAAGTTGTTTTGAATAAGTGTGATAACAAGCTGTAATGAAGTCACAGCCCGGGCGATAACCAGACACGAATGGTTATTGGCTGCGTACGTCAGCAGTAACGTCAAATCGAGCATAAAAAGAGGAGTCCGACTGGAGCACATCATCATACACTGGTAGCCATGACTGCCAAACGTGAATCTCCAACCAAGCCTCCTCAACACCCGATCTGAGATTCAACGACAACCAAGAGACCAACAGCATCAGTGACACCTCCACGAGGTCAAATTAGCTGGAAGCCTCAGTCAGAGACCACTTTCCGGGACTCCAGACCTGAACCTGAAACCATCATAAGGACTCAGGTCGTTATAACCCATGAATGAATGATGTGCTCATTGCTATGCTTATTTCTTTTGGAAATTAGCAAATTTATTATTTGTGTTCATTGTGCGATATTGATAGAGACAATGCATGGAACGAACAAGAAATGTGGCAATACCTCATTGTGGCAATAGCCTTAGCATTGATGATAATATGTTTGCTGTGCATCATGGAAGAGCAATTGAATGTCAAATCCTCCGTCTCTGGCGTACTCTCTTCCTTCTCATGGAGCTGATAATCTCACGGTCAAATCCAGCATACGATCCCTGAGTGGAGAAAGGACCTGTTGATCCTCTCCCCGTGAGGATACTAAAACCTCGCAGTGACCTGCTCGGGACAGCTGGGATTATGGGAGCTGGTGAAAGAGCAGGAAGGAGGTTGGGACTTGTTGGAGTTAACTAGAGGACTGTCCCCTCTCTGCCAGGATCTGCCCTCTCCTTGATGGACAAGATGACTGACATCTCAAAAACCACGAGCCCAAACAGAGAACTCTTGGCTGTTTTTGTCACCGTGGCACAAAAATAACTAAACTTTATTACACACTGATCTTCAAAGCAGGATCTTGAACGCTGATACATAAAGAGTCACCCAGGTTTGGCAGGCTCCACAGGCAAAGGAGCTTGCTGCCAAGCCTGGCAATCTGAGTTCAAATCCCTGGAAAATGTGTAAAAGCTGAGGATGGAGGTATACATATGTAATCCCAGCACTGGGAGGAGTGATCTCTGTCTAGCAAGCCAGCCTAACCAAACCAACGAGCTTAGCTTCCGTTTCAGTGAGAGACTCAGTTGGGGCTGGAGAGATGGTTAGGTAGTTAAGAGCACTCCCTGCTGGTCTTCCAGAGAAACCATGTTCAGTTCCCAGAACCCATGCTAGACATCTCATAATTCCAATTTCAGGGAGGGCCAACACCTTCTGGCCTCTTCTGGCACCTGTGCACACATACACGTAATTTAAGATAATTTTAAAAATAATAAGAGCTGTGAACAAGTATGGAATGACACCCAGTGGGAACCTGTGACCTCCATATGCACATGTGTATATGTCTACATGCGCATACACGCACACCCACCCACACGAGCAGGTATATAACACACAAAGAAAAAAAAACACAAAACATCTGCAGATTTTGAAAATTGTGTCAGAGAGGATTTACCAGAAAAATGGAACCAAATTAACCAGATATCCCTGGCCCTTAAATTAAAGAGATGGGAATTTTAAAAAAAGGTATGGCAGAGATGGTTGGCTATGGCCAAACACACATTCCATATCCCACCCTTATACCCTAGTCCCAGGCCCTCCACATGCACTGAGCACACAGCTACTAAAAAGAGGACATTTTCTGGTACCCACTATTCCCTGCTGTCAGGTGTGGCCAAATGCTGACCAGAGATATAAGCTGGAAGTCCACCCAGAGCTCATGAGAAGTCTCCGTAAGGGGAGGTGGGATTCTTCTCTCTCCTTCTTCCTTTTGGTCAAAATGCCAAGGGAACTCCAGCAGCCATCTTGGTCAAAGTGGGAACCATGAGGTTGGAAGTCCCACTATCCTCATGGCGAAGTGACAGAAAGACGTGTTCTCTGGCCCCTGAGGAAGGCTCTCTAATTGCTCTAGAATTCTTGAAGGTGAGAGAACATTTAATCTTCTATGGAGGCTTTGTTATTTGCCAAACCCAACCATAACTAATTTAGCCACTGATAGGAACTTGGGCAAGGCACAATATTATACATAATTATATCATGTATATACACATAAAATATATTATACACGATTTATTGTATCTACTAACTCGGATAATTGTCACAATCATAGAATGTTACTATTTCATAGATGAAGAAACCGAGGCAATGGCAAGACTGTGTCGTTTCCCCAAGGCGCCCAGGCTGAGAGGCCAAGCCAGGATCCCAACCCAGACTGATTCCAGAGTCAGTGATCCAAGTCACGGGGCTGCACTTCCTCTTGGTTACGGAGGTTGGAGGTCATTGCCCTAATCCATCCGGAAGCCTTAAATCCCAAAACAACCCTGTCCCCACAGCTTCCAGCCATCCTCTCTCTGCTCCTTACAAACCCCACTGAGCAACTCCACAACCAGACTCTGAGCAGCACACTAACTAGGCGGGCTTCCATTCCCGCCCATCCCCCATGCCCCCAAGCCCCTCCCCAGCCCCTCCCTATTTGTTACTAATCACTGAGACAAGATGCTGGACAAAAGGAAGGGTTTATTTTAGCTCACAGCTTAAGGGTGAACTGTTCATAAAGGTAGGGGAAAAAAAAAAAAAAAAAGGCACCGCAGCAGGGGGTCGCTGGCAACTGATCACATTGTATCTACAGTCAGGAAGCACAGAGAGGAGGGAGAGGAGGGAGCTCAGCTCCTTTTCTTCTTCTTTAGTCTGGGAGCCCAGCCCATCAGAGGAAGTCCTCCACATTCAGGGTTGGACTTTCCTTTTTTGTTAGGTCTCTCTGGGAAAGTGCTCTCATATCCTCACAGGGATCTGACATCCAGCTGAGGTGACAGTGAAGATTCACCATTACAGCGCCTTGGTTCTGACGGGCACACTCCCATTCCCACTGAAGTCTGAGCCAAAGGCCTAACCCATCAGATGCCTACAGCTAGGACACTCATAATAAGTAAGCAACCTGACATTCAAGATCTATCACTAAGTTTCCATCTTCCTCAAAGACAGAATCACTGAAAATAACTCAAACATGGTCTGCCACCAGCCCTCCAAACAGGAAGGAAGAAGACAGAGAGATATACCTCCTGCCCAGTCTGCTCAGCATAGGCACCAACCCTGAGTCTTTTGGGCTGGGACGATGTGGGATCATTGCTGTGTTGTCAGTTGACTGGATAGAAGGGTGATTCACTACAATTCCCCTTCTGACATCCCACTAATGAAGTAACCTTAAATCATAGGAAAAGGTGTTATTTTGTTACTGTTGTTTGGTTTGGGGGGATTTTGATTGATTTTTGTTATTTGTTTTTATTTTCTTTCTTTCTTTCTTTTTTTTTTTTTTTTGTTTTTTTTTTTTTTTTTGGTTTTTCGAGACAGGGTTTCTCTGTGTAGTCCTGGGTGTCCTGGAACTCACTCTGTAGACCAGGCTAGTCTCGTACGCAGAAATCCGCCTGCCTCTGCCTCCCAAGTGCTGGGATTAAAGGCATGTGACACTACCGCCCAGCTTGTTTTTATTTTCTGAGACAGCATCTCTCTACATAGTCCTTGTTGTCCTGGAACTCACCATATAGACCAGGTTGGCCAAGAACTCACAGAGATCCACTTGCCTCTGCCTCCTGAGTGCTGGGATTAAAAGCATGCATCATCACACCTAGTTAGGAAAAGTTTTGTGTTGAAAATTTTTATACTAGGGTTGGAGGGGTGGCTCAGGGGTTCAAAGCACTTACTGCTCTTGCAGGGGACCTACTACACACACCAAATGGCTCACAAACATTTGTCAACTAGTGCCAGGAGATCCTTTGTCCTCTGGTTCCAGGCCATCCTGAACTACAAAGACAAACACTGGGGCTGGTGAGATGGTTCAGTGGTTAAGAACACTGGCTGCTCCTACAGAAGACCTAGGTTCCCAGCACCCACAAGGCAGCTCACAATCATCAGTAACTCCAGGTCCAGGAGATCTGAAACCCTCTTCTGGCCTCCATAGGCATCAGGCACACACATGGTTCACATACATGCATACAGGCAAAACATAAAGACAAATCCTGTTCAAAAAAAAAATCCAAATGTAAATGGATTGAGGTAGGTGGACAGGCTAGCATTGATTAACCTTTAATACTGTACAAGGCATTGTGGTAGGCTTTTATGTGTCACTATCTCTAGCAGGCTTAAGTGAAATGAGGCTGTCTGGGGCTGTAGCTCAGCAAGCAGAGTGCTTACCTAGCAGGCATGAAGTCCCGAGTTCCATCCTCAGCACCACTGTGTGTGGTGTCATGTGTCTGTCATCCCAGTACTTGGAAGGTAAAGGTAAGAGAATCAGAGGTTTAAGGTAACTCTTGGCTACACTGTGGGTTCCAGACCAGCCTGGAATATGTGAGACACTGTCTCCTAATGAAAGGGAGAAGGGAAGGGGAGGGGAGGGGAGGGGAGAGGAGGGAGGGAAGGAGGGGAGGAGGAGGGGAGGGGGAAGGGAAGGGAAGGGGGAAGGGAAGGGGAAAAAGGGAAGGGAAAAAGGAAAAAGGAAAGGAAAAAGGAAAGGAAAGGAAAGGAAAGGGAAAGGAAAGGAAAGGAAAGGAAAGGAAAGGAAAGGAAAGGAAAGGAAAGAGGAAAGGAAGGGAAGGGAAGGGAAGGAAAGGAAAGGAAAGGAAAGGAAAGGAAAGGAAAGGAAAGGAAAGGAAAAAGGAAAAAGGGATTTGTTAACATATCATAGCACATGAAGAGTGGTGCTCAGATCTGGACACTGATCCAACAGCAAAGCCAACCAGCTAATGATGCTCAGTGCATAAGCTATAGTATTGTAAAGTCAATAAAAATGGCAACAGCCAGAGCTACACGCATAGGGAAAGGTTGTGATGGAACATCCCTGGAAGAAAGACTCCAGGATCTCTGCAAAGGATGGTCAGAGCAGGTGGTCACACATGTTACTCTCTCTCTCTCTCTCTCTCTCTCTCTCTCCTCTTCTCTCTCTTCTCTCTCTCTCTCTCCTCTCTCTCTCTCTCTCTCTCACACACACACACACACACACACAGATACACACACACACACTCCACAAATATGGTGCCTACACACACACATGCTCTACAAACAGGCTTGATGCTTATTCTGGTCTAAAGAGCTTATTTTAACAGGGGACTGTACTAATAAAGGATTGTCAAGTAAAGGGGGATAGCTCTAAAGAACACTAGGAAGCGTTCAGTATCAGGAATGGCCACTGTCCCGAGGACTGGTCTGGAGCCCCAGTTATTCCTGGAGCTAGTTACTCCTGCAGCCAAAGAAGGCTAATGGTGAAGCAGGTGGGTGCTGAAATGACCTGGCAGAATGCAAGACTTCTGAAAAGCATCTCAGCATAAAAACAAAAAACAAAAACAAACAAAAACAAGCAAACAAGCAAAAACATGACTTTAATCCCAGCACTAGAGAGGCAGAAGTAGGCTGATCTCTGTGAATTTGAGGCCAACCTGGTCTACAGAGTGAGTTCCAGGACAGCCAGGGCTACACGGAGAAACCCTGTCTTGAAAAAGCAAAACAAAACAAAAAAAAACATGCAAAGAAAAGCAGAGTTTACATCCATACCATGGGACTGCTGAACCAGAGCACACTGCCTTGTGTGTACCTCCACTTCATTCTCTACTCTGAACTTCTTTTTTGTTTTGTTTTGTTTTTTTGTTTTTGGAGACAGGGTTTCTCTGTGTAGCCTGAGCTATCCTGGAACTTACTCTGTAGACTAGGCTGGCCTCGAACTCAGAAATCTGCCTGCCTCTGCCTCCCAAGTGCTGGGATTAAAGGCGTGTGCCACCACTACCCAGCTCTCTACTCTGAACTTTTACCTACATGGTATCCTTGTCAGGACAGTGACATGCTTCTGTAACTGCCTGTGCCAGCTACTTTTTGTTTTGTTTTGAAGATTTGTTTATTTTATGTATGAGTATTCTATCTGCATACACACCTACATGCCAGAAGAGGGCATCAAATCACACATAGATGGTTATGGGCCACCATGTGGTTGCTGGGGATTGAACTCAGGACCTCTGGAAGAGCAGACAGCACTCTTATGCACTGAGCCATCTCTCCAGAACTTGCTCTGGAATATGCACTCTGAAGCAAGGCTCCTAGTAAATCATGTTTTTCCATTAATATTTTATTATTATTTTTGTTACTGTAAAAGCAAAAAAAAAAAAAACGCTTATTAGGAAAAATAGAAAGAAAAAAAAGGAAAAATAGAAAGGTAGAACAAAGTTAAAGGTATCAGCCACATTTACTCTATCCCCAAATAATTACTATTTGTAATATACAGTATTTCTATGTGTGTTTTTGATTTTCAAAAAAAATTATGACATTTATTTTTTTTCTGTGAGGAGGTAGTGCATTCATACCACAGTGAGGCTGTGGTCAGAGGCTAATTTGCATAGACCAATTCTCTCCTTCTGCCACGTGGGTGCTGGGGATAGAACTGAGGTCAGCAGGCTTATTGGAAAATGTTTTAAGCCACTGAGCGACCTCAGTTACCCCCTCCCAAATTTTTGTTATTGTTGCTGTTTGTATTGTTTTATTTTTGTTTGGGGATGGGATACTAGCACACTCCCAGGAAGGCCAAATTTCCTGGAGCTGGAATTACTGGAAGTTGTAAGCCAATGTAGGTGTTTAACAGAAACGAACTGGGGTCCTCTGGAAGAGTAGCATCTCGTCAGCCGCCCATCCTGCATGGATTATTTATTTTAACATAAATACACACATACCACATTCCACGAGTCCACTTGCAATTTTATATCCTGGTTTTGTTTTGGACAAGGTGGGTTTTTTTGTTTGTTTGTTTTTTTGTTTGTTTTGGTTTTTCGAGACAGGGTTTCTCTGTGTAGCCCTGGCTGTCCTGGAACTCACTCTGTAGATCAGGCTTGCCTTGAACTCAGAAATCCGCCTGCCTCTGCCTCCCAAGTGCTGGGATTAAAGGTGTGTGCTACCACTGCCCGGCATGGGACAAGGTTTTATGTAGCCTAGACTAGCCTCAAGTTCAAATCCCAATCCTCCCCATACTCCCAAAACTCCCAATCCTCCTTCATACTTCTCAAGTGTTGGCCTAACAGGTGTGGGCCACCATGAAGAGCTCAGTCCACATCTTTTACTCAGCATGGAAAGCTCCTCTTCAATCTTTGCTGCAGAATTTTAACACACACACACACACACACACACACACACACGCGCACACACCACACTGATGTTGAATCTACCTTAAAAATCAAGTGCACATCTTTTTCTGAAGATGTTAAATTTGTTTCACCACTTCTCATTTGTAACTTTTAAGGGTTCTTTTTATAAACAATTTCATAATGGACATGTTTTGTTATCCTGAGACAAGGTCTCACAAAACCAAGACTGGCTTGCGTGCTATGTAGTCAAGAATGACCTTGAGGGGCTGGAGAGATGGCTCAGTGGTTAAGGGCACTGTCTTCTCTTCCAGAGGTCCTGAGTACAATTCTCAGCAACCACTTGGTGGCTTACAACCATTAGATGCCCTCTTCTGTTGTGTCTGAAGACAGCTACAGTGTACTCATATACATAAAATAAATAAAATTCTTTAAGAAAAAAAAAAAAGGAATGACCTTGAACTTCAGATCCTCCTGCTAAAAGGTGGGGTTTCAGACTGGTGCCACCACATCCGGTTTAAGCAGTGCTGTGGAACAAAGCCAGAGCCTCAAGTGTGCTGCCCAACCACTCTGCTACCAAATACAGCCTCAGCCTCCACAGTGGGCTTAAAGTTTTATCTGGTAGGTGTATTTTCTAACATACTGCTTCCTGTATGGAATTAATAAAATTAAACTGTACAAACTCATTTTAGACCTTTGAAGAGATTTTAAGAGCTTACCTGACACTAACCCCATATCCATACTCCTCCCCCACAACACTACCGACTGTATGACCCAACCCTCAGAAAATTCCCTGTGACCTTGCAGGAAGGGCGAGGTGACACCCAGGTCTTGGCAGGGTGAGGTGGCCTCCTCCCTGGTTGCTCTGAGTAGCTTGAAGCAGTAAAACTACAAATCAGTCCCCAACATGTCTCTGTCGGTGGCCTAAGGGTCTTTCACCTTTGCCTCAGCCCACAAAGACCATCCGGAGGGATTAACCCAAGGAAGGGTTGCCCTGACTATGGGCTCTCAAGTTCCCCCTTCCTAGGTTCATGCTATACACAAATATTGCTATTTCCCCTGTCCGACCTCCCCGGCCTCTCAACGCCTCGTTATGCGTATATGCACTTCCACACTAGCTTTATGTCTCACAACATGCACTCTGCATCCCTGCTGCTGCGCAGGTCTTACAGCCCAGTCTTTTCCGTTTTGCCTAGTCTGTGCTCCTGGCAGCACTTTCTACCTGAGTACCTAAGGTTCCCTTCCCATACCCTTCTCCCACGCTTGTCCCTCAGTTTTCCTCCGCACGTCGATGCTTCAGTCCACTGCGAACGTGATCTCTGCTGCAAGTCTGTCCCTGTTTCCCGTAGACCCTACTCAACATCCAGCCCGTTATACTAGACCTTGCGGCCTGTCAGACCTGGCTTAGCATTTCGTCCCATATCCGGTTTGCTCACAACCCCACTATGGAGCCGGGCTCCTGCTCAGGATTCCACGCTGGGATTGGGAACCTGCTCAGCACCCCATTCCGGAGTGGAGACCCTGTGTTCCTCCATATCCCGCTCAGCACCCCTCCCTGAAATGGGGGCCCCCCGCATCCGTCGTGACCTAACTCAGCATCTCGCCCCAGAGCCAGAGGACCATGCTCACCATTCCTGCCCCGGACCAGGACATCCTGCTATCTTCCAGACCCCGCTCAGCATCCCTCCTCGGAGCGAGAACCATATTCAACATCCTAACTGGAACTACAACATCCTGCATCCCTCCAGACCTATCTCAGCATCCCACTCCACAGCCAGGACTAAACCTCCGGCCCGCTGTCCTCTCTAGCCCGGGTAACTCTTCCCTCTTGCACTTTCTCTACTTTGAACCCATCCCAGCAGAGTCCAGGAAGTAGCCTGGCACCGGAGACCGGCAGCGTTGGCGCCCAATGGGAACTGCCAGCGGCGACGGAGGCCCCGCCCATGTAAAGAATACAGCCATTGAGCGCGCGGAGGCGGGACTTCCGCTGTGCCGCGGCGGGCGGGGGAGCGCACTGTTGTGGTGCGGCGCGTCGGGCGGGCGGCGGCCGGGGCGGCCCAGGGGCTGCCGCGGGGACTCGGGGCGCCGCCGAGCGGCCAGGCGCTGGGGCGAGCCGAGCAAACCGCGGGGCCCGGACACGGCGGGTTCGAGGCCGGGCCCCCGCGTGGTGAACCGCGGGTGGAGACTTTGCCGCGCGGCGCGGAGCGGGCGGGAGCCGGCGGGGGCCTCGGGAGCCCCAGGGCGGCCGGGCCCGGATCCCGGGGGAGCCTCGCAAGCCCGGGCCGGAGCCTCGGCACGTACATCCCCGCCGGGGCCCGGGCTGCAGGAGCACAGAGCAACCGGGCCTCGCGGAGCTCAGAGCGCGCCTGACCCGGGGCGCACCGTGGGACCCGGGCGCGGGGCTGGCGGAGAGCTGCCCCGCGGGGCTAGCAGCCGCGGAGTGGCCTACAGGGGCCCTCCCCCGGAGGGGCCGGGTCGGTGCGGGGAGATGAACGGCTTCAGCACAGAGGAGGACAGCCGCGAAGGGCCCCCTGCCGCCCCCGCCGCCGCCCCGGGCTACGGCCAGAGCTGCTGCCTCATCGCGGACGGCGAGCGCTGCGTCCGGCCCGCGGGCAACGCCTCCTTCAGCAAGAGGGTGCAGAAAAGCATCTCGCAGAAGAAACTCAAGCTGGACATAGACAAGAGCGTGAGTCTAGGGGCGCAGCGCAGGGCCGCGGGAAGGGACCCCGGGGACGCTCCGTGCGTTGGGCCTCGCCGCGCAGCCTGTGCAAAACAGGGGACTCAGGTTCGTGGAGGCCGCTCGGTGCTCCGCGACGCTGCCCGCATCCCCGAGGGTGGGCTGGGTAAACAGGGAGGGCTTGGCACACTCTCCCTGCCTGGGAAAGCGACAGCAGTTTCCAGCTGTCACTGTTGCGCCGAATAGTAGAGCAGAGAGAGGTGGGTTACTTTTGCAAGAATTGGGCAGAAGGGGTGACGATGGGACCCGGAGGACCTTCTCCAACTTCGTCCTCCCTCCAGGGACCTTGTCGCTCTTTCAGACATTAGCAAGGTGGCCGCGACTTTCCTGTCTCCCCGCGGCCTCCATCTCTGCAGCGCAGCACAGAGCCCGCTTCACTGGCAGCGAATGAGTTTTTCTGAGATGTGGCAGAAATAAGGCCAAGGCCGGGGCTTAAATGACTTGCTGTGGATGTGATTGGAGGGGCGGGGAATCAGTTTTCTTGAGGGGGCTTAGCATCTTTGGTAATACCGAAGGAGGTGGAGAGGTGCAAATTTAAATTTGAATGGGATTGCCCTACGCCTTGTGGCTAATTATAAGAAACTTCCTGAGTGATTTCACCTACTCTGGTAACGGTTCTGAAGATGTGCCTACTGCCAACCGGTTAAGAACTTTTCAGTTTGACATCTGTTGCTGCAAGCCCTGAGTGGCAGCTTCCAGGTTAAGAATTGAGACTAAGTTAAGGAACTTTTAATATTCAGGGAGCTTGAATGATTACTGTTCAACGGCTAGGGGAAATCAGACAATTCCTGGTACCCGAAAGGGGAGCCCATCTTTACACTTCTGATGTGGTAGAAACTGAGGCTGGGGATAGGAAGTAATGGCGCCAAGAGCACACTGCACTTAGACGCTTGGCTAATTTCCTAAACCCACTTACTACCTGGCTTGCTTCCAAACTCTACACCCAAGTTTCATTCGTCTATAATAAATAAGGTCATCATCCTTTCTTCTAGACTCTTCTCTTGCACACTCAGTTTTATTTAGTCAACTAGTATAGTCCAGTTTGGAATCGTGCCATTTTTAAAAATGATTGGGACTTTGGTTTTTACAAATGTCTGTCGATGAATAAATGAGTGAATGAGTGGATGAAATTACTCTGAAGCAAAACCTGGCTAAACACTCAGGTGTCCCCTGCTAATCACATGTGGGAGTGAAAGGGAATTCGAGACTGGTGATGAATTTATCCACATGGAAACAGTGCCGACCTCCTGTGTGGGCTGCTGGCACAGTTATCCTTGAGCAGTGCTCACATCTGGATGGCTTTGTTGTTGCAGTAAAGACTCCATTTATCCACTCACCCCATGGGGAAGCCATGTGGAGCAGTGTTGAGCATGCACACACACACACACATCATCTGGAAGAAAGGCCCCCTCAGCCGACAGTACCATCCCCAAAGGCAGTACTTGGGAAGGCTTGTGGTCAGACGCGCAGCCTCGGTCCATTTCAAGGTGGTGGCATAGAGTCATTATCTCTGAAAGAGTTTCTGTTTCATTCCACAGACTTGGGCAAGAATTCAATCCCAAGTAAGTGCTGTGTTACAAGAATTTCTAGCTGTTGTAGCAAGTGAAACAGGGGGGGCGGAGCGGGAGACAACCACAGTGAGCCTTCTCTCCCACCTTCGTGGCCCCACCCCACCCACCCACCCACAAGGGCCGCTAATCCCTGAGATAGATAGAGATTGTTGAAAAGCGGTTTAGATTTGAACATGGTTAAGGACAGAGAGTAGCTGTCTTGTAAAAGAATCTAGCAAAAGCCCTTTTAAAATAAGACACCATAACCCTTCAGATGGACACTGGCTGCCTCTGAGTACATAGCCAACTTGCAACCGACATGTTTCTTCTTTGCTTCTGGAGAGTGCTTGAAGTTGCAAATCAAAGGAAGAAGGCTTCAGGAGCCTTGGGTTGCCCACCTCCCGGCTCTGGGTCTGGCAACTTCCTACCTAAGCTTCAGAAACATCTCATTCTGCTGCTCTTCCCACTGTGCTTGTGGGAAGCAGCTTGCTCTCTCGAGAGGCACTTGCTTACATTTGTCAACTCAAGTGCCAGCTGCCAGGGATGGGACAGAGGACACATGTCCTGTAGTCTTGCTTCACCTGGGTATTACTCTTAGGACAGTGGCATATACCATGTCTGAAAAGTTCATTGGAAAAAGTTCAGTGGAATCTGGCAGAAGCCATCCCAATTTCTGACCTTGTAAGAGGTGTCTTTTACCAGCAAAAGCCGTTTTTAGATATGAGAGTACCTACATTGGTGCATCAGCACTTATTGAGTGCCTGCTGTATGCAAGACAGCATCACAGTGTAAACTCCAGATGACTCATGACTCACCAATCCAACCACACAAAACTGATAATCACCCGATTAAACAGTTTTCGTTATTCCATCCATGAAACAGCCTGAATTCATTGGTGGTGACTTCCTGTCAGCTTACTTTTATCTTTAAGGATTTAAGGACCAAACTCCAGTTGTCTCCCCAGAACATTTGTGCACCATCTGTCCCTACCCAGGGCCGTTTACACAGTCACAGGGTCCTGCAGGGTCTTAGTGGTTCTTCCAGGCGACTGTGCTACTTAACGTTCTTAAATAAAAACATGTTCTTCACATCTGAGCTGCTGTTGGCACCTTTACTAATATATCCACTCTCTTTTATGTGGTTCTCCTTTGTGGATCAGATGTGAAGTAGCAGGAGTCAGGTTTTCCAGTGTTACCCTACAGTAGGAGTACCATCCACTGTCCTGTGGCCCTGTCTCTGCCCACTGCAAATTCATAATTTCTCCTGTACCTAAGGCCAGCCTTCTTCCAGCTGCAGCCACTGTCTCTACTGTAGAGGTTTGGGTGCTAATGCACTGTGGTGTTGGTGGGGGAGGGGGACCAGGGGGATCCAAGTTGAGCAAGTACTTTCCACTGAGCTGTACCACCAGCCCTCTGTATTTCTTCTTCTGTAGCCTATAGTAGTATGGTTATAAGCTGTGGCCTGCCTTTCACTCATCCATCTCTCTCTAGTACCCGGCCAAAAGAGAAGGCTCCTGATTTCACAGATTCCATGGAGTCAATAACACTGACTTTAGCTTTCTTCTAATCAGGTAAGGCACCTGTATATCTGCGACTTCCACAAAAATTTCATCCAGAGCGTCCGAAATAAAAGGAAGAGGAAGACAAGTGATGATGGAGGAGATTCCCCTGAGCATGATGCCGACATTCCTGAGGTAAAGGACAGTGCTAGTAGAGAGAGCAAGAAGAATAGATCGTGGCCCAAGCCTTCCTCCCAGCCAGAGAATGAGAGTAGTGGATTCAGACTCCAGCTTTCTCCCTGACTATTGTGTTTTCTGACTAATCAGTCATCTTTGCTTGCCTTGCTTCGGTGTGTTTGAAAAAGAGTTTTCTAGACTTTCAGTAGCACTGACTGAAAGCTTGGTAATCAGCTGCTCTGCCTGCTTGCTCTTCACTCCCCAGACAGGCCCAGGCTCTGAGGTCCCAGGTTGTACTAGAGGCTCCGCTCATCTTTGTAGTAAACTGCGGGGCTTTTGCCTTTGAGCCCAACCAGTGCTTAACATGATGTTGCCTCTTTGAGCACCCGGTTCTTGTCTTTCAAGTTAATGCTCAGCTTGTGATCTAGAGAGCTCTTGCTGCCTTCTCTGACCTGAGTGTAAAGGTTCATCTTGTCAGTGTCACCAGCTGGGCTAAGGCTTGTCCCCAGAGACACACTGCAGTCATTTAGCATGTGCTGAAATTTGACATTTGCCACATGTCCTTTGGGATGTGCCCCAAAATTAAAGAGCACTGTATAAGACCATGAGCCCCAGCTTCTCACCAGAAGGTTCCCATGTGTGCTGAGGGAGTCCCCAGGAAGGTTAGCTGGGTTTCCTTCCACAGTGCTCCCACTCGGGCTTTGTGAAAGAGGAGCTATGCCCAGTGTGCACCGAGTATTTGATGCATCGTACTCTCACCTATGAGCACACTTCACAGCTGGAGTAGAATAGGGAGGCCTTAGTCTGCAGGAGCAGAGAGGCTGTGAAACTCAGCCATGTCCCCACGCCTCTCCCCGTGTCTCTCCCCAGCCTCACTTTCTGATCTCTTTTGCCTGTAGCATTGCTGTTATTTCATAAAGATGCATTCCAGTTTCTGAATCCCTTTGACCAAGCATTTAGAAAAGTATTCTGGACCCTCATATTGGTCATTCTTTTTTTTTTTTTTTTTTTTCTTCAAATGAGTTCCACTGGCCTGAATCAAGAACCTCCCTTGGAAGCGGTTAAAGGCAACCCATGTTTCTGGACCTTCTGAATTTCATGAGTGGGTAGCTTACCCCCTTCCTAGGTTAGCCAAACCAAGAGCTAGGAGCCCTTCTTGTCCCTTATCCAGCTATCTGCAGAGATGCCAGCCCTGACCTGCAGGTGGATCACTGGGCAGCCTTTCAGGAAGGTGACCTCTGAGGCTGAGTACCTCTGCTCCTCCACTGTTTCCTGTGAGCTCTGCCCAGCCGCACTCTAGCTTGTCTCCCTCAGGTGTCCCTCAGCTCGCCTTCCTAGTTACCCTGGTGTCCTTAAGCACTGGCTGCAGCAGGCTCAGCTCTGTCTGCTCACTAGAGGGCCAGTGCTGCAGCTCCCCACTGCCCTCCAGCCCAGGAAATGCCACCCCACTGCTTGCTGCCCCAGCCCCATTTCTGCTCCAGGTGTCCACACTCAGAATCATCTCCCGTCTCTCCTCCTCACGGCCTCTCTACTACTGCCTCCCTTCTGCCTCAGCCTCCCTCCGCCATATACACTGAGCCCTCTCCACACCTGCCTTTGGCCTCCTTGCCAGTCCTTAGTCCTTGCTGGACAGTGTCTTCCCTCCCTAGGGTGTGCCAGGCAGGGTGGGCTCAGACATAACTTTCTCTCCTCTTTCCAGGTTGATCTGTTCCAGCTGCAGGTGAACACTCTCCGACGCTACAAACGGCACTACAAGCTGCAGACCAGACCAGGCTTCAACAAGGCCCAGCTAGCAGAGGTAGGTGGGTAAATCAGAGAGACCCAGCTCCTGTGTCCAGCTACCCCTCCCTCCCGCAGGTCATCAAGAGCTTTGGAAAGAAAGTCCACACGGAAAGAAGGAAGTCCTATTTTCCAAAGAAAGACATGCACAGAGAGGGATGGACTTGCTTTAAAAGTCACAGCAACTCGAGGACTCCTGATTCTAAGTCATGATGTCATTTATGCAAGGTCCTTGATGGAATCAGTCCTTATCAGTGTGTCAGTGTGACTATCCACTGTGTCTCTAGGTTTAGGGCTTGATTTCTCTTTGGGTAATGAAGAGCAAACCCAGGATTCTTACATGACAAGTCATCTGCTAGTGAGCTTTCCCTTCAACCTCCAGGTTCCCTGCTCCCCCCACACACACACACCCCACACACACTTTCTTGACCTCTGATGTTAATGGGAGCCTTTTCTTATATAATTAGTGGCGCCCAAGAACATTTTTTCTTCGTTGAGTTTTTAACTTACTTTTCTGTCTGTGATGGCGTGTCTACGTTAGCAACTCTCCCTTTCCCTCTCTGTGTGTCATCTAGCAGTACTGATGGACTCAACTGATCCTCCTGCCTCAGCTTCCCTTCTAGACGCATGACACACACTTGGCTTCCTCTTCCCTCTTGATTCTCCTGCCTTTTTTTGTAAAAAATTTGAGAGGCGGAGAAAGAAAAACACAATCCAGAGACTTACTATTTCCGAGTCTTTTCTTCTGCCCTGACCACCTCCATCCATGCAAGTGTACTGAAAAGCTGCCGCCCGCCGGCTGGCTTCGGGCTCTGTCTGATGTGTCTCCACTCTTCAACCTTTCCCTCACCTGCATACAGACACAACAGCAGCGCACAGCTTTGCTGCTTAATCATTGCCAGCTACAAAGAGGAGTAGGAGAAGAGGCAGTGTGTTTTTTCCAGGGCTAAGACAACAATAGAATCAGGCCATGAGCAGTGAGCAGCCTTCTCTATACTGGCAAACTTTCCCAGGAGCGGCTGTCCCCACTTAGAGGAATTCATGGAGCCAGACACATCTGTTTCAGTTGTTCATTTGACATTTGGGGTGGTTTTTATTTTTATTTATTTTTTTTTTTGCAAGTGTGTGTGTGTGTGTTGTGTGTGTGTGGTCAAGGCAGCTGAGGCTGGTCTTGGACTCCTGACCTGTCTGGCCTCCTGAGTGCTGAGATCACAGGCATTCACCACCACACCCAGCTTGACACAATTTTTTAAAGCCTTTTTTTTTTTTCTTTTTTTTTTGGTCTACTTCCAGAGCCTGAAAGGCTTGGTGGCAATTGGCCAGCCAAGGAAGTCTCAGCCTCCTTACACCACAGGGTAGCTGAAGTCATGCCAGCAATGGCTAGATGCTACTGAAGTGCACCCACACCTTGGTGCTGTCCTGGGCCGCAGTGGTACACCTTTGGTAGCCTGGGAAAAAAGCAGCTGAGTTCTGGAGCAAGGGGCCCGCTACATCTGCAGCTCCTTGGCAAGTCTGAGTGCCAGGCAGTCGCTTCTGGAAGCAGCTCCTGTTCCCTCTTTGCAGAGTGTAAGATGTAAGGCCCGATTTGCACATAGCTTAAGGGACTTTGGTCTTTTCTCCTGTGTAGACTGTGAGCCGACACTTCAGGAACATACCAGTGAATGAGAAAGAGACGCTTGCCTATTTCATCTACATGGTGAAGAGTAACAGGAGCAGACTGGACCAGAAGTCAGAGGGCAGCAAGCAGCTTGAGTGAGGTGCAGCCACCTGGGTGAGGCGGAGGCCTTGAGAGGACAGCCATGTACTGCTTGATGACAGGTGGCCTCTGCAACATCTCAGCCAATAAGGACTGTTCATATATATCTACTGTAAATAAAGTTTGAATGATGGATACTGTAAATGTCTCTGTCAGGAGGATTATATTCTCACAGGTCAGCATGTGTGTAGAAAGACTTTAAGATATCTGCTCAGACTGAGAAAAAAAAAAAAACAGTGTTATAAAAGGGATTTTAAAACTGTGTCTACAGTGCTCAGCAAAGCTTTAACTCAGTTCTCCTAGAAATGCTGGGTGCTCTGCATTTGGCATTCACCATGCAGTATCAGGCTGCCACGAACAAGGCCCAGCCCTGGCAGCGTGGCTCAATGACAGTGGAATTACAGAGTCGACCCATGAATGGACTAACCCTTGCCCATTGGGGACAGAGGCGTGCCACTTTATTGCAAGTTTTGCCATTTAGTAGCAAATCAGTCTGACAGTAGTCCCCAACTTGCCCTGTGACCTGTACACAGTGTTGGCCAAGAGCTGTCACCTCCACGCAGCTTCTGCTTCGCTCCTCCCCCTGAGACCTGTGCTTTGTGTGACTGCTTACCCACTAGCGGTGGAGGACACCTGCCCTCCACAGGGAGTCCAGACAAGCAAGGATCTCTGGATAGTTACACATGCAAAACTATCTGTTGAGATTCCAGAATCGACACACAGGCTAGCCATGATGTTGCATGCTTTAGTCCCACCATTCAGGAGAGTGAGATAGGATAGTGAGCTCAAGGGTGACCTGGGCTAAAGACCCTATCTCTGAAACAAAACAAGAACCTGCGCATGGCTCATCAGGTAAAGGCACTTGCTGCCAAGCCTGATGACCTGAGTTCAGTTCCTGGCCGTGTAGCAGACTGTCCCCTCTCTCTCACAAAATAAGTGATTTTTTTTTTTTTTTTTTTTTTAAAACAAAACCGTATCCTTCCATAGGGGACTTTTGCATTTTACCCAGAGTGAGGTGTATAGCATGACCTGCTGTGCTTCTGACAATAAGTGCTCTGATGGACAGAAGTGGAGTGTCTGGGCTCGTGTTTCCAGTCTTCAGTATACAACCTGTAGGAGAGCTTCCAAAGTCCCTGTGATCCAGCTCCAAACGAAGCCCAGCTCTGCAAAGATAGTGTGGCTGGACTTGGCTCCTTGGCCCCAGGAGGCTGGAATCATGAGCCTGGACAAGAAAAGCCACTGCCACCTCAGGTTCAGGTGTAAAACTCAGAATCTGCCTCCTTTGGGAGAGAATGCTTGCTAAGGTAATTTTTTAAGTATTAAAGGAGGGCCCTGGTCCCACTCCACAGAAGCATGACGCTCTGCTCCATAGAGGGACTCTTCACATGTTCCTCCGCTAGCTCAGTGCAGGGTTAGTTCAGATCTCTGAGATGGCACTCAGATAAGTCATCTGGGAGACATTAAAATGCCAGGCCAGGCCTCTTCTCCTGTTAAGGCTTAAGAAAAACTCAGAATTGAATTGGAATAGGGAGATGAGACATTTGGCCCAGTACATACAGGATGGTTGGAAATTAGGAATCTTTTTCTTATCCTCCTACACACCCTTTGCCCCACAAACTGACTGGAAATTCTACACAAGTCTCTGGACGTGAGAGCTTTGCTTTCCCGGGGTGCTTCTGGTTCAGACAGAACTACATAGAAGGGTCTAATTTGAACAATGACGTGCAGAAGTCAGTCTCCCTCCTACCACTGATGAGACAACACAAGAGCCCAGGAGAAGCTGGTGTCTGAGGGCAAATGGAGCCTTTAACTTAGCTGGCCCTGGGGAAGTGTCAGGGTCTTATCAAGCAAGAAAATGGAGCTTTCTAATACTCAAACCAAAACTGTGGGCATGTAACTTGTGTAACTGATTCTTTAGTATAAAGTCTAGTTTCCTGTGGAGAGGCTAGCTTCTGGCAAGATGTGCATTAGGCTCCATCTGTTCCCATGTTTTATGTCCAGATCCAAGCTGGGAATGTCTGCCCTCCAGCCAGATGCCACCTCAGAATCCTTGTCCACTGATGCAGGCAACCTTGGAGAAGTAGAGGCCAGGGCTATCTTTTTCAGTCTTTCAAAACAGATCGCCTGAGAGAAAAGGCAAAGCTATTTGAACTTATGTTCTTCTCATGTTCAGAAGTGTGCTTTGTCATTGGAGCAGCAGCCTCTGGTCTTCCATCTGCTGGCCTAGCCATGGGCAAGAGCCTGCTGCCCTCAAGAAGGGCCCAGGCCTGGTTTGGGAAGCAGCAGGTTTAGTGAGAGAGCAGTGCTTATTTTGGCTGCCTGTATTTTCATATCACCTGTCCATGCTTCACACACACACATCACTCACACACACACACACACACACATCTGTGATGGCTCAGCATGGTCTCTCTACTTGGTGCTCCTGGGCAGAACTGAAATGTCAAGCCCAGAAGTGGTATGGCTTCCTGTCTCTGATCCAGCCTGGTGTGGTTCCCTGAAGGGGTCCCATGGAGACATACATAGCCTGCCATTCATTTGGGGCTTGAAATTTTTTACAGCACAAATAGAATTCTCATTTCATAGAACAAACTGTGAAAAAAGAGATGGCAAAGCAAAATTCCAGGTGGGGATTGTGACTCAAGGAACTTGACTTCTGTGTACTTCATGCTTCTGCCATAGGTAGCTGTACTCATAACAGCCTCTCAGAGAGCAAACCTTAATGTTGCAGGTAGAGGTTGTGCATGTGTGTGTGTGCACATACTTCCTGTTAACATCTTACCAAGTGGCTGCCTGGTATGTGGTGGTAGGATAGCTTGTCCACTGCAGCAGGTGGTCCCTGGCATAGTCCCAAAGAAGTTGCCTCATCAGTGCCACCTGAAGGCTCTCTGTGGCACAACAGGGTCCAAAAGGTTGGAAAGAGTCTTGAGTCCTCCCGTCCAGCTTCTCCATTGGTGCTGACATTCTGCCTGTACTCATCTCGGCCAAGAAGCAGTCTGCACTTGGCCACCTCCAAGACAGAGAGCTCACTACCTCCTAGGGAAGACTGTTCTGTTGTTAGCTTCTGGCTTTTCCATGCTCTCTAATTTGGGGGAGGGGGGCATGTAGGCAGAGTCTGTCATCAGACAAAGGACCCATCCCACACATTTTATCTTCTTTGCAGAAGGGAACAGCTGGATACAATGTATTTTCATGCCCCCTTACCCCTCAGTATTGGTCTATTGGTCTTGGTTCTGTATTGGAGATGTTGGAGAAACCGCTCAGCCCTCACTCATGCCAAAGTTGCCAACAGGGCACCAGCCTGCTAACAAGAGTCCAAGTCAATGGAGGTTTTAGTCCCATGCTGGCCACACAAAACCTGTGGCATCTCTGAGGGGAAACATCAGCCAGCTGGAGGGTTCTAAACAGTACGTGGCTTTGCCTGGAGTTTAAGGTCTCAAGGTGGCTGAGGGCTTATCCCTCTGGCTCCCAGGTGGACATCACGTCAAAAGCTGAAGGTACTCCGAGTCTTGGTGTCAGAGGCACATCAGTTCCTCAAAGTCACTCAAGGTTGCTATCCCATTGTTTTTCTAAGTAAATGGGGAAAATAAAGTCCCAAGAGATTTGTCACTTGTTAACGAGGGGCCTCTGTGGCCTTCAGTTGCACGCTCTAGTCATTTGTTTGTGACAGGTGATCTAAGGTAAGCTGCTCTGTACGCCTCAGAGCTTATCCCTGGGAGCCTCTCAAGGGCAGTTGAGCTCCGGGACAAACTGACCTGCAGAATTGCCGGAGAGTAGGGACTGCTAAGCTTAGCAAGCTGACTGGCTAATGAAGGAGCAGACGCCAGCAGGCAGGCCCACCTCAGCTCCCAGCCATTCAGGATAGCAATGAATGTGACCCAACATAGAATCATAATTATTTAGAGCATCATGAGACTTACCTTAGAGTTTTTAAAACTCAATTGTGTTATTCTTGAGCGTGAGTCTTGTTGATAACAATTAGGCCCAGAGAAGTCAAACGTTGGACCAACACCAGTGGGGTGTAGTGTTAGTCTGCCTTCTTTGTCCTTATAGAGTGGGCTCTGTCTCTGCCCAACTCCTGTCTTCCACCTTGTCTCTGGAATTGTGTGATGGCCCTGACTCTGGGTCCCTACTGAACTAAGCAGGGCTGTCAGACTGGAGGTGGGAGGAGCTCAGGCTCATGCCTTGGGGAACACGGTGCCTTTGGGGTGCCTTTCCACTGTTTCATTGGATTACAGACTGCTCCCAGTTTATGGTCGGTAAAAGAAAAGTCACTGTGATGTTTAAAGTGGGCCTGGGGCTTAAGGTGGAGCATCTCCAGGGGGTTGTTCCCTCCACTGGCACCTCTGAACACAAAGCCTCCCTCTGCTTACTGTCCCGCCACCCTTGCCTGCTTTCTATTGCCTGTAATGCCCATTGGAGTGTATTTGGGGAGTGGGATTTATCCGCTTTGTAACTGCCTTATTGAAAAGTAAGTGCCCTTCCATCCCAGGCCTTCGACTGTATTTGTTTTCCTGCCAAACTTGGGGGGGGGGGATGGGTCATTTGTATTTTGATTTTGTGCCTGTGGCTCTGTACTGTTGAAGGTCTCAATTCTCTGGACTCTCCTCAGCATGTATGTGACTCCTGTTGCAGTGTCACACAGGTGAGATGGCCTGACTCTTATTCTAAATAAACGATCTGAATGAGCAAGAGACTAACTACTCCATGGCTCCCTTTGAATTCCTGCTCCGAACCTAGCTGCTTCTGGGTCCCAGTACTGTGTGACTTCAGTGACAGCCTTAGGTACCCACAGCCTTTAGTCTCAGCACAGCAAAGGCATTCGGATCACAGTGAAGTGGGCCCAAGTCCTCGTCCTCCTGTGTGTCCCTCAACTGGAGAGAGGCAATAGGTTTCCAGTCCCTTAACTCATTGATGGCTGCCTAGAAGACTGGAGTCAGATGAAATACTACCACTAGAATGCCCATAAGGGACCGTCTTCGAAGAACTGTCTGGGCCCTTCCCATTACCCTTCTGTCCCTGCCCTGTGGGGACAGATTGAACAGATCTTATGATAAGAGAACTGGAAATCCAGACCCTTCTGTAACTATCCCAATGGCAAAGTATCAAACCTTTGCTTCACCAGCTCCTGGGCTGCTGTGTCTTCTCCCGCACTGACATTTGCTGTTGCCAGTCCCCAAACTAGTCACGTGCACAGACATCCCACAGTTTGAGAAGCCTGGGCTCTATGACCGAGCTTTGAGGCTGCAGGTTACTGAGGCCTCATGGGCTAAAACCCCAGCCTTACAGCACTGGGGCAGGCTTAGCATGCTGTGCCTGGTCCACACTTCAGCAAAAGGCAGAGGAGCCTATATGGTAGTTTTCTTTTGTTGTCTTGGGTTCTGTTTGTTTTTACTGCAGTCTGGCTATGTCTAAGCCAGCCTTGAACACATGATCCTCCTGCCTCTGCCTCCTGAGTGTTGGAGTTATGGAGATGTGACACCTGGCTTTCTTTTTCTTTTTGGCTGTTTCTTTGAGACAAGGTCTCATTATGTAGCCCAGGCTAGACTCTTAACCCTGTTGCCCTGTTTTATCCTCTGAGTGCTGGGATTATAGAGTACACTGAGTAACTAACAAGATTGTGGTTTTTTTTTTTTTTTTTTTTTTTTGGTTTTTCAAGACAGGGTTTCTCTGTGTAGTCCTGGCTATCCTGGAACTCACTCTGTAGACCAGGCTAGCCTCGAACTCAGAAATCCGCCTGCCTCTGCCTCCCAAGTGCTGGGATTAAAGGCGTGCGCCACCACCGCCCGGCTAAGATTGTTTTTAAGATAAATTTTAACAATGTTTTTGTTTTTCAGGAACCCTATACAATGTATCTTGAACATATTCACCCCTCCCCCAACCCTCTTATCCATTCTTCCCACTTTTATATCCCTCCCCACCCAACTTGGAGATTTTGTCTTTTTTCTTTCTTTCTCTAGCAAGTCCAGTTTGTGTTGCCCCTTGGGGGTGGGGCCTGCCCTGACTTGCAGTCCACCTACCAATCAGTCACTTCACTAAAACCGACTCTCCTCTCCCAGCAGCTATCAAAGGCCAATAGCTCCTCAGCCCGCCTCCCCTCTCTGATGGGATTTTGTGTTAATTGCCATGTACTTAAAAGGAGAAGCCTCTCTGATGAGGGCTGAGAGATGCTCCCATCTGTGGGTATGAGGACACATCCTTAGGAGTGGATTAATACTATGCCCATTTAGAAGAGTAATCGTGTCAGGTTCTCCCTTAGGGTCTGTGACCTACCTGGCCACGGGTGTGAAGTCATCGCTCCAGCACACCGAGCTCGACTGATAGAAGTTTTCAAAGTCCACTCCTCCCTTGTCAACCATCCATGCAGCCTCAGAATGAGAAGGCCAGCCAGATGTGGGAAGGCACACCTGTGATCCCAGCACTTGGGAGGTGGAGGAGCAGGTCAGCCGGTCAGCACCAGTCTTGACTACCGAGCAAACTGGAGGATAGCTGGAGAGTGAAAGAGAAAAATAAGAAATGGAGGGAGGGAGGGAAGGGGAGGGGAAGGAAGAGAAGGAAGGAAGGGAAGGAAGGAGCATGCATGGTTTTAAGCCTAGCACTCAGGAAGCACGGGTAGGCAGATCTCTGTGAGTCTAGCCTGGACTACATAGTAAGTTCTAAGCCAGTTGGGCCTGAATAGTGAGACTTTCTCAGAAAGAAGGAAACAATGAAACAATGAAAGAGAAAGGAAGACTGCCTGAGGCTGGAGACGAGGCCGCGAGTGCTTGTCTAGCTGTATGAGGCCTCAGGTTTGAGTCTGCCCTTCACACGACATAAATAGATGTGGTCACACTCCTGTCATCCCAGCAATTGGAAAGCAGAGGCAAGAGGATTAGAAGTTCAAGGTCACCCTCTGCTACAAAATGAGTTTGAGGCCAGTCTGGGCTCCATGATACACTATTGAAGAAGAGGAAGAAGAGAATGACAGAAGGAAGAGGATGGCAATGAAAAGAAGAGCCACTTGCGTGGTAGCAATTTAGGAAAATGATATCAAAACTGGAGCCCAGTGCCCGTGGGAAGGCACTGCATGCTGGGGGCTGAGTGTTCTGTGTCTACAGTGGCCTATAGTTTACAGGGCTCTTCCTGTGAGCTGTCAAGCACACTGTGCACAGCACACAGCATCTCCTGGGCATTCCCTTAGCTCATCTCACCATAGTCCTGTAAGCAGGATCTGTTACTAACTCCCATTTAGAGGGATGTAGATACACTCAGCGAGGTTATGGCACTTGCCCACCCTCTCACCCCCCAAAGACAATGAGATGTTAGAACTACTTCGGGAGTGGACCCAAGGTTCATTTGGCTCCAGGGACACTTGTCACACTCACAGCAAAGGACCTGGAGTGCTCTGCTTTGAAGCCACGCCGCTGTAGGTCACCCTGGTCCTCCTTGATGGGATTTGCTCAGTTTTAATGAGGGATTCTGAGAAGTCACTACAACTCTAGTTAGGGAATTTAATGGGGTCTAATTGAGGTTAACAAGGTACACCCAACCTTCCGGCCAGGTTTTAGCTTCCCAGGGCCCAAGTGTATTAACAGGAAAAGGACTACAGACACCTGCAGGGTTTAATGGGGTTAATGAAGCCATCAGAGGTTGGTGAGAGGGACAGTGCAGGAGCACACTTCTGCTAAAGAGCCTGTCTGCTGGAGGTCAGTATGGATTTATTAAATGGCGGTTGCCTGCTGCTTCTTCCCCTGGACACCACGTGGAAAGACAGTCAGGAATGGCCGCCAGCACTATGCCAACTGGAAGAGCCCTGGTTGGTGGGTTTGGAAGTGGGCTGCTTCCTGGTGCTTTCTGGGTGTTATCTAAACTGTATAATGGTCATCAAAAATGTGTGCCCTGATTAACATTTGACCAATGGTTCTCAACCTTCCCAACGCTGCAACCCTTTAACACAGTTCCCCATGCTGCGGTGACACCCAACCATAAAACTATTTTCATTGCTACTTCATAGCTGTAATTTTGCTACCATTATGATCAGAATATAAATATCTGATATGCAGGATAGTCTTAGGCAACCCCTGTGAAAGGGTGGATCCCCAGAGAGGTGGAGACCCAAAGGTTGAGAACCACTGATTTAGACAGTCTCATAGACCAGGCTGACCTAGAAATAGCAGACCTTGAACTTCTTGCCTGTACCTCCCAAGTGCTGGGATTACAGGCATGTACCACTGCTTCCAGTTAAATAGGGTGCTGGGAATCAAGTCATAGCCCTGTGTATTCTAGGCAAGTACCTTACCAACTAGGCCACATTCCCAACCTCCAAAGCCACTTTTAAAATTCTATATGTACATATATGTACATTGTGTACATTTATATTTATGTTATATATACATTATGCTACCTGTGTGTACACTCAGGAAAGCCAGAAGAGGGTGCCAGATGCCCCGAGGAACCTCTAGAAGAGCAGTCAAGGGCTTTTTACTGCTAAACTGTCTCTCCAGATCACTGTTTGTTAGTTTCGTTTGTTGGTTTTTTTTAGACAGGGTTTCTCTGTGTATCCCTGACTATCCTAGAACTCTCTCTGTAGACCAAGCTGTCATAGAACAGGCTATCCTGGAATTCAGTGATTCCCCCTGCCTCTGCCTTCAGAGTGCTGGGATTAAAGGCCTGCACCACCACTGCTGGGCAACAATGCAGACTTAAATCTGGGCAACACTTGTGTCTTATAAAGGGCCATCAGCCGGCTTTCTCTGTGGGTTTTCGTCACGTGCTGTGGAGCCGTGGCAGTGGGGAAGAAGAAAGCAGAACTCGTCAACTGGTGATGTGTTGAGCATTATTCACTGTGTGCCAGGTTGGATGCTAAACACCTTACATGCCTTGGCAGCTGATACTGGGCAGGCCTCTGAGCAAAACTGCCACTATCTCCATCAGAGCATGCCTGCTTGTAAGAGACCATCGTAGACCAGCAGAGTCTGGTGAGCGTTGACATGGCAGGATCATTAGACCCTCACCCCAACAGTTCCAGCTGTTCCTCCTGACCATTTGTGTACAATTCTACCCTAACGGCACTTGGCCTAAAGAAACTCAGAAAAAAGCTAGGGTTTGTAGTCTGGGAGAACCGAACTAAAGAGGGGCTCGATCAATTGCAACTGTGGGGAAGCCAGCATCCCTGATGGGTGAAGACTTTCCTATACACCTGCCTTGGGGTCACCCATGCTCCTGTGCAACCTCTTAACTGTGGTCTATGAGGAAGCACAGCAGACTCCTTGGTTCCCCAGAGTGGATTGAAGTCATGCTGTGGTTAGTCTCTGGGTTCTAGGAGAAAGGGTAGACATCACTTACATCTCCACGAAGAGAAATTCTTCCCTCTTGACCACATCAGCGAGCAATTGCCAGAGTTGAAGCCTAGGACACCCCGGAAGTGAGGGATGAGGGAGACCATGATGACAGGACCCTGACCCTCCAGGGATTTGTCTGAATGACATGAGGTTGGACTTGGTTGAAATCAACCTGAGGAGTTTCTTGGCAGCCATCTCTAGCTGAGGGTGTTTTTTTCCCTCCAGTTGCTGATATCATATCTACATTTCTGCCTAGGAATATTTCCAAAGCTGGACATGGAGTGATAGCGAGGACAGCTGTCTGTTAGATAACCTTCCAGGAGGTAGAACGGTGGAACCCTGACAGACAATGGCATTCATTATGCTGACACTCACACAGACTCACTAAGAGTCCAAGTCCTTTCCTGGGATCTTGTGGTGAGCCTCTTGCATGTACCATGCAACCCTCAGCACACAGAGAATGGGAAAGTTGATAGTGTCAGATGAAAGAAGTATAAGATCGTTAGTATTATGGAAACTCCACCTTGCCATCCACTAGCCCAGTACAGCAGTATAGTTGCAAGAGGCAGGCTGATTACTGCGGGACTGCCAGGCTTTCAATGGGCTCTGATCATAGAAAGTATACCCTGTGTTTTGGACTTTGCAAAGCAAGGGGATCCCGATATATTTTGTCCCTGGGTATCTTCAGGTCAGAAAGCCTAAGTGATCTTAGACTGCAGACCCTGTGTTATCTAGGGAATTGGCATCAGGCCCAGAACTTCCGATTCGATAAGCCTGCTGGGTCTCCTCTCAGTGCTCAGAATCTCTTAGGCTTTTAGCAAAGGTTCCCATCTGTGCTACTCTATCAAGAGGGGCTTTTACACTTGTGGGAACTTTTCTGCACTCACGGCGCAGAAGAGGGAGTCTGGCCACCAGGGGGCGCCCTCTCCTTGGTCGGTGGCAGCCTGGGCCACAAGGCTTTGGCTGTTACCGATGCAGGCAGGTCCTAGACAAGCAAAGCAGAAAGGGAGTTAGAGTTCTGGCCCCATTTGCAGCTGGCCAGTGATCATAGCTACACAACCTAGTCTTCTACCCCATACGAACACACACGCGTGCGCGCGCACGCACGCGAACACACACTCAACAAACACACCGCCACCACTGCCATCTCAAGGCTGTGAGTGGCCTACCACTACCCCCACTCTGCCATGCCCTAGGGATCCGCCTGAGCAGGCCAAAGTGCTCATTCCAGCCACACAGCAGACCAAGCAGGCCTCTTTCTTGACCTCAGTGTGTGATAATTCTGCTTCAAAACACTGGCTTGTATCCATTTTAACCTGAAGCCTGAAATGAAGACAGATATGACCCGCCCCAGCCTCCCCCCTTTTTTTTTGGAACTTGATTTGTAGACCAGGCTGGCCTTTAACTCACAGAGATCCACCTGCTTCTGCCTCTGAGTGCTGGGATTAAACACATGTGCAACCACACCCAGCTTAAAGTTTTTCTTTTCTCCCTACCACCACCACCCCTGGCTTTTCCAGACAGGGTTTCTCTGTGTGCAGCTTTGCCTTTCCTGGAACTCACTCTGTAGACCAGGCTGGCCTCGAACTCACACAGAAGACCCACCTGTAGTGCTGAGGTTAAAGGCATGTGGCACCACTACCTGGCCCTGGTCAGCCCATCTGAGAAGGTAAAGGACAAGCTACTAGAAGATGATTGGCTGGATGACTCCTGACTTCCTAGGCTTGATCTGTAACCAGGAAGACTCTCCATGACATGCCACACCATACTACCCAATTTCTGCCTCACCCTGGAACTCAGGCGGCTCCCACCACAGACTGGAGAGCCAGGCTGTCTGAGTCTGAACCTTAGCTCTTCAAGCTTAAGAGTTACACCACTGAGGTGCTGGAGAGATGGCTCAGTGGTTAAGAACCTTGAGTTCAATTCCCAGCAAAACCACATTGTGGCTCACAACCATCTGTAATGGGGATGCGATGCCCTCTTCTGGTGTGTCTGAAGACACATACATGAAATAAATAAATAAATCTTAAAAAAAAAAAAAAAAAGTTACACCATTGAATAAACAGTAAACTCTTGGCCCTGCTTGGTGACATATACCTTTAATACCAGCACCCATGAAGCAGGGGCAGGGGATCTGTGTGAGTTCAAGGCCAGCCTGGTCTACATAGTGAGTTCCAGATCATCCAAGTTTACATAGTGAGACAGAGCCTCAAAAAATAAACAAGCAAACAAAACAACAATAGCAATAACAACAAAATCCTGAACTCCTAAGTTTAAAGAAGTAGGTAAGTCCAGGTAGTTTAAATAACACTATCTGGGGCTGGAGAGATGGCTCAGCTTAAGAGCACTGACTGCTGTTCCAGAGGTCCTGAGTTCAATTCCTGACAACCACATGGTAGCTCACAACCATCTGTAATGGAATCCGATACCCTCTTCTGTCGTATCTCAGCTACCGTGTACTCATATACATAAAATAAAATAAATCTTTAAAAAAGTAAAAATAACACTATCTGAAACACACTCAGGAGCTGGAGAACTAGCTTGATTGGTGGAGTGCTGACCTAGCACACATATAGCCCTGGATTCAGTTCTTAGCACTTCATAAACTAACTGTGATGACACACACCTGTTCCTAGCACTTAAGGGGTGGAAGTAAGATCAGAAATCAAAGTCACCCTCTCATACACAGAGTTCAAGGCTAGCCTGGACTACTCAAGAGATCCAATCACAATCAATCAATGACAGTAAACATTCAGTTTTTTTTTTTTTTAAGTGGTGTCTTATTGACATGATCACTGAAAGTCTGTGTTGCTAATTGACTATTTTTATTTGTATGTGTATAAGTGGTTTGAATGCATGTATGCATATGTATTGCATGTGTGCCTGGTGCCCCTGAAGACCAGAAGAGGGTACCAGACCCCTGGAACTGGAATTATGCACAGTGTGAGCTACCATGTAAGTTCTGGGAACTGTGCACGGGTCCTCTACCAGTGCTCTTAATCACTGAGCCGTCTCTAGCACAAGCCTCTCGGTTTTTCTCCATCTCTGTCTGTCTGTCTGTCTGTCTCTCTCTCTTTTGATTTACTTATTTTTGGATTAAAGAACCAGCCTTCTTAAGTCTTTTTTTTTAAATAAAATTGTAAGAGCTGGAGAGACAGCCCAGTGGTTAACAGCACTGGTTGCTTTCAAGTGTCTGTGTTTGATTCCCAAACCCCAGATGGTGGCCCACAGCCATCTGTAACTCTGGTTCCATGGGGTCTGACACCATTTTCTGGCTTCCTCTGGCACCAAGCGTGCATGTGGCACACAGACATACATGCAGGCAAAGCACTCATACACATAACATTTTTTTTTGAAAACTTAAAATAATTTTTAAAATAAATTTTAATTACACATGTTTATTTGTTGCGCGTGTTATGTGCACACATGTGTGGGGTTGGGGCACAAGGCCAGGCACATGTATAAAGGGAGGACAATTTTCAACCCCTGGAGCTCAGGTCCTCAGGCTTAGCAGCAAGCACCTTTACCCACTGAGCCTTCTGACCAATCTATCTCTTCCTATTTTTAAAAAATTATTTATTTATTTATTTAATGTATGCAAGTACACTGCCACTGTCTTCAGACACACCAGAAGAGGGCATTGTATCCCCCATTACACATGGTTGTGAGCCACCATGTGGTTAATGGGAATTGAACTCAGGACCTCTGGGAAGAGCAGCCAGTGCTCTTAACTGCTGAGCCAGTTCTCCAGCTCCTCTCTTCCTCTGTGGAACACCTCTGTGGTCTGCATAGAATTTCTATTCAACAGTGCCGCCTTAGACAGACACTTTCCTCTATTCAAATGCTATAGCCTTATGTAGGCCTCAGTTTACCTTCTGTGGTCCTTAATTTACCTTCATTGTATGGAGTATAATGCCTTTGACCCTGGAATTCATTCTCTGGCCGTGTGCCCTTGGGCAAATCCATGAAACACAAGCCTGCTAGAAATAGTCTGTGTTTTTCCAAAGTGAACAAACCTAATTAAACAGGCTGTGGGCAGGTTCAATCAAATAATGAAACCAGCTCACTACACAGAACAGCTAATGCGACCCTGTCCTTATCTAGTTGCACTGACCGGGCCCAGAGATGTTTTAGATGACTCTTCTCCTTTTGTAGATAAGGAAAATGAGGTTCAGCTGGGTTGCTGGAAGCTGGCTCAGTGGTAGAGTGCTTGCCTGGCCTATGGGAAGCCCTGGGTTCTGGCCCCAGCACCACACGTGCACATACACATGCAAGTGCACGCAGAGACACAGAGAGAGACAGAGAGAAATGGCAGGTGTCTTGGTCCAGCATTAGGAATAGAAGCTGACAGTAAACAAAAGAGACACTCTGCACATGAACTTGAATAAGCTCCTCCTCTCTGTGGGGCTCAGTTTCCCCTTCTGTGGGCTGCCTGGAGCCCTAGCCAGGCTACACAGTGGCTGCGGGCTTGTGGGCTGAGGTCTGATGCCTCTCGTTGTCCATTCTGTGGGGGATAAATGTGCATTTCTGTTGGTTTTAATAACATCTGCACGAGCTTTATATAGTGCCTGTGTCTGCTTACATTAGACGATGTGTATTAGAGTTAAGAGTCTTTCACTATTTCCCACATAAACCGTGTTTTTTATGGGGTTGGGAGAGCTCAGCTGTAAAAACTCTCAGCTGAAAAAAAAAAAAAAAAAAAAAGAAGTTTTCTTTTTCACCCAAACAAATTGGGTTGAAATCAGGAGTTGGCTTCAGACACTTTAGAACATGCACATTTTTTCTCCCTAGTCACTTTTCATTTAAGAATGAGGCTAGCTGATTTTTTTTTTTTTTAAGTTTCATTTCTTTTATGAGGATTTAGTTGGGCCATAGTTTAATGGTGGGTTATGTGGAGAGAAGGTGTTCTGGCCTTTCCCAAAAGAAGCCTGAATCCTAAATAGGCACAGCTGCCTTCTGTCCCTACTGCTCTTTCCCCTGGCCCTGTGGCCCTATCTGTCCCAAGGAAGCCTCATGCTTTTCCCTTCTAGGCTTTGGGGACTAAACTGTGCTCAAAGACGTAGAAGCAGATCTGGCTGTGAGATGGTGCGGCAGGCTTCCACATTTGATCATCCAAGTCTGTTCCCTGGAACCCAAAGAAAGATGGACAGAGAAATCGCCTCCATGAGGTTGCCCTTTGACCTCCACACTCACGATCACACGCTCGCACACACTAATAATGAATATTTTTTTTCTCAAGAAGTGGGAGAACTCAAAGAAGGTGAGCGAGGAACCCCTGTGTATGAACCGAGCAGCCTCCTGGCTCCTGAGGCTCCTGAGGTCAGAATGCTGCCTACAGAAGACAGATCTAGAAATGGAGTTGCCCTCTCCCTCCAGCAGAGGGAGTCTGGGAGGAGGTCAGAATCCTGGATCCCTCTCACAGGCATAACCCCTTCTTTCTCTTATCTACCCTATTTCAGGGGAAGTCAGGCGAAATAAACTGACTTTGGCTACATATGTAAACACACACAGATACACACAGTTACACAGAAGTGTGCAGGCACCGGCACACAGCCAGAAGGTATTACAAGGTGTAAGGGAAAACCTGGTCTCTGATGACAGCCATTTCTTTATCCTGATCCAAACCCTAATGGCCTTTTACTGTCTGTCTTTGTGACCTTGAATGAAATCTGTTACCTCTCTGAGCCTAAATCCTGACCTCTCTAGGGAGAGCCAGGCTTCTGTGAAATGATGTATGCTAAGGGTTTGAGGAGCCTCTTTGTGAAGTTTAGTTGCCAGTGTTTTTTAAACATAAGAAAAGATATATTTGCTGTGGAAGCTATAATAACTCTTTCGAGACGGATATTTTCTGGGTTATGTTGATTTCTGATCCATATTTGGACCATTTCTTATTCATTGTGTTTATACCTACAGTGCTCAGTGCTTGGTCATTGTGTTTATACCTACAGTGCTCAGTGCTTGGTCATTGTGTTTATACCTACAGTGCTCAGTGCTTGGTCATTGTGTTTATACCTACAGTGCTCAATACTTGGTAGACACTCAAAATGTGGGTTGGGTATAGCATAGAAATTGTATTGAGCCGGCGGTGGTGGCGCACGCCTTTAATCCCAGCACTTGGGAGCAGAGGCAGGCGGATTTCTGAGTTCGAGGCCAGCCTGGTCTACAGAGTGAGTTCCAGGACAGCCTGGGCTACACAGAGAAACCCTGTCTCGAAAAAACCAAAAAAAAAAAAAAAAAAAGAAATTGTATTGAAAGTGTGCTGGCAACCGAAGGGAATGAGGTTGCCGTGTTAATGTAAAAAGCAATATTCAGTCATTGTAAAAAAAAAAAAAAATGTTTTAAAAATAGAGCAAAGCAAACGGAAGTTAAAATTTGCCTTTATTTCCTCAGGTAAGAAATAAAAGTGGAAAAAAAAAAAGCAGGGTCTGTAATCCCAGTATTTAGGAGGATGAGCAAGAGGGTGAACAAGTTCAAGGCCAGCCTGGGCTATAGAGTGAGACCAAAACAAGAAAACGGAAAAACAGAACACAAAACAGCAAAGGTGGAGGTGTAAATGTTTTCATGCCTTGTTTTGTTTTTTCCTATAAATGACATAGGTTTTTGTTTTGTTTTGTTTGTTTTGTTTTGTTGTTGTTGTTTTTACAGGAAAGTATCATTTGGGTAATAAGTAGTTGTCCAGCGAGGTGTCCTTCACATATCAAAGCGTTGTTCTAAAAGCTAAGTCATAACCGCTCTACCCTAATGGATTTTTCTAAGTCAGTCTCTAGCCTGCCTGGGGCCTTCAGTTGTTTTGTACTCTCAGGTACACTGTAGTTAAAACCTGCAATCTCTATTTCTTAATGATCTATCCCTGGTGCTTATTTTTGAGTTGTGTCAACTATTCTACTTCAAACGTGTACTTTTGAGAGAAAATATATTTAGTTAAAATAATAGCAGCATGGCTTCTGCCACCACCGGTTTGAGGTGAGCTCAGGCTCTGAAGATATTTCCCAAGGTGGGAGGCTGAAAAGGGCTGGAAGCGGGGAGGCTCCTGTCTTTGTGGCCCTGGACAGAGATGGACGATTCTGGAGGCCCGGGACTGAGGCTGGTTTGGGGTAAAGCCGCACAGTCCCTTTCTCACGCCAGGGTTGGGCCTTACCGGGGCCAGGGGTGGGTTGTGATTAAGCCTTTGGAACCCCGGTCATCTCAGGATTTAGTCCTCCATGAGCATTGGCTCCCACTTGCAGGACCTGGGAATAGGACCAGAGGCAACTGAGGTTACGTTTAGGGGTCTAGCCCTCTCAGCCTAAAGAAAGGTTGGGGGCAGCTGAAGCCGGGTGCCCCTAGAAAATCATGGCTGTGTAGGCAGTGCTGAGGAGGTACCCAGGCTAGGTACCCTCTCCACCCCGGGGCTGTAAGGAAGGAGGACGCGGGTGTACATTCTTCCCGAGCTTAGGATGCTTTGCTATGCTAAAAATAGAAATGGGAATGGGACCCCTAAGAGGGTTGGTTGGTGATCAGGACCTGAACTCGAGTCCTGGGTTCGAGTCTAAGGCTCAATTTCCTTACGCAGGCCAGAATTTCCAAAAGAGAAAGAAAACCATAACGAGCCTCGGGTTTCCTTTCTGCGTGTCCCGGAGGGGCCTCGGAGGCCGGGGGAGGGGCGCGCCGGTCAGCTCATTACGACGAGGTGTTGGTCTAGTTAAAGCGCGGGCTTGTTTGATCTAGCGGCGGGTGGCAGAGGGAAAGAAGAAGAAAGGATGGGGGCGCGAGCAGGGAGACGCTCACACCTCCCCCGCCGTTTCCTAGCGCCCATAAAACACCTTTTATTAACTCCTTCGCGTCCGGAACGGCCCGCGTGGCCTCGCAGCCCCTGCCACGGTGTTTACAGCCGAGACTAATGGGGCCCCATATTCACCCCGATGTCGGGTGGAGGCGTCCGCCCCGGGTCTCCATCTTCATCTCCAGCCGCAGCGCAAGACCGGGAGCGCCCTTCCCGCTTGGTCCTCAGCCTGAACAGGCCAAGATCTGAGCACGCGCACTCAACGCCGAGCTCGGGCCCGCGGCTCCCGCCGGTGGACCTGGGAGCTGTTGCCAGACATCAGGCATTCGGTGGCGTTTATACGCAGGATACCGATTGCTTGCACGCGACCGTTATTCACCACCGCGGAGATGCCTATCTTAAGTGCACCCTGGTTTAGCTCCATATTCACCCGTACCCCCCAAGCAAATGCGCCAGCGGTGGACACGCATGTGGGACACGGAGGCCAGCTCTGGCGTCTTACAGTACACAAGTTCTCATAAATATTTAAGTGCTCTGTTGCAAGAGAGAAATCTCGATGTAACCTTTAACATGAGGTTATTTACGTATAAAGTAATAGCATTTACATAGGAGCGGGTCTTTATTGCCTGCGGTGCTTGGAGTTGGGCTAAGAGGACCAGGCTCTATAGGAGTGGTTCTCATAGTAGCCGACACCTATGAGCTCAGCATTCCCCAACACAGAGGCGGGGCTCCTTTGTGTGGTAGCACCCCCCTTGTACCTCCACAAAAGCTCAATTCACACACCAGTGTGTGAGCTGGTCTAGGAATTCCCAATCAAGTAAGTCTCTATGTCTGATTGTTTTCTCCGACTTCTTCCCTCCCATTTCCACGAGTGACTCCCGCTTGCTGCTCTCTTCTGAAAACTTGACTCTACTTTCCCCATTTAAACTCTTTGCCTCCCTCTTTCTCGCAGTTTCGTTTGGTATTTATCAAAGAAAGGGAAAGGGAGAGGCTACGGGGCGGGAGCAGTACCACACAAGCCTTCGAGATTCTCTGAAAACTTTTTATTAAGTCAAGAGCATAGATACTGCTTTGGCAAAGGGTGAGGCTGCGAGTGGTCACACTGATTTGAGGTAGAAAGAGGGTGGGGGTAGGGAGATGTATACCTGAGAGCAACAGGCATGATAGGTAGTTTAAATACGTTACAAATTCAGCGACGAATGGGAACGCTTTTATTTAGGGGGGAAAAAAAGGAAAGAAATGAAGGAGAAAGAAGGAAGGGAAAGAGGGGGTAAGAGGACAGGGAAAGGAAGAGGAGATGGGAGCGAAGGGAAGGAAAAGGAAGGGAAATATTTCCTTGGAAAGCAGAGGTGCTGCGGAAGGAAGCAACGCCTTCCCTCTAGGTAGGAAGTGTAGCGACAAGAAGGAAAACCACCGCTGTTCAGGAGATATCAACCCAGGCAGCGTCTGTTTTCCTGGTTGGAAACTACCAATTATTCTTATTGCATTTTAACTCGAGAAGAAGGCGTCCTGACGCAGAGCCAAGAGGGGGACAAGAGAGCAAGCCAGAGGGCGCGACCATGGCCTTTGGGGGTGAGTTCCACCCAGATGGGTTGGAAGGGTGTGTCTTTGGGGACTTGGGCTTCTCCAGTCCCTTCTTGAGTCGAGCCTCCAAGAGCCGCCGCCCTCGGCGGGAAGTGAACATATATATAAATTTCTCTTTCTCTTATGTATTAACAAATTCAAATGACATTGCACGTGCGATCCTAGTGAGTAGTTGCAACCGCCGACCCGCCGGTGCTTCGCAGAGACTGAGCGAGACGTGCGCGGGCACCCGGAGACCGGCCGTGGCCGCTGCGTCCTTCCCTCTCCTGTCCGAGTAGCCAGGTGGGCCAGCCTCGGCCGGGTCTTCGGCGCCGGCCTGGTCTCACTGGTTTAGCTCCAGCGCCCAGACTTGCTGAGGCCAGCCGGTGCGCCCTTTAATCCTCTTCTCGCCTGGCCCCGGGGCAGGAGGAAAACTTTCGTGCTGCTGAGGCTGCCAACGGACACAAACAAACAAACAAACAAAGGCGAGAAAGTCAGGTTTAAGTTATTCAGTTCTGTCTCCCCGGCTTGGAGAGGAGTTGGGGAACGAGTCGGGAGCAGTAACCGAGCGTCTTTAACTAAGTGACAGATGTCTGTTTGTTGAAACACACAATCAGGATTATAAATCTGCCTTTATGCTCTTAGTTCCTGGGATCCGGGATGGTCTAACCAGATTGGGGAGGTTTGCTATCGAGAATTCGACAAGTCTGGAGAAACGGACCCTAACTTTAAGGCGTCTTGGACAGAGGAAACCAGCATCGCAGAGGCCTGGTGCGGGAAGGGTGGGAATAGTAATCCACTCGGTATATAACTGTTCCAGGTTATCAGCCTGGCGTAAGATCTTGGCTTGGATGCAAGTTGGGTGCTGGCTAGTACCAGTGCTGGGAGCCTCCCTCACTACCCAGGGAGGAAAGAATTGGCCTGGCCTCCACAGTTCTGCTCAGCTCTCGTAGCAGGAACCCAGTGTGGTGTTACTTACTAGTCGTGCCCTACCCGGATCAGGATTGGCCCTATAACTGCTTCCAACAAGGTGCTCCTCCCTCCCGCCCCGCATCCCCAGCCCAGGCCTCAGGCGGTTGAGGCTGGAAGTCTGTCTTTCCGGTGACTCCAGGTAAGCCAGCCCTACTTTGCCACAGGCCCCGAGGGTCAGATACACGCCACCAAGCTCCCCAGTTCACACTGCTGTGCCTAGGCCTGAGCCTAGCAGACAGGGGGTACTCAGGCGGCCAGAAGTCCCACCACCCTGAGGAGGATGATCCGCTCAAACTGGAGAAGACCCAGAAAGAGTGTCTAGGCTAGCTCAAAGGCCAAAGCCCTTCCTGTTTGTTCCATACAAAGCCTTGAGATTGTCTAGCCCATCACCCCAATCCCAGACCAGACCCAGACCGAGAGCAGACTAGACCTAGCGTTGAGCTAACTTTCCACCCCACTTTTCCCTCCAGTGGGCTTCTCCTCCAATTTGTATGTTAACTGAGGTAGATAATCCTGCCCAATAAACCCCATGGAAAGCAGGCAATTCAGATATTCATAATTAAGCAAATTAAAGTATGAAGCCCCGACTTGTATTCGTTTTTGTTTTGTTGTTTTTGCTTTAAAAAAATGTTTTGGGAGAACGTCATACGTTAGTCCAGCATTTACGTCATTTCCTACTTTCATTCTCAACCTGGCTTCCAGGAGGGCCCAGGGAAGACTCAGAACACCTTCAAATTTAAAACAAACTATAGCATAAAGTATAGCCCCTTCTTGGAAGCCCAAGGTTTTCAGTTCGTCTCATAAGGCCCTAAGATCACTTTTAAAAAGCACAATTCTATGTTCTTAGTAATGACTGTGCATTCAATGGCAGGCTGTGTCAATCTCAGAACCCTCCCTAGCCTTTCAGAATTCCACCCAGAACAACACAGCTCTGAGTTGTTTGCAGGCCTACTCTTACCTACTCCAGCCCGCACCCTTAGCTGGAACTTATAAGCCCCCGGGACTCACCAACTCCCTTTTCCGCTTGCTTTCACGACCGCCATCCGTCTTTTTGAGTTCAGCCTTGAAGGCCTCGGGGTCACCTGCTTGTGCATCCTTGGCCAGCACGTCCATCAAGTAGGCGATGTAGCTGGTGGCCAGGCGCAGAGTCTTGATCTTGGAGAGCTTGGTGTCTGCGGGAACATTGGGGATGCACTCACGCAGCTCCGCGAACGCGCTGTTAATGCTCTCTGTTCGCCTCCGCTCCTTCTTGGGTCCCGCGCCTTTTCGCTTGGGCAGGCGGCTTCCAAGAGCCTCCAGCCGACCTGGGCTCTGACTCGGCCTGGCATCGGGACCATAGGCAGCCGCTGCTACTGCGGTGGTAGGTGGTGGCCCGCCAGCAGGGAAATCTGGAGCGGCATCAGCCGGGCTCAGCAGCCAGCTCTGGAAGTAAGGCCGCTCCTGGTGACAACGCGAGGCCGCACCAAAGAGGAAGGGTTCGTGGAGCATGGGGTGCGGCGGGTGTGAGTGGTGATGGTGGTGATGATGTGCGTAGCTGCCCACGAGGTTCATGTTGGAGAGGCTCCTGGCCTGTGCTGCCAGCCCAATTAGCACCGCCCCATGCGCCCCACAGAAAGGGGTCACCGTGGGCTCCCGAGGCAGCGAACTGGCTGGGTTTTGGAGGAGTCCTGAGCAAGGCTGGAGATGACACGAGAGACCTGACGACTTCTCGAAGGTTTCTGTAGGCAGTGAGGGAGAAGGATTCGGATTTCCAAAGACCCGGGTTTAACCCTTCTGCAGACTTGCCACCAGGATCCTGCTTATATAAGGCCTCAGCTTTGATGTCAACCTCTAGCTGGAGCCAATGGCAGGAGGAGGGAAGGGGGTGGCGGTCCCAAGTTTTATGCTCAGCAAGCGCCACACAATTCTAGGCTGACCACAGGGACTGAAAACCGGCCCCGCCTATGTCCCTCCCCTCTCCCAGTTCCCCTCCTGGGAGGGCGGGGGCTACGAACTTGAGGCCAGGCCTGCTCACTCCCTGTACTGAGCCTACCACCCTTTCTTCATGGATCCAAGGAAAGGATTCTAGAATCATCCCTTGAAAACAGACAGAGCCTCATCAAGACGCGCGCGCGCGCACACACACACGCACAGACACGCAAACACACACACACACACACACACACACACACACACACACACACACAATTTCAGGTAGGGAAACTGAGGACCATAGCAAAACTGGCTATTGTTTTTGGGCCTGAAATTCAGAATAGGATATCTAGCATTCCCGAACTTTAAGGACGCTGCTCATCGTGGGAGCCTGAAGGCCATCGGGCGCAGCAGGAAAGTAGGCTAGGCCCTAACACCTACAACCCCGCCTTTAGGTCCCCTGCTTCAGGCTGGACCTGAAGCTACTGCCCAACAAGGTGGTTCCCAGAGATCCAATTCTCGCCCAGCTGCCGACTCCCAGAAGAGCCTTCAGAGGCCGAGGTGGAAGTGGGCGGGAAAAGGAGCCGGCTTCCAGCTCTTGGGCACTGACCGGTTTGTTCCGGGCTTGGGGGTTGGGGGTGGAGACGGTGGCTGATCTCTGCTCCTCTAGCCTCTCAGGCGCCTGATTCGGTGTAAACGCCGGCAGGCCGAACTGGTGGCGAGGCAGCCTGGCGGCGCCTTGGCCCCAAGGCATCTCTGTGGCAGGACTCCCCAGTGTCTTCGGAAGATTCGCACGTAGGGCTAGGAGCCGGCGACTGCTGGGCTACTTACTCCATCTGGCTCACCACCTGCATGAAAATCTTTGATCCTATAAAGATACTGCCACTAAAGCTCACACTGGAAGAAACCAGCCCACTCCCACCCCTGATATCCACGGAGAAATCAGCCTCTGCGCTTCATACCCACCCCGCGAGGCAGGGTCTAGCTGTACAGCCCTGTGATGCTCCCCTTCAGCCTAGAACTCTTCTCCAAGGCGAAATTCTATAAAGAGATAGCTTTCCAAGAGTTGATAAGAACTTGAGAGACCAGAATATATAGGCTTTAAGCCTGGGGCTCTGGGTCTTCATCTTTCCAGTGAGGTCTCTAGGACCCCTCCAAACCTCACCAACCCATCTGGTCTCACTCCTTTCCTAGGTGGGCTGCGGGGAATGTGCCTTTCTGTCAAAAGTCGGTTAAGGGGGAAATAAGATGACGTCAAATTCTTTTTAATTCGCTTTTGATCCAGCCACTCGAAAGTTGCTTATTGAGGCCTATCTTGTGAATAAGACAATTAACAGGCAGGGACAGTGGGAGAAAGGCCACCGAGTGTGCAGACGGGATGTGAGGCCCAGTAGCAAGTGGGTAAGTGAAAACGAATGTGCAGAAGGTCGTGGGCTCAGCAGATGACAGCCCTCCCTCTTGTGTGAAATCCTGGGAATGTATGCGAATTGAGATTCTGCGTGTCTGTGCAAACGTGGACTTCTGTGAGAGTAGGCTCGCTTTGAGGCGTGGATGGAAGCTCAATCGCTGAGGTCTGAGCGCCAAGGTTCTACCTGTGGTGACTGACTGTGGAGGAGGTTGTGAGCAGCGGTGGAAAGAGGTTCCAGGACCTCACTTCCCTGCCCCAGGCGTGCTGGAAACCCGCCGCTTTTGCCGGCGCCTGGCGCCCGCAGCGCTAGGGTTGGGCTCAGCCAGGGGCCTGAAGAAGGCTCCCCGGGAAGGCGCCGGTTCCGCAGCTGCTCCGCGGGTTCTTCTGCCCTGCGGGCTGGGAGTCACTCTCAGAATAAGGGAATCTGAGTGGAAAGGAATAACTCCTGGAGAAGGGTCTGGATTCTCACTCAGCATAGTTCTGACTCCAGCAATTTTTCTCCTGGGCTCTGGAACAGATCCGTACTCACAGGCTCATCCCTTCGCCGGCACACACACCCGCGTAGTGTTCTTACAGATGGCTTCCACCTTAGCATGCGTACACTAATGCAAGATTCACACATTCCTAGGTTTCCCACCCCCAACCCCCACAGGATGTCTGTCATCCTCTGGGTGGGATACACATAGGAGCTTCCAATTCGGGTACTCAGGAATACAAGAAGGTCAGTTTTATCAGAGGCACACACCTCTAAACACTGGATGTAGGGGTGCACTCGTGTCCTCACAGTATTTTTAATTACACTGAATTATTTGTGCAGAGCACATGGGTGCTGTAATGTACATGTGGAGGCCAGTTCTCTCTTTGCAGTACCTAAATCCTTGGGATTAAACTGAGATGGCTAGCCTTGGTGACAAGCACCTTTACCCACTGAGCATCTTGCCAGACCACAAGCATTTATTTTTATTTTAACTAATGAATTAGTAACGGAGTCTCACCTAGTCTAATCTGATCCTCCCGCCTTGCAGAGTGTTTCGGGATTTCAGGCAAGAGGTCACCACCACACCCAGTTTCCCTTTGTATCTTTTTACAAATTCTTCAGAATTGTATCCATAACACAAACTCTCAAAAGCCCCAATTTACCAGCGAGACACAGTAGTCCAAGTAGCCTGAGGTAACTTAGGAGGCTGAAGCAGGAGGGTGGAATTGATCCATGAGTTCCATTAACTGATCCGTAGATGAAAGTTAGGAGAGAGAATCTAATGCTAATTGTTTTCCTGGTTTTATTTCTGTCGTGGATTTTTTTGGTCTTGGTGGTGTTTAAGAGCATAAAATAGATTTGATACTGAAAGTGTAAAATTTAATGTGAAGCATTGTGGTTTCTATTCCAAATGCCTGTTCTGTTTAGAAGTTCATCCAGTTATGCAGATGTTGGGTGTGGTTATTTGGGGTGTAAGGTTTTCAAAATTTTTATTTGTATATTTTTTTAAAGATTTATTTATTTTTATTTATATGAGTACACTGTCGCTGTCTTCAGACACACACCAGAAGACTGCATTAGATTCCATTACAGAGGGTTGTGAGCCACCATGTGGTTGCTGGAATTGAACTCAGGACTTCTGGAAGAGCAGTCAGTGTTCTTAACTGCTGAGCCATCTCTCCAGTCCTATTTGTACTTTTTTTTTTTTAAAATAATAACATTTATATTTAAAAAAAATTAAACATCAGACTGGGCAGGACTGAAAACCAATCTCAAAACCAATAATAGCATCAGCCTTCCTCCAAACACCCACACACACACACACACACACACACACACAAGACAGAAAAAAACCCCACTAGACAACATGCATATAGACCCACAATAGTTCACAAATAGACATTCTCATATGTTGGCAGGCTCCATAGATCCATGGCAGCACACAAAGTCTACATATTCAATTTGACCTGCATATGCCTACTGCAAGGTTTCCAAATACCATGCACATTCAGGTTTTGCACATATTTACAGCCTTAGAAAATAGTCACATTGACAAAATGAAATTGTACACCAGTGTTTATATTATCAGGTCACACACAAGGACAATGGACACTCACACATGGTCACACTAGCATCCATATAAAAAGGCATAGCTTTCCCCCCAGCAGTGGGAGGCCCACTTTCTTGACATTACACAGATCACTTAGGCCTGCATATCTGGCCTAGATGTTGCAATAGAGAACGGATTCAAGTATAAGGTAAGAGCCATCCCCCACACTCCACAATCCCAAAGGCCCCTGAACGCTCCCAAGTCACCTGCTTCCCAATGAGTGTTTAAAAAGCAGGATGCCCCCCACCCCAGACAGTGGCTCAGGATTTGATTCAAAAGGGCCGTGTGTAAGACCTGCTGGGATTTGGAGTGGGACACTCAAAATTATGAATATCAAGGCGAGAACAAGGTTTCTAGACTCCAGGCCCAACCTTCCTAAGTTGCTTGAATGATACCTGGGGCTCAGATGAGCCGGAGATTGGGGGGCGAGGGTGTGGTTTTCTCTTTCCTGCCTCAGGCTGAGAGATAATATGAAGGTTTGCATGAGTTAGAGCAAAAGATGAAGCTTCCAGTTGTTTGTTTGTGGAGTAGTTTGGTTGTTTGGTTTTTAAGTCCCCTGATGCCCAGGCTGTAGCTCAAGTGGAACTTAAACTCCTGATCCTGCTGCTCCTGTCTTCCGGGTGCTTCTGACTTTAAGTGCACCACCCTATCCTGCCCTATTAAATTCTCGAATCCTATGGGAACTTACAGTTTCTTTTCATCTCCAAGCCTCAGTTTCTCCATTTGTAGAGAAGGGGATAGGGCTAGCCAATTGAATTTGTAATTTCTGCCTCTTCAGGATTGGTTGCATAGATCCAAAAGGGGCCCAAAAGGAAGTGGTCTACTCTCCTTCAGCCAACCGCTGCAGATCAAGCCTTGGGAGCCAAAGCACTCTGGGGAGTCTCCTGTCAGCCCCACGAAGCCCTGAGTGTGCCTTAAGTTGATCTGACACTCATAGAGGCAGGCTTCCCAGATCTGTCCCCAGTGGTACCTGTGACATGGGTTAAGTAGTCTTTCCCAGTTCACAGACAGAATACAATCCTCTGAGGGTAAATAAATGGTGTCCAGGAGAAGCAGGCAATAGCGGAATGGAGCCCACCTGAGCTGAAACTGTCCGCTCTGCTCCCTCTCTGAATCTGGGCAATTGTCAGTTTTCTTTGCCTGGCACGGAGATCCAATAGAAGCCTGAGTGAGGTTTGATAGGGCTGGGGCGTTGGTTGATGTGCCATGGCACCGCATAAAATAAGAACGAACTCAACTCACAACAGTCCTGAGTTTTGGTCTGATGCTGGGGGCTGAGGAAAAGCTGCCCCACTCTCCCCACAAGACAGCACAATCTTGCGAAGGGAAGCCTGACAGGCCACCGGATTCTATTGACACCGGCCTCTCCTGGTGGGGTTCGGTCCTCTCCTTGTCCTACTGATCCTATAGAACTCAGCTTGCCATCCCACAGAATAAAGATTGAGTCCAGGGGAACCCGAATCCCAGTCCCACACCTTCGCCTGGTTTTATGTGCCTATGCCCCAGTGTGTGTGTGGTGGGGGTGGGGGTCTGCTACTTCCAAGGCCTTAGCTTCTGGGATGGCTCTGGGATGTCCCGGAGAGAGGCCGGCCCCCTTTCTGCTCACTCCACTGCGGCCTGCAAGCTCCTGAGAGCGCGCACCCAGGCGCCCACAGCAAATCCCCGCGCAAACCCCGCGATCCGCCAGAGTCCAGTGACCTTGACGCCACGGGCAATCCCCGCACCGGACCCCTTATCTAAATAGGGCAGTAAATCAAGGACCTGTCAGGGTCCGGGTAATTACAGGAACTCCATAAAAAGGACCCGGCCGGCCGCCTGTTTATATTAGCGCGGTGTAAAATATTCTTGCTGTCTTAGGGAATCGCGTCGCGCAGGAACGCGCCATAAATCAGCCCTCGGGCCATTTGCTGCGGCAGCCTGAGCGCGCAAATCCCTTAAACATTTCTTGGTCGCATCTAAAGAGGGTCCTGGGTTTTCCAATCTAGCCTGACTTGCTCCTCTGAGCAGAGAGAGATAGGCAGGGAGGGGGGCTGATGTCTCCAGTACGCAGTTAGAAAGTGAAGCCTCCTTGCTTTGGAGTGGGGGACTTGCAGAGATACTGTAGGGATCCACTTCTAGCTTTCCAAGGAAAAGGAGACCAGAGAGGGGAAGGAATTTCCCTAAGGGCACGAAGACTGCTAGGTAGAGCTTAGACCTTGTGAGCCTGGAGAAGATACCTCTCTACCTGTGACCCCCTTTCTTGAGATGAGCAGTGGTCTGTTCAAAAAAAAAAAAAAAAAGTCTAAGCCAGAAGTGACTTTTATCTAACGTTAAATTCATAATTTCATGACAGTGCTCTTGTGTGCTCCGTGGCTTTTGAGTCTTGGATCCACTCCCTCTTGTTTGACAGGTGGCAACAGAGACCCAGAGTAAAGAAAAGGTACCCGTGAAAGGATGCAGCCATACATAGGTCCTCCAGGGCTGGGTGAAAAAAATCCACCCACCCTAGTTTACACACACACACACACACACACACACACACACACACACACACGGCGGGGGGGGGGGAGATTGTATAAACCTTATCCATTCTTACATTTTTAACAACCTCAAAAAATTCAAAATCTATTTAAGGTAAACCTGCCACTCCTGCCTTTTTCTAATGAGTAACATAAATCAAGCTTACGGAAAAAGAATATTAAATTTTCCGTGTCCTCCCTCCAGGCTGAGACCAGAGGATTCTGAGAGAATTAAACATGGATGTGTTTTCTCCACCCCTCCCTTTTCTGCCCCCCCCCCCATTCTCTTTCTCTTCCGAAGTCTGTAAATGACAACGTGTTTACACAAGTTTTTATGTTGTCTGAGCTTCGTCCCGGCTCCGTTCCCTCCTGTGTGTATTTTCCGCACCAAGAGATGTCTGCTTCGGGAAGCCGGGAAGCCTTCAACCTAAACAGAACCCAGTCTGATTGGAAAGTGTATTTATTTGAAAAATCGTAACTCACGGTTTTGGTGAAAACGGCCCCCAAATTTATGGGATGGCTCAGGGTGCGGTGGTCATAAATCAAGAAAAACCGACACCTTCTACCCTGCTCCGCCCCCCCTGTACCCCCAGCACTGGGGTGGGTTCTGAGGGGAGTCCCTGTCCTCTCAGTCCCTCAGCTCTTCAGTCCCTGCTACACCTCCACAGCACTCAGTGGACCAGAAGGCAGGTGGATTTCTCTCACCAGGGCGGTTTCATCTGGAGTGATCAGCTAACCATGCTGTGTATTTGGGGTATATTAGTTTTGTTGTGTTAGATTTGGAGTTCTGGTAGTCGCTCTCAGGGCTGCCATCTGCCCAGCCATTTTATACTTAGAGGGTTATCCGGGCTCTGCGCTCGGAAGATCAATTTCAATTGAGGCCTGAGCTCTTGATTCCAAAATCTGGAAAGTTTTTTTCCTTTGTCAGTCAAATTTTAACTCCTGGGGTGGGGATGGGGGTAGCTCTGTGGTTCAGGTAGTATACCAGGCATGCATCGGCCCCTAGGCAGCTATGTTTAATCCCCAATACTGCATGAAGACCAAACCAACACACTTTACCTAGCTCCCTCAGTCTTGACCAGGGCTGGGGTTGGGTGTGTGCACAGCTAGAGACCACACTGATCACAGAGGTCACTGACGGTCATGATGGGTAGGATTTTTTTGTTTGTTTTTTGTTTTTTTTTGAGACAGGGTTTCTCTGTGTAGCCCTGGCTGTCCTGAACTCACTCTGTAGATCAGGCTGGCCTCGAACTCAGAAATTCACCTGCCTCTGCCTCCCAAGTGCTGGGATTAAAGGCGAGCGCCACTACTGCCCTGGCGGGTTGGACTTTCATAAAACCTTTACTTTCTCCTCCCCTTTCTGCGATATTTATTTATTTATTTATTTAGCTGTGCTGGAGAGCAAGCCAGAACCTTGCCTTGTATTAGGCAAGCCTCTCCCACTGAACCACGTCACTCCCAGTACCCACCTCTTTCTTTTGACATGGTCTCATTTTGAAGCCCTTTAGCTTGAATGTCAATAATAATAGCTGAGGTTGATCTTGAACTCCGATCCTCCAGCTCCATCTCCCAAGTGGATGACAGGCATATACACCATGCCTCATTTTTTTTTTTTTTTTTTTTTGGTTTTCGAGACAGGTTTCTCTGTGTAGCTCGGGCTGTCCTGGAACTCACTCTGTAGACCAGGCTGGCCTCGAACTCAGAAATCCACCTGTCTCTGCCTCCCAAGTGCTGGATTAAGGAGTGCGCCACACCGCCCGCTCCAGCCTCATTTTTATACTTGTATTTCTTACCCAGCCTTGGTGCTCAGCACTTTTCACTTGCAGGACCCCCATAGGAGCCAGGAACCTCTAGGTTTGCCCAGCTAAATGAACCTACCTCAAGGAGAAAATTCGAGGCTCTAAATTCTGTTACCTTTTTTTCCCCCCAGAGAAGGCAAAAGAATATATAAGAATGGAAACCACAGGCTGTGTGGCAGACAATCTTCTGAAATCCTAAGGTTGCCAGCCTCCAAAAACCCCTTAGTTGGGTTTGTCACTGAGACAGAAATAATCGATTCACAGTAGCATTTAATTGAAAGAAATGCATACATTTCAATGGAAAAAAATGTTGTCTGTGGATGGAAGTCAGAAACTGGTATAAAAACAGCTTGTGTTACAAAGGGTGGGGACAGAGGCCCCTCTCCCATTCCCCCATCTTTTTAATTTGAGGGTAGAGTAGAGGAACAGTAGCCCTCTCCTCTGCCCTTGAGTCTTGCTTCCCCAGATCTAAGGTGACCTTTCCCTAAGGGACCATGAGTCCCTAAATTCCCTAGTACAGCCTGGAACAGAAAGCTTAGAGCCACCAGGAATACAGATGTCAAACTATGGAAATGGTCTTATTAACTAAACCCCTACAGCTTGGTATGGGGGTAGATAGGCAGCAATTCAGGGCATTCCAAACCCTTCCTTCACCCAACAACCCTTAGAAAGAGGCTTCAGCCTGACAGTCTGATTATTTTAAAGAGGTCCAGGGTACATCCGTCATCTCTCTCTCATAATGGTCAGCTGTAAACACACTTTAAAAGAGAAAAACAAAAAAGGGATTTAGGGTTGACAATGGGAAACCGCTTAGCTCTGGGCTCACTGGCAGACGCCTTGGGAGAGACACTAACGGTCAGTGTTTTCCATCCTCCCCCCCCCCCCCCCCCCCCGTTAAGATTTAAGATTCTTTTTCTCCTTGCTCACCGTGGGGAGATCTTCATTAAAAAGCTAAAGACGGTGGAAGGCCTTACATGTGGAATGGATGAGCATCCCCTCCCTGGCCCCAGCTTCACATTGCATCTCCATCCTGTTGTGTTGTCCTGGGGAGAATTTCAAGGGGGTGGTGGAAAAAATACTGAAGAAATCAGAATCATTTTCTTCCCCGGTACTGGTACTGGTACTGTGGATTGAATCAGGGTTATTATGTGTACCAGGCAAGTGCTCCACCACAGGAGCCATCGCCCCAGCCCTCAGAAACCCCTGAGAAGAAACTGGGTGTTTAGGGAAAGGGAGGTTAGGATGGGTTTCCTCCCAGGAAGCCTGAATTTGGGCATGTCTCCTCCTGTGTGGTCTTGCTCCCTAGTCTCTTGGACAGACAACCCCATCAAGCCATCAAGCCAGGGACTGGAGGTTGTGTTCCTTAGATTCCTATAAGCCACCCCAGAATATGACTAAAAGAACAGGCTTTCCTAGCTGTAGAGCAAGCCTCAAACCCAAACCCAGCTGCTACACTTACTAAATCCACTTCCACCCATGAAACCAAAGGATTCCAACTGTCTATTAACAAAAGGAGTGGGGGGGCATGGGAAGAGACAAAGGTGGCGGAGAAGAGAATAGAAAGGAAAGTTCCAGAAAACAGAGTAGAAATTAATCTAATTGCCTGTTTTCCTCTGCCATAAAAATCACAGAGGAAATCAGATCTCTCATGTACATTTGTATAAAAAACAGTCAGAATCTGAGCTCACCAAAACCCATTGTGTCTCCAGCACAGTCTCCTAATTGAGAGAAATTGAATGTACCAGGAGACCAGGCATCCACGGAGCCAGGTTTTTCCCCCCTAGGGCGTTTGCTACAGAGCCAGAGAGAATAAACATGGTTGGAAGCACAGGCTAATCGGCAGGCTTGAGGAGAAGGGGACCTTCTGGAAGCCCAGGGGAGAGTGGAGGCAGGGGCTAGGAGAGGGGAGATGCCTCCTTCCATCCTGCATTAGATTGTAACGGCATATCTTTCATAAACAGCCGAGTGTTTTCTCAGCTTCTCACCTGACATGCTTTTTGTTGTTTAATTTCAGCTGTGACAGATGACGCTAACCGAACACCAGCGTTACAAGCACAAGAGAACTGTGGGTTGGGTGAATGGAGGGATGGAGGGAGCCTTTCTAAGAACCGGAACAGTGCTGTGATATGTAGGTAAAGGCTGTTACACAAACCCTGGGCAAGAAGGAACCACAGAATCTGGCCCTCAGAGCCAAGCATCACCTCTTCCTCTGGACTCTCCTGGGCACATTGATTCATTGCACCTGCTAAAAACACACCATGGAGACGTGTGTTAGCAGTGGCACTAGAAGAGAGTGAGAGGAGTCAGCTTTATCCCAGCCAAAGGAAAATAAATCTGTTAGTTCTCATTGTCAGCTTAGTTCATTCATTTGTATGTCAGGGCTTTTTTTTTTTTTTTTTTTTTTTTTTTTTTTTTTTTTTAAAGAAAATCTATTTGCTATGTGTAAGGACACTTTCACAGTCTCTGTGGAAAGCTTATTGCACATAGTCCTTAAGACAAAGAAGCAGGGGAAGGAAGCTTCAAGAAATTTCAAGGGGAAGGCAAGTAGATCATAGCTATAGCTCAGTGGATACAGCACTAGAGTGCCCTGAGGGAGGGAGGCATCAAGTTCCAGCCCCAGCACTGGGTGTGGGTAGAGGCAAGAAGATTGCTTCTGCCTTAAAAAAAAAAAAAAAAAAAAAAAAAAAAATACAGTTAACCAAGAATGAGCTATTTGCTACAAAAGTTATTTCTTTTGTTGGCAATATACTGTCAGGGACATCACTATATAAACTGTATCTATACAAAAAGTTACTATACAAAATGTATCACTTGGAAGAATAGGCATGTGAGAGCACAGGGGAGAGCCTAACTTTTCTTGTTTTTTTTTGTTTTGTTTTTTTGTTTTTGTTTTTCGAGACAGAGTTTCTCTGTATAGCCTTGGCTGTCCTAGAACTCACTCTGTAGACCAGGCTGGCCTAGAACTCAGAAATTCACCTGCCTCTGCCTCCCAAGTGCTGGGATTAAAGGCATGTGCCACCACTGCCGGGCGAGCCTAACTTTTCTTGATGGAAACAATCTACCTTGACTGACCTGACTAGGGTTTTTGTTTTTGCTTTTGTTTTTGTTTTGTGATTTTTTGTCTTTTATTTTTTTGCACCAAAACCCAACATATTTGTAGATATAGTATTGTCTCCACTGTTCTACCTCAGACACAGAACATGAAAGACTCCAAAACATATTTGCTGAAAGAAATAATTGGTCACATGCAGCTGTAAGATTCAATGGATTCTAAAGGCAATGCTCTAGGAATTAAAAAAAAAAAAAGCATAATTGCATACTGTCACATATCTGTCACTAGGACTCCTGGCATACAAATGTGCATGCTTTTTCTCCAAGTCTTGTCTCTTGATCTGACAGACTCCTGCCTGCTCTATCTGATATTTTTTAGGGTCGTCTTTGCCTGCGGCAGCCCACACCATCAACAAAGGTTGGAACTGAGTTGTGCCTTCCTTCCCCTGGACCAGATAGAACAGTGAGTATAGAGATTTTCTTTGGGCTTCAGGGAAAACAAAATGTACAGAAAACACCAGAAACAGGGTAGCTGAGTGTTCTCAGTTCACAAATGTGTAATTCTTTCTCCAGACTCTTGAGGCTAAGTCTTCTGTCCCTGTGTACAAGGGTGGCAGGATCCTGTGCCACCACCCTCTCATGCATTCTTCACTTAATATTCCATGGGCTTAAGGAAGGGCACCAGAGAACTCAGATTCAAACCCTATCTCCCCAGCAGGAGGGAAGCAGAGATAGAAGGGTAGCTACAGTCAGACAGTAGACCAAGCCAGCTTGGTCTACAAAGTGAGTTCCATTCCAGCCATGGGGTAACTAGTGAAACTGTACATCAAAAGCAGCAAAACAATCAACAACTAAATAACCTACTAAAAAAAAATCCCTAATAAAGCATATAATATTAACCACAGCTGTTTTACATATATGCATGTATATTTTTGGGAGCAGTGCTGAGGACCTAACCCAGGGCCTCAGAAATCTCAGGCTATACTCTAACCTCATTGTTTACTGTAATTTATAGTGAGTAAATTACAAGAAATATTGACAATAGTTAAAGAACTTAAACCTGCCACCCAAACAATGTATTGACTCAGTTTTAGTCCTTCCTTCCCAAACACTGTGTTCTAAGAATACTTTCTGCTAATTAGACTTTATGTCTAGCTGGTTTTTCCTTAAAATTATTTTTATATTTTCTTTTTTTTTTTTTTTTTTTTTTTTTTTTTTTTGGTTTTTTTCGAGACAGGGTTTCTCTGTGTAGTCCGGGCTGTCCTGGAACTCGCTCGGTAGACCAGGCTGGCCTCGAACTCAGAAATCCGCCTGCCTCTGCCTCCCAAGTGCTGGGATTAAAGGCGTGCGCCACCACCGCCCGGCTTATTTTTATATTTTAATAATATATTTTACTAATTCTTCAAGAATTTCATACAACATATTTTGATCAGATTCATCTCCCTACATTTTGGAGGGTGGGGGTGGGAGTGGGGGGTTGAGATAGGGTTTCTCTGTGTTGCTATTCTGGAATTTGCTTTGTAGACCAGATTGGCCTTGAACTCTCAGAGATCTGTGCTGGGATTAAAGGTGTGTATCATCATGCTGGCTCACCTCCCTACTTTGTGTATGTGTATATGTGTGTATGCATGGGTGTGTGGGTGTGTGGGTATGTGTGTGAAACTGTGTCTAGAAAAGAAATGCACGCAATGCATACTCAGTATACAAACTGTTAACATCTTTGTAATACTTTATATTTTTTTGCTAATGTCTTTATTGAGCTATAATTTACACCATATATATTGTTTTGTGTGAAACTTCTTATTGCATTCATTCATCATTCATTCATTCATTCATTCGTTGAGACAGGGTTTCTTTGTGTAGCCTTGGCTGGCTGTTGTGGTACTAGCTCTGTAGCCCAGGCTCACCATGAACTCACAGAGATCTGCCTGCCTCTGCTTCCCAAGCACTAAGATTAAAGGGGTGCATCAGCACCACCTGGCACATTGACTTACGTTTGTCTTTGTGGTTGGGGTTGGCATGCATGTGAGTATGTGGAAGTCAGTAGATAATTTGTAGGAGGTTTGTGCTCACCTTCTGCCACGCGAGTCCTGGAAATCAAGCTCACCTGCTGGGCCATCTTGCTGCCCCATTTATTTTACATTATTATTAGTTATAGTAATCGTAGTAGATGTAGCAGCAGTAGCAGCAGCAGTCGCAGCAGTAACAGTAGTAGTAGCAGCACTTTATGACAGGGTCTTATGTAGCCTAGGCTGGTCTCAAACTTGCTACATAGCAGAGAATGACCTTGACAGTTTGGATTATCAGCAGACTCTAATACATCTAACTTATTTTATAAAAATTCTAGACAGGATGATTATCATTCTAGACAGAAAAGGTGCAAAACATAACAGAGAGAGTTTCTGGTTTGTCTTCCCTCCCCCCGCACTGCCATCGTACGCAACTGAGGTACATTTATCAAAACTAAGATGCTCACAGTGACGCGTTGCAGTCCAGCCAAACGCTGGGCTTTATTTAGCTGTCGCCACTTTTTTATTTAGGTCCCTTTTCTATGCTGGGATCCCGTCCAGGAAGGGCAGTTGAGTTCTGTCTTAGTCACTTGTAAGGAGGTCTGACTGCGTCTATGGTGGTTTACCTTTGAGCAGCTGACTTTTTTTTTTTTTTTAAGGTCCAATTTCAGGCATCCTTAAAGTCTTCACCTCATTAATACAGTGGAATTAAAACAGACTGCACGGTGGCTGGCTTCTTTGCTTGTTCCTGCAAAAGCAGACAAGCTTTCTGGACTCAGCTGTAAGGAACTTGAGAGTCTGGTGTTGTGTGTGATACGGAATCCCATCATCTCTGGGGTCCTTAGCTGTGAGTCTCCTGCTGGACTAACCTGGAGCAGAGTCAGATCTCAGTCTTCTGGAAAAGGTCAAGGTTTGCAGCTAGATCCAGAGTCCAGAAGTTGTACTATGTGTCTACTTCCATGTACACTCCTAGGATATGGAGACATCAGTATAAGCTAATGTTTCATAAAGAATCATGACCGGGGCGTCAGGGGGTTGACCCTTTTGTTCAGAGGCACAACCACTGAGAAGTTCTTCATGCTACAGTAAATAACCTCCTTATCCATGATCACATACACACACACACCACAACAACACACACACACACACACACACACACCAGCATAAAAGCAGGAAGGGAGGGGGCAGGGAAATGGGTAAGGGTGCTTGATGCGGTGTCTGACAACCCAAGCTTGATCTCCATCATTTGCCCAGTGAAAAGAGAGAATCAACTCCCATGGGTTGTGCTCCAACCTCTCTCACCATGACACTCATAAGCACACACAATAAACAAACAAACATTACAAACTAGGAGGGCTTGCTGGGAGATAGGAGTCTCAGTGGGACAGGGATGTGAGCGAGTAATGCAGGTGAATATGAGTGAAATCCATGCATACATGAGCAGTGAGCACCCCGCTGAGCCCCGTGTGCACATTGCTATACAACAGGTGCCTTTACAAGCTAGTGTGCCTAATTGGCCTCAGGTCTACTTATTCATGTTTGCTTGAGTTGGTCTCACCTTGTTCAGAAATATAGGCATAGCTGCACTGTAATGGATTATGATTTTGATTGGCTTATTGTTTTTAATGAACAGAACAGAAAAATGTCAGAATGCTTTTCACAGGTGTCCTCCTCTGCAACTTCTTTCTTGTTTACTTTTATTTTTAGATTGTTTCATTTTGTTTTTCAAGACAGGATTTCTCTGTGTCTCTTTGGCTGTCCTAGAGAACATACACACACACTCTCTCTCTCTCTTTCTCTCACTCTCCCCCCCCCCCGTGCTGTGTTGTGTGTGTGTGTTGTGTGTGTGTGTGTGTCTGTGTGTCTGTGTGTTCTTTTGAGACAAAGGCTCCTATATATCTACATCCATGATAGCCTGGAACTCACTATGTATACCTGAGACTGTCCTCAAACTTGTCTCAATCCCCCTGCCTCAACCTTTCCACAAGCTAGAATGACAGGCATATGCCACCACACCTTGTTTATGTGAAACTTTCACTTTAAGATGGTGAGCTCTGGGCCTGAGGGAACGTGTCCACCTCTTGAGCTCTTATCACTGGCCCTGGCCTAACACAGCTATGAGATTCTGAACTAGCACTTAGAGGTGCAGTGACCTGTTTCCTGTTTCTAAAAAACTGAGGGATTCTGGGAGGGGAGGATGGAGATATCGGAAATTATCTACTCCATCTCCATTCCTGTCAAGGTCCAGGTGCAGAAACACAAGCTCAGAGAGGAGTGGGACTTGCTCAAGGTCACACAGCAAAGCTGGGACTTTGGAATGAGGAATCTAAGGCTCCCTTTTTGTCTCCCCTGTGAAAGTCCTTGGGGCTTAGGGGAACCACTCAGGAGGCCCACAGCCCAGGGACATGACTGTGGAATGTGTTGGAGAAGTAAGACGCCTTCGTCTGCAGGCCCGACAAGCCAACAGGCCTACGTGTGGCAAGAAGGGGCTACGGTTATCTGCCACCCGCCTCTGTTTCGTTTGGTCTGTCAAGTCCGACAGCAAAGTGCCCCAAACGTGTGAGGCTTGATAAAGGTGGAAGAGACAAGGGTGGGCATGCCAGGACATCAGGGACCAGAGCCTGAGAGATGTTGCAGAGCCTCTGTCCCTCCGGAAGCCCCTCCCTGGGGCTCTGGTGGAGACTCCCCCACGTCTAGGAGACTGAGTCCTCTCCATCATAATTCACAGCAGATACACTCAGCAGATACACTCAGATACAAAATTAACTTGTGTGTTAATTTTTTAAAATTAATTTTACAAAACTAAAAAAAAAAATTCTTACAGGTGTTAAGTGTTGTGTTAAAAAAAAAAAACGTATCCCTCATTCCCCCATCATCCCTCCTTGCCCTTCCCTTCCTTGCTCCACCCCTTGCCCCGCCCCGCCCCTGTCGGGTCTTCCTGCATAGTTTCTCTTCTTTCATTTAATCTTTACATGTGTGTTTTTTATGTGATGATATAAAACAAAGAATCACAACTGGGAGAAAACATATTTGTCTTGGTTTGGTTTGGTTTTTTGAGGCGGGGGTTTCTCTGTGTAGCCCTGACTGTCCAGGAACTCACTCTAGACCAGGCTGGCCTCGAACTTCCCTTAATGCTGATATTAAAGGCATGTGCTGCCACCACCACCGGGCCTCCTTTTTTTTTTTTTTTTTTTTTTTTCGAGACAGGGTTTCTCTGTGTAGCCCTGGCTGTCCTGGAACTCACTCTGTAGACCAGGCTGGCCTCGAACTCAGAAATCCGCCTGTCTCTGCCTCCCAAGTGCTGGGATTAAAGGCGTGCGCCACCACCGCCCGAAGCGGGCCTCTTTTTAAAAACTTTTATTTAAGGTTTGTGTGTGGGCGGGCGGTGGTGGCGTCACGCCTTTAATCCCAGCACTTGGGAGGCAGAGGCAGGCGGATTTCTGAGTTCGAGGCCAGCCTGGTCTACAGAGTGAGTTCCAGGACAGCCCGGGCTACAAAGAGAAACCCTGTCTCGAAAAAACCAAAAAAAAAAAAAAAAAACCCAAAAAAAGGTTTGTGTGTGTGCGCGCGCCATAGAGCTAAAGAGCCTGTGTGGGTTCTAGGTACCGAATTCAGATCTTCATGCTTGACAGTGACAGCTGCGCCATTAGCTGCTGAGCTGTCTGTCCAGCCCAGCCTGTCCAGCCCATATTTGTCCTTCTGTGATGCTTCCATGTGCTTAATATACTTACTTGTCTCCAGCCGCGTCCCTTTTCCCAAGGACAACACGACTTCATTTTTCATTACTGGCTGTATGTATACACCACATTTTCCCTATCTGTTCCTCCGCTGATGGACGCCTAGCTTGGCTCCACAGCTTAGCTCTTGTGAACAATGCTTAATAAACACAACAGTGCAGGAACCCAAAAGGAATTGGTGCACCCGATTTCACATTATACTATGAAGTCACAGTGACAAAAGCACCACGGTATAGTCACACCAAAAAAAAAGGCACATAGGTCAAGGGAATGGAACAAAAAATAGACCCGAGTAGTTACAGCCACCAGAATCTTGACAAAGATGCCAAAAATATACACTGGAGAAAAGATAGCCTCTTTAACAAATAACTCTGGGGAAACTGGGTGTCCAAACGTGGAAGAGTGAGAATGGACCCTTATCTCTCTCTCTCTGTAGGAAAATCAACTCCAAATGGACCATGGGCTTTTTTCCCCTTGAGAATGGTTCTTAAAAGCCTTAGACTCATAGCATCATAGACAAGGCACCACCATGCCTATGATACCTACCATGTCCAGCTAGATCTTTATTATTTTCATATTTTATTACACTTATGTGTCTCATGGAGTAGAGGTGTGTGGAGATTAGAGGACAACTAGAGAGAGTAGATTGTTTCCTTTCCACCATGTAGGAGTTAGCAGCAAATACTCTTACCCACCTCCACCAGCTAGATTTTGTAGAAGTCCATCATGTTGTTCTTCTGAGTCTCCTCCCTCTTTCTCCTCCCTCCTCCTCCTCCTTATTCTTCACCACCATCACTCTGTGGTACTGGAAATGGCATTCAGGACTTCCAAATGATATGCAAGCACTTCAGCATAGCACTACATCCCGGCTGTCTATTAGTTTCCATATAGAAAGCAATACAGAATTTGGGGAATGAAACACGACACTTACACTCCTGCCTCCAGAATGGGATCACAGCCTTCCCTCCTTCCTTTGCTTTCTCACTTAGTAACGGGTCAGGATGGGTGATAATGGGTCGTAATTACTTCATATGACCTGGGCATCCGATGAAGACACAGTTATTGGTTGTTCTGAGTTAGAGTTTTTTTGTTTGTTTGGTGTGACTTATGACATCATGTGTGTGTTTCTCTTTTACTTTTTTTCCCCCTCTCCTGTGTATGAGTGGGTGAACATGCACATGTATGTGGAGGTCAGGGGCTGACATTGGGTGCCTCCTCCTCCTCTTCCTCCTCCTCCTCCCTCTTCTCTCTCTGTGTGTGCCCTTGTGTTGAGTGTGTGTGTGCACATTTGCACAAGTGCTCACAAAGGGCAGGAGGGGCATCAGGCCCCCTGGAGCTTGAGCTCCTGATGACTTTGACCTGAGGACATGGATTCTGGAAACCATACTCTGGTCTCTGCGAGAACAACAAATGCTCTCGGCCCTGAGCCATCTACAACCCACTGATATCATTTTCTTTTTTTTTTTTTTTATTTCAGACAGGGATCCTCTTGAGTGGCTACTGGAACTATTTCTCCTCAACTCAGAAATGCGCCTTGCGCCCATGCGGATAAGCTGCACCACGCTGGCACTGTATCATTCATAGCTGCTTTAATACCTATTCATTTTAAATTAACTATCTGTTTCCACAACCCAAGGGCTGGCAAAACTCACAACACTGTAAATCAAGACTTGCTGTTTTTATTTTTTTTTATGCTTTTTGTAACAGAGCGAAGATACAACTTCCTTATGTTTCAGTTTTCACAGCTCTTGTGCTTGGCTGACCTCAATCTCATTATGTAGATGAGGCTAGCCTGAAGTTTGTAGAGACCTTCTGTCTGTCTCCTAAGTGATGGGTTACATGCATGTATCACCATACCCCACCACACAACATATTTTTGAATGGATAAATCCTAATTCAATCAACTGATGTCCCATTTATAGAAAATTTTTATAATAATTATTAGTTTTTTTTAAAAAGCCCTATTATATATGCATATATATAATACACATGGACTCACACATTTATTGGTTTTTTTTTTTTTTTTTGTTTTTTTTTTTTTGGTTTTTCGAGACAGGGTTTCTCTGTGTAGCCTTGGCTGTCCTGGAACTCACTCTGTAGACCAGGCTGGCCTCAAACTCAGAAATCCGCCTGCCTCTGCCTCCCAAGTGCTGGGATTAAAGGCGTGCGCCACCACCGCCCGGCTTTTTTTTTTTGTTTTTTTTTGTTTTTGAGGCAAGGTCTCTCTATGTAGCCCTGCCTATCCTATAGTTTTCTATATAGATCAGGCTGGCCTTGAAATTGCAGAGATCCTCTGGCCTCTGTTTCCTGAGTGCTGGGATTAAAGGTGTGTACCACCACACCAGCTTGCCTATGCATTTTCTTTAGGATAGATTTTCTTCTTGTGACTGGGCACAGACATAAGGATGCATGCCTGCAATCCCAGCATTTGGGATTACAGGCAGAAGGATCAGAAATCCAAAGTCATCCTCAGATACACTGAATTCCAGGCCATCGTGGGCTATATATGAGAGAGAGAGCCTCCTTCAGGGGAAAACAAAAGCAGCATACTTTCTCCTTAGGTGACAGAGCAAGCTGGTGGCTAGGACCTTCTAATAGTCAAATATCAAGACACCAAAATACCTTCTCTAGGGCTGAGGAAGTCAGACTGTAGGCAGACCACCAGCACCAGTCAGTAGCTGTACTCGTCTTCTCCTTGGTCCTCTTCCTTCTCCTTTTCCCCTTTATCCTCACGCTCCTCTCCTTCTTTCTCTTCTCCCACTTCTTCTCCTGTCATTGTTTTCTTTCTCCTCTTCCTTATCTTCTTCCTCCTCCTCCCCACCCCACCCCTTTCTCAGACAGGGTTTCTCTGTGTAGCCCCGGCTACCCTGGGAACTTGCTCTGTAGACCAGGCTGGTCTTCAACTCCCTTGGATAGATCTGCCTGCCTCTGCCTCTGCCCACCCCAAGGGATGGGACTAAAGATGTGCACTGCAACAGCCGACACCTCAGCTCTTCTTTTAGACGTGCTCTTTCTACTTAGTCCAGGGTGATCTGGAACTTACTCTTTACTTCAGGCTAGCCTTGAACTTCTGATCCTCCTGCCTCAGCTTCGTGAGTACTGGGTTTGTAGGCCTGCCTCACTGGTTTTCTCTTTCAGTTGGGTTGGATTCTTAATGCCTAAAGTCCTCAGAGGGGAAGCAGCTCTGGATGCAAATGGGTGTGCCTGACACTTCCACGCTTACCCTACCCGACACTCCTGGCTCAAAAATAATTTCATTTCTAACCTATGGTTCACGGGTGGTAAATCACTGTTCTGTATTTTTAACTCTATAAACATCTTGAAAATACTTCCTGTTTCTGACTATTCTCAAATGCTTATTTTTTAAAATAAAATTTAAATTATTTTTAGAAGCATTTTTGTTACATGTACATATGTTTATGTATGTACGCCATTGCTCATGAATGGAGATTAGAAAATTACTTTTAGGAGCTGGAGAAATCAAACCCAGGTCGTCAGTCTTGGTGGTAGGTGGTAGTCTTTACCCCGTGGCCAGCTCTTTGGTTCCAATTTTTAAAATTTGTTTTGTTTTGGTTTTGTTTGTTTGGTTTGGGGATGGGGAGGACAGATTTATTTTTATTTTGTCTTTTTAGATTCTTTTTCATTTTATTTTATATATGTGAATGTTTTGCCTGCAGGAGGCTAGAGGAGGGCATTGGATCCCTAAAACGGGAGTTACAGGGTGGTTGTAAACCACCATGTGGGCTCTAGCAATTGAACTTGGGTCCTCTGTGAGAGGAGCAAGTATTCTTTGTTTTTTGTTGTTGTTGTTGTTTTTATATATATATATTTTTTGTTTTATTTTGCTTTTTGTTTTTTGTGGGGGTTGGTTGGTTGCTTGATTGGTTTGAGGCAGAATTTCTCTGTGTAGCCCCTGGCTGTCCTGGAACTCACTCTGTAGACTAGGCTGACCTCAAATTTAAAGATCTACCAGCTGGGCGGTGGTGGTGCACGCCTTTAATCCTAGCACTTGGGAGGCAGAGGCAGGCGGATTTCTGAGTTCGAGGCCAGCCTGGTCTACAGAGTGAGTTCCAGGACAGCCAGGGCTACACAGAGAAACCCTGTCTCGAAAAAAAAAAAAAAAATCTACCTATGTCTGCCTCCCAAGTGCTGGGAATAAAGGTGTAAGATTTATTTTTATTTTTCAATTATGTGTATCAGCGTCTGAGTTTGGCTCAGAAGCCAGGAAAGGGAGGTGGATCCCTGGAGCTGGAGTTAAAAGCCATTGTAAGCCGCTGCTGGGAACCTAACTAAGGTCCTCGGCAAAAGCAGTATATGTTCTTAACCTCAGAGGCGTCTCTCTAGCCCCCAAACTTTAAATTTTTACTATGTGAAAAAGAATTTCTTTTCTTGTCATCCACAGCTCTTCCGGCCCATTAAAAGCCACTCAGAGTGTGTTTTTTATGAGTGAAAAAAAGCTAGGCATTTTCATTTGAGAAAAGGTCTTGGGCTGGAGAGATGGCTCAGTGGTTAAGAGCACTGACTGCTCTTCCAGAGGTCCTGAGTTCAAATCCCAGCAACCACATGGCAGCTCACAAAATCTGTAATGGGATCCACTGCCTTCTTCTGGTGTGTCTGAAGACAGCTACACTGTATTCATATACATAAATAAAATCTTTGAATCTTTGAGAGAGAGAGAGAGAGAGAGAGAGAGAGAGAGAGAGAGAGAGAGAATCTTATATAGTCTGAGCTGGCCTCAAACCTCTATATACCTGAAGATAACCCACCGGGCCATACCCCTAGCCCAAGGGCTATCTGCTTTGCAAAAGTGATTTAGTGAAGCTGTACCTCACCTTGGCATGTGACATCTCACCATGTCACCCTCTTGGTTGACAAATCTGTCTTCATATCCTGTTACATGAGGGATAAGAGTCACCCTCAGTTTTAGTACTTTCACTGAGCAGAAAGCAGGGGCTGTCTGAGAGGACTATTTTCTTTGTGGGCTTGCTTATTCTGTTTTTCCACTTTCCTAAACCCAGCAGAGCCTCCTCTGCTAATTAACAGTCTGTTTTTCTCAGGTGCTGATATCCGCCCCATAATGTCAGAGCTGAAGGACAGTCTGTAACGGTGGCCTTTTCTAGACCTGCCCCCTTCTCCGCTTTCCTGTAAAGGTTGGGTAACTGGACTGACAGCACACAGCTGCCTCTTGCCTCCCAGGGCTGCTGCAGGTGACTGGTCTCAGGTATTATCCTGTCCCCCATGGGTGGCCTGGGGTGGATGACTGGCCACTGTGGATTCACAGGGTCCCCTGGCCTCCCAGCAAGGCAAGTCCTGCAGGCAGTTCATGCTCACAGTTCCCCAGGGATCAACTTCCGGAAACATCTTTTGGCCTCTTGCCCTCTGTGATCCCGCTTCCTGTCCCCACCTAGCCTGACAGTTTCTCAATAAAGGAATTGCACAAGAATCACTGTCTCAAGCTTCACTTCCAGTTAACCTATTGTCACCCAGGTAGGAATGTGACCCAAGGCTCATCTCCCAAGACGCGAGTCAAGGACAGGAAAGAATAGAAGTTGGAACTTGCTGTTCCAGAGGGGCTGTCTATCGAGGCAGCCCATCATTTCATTACTGCCCTCTGGATTCCCAAGCATCCCACAATAGATAAAATACACATGGAATGAATAAACATATAGCTTTGGGGGCCTGGGGAAGTAGCCTGGTTGGTAGGAGGTTTAACATGTGCTGCTGATCTCTGGGCCTGAGCACTGCATAAAAGGAAGCAAGAAGATCTGGGGCTAGAGATGCACCGACCATGCCAGCCTAGAGCCAGGATGCCCAGGCTTTTCACACCATAGGTTTCCTTGGGATTCTCTGAGCATCTCACATTCTTCTTTCAATAGAGACCCCACTTCTTCCTCCCCTTCCTCCTCTGTCTCCCTCTTCTTTCCCCCCCTTCCCCTTCCTCCTTCTTATTCTTCTTCAGTTGCTAAGGATCAAAGCCAGGGTCTTGTCACACTAGGTATACACTCTACAATGAAGCTACATACCCATACCTTGGGTTTTTTGTTTGTTTGGTTGTTTTGTTTTTGTTTTGAGGGAGGGTTTCTCTATGTACAACTCTGGCTGTCCTGGAATAAACTCTCTCTGTAGACCAGGCTGGCCTTGAACTCATAGAAGTTGTTGGGGTTTTTGTTTGGTTAGTTTCTTTGGGTTTGTTTGTTTGTTTATTTGTTTACAGACAGCCTTTATTATACAACCCAAGTTGGAATACAATTTACAACCCTCCTGCCTCTGCCTCCTGAGTGCACACCACACCAGCTTTGGCAATGCCCTTTCTTGCTAACATTTGAAACTATCTGACTTCCTATCCCTGCCAGGAACTCAAGAGACAAGGCACTTAAATGCAATGTCTCAGTGTTGCAGTCAGCCAGGCACCAAGTGCCATTTCTCAGATTCCAGAGTAAACTGAGGCTCAGATAGCTTTCCAAAGGAAGGAACAGCCAGGAGCAGGTACTACCAGGGGCTGGGTTCCCCTCACCCCTCAAGACAGTTCTGTGTAGTCCTGGCCGCCCTGGAACTTACACTGTAAATCAGGCTGGTCTCAAACTCAGAGGTCTGTCTGCCTCTGCCTCCTTAGTGTTGGGATTAAAGGCGTTTATCACCACCTCCCTGCTGGGACTTTGAGATCTGTTGTGTCTAGCCCCTTAACCATGGGATTAGAGACAGGGTGCTCATATATCTCAAGTGGGCCTCAAACACTGGTCATAGCCAAGGATGACACGAACCTAATTCTGTCTCTACCTCCTAAGGGCTAGGATGACAAGCACGATCCACTGCACCCAGTTTATACAGTGCTATGAGTGGAGCCCGGGGCTTTGTGTATGCTAGGCAAGCACTGGTATCTGGCTGGCCGCAAACCATGTTTTATCTATGACATATCTGTTCCCACGTGCTGTGACTTTAGCTCTTGCCAGTCTCTTCTCTGTGTTAGGTTCACACTCTAACCTTTGAGAGGCTCAGCGCTGCTCTCCAGGCAAAATGTTTCCTGGCAGGCTGGGCACTTGAGTGTTGGAGTTTGGAATCAGATTCCATCACTTGCAACAGGTATCAATTGGTCAGGTGTCCTATGCTTCCTAGGCCTTCTTCTTTTCCTTTCCTTTCTTTTCTTTCCTTTTCTTTCCCTTTCTTTCTCTCTTTCTCTCTTCCTTCCTTTCCTTCCTTCCTTCCTTCCTTCCTTCCTTCCTTTCTTTCTTTCTTTCAAGACAGAGTTTCACTATGTAGCCCTGGCTATTGGAACTAGCTATGCAAACCAGGCTGGCCTCAAGCTCACAGAGATCTGCCTGCCTCTGCCTCCTGAATGCCTGGTCGTGTTTGTTTTTCACCAAGAGATGACAAGAGGATAGAGATGGGAATGTTTAGGAAGCCTGCCGAATGCCGAAGGCCTAAAGAATTGCGAAAAATTGCTTAGCTTGTATTCAGCTCATAATTAACACTCACTACACCACAGATGTTAACATGCCATTATTTTCTACCACGCAGGAGCAACTTGAAACATATTTCAGCCAATGAAAAGGCCTACAGAAGCCCATGGTGATGGGCCCATGAGCCACACTGTCCAGGGTTCTGCAGATGGATCCAGTGTTCATCAGAGTACCCCAAGAGGAAGAGCGGCACTTCCCAGGCCGAGTTCAAATGTGATTGAGGAAAGTGAGCCAGGTGGGACCTAATCAGGCTAGAAGGAAGAGTGTCCTATTGTCAGATCTCATCGGTGTTAACCCCGGGGGCCGGTGTGGCCACCTGGGACTGTGGGCACAGAAGCCACCACTCGCTACACAGGATGAGGAGTCTCAGGGCCAGGCAGGAATGTGAGATTATTGTATCAAATCTCCCACTTTTTAAATGCTTTAATTTAAAACACATGTTCAGTGTGATTGAGCCAAACCGAGCACATCTGTGATGGGATATGGCCTCAGTTTGCAACTCTGGAGGCTTCAGCTGATGTCGTGGGAAACCCAGGGCCGTCTGTTCTTCCCCTCCAGGCAGCAGACTCCATCTCCACAGGTGTGGAAGGGGCTGGTCCCAGGGCCAGTGCTGCCTTCAGGGCTCATTAAGAAAGAAGGCTGTGAGTTCCTGGCTGAGGTCAGTCCTGAGCTGCTGGGGGGGTCAGGGTGAGAAGGACCTACACCCTATTCTGGAAACAGCTAAGATTTGGCATCAACAGTGCCAAACACTCACTCTGTGTATGTGCACATGTGTGTGCGCACATGTGTGCACTGGAAAGGGTTGAGGAGGAGCAATCCTGAGAAAGTTCCCCACAAGAACCCCAACATGACCATATAGTTTTGAGCCTTATTCATTCCCACTTAGAGAAGAGGAAGAATCAAAGGCAAATGCCCTCAGCTCATAGAGGTACTTCCTTATAGATTCATGGCATAGTGAAAACTGTTGGCGCACATCTTCAATCCCAGCACTCAGGATGCAGAGGCAGGCAGATCTCTGAGTTCAAGGCCAGCCTGGTCTACAGAATGAGTTCCAGGACAGCCAGGGCTATACAGAGAAACCCTGTATCAAACAAAAAACAAACAAACAAGCAAACAAACAAACAGAAGAAATAACCTAGGAAATGCTCATCAGTTATAAATAGTAGGAGTCTCTAGGAGGGCACCACCAGTGGACTTCAGGGCCCAGAAGTGGCTAACTCTTGCTGGGACTGCAGGCTTCCATGCTGCTGCTTAGGGAGACTCTAGGCTGAGCTAGCCTGGGCCTAGTGTTCCAAGTTTACCAAGCACCCTGGAGATTTTGCAAGAGGTGTGCCAGACTTTAGCCAGACTTAGCCAGATTTAACTCCAGCCAACTAGCCCATTGCCAACTGGTAGAATCCAAAGACCTACAAAGAAGACACCAGGCTCCAGACTCCCTTGCCTTTGCCTGTCACCAAAGGCTGTCCCAGAACCATCTAGTATGTTTCGGGAACAAGGCTTGAACTCTAGTCCCAGAGTGTGGGGTACCTGAAAGGCACTCAGCAGATAGAGAGGAGGCAGACAGGAACAAGGCAGAGAAACATGGAGAAACAGTGCATGCATGTATTCATCCATTCCTTTACTTGTTGTTAGGAATTTTACTTTAGTGTGGTGATGTGTGTGTGTGTGTTGTGTGGTGTGTGTGTGTGTGTTGTGCATGCTCTCAGTCTGTGCTGGGCCTCAGCATAGGTGCCAAGGTCAGAAGACAACTTATAAGAGACATTGAAAGAGATAGTTCCCAGTTCTCTCCTTCTATCGCAGGCCAGTCCGTGTACCAGAAAGCTCTGAACTGAGCTTATAGGAAGCAAAGGTGATGGCAGTCAGTTTCCAACAGGCTTCGAACCTCAGGCTGTGATGTCAACCTTTATTCCTAGAGCAGTGGGAAGTCAATGACCCATTTAAAGAGGGGACTGTGTATGTATGGAGAGGAGAGAACTCCAGGTGCTCTCAAAGTGCAGGGGTGAGAGGAAGAAGGGAAGTGTGGCAGGGGCTGGCTGTCCTTGAGGGAACAGGAAGGATTCTGTGAGGTAGGGAGTGAGGACTGAGAGGAACAGGCTGGTGGTTACAAAGTGGAGTCATCATTCAGCTTTGGTTTGACGGCACTCAGGGGTCTCATTTCTCAGCGCTCCTGGGCAGGGACCCCTCACCCTGATGATTGGATGAGGAGTCTCACAGCTGTCCAGTACAGATCTGCTCCAAGTCAAACATGGAGGACACCATGGCCAGCAAGACATGGCTTCCCTGGTTGATATTCTAGTGGAAGAGGGACAGTGACGTAAACAGAGACAGCGAGAAAAACAGAACAACAAAGTGACATTAGGGCTGGCAGAGGACAGAGAGGAACTGCCTTTAATATATCATGGCCAGGGATACTTTGTTCACAAGGCTACTTGTTTTCCATTTCGCTTTTGAAAAATATCTGAGGCAAGCATGAGGCCCACACTTTAAACCTCAGCATTTGGTGAGGCAAAGGCAGGCATGTCACTGATAGTTCAAGACCTCCTGATTACATATAGTTTCCTTTCTTGTTTTGCTTTTGTTTTGTTTTTGTTTTTTGTTTTTGTTTTTGTTTTTTGAGACAGGGTTTCACTGTGTAGCCTTGGCTGTCTTGGAACTCGCTCTGTAGACCAGCTGGCCTCGAACTCTGAAATCTGCCTGCCTCTGCCTCTTGACTGCTGGGAACAAAGGATGCACCACCACTACCCTGCATTTATTATTTATTTATTTATTTTTTATTTATTTATTTCAAATGTGCATTGGTGTTTGGCCTACACGCATGTCTATGTGAGAGTGTCAGATGCCCTGGAACTGCAGTTACAGGCAGTTAGGAGTTGCCTTGTGGGTGCTGGGAATTGAACCTGGGTCCTCTGGAAGAGCAGCCAGTACTCTTAACCAGTGAGCAATCTCTCCAGCCCCATGAGTTCTTATTTTAAAAAAAAAAAAAAAATGGGGACAGGGTGGATAGGGCTGTGGCTCAATCAGTAGTGCTTGCTACCAAGCATGAAGCCCTGGGTTTCCACTCCGGCTTTGCATAACCTGTGCATGATCGCACATGCCTGCTACCAGTACTCAGGGATCAGAGTTCAGGCCATGCTCAGCTACATAGAGATTCAGGCCAGTCTGGGCTAGAGATCCTGTCTTAAACAAAACAAAACAAAACAAAAAATCCTTAAACCAGCAAGCTAGCTCGAGGGTTAAGGTGCTTGCCGACTTGAGTTCCATCCCCGCGACCCCCAGCATCCATATGGTGACAGGAGAGAATGAATCTCTGAAAGTTGTTCTCTGATCTCTACATGCAAGCTGTACATGCTACTTACTACAAGCATGCAGTGCTGCCCGCACACCTCCCAACCAATCGATTAATTAACTGAAATCCTTTAAAAGCAAGCCTTATTGTGATAGAGTTGGCTTGTCATGTGAGTTATCTGCTGAACGTCTTCAATCCGGTAGCTTTTAGCAGATATGGTCAAGAAAACATCGACAAGTTTAATTCCAGAACAGACCCCAAGGAACCCCTGCAGCCCCAAGGAGTTGGTCTCCTCAACTGACTCCCCTTTATCTGTAGCACCTGGCAACCATCGGCTCACTCCTGCCCTTAGGCATCTGCCTGTTCCTGGTGTATTCTGAACTGGACTCATGCAACTGTAATGTGGTCTTGGGTGGACTGGCTTCTTTCAAGTAGTGCCTGAAGCTTTGTAAGCATGAATCTTTTGGGCATGTAGCTGGAGGTAAACAGAGTAGCTGGGCAGCTGTTGGGGGTGTGGACCCCCCATAGGTGATGAGCTGCAGACAGAATGACTCCTTCACTCCCGTCTGTACTGGGTCCCCGTGAGGAAAGAAGGAAGGAGGCAATCAGAGTAGAGACAGTGAGGAAGGGTGGGCCAGAGAGGCTTGGACTGCTAGCTAGGGTAACATAGGTGGCCTTTGTCAGTCCGAAGACTGTGCAAACCTTCTTGGGACTCTAGAGCTGGGAGAGTCACCTGGCTCCTCCAGACATGTGAAATTGAAGTGGTATTCTAATGGGATTTTGATGGAAGTTCCAGAGAGAGAGAGAGAGAGAGAGAGAGAGGAGGCGTCCTGGAGGGAGGGAGAGACCACATTACTAGAATTGTCCTGGCTCGATGGGAGTCTCTGGGGGAACACACAGTGGTACAAAGCCACCCCTGGTCCATGGAGAAGAGCCAGCTCTCCCTCAACACTCCTTTGTTTAGGAATGTGAAGGTCCTGTGTCTCCACCGTGACCCCTGGGGTCTAGGTGAGTCCTGGGGTGGAGTTTTACACAGCCAGAGGGGTGACCGAAAGTTTCGAGAGCTGTTCACTGGTCAGTCTGGATTTTTCTTAGCTGTGTCACAGTGGGGGCTGGGAAGCAGTGGGGATTCTGAGGGCTCTCGGTGGCCCCTGAGTGAGAGTCTCAGCTCTCAGGGAGCTTTCGGAGCCCTGCCCTCTAAGGGCCACAGACTCTCCTAGACCATCCCCTCCACTCCAATACTGCAGACCCCTAGGAAATGGCCGAGATCAGGCAAATACTTGAAGGGTGCTGAGACCCAGGAAACACCAGGCAGCAACATGGTCAGACAAGCTACTCTTAACTGAAATGTTTTTTTTTTTCATTGTATAGATATTTTAGTACATATCTTTAAAAAATGAGAAGTTGTCTTTCTCCCACTAAACACAGAAAAAGAACATAAACCTTATTCTATCCTCCAAATGGGAGAGTAGTAGATCACCTAGTTGATTTATTGATTGATTTATTTATATCTTTGTTTTTGTACAGTTTTCAATGTGTATATTCAGGCTATTGGGTTATACAAGGAAATTTTTACACTCCATTTATTTATTTGGTTGGTTGATTGGTTTGGGTTTTCTAGACAGGGTTTCACTGTGTAGCCCTGGCTGTCCTGGAACTCACTCTGTAGACCAGGCTGGCCTTGAACTAGAGATCTTACCTGCCTCTGCCTCCCAAGTGCTGGGATCAAAGGCGTGTACCATCACTGCCCTGCTTCCTGTTTTATTCTTGAGTATGTTTTGTTGATGTTTTCCCCATATGTAGCTCCAATCCTTCAATTTTGACTGAACTTAGATGGCAGTGCTCCCTCCCCTCCCCCTTCCCTGGTGGACACCCAGCTGCCTGTCCCCACCTCTTTAGCAACAGTTTCTGGTCCTGTTTGGTGTGGTATAAAAATGGCTGGCTGCACGAAGTTAATGTGGTCTCTGGACCTTCAGACTCCGGCAGATTCATCTGTACAGGAATGCTTGGCACAGCAGCCTTGGCATCTGTGATGCAAACCAAAGCCTCAGGAAACCCAAAACACACACACACACACACACACACTCTGAGTGGTACCAGAAATCTCTAGACATCATGGGACACACCAGGCTCCTTGTGCTTTCTGAATTTTTTTTCTCTTATATCTTTAAACATGTAACACACTAAAATATATCATAATTTAAATGCTGGCACACTTAAATATGTTAATTAATCCAAACACACTAGCTATTTAAAGATACTGCTATATTTAAATATCTATATATTTACATACTATTAAAATAGTCGATGTCAACTTTGTACCATGTAAAATTGATGCAATCCCCTTACTTTAGGAAGCAAGATCCACAAAAGAGGATTCAATAAGTATGGGGTGTCTGGTACCTCAAGAAGGTTGCAGGGTGGACGGAGGCCTGGATTCGGGTGTAGACAAGGTCTCATAAGGACTTTAGTCTCTCTAACATGGGAAATGCTCACAAAGTGTTTGTTGCTTTAACATTCAGCAAGTACTAAGGTTAAAGGCACGTACACACACTACACATAACACATAGTACATCTATGCACACAGATAACAAATATACATAGACACATACATAGATACAGAAAATATAGACACACATTCAATATATAAATAACAACATACATAATACACAGACACCATAAACATATAAACACATTCATATATATATGCACACATTCATATATACACACACACATACATTCACACATAGATACAACGTACATATATATACACACACACATATACACATAAACACATACATACACACAGAGACACAAAAACCACAGAAATACATAGAAAAACACACAAACATATGGACATTCATACATACATGACAGATACAAAATTACTATTTGTACAGGTGAAGATTATCTCTGGAAAACAGGTGGGGACAGATATTGGGATCTATTTTTAATTTTTTTTTTTTTTTTTTTTTTTTGAGACATGGTTTCTCTGTGTAGCCCAAGCTGTACTGTAGACCAGGCTGGTCTCAAACACAGAGATCCACTTGTGTCTACATTCCAAGAGCTGGGATTAAAGGCGTCTGCCACCACTTCCTGGCTTCCTTTAGTTATTTTTAAAGATTTTATTTCTAATTGTGTGTGTGTGTGTGTGTGTGTGTGTGTGTGTGTGTGTGTGTGCATTTGCTTATGTGAGTGCAGTGCCCATAGGGACCAGAAGGGGGCATTGGATACCCTGGGGCTGGAGTTACAGGAGGTTATGAGACACAGACCTGGGTACCAGGATCTGAACTCATGTTCTCTGGAAGAGCATAAACTGCTATTAACCACTGAGCCATCTCTTCACTTGCTCCCCTATTTTTTTTTAAGACAGGATCTTTTTATAGTATACAGAAATAATAATCTCAGTGTCTATCTGTATTTATGTGCATCTGTGTGTATGATTGTGTGTGTGTGTGTATAACGTGTCTATGTGTGCTATGTGTATCTGTGGGTATAAGTGTGTGTCTATGTGTTTGTGTATGTGTGTCATACCTGAAAGAGTGTACCTACATATTCCATTTGGGATGATGAGCACATCCTGAAGAAGATGGCAGTGATGGCCTTGGGAATGTGTGACTGTGCTTTACACAGCTGGGCTCCATCACATGTCCAACTCTATGTATTTTACCCCAGTTAAAAAAGAACTGCCTGTCTTCCTAGTTCTTTCTATCTCTTTCAATTACTGTGTGTCTATAGCACCTGGCCACACAGTGTGGCTTGTTCTGGGTTCTGCCGGTGTGACTGAGAACTGTCCTTCCCAGCAGAGTAGATTTCCATGACAGCTGCAAGAAGAGGCATCTGTTCGATTTGTCATGATTTGGAAGGCGGAAGTGGGGAGAAGAGATGTACGGAGATTTGGAAGCAGACGTGAGCCCTTTGACCTCAAGGTTGAGCCCCTCCAACATTGTGGGGGCCAGAACCCCAGAGGTTTGGGGAGCTCCCAGCGTTGGGTCTTGCTGCCCCCTTCTTAACCTGGTCCCAGCTAATCTCAGGGCACCAGACCCCAGAAGACAGCAGTAGCGATGCAGTCCACAAGGAGACAGAGCTTCAGGCAAACTTTCCCAGAGCCACATCCATCCCCCTGGGCGGCTGAGTCAGCCCTGTCCCCAGATCCACAAGGCTGCCCTATCCACCAGTTCCTTCTGAATTCCCATGTCCAGTCATGAAGGGTCGTGTGCAATATGGTTCACAGAGACTCTGTGTCATCTCATCTTTTAAAAGGATACAACAAAACACTCATAATGTAAAGGTCATCAGTGTAATGATTTTAACACAATTTAATGGTATCATGCATATTCACAAGCTACCCATCAACTCAGTGCCTGGAATGAGGATCAGAAACTCAGGTCATCCTCAGCGAGTTTGAGGCCAGCCTGGACTGTGTGTGACCCTGTCTCCCACATACAAAAATCTACTAATGTAGCCAGGCACTGGTGGCACACGCCTTTAATCCCAGCACTAGTGAGGCAGAGGCAGGAGTGTCTCTGAGGTCAAGGTCTAGCTAGGTCTACGAGAGAGTCTAGATAGCCAGGCTACGCAAGAAAACTGTCCAGAAAAAACAAAAAAAAAAAAAAAAAAACAAAAAACCAGCTTCTGCTGTCCCCAGTTCCCTACCTCATTTTTTCTAGGAGTCTGAGGAACCAGGTACTTCATGTAAGTGGGCTCTATGGTATTTGTCTTCCGGTTGGTGGCTCGTTCACTTAGCATGTTGTCCTGTACCAGCATGTGTCCACATTCCCTTCATCTGGGGTCTGAGTGATAATCCACCGTGGGCACGTGCTAGGTTTTGTTTGCCCATTCTGTAGTTGACTGCACAAGACTGGCCCATGCACTTTTCATCGTGGGTAGGGAGGTACTTATAAGACTCCACCCCAACCTAAGGACTCTTGGCAGTTAGCAGTGTTGGGGGGGTCACTTCTTCAGTGTTGTAGCTAAGTCACCTATGCTCCCACAGATAATTCCCACCTGTGCTCAGGTAAGAACTAAAAAGGAGGGGCACTTGGTGAGAAGGATTCCAGTGGGAGAGGGAGGGAGAGAGAGGGAAATCAGGGGTGAAAATGACCAAAGTCATATAACTATACAAAGCTGTCAAAAGCTCAAAAATGAAAAACAAAACCAAAAAGCTGTCAGCATGTCATGGTTAATGGCTGCTCTGTGAGCCACTCCTGTGGGTTCATGGTTAGGCACGCAGTCTGTGCCACCAGCTGGACTGAGCTTTGAGTTCCTCTACTCTGTGGACTCACTATGGGATCCTAGGCACATAGGATTCTATGAAGGAGCATTGCTGTCCTTGCTATGGTCACCTTGGGAGTCTCCTCAAAGCCATTGGCACTCAGCTACTGGGTCCCCTCATTCTCAGCAGCCCAGGTGCCCCCATTTCAGAGCTTAGTGCTGTGTCTGTCTCTGTCAGGACTCCCATGCTGAATGATCCAACAGGCTCTTCTCTCCTGGTCCTCAGCAGTGTACATGCAGACCTGCCATTCTGAGAGCTTCATGCACCAAGTCACCTAGGGAGTCCGTGCTTCCAGAGTGTTCCAAACAACATCTGCTCTCAAACCAGGGAGCCCCATCTGCGAGAACATAAAAGGTTTCCGGGAGCAGCTGGTTCCTGCCTTCCTTTATCCCATTCCTGGGTCCGGAGCTCTGGACTAGAGCCAGCACCCTGAACTCTTCCATCTTGCCTTGCATTGGTGTGTTTATAGGCTCAGAGAAGCCCCTGTCCCATGCAGACCTCGCTCCTGTCCTGTAAAGCTAGGGTGGGGAGGTATGTTGAGTAGTGGTCCCAATGCATTCCCACATTCCCTGGGCTCTGAAGTTTCTCTCCTCAACCCTCTCTCTTCCTAGTAGGGTCTTATGTCTCCCAGGTTAGCCTCAAACTCCCTGTAGCTGAGGATAACCTTGAATTTCTGATCCTTCTGCTTCTACCTCCAGAGTGATGGGATGACAGCTAAGTACCTCCACATCCAGCTCTGCCTCTGCTTTATCATCTGGTTCCTTCAGTTGGTGTTCGTTCATCTCTTCTGCCCCTCCCCAACCCATCCACTCTCCATCTTCATCGATGGCTCCTCTGATTTCAACATCTCCTGCTTGCAAGCAAACCTAAGTGAGGAGAACCTCTCTTGTCAGTACCCTCCAGAGCAATGGCTTTCAGTGAGTCCAGGGAAGGGACAGGGGTTGCCTTGAGTATCTAGCCATGCCTGGAGACACTTTTGGCTGTTACAGCTTGGGCAAACAAGAACAGCCCACCCTGCTATCTAGTGCCGTCACTACAGTCACATATCTCCTTATAGGGAGCAGTCTGAGAAATGCGTCAAAGAGCAGATGATTCCGTACTCCGCAGACAGAGGCGTGACCTTAGAGGACAGCCACGTCACCGGGAGACGTGTTCTCTTATCTGTGATCTGACTTGGACTGAAGTACCGTTGTGTCCCATATGACCATCTATGTTCCCAAACATGAAGTAAACATATATGGACATATATGGGGAGGGAGTAGTGGGGAAGCAGCTCAGTTGGTAGAGCATTCACCTGATAGGCAGGAGGTCAATCCCTAGCACAGCATCCGCCCAGTGTGGGCTCCATACCTGTAATCCCTGCACTCTGTAGGTACAGGCAGGAAGATCAGATCAAGGTCATCCCGGTAACCTAGTAAGTTTGAAGCCAGTGTGGGCCACGTGAGACACTATCTCAAAAACAAAACAAAAATAATCAAATCGGCTCAGCTGTTTTTTCTTTCTTTATGTAATAATACCGTAGGTGACATTTGAGACAGTTGAGAGGCCACATCTGAGGGTGGCCCTAAATTGGGATCCCAGAGACACTGTTTTCTAACCTAATGTTTCCACCTTCGTGTTTTTCATCACAAATGGGAGACAGTTAGAGTCTCTGTCTCACTGTACAGCTGAACGCCCTGAGGCTGGATTATGGGCAGGGATGTCATACGCTGTCTGCCAAGCCGGCTCCAGCACTAGCCCAGGACCCACTGAAGCCTCTGACAAATTCATGTTGGGTTGCTTGCTTTATTCAGTTTGGCAAAGGCAGGGAGTGTGGGAGAGAGAATGACAGCAGGCCTGAGGAAGGGTGGCAGAGGGCTGTGCGCTGGCCCCAGGGCTGGGAGGCAGCACTTTGCAGGCGCCTGTACCACTCCCGCTCCAGCCTCTGTATGGCTGGCTTCGCCTGGCTCTCTTTCCCTTGCCTTATCTCCAGACGCCTGTTATCTGCACACCCATCTGCGGACAAATGGCCAGCCGGCTGGCTCCTGGTCACCCTGCCTGGAGGGGAGGGGGTGGTCTTTCAAACTTGTGTCTGGCAATTTGGGCTGGAGCCGAGGTGGGGGGTCTTTCCTCATGGAGGAGGCCAGGCCTAGAGTCACCCCAGGGGCTTTAAACCCAGAACCAGGCTGCATGACATTCCACTGACTCTGTTCAGAGGATAGGCATCCTGTCTCATCCTGTACCCCCACCTCTAGGAGTCACAGAAGGTGTTGTAGGAGAGGCACAGCTGCAACACTCATTCCACTGAGCCCATAGGGAAACTGAGGCTCTGAGACATCTATGCTGATGTAACCCACACAGCCAGGCAGAGGCTTTGCCTCCACAGTGCGGTCTCCAAGCCTCACCTCTCACGGAGGATGCTGGGTAGCAGCCTTCCCTGACCTTGGTGTTTTTAGAGGGTGGCACTGCCCTTCAAGTCCGAACTCCCTGACATCTCAGCCAGACATAGTCGCTCACCCGGTCTTGCTCCCTGTGTCTGAAGTTCTACCCCTGAAGAAATGAGAGAATAAGGACCTCACCTCACAGATGGTGTCTACCTAGGTACAACACTTGGGACAAAATGTGTGCTGTTTACCATCTTTTGTGTGTTTTTAAATTTAATTTTTTGTCACTATTTCTTTAACTTATATTTTTAAAAGATTTACTCGTTTACTCTGTTGCTGTCATTGTTTGAGACAGGATCTCACTATGTAGCCCCGACTGGCCTAGAACTCATTATGTAGACCAGGCAGGTCTTGAACTCACAGAGATTGCCTGCCTCAGTCTTCTGAGTGCTAGGATTAAAGGTATGCATCTCCATGCCCTACCCTATTAACCTAAGTGTGTATGTATGTGTTCACAATTGTACACACATACATGCTCAAAACCTGCCCTGTTACATGGATGCCGGCATCCAAACTCTGGTCCTTATGATTTTGAAGCAAATACTCTTAGTTACTGAGCCATCTCTCCAGTCACCTGTTATTCTTTTTTGAAACAAGGGCTCACTGTGTAGTCCTGATTGTTCTTAAACTCATGATCTCTCTCTCTCTCTCTCTCTCTCTCTCTCTCTCTCTCTCTCTCTCTTTCTCACTTACTATATAGTATATAGCCTAAGATGTCCTGCTGAACTTGCAGCAATCCTCCTGCTTCAGCCTCCCCCAATTGGGAGAATAGGCATGCATTATGGAGCCCAGCTGAAATCTATTTTCTTATTGTGAACAAGTGTCCTGGAGGCTCAAGTGAGGGATTCTGGTCCTCCATGGTCGGGCTGGGACTGGGGTTGGGGGGTGCTGCCAGGTTCACAGGGAAAATGTCCGGCATGGAAGAGCAGGAGTCAAACTGTGCCTTTGTTTATAGAGCCCATGTCTCCCCTGATGGATGCGAGGCAGAAGTCTGTTTGCATGTTTCTCCTGAAATCATGCGTCAAGTTGTGTTTGGAGAACACGTGCCTCTGTCAAACATTCCCTGGTGCTGGGGCCACGGAGTGAGGTGGAATAGAGAAGGTGAGAGGCAAGAAGAAAGAGCAGAATGTGTCCCAGCCTCTCTCCTGAGACAGAAGCTGAGCCTGGAGACAGCGTACCCCCATCCATAGTCAGGCTTGGCCTGGGCTCTGCAACCTCTGAGACAGGCATCCTCCCTGGCCTCAAGGAGCTCTCTAGAAAGCAAGATAAGACCTAGGCTGGCCCAGAAAGTGGGGAAGGAGAGATAAGGACCCATCTGCTTCCACTCTTGGCCCTCTGATCCTCCCCAGCCTGCCAGAACACTTAAAAATGTAAATCACAGTCACTTCCTTTGCAGAGGAATCAAGATTGCCTTTCTCAAAAATGGCTGCAGAGGCCCTCTGGACCCTCAGTCTGCTACAGGGACCCCATCTCTTGCCCTGTACACCCTTCCAGCCTTCCCGTCTTTCCCAGGCCTGCATCGAAGCCCTTGTGGGTGATGGGTCCCATGCTCTTTACTACTGGTGCTGCCTACTCAGGCCAGGGGAGTCTACTTCCCATAGGCTTCAAAGGCATTCCCTCCGGAGGCGCTGTACAGCAGGGTATGTGCAGCCCAGCTGCACTGGAGGCTCTGAAGGTATGTTTGTTTCCTGCATCAGTGATGGACCAAACGAAGTTTGGCTCTTTTGCTTGGGAATGCAGAGGTCTTGGTGAATGGGAGTATTTGACAAGCAGAGTGGATGGAGTAAGAATGTAGGGTAAAGACTTTGGTCTGAGGAAAGGCATCATGGGAAGGTACTAAGACCACAGGCTGCAAATTCGGCCACCATGGCAAGCCTTGCTTTGGTTTACAAATCTGGAATGTACGAACACCTCCTCCACAGACCAGTGCTGATACCTACTCCACAGGCAAAGAGGACATCCAGTTTCAAAACGAGGCTCGTGAGCACGGTTTTCATCTCATTGTAATTTCATTATGAGGGAAATAGTGTCTGCTTTTTTTTTCCCTGCAATACATTCATTCACAAATTTCATTTACTTACAAAGCCATCAAACAAGCTGAACAGTGGTAAAGATGGTTGCTGCCAAGCATGGAGAGCTAAGTTACATCCCCTGAGCTTCTGTGGTTGACGGAGAGAACTGACTCCTGAAAGTTCTCTCAGTAACCCCACCCCTGCAACACGCATGCACGCTAAATAGATTTACTATTTTAATGTGTATGAATGCTTTGCTCACATGAGTGTACATGCATACCTGGTGCCCTCAGAGGTCAGAAGAGGGCACCGATCCCCTAGAACAGGAGTTACAGAGAGCCGTGAGCCACTATGCGGGAACTGGGAATTGAAGCTGGGTCTTCTGCAAGAGCAGCAAGTACTGTTAACTGCTGAGACATCTCTGCACTCTCCACCCATACTAAATAAATAAATAAATAACATAAACACATATTTACTTAATTTTTTGAGACAGAGCCCCTTTTTTGTGAAGTTCATAATCCCCCAGCCTCATCCCCCACCCCAGGTGCTACACTTATAGATATTGTCACCACCATATCTTAAAAAGGGCACACTCCTCTTGCAGGTAGGGGCAGCACCTGAGCCTTGGACATTTGAGGCAAGTGCACTACCCTGAACTATCTCTGCCTTACTTATTTTTAATGTTACATGCTTTTGAAATGTTGAAACTGTCTTAAATTGTCAGGCAGCTCGGAAGGGTGTTAGTGTCTCTCCTGCAGTCATTTGGACCTGGGCCGATGGGATGTGCTGTCTCACTGAGCAGTTTTCTTCTGCCCCCTGAAGTAAGGTTAGTCTCCTGCAGACCCTAAACCGTCACTCATTAGAAGATAGCTCCTGAGAATGTCCAGTATGGAGACCCTCTGTGTTCCCTTCGGTTGGAGACCAATACTCAGACTTCCCCTGACCTTTCTAAGGTGTGTGTGTGTGTGTGTGTGTGTGTGTGTGTGTGTAATATATATGTGTATAACACGGGTGTGCATGGGCTTCGTGAGGATGGAATAAGGACCTGATCCAGCCTGTTAGGCACCAAGCTACACCTCATTTTCTATCTGCTTGTGTATGTTTGTGCATCTGTGTGACATGCGTACAAGTATGCATGCACACAGTTGAGTTTTTGAGTGCTCTTAACCACTGAGCCATCTTTCAAGCCCCTGTTTGTTTTTGAGACAGGGTCTCACTATGTTGCCCTGGCTGGCCCGGAACTCATTATATAGACCAGGTTGGCCTCAAACCTGACCACAGAGATCCATTGACTTTGCCTCTGGGATTGGGATTAAAGGTGTATGTCACCCAACCTGGCTTCTTGTCCTCATTATTAAAGGAAAAGAGATGGAGAGAGTGGAAAAGTGGTAAAGGGAGTGTGTAAGGAAGGCTTAGGAGCTGTGGGGGACATGTCCCTCTTCTGGGGACATGGTTGCTGGGATACTGGTGTCCTCTAGGTGGCACCCAATTCCCTGGGGAGGCTGATGAACAGTTCCTCAGGCTAAGGGGAGCTTCCGAGGGTCTAAGCCCTATCCTGTTTAATATTTTGGGAAACAAGTCCCTATCTCTCACTGTTCTGGGGGGAACAGCATTCGTTCATTCATTCATTCACTCATTCACTCATATACACATTCACCAGCTGTTTCCCCATACTCCCAGCCTACTCTCCATAGCACTCTGGTCCTTTGTAGGTCAGAGCACAAAGGGCTAGGGAAAAGAGGCCTGGATTCATTTCACATCCTGTGTCTGCTCTTCTCTCGCAGTGAGCCTCTAAGGCCTGCAGCTTAAAAAGAGAGAGAAAAGGTCAACCTGACCAGATCCAATCTCTCCACCTCTCAGCACCACAGCCCCTCCCAGAACCATCCAGGATGACCTACCTCACAGGAAGCTGAGAATGGAGGTCAGGTGGCCTGGGGTATCTTCATGGGGTAGGGGCAGCCCCTCAGAGGACGTGGGGTAAGGGTGGGACTGTTTCCCTCTCCCTGAACCCTATTTCAGGTTCTTCATCTGTAAGACGAGACTATTGACACTTCTCACGGGAAGACAGTCAACTCTGTGATTAAACTCCATCTCCACTGTTCTCCAAAGAGCCATGATAAAAGGGAAACCTTCAGAGACTCAAGGCCTGGGCCCTGACAACCTACCTGAGGTGCTCCTGGGGTAGGAGGGCACATAGGTGACCATCACAGATGTTTCCTGGGTCTCCTGTTCATAATTCTTTAGTCACCAGCATCTCGTTGTGCTGCTTGGACGCCTGTGTCTGTGACCCCTGACACTCATTTTCCACCCAACTGAGGGGACCAAGGTTGAGAACAGAAGCCTTGGCCAATAGCATAAATGAGCTGCAGGAAGGAAGGGACTAGGCAGCCGTGGGTCCAGTCTGGGTGATACAAAGCAGGTTTCGCAGTCTGGGAGCCTCCTCCTCTTCCATTCATCCAGGGACAGTGAGACAACTTTGTTTTCAGGCCTCAATAAAAGTGGGAAGCAGTGGAGTGCAAGGGCCGTCCAGTCCGTATGATCGTTTGAGTGAGAACCATTCCTTTCTCATCTCTACGTGACTGTCTTTAGGGTGAAGAGATGTGTTTCTCCTCCTCATGAAAGTAATCCCTCTGCCTCATGCCCAAGTCACCTCTCAATTAGTCTAACCTCCTGCCATCCTGTTTGTAAGAAGACAGACACCAGGAAGACTAGGCAGGGTATGGCCTGCTGGGCTGGCAGCTCAGGTTCTACTACCTTTCTGCAATAGGTCCATTTAAAGAGATAGGAGTACAATGAGAAGCAGAGAAAGGAGATTTATTCAATGTGGCCATGTGAAGAAGTCTGTCTTCAGGGTCCTGGAGAGGTTTAGGTTTACATAAGAGGGCAAGAGGCAAACATAGCTAAGTAGTCCTGGTCAAGGACTGTGGTCAAGGGTGTGGCCCCATCCATCACAGACTGCCTGTAGTCTTGTCTCTAGTTTCTTCTGTAAAGTGACAGTTGTGTGAAATCTTCTTGGGAAACAAGTTCCTCTCTGGTTGACGTCAGCCCTCCCCTCCTCTTGGCATGAGATTCCTGGGGAGAATTCCTGCTTCTGGGGCCCACTGTCTTAGTAGTCTGATAGTCAAAGGGAGGGTGCTAATGTCCCTTTAGAATATTTTTTTCTCCAACAGTTCCAGTGATCTGTAGAAAGTGGACTTTCCACATCCACTTGCATCCATGGAGGCTTACACATGACTGTCACCATCTCCTTCTCAGTCCCTCTTGCAACACACAGGTAACTTTATGATGCTCTCAGCCATATCCTACTGACAGCCAGCCCCTGAGGCCTCCCCAACCAGGCAAGGTGACTGACTCCTGGACAACATACCCACTCTGTAGCTCAGATGTTGTCTGACCCATTGGTGACCAGCTCCATGAAACCATGCTGGCCCTGTCTTGTGTTTGTCTGTGTTTCAGCTGTAGGTGCTGCTCAGGTAGGAGAGTGTTTGCCTAGGATATCCACCTAGTCCTGAACTCCATCCCAGCACCAAATAAATCCAGTCTGGTGGCACATGTCTGAAATCCCATTATGTGGGAGGTAGACACAGAAGGAGCTGTAGTTCAAGGCCATCCTTGCCTATATAGCTCACTAGAAGCCAGCTTGTACTATGTGAAACCCTGCCTCAAACTAAAAAAGAAAAAGAAATTACACTAGAGCTGGGCTTGATGATGATACATGCTTTTTGGCGCTTTAGAAGCTGAAGCAAGAGGATTGCTGTGAGCTAAAGAGTGAGAACCTGTTTCAAGAAACAGAAATAAATGAACAAGCAACACCTCTGTGCTGGACTCTTGGACAGGGTTTGTTACTGACCAGAGGCAGTGGAGACCCTCAACCCCAATCCATCAAGGTATAAAGGAACAAGATTCAGGCCTGGATGTCAGCAGGTAGAGCTGCTTCCGAGCTCCGAAGCTGTGCCTGCCACTCAGTCTCCTTTCTGCTGTTGTATGATTTCTGTGCTCCACCCTCACTGTGTGTGGTTCTTCAAGGCAGAGATGCAGAGGCAGGAGGATGAGGAGAAGGACTGGGAGACAGGAGCTGGCCAGGAGGAAGAGCTGCAGGCTAGGATAGGAGTGGGGCTGGGTTCAAGCCTCCTTCCCCCAGTGGCTAAGAGTACTGGCTTCCGCATCCACTGGCCTCCTTCCTCACTGTGTGCCCCGAGGTAACTGATTCAACCTCTCTGAATATCAGGTTCCTCCATTCAAAAGCCATGAGAGGAGCTGAGACATTGGTGTAACTTAGGGTGAACAAATCCACCTCCTTCAATTCATCATTTGTGGAGAGACCCTGAGCAAGCCACAGCCCAACTGAGAGCAGATCTAAGGTTTCAGAAACATTCCATCAGATGGTGGAAGGACCCTGGATCTTCTTGGCTCATAAACGTGGATGGTTATGCACATTGTAATCCTGGAGCTCAAGAGAAAGATGAAGGTGGATCTCTGAGTTTGAGGCCAGCCTGTGTCTACAGTAAGTTCCAGGGCAGCCAGGGCTACATGGTGATACCTTATTTAAAAATAAAACAACAAAAAAGAATGGGTTCAACCCCCACCCCCCCTACACAGAATCAAAAAGAGGCTGAAGGGAGTCCCCCTTAAGATGTTTTGTTCCCTATGGTAGTAAAGACCATTTTGGAACCACATCCCTGGGTGATTCAGTCACCAACTAGTGCTCCCCTGGCCTGCTGACTTTCAGGGTATCTGGGTGATGGAAGTCCCTCCTTGGTCTTCACTCTGAAGCCCCAGTTGTGAAAGAAAGCAGATCCTGGCCTAGTCATCACATGACTGGCCCCAACTTGGACCAGACAGGAAGAGTGACAGAGGGGTCCAGGGAGGCAGCCTGGGTGTTGCCATGTGTACAGTCACTCAAACTCCCACTGGTGCTGAAGCCCAGATGTGCATAGGCACACAGACATTTAGTCACGCCATAGTCCCAGCCCCTCTCAAAGAGGACCTCTGATAGTTCCAAGAAACCTGGCATGACACAGGGCACTCTCAGTGTTTAAAGAGACAGTTTCTGGAGGGTATAGCCCTCTCCACCAGACACAAAAATGGGTTGGCCTAGCCCAAATTCGAGCATAGAAGAGGACATACAGGTGCCCCAGAACAGTGCACACTGGCTGACACGTGACCTAACTCTCCTTAGCAGGTGTGGTGACACATGTCTATAAGCCTAACACTCAGGAAGCTAAAGCAGGAGTACTGAGAATTTGTGGTCACCCTGGGATATATCTCTAGATCCTGTGTCCAAAAAAACAAAAACAACCAAAGGAATGGAGAGATTGGAGACCCATTGGTTACAAACACTCGCTGCTCTTCCAGAGGACACAGCTTACACATACATGTGATAGCTCACAACACTCTGTAACTTCAATTGCAGGTAATTCTAACATCCTCTTCTGGTCTCATGGACACCAGCACACATGGTGCAACAGACATATATATAGGCAAAACATTCATACATATAAGTAATTCTAATTTTCTCCTTATTTTTAGAAGTTTCCTTTTCCAAAATAAAAACAATTGCTTAGACAGGCAGTGGTGATGCATGCCTTTAGTCCCAGAGGCTGACAGGTCTCTAAGTCCAAAGTCAGCCTGGTCTACAGAATGACTTTCAAGACAGACAGGGCTACCCAGAGAAATCCTGTCTTGAAAAACTGATGCCGGACTGTGGTGGCTCATGCCTTTAATCCCAGCACTTGGGAGGCAGAGGCAGGTGGATTTCTGAGTTCGAGGCCAGCCTGGTCTAAAGATTGAGTTCCAGGACAGCCAGGGCTATAAAGAGAAACCCTGTCTCGAAAAACAAAAAAAAAAAAAACAAAAAAAAAAAACAAACAAACAAAAAAAAAAAAAGAAAAGAAAAACTGATAATGATGATGACAACATTTTAAAGATAAAAATGATTTAAAAAAAACAATAATAGCATTAATACAGGTAGAATTCAAGTTTGAGAAAACCTGCATTCTTGTTTGTTTGTTGTTTGTTTTATTTGTTTGGAACAGGAGGTCTCTGTAGTCTTGGCTGTTCTGGAACCCACTCTGTAGACCAGGCTGGCCTCAGACTCACAGAGATCCATCTGCCTCTGCCTCCCAGGTGCGGGATTAAAGGTGTGGGCCACCACCACCCGACTAGAAAATCTGGATTCTTGAAGGACAACAGGAAGCTCCCTGTGTATCAACAGGCAGGCAGAGGCCCAGCTAGAGAAGGATGTGGCATTGTGAGCCTGGTGCAGGACCCTGCTGTGGTAGGACCCCAGGGTAGTTGTTCTTGCTGGCCCCAGGATGTGCAACAGTAAAACCAGAGAGAACTGAGTACCTGCACAGCAGATTGAGGGACACACCTCCACAGAAGCCACACAGAGTCTAGGATCAAGTCTCCTAACCCACACAATGACAGAAGGGGACTTCAGACCTCTGTTCCTGTGTCCTGTGTACCCCACCTTCAATGTTTCAGAGGTAACTATGGGGGTCACACACTGGAAAGACAAGAAAGCCGCAGGAAGCAGACAGCTCAGATATGGAACAGTCATCCTGGGAAAGGGATTGCCTCTGGCCAAGGAGGAGCTGACCAGGCAAGGGAGAAAGAAGCAAAGCAAGGCTAAGGCAGAAGCAGCAGATATAAAGGACCTGGAACAGGCAGGAGAAGGGGGTGCTTGAATGATCTCAGTGTGGCTGACACACAACTACCTACTGAGGTATTCTTGCTCACGTGTGCTGGGAAGCTGGGTAGGACCGAGCATGAGGCTCAAAGAACAGAACAGGTTGGGTTATGTTTATAAGAGCAAAGAGGAATCCACGAAGGGTTAAGGTAGGAAGTGACCTTGACTCTGATAAGCACCCAGGCCACAGGAGAAGATGGAAGGAAAACGCAGGGTGGGAGATGTGTGCTTGCTCCATAGAGGCTGGAGCATGTGACCATAGCCACTGTCAGTGACCACCGTGGGCCTGGAATGGTGGACAGAGATAGACACATAAGCTTTGATGAGTGACCTGAAGTGGGATCCCAGGATACACATACTAGAGAGACTTGGCCTCCAGCACCGTTGGACAGCACCATTCCCGGTGATGGGCAACGGGAAGCAGAAAGTGACCGTTGAGGTGTTGATTGAAGAAACCAACACACCTGTAGGTGTTGGCAGGAAGTGTGGGAAGCTTTGGTGGGCAGGGGATGTGGACAAGAGAGCCAGCAAACAGGGGAAGCAAGGGCTCACACTTTGTCTCAAAGGCTAGGACGCTGCTGGCTAAGCCAGATGGCTGACTTGGGGATCCCATGTAGCAGAAGGAGAGAAGTAAGTCCCACGAGCAGCCTTCTAACCGCCACACACCCCTCCCACTCACCAAAGTAAATAAATAAAGTTTTAAAAAGATGTTGGCATAAATAAAAATTGTGGTTAATTCAATAAATAATGTTTAAATCAGGAGAAATTAAGTAAGCTGTACTGACAGAATTGCAGCGCCTTCTGGCCGCTTTTAGGCACGAATGTAAAAGGGTATTTGTGTATTTATTGTTTATGTTAAAAGATAGGTATAGGCTCTTGTCACTGAGCATAACAGCCTGAGTTTGATCCCTGGATTCCACATGATTGAAGGGAAATAGAAAACTGTCAGCTAAGAATCCTTATCTAGAAGACCTGGCTCACATGGCTTGTTCTCTGACCTCTGAGTATGGACCGAGGTACATGTGCCTCCTACACATCTTGATAAATAAATAAATGAAAATTTAAGAGGGATTTAAAACCAGATACTGAGGGGTTACAGTATTGAGAAGGGGACAGGGTTGTGACATAGTGACATACTATGTGACAGTTAGTAACATAGTACTGGGGGAGGGGCAGGGTGAGAAAGCAGCCCCAGTGGATGCAATGGGCACTGAAGGAGATGGGTCCCTTTAAGGCCTGTGCAGCACATGAGATAGCCAGGATAGACAGCCGTGGGTCATGGAGAGAGGATAGCAGTGTGAATACCACTGAGCATCTTGAGTCCTCTGTCCCTTGTCTGTGAACTAGCTGTGAACACAGGCCCATTCCACAGTGTCATAAGGAATTGACATACCCTCCCCCCACCCCCACCCCCACCCATGGCCATGGATAGCATCCATCACTCTGAATGGTGTAACATTGGTCCATTTGCTGTGGGCTCCCTGTGACTCCAAAGGCTGTGTGTATGTGAGGAGCAGTGCTCAGTAAGGAGAGGCTGGGTCAGGATGTGGGTCAGGGACAGGATCTCTGGGTAGTTCACATGGCCTAGAACTTGTGAGGAAGGGCCCTCCACCACAAGGACCAAACTCCCAAGCTTCAGCCACTCCATTAGTTGGCATCTTTGCAGTCCAGCTATTATGAGGCTGCCAAGCAAAAATAGCTATCCAGGCAGAAACCTATACCGAGGAACTGAACTCAGGTCCTTTGTGAGGAAACAGGTGCCCTTAACCTCTGAGCTATCTCTCTAGGCAGCTTTCTTTAAAAACTTCAGGATGGGGCTGGGACATGGTGGTGAACATCTTTAATCCCAGCACTTGGAAGGCAAAGGCAGGCAGATTTCTGTGAGTTCAAGGCCGGTTTCAACTATATAGCAAGGTCCTAGCCAGGCTAGCAAGTGAAACCTGTCTGAAAAATAACCAAAACAACAACTAAAAATCTGTAGATGAGCCTAGGGAAACGGCTCAGCAGATAAATAAATTCCCTGCCAAACAAAGGCGAAGACCTGACTTTGGATTACAATAGACACATAAAAAGCAACGGAGTCTGGGGAGATGGCTCAGCTGGTAAAGCATCTGCCACCAAGCTGGAGATAATAGGTTCATGCCCAGGAGACTCAGGGTAAAGGAGAAGAATCTACAAGTTGTCTTCTGATATCTACAATGAGCCTTGCATGTGCCACCACCTCCACATATACCAACAATCAAAATAAACAAATAGCTAGGCATGGTGGCACACACCTTTAATCCAAGCACTCAGGTGGATCTGAGTTCAAGGCTAGCTTTGTCTACAGAGCGAGTTCCAGGACAGCCAGGGCTACATTGAGAAACCCTGCCTCAAAAAAAAAAAAAAAAAAAAAATTATGTTGTTTTTGTTGTTTTTTGGTTTTTGTTTTTTTCCAAGACAGGGTTTCTTTGTGTAGCTTTGAGTCTCCTGGAACATTCTCTGTAGACTAGGCTAGCCTTGAACTCACAGAGATCACCTACCGCTGCCTTCAGTGCTGGTATTAAAGGCATGTGTCACCACTATCTAGCAATAATGTGGTGAGGTTGTACAGATCTGTAATCCTAGAACTGGGGCAAATGGTGAGGTAGGAACTCAGAGACTGGGTTCAGGGTTTAGTGAAAGACTCTGATCATCTGTAAAGATTATGTGAGGAACCATAGTGGAAGACACTGGTGTCAATTTCTGACCTCTATGCTCACACACACATGCACATGTGAACAGGCACACACACAAACCACACTCACAGACACATACACACACATACACAAATGCACAGGCACATACACAACAAATTCACACAGCACATACATACAGACCACAGACACACACATGCACACAGAGACAAAACACACATATACCACAGACCACACAGACACACAACACACACACACACACACACACACACACACACGCACGCAACCTGCAGGTGAAACTGGATGTGGTATTTCATTCCTGTAGTCCCAGGCAGGAGGATCACAAAGTTTGAGGCTGATCTGGTCTACACAACAAAAGACAACCTTTAGAAAGACAGAAAGAACCAGGCAGTGGTGGCATACACCTTTAATCCCAGCATTTGGGAGGCAGAGGCAGGTGGTTATCTGAGTTCAAGATCTACCTGGTCTACAGACAGCCAGAGCTACACAGAAACCCTGTCTCAAAAAAAAGAAAGAAGGAAGGAAGGAAGAGAGGGGAGGAAGGAAAAAGGAAGAGAGAGAGAGAGAGAGAGAGAGAGAGAAGAAAAGAAGAAAAGAGACAGACAGACCCGGGTGTCTTGTAACCCCAGCACTGGAGGGAATTGGGGACACAGGTGGAAGCAAGAGGATTCAAGGTCATTCTAAGCTACGTCATGAACTTGAGACCAGCTTGGGATGCAGGAAATCCTGTATAGAACAAAATAAAGCAGACTAAAACAGAAGCTTCCTATGGGCACCAGGAGCAAGGACAACAAAAACCCAAGAGTAGACAGATAAAGAACTCTGGGGTTCAAAACAGGATGAAGCAGGGCATCTATGACCTCAGCTACTTGGGAGGCTAGTTAGGAAGACAGCAAGTGTGGGAGCTGCCTAGGATACAGAGCCAGTTCAAGTCTAGGCTAGACAACTCAGTGAGATCCCATGGCAAACTAAAAACATAAAACAGGCTGGGAACATAGCTTGGTGTTGAATCACTTGCCTGGCATGTGGGAGGCCCTAGGTTCCACCCCTATTTCAGGGATGGCAGAAGAGTGACCCCAGAATACTTGGGGAAGGCATGCCTTTTGAAGGGTGGATGGAATCTGGACATAGACATGGACAGTTGATTTTTTTTTTTTTTGAAAAGCAATTTTTATTGAATTTGGAGGGACAGTTTCTTATTATAATAGTAAAAATGCTGAAGTTGAATGTTGTAAAAAACATGGTGCAGCAATGGCCCGTGTTGGCCAGGAGGGGACAGGCCAGGGTGACAGCGAGAGAAGTAAAGCATCTAAAAGGACAAGTGCTAGGAGACGAACTCATGTGAGGCAGCTGCTCCCAGGGCGTTCACCAAGAGCTGCCACACAGGAGCGGGAGGGCAGGGGCTCTTCTGTCACCAAGATTAACATCCCATAAATGCCTTTGAACAGCATGATACAGGGCAACAGACTGGATTCTTGTTCCTCTGTCAACCTAAATTGAGCCCTGGCCATCCCATCTAGTCCTAGGGCTGAAGCAGCTCTGTACACTCTCCCACCCAGAGGGAGCCAGCTCGCATACCACATGAGGTGCTCTGGTGCCTTCTCGTGGACTTTGGCCCTGGACACTAGGGACAGGTGGCGGCCAGGGTGGACAGGCCATTGGGGACAGTGACAGGACCCACCCAGACCCATGAGCCCACATTGCACATGGTCGCGTCAGTCCTTAATAGTTTTCTACTTGAATCTAATTGTTCTGGGCACTGAGGCCACACATCTGGCCTCAAACTGGATGAAATAAATTAAGAAAAACCCCAGGCTAGTTTTCCTCCTGACCTGGCTGGGAGGTAGGCTGCTGCCCACAGTAGAAACATCCTCCCTGGTCCTGGAAGGACAGTTGATTTTTTAAGAGGAAAATTATTCTCATTTGTAGGATCAACTCATCAACTCAAGACCAGCTTCCTGGGGCTGAGTTCTGCTGGCTGGAAACAGTCTGGTTTCCCAAGTGTCCTGAGGGCCAATGCCAGCATTCTGACTTCAGGCTGGATTGCCCCTACCCTAAGGGTTGGAGTGGCCCAAGGACTGGCCTGGAACACTAAGGAATGTTCATCCACATCCATGTCACTTGTCATGATAGCCTCTGCCTCTGCCTCTGCCCTCCAAGTCACCACTACCACTAAAGTTTTCTCCTTCTCCTCCTCTTCCTCCTCTCTCCTCCTTCTTCTTCCCTTTCCCCTTCTCTTTCCTTCTTCCTTCTCTTTCTCCTGCTGCTTCCTGCTTCTACTTCTGCTTCTTCTCCTTCCCTTTCCTCTTCCTTCTTCCTTCTCCTTTTTGTGTTTTTTTTTTTGTTTGTTTGTTTATTTGTTTTGGTTTTAAGACTGCACTACTCTTCTTTAATGGGTTCTCAAAGAAGAAAAGCTTCTAGTCACTTGAGGAGGCACAACCAATCCTGCTGCTGAGTTTTATTTAACAATAAAATTGATTTAGCCAATAAATTGAACATGATCCACAGTTTTATTTTCTTCCATTTCTAAAAACTCAGCAAGCATTTTTCCAAAATCTTCATTTCCTGAAAAACATTTTTTTGTTGTTGTTGTTGCTGTTGTTTTGTTTTGAGGACTCATGTAGACCAGGCTGGACTTGAACTCATTAAAAACCAAGGATGACCTTGAATTTTTGGTCCTCATTTGTTCATTCACCTCCCAAGTGCTGAGACTACAGGCATGTGCTACCATATCCAGTTTATACAGTACTGAGAACTGAACTCAAAATTCTAACACACACATCCTCTGGTACGTGCACATGTGTGTGTGTGCCTATAGGTGCGTGTGTGTTATGTGTGTGTGTAAGTGCAGATAGAAGAGTTTTTACAGGCAATTGTAAACAACCAAATTTAGGTGCCAGGAACCAAACTCTGGTCCTCTGCATGAGGTACAAGGGCTCTTAACAACTGAGCCATTTCTCTAGCCCCCCTTTTTGAAAATCAGATGATTTGTGGGTTTTGAAAGTGAGTTGTTTGAATTCCTTATATATTTTGAATAATTACCCTGTGTTAAATATGTGGCTTACATGGCTTTACTTAGATGTTGTGGTGTTTTGAATAAGAATGGCCCCCATAGGTTTGTATATTTGCATGCTTAGTCCTTATTTGATCAACTGTTTGGAAAGGATTAGGAGGTGTGGCCTTGTTGGAGGAAGTGTGTCAAAATCCTAAACCAGGCCCAGTCTCTATCTCCTGTCACTCTTCTCTGTCTCTGTCTCTCTCTGTCTCTCTGTCTCTCTGTCTCTCTGTCTCTCTCTCTCTCTCTCTCTCTTTCTCTCTCTCTCTCTCTCTCTCTCTCTCTCTCTTTCACTCTGTCTGCCTGCTGCCTTTGGATCAGGATGTAAAGCTCTCAGCTACTGCTCTGGTGCCATCATGCCTGTCTGCTTCCTGTCATGATGACAATGAACTAGCCCTCTAACTGTATACAAGCCCCCAATTAGACTCTTTCTTTTATAAGAGTTGCCTTAGTCATGGTGTCTTATCACAGTAATAGAACAGAGACTAAGACAGATACAGAATTTGACATCTCAAGTCCATGGAAGCCCTGAGCGGATCCCCAGTAGCTGAGGATGTAAATGATGGAGTCCTGTCTTCTGTAGTATCATGCTAGGTCTGTACCCAAGGCCACTGTCCTATGAGGACACTGTCCTATGAAACAGCTCTTGCTATTGAGAAGAGTTTATGAAACGGGGCTCTAAGTGGCTGAGCAGAGAAGGACACAACCAGGCATCTCGTTCTATGCCTCTCTCCCCATCTCTTCCCCTGATGATTGAGTTCCAGATGTTGTCTTAGTGTAGTAGCACACACCTCTAATCTCAGCTCTGGGGAGGCTGAAGCACAAGCTCAAGGCCAGCCTGAGTTATAGACAGACAGACAGACAGACAAATTGGAAGTTCTACACTGGGGCAGTGGTGGCACATGCCTTTAATCCCAGCACTTGGGAGGCAGCAGCAGGCGGATTTCTGAGTTCAAGGCCAGCCTGGTCTACAGAGTGAGTTCCAGGACAGCCCGGGCTACACAGAGAAACTCTGTCTTTTAAAACCAAAAAAAAAAAAGTGGACGTTCTACACCAGCTAGCTCTGCAGTCTTTGTGGACATGCCATACCACATGATCTTGGTCTGGGCTTCTGAGCCTCATCTGTAAATCCAAGACATTCACAGGTGTTGGCTCAACTGCAACTAAACAGGAGGAGCTTCAGCTCATTGTGGCATGCTTAGTAACTAAGTATTCAATGGATTGGCAGCTGTGTATGTTACCTGCTCTCTCTCCCCAATCAGCCCATATGTACCTGAAGGACTTTGGGCGAAGCCCTTCATATATAGTCCCCAGTTCCCCAATTTGTACCACAAGCATATGTGACTCTGTTAACAATTTCCAAACCATGATCCCTGCTGGCTGGCTGGTTTTACATGGACATTAACTCACTCCATGTTGTTGTTGTACAGGATCTCTCTCTGTAGCCCAGGCTGGCCTTAGCCTTCTGAAAATCCCCCGCCTCTGCTTCTCAAGCAGTGGGATAACAGGTATGAGTCTCCTTGCCTGGGTTGGTATTTGTCAGGTTAAGTTTTGAAACTTTTAAAAAATATTTTACAGTGTGTGTGTGTGTGTGTGTGTGTGTGTGTGTGTGTGTTAGCATAGGTGTGGAGGTCAGAGAATTAATTTCAGGAGCTGGTTCTGTGAGTCCTGGCCACTGAACTCAAGTGTTCAGGCTTGGCAGCAGGTGCCTTTACCCTCTGATCCTGCTCACCAGCCCCTGTGAACACATTTTAATATATAAGAGAAGAACAGAACTCCGATAGCAGACAGGGTCTCAATAGACAGTTCAGAATAAAGCTAAATATTAAAAGAGTTATAGTTTAATAAAAGACAGTGGCTGTGATATAGCTTCATGGTAGGGCACTTGTTCAAGAGTTCCTGGGTTCCATCCCCAGTGTGGCAAAACAATTACCACAAGGTAAATGTAAATGACAGTTCAGGTGGCAGACATGGGAGAATTGGTAAAGTGGCCCTTGTGCAGCTGACTTGAGGAAGTGTGCCCTGGACGGTCTGGCTTTGATTATCTGGCTCAGCAGAAACTCTGGCGCATGAGCAGCTCTCTAAAGGAACCCCTTGTCCCCTTCCTTCCATATTCCTAAGTGACCAGGACCCTGGAAGCCTCACTGCCAGGAGTTAGGGCTAATGCCCTTTCAGTACACACTGCAAAAGTAATATAAATAACTCAGGGCAGGACTTCAAACACGCCACCTCAGATGTATGGTGGGAGATTACAGGTTTCCAAGCCGCAGCCCCTCCATCATCTCCCGGCTTACAGGCTTGCTGCAGAGCCCAGATCAATACGGAGGTTTTATGGGCCGCTGGCCCACATGACCAGGCCCCAAATCCTTTGCTTTATGGGTGTTTACACATTCCTGGTGAGAAATGGTTTACATTCTGGGCTCTGAGCATGCTCCTAAATCAGCTGCAGGGTCCCTGCAGTTCGACTGAAGGAGATCTGTGTGTCAGGAGGCAGGGAGCACAGAGGGGCTGGGCAGAGCCCTCAGCCCGCCTGGGGTTGCCTAGAGATGGCACTGGGAGCCACTGTGGAGATTGTAGGGGTGCTGCACAGGGCCTGGGGTGAGAGGTGTGAACAGGTGTGCCCAACTTCTACTCCACATGGACACTTGTCACATGTCTGCTCAGTGGTCCCCCACTAGTGGGCACTGGGAAGGTGAAGTCTAATTCCCCTGATCACATGAGGGCTCTAAAGAGAAACCCAACGTGGATCTGGATAAGGACCCAGGTAAGGATTCAGATGAGGATGCAAGTAAGGACCTTGGAGAAGACCTGCATGAGGGACTCAGAGGAAATCCAGAAGAAGACCTAGATGAGGATCCAGATGATGTTGCAACTCTTGTCTAGGCTTTGCCCTTGACTGGGCTAAGTCACTGTCTGAGAATCCCATGTCCCAGAGTCAACCTCATGAAGCTAAAACACAAGGTTCCCTGGGAATCACAGGAGACCCAGGCTACTCTGGGGACCCTGCCTGTCCCTGTCCTTACACCATACCTCTACCCCTCGCTCATCATCCTCTATCCTCCTCCCCTCATATCCCTTCAGTCTGAGGCATCCTCTCTGTCCTTTCCTCTTTTTTGCTTCCTCAGCCCCAGCACACACACGCACATACACACACACACACATCTTCTAAGTTACTGAGAAGATGCTCAGGTGGTCCTGAGCCTCGGACACATGCTGACTTCAACACGGTTTCTAGCCCCTCCCTTGTACTGGCTGCTGCCTCCTGAGGGCAAGGCAAGGAGGCCACCCACAGGCAGAGGGCAATTAGCAAGCTGTCAATCTTCTAGGGATGGAAAGGCAGCCAGTTGGTGTGCAGACCATTGGAAGAGGCAGATGGGAGCCACCACTAGACCACCTCACTTAGATCTCTCTGAGCCTCATCTTCTCCTCCGAAAAACAGAAGCAATCCTGAGATGGACACCTAAGCTTTGCGGCTAATCATCTGGTCACTCCTCATGAAAGATGAATGGCAAAAATAAATAAATAAATAAATAATCAATCAATCAATATTGGCCAGGCAGGGGTAGGTGGTCAATGCTTGTAATTTCAGGATCTGGAAGCATGGAAGCTGGCATTACAGGCCTGAGCCCCTACAGTTGGCTTTTGTATCATTTAAATGATACAAGTATGATGCTTACGTTGAAGGATTGCTGTGAAATTTGAATGACCTTGGCGGTTGTGTCTGGCACATGTGGGATCCTTAGTGAGTGACAGTGGGTGCCATCATTTCTTGTCTGTCCTGTCATGGTCATACCCTAACCAGAGGCAGTTCTCTGTCAGTGTGTCAGGAAAACACAGACAGTGAGCAGAGGGTGCCGTGGGTGGCAGCCAGGTACTTAGGAGGTGACTGAGGAACTGAGGCAGAGGCAGGTTTCCCTTCTTTGTGAGGTGAGCCATCATGTCCCTGAGGAAATGAAATGTTCCCATCTTGGTTGAGCTGAGTGCTGTTCCAGAAGTCTTCAGTAAGATTCTCTGTGCCTGCAACTCCTCTTCTGTCCTGGGCTGAGTCTGAATTCCTTAGACCAATCTTATGTTGGACTGAGCCTGAATCCCTATCTAATCTTATATTGAGGCTTCATCTCTCTCTTTTTTTTTTTTACCCCCCCCCGGCTTCATCTCTCATAATCACAGAATGAGACCACTTAGAGATTCAGCCTCTAAGGAGGTAATTATGTTAAAAATGGGCCCATAATGAAGGACACTAATTCATCATGGTTGGTATCTTTTATTTATTTTATATTTTTTGTGTGTAGGGGTTCTGGGGACTTAACTCATGTTGTAGGGCTTCCATAGCAAGAACCTTTACCCACTGAGCCATCATCTCTTGTCCTTTGTGCTATAGAATTTAATGTCAACTTGACACAAGCTAGGGTCATCTGATAGGAGGACCCTTCATTATGAAAATGCCTCCAAATGATCAGGCTGCTGGCAAGCCTATAGGACATTCTGTTAGTTAGTGATGGATGAAGGAAGGCCCAGCCCATTGAAGGTGGTGCCAGCCCTGGGTTAGTGGTCCTAGATCCTTTATTTTTATTTTTTATTTTATGTACAGACAGTTGTGAGCTGCCATATGGATGCTGGAAATAGAACCTGGGTCCCCTGGAAGAGCAATCAGTGCTTTTAACCACGGATCCATCTCTCTAACTCTCTGGGTTGTCTAAAAAAATGTAAAACTGAGCAAGCCATGGGCAGCAAGGCAGTAAGTAAAACTCCTACATGGTTTCTGCATCAGCCCTGCCTCCAGGTTCCTGCCCTGTATGAGTTCCTGTCCTGATTTCCTTCAGGAAGAAGTATGATGCAGAAGTGGAAGCCAAATAAACCCTTTCCTCCCCAAGTTGCTCTCGGTCATGGTGTTTCATCACAATGCTAACCCTAAGACATTCTTTTTCTTTTCTCCTCCCATTCCCTGTTAGTGTTTCTGTTGGTGTTTTGTTTTGAGACAGGGTTTCTCTGTGTGGCCCTGGCTGTCTTGGAACTTGCCCTGTAGACCAGGCTAGCCTCAAATTAAAAGATCAGCCTGTGTCTGCCTCCCGAGTGCTGAGATCAAAGGAATGAGCCCCATTGATACTGTATTTTGAGTCCAGTGCTTACACCCCAAAATAGTTTCTCAGCTGTTTATCTCTGGGAAGTTAAATTACGTCCCTAAACTTTAACTTCTTCAGTTGTAAAGTGGAAACTAAAAAAATGTAGCCACAGGGATGTGGGAAGGCACCATGGGAGAAGCTGTACAGTGTAGTTGCCTGTAGGGCCCGGTTCAAAGTAAAAAATACACTGGCTAGCTTAGCACTCGGCAGCAGAGCATTGTTCATTTTAGTTTATTTTTTGTTTTTTAAAAGCAAACTTTACAAATATAAAACCATATGTGTTGACTATTCCAAAAAAAAATATTAATATCCATATGTAAAGTAAAAAAAAAAAACTAAAGATTTCTACAAAACACAGCCCTTTTGGGGCATGGGAAGTTGCATTAAAAAGAATTACCTCCCTACCTCAACATACTATCCCGACTTCCTTCCTGCCCCAAAAGATCCCAAGCAGCTAGCTCCCCAAAGACTGTGTTTTAAAATTCTGCTGCAGTCTGCCCTGCTGGGAAGCAGGAGGAGAAAGAACCTGCCTTGGGTCCTTTGAAAGAGCTACTGGTTGGTTGAAGAGAGCCGTCCGCTGGGGCGTGGCCACTGCCCCCTCTTCTACTCTGTCTCCCTGCCCCTCCCAGGTGTTAAAAGGAGAAAATGTCAGTCTGTGGTGAATGTTTACAGCTTACTTGAAACCCTTAAAAATAAAAATCCATCATAACCTGACAGGTCTTTAAACTTTCCTGAGCTTGCCGTGTGGCTGTAACGATTTCACACTAGGAGAATGGCCATTCTATCAAAACCACATGGGCTCCTTTCCTACCTGGCTGCCTCTCCTTGCTGGATTGGAGGGAGTGTTGGCAGGGTGCTAGTTTGGCGGAAGGCATGAAACCCTCTTTCCCTGGGACACCCTTTCTCAGGGACATTTGTGTGATTGGGCCTGGAAACCCAGATCTGTAGCTCCAGGTGTTTGCTTGGAAGCACAGTGAGCAGAGAGTGTGGCCCTCAACCTGACTCATTTTGGCTCTTGGTTTCCTACAAATCCAGTGTGGCCATAATAACCTCACCTGACTGTACTGTGCCTCAGTTTCCCCATCTGTAAATGAGAGTCTCTGTGTGTAGTGGCAATAGTTCCTTCAGTTTATACTTCTGTATCCTCTCTTCCTATGTTGTTTCCTTACTGCTTTGTCTTATGTCGTCCCCCTCCCCCAACACACACTTCACACAGTTTTTATTGGGTTGTAATCTAAATGCAGAAAAGTTCAGACTGTATGTAGTTGAATGAGTTTGTCTAAGCCTGTGCATTGAGGTAACAGCTACCACATCAGAGATATGAAACAGAGCTGACAGGACTAGAGAGCCAGCCCAATAGTTAGGAGGCTTGCTGCTCTTGCAGAGGATCTGGGTTTGGCTCCCAATACCCACACGTTGGGCTACTCACAACCACCTGTAACTGCAGCTCCAGGGGAAGCCATTGCCTCTGGCCTTCATGGACAAATGCACATACCCACACAGAGAAACACACATACATACACAATTAAAAACAAAAACTAAGCCGGGCGGTGGTGGCGCACACCTTTGATCCCAGCGCTTGGGAGGCAGAAGCAGGAGGATTTCTGAGTTCGAGGCCAGCCTGGTCTATAGAGTGAGTTCCAGGACAGCCAGGGCTACACAGAGAAACCCTGTCTCGAAAAAACCAAAACCAAACCAAAACAAAACAAAAACACTAAATCTTATTTAAAAGAGTGGAGGTTGCTGGAAGTGCTGCAGCTGTAGGCCTGTGGCTTTTGCATGTAGATATTTTATGTCTATGGAATTAATTTTGCCATATATTGTTTAGGTAAAGTTTGAGATCCCTCCCCCGCCATAGGTAGCTTGCTGTTGCAATATATTTTCTTTAAACAAGATTGTGGGTCGGGAGGACTAGGGAGACAGCTCAGTGGTAAAGTGCCTGCTGCTCCAGCCTGAAGACCTGAGTTACTATTCTTGGCTCCCACATGGAACCTGGGCAGCTCTGCACTGGGAGGGGGAGAGATGGAACTCTAGTGTTACCTAGAATAAAGCTCATGAATTGCTACCTTTATATTTTTAAAAAATTCATGGTTAATCTTCATTGTCGGCTAGACTAGATTTGAAATCTCTTAGGAGACACACCCCTGGACTAAAAGCATTTCCAGAAATGTTTCACTGGGTGGGTGGGTCAGCATTGTGGTTTGAATGAGAGACACCCCATGGGCTCATGTATTTGGTCAGTTGGTCCCAGTTGGTGATACTGTCCAGAGAGATCATCAAACTTTTAGGAGTTGAAGCCTTGCTGGAGGAAATGCATTCCTGGGGAAATGCATTGACAGACTGTAGACTTTCCTGCTTCTAGCTGAGGGCCTTCCCTAGGCCTTCACTAAAACTGTCTCCATGGTCTTCTCTAGGCCCTACTATGGCCATATCTATGGTCCTCTCTAGGCACCTTCCAGGCCCTCACTATTACTATCTCCTTTGTCCTCTATAGTTCACTGTAGGCCCTCACTATGCTTGCATGTGCATGTCTTGGAGACCAGAAAAGGGTATCAGATGCTCTGGAGCTGGAGTTACAGATGGCTGTCAGCTGCCCAAAATGAATGTTGGGAACCACACTTGGGGCCTTTGCAAAAGTCAGCAAGCAGATGAGTCATCTCTCCAGCTACCTCCACTAATGCTTCTTTCTTTTCTTTTTCTTTTTTTTTTTTTTTTTTTTTTAAGTTCTTGTCTTAGTGTTAGTATTGTTGTGAAAAAAAAAAAAAAAAAAAAAAAGCCACCATGACCAAGGCAGCTTATAAAGTAAATCCTTTAACTAGAGGCTTGTTTACAGTCTCTGAGGTTAGTTCATGTCAGCATGTCAGCAGGCAGGCACGGAACTGGAACCAAGAGCTCACTTATATTCTGATCTGCAGGCAGCAGGCAAAGGGAGAGAGAGACTAGGTCTGGTGTAGGTTTTTGAAATCTCAAAGCACATACCCAGTGACACCCCTCCTCCAACAGGGCCACACCTCCTAATCCTTCCAAAACAGTTCAACTAATTGGAGGCCAAATATTATATGAGCCTAGGGAGGCATTATTATTTAAACCACATAGTATCTTTCTTTTTTATTTAATTTTATTACTTTATGTGTATGGATGTTTTACCTGTATATATGTCTATGCACTACATGTATGCAGTGACCATAGACACCAAAAAAGGGCATCAGATTTCTTAGAACTAGAGCTAGAGATGGTTGTAAGCTCCTGTGGGGGTGCTGGAAATTGAATCTGAGACCTCTGGGAGAGCAGCCAATGCTCTCAACTGCTGAGCCATCTCTCTAGCTCTCCTCATTAACTGCTTTTAATAACTGTAGGAGCTCTAATAGTCTCCTTATTCATCTCTGAATCATTTATGTTTTTTCTCTTTATCTGTTTAGATATTCAACTGTACCCACCTTTTCTAGTTCTTGTTTTTATATTTATTACTTTGTTATTTTATACATAAATATTATATTTACATCATTCCCCATTCTCTTCCACCCAATTCTTCCCATATTCCCACTCCCTCTCAAATTCACTAATTTTTTCTTTAATTTTTATCGCTACTTGTGGGTGAGAGAGATAACTCAGCGATTAAGAACTCTGACTGTCTTCCAGATGTCCTGAGTTCAATTCCCAGCACCCACATGGTGCTTTCAACCATCCTAATGGCATCTGATTGTGCCCTAGCATACAGACATAATGCAGATAGAGCACTCATACATAAAATACATAAACAAATTTGTATTATTGCTACATATATATGTGGATAAAAATGGCAACACAGCTTCTTCTGAGTCCGTTTACTATTGCTCATATTCGTATGCATTTGGGGCCACCCCTTAGATTTGCATAACCTATCAGGGCTCATCCCTAGGGAAGACTGATTCTCCCTTTCTCTGATCATTAATTCCTTGTAACTCTTTATCTAGAGGTGGGAGCCTTGTGAAATTTACTCCGTTCATGTTGGCATGTCGACTGATACTGTCATTGTTCGTATCTTAAGTAGGCAACAATATTGCTGAGATTTCAGGGGTACAGGTTCCCTGTCATATATAGAGAACACAACCTTGAAGCATTCATCCTGGTCCTCATTTGTCTGTTTGTTGAGAGAAGGACTCATGTAACTCAGGTGTATGAACCTCAAATTCAAACATAATTGAAGATGATCTTGGACTCCTAATCCTCCTGCCTCCACCTCCTAGGTGCTATGGTTATAGGCTTGTAACAACACATGCAGTTTATGTCATGATGGGAATCAAACCCAGGCCTCCAGCCTTCATGTATGCTAGGCAAGCACTCCACCAACTGGGTATATCTTCATTCCAATGTTTTGGTTTAGCTTAGTTTGTTTTTGTGGTTTTTTTGGTTTTATTTTTTTTTTCTTTATCCCAAATGTTGCCCCGTCATGTTCTTCTCTCCCAGAGTCCTTCATCCCATCCTCCCCCCTTTCTCTTCTGAGAGGGTCTCCCCCACCACATCCTTCTTCCCTGGGGCATCAGTTGGTTTGGTTTTTTGAGACAGGGTTTCTCTGTGTACCCCTGGCTGTACTGGAACTCACTCTGTAGACCAGGCTGGCCTCAAACTCAGAGATCTGACTGCTTCTGCCTCCTAAGTGTTATGTTTAAAGGCATGAATCACCACTGCTAGGCCAATTTTTTTTTTTTTTTTTGAGACAGGGTTTCTCTGTGTACCCCAGGCTGTCCTGGAACTCACTCTGTAGACCAGGCTGGCCTCAAACACGGCCAAATGTTTTAAGGTTTTAACAGTTGGTATCACACCTTGTATGCACCTGTGACTGCTTCAACACTGCATCTATCAGTGTCATCTATTTGACACTTCTCACTGCCTTATGGTTCTGGTTGGCCATAATTTATCCATCTTTCTTCTGCAAACAAATATTTGTTTCCAACTTAGGGAAATACATTGTTACTTTTCTCCCTGCTCTGACAAATAGCTGATAAAAGTAACTTAGGAAGAAAAGAAGGAAGGCTCCTTTGGATTCACAGTTGAAGGGAGTACAGTCCATCATGATGGGAAGGCTTGGCGGCTGGAAAGTGAGTGGCTGTCTGGTCACATCACATCCACACTCAGGAATCAGAGAGACATAAATACTGGTGCTCAGTTCATGTTTTCTTTTTCTCCTTTGTAGTCTGCCCAAGACACCAGTCCCTGAGACTATATTCAGGGGAGATCTTCTCTCTTCCTCAGATAAACTCCTCCCTCTTGGAAACCCCTTGACATGAATGCCCAGAGGTATGTCTCCCAAGTGATTGCTAATCCAATCAAGATGCCAATGGAGAGTCACATCACACAGGGTCTCTACCACTACATCACTTCAAACATCCTGAGAACTGTCCCCTCCTGTCCCATTAACAGGTTTCCTAGGCTGGGTGCTTACATTTCTTCTCTGTCATCAGATACTGGCATGAGCACTGTTTGTGACTAGGGAGAGGAAAGTCAGTCTGCAGTGGGAGTGGAAATGGGGGCTAGTCTTATTTGTATTTTTATAAGAGGTTCCAACGGCTTTCCAAGTCACAGCTCTTCAAACACATTTTAGAGATTTAAGTGCCAATGAATCAGAAACACATGGATTTCATTTGCCTCAAATTACATAGGATTTTGAATGGGCATAGTGCCCCCAGGGCCCAGTATGTGAGGGTTTTGTGGCTAGTGGTGTGTGAGTCCCCACACCTCCCCACACCTCCACCAGGCTGCTGAGAGAGGAAGCACCTGTTGCCAGGCTCTAGCACAATCTTTGGAGAAAACCTGCCCGACTCACCTCTACCTGTGGTACTGCCTGTGGAGCCACAGGTTCACACCTAGGTGACTGAGTCCTAGCTCCTGCTTTGACATTGCTTTGTTGTGTGGCCTTTGACTGGGTACTCTCTTCTCTGTCTCGTTCCTTTGTGAATGCCAGCTGTAAGTGGCATAACAGATGTTAAACAGTCTGAGCCGGCGGTGTGCGCATTTATCGCATTGGAGGCAGAAGGGATTTCGATCGAGCCAGCCTGGTCTACAGAGGGGAGTCTAGGTCCGGCTATAGAGAACCCTGTCTCGAAACAAAAAAACAAAAAAAAAAAAAAAACAAGGTCTGGCTGGGTAGTATCACACACCTTTAATCCAAGAACTCCAGAGTTGGGGGCAAGCAGATCTCTGAGTTCAGAGCCAGTTTGGTCTACAGAGTGAGTTTCAGGACAGCCAGGCCTAGTTAGAGAAATCTTGTCTTAGAAAAAAGAGAATCAAGAACTGGGACTGGCAAGATGGCTCAGTGAGAAATGACACTTGCCACCCAGCCTGATGGCCTGAGTGCAATCCCCAGGATCCATGTGTAAAAGAAGAGTGCTAACTCCTGACCTCAGCACGCATGCTATGGTCCGTGTACACCCCTCCTCACTAAATAAACATAATATTTTTAAAAAAACAACAAAATAACTAGAATACGAAAAGAGTTTGACTCTTTAATAATTTTCAATAGACTCTCAGCTGGCATTATTGCTCTATCAGAAGTGGGCCAAGGCCTGAAGTCCCCTCACTTCTTAGAAAGTGATGGAGATGATCCCAAGAGAGGGCTGTGCAGTTGCCTCAGTCTCCCATTGTGTACTAGCCGCACCCTAGTCCTTTGTCCATGTCAGTACCTCTCCCTACAAGAACAAATATCTTCTCGTCTGGTTATGCAGTGAACCCTGGAGGAGTCACAAACAGCCATTCGCTCTCCTGTACCACAAACATGTTGTGGTGCCATTTGTACCTGACCCCAACAGGCCTGGAGAGCCTTGTAAGCTGACTTTAAAGCTCGCATGAACCAGTGTCTTTCATATGTGTCCTTGTTTAGAGCTCAGGACAAGACAATGGATTGGGGACTTAAGAAGATGTCTCTGAGCTGAAGAGCATTGGCTTCTCTTGCAAAGTACCTGGGTTCCGTTCCCAGCACCCATATGACAACTCACAACCACTGCAACTCCCGTTCCTAGGAATCCAACACCCTCTTCTGGCCTCTATGGGTACCAGACACACATGCAGTACATATATATAGGCAGCAAAAGATTATACACATAAAATGAAAATATAAATCTTTAAAGGGAAAGTGGATTGGTGCTGCCTTGTTTTTAAATGATTATATATAAGTCTATCATCTATGCCTGTGGAGAAGTTTGACATTTGAACACATCACGCAGGGTTCTGCAATCCCTTGTATTTCCGCATCTGAATCCCCAGAGCCCTCTCTCCTAGGTCTTTGACATCCTAGGTTTCAGCTGCCAAAAACTCCAGATCCACGCAGACCTCCAACTGCCTTCGGGACTATGGTGACATCACCAAGTGCTTCAGGCCTCTGTTCTCAAGTCCTCGGATACTTTTCTGGTGCCTCACTTCCATCCACAGAGTGTGCTAAGCAGTCCTGTGGGAAGATCTTTGCCTACTGAAGACCACTATGGGACAAACTCTTGGGGGAGACACCAGCACTGGGATTCTCCTCTCAGAGCTGAGGACAATGGGAAGCATCCAGTGCAGCCTATTGGAAGCTGTGAGAGGAGGGGGTGGGGGGAGAGGAGCTGTAGGAGACCATATACACAGCTGCAGTGGAAAGTCAGACCCCAGCTTGGCCTTTGGGCACAGTGCTGCAGGTCATTGGAGATCCATGTGACTCTATGCTCTTTCAGCCCTCCTGAAGGCCCTAAAAATCTAGCATGTTCCTTTCTGGTTTTGCTAACCACACTACACACACACACACACACACACACACACACACACACACACACATACTGCCTAGGAGAGAGCATGTGTAAAGAAGACACTCCTTGGAAAGAGCCAAAGTGGAAGTGGAAACCCACTTAACACAGAAAGAAAGTTCCCCTGAGAAAAGTGATTCCTCAGGTGTACACAGTCCATTTCCTCTCCTAACTGGCCTGTGTTTGCTGAGCGGTCCTCTAAGAGCCTCATTGTTTGGGGTGGAGATAAATATATGTCCAATTCTTCAAAAAATACAAGCAGGGCTAGGTGTGGTGGAATATGTCTTTCATCTCAGCACTCAGGAGACAGAGGCAATTGGATCTCTGTGGGTTCAAGGCCAGCCTGATCTAAATAGTGAGTTCCACGACAGTCAGGGTTATAGAGTGAGACCCCTGTCTCAAAAAAAATTAAAATCACACACACACACACACACACACACACACACACACACCAACCCCTATCCACATATCCTTGAAGATACAGAAGAGTCTTAAGATTATCTTTTCGGCCAGTTGCTCTCCACAGTGATGAACGGTGCCTATGGCTAGCCTGGCATCAGTTACCACAAGGACTGGCTGCAGAAACTGAGCTACAGCAGGGTGCCTGTGTTGCTAACGGGTGACCCTGGCTCCCCTGGCTCACACTGGCCTCGGTGGAAGGAGGAGATGAGATACAGAGTCTGACTGTAAAGCCCGGGATGCTATGTTCTGCCAGAGACCTCAGAGGAACAAAGGATTTGGAAAAGAACTGGATCAAAGCCACCAGACACAGGTCAGGAAACGAGGTCCAAGCAAGTGAGGGGGCAGACCCAGAACTGGGAGCTTAGTGAGGGATCTGGGGACAGCTGGGATGAGTGGTAAGACGAGGCACCATCTGGACCTCTCAGAAACCCTTCACTAGGACCATGTACAGTGAGCCCTAACGCCTTCACACACGAAGCAAAGGCTCACAGGACATGGCCATCAGCCTAAAGTCACCAACAGGTAACTGTGCTGAGGGTCCCCCATCTCTGTTTCCCTGGTATCCCTCTTGTAGAATTTTTTTTTTTTTTTTTTTTTTTTTTGCCAGAATTGTGTTTAAACAATGTGAAACAATGTTTCACGTCCCACTAAGCTAAAACCAGTGCCATTTGGAAACAAATTCACCCGCTGCTAACAGCAGCACTATTAAAATCTAGCTAGAGTTCAGCAAGAGTCCTGGGCCCTTGGGCTCTGTCTAAGGAGAGGCAGTCACATACTGCAGAGTATGAGAAAGCAGCTCCATGCTGAGGCTCCAGGCAGGACAACGTCCAGAAGACGGGAAGAGAACGGAAGAGATGAGCTCACCTTTTCCTTGCCTGTATTGCCCTGACCTCTCTCCATCTCCAGGGCATAACATCCGCGCTGACCAGATACCTTCCGTTCCAGTCACAAGGCCTGAGCCTGTGGCCTCTTGACTTCAGTTTGGTTTTAATTTTCTGTCTGCTTTCTTGTCTGTATACTTATTTACTTTAGTGGCAAAATATACTGTCCCAAATTTTGTCATTTTTAACCATTTAAAATCTTATAGCCAGGCAGTGGTGGCGCACTCCTATAATCCCAGCACTTGGGAGGCAGAGGCAGGCGGATTTCTGAGTTCGAGGCCAGCCTGGTCTACAGAGTGAGTTCCGGGACAGTCAGGGCTACACAGAGAAACCCTGTCTCAAAAAAAAAAACTTAAAAATAAAAATAAAATCTTATATGAAAATGTAAAATGTACCATCTTGGGACAATGGAGAGTTGGCTTCATCAAGAAAGTATGTGACTCTGAAGCATAACCTAAGTTTGGATCCCCAGAACCGTTAAGGAAAAGCTGGGGTTGGGGGTGGGAGAAACAGGCCTATCCCTGGGTCTCCACAGCTGGCCAGGCCAGTCAATAGGTGAGCTCTAGATTCAGTGAAAAACTTTACCTCAAAAAAGAAGGTGTCTGGGGGGTTGGAGGGTGGGAGTGGGCGCACGCCTTAATCACAGCGCTCGGGAGTCAGAGGCAGGCAGATTTCTGAGTCTGAGGACAGCCTGGTCTACAGAGCTAGCTCTAGGACAGCGAGTGCTACATAGAGAAACCCTATCTTGAAAAATCAAAACCAACAAACAAACAAAAGCAACGTGGAAGGGGTTGGAGAGACAGAACAAGTGAGCACAGTAAGTTTGGTAAGTTAGGAGGTAGGGAAGGATCTGGGAGACGTTGCAAGGGAGTTAATATCAAAATATTGTGTATGAAATTCTCAGAGAGTGAATAAAAACCCTGTACAAATAACTAAAAAGAAAGAAAGAAAGAAAGGTAGGTGGATAACGATAAAGGAAGACACCGTGTCAGCCTGTGACAAACACTCACTTGCACATACATGTGCACAAAACACACACACAAATGCACCACACACATATAGTTTTAAGCCATTTCAGCTGGGTATGGTGGTACACTCTTTTTGTTGTCTTGAGACAGGATCTCTTCACACAACCCTGGCTGTCCTAGAACTCACTCTGTAGCCCAGGCTGGCCTCGAACTTGCCTGCCTCTGTCCCCCAGCCTCCCAAGCACTAGGATTAAAGGTGTGTGCCACCACACCTGGCATACTCCTGCCTTCCTACCACTCAGGTGGCAGAGGCAAGAGCATCAAAAGTCCAAGGTCATCCTCAGCTACCTAATAAATTCATGGATAATTTGGGCTACGTGAGACACTGACTCAATAAAACAGATAAGGGTAACAAGCTGGCATACAGTGTCATTTCAGAACTCAGAAGGCAGAAGGAGCTATGTGGCTTTAAACCCTCTGGTCTTTATATTGAGCCTATCTTGGGCTTTGAGACTTTGTCTCAAAAAAAATATGTATGTGTGTGTGTTTAAATTTTACATATATATATATATATATATATATATACATATATATATATATATATATATATATATAACATTTTAAACATGAGTGTGGTATTGACTATAAAAATATAAGCTTGGTATTGACTATACGCATAATTATACAGACATTCCCACTGTCTAGTTCCAGAACTTTCTCATTACCCCATATAGAAATTGAACTTAAGCACCAGTTCTTCATTTCTCCTTTCCCTTACCTGAAAGCACATATTTCACTTCCGTGGCTTTTTTTTATTGTTGATGCTTGTTTTGTGTTTTTGTTTTTAACTGTGATGGGTTTTGGCTTTGTTGGGCCTTTGTTATTCTTGTTGTTGGAAACAGAGTCTTACAGTGTAGTTAGGATGGCCAGGTAGTCACTAGATAGCCCAGGCTGGCCTTGAACTCATTACAATCCTGCTTCAGCCTGTGCCATGTCTACTTACAGATCCCTGCCAGTCCAGAGAGGGCATAGTCGATACTCCATTGGGAGCCTGGACATTACCAGGCTGCCCGGAGTCAGGGAAAACTGGCCCAAAAAGATGACCTATAACCCCACTGGCCTAGCACAAGCACTATGGAAAAGTATCTGTTCTTAGCCTCCAAAAAACAGCTTCAAAGGGATTCCCGTCTAGACTATGCCAGGATCGATTATCAGAGCCCAGACCTGATTGAAGCCACAGAGAGACACAGTCATTTGTTTTAATGCAATTAGAATATAATAACATACCCAAACCAGGGACAAGAGCAAGAAGCCCAAGGTGGAAGGGAAAACAGCAGATCTCCTCAGCACCAAGGTGACCAGTTAGATATGATCTCAGGCTCTACTGTGGACCACCAGGTAAGACTCCTGGAAGATGGGTGGGGGGGCCGGGAGGACACAGTCCTGGGGTTGGAGTTGGAAGTTTGCAGAGCATAGCCCATGAGTGAGAAAAGATGTTTAGAGCCAGCCTGCTGACTCCCAGGACCTTTGACAGACACACCCCAGCCTCAGGGAACCACGGCAGACTTCCCAGAAGTTGCAGAGGGTCTCTGCAACAGGGAAGACACCCCAGCTGACCTCTCCCAGGAGGCAGGAAGACCATAGGTTCCCATTTCATAGCACAGGGCTAGACTTCCTGCCTAGACCTGTTTTACCCATGAGGTAGCCTCTGGCCCACGATCCCTGGGTTCTGGAAGGAAGCCAGAACTTCCTCACTTAGTGCCCTGGCCTCTCCCTCAGGGGTAGGTAGGCAGGAAAGAGCTAGCCTCAGGAAATCCCAAGGCTCCCTGGAGCACTGTGCTATGCTGTATGATTGGAGAGGGAATTCCAGGGCCATACCCATGAGATGACTGAGGCTGCTGTCACAGAGTGACACAGGCTACGTCACTGAAACATGAAATGGTTCCACAGTTCAGGAGGTTAAAAGTCAGAAACCAAGGGGTGAGCAAGATACCTTCCTCTTAAGAGCTTTGAGGGAAAGGTCTGTTTCTCCTCTATCTCCTGATTCCCCCTATTTCTCTGGCCTTTTGTAGGTGTGTGTGTGTGTGTGTATGTATGTATGTGTGTTCACAATTGTGTGATTGTGTGCGGCATTTAGGTGGCAGGCCTCAAGTGTTATCTAATATTTTTTAAAATATTTTTCTTCAAGAATTTTATATATACATACAATGTATTCTGATCATATTTACTCTGTAGTCTTCCCCCGAATTCCTCCTGGATTTACCCCATTCTACACCACCTCCAAACTTCATGTCTTCTTTAAAAAAAAAAAAAAACTCAAAATTTGAGTCCAAATTTTTACTGTGGAGCCACACACCAAAATATACCAGGGTCCAAAGCCTTTAAAAAAAAAAAAAAGAGTAGCAAGCCCACACCCCCAGAGTCATCAGCTGTCAGTAACTTCTCATCTAGGAGTGGTTTTGTTCAAGATTTTTTTTTAATGTGTATGAGTACTTTTGTGTATGGCTGTGCATCACATGTGTGGCTGGTGACTATGGAGACTAGAAAGGGATGTTGGAGTCCCTGGAACTGAAGTTATAGATGGTTGTGAGCTTCTATATGGGTGCTAAGAAGCAAATCTGGATCCTCTGCAAGAGCAGCAAGTACTTTTAACGACCGAGCCATCTTTCCAGCTCCAGATTTTTATTATATATACATATACATACATACATTATATATATAATATATATATTTTTTAAGTTAGGGTCTCTCACTGACCTAGTCCTCTCCAACTAGTCTGAGCTGGCTGGCCAGCCCCAGGGATCCATGTGTCTGGCTTACCAGATGTTGGGATTACGTGTGATCTGAGGTTTGAACTCAGATCCTCATACTTAAGGGCGAGCACTTTACCTGCTGTCCCCCTCTCCCCAAACCCTGCCCTGTCTCTCTACATCACCTTCTTCATGGATATATCTGTGTCCAGACATTCCCTTCTTGGAAAGATACTTACTGCCCGGTGTTGCATCAGGCCCCAGTGTAATGACCTCATTGTAACTTAATTCCCTCTGTGATGACCCTGTTTGGAAGCAAGGCATTATTCTGAGGTCCTGGGGTGAGTCAGGACAGGTGGTGAACTGATGGTTGTGCTCTCTCTTTCTCTCTCTGCTTCTTCTGGTCAGTGACATATGATGGTGGCAGGAGCTGGGCCCTTGGGAGGTGATCAAGACAAGAGTGGAGGGTCTTACAAGAGAAATCTCAAGAACTCTGCATCCTTCCCAGTGTGAGCAAAAAAAGACAATCACTCACAAATCAGGGAGTAGAGGTACCCAGATAACAGTTCTACCAGTGACATTGAGGTACAAAGTATCCAGAACTACAAGAAATGTTGTTTTCACATAGGCTGCCCAGCTTTGGGTAGAGATTTGGCTTAGCGGTTTAGTTGTCTGCCTTTCTAGAGGACCCAGCTTCGATTCCCAGCACCCACATGGCAGCTGACAACCATCTGTGAGTCTAGTACTAAGTAATCCATTGCCTTTTTGTGGTTCATGAAACATGCAGGCAAAACACTCATACAAATAGCCATAAAATAAAAAATAAAGGTTTTTGTTTTTTAAGCAATCCAGCGTAATGGAAATTTGGGAGTTCAGAGGTATGGTGTCCAGTAGCCCAGGCTAAAAACTATATGTAGCCAAGGATGACCTTGACTTTTTAATCATATGAACTCTATCCACCTAGTAGTAGGATTACAGGCATGTGCCACAGTTTAAGAGGTAGTGGGATAGAACCTCACATATGCTAGGCGTTCTGATGTACTCTTTGGGACCTCCTGGAAAGCTGAAGTAGGGACTTTAGCATATGAAATGTGGGGATGGAGGGTTCAACTCATAACACTGACCCAGGACATTTCCTCTGTAGTCTTGGGGTGGAAGGTTAGAGAGAGAGTAGAGCCAAATCTCCCAGCTCTGTGGCCTGGAGTAGGTCAGTTAGAACCAGGTCTTATCCATCCATGTAATGAGATGGTATAATAACAACACCAAAACCAGGCAGGAAAGAGGTGCCATCACTCTAGTCTGTCTCTTCTCTTTCATGTTTCCCTGAATTGCAGAGTTGAACATGGACTCTGAACAGCATTTTTGGAAGTCTTACCAAACTTCAATTACCTGAAAACCATGTCTGGGAAACAGTCTTTCCCCTCCTCCTCCTCTTCCTCCTCCTCTTCCTCCTCCTCTTCCTCCTCCTCTTCCTCTTCCTCTTCCTCCTCCTTCTCCCTGTTTGATTGATTCCCAAAAGCCTCCATCATTCACCATTGTCCATGGTACTAGTTATTGCTTGTTTAAGATTTTGTTATGCAGATATTGCACTAAGTGTTTTACAAAAACTTTTCCAATTTTTATTATTTTATTTATTTGCTTAATTTGCAGCACTAGGGCTTTGTGTTTGCCAGGTAAGTGCTCTACCACTAGGCCAGGCCCCCCAGCCTTACAATTTATCCCCCCCCCCCCCCGCTTTCTTTCTTTCTTTTTTTGTTTTTGTTTTGTTCGATTGGTTGGTTGGTTGGTTGGTTGGTTGGTTGGTTGGTTGGTTGGTTTTTTCAAGACAGGAGTTTCTCTGTATAACCCTAGCTGTCCTGGAACTCACTCTGTGAACCAGGCTGGCCTTGAACTCAAAGATCTGCCTGCCTGAGTACTGCGATTAAAGGCATTCACCACCCTGCCTGGCTCTAGCTATTTCATTTTACCCTTATGATAATCTTACACAATATGAACTTTTAATATGTTCATCGTAGGACTAGGTAGAGTGATTGCCTAAGCATTATGAGGACCTAAGTTGGATGTCCAACATGGAATAAGCTGGACAGGGTGGTGAGCATCTGTAATCTCAATCAACCCCCAGGAAGTACAGACAGGAGAATTGAGGATTTGATGTCATTCCTTGACTAGTTGGTGAGTTAGAGGACAGGCTGTGGCATATGACATCTTATCCTCATTATACAAATGGATCAACTGAGGCTCTGAGAGAATGAAGAAAGCCTAGGTACAGAGCTACAGCCCCTACTTAAGTAGAAGACGTTCCTCATTGGGTGACAGAGAGAGAGCCATGCCCTCTGGTATGGAAGCAGAGGCAGAAAGAGCTGACTTAGAGACTAATAAGGTTTCTATGCAGGGTCAGGGAGACACTAAGTACAATGATTCCCCAAATCCCTTTTGCCAGGACTCTTGGTGCCCGTGACTTCCTTCACCTCAAAACCATGAGCCAGAAGAGACCTATGGGAGAGGAAGTGACTCCTGAAAACCCTCTCAAACCAACTAGTAGCCCCTGCAACAACTGCCAGCACATAGTAGGGAGTTGATGGATCTTTAGTAAATAAGCACACGCGTCAGTCAATGACAGCTCCCCAAAGAGCTACTTCCACTGTAAGATAGCTACTGACCAGGTGTGGGCTCAGCATTTAACCTGTAAGAGCTTCTGATTATTTGTTTTCTACCCTGTGAGTAGAGCCATTATTATCCCCATGCCACAGGTATGAAGACTGAGGAGCACCCCAGCTGATGTGGAAGCTCTCTCATCCCTTAGGTTGGCAAACACCAACCTTTCCATATTCCTTGAATCATTCCCGCAACCTCTCAGGGACTCAGCCCATGGTGGGTCCTTGACCACTGTGTGAATCAATGGACTGATCCTGTGTCAAGCCTCACCCAGTGAGGGGGGACTTGGCTACAAACAACTGAGAGCTCAGCAGGGCCTCAAGACCCCCCCTAATGCAGCGCCTGGCACCCTATAAGTACTGGATACATATCTGTAGGGTGAACGGCCCTCTGCCCACTGAGACAAGCGTTTAGGCACATAAATTTCATCTCCAGGCACTTTGAAGTTCCCCAAGGGGACAGCTGCTTTCTCGTTATCGATGCCCTCAGCCCTCAAGCCCCTCCTGGCCCCCTGGGCCCATCCAGGCCAGGGACCCGAGGCCGCCAGAGCCAAGAGATAAGAATGATGGATAGCCAGTTGACCTGGCTCCACTGTAGCCTCAAGTTTCCTGGGAGTGAGAACCAGTCAATGAGTCCAAAGCTCCTCAAATCCGAACAGGGAGAGCTGAAGAAGGGTGGAGGCATTGTCCTGTCTGCCTTCTCCCTATCTCCTCTAAGATGCTGGTCCTAGCAAGAGGTTTCAGCACCTCGTGGACGCCTTGATCTCTTTCCATGTTGACAAGGCATCTTTTCAGCATTTACTAGACACCAGGGCCTGTCCCAGAATCCAGTGAGAGATAGGAGGCAGGCATCTTCCACCCCCAGTCTATAGTCTCAATGCCGGCCAGAGTCTCAGTAATCCAATCTCTACAGTGAAGTAAGTCCTGAACAAATGAAGATGTCACAATGGCTGGGCCTCAGTTTCCCTGTTTGTAAAATAAGTCAGAGAGAGATGTTCCCTCCTGCCTCTGCCTCGTTAGTATTTGAGGAACCTTAGAGAAGACAGACTCTGGCTAAACTAAGGACAGACAGAGCCTGGATGGAGGTAGAGTCCTTCTTAGGCTCAGACACAAATAAGGTCATTTTCCTTGTTTAGTTCATTCAAGTAGATGGAGACAGGGTCTCGGATAGCCTTGGCTGGTCCCAAGTTCACTAGTGACCAAGGTTAGCCTTGAACTCCCGATACTCTTGCCTCTTTCTCCTACATGATGGAATTATACATGTACCACCACAGCTGACTTTTTCATTTCATTTCAAATCTCTGAACTAAAAATCAAAATTATCCAATCATCTGTTGAATACTTCAGCTAGCTCCACTTCTGGTTAGTGTAAATAGAATGGCAATGAACAGCCGGGCGGTGGTGGTGCACGCCTTTAATCCCAGCACTTGGGAGGCAGAGGCAGGTGGATTTCTGAGTTTGAGGCCAGCCTGGTCTACAGAGTGAGTTCCAGGACAGCCAGGGCTACACAGAGAAACCCTGTCTCGAAAAAAACCAATTAAAAAAAAAAAAAAAGAATGGCAATGAACATGGAAGTGTCTCTGTGATATTACATGGAATTCTCTGAGCAAAGAATGTCCAGGAATGTATAGCTGGGTTGTATGGTAAATGTTTTTATTTCTGCTTTTATTTACTTACTTATTTATTTATTTGCTTATTACTTTTGAGATAGGATTTCTCTGCTTAGCCTTGGCTAGTCTGGAACTCACTTTGTAGACCAGGCCACTCTCAAACTCACAGAGATTCACTGGCCTCTGCCTCCCTGGTGCTGGGATTAAAGGCATGTACCACTGCTGCCTAGATATGTTTTTAACCTTTTATAGAACCTCCACATTGATTTTCATACTGGCCACATTAATTTGTACCCCCACTGGCAGTGAATAAGGGTTCCTATTTCCTCGCCTCTCTTACAACATTTGTTGATAACTATTCTGACTAATGGATGGCTATGATAATGTGGTATGTATGCAAGATGGAATATTATTCAGCAGTAAAGGAAAATTAAATAGAGACATGGGAGATGGCTCAGTGTTTAAGAGAACCAGCTGTTCTTGCCAAGGACCCAGGCTTGGTTCCCAGCACCAATGTGGAGACTCACAACTGTCTGTTACTTCAGGTCCAGGAGATCCAGTGCCCTCTTGTGGCCTTTGTGGGAACCTGACACAGACATAGAGCACTTGCAGGCATTCAGGCAAAACACTCACGCACATAAAATATAAATAAATAATAAGTAAAGAAAGAAAGAAAAATTTAAAAAGAAAAATAAAGATCTGGAGGTACAGTTCAGTGGCAAAAAAACACTGGCTGCAGTTCCAGAAGATCCAGGTTTGATTCCCAACACCCACATGGCAGCTCACAAATCCATTTCCAGTTGCAATGGATCGATTATTGTCTTCTGGCCACCGTGGGCTTCAGGGATTCACATAGTGCACAGAGTTGCATGCAAAATGCCTATACACATAAGATACAATAATCCTTTTTAAAAAAAATCAATTCACTGGAAAAATGGATGAATTTGGAAAGTGTACTATTATGTAAGATTTTGCTGGGGATGCAGGCCTTTAATCCCAGCACTCAGGAGGCAGAGGCAGACAGATCTCTGTTTGAGGCCAGTCTCATCTACAAATTGAATCCAGGACAGCCAGGGCTACTCAGAGAAACTCTATCTCAAAGAAAAAAAAATTAATCGAGATGACCCAAACTCAAACTTAGAAAGGAAAACCAAAAACATGTTCTCCCTCATATGCAGATCCTACAATATAGTAGATACATATAAATAAATAAAGGGCAACAGTTATCATTTAACATTTGTGAAGGAAACCATACTGGAGGGTGAGGAAAGACTGAATCCAGGCAAAAGGACGCATGACTCACAGAGGATGATAGAAAGCTACTGGGTTTTCCTAGTTTCAAGTCTGTCATAGCTTTTTTTTTTTTCCTGTGGCAGACCTGCACTCGAAGTATTGACGTAACATGAAGTGTTTTTTTTGCATCAAGAAGGAATCCAACCTGTGTCATCCCTCTTAGGCAGTAGCTATAAAAGGTGATCTTTCTTTTTAATTCCATCTACTGACCGTTAGCATAATAGGAATTACACATGACGCGTCACTGAAAACATTTACCCATTGACCCACTTAGAAAAAGTGACGTTTTCCGTCTGCTCTGGTAGGAAGAGTTTGTAACCTAAAGATTTTCACCTTTGTCTTCTGCTTAAAACTGTATCAGATTATTCTATTGTGTCATCATTTAAGGTATAAATTGTATTTTATAATATTCAAAATAAAGACTTCTTTTAAGTAAAGACAAAAATTAAAAAACAAACCACACAGATGCTCTCCAGCATTGGGTAGACCGTGAAGACAGGCTGTGGTAGGTTTGCAGGACTCTGAAACATTTAACTTTGGAAATTTATTTGATCTTCTCTCTGGATTTAAGTTTATTTGAAATACAAAATAAACTTCCAACTGCAAATAATACTTGAATATGTCTTTCTTGTTTTTTGTTTTTTGTTTTTTTTAAAAAGCAAACAGTTACAGCAGTCTGGGACTCAGACCTTCCAGCCTTTTCTCTACCCTGTTTTTTTGGATTTTGAAACAGGGTCTTCTAGAACTCCAGCTGGTCTCAAAGTCTCAAAGTAGCCAAGCATGTCCTTGAATTCTGATCCTCCTGCTTCTACCTCCTCAGTGCTAGGATTACAAGTGTGGACCACCCTGCTTGGTTAATGGGGTGCTAGGAATCAGACCCAGACAAGCACTCTACCAACGGAGCTGAATTCCCAGCCCTGTGCCTCTGATTTGGAACTCAGGGCCGTCACTCAGGAGATCTTGGTGTGTCCTAGGAGTCCTCAGTACTTTCCCACAACCTTCGTCACCCCGACAGGTTTTGGTTTCCAGCAGAGGCACCTCCCTCGCTCCTACTCTCCTCTGCCTTGTGCCTGACAGAGGAAGATGGAAGACTGGATAGGAGTGGATCCAGACTGCAGCAGGGACTTGCAGATTTAGCCTTAAAGGGGAGTGGGTGGGGGGAAGCTACCAGAACATCCAGCCTGACCTGATCACCACTGATTCAGTCTCAAGTAAGGCCGGACAACAGCTACTCGGTAGCAGGAGGTTGAGGAATGCCTGAAGAGGTGAATGAATGAATGAATGAATGAATGAATACTGCTTTACGCTCCACCCCACCCTCCTTCACCTATGTCGTTTGCGTCAGCTTGTCCTCAGTACGAGCCAGATGAACATTCCTGACTATGTCTCTCAGTTTAGAAGTAACTAACAGGCTCCCCTTGGGGGTCCCATTTAAAATCACAGGTGAGTCAAAAATGACAAACAGCTCACCAAGGTCATCAAACCCTTGGGACTGTCTGGGACAGGACAGGACAGTTTTAATATCTCTCCTCAGTGACTCCCTACTCACTTTCTCACCTCCAGCCTAAGAACCTTAAAGAACAGAAGTTCTGATTCATTACCACGAAGGAAGGCCCTGGAGACATGGGTCTGGGTGGGTTTTTTGTTGTGTTGTGTTTTGTTTTGTTTTGTTTTGTTTGCCTGCATGTATGTCTTTGTGTGGGTATCCGGAGTTCCTCCAGAACAGGAGTTACAAACAGTTGTGAGCCCTCACACAGGTACGGGGAATTGAACCTGGGTCTTTTGGAAGGGCAGTCAGTGCCCTTAACAGCTGAGCCATCTCTCCAGCCCCAGGGGGCTGAGTTTTTAAGTTCCAACTAAGTTTTGTTTTTTTGTTTAGACTTTCTCCGAAGCTCAGACTGGCCTTGAACTCCTGATCCTCTTGCCTCTACCTCCCTAAGTGCAGACCTGAGCCCCTGGGCCTGGCTAGTACTAATTTGAAAGACTAAAGTGAGTCCTCTTTCTTCCCTAAGCCTCTGTTTCCCTGGCCAGTGGAACCAATCTCATGATTCTCACCAATAAGAACAAGAGTTTATAAATGAAGAAGTTAAACAGGGTCTGGAAAAAGACTGATCAAAATTCAGATACAGATTTTGGGGCCAGCTAAACGGCTCAGCAGGTAAAGGTGCTTGTGGTCAAGCTTAATTACCTCATGTTTAACCCCCAGATTTTACATGATGGAAGAAAAGAACTCATTCTGGCAAGCTGTCCTCTGACTTCCAAATGAGCTGTGTATACACACATACATGTACACTTATAGATACTCACAGCCATATCTCAGAGAAAGAGAGAGAGGGAGGGAGGGAGAGAGGGGGAAAGGGAGGGGAGAGGGAAGGAAGAAGGAAGGAAGGAAGGAAGGAAGGAAGGAAGGAAGGAAGGAAGGAAGGAAGGAAGAAGGACAGCCCATCTGTCTCGCTTACATGCTAAGGTTATCTGAGGACAGAGCAGGCAGTTCACGGAGTTTCAGAGTTACAGAAAGAGTGGGGGTTGACTAACAACTTCTCTTGCTACCTCAAGTCTTGTTTAACTTGGTAAAACCTTAACTGTAGGCCAGCAGTGGCGCACCACTGCAGTAGCCTCCCTCTGGAGTCCTAGGCAGCCGTCTCTGTCCAGCCTGTGCTTGCTCACTGCCCAGGAAAAAAAAAACAAACAAACAAACAAACAAAAACCTTAACCAAACAAAAGATGTATTAACATCCTAAATATCTCACTTCTAAAAGTAAAAGTAGGGTCTAGCAAGACAGCTTGGCAGGAGAAGGCACTTGCTGCCACGCCTGACAACCAGAACTCAGTCCCTGGAGCCCCATAGAGAAAGGAGAGGACAGATCCCTGAAAATGTCCTCTGACCTCTACAGCATACTACACTGCTGCACACATGTGCCCACACATACATACACACATACATACACACACAGAGAGAGAGAATAAATAAATGTAATTAAAACTAAATAAAAATATATCTGGGAGGCACTTGGGAGGCAGAGGCAGCCAGATTTCTGTGAGTTGTAGGCCAGCCTGGTCCACATGGAGAAACTCTGTCTCAAAAAAATAAAAATAAACAAGCAAACAAACAAACAATTTTTTTTAAGTGACAAAAGACAGTTAAGAAACAACAGCAGCAGCAGCAGAAATTGTCAACAATCCATTCCTAAAACTACAAATAGTCAAATGAGAAAAAGCTTATAAGAAACTGAAACAACAAAGTTTCTCTTTTCCTAACTATAACGCCGGTCCTCGGCAATGACATCAAGCCAAAACTCAAAGGCATATTCACTCAGCTGGGGGAGGGTCACAGCATGGCAGGGATTAGTGGGAAAGTGGGGACATGTGCATCTCCAGTGATGACAAGTCCATCCTGCCCTATGCCCCCACTCTGATAGTGCTGTCCCCAGCAAAGCCAGGATGACAGGTCGGTGCGTGCTTCCCCTTCTCCCAGTCCTCCTGGAGTCCTGACAGCTACTGTTCCCCTCACCAGACACCCTCTACCCTCCTCAGATCTAAATCCCACTTTTGATGAAAGAATTCTCGAGCCTGTGACAAAAACAGAAAACACTTTTGGTAAGGCATCTAATGCATGGGGACTGTCCCCGTCCTGAAAGAATTCCTGGGCTCAGATTTGAGAACCCTATGGTGGGGTCAGAGGTCATCTTATCAGTCCCAACCTCTAGCAAACGATTCCCAAAGAATTTATTTTAGTAGGATTTCTTGTGCAATACAACATCATACTGGGAAAAGCCATCAGCGGTCACATCCGGATCAATAACCTTATTTGATATCATAGGAAACTGAGGCACAGAAGGATTGTGGTAAAACCTGATCATCTGACTTAGATGGCACTATAAGCAAGGTCTCTTGACTCGGAGCCCAGTGCTTTTTCTGCTCAGTCACTGTGGCTACACTTCCTGTGGACCAGACTTGTATCTTCCATCCCTGTAATCTACCAGGCCTCATTACCTCCCTGGGGACGGCCAGTGGCCTCGCTTGTTGTCTTGAGGAAGGAAGTAGCCCTGAGGGTTTTTTTTACAGTGTACATAGAGCATTTAAAAGGAGAAAACACAACATCCAGGTGTCTAGAGATGGGGCTTAGTTAGTAGAGTGTTTATCTAACATGCATAAACCCTGGGTTTAATCCCCGGTATGGAGGTAAGAGGATCAGAAATTCAGAGTCATCTTTAACTATATAAAGTTTGAGACCAACATGGACTACATGAGACTCTGTCTCCAAAAACAGGATGAAGGGATGAGCAAAATTCTGATAAGAAATAATAAAAGAATTAGCAATGTACAGTATACTAAGACATAGTAAATTCCAGTCAGTATATAAGTCATCAAGTTAGAAATCATTCTAGGGCCGGGCGGTGGTGGCGCACGCCTTTAGTCCCAGCACTTGGGAGACAGAGGCAGGCAGATTTCTGAGTTCGAGGCCAGACTGGTCTACAGAGTGAGTTCCAGGACAGCCAGGGCTACACAGAGAAACCTTGTCTCGAAAAACAAAAACAAACAAACAGCAACAACAAAAACCATTCTAGGGTTGGGCAGTTACTTTGGCGGGTAAGAGCTCTTGCTGTTCATGGATGAGGACCTGGGTTCAAATCCCCAACAAAGGTACCTGTCAATGCCAGAGCTGAGGGTAGAGATAGGAGGGTCATTGGAGCTTTCTAGTCTAGCTCCAGGTACAGTGAAAGGCCCTGCCTCAAGGAAGTTAGACACAGAAAGATAGAGCAGGATTCCCCATCTCTTTCTCTGGCCTCCAACTTCAAACGCCCAAATACATATTATTTTAAAGCATATTTTAAAAATAAAATGATTAAAAAGTGGTTCTGTTGGAATATACAATGCAAGAAAGGTTTGTTCTTATTTCAGGCTGAGCAATCCCATTGACCTGTTTTAAGGAGGGATGCTGAGAGGAAGGTCCTCCAGGGAGGACTTGAACTCAAGCCTACATCCTGCCTAAGCATGTATCTGTTTGTGAAGCAGACACTCCTGAACTCCCCACTAAGGCTGTGAAGAAAGGGATTTCCACGTAGACAGGCCATGGCTGCTGTGACCTTGTGAGTCACACAGACCATACACAGTGATTCAGCTCCATCTCTGTGGCTAAACGACACCCATGGGCAAACCACAAGCAAAGGCACATCCCGGTTCCATACCATCTTGCTCTCAGAAACAGACCAGGAATGGAAGCATCAGCCCCCAGCCCCAGCCCCCACACACACATTAGGAGTCAGGCTTCCTGGAATCCCAGCTCCCTGCTTCCGCATCTGTGCAGCCTGAACAGATGGCATTGTTTGAGCCTCATCTGGAAGGAAGGTGACAATCACACCTGGACAGCTAGCAGCTGCTCTCTGGGTTACCACCCTGCACAGGCCTGTGGCAGGTGCTCCGTCCCTGGGACTCAGCGCTACTGCATCCGATCTTGATGACCCCTACAGCCAGACAGATGACCTTGGGTAACTGGCTCACTTTCACCCTCCTTAGGACAGGGGAAGGAAACTTTAAGATTTTACCGGGACATGTTTATAAAGAGTTCCAACTCTCAAAACAGCTTTGGAGTCTTTAGTGTCCCGTATTTCAGAAGAGGACATGGGGTGACAGGGTGCTGAAGGATCGTTGAGCTAGCAAGTAGCAGAAACCAGATATTTAAACAGAGACTGGGCCGGGGAGCTCAGTGCGTAGGGTAATCATCCAGCATGCATGAGGCCTTGGGTTTAATCCCCGGAACCACGAAAACTGGTTCACATCTGCAATGTCTGCACTTGGTAATGGAGGAAGAAGGATCAATATTTTCCTTTATTCACCACAAGGTGACTTTGAGGCCACCCTGGATCACAAGAGACCTTGTCTCAAAAATAAATAAATAAACAAAGAGAGACTCAAGGACTTCAAAGCTTGTTGTTTTGTTTTGTTTTGTTTTTCCAGAGTAGTTTTTCCATTCAAGTGCGTCTTCACCCCCAAAAAATGAGCACAGTAAGGCTGCAGTTTCCATATTTCCATGAACTCCTGAATCCTGCTTGGCCTTAGGTCTCCCCTCCTATGTCTGCTCAGCCCTGGGAGGATAGCTCAAACATCCAGGGGCTCCTCTGTTAAGGGAACTGCCACCGATCACTCCTGCCCCAATAGTTTGAATGCTGTCCATGAAGACACACACATACACACACACCAAGCCTTCGTCATTTTTCTTGTACTGGATGTGCTCTCAACATTTAGTGATAGTCTTTGCGGTTCCTAGCCCTAAACTCTCCCCAGGAAACGTGATGTGGAGGTCCTCATCTTCCTGCAGCCCTGCCCTGGGACAGCTGTGGTATGTCCCTGCCCCAGGAAAACTGTGGCCCTCAAACCACTTTCCTGCCCAGCAGGATGGGATGTCATGCCGATGAGTCAGTTCATGCCCCAGATAGCATCTGCACACCTCCAGCCAGGGGCGCAGGTGAGGTCTACACTGCAGGGAAGGGTTTGGGACGCAGCAGAGCCTTCCTTAGGGCTGGGAGAGGGGGTGATCGGAGAATGAATGTCAACAAGAAAGACCCCCCCACCTCTGAAAACCACCTTTTGAGATAGGAGTGCCTGGGTGTAACTGCTACAAACACTAGCTTCTCAGGGCCAGGGTAGAGAGGTATAATGGGCAGAGCCAAGTGTTACGGGGCAGGAATGGCCTGCCCGAAGCAGAGTCTCCATGGTTTCTGATACTGGGAACCTAAGGGTGCCATGGGATCATTCTGGGGGATCTGAGAATGGGCAGGGCTTTAGACTGGAAACCATGCACCTCTGTGGTTGACTCTCCACCCTGTTACCACACTCCTGAGCTGTGGGACCAAGCTCCTCTCTTCCCTCGCCCTTGGGTTTTCTGTTTGCCCCTAACTGGATAGTTCAGCTCAGACAATCCTGTCCAGAAACCCAGCTCTATTTCTTCCTAGGTGTTCAGATCTCTCTTTTCTCCTCTAGAGATGAGAAAGTGTGTCTATCAAGGCCTGGTGCTCAATAAACACAGATTGCAGTGGCTCTCCAAGGGTGTGCCTCCAATGCACACACCATTTGAGGGTCTACAAGTAGGGCTGATACAATGGTACACACAGGGAGATGCCGTTTTAATGGGGATGCTGGACTCTGGCCACTTCTGTTCCTGACGCCCTTTCCCCTCAGCTGTCTCTAGGCAGGAAGTCTCTGCTCCACCAGTACAGGTCTGTGCATGCTCCAAGCTGGACTGACAGCTACTGACCTCTCCCTTCCCCTACAGGACAGCCTCTTTCTGAAACAGGCTTGGTAGCCACCGAGTCCTATTGTTTTAAGGATTTTTTTAGTGTATATTAATTACACGTTATAAAGAGCTTCATTATGATGTTTTCATACTTGCATGTGACATATTTTGAGTCCTCAGACTCAGAAAATATTCTTCTGGCTTCTATGAACATACAGGCACACTAATGTACGGGGGAGGGGGGAGTGTTGTTTTGTTTAAACGTGTATAAGGGGTTGGGGAGATGAGATGGTTTAGTGGGTAAAGTATCTGCTGAGCAAACATGAAGCCCTGAGTTCAGATACTCAGAACCCATGCAGGAAGCCATGCACAGCTATGTATACCTATAATTCCCTAACTGAGAGGCAGGACTGGAGGACCCAGGAGGCTTGCTGGCCACATTTTAGCTGAATCACTGGGCTCCTGGCAGTAAAAAACAAAACAAAACAAAAAACGCTGTCTCACAAACAAACAAACAAAAAAAAAAAAAAAAAAGAGGAAAAACCAGGCATAGGCATGGTGGTGCATGACTTTAATCCCAGCACTCAGAAGACAGAGCTCTGTGAGTTACAGGCCAGCCTAGTCTACAGAGTGAGTTCCAGGAAAGCTAGGGCTACACAGAGAAACCTGTCCCAAAAAAACCTAAAATAATAATAATAATTCCATTTAATAAGATAAATAAATAAATAAATAAATAAATAAATAAATAAATAAATGGAAGTTACTAGAGGAAGACGCTTAATCTCTGTGCACACATGAACATGTACACATTCATACACCAAACACACAGACATATACATACACATCCACTAACCCTTCAACAGCCTGAAAATATAGGTTAGTCTATTGCTTAGCTCACAGGAATCCCTGAGTCCTACCCACAACTCATATACTGGGTGTGGTGGTACATGACTACAATCCCAGCAGAGAATCAGAAGTTCAAGGTTACCCTCAGCGACCTAGAAAAGCCAAAGTCAGGCTGGAATATAAAAGACCCATTCTCAACATTTCAGAAGAGAAAAAGCAAAGAGTGTCTGGATAGATAACCCTGTGGGCAAGAGCTTGTCCTTCACTTCCACACAGCCTGACTTCTGTTCCCAGCACCCAGACCAGAAAGCTCAAAATTGCCTGTAACTCCAGATCCAGGGCATTCAGCACCCTCTTCTGACTCCCTGCACTCCTTGTGCATACCAGACACAAACACAGACATGCACATGTAATTAAAAAGAAGCCAGGAGTAATAGCGTACACCTTTAATCCTGGCACTGGAGAGACAGAAGCACACGGTTCTCTCAGTTCTAGGTCAGCCAGGGTTACATGGTGAAACCTTGTCTGAAATGAAGTAAATACAAAATACAAAATAAAATAAAAGTTATTTTCTGTTGTTTGCTTGTGGGTTTTTTTTTTTTTTTTTTTTGCTTTCATTTTTGGTTTTTGGTTTTGGGGGGTTTGTTTGTTTGTTTGTTTGTTTGGTTGGTTGGTTGGTTTTGAGACAGGCTTTCTCTGTGTAACAGCCTTGGCTGTCCTGGAACTCGCTTGGTAGAGCATCAGGCTGGCTTCAGACTTACAGAGATCTACCTACCTCTGTCTCTTCCCAAGTGTTGTGGGGGGGAAAGGAAGAAAAAGAAAGAAAATATGTAAAGTTGGACTTGGTAGGAGAACTGTTTGGTTTCTTAAAACTACAGAGGACTGAGTGTCCCTAGAACAGTGAGGTACACTGGAGGAACCCATTGTCCAATAAGCTCGTGTCAGATGGAGAAACTGAGGCTCAGAACACGAAAACGAGTTGCCAGGCTGTACAAGTAGGTCAAGGCGAAGGCTGGCTTCCTCAGTGCTCAGCATTATAACTTGAAGCAATGCTCTTCCCCTTCACTCATTGGCAGGGTGTGGCTAGAGAGACACGCACAACCAAAGAGACCGCAGCCTCTGGATGTCAAGAATCCTCTCCCCACAAACCTTACACATCATCTGTGTGCACAGACGCACGTGTGGACACATACCCACTGACAGCTTTTCTCAGCCCACCCCAGCCAGGGTTCACCCATGGAGGCCTGATGCTGGGCCTGCCTGTCAAAGGAGATAACCTCTCCCAGGGGCAAATAAACATCCAGTGGATGTTGGGTCAGAAGAATGCAGCATTGGATTCCTTTGCTCGCGAGCCTTGGATGTCTGCCAGACCATGTCAAAGCTGCAGAGGCCCCAGGCCCTGAGAGTCCCATCAGGCACACCCCTTGTTTTCTTACAGAAGGGACATCTCTGCTCTCAACAAAAAGACTTCTTTAACAATGGTCCTTTCATGAGCTCTGGGGACGTGCCTCCTGAGCCCACACGTGCTGCAGGAGTGGCCAGCTGGCCACTACCTCAGCAAGAATGCTGTGATGCTCTACGTGGAGAGAAGCGGTTTGGACTGAAAAGGAAGACACAGGGGAACTCATTAGAGACCCTGTTTGTTATAAGTAGATATTTGTTTTGTCCTGTTTTGGGTGGAAGCCAAATCTCAGAAAAATAGCACAGAGCATAAAGCCATGCCTAAAATAAAACACTTCTCATCTTGTAGTGGTGACACACACCTTTAATCCCAGCACTCAGAAAACAGAGGCAGGCGGATCTCCCTGAGCTCTAGGCCAGCCTGATCTACAGAGTGAGTTCCAGGACAGCCAAAGCTACACGGTAAAACTCTGTCTTGGAGGAAAAAAACAAACAAAAAGACAAAAAACAAAAAACAAAAACAAGCCAGCCACACTTTGTCTCTAGTGTTAGACATGGAATCCAGGACTGTGTACAGTCAGAATGGCACTATGCCTGTGACACAGTGCCAGCTGCCAGGCTTGTTCTTGGTTTGTGTTTGGTTTTTAAGGTTTTGAGGGGTTTGGGTTTGGGGTTTTTTGGGTTTTTTTTAAGACTTTATTGTGTAACTCTGGCTAGCCTGGAACTCACCATGTCGGCCAGGCTGGTCTCAAAGAGACCCACTCTCCTAGCCTCTTGAATGCTAGAATTAAGGGCATGTGCTACCACGCCTGGCTTTTTAATTTATTTTTTTTTAATTTGGTTTCTGGAGATAGGGTTTCTCTGTGTAGCTTTGGCTGTCCTGGAACTCACTCTGTAAACTAGGCTGGCTTTGAACTCATGGAGATCCACTTGCCTCTCTCTTCCAAGTGCTGGGATTAAAGGCATGCACCATCACCACCCAGCCTTTTTGAAATTTGTAATCACTGATATATGTATTACTGTAATACATACATGTTAGTGCAGGTGTCCAGGGAGTACAGAAAAGGATGTCAGATCCCCCAGGGCCTCTTGACATGGAACTCACTCTGTAGACCAGGCTGGCCCCCAAACTCAGAAATCTGCCTGCCTCTGCCTCCCAAGTGCTGGGATTAAAGGTGTGCACCACCACTGCCCGGCCACTAAGCTGTTTTTTCTTATCATTTACCTTTTAAATTTTTGTTAAGATTTATTTATTCTTCTATGTGCATGGGTAAACACCTGCCTGTATGCATGTACACCATGCCCTTGCCTGGTGCCCTCAGAGGTCAGAAAAGGGTGTAGAATTCCCTGGAACTGGAGATAGAGTTGGTCATGAACAGCCCTGTGAGTTCCAGGAACCAAATTCATGCCCTTATGCTCTCACAGGGCCCACTTTTAGCCTCTGAGCTATTTCTCTGGCCTCTTTCCACACCTTTGCATATGGGTCTCATGTATCCCAACCTGCTCAGCCCTTCAGTATTTTACCAAACCTGGTGGTGGTGGCGCACACCTTTAATCCCAGCACTTGGGAGGCAGTGACAGGCGGATTTCTGAGTTCGAGGCCAGCCTGGTCTACAGAGTGAGTTCCAGGACAGCCAGGGCTATACAGAGAAACCCTGTTTCGAAAAAAAAAAAAAAGAAGAAGAAGAAGAAGAAGAAAGAAAGAAAGAAAGCAGTAGGCAAGAGAGCCCGGAAGCTCGGTTCACACCCAAAATCAAGAGGTGGTGATACCCAGGACTTCTGCCTGCAGCTGTGGGCTGCCGTACACGGTCTCAGCCCTGAGGAGGTGGGAGAGAAGCATCCAACCAGCACTCGACCGGAAGTGCTTCAAGATGCTGCCAGTGTCTGGAAAGGGAAAGGCGAACCCCACCCGCCATCTTTACTCAGTTCTCCCCGCCACTTGTCACTTTCACTTAATCTTAGGACAAGTACCAGGATCACTTCTGGATGTGGATGCTGTGGCCTGGAATCCATTTCTGGAAACAGACTGTGTCATTGAATTACATGATACCCTTGCATGGCCAGCGAGCACGCGCCTGTGTGCTCACAGATCCACTCAGCCCGGAGGCGGGTCCCGCTCAGCAGGATCTGATTACTCTGACTTCACTTCAGAATTACACGTGCGAATCGAATCCCACCACAATCCCAGAGAGAAAGAGGCCCCTCCACACTTGACAGCAAGACAGAAAAGAACTCACGCTCCCCGGGGCAAGGCTCTCACAGAACCTCCTTACAGCATAGCTTTGACAGTCAGAGTTGAGTGCCTGTTGCTGGGCCCAGAACACGGGCCATACTTAGTAAATGTTTGATTTTGACATTTTGTTTGTCAAAATCATGTTTGACAAATGTTTGAAATGACAGGAAAAGGAATACCAGGGTGGCCTGCTGTGGTTTGGAAAAGTGGTCCTCAAAGCCTTGTGTTGTTAAAGGCATGGTCCCAGGAGGCACTATTGGGAGGTGGTGAGACTTTTGTGTGGACCCTCGAGGAGATCTTTATCTGGGTTACAAGTCTTTGGAGGAACTTTGGGACTCCACTCTCTAGGTTTCTTGGCAATAAGGTGAGAGGTTTTGTCCCACCGTAAGCTCCCACTCTCTCAAAGCCCTCCAGGGACCCTAGAAATGAGAGTTGGAAGAAATAAAGAGAAATGAGGACACTCATTAGTCACAAATGGATGAGAGGAGTGTATGGTGGAACTGAGAATCTTAGCGTTAGGTTCTAAGTCACAAGGCAGCAGAGTCCTTGACTAGAGGCAAACACCTGGGGAGTTTATCTTCCCAACTGGCCTAGCATCTCCCTGAAAGATAATTATCCAACATCCTGAAGCCTTCCAAGGCAGTGAGGAGTGAGAAAACCCATCCTGGGCTTGGACCAAAGCCTGTCTTGCTCACATGTGGTCCCATGGTGATCTTTATCCATCTCTCAGGACTATAGACTAGGGTAGCAGCTGAGCTCTGTGAAAGCAGCTTCCTATCCAATGTCATCAGCTCCAAGCCTGCTCGGACCAAGAAGAAAACCACAGAAAAGGGAAGAAAAGTATCTGTTGTTGTGGCATAAATAAACTCCCAGGAAGTGGCAATGTCTGTATTTTCATCTGGTAAAAACTTATCCCAAGTTTTCTCAGTTTTTCAGTCTTGTAGCTGGAGAGAGGGTGTCATATGCCCCAAAGCACATGCAAAGTCGTTTGTTCATTTGGTTTAAAGAAGAATGGCACCCTGGAGTGATGACTCAGCAGTTAAGAACACCTATTGTGCTTCCTGAAGACCCAAACCCATGTTTCTCAGCACCAATGTCGGACAGTTCACAACTGCTTGTAACTCCAGCTCCCTCTTCTGGCCTCTCCAGGCATTGCATTCATGTGCACATATCCTCACAGACACATACCCATACACCCATACACATAATTAAAAACAAAATGCCAGCCGGGCGGTGGTGGTGCACGCCTTTAATCCCAGCACTTGGGAGGCAGAGGCAGGTGGATTTCTGAGTTCAGCCTGGTCTACAGAATGAGTTCCAGAACAGCCCGGGCTACACAGAGAAATCCTGTCTCGGAAAAAAAAAAAAAAAAAAAAAATGCCTATCAGGGCTAGTGAGATGGTTTAAAGGTTAAGAGAAGATGGTGCTTTTAGACAGGACCCCAGTTTAGTTCCGAGCATGCATATCACGAGGTTCAGCATCATCTGTAACTCCAATGATTCTGGCTTCCTCAGGCTCCTGTATTCACAGACACATATCCACTTGCAGACAAACTTTTAAATTAAATTCTAGGCCAGGCATGGTGGCAAACCCCTTAAATCCTAACACTCTGGAGACAGAGACAGCTGTATTTCTGTAAGTACCAGGCCAGCCTTGTCTAGAGAGTTTAAGAACACCCAGAGCTACGTATTAGAGGGACCCTGTCATAAAACAAACTAACAAACCCTACTAAAGTTATTTTAAGCTTCATTGCATGTATTTGTGTACTGTGTCACCAGGAGCACTTCATAAGTTATATACGCACTGTATTACACAGGGGCACTTCATACAGTTATATACGGCACTGTATTACACAGGGGCACTTCATACAGTTATATGTGGTATATATGGTACTGTGTTACACAGGGGCACTTCATACAGTTATATACGGTATGTTGAGAACAGTCTGCCTTCATGATATTGGTCCCATATTCCTCTTACCTGGTTCTAACAACAAAATGTCCATGTGAGAAAAATTCCCATCTCTAAGAAAGAAAGATCAAGAACACAAGCTTTGGGGTCAGGAAAACAGAACTATCCCTTGAGAAGACCCTCCCTGGGACTCAGTTTCCCTATTTGCACAATGAACCAGATGATTCTCAAGCACCTCCCCCACCTCCATTGAGACTCCCTTCCCAGTGTTTCACACTCAACTCCCCCACCCACACCCACCCCATGCTACCACCACCATCAAAGACCTTGATTTCACCTCCCTGGTAGCTGGTCCGTTTCCACTGAAGTCAGGAACCTGGCTGTTTCTTTAGTGCCCAGCGCAGTGACAATAAGAATGAGGAATTTGAAAGGAAGTAGGAGTGTAGAGAAGCAGTGTGAACAGACCCTTCTCTGTCCTCCCCCTTATCCTCCTATTAGCCAGGGCTGTCCCTCGGGTGCCCGGCTCTTCACTCCTCTTCCTGCATCACTCTGCCTGTCTGTCCTCTTCACCTGCTTTCAGGGCCAAGGACTCAACTGGGCAGGAGCAGCAGGATGGTTCCAAGCCCCTGGTCCATCCTGTGCCCACCATTCACTATAGACTCTTCCAAGTGTGCTGCCAGACAGTCTCTATAGAACAAAGAGCAAAATGCACTGTGCCTTGTGTGTGTCATGGTCCATGCACTTTTAGGAAGGTGGTAGAAGCTTTAGGGAGCAGAGCATCAAATACTACAGTTTTTTGGTTTTGTTTGTTTGTTTGTTTGTTTTTCATGACAAGGTTTCTCTGTGTAGCCCTGGCTGTCCTGGAACTCCCTCTGTAGACCAGGCTGGCCTTGAACTTGGAGATCTGCTGCCTCTGCCACCTGAGTGCTGGGATTAAACACATGCACCACCGCCCGGCTGATATTATAGCTTTTATACCCTGGCCCTGCTTCCAGTCCACTCTCTGCTTCCTGACAGTGGATACCATGTGACCAGACGCCTCCTTCTGCTGCTATGCCTTCCTGCTATGACAGCCCTCATGTCACTAATAGGGAAACTGAGTTGCTTTAAGCCAAAGTAACTCCATCCTCTCTGAAGTTGCTTCTGGTCAGGTGCTCTGCCACAGTAACTGACACAGTTACACAGTAACTGCCAGTCACTGTGACTTTGTAGTATTTTGAAATTAAGAAATTTGAGATCTCTAATTTTGTTCTTTTTCAAGTCTGTATTGACTTTTGAAATCCTATAGATGCTGGGGACACAGCCCTTGGCAGAATGTTTGTCTAGAATGTAACCAGGTGTGACAGCCCACACCTATAACTTTACCTCAGACTTCCAAAGGGACAGGGGGATCAAAGGCTCAAGGTCATCCTTGGCTGCATAGGGAGTTTGATCCCAGCTAAGCCACATGAAAGCCTCTTCAAAATAATAATGATGACAATAATGAAGCAATAGGATTGCTCTGGGGTAAAGAGCCTGCCATCAAGTCCTATTGACCTGAGTGGGCTCCCTAGGACCTGTGTGGTAGGAGAAAACTAACTCCAGCAGATTGTCCTCTAACCTCCACATATGCACTATAGCACATTGTTATGGTTTGTATATGCTTGCCCAGGGAGTGGCACTATTTGGAGGTGTGGCCTTGTTGAAGTAGGTGTGTTCTGTGCTATAAGACGGTCATCCTAGTTGCCTGGAAGCCAGTATTCTGCTAGCAGCCTTCAAATGAAGCTGTAGAACTCTCACCTCCTCTTGCACCATGCCTGCCTGGATGCTGCCATGTTTCCAGCCTTGATGATAATGAACTGAACCTCTGAACCTGTAAGCCAGCCCCAATTAAATGTTGTCATTATAAGAGTTGCCTTGGTTATGGTGTCTATTCACAGCAGTAAAACCTTAACACACACACACACACACACACCCCACGGGGTCAGGGAAGGGATAAGAAAAATAAAATAATGATAAAATTTAGTATAAATTTTAGGGTGCCCTTTTCTGTGTAAAAAAAAATGCTTTTGGGGGCTGGAGAGATGACTCAGCAGTTAAGAGCACTGACTGCTTTTCCAGAGGTCCTGAGTTCAATTCCCAGCAACCACATGGTGGCTCACAACCATCTGTAATGGGATCTGATGCGCTCTTCTGGTGTGTCTGAAGACAGCTGCAGTGTACTTATGTAAATAAAATAAATATATCTTTAAAAAAATAAATACTTGGCCGGGCGGTGGTGGCGCACGCCTTTAATCCCAGCACTTGAGAGGCAGTGGCAGGAGGATTTCTGAGTTCCAGGCCAGCCTGGTCTACAGAGTAAGTTCCAGGACAGCCCCGGCTACACAGAGAAACCCTGTCTCGAAAAAACAAAAAAAAAAAGAAAGAAAAAAAAGAAATACTTTTGGATGGTGTCTAATTTTCATTTCTATTTCTGTGACAAAAACAATTTTGGAGAGAAAGGATTTATTCAGGTTATGGCTCCAAGTTATAATCCATCTTTGAGGGGAGTCAGGCAAGAGCTTGAAGCAGCTGCAGGCACATCCACAGTCAAGAGCAGAGGGATCGAAGGCATGCACACCCACTGGTCAGCTTCACTCTTAAAAGAATATAGTATTGCCAAATGTAGGTCTAAACATGGAGGCACTGAGGCTCGGAGACACACACAGTAAGCCAGACTGTGAGCCAGAATTTGAACCTAGGACACTCCAGGCCAGGTCCCCACTATAGAACAGCTGAGCCTGGCTTTGGTTTCCCTCTGTGCTGACTGCAAGCCAACAGCTGAAGGAGTCTCTAACCCCAGGAGTTCTGGAGCCAGTAAGGTAAAGAACCTGGGCAGCTGAAGGAACAGAGAGAGACGTGGACAGCAGTAAGGGAGAGGGTCACACTATGCCCATGTCCTCAGGTGAAAGGCCCTAAATCCAGCTGGGCTCTGCTCATCCTGTTTACACATTAGTGGCCTCAGTGTCTGCACCTAAATCACTTGGGTGACTTTGCCAAGAAGCCCACAAAGACGGAGGCCCAAGGGGGAGGCAAGTGAATGTGCCTGAGCCCATTCAGTCCACGGCTATGTGTAGCTCTGCCCCTACAGGAGTGGGTCACTCTACACTCACAGCTGACCCTGGTGACCTTTCTGCAGGCTTGTAGCACAGTTTAAACACTTTGCAGGCGAAAGTTGGGCCACTCTCAGGGACAGCTGCCATCAGTCTAAAGTGAAAGCAGAAAAAACCTGATGACTGTTAGTATAGTGCCTTTCCTGCAAGAACGAGAGCCTGGGATCAGTCTCCAGAACTCGTGTGTGTGTGTGTGTGTGTGTGTGTGTGTGTGTGTGTGCATGTGTGTGTGTGTATGTGCATGTGTATGTGTATGTGTGTGTATGTGCGTGCATGTGTATGTGTGTGTATGTGCATGTGTGTGTATTGTGTGTTCATGTATATGTACATGCATTCGTGCAGTGTGTGTGTGTGTGTGTGTGTATGTGTGTGTGTGTGTATGTGCATGTGTGCTTTGTGTATGTATTTGCATGTGTGCATTGTGTGTGTATGTGTGTGCATGTGTATGTGTGTGCATGTGTATGTGTGTGTATGTGCATGTGTGTGTATTGTGTGTTCATGTATATGTACATGCATTCGTGCAGGTGTGTGTGTGTGTGTGGTGTGTGTGTGTGTGCATGCCTGGCTAAGGATATCATGCATGTTAAGCACAGACTCAACACTTAGCTACTTCCGGAGTCTAAGGCTGCCATCTTTGTTCAACTGAATGAATAGCCAATTTCTGTGGACTGCTGGCTGTGGGCGGGACATCAACCTACCTGTTGTCACAAAAACAGTCCTTAAACTTCATAGCACACTTATGAGATGGGTAAGGTGGTCACTCCCGTTTTACAGACCAGACTTCTGGAGCTCTAAGTAGACACCGAATTGAGGAAAGCCAACGTTATAAAACTGAAAGGTGAGATTCCAATCCTGTCGTGTCCACACTAGGGCTATGAACTCGTGACCTCGATCATTCCTGTCATAGCCATCATTCTTCCACACAGGGCTCTTGTAGATGGCAAACACACAAACTGAACATGGGCAGGCGATGTCCAAGGCAGTGAGTAAGGTTGTGTTGAAGAGTGACCTTTACTGTTCAAAGGCTGAGATTCAAGTCTCAGTTCTGGTGCCCACTAGCTGCTAGTACAGATAAGCCACTTCAATGCTGAAGTAAATGAATCAATAAAGACCAGGATTACAAAGCCTGAATCCTCGTGCAGAAGGGGGCACCCCTTTCCTAGGAGAGCAGGTCCCCTTCTAGGTATTTTGAGCAATAAATATCACAGTGTAATAGTCAGTGTGTGAGTGTGTGTGTGTGCGCTGAGCCAATACCAAGCGGGCAGCTAAGCACTCCATCCACAGCAGCCTAGCATGTCACACTGATCTGAAGGAGTTTGGAAGCTGAGGCAGAGATGCAGGCGCAACTTTACACAGGAAATCCAGTTGGGGAGATGGCTCAGTAAGTAAGAGTGCTTGCTATGCAAGCATGAGGACCTGAGTTCAAATCCCCAACAACCACAAAAGAGCCAGGTATATCCATCCCAAAGCACCATATTCTCCTCAGGCCTCCATGTGTGTGGACACACACACACACACACACACACACACACATACACACGCACACGCATACACACATCCCCAAAAGATGGGGTAAAGAATGGGAGTTGAAGCTAGAATAGGAAGTAAATTTTTTCTTTCTATTAAAATTATTTTTGAGAGCCAGGTGTGGGTGATGCATGTCTTTAATCCCAGCACCCCAGTGAGGCAGAAGCTGGTGAATCTTTCTAAGTTCAAGGCCAGTCTGATCTACAGAGTAAGTTCCAGAACAGTCAGGATTATTACACTGAGAAACTTTGTCTCAAAAAAACAAAAGTAAAATAATAAGATAATATTATTGTGTATTTAGTTTTGTTGGCATACACAAATTATATACAATAAAGGGTTTCAATATGCAGTTTCATACATGGACATAATGCATTTCCATCACATTCCCATTGCTCTCCATTTCCCTCCCCTGCTCTCCCTTCCCACTGCTGCCTTTCCCCCTCTTCCACTTTCATGTCTTTCTCTCTTTCTGGTTTTCTTTTTTCCCAAGACACAGTGAGTTTTACTAGCATTGCTTACAGAATCCTGGATTGCTACATTACTGAATAAAGTGTCCCTCCCCATTAAGCCCAGCAACCGCTGTCTGCCTATAAATCCTCAGGTCAAGGTGGAGCCTCTCTCCCCACTCCTCCAAGCCAGGGTCCTGAAGAGATCACTCTCATACAGATAATCACAGCTTTGATGTGAATCCATGCAAGCAACATGTGTCACACCCAACACTCAGCCCTGTTCCTCCCGCTCTTACATTCTCTCTGCCTTTTCTTCCTCCGTGTTTCTTGAAGATCGGAGTGGGGAATACGGATATCCCAATTAGGGCTGGGGGCTCAGCAGCACTTTGAGTAGAAATGAGTGTATCCACCACTAGGAAGCCATTCTGACCGGAGCACTGCCTATGGACATAAGTGTACATGTTCAGATGGTGATTTGACAGGTGCATCATGACAGTTCAGTAAAACAATAGTTTCCCTATCACTATCTATGACCTCCCCAGCCATAGCCTTTTGATCAAGTTTACAGCACTAAGCATAAATTCCATCCTATGATGTAGGTTGCAAATCCAATCAGAATGCAGCTGGTTACAACCTAAACAGCCATGCCACTATTGCACCAGATGGCACATCTTACCTGGCAGGTTGGTACTGTAGCACACTGTGTCCACATCTGACTTAAGATTACTCCTGACAATTCCCCTAGTCGTCTGCATAGCATCCTCTGGCACCATGAAAGCTAGCCAGCAGAAAGAAATTTCCAGTTTCAGCTTGATTTGGGTTGTTTTGTTTGTTTTGGGATTTTTTTTTTTTTTTTTTTTTTTTTTTTTTGGTTTTTTTCGAGACAGGGTTCCTCTGTGGAGCCCGGGCTGTCCTGGAACTCACTCTGTAGACCAGGTTGGCCTCCCAAGTGCTGGATTAAAGGCATGAGCCACCATCGCCCGGCTTTGATTTGTTTTTTTATGTCCTACAACTAAAGCCCATGGTGACTCCAGCAACCAGGTGGTAATTTCTTCCATCTAGTTGTAAATGGCAACCAAGAGCCAGGTGATCGCTTGCATTGTCTTGGGGCCTCCAGAGACTCCTTGAACAACTTGTAAGTAGGTAGCTCATCCATGCATTGGAGGTTTCATTTACTGTGTGTCTGGGGGCATCTTGCCCAGAAAAGAGACTTGGTGAATAGTGGTGGTTCACTACTGCCTGGCATTCTGTGCTCCATTTCACCTGACCACTGTTCAGGCTGAGAATAGGTCTGGCCACTAACCATTCAAGGCATCTCCAATGGCTCTCACGACTGAATTATAAGTTCCCAGAACAAGTTTAATGAGTTGATGTGTTAATGAGTGGATAAATGATTGATGGGTGGGAGAGGGTGGACAGAATGAATAGATGAGTAGGTGGGTGGGTGGGTGGGTAAGTGGGTGGGTGGACAGATGATGGGTAGGTGGGTGGATGGGTGGGTAGTTGGATGGATGGGTGGGTGGGTAGGGGTGGATGGGTAGGTGGGTGGATGGTGTGGTGGGTAGGTGGATTGTTGGGTAGGTAGATGGGTGGATGGATGGGTGGGTGGATGAGCAGATGAGTGAATGATCACATGAGTAAGATTGGGTTTGGGGATTAGGCTTGATGGTTCACAACTTCAATGAATGAATGGCAGCTGTCTAGTAAGTTATCAGCCCCGAGGTTTTTGCCCTTGTAGTTTCTTCTGCCTGAATTATTCTCCGAGATATACCCTTGGCCTCTCTCCTTTAGTTAAGGCTCTAATTACATGCCACTTCCTCAGAAGTTCTCCATGACCACACAAGCTGATACGGTTTTCCATGACCATCCACACTGACGTAGCTTCTTCTTTTTTTCTCTGTGTAGCCCTGGCTGTCCTGGAACTCACTCTGTAGACCAGGCTGGCCTCGAACTCAGAAATCTGCCTGCCTCTGCCTCCCAAGGGCTGGGATTAAACGCGTGCACCACCACTGCCCAACTAACATAGCTTCCTTCTTTGTCCCTCTGTTAGCTTGAATTTTTCATGTAGTTTCTGCCATTTCCCCGCTTGTCCAACCTCCCTTATCAGAGGCTAGCTCCATGCTTGGACCTGACTTGGCACACAGTAGGCCTTCAGTAAACATTTGTTTGATGTGTTGAAGGCTATAGCAAGCCTCTAGGAACAAAGGGTACGGTCTGGTCTTGTAACTCCCCGGAGTGCCTTTGCAGAAGTTGAAAGCACACTCTATTATAAATGATACACTGAGCCATCTCTCCATCCCCCACAAGTTGTGTCTTTACACACACACACACACACACACATACACACACACACACTGTGGCACACCTGTGCCCACCCCCACAAGTATAATAAAAAATTTAAGAATAAAATAAGACATGAGAATGTTAGCTGAACACAGTAGACCCAGCATTCTCAATGTGGAAGAAGGATAGTCAGAGTTCAAGGTCCATCCTCAGCTACATAGCAAGTTTGGGGCCCAGTTGGAAAGTATAAAACCCCATCTCAAAAACAAACAAATAAAAAACCCTAAATAAATATAATGCTTGTCTCCTGTAGCACCCGGGGAAGGAGGTAAGATAATATGTAAAATGCTTAATGCACTGAGATCACGCTGTGAGTGACAGCTTATAACAGTTACTGTTCACGAGGTTCCCGTTACTAGCTGTGTGACTTTAAGTACAACTTAACCTCTCCTGGCCCCCATTTTGTGATACCTGAGTGGATCATAAAAATGGAGGAACAGAAGCAGGGTGTGGGGACATACATCTTTAATCCCAACACTCAGAAGGGAGAGGCAGGTGGATCTCTGAGTTCAGGGCCAGCCTGGTCTATAGAGTGAGTTCCAGGACATCCAAGGCTACATAGAGAAACCCTGTCTTGACAAACAAAAATATAGGAACAGGACTGGAGAGATGGCTCCCCTGTAAGAGGGCACACTGCTCTTGCTGGAGGCCTGAGTTTTCAGTTCCCAGGTCCCACATCCGCCTGCTCACAGCTCCAGGGGCATCTGACACCTCCACCATCTGAGGACACCTGCACTCATGTGCACAGTTCCATACACAGATACATAATTAAAAATAAAAATGAATATTTAAATTTTTTGAATGCAATTACAATAAATGGGCGTTTGTCAGTGGGCATTAAATGAAATAAAATATACACAGCACCCTGAAGGGAGATTCATAGTACATAAAAGCTATTGTTATAATGGATTTTTATTATTATCTGCTTCAGGATTTGAGCCGGCCAGCAAATCTCTGCAACTCCGAAGAAGCCATCTGCTGCTTCCTACAGAGGGCGGGTCCCACCAGAGTCTCTTCCCACCCCCATCCCTGGCTTCTTTGAAGTCCCCTGAGGCCCAGGCCATGATAAATGTCCCAGCCCTATAGGTTATGACGCGCTGCCAGATTTGACGTTAACCATCACGCCCTGGTCGGGTGTTTGAAGAAAGTGGGTAAATGCTTCGGCCTGATGGCGAGATAGCAGCCAGGGAACCCGGCTTTGAAAGGCCCCCAGCCTGCCGGCCGCCCCAGCGAAAAGCAGCAGCAAGGAGGAGGCCGGCTCCGCTCAGCTGTTTAGTCTACCAATCACGGTGGTGACACCGAGTCTGCCCTGGCACCCGGGCTGGCCGCCTGCAGCCACCAAGGGGCCCCTGAGCTTTCCCTCCCTTCCTGGGGTGTCCCTACGGCTTCACACCTTTGCCAACGGCAGGGAAAAGAGAGTAGGAGAGGAACAGCCTTGGCTAAGCATCCAGACTGAAGCCAAGCCTCCCTTCTTGTCCTCCCTGTGCCCTGCAGAAGGGAGAACATGAAAAGGTCCACATTCCAAACTGTACCCAGGCCCCACTACATCTGCCTCTTCTCTCGGTGAGCTTTAGGGAAAGAAAGATCTTTCATGCCCTGAACCTCAGTTTCCCCAACTTTATAACAGGAGCAATTACCAGTACTGCCCTCCCATGGCCAGGCGAAGACAGGGTCAAATATCCTGTGTCTATCCTGGCCAATCCCATGAACTGCCAGATAGAACATGACTTCCACATCAGCATGGACATAGTGGAAGCGCTGTCCCCAGACAGCTGGTAGCTTCTGTCACACAGCTGTGGATTCTTCCAACAACTTGCATCCGAAGCTGAAGAGCAACATGAGGAAAACCCTAGGCAAACAGGCGCTGCCACCAAGCTGGCCCATCGCAGATGGCCGGCATTTTTTTGTTTGTTTGTTTTTGTTTTTGTTTTGTTTTGTTTTGTTTTACAAGACAGGGTTTCTCTGTGTAGCCCAGGCTGTCCTGGAACTCACTCTGTAGACCAGGCTGGCCTCGAACTCAGAAATCCGCCTGCCTCTGCCTCCCAAGTGCTGGGATTAAAGGCGTGCGCCACCACTACCCGGCTGCTGGCATTTTATTAAATTCACATTTATTCACCTATTTGGGTGGGGAAGTCTGTAGGGACCAAATTCAGGTTATCAGGCTTGAGTGTGAGTGCCTTTACCCACGCCCACACCTCTCTGGCTCTAAGCATCATTACGGACAATGGTGTACACTGTAAAACAGCTTATGTAGCCCAGGCTGACGTAACTCACGCTGACCTTTAATTCCTGATCCTTCTATATCCACCAGAGTGTTGGGGTTACAGATGTACACGTGGTTCTGGGGATCAAACTCAAGGCTGTGTGGGTGCTAGCAAGCACTAGCTCCCTAGAATTTCAATAATTTCTTTTTTTTTTTTTGTTTTTTCCTTTCTTTCTTTTCTCTGTTTTACTTTTGTACGCTGTGTGTGTGTTTTTTGGGTTGGCGAGGGGTTTTTGTTTTTAAATTGTTTGTTTTTTGTGGGTTGTTTGTGTGTGTGTGTGTGTGTTATTGGCCTTGTTTATGTCATCCCTCTATCTATAGACCAGACTGGCCTCAAACCCATAGATCCACCTGTCTCTACCTCCTGAGTGCTGAGATTAGAGGGTGCACTAGCACCTATTGGCATCAGAACTTCAAATTTTTATATGAAAGAGAGAACTGCATTTTAAAAAAAAACAAACAAACAAAACAGTCATTATTAGGCCACCAGATGGTCTCAATATCTCTCCTGCTTGGGAATGTGTGTTAAATACAACTTAGCTACAGAAAGCCTGGGCACATACCCAAAGTGCAGTACCAGCCAAGCATAGTAGTTCCTGCCTGTAATCTCAGCGCTTGGGAGGTGAAGGCAGGAAAATCAGAAGTTCAAGGCCAATCTGGGCTGCAGGAGATCCTGTCTCAAAAACTAAACCAAAGAAAATACACAGGAGCTGTGGTACACACACCTTTTTAATTCCAGCAACTGGAAGACAGAGGCAGGTGGGAAAGCCTTTGAGTTTCAGACCAGCAAGAGCTATATAGTGAAACTCTGTGGAAAGGAAGAGAAGAAGGGAGGGAAGAAAGGAGGGTGAGGAAAAGCACACAGGCCTGGACCTGTCATAACCGATAGTATCTATGGGGGTAGCTTGAAGTACTCTGTAATTTTAGCTAGGCCACCCTAATGTTCCCCAACTTGGAGACCCTCTGTGCTGAGGTAGCCTCCCACCATGTAGGAAGCACAGGGGAGGAGGTAGGTTGAAACACTCCTCTCAGCCCCTCTGCACTGGCCCACTCACTAAAGAAGAGTCTAGCAGGAGCTTCCACAACACCACTTTGTGAAATGAAGGCAGACAAATCAGCCTACAGTGTCTCTGTAAGCCTGGAAGGGTACGGCCCATGTTCAAAGTCCGAGTGGCCAGAGCCAGGCCCTGGCTGGAATGCCCCAGCATTCCTTGCTAGAAGGGAGACAAGGAGACCTGAGAGCCCCACTCTAACGCTACAGGCCAGACTCAGGTGGGACTTGCATCTGTTCCCAAGCCCCAGGCCTTGTCCCATGCGTCCCAGAACCTGCCATGCTGTAACCATGGGTACCAAGTCCCTCCCACCTGCTTCCCCAGGTCCTCAAACATACAGTCTTTTGTGCTAGGAAGAAGGGAGCCCTCAGACCCCCAGATCTCAACCATAACTATGTTCTGAGGGACCTGCTGAATGTGTTGACTGCTGAGACGCCTGGGATCTAAAGCCAATAAAGGTTCTATGCTTCTGAAGTGGGGTCCCAGATCTGCATTTTAACAGGTTCTGGGGAAATTCTATACTCAGTCAGATCCTGAGGCCCCACAATGTCATATACAAATGGTATCCTGACACCAGGACCCTGACCTTGTAGTGAGTCTATCCCAGGAGGGGGCTTTCCCCTCCACGGTTCACCAACGCTGGCTGCCGGAAGTCCAAGAGTTCCCATGCTCCCCCAGCCCAGCTCCGGCCTGAGGCCCTGAACCAGGTATGTAGAAAAGCCAAGTGGGTGAGGAAACTGAGGCAGGAATAAATATCTCTACTCAATACAGCATTAAAGCCTCTGCTCTCTTTCTGGGAACCCTGGCTGCCCTGGGGTTTCTCTCAGGTAGAAGATCAAGGTCAGAGCTTAGGAGACAGGTGATAAAGCCTTAGCCCCTGGCCTGACCTGAGCAACTTCTGGACCTTGCTCCTCCTCCCAATCCACCCCCTCTTTTCTTAAATAGGGCTCCATAAAATCCACACCACATGAGGAAGTGTAAAATTGCCAAGCTGTCACATAGGGAGCCACTGCCACCTTACAAGGGTGTGGGCCCCAAGGGTGCCCTCGGAGGCTTGAATTCTTTCACGTCCCCACTTTCTCTTCCCACACAGCCCCTCCCCCAACCCGCTGCTGGTGGGGAGCTTATCAGCAAGGAGTGGCCCCCTGCTAATCGCCTGGGCTCCAGGCCCAGGATTAACCTTGTAGACCTGGGGCCAGGGTCAGCAGCCCTGGCTACCAGTCAAGCCCCATGGTCTTAGCTGTGGGAGGGGGGTCAGGATGGGGGCTCAGCTACAGGCTGGAGCCAAAAGGGAGCCTCTCAGTCTCTCACTTAGAGCCCTGCAGGGGTTTCCCCTCTTTGGGGAATAGAATCCAGACCCTGCCTGCCCCAGGCCCCTCTGACAGGTCCTGTCACTGGGGTGACCCTCCCCTCTCTCTTAACTTCCTCCCTTCCACTCTTGTTCTCTGACTTGGGCCTGGCTCCTTCTAAATCTAAACCCTTCTTTCCTGGCCTTCTAAGATGTCTTTTGCTGAATCTTCTTTAACTTCACACATTCTACAGTCTCCTTCACTCCCTTCTGTCACCATCACCCTATTTCCCTGGTTAACTGCTTCTTCTTTTTTTCTCCTTCTTCTTTTTCTTCTTCTTCCTCTTCCTCCTCCTCCTTTCTCTTTTTCCTCTTCCTCGTCTTCTTCTTGGTTTTTTTTGGTTTTTCAAGACAGATTCCCTCTGTACAGCCTTGGCTGTCTTGGAACTCCCTCTGTAAACCAGGCTGGTCTCAGACTCACAGAGATCCTCCTGCCTCTGCCTCCCGAGTTCTGGGATTAAAGCCATTGCTCATCACCTGGCTCCTGGTTGACTTTTCTATCTGCCTTTGCCATTTTACCATGAGCAGAGATCACCACACTCAAGGCTAGGGTGGAGCTCAGGATGGGATTCCGTGATGGTCCGTGGAGTTCAAGGGTGAGGGCAGTACAACTGTCCAGTAAGCCTGGGTTCCAGACCAGGCTCGGGGTACTAATAGAGAGAGTACTGAGCCAGTACCCACAGGGATAGAAGGGGGATACTTGGAGTAGGTGTAAGCCCCAGGATTGTCCCGGAGGCCAAGGGAATGACTATGTTTCCCTTCTGGTAGAAAACTGAGGGCATGAGGAACTGAGGCAGAAAACTACAGCTGTGGGAATGGGGAAGAGACAGGAGGTCACAGGGAAGGACAGGCCTGGAACTGCTGAGCTGCAATCAACAGTTCAGCCATGACCCTCACCCATGGATGCCATATCCAAGATCCCAGGGTGTATTGAGGATTACTGGTGGGCTGGAGAAAAGACCCCTCCCACAAGACCTTACCATTTCTTACCACAGATAGTTCTAGCCCAAGGCTCATATCAGAGAACGCTCCGGCGGCTAACCTGCAGCCCAGGTCCAGCCAGGCCCAAGTCAGACCTCACCTTTTTGCCTTTCTAACAAGGCTGAGACAAGTTGGGAAGCACTGGAAGGCCACTTAGAAATCCTCTCAGAACGGGAAATGGTGGCCTGTCTCAAGACAGAAAGAAACTCCTCTCTAAGCCTCTATTTTCCCACCTGTATAGTGTCGTGAAGACTATAAAGGGAGGGTTAAACAAGTTTATTCAAAGGGCCTCTGTACACCAGCCCCCTTTCATCCGCCCAATCCTCAGATCCCAAACCCTGGCCTGTCTAACCCTGGCCTTTAGCGCCACCTGCTGGCTAGGCGTGGAATGACACCGGGTTGGCCATCAGGTCTCCGCAACAGCAGCCTGAGATTCCTCTACAGACACAGGAAGCCACCAAAGTCTCCCTCATCCTGTGGGGCTTTCAGAATGTCCCCGGCAGGGGACACGTGCCATCAAAGGGGACCTGCTAGGCTCAGTTCAGGCTGCTGCCACTGTGAACAAATGTCCTGCGGAGAGCGGGCTACATCCTGTTCCCAAGTGTGAGTAGTTCTCAATGGGCCCAGAACTCAGTATACTGAGTCAGGATGGGCTCGATGCTCAACCTCGTCTTCCCCACGCCCGATGCCCAGGGAGCTCAAGAGATGGAGACAGCTGTGTCACACCCGCACACAAATACACTAAGGCAAGCACTCCTGCACCTCTGAACCTAGATTGACATTTCCTTCTCTCTCTGTTTATTGTTTCTCCATCTTCCTACATCCGCCCCTGAGGAGAGGACAAGGTCCCCAACTGAGTCCCCGGAGCCTACTACTGTTCCGTTTTGGGGTTTTGTTTTTCATTTATTTATCTGTGTGTGCTTATTTATTTGTGTGTGCATAATATGTGTGTGGACACATACCTCTCGGCACACATATGGAGGGGTCAGAGGACAATTTGAGGGAGTTGATTCTCTCCTTGCATCATGTAGATCCCAGGGATCGAGCTCAGGTCACCAAGCTTGGCAGCAATCGCTCCTACCCACTGAGCTATCTGGCGGCCCCTCAATTACTGAATAATAAACCTGGCAGCACTCGGATCTCACCTGTGCTGACTGGCACGGGTGCCTGCCTGCAGGCTTAGAGCTACCTTTTCTTGCACTCACAGCACCACAGATCTGGGACACTCCTGCCACTGAGGTCAGCCATGCACACTGGCTTTCTCAGATACACAGGAGCGCCTTCTGATAACTATAAACTCATCTGCTTCCATTCCTGACTGTGTTCTATGATCACTGTCAAGAGGTGCCCAGTGACAGTCAGATGGACAAGCTAGCACTCAGATTTTAAGATCGGTGGTTGCTTGCTCGCTTGCAAGTTTGATTCCAGGTCTAATGCAGTCCAGGCTGACCTCAAACTCAGTCTGTTCAAAGATGAACTCTACCTTTTGTTTTTTCACGGTTGTTGTTATCATCATCATTATTGTGAGGCTCAAACCTTGAGCCTCACCCATAGTAGACAAGCACTCTGCCACTGAACTCTATCTTCAGCCATATTTATTTACTTAGACAGAGACTTGTGTTTTCCATGCTAGCCCTTGAATTTATTGTGTAACCTTGCACTTCTGATCCTACTGCCTCTACCTCCCAATCCTAGGTATGGTCCACCACACGCCAGCTTATGTGGTCCAGGGAACAGGACCTAGAGTTTCCTGCATGCTAAGCAAACACCCTAACTCACTGAAGCACACCCCCAGCCCTCTGAAGCAAAAATTCTGATTAACTTTCTGGCTGTTTCTTCTAACTAAGATCCACCTTCTAACACCTTTTTTTTTTTCTAACACCTTTTCTATACACTATCGGGGTCCCCTCTGTGTTCACCCAAGTCCTCCTCAACTAGCCAGCCAATTCAAACAGATGTCTACCTAAGATCCCACACTCTGACGCCCTCCACTGTTTGACTCCTGGCAGTGCACTGAGCACAGTGCCTTGACCTCTTTGGGTCTCCCTCTTTGAAGTGTGGATGATAGCAGTACTTAATGCCCCTGAGAAGATAGCAAGCAATAAGGGACGATGCAAGCCAGGCACTCTGGAACCTGGAAGTGCTCAGGGAAGGAACCAGAAAAATTCTCACTGTAAGGCTCCTCCCATGAAAGCTGGAGGGGCTGTTAGGGACCCTGGTCTATCCTGGTCTAAGCAACAGATGAAACAGAGAGGGAAAATTACTTGCTCAAAGCCACTCTCCCTGTCAGTGGGAAGACTGTTGAGAATCCAGTTCTTAACTACACGTAATGGTGCATGCCTGTAATCTCCAGGAAGTTGTAGTAGGATTGCTTCGAGTTCAAGGCCATCCCTGGCTACATCCTGAGTTCAAGACTCATTTGTGATACATAGCAAAACTCTCTCTTAAACAAACAGGGCCGGCAAGATGGCTCAGTGGTTGGAGCTAAGAGATGACTCAAGCAGTTAAGATCACAGGCTGCTCTTCCAGTGGACTTGGGTTTGGTTCCCAGCAACCACACGGCAACTTACATCATCTGTAACTCTAGTTCCACGGAATCTGACCCCCTCTTGTGGCCTCCTTGGACAGTAAGCACTCACATGGTGCATAGACATATATATATATATGTATGTATGTATGTATACACACACACACAAGCAAAACACCCACACATGTAAAACCTCTCCGGAGGTTTGAGAATGTTTTCCTGATCTAGAGAGTTTGAAGTAAGGAGGGTTTTGTTGTTGTTTGGTTGGGTTTTTTTTTTTTGTTTGTTTGTTTGTTTTTTTGGTTTGGTTTGTTTTTGAGAGGTCTCAGGTATCCAAGGATAGCCTGGAACTTAGCCAAGAATGACTTAGAGCTTCAGATCCTCCTGCCTCTCCTGCCTCTCCTGCCTCTCCTGCCTCTCCTAAGTACTGGGATCACAGGTGTGGATCAAGCATCACGCGGCCTTTCTTTGGAGTGGGGCATCTCATCCAGGGTTTCATTCATCCTGGACAAGCACTCTACCAACTGAGTTTCTTTGTTTTTCATTTTGTTTTTAAGACCGGATTTCACTGGCCTAGAACTCAGAGCCATGCACCTGCCTCTGCCTCCTAAGTGCTGAGATTAGTGGTGTGCTGTACAACACCCGAGCGAGGATTACAGTGTCCTGCTTTCAGCTGGTAAGAAGACCCCACACACTTCCAACTTCCCTAATGGATCTCTCTCCTATCTCTCCATTCCCATGCCCCTCCCTCAGGTTCCAGAGCGCATGCTCTCAGACTCCAGTGTTTCCAGCAAACCTTGCCCCAAGAGCCCCACTAGCCTCAGGCTAGATTCTGCCACCCTGGGGTCCTGTGCTCTCTCCTGGCCCCTGGTCTGGCTTCTTTACATAAGAGTCAAGACAGACTCTCTGAAGGGGCCTGGCCAGGCACAACTCATCTCTAAGATATCTGCAGACTTGACCTGGTCCCCACCTTTTCTGAGATCAGTTCATTCCAAATCCTGAGTAACCCTGGTGTCTCCTTTTTCTCTCAGAACATCCCAGAAAGGTGTGTGCCCTTCAATAAACATAACCCATGCCTGACCTTGCTGGTGACTTCTGTGCGTTATTCCCTGTCCAGATTCTCCTCAGCTCAGCCCTGAGAGGAGGGTGCTACCTGCCCATCTGTGAAATCCCTGTCCCATCCATAACACCTCCCCATCTCTGGCCCACTCAGCCAGCCCAGACTCCTGTGGAGCCAACAAATGAGAAACCAGTGTCACTGGCTCTGGTGAAGACTGGGCATGAACAGCTTTAGCCAATTAACACTCCTTCAGGGTTTGGGTCTGCCCCCTTCAGTAGCACCTCATAAATGTCAGGAGATGGTTGGGAGGGACCCCAGCTCCTGTGGCCTGGCTGAGGCAGGCACCTAAGCTTCCAGAGGCTGACAAGACTCCAGTGAGAGTATTCAGACCAAGAGTTCTATGGGTTCCAGAAAGACTAGCAGTGCTCATTGGAGGCTGAAATGCTTTCCAGAATGGACTGTGTGTTTCCTTCCTGGTAAGGAAGGCCTAGCCTAGCATGTGGACAAGAGGTGGCAAAGCTTTGCTCTTTCCCACAAGGCCCAACTGCATTGTGTGAGTGGAAATTGTGTAAGCCTGGCAGGCTGCTAGTGACCAGGAACTTAGTCAGACATCATTTCTGCCAGGACTCTGAGGTGAGACTGATGTTTGAATTGGTAGCTAAGAAAAGTGACCACCTCCCTCTGTGCTCAGCTCCTCCAACCCAGGGGAAGCCTGAGTAGAACCCAAGGTCAGTCAAAACATGCTGTCTTAGTTTGGGTTCCTTTGCTGTGAAGAGACACCATGATCAAGGTAACTCTTATAAAGAACAACATTTAATTGGGGCTGCCTTACAGGTTCAGAGGTTCAGTCCATTTTCGTCATGACAGGAAGCAGACACGGTGCTGGAGAAGCTGACAATCCTACATCTTGATCTGAAGGTAGCCAGAAGGAAACTGTCTTCTGTATGTGAGTACACTGTCGCTGTCTTCAGACACACCAGAAGAGGGCACTGGATCCCCATTACAGATGGTTATGAGTCACCATTGTGGTTGCTGGGAACTGAACTCAGGACCTCTGGAAGAGCCGTCAGTGCTCTTAACCACTGAACCATCTCTCCAGCCTGGAAACTGTCTTCTGAAGGCAGCCAGGAGGAGAGTCTCATTCCACAATGGGCTAGGTGGAGCTTGAGCATAGGAACCCTTACAGCCTGCCTACACAGTGACATACTTCCTCTAACAAGGCCACACCTCCTCCAATAAGGCCATACTTTCTAACAGTGACACTCCCTATAGCCAAGCATTCAAGCACATGAATCTATGGGGCCAAACCTATTCAAACCACCACATTCCACCCTCTGGCCCCCAGAGGCTTGTAGCCATAACAATACAAAATGCATTTAGTCCAACTTCAAAACTCCCTATGGGCTGGGCGGTGGTGGCGCATGCCTTTAATCCCAGCACTTGGAAGGCAGAGGCAGGTGAATTTCTGAGTTCGAGGCCAGCTTGATCTACAGAGTGAGTTCCAGGACAGCCAGAGCTACACAGAGAAACCCTGTCTTGGAAAAAAAAAAAAAAAAACCTCCCTATGGTCTACCACAGTCTCAGCAATATTTAAAAGTCCAAACTTCAAAATCTCTTCTGAGATTCATGCAATCTCTTATCTGTCATTCCCTATATCAAAATCAAAGAGCAGATCACATATTCCCAACATATCATGTCACAGGATATACATTACCATTCCAAAAACATAGTGAGGAAACATTGGACCAAAACACAGCTGGCAAATTCCAAACCCTGCATCTCCATGGCTGATTCCAACTCCATTCAGCTTCATCAACTACAACACAATTCTTTCTCTTGGGCTGGTTCCACTCCCTGCTAGCAGCTTTCCTTGGCAGGTATCCCATGGCTCTGGCATCTCTAAAATCTTGGGGTCTCTAAGGCAACTTCAACTTCACAACTTTCTTGTTCCAGTGTCTGGAATCCCTGAACTTCTGAGCTCCTCCAAAGGGCTTGGGTTACTTCTCCAGCTCTGCCCTCTGTAGCACTCTAGTGAAGGCTTTGATTTTTTTAAACCTACTTTCAATAGGAGTTCACAAATGCTTCAACCCCACTCTACCCAGTCTAGCACACTGCTCAAAGGTGGGAGAAAAGATGGTAAATAGGACAAGGGGATATGAACCTGTTCAGAAGTAATTCCTTGGGGCAATTCCAATCTCTGTTTGTCAGAATGCCAAACACTAATTATCAGTGTCGGCATGATCCAGCAGAACAGCCAGGCCTCCAAATTGGCACGAGTGAGCAGGAGAGACCAGAACCAACTGCCCTGCCTCTCTCAATGAAGATCAGCAAAGATGCGAAACCAACAAAGTGTTGCAAGGCTAGCTATGCAAGCCCACAGTCACTGTTGAGTCCTATTTATACCTCTCCAAACATCACATGTCCTCCCACGGGTCTTGCCTTAGCAAAACACCACATGAGTCTGCATCACATGGCATATCCAGAAACTTCCACTTCACTCTAGGCTCTGGTTGACTCCACTCCACTGCTGCTGCTGTTCTTGGTGATCATCCCATGGTCATGGTGCCAACCCTCAACTTCTTTGCATGACCCCTTCAGTCAACTGCAGTTGAGGCTGCACCTTCACTAATGCCCTTTCCTGGCCTCTCACAGTGCCAAGCCTCAGTTACTCTTCATGACCCCTTCATGCCTTCAAAACTGGGTGACTCTTATACATTACCAAGTACAGCTGCAGCACAAGGTACAACCTTGGCTATCTCTGGAACACACATTCTTTGTGCTCTCAGAAAACACTTCCCAGAAGATTTCACCTCAATGATGCTGGTCTCTTCTTAATTACCATCAATTTCTTAGCTCCAGCTAACCAGCATCAATTGTCCCAGTAGTCCCCTTCTCTTCTTGACTTAAAGCCAGAGCCACATGGCTGAAGCTACTGAGTTTTTTTAGGAGGCAGAGGCAGGCAGATTTCTGAGTTCGAGGCCAGCCTGGTCTACAGAGTGGGTTCCAGGACAGCCAGGGCTACACAGAGAAACCCTGTCTCGAAAAACAAAAAACAAAAAACAAACAAACAAACAAAAAAGATCTGGATCACAGGTATGCCTTCCATTTCCTGATTGTAGTTCATTCCAAATATGATCAAGTCAACAACCAAGAATAGCCATCACAATTCACCCCTTGTCAATTTGATACATGATGGTATCTCCTTATGTCCAAATGAAAACAATAACCAGGTCATAATAACATCTAGATATAACTATCCCTTGTTCAACTGCAAACACATAAACAATAAGCTTAGCCGGTTGGGATCTTGCCCTGAAGTCACCACTCCCTCAAACTGTTTATCTCCTTGAACACAAGATTGAGCTCCATTCCACTTCCTGGTGCTCCTTTTATACTTGAACCATATGTTTTGTATTTTTCCTTTCTCAGCTTGCTCCTTTGCATCAAAATGTTCTTCATAAGAGTGAACTTTAGTAACCACACAACGGGCTTTTTTGAGATTTCCTTTGCTAATCCGATTAATCTAAATCTCTTCACTTTATCCTCTGGCAGACTCTTCAGACAGGGACAAAAAAGCAGCCACATTCTTCACCAAAATATCACAAAAACAGTCTCTAGGCCACATATTGAAATTCTTCTCCAAAATGTTTCAGTGGAGAACCCCCAGAGTTCCCCTTGACACCAATATCTTCCATATTCCTACTAGAATGGATCATTAAGCCCCACTTAAAGCATTCCTCTACTTTTTAAACCCAAAGTCCCCAAATCTACATTCCTCCAGATAAAAACATGGTCAGGCCTATCATAGCAATACCCAGTCCCTGACCAACTTCTTAGTTTGGGTTTCATTGCTGTGAAGAGACACCATGGTCCAGGCAACTCACGTAAAGGAAAACATTTAATTGGGGCTGCCTTACAGTTTCAGAGGTTCAGTCCATTATCGTCACGGCAGGAAGCATGGCAGCACCCAGGAGGCTGACATGGTGCTGGAGAAGCTGAGAGTTCTACATCTTGATCTGAAGGGAGCCAGAAGGAAATTGTCTTCTGCAGAAAGCCAGGAGGAGGGTCTCATTCCACACTGGGAGGAGCTTGAACATAGGAACCCTTACAGCCTGCCTACACAGTGACATACATCCTCTAACAAGGCCACGTCTCCTCCAATAAGGCCATACCTCCTAACAGTGACACTCCCTATAGCCAAGCATTCAAGCACATGAATCTATGGGGCCAAACCTATTCAAACAGTCACAAATTCTTTCTGCTAAACTCTTTTCCAGCTGACATCACACACACACACACACACACACACACACTAGAATTTTTGCTCTCAGAACTCCTGGCTCTTGGACCCACAGACTCAGACCTGAGCCACATCAGAGCTTTATCTGTTCCTCAGGATGTCAACTGCAGCCATGGGTGAATGGCCTTCACTATCTTTTGAGGCAATTCTTTATGGGAAGTCTCTTCCTAGATCTGAGTGTGTACCTCCTCCAAGTATGTATGGAGATTAAAACCTCAAAGCCTGACTTCATTGATACCTGCAGGTGAGGCCTCTGGAAGGTGAGTGGATTCACAAAGGAACTGGTCCTTTCTCGGGTTGATGAGAGACTTGTGGGAGTAACTTTGCCAAATAGGAAAGCTTATTTTGTCTGCCTAGTGACAACACAGGCCAGGTCTCACTAGATGCTTGCCAGATACTGGCACTGTGCTCTGGAACCTCCCCAGAACCAAGAGCCAAATAAAATTCTTTTTTTTTTTTTCCATAAATCCCCCAAGCTAACAGAAAACCCTAAGACAATGTCTAAGATTTAGGTATAGTGGCTCACATCTGTAATGGCAAAACTTAAGAGGCTGAAGAAAGAAGAATGCTACACAGTCAAGACCAACCTGGGCTACATACATAATGAGTTCCAGACTAGCCAATGCTACATAATGAGATTCTGTCTCAAAACACAGTCAAGGGCTGGAGAGATATAGCTCAGTGGTTAAGAGCACTGACTACTGTTCCAGAGGTCCTGAGTTCAATTCCCAGCAACCACATGGTGGCTCACAACCATCTGTAATGGGATCCAATGCCCTCTTCTGGTGGGTCTGAAGACAGTTACAGTGTACTCATACATAAAATAGATAAGTAAGTCTTTTTTAAAAAAAAATAGACAAGTGTCATCAAGATGACTCATAAGGTTAAGATCCTTGCTGCCAAGCCTGACATCTGAATTTGATTCCCAGGACCGACATGGTGGGAGGAGGGAACTGACTCTCAAAAGCTGTCCTCTGATATCTAGGTATGCATGCTGTAGCTCACATGTACATATACACAAACACACATACACAGATAGATAGATAGATAGATAGATAGATAGATAGATAGATAGATAGATAGATAGATGTAATTTTAAATTTTAAATAAAAATAGTAAGACAGTATCTTCTACCTTCTCTTCCTTTTGAATATCCTGTCCACCCACCTGAGTTTGTGGCGCACTCGCCTCAATTTCTAGATCCCTCTCTGAATTATTATGTTTTGATTTGGTTTGGTTTGTTGTTTTTCAAGACAGGGTTTCTCTCTGAAGCCCTGGCTATCCTGGAACTGACTTGCTTTGTAAACAAGGCTAACCTTGAACTCACAGAGATCCATCTGCCTCTGCTTCTGCTGGAATTAAAGGTGAGCGTGCCAATGGCCACATCCATTGGCAGGGCTTTGGGACTGTCCATGATCCTGACCATCACCCATGTTCTATCACAACAGGGACCACGTCGTGGCCAAAGCAGCCGGTGAGAGATGGACATTGGTGCTCTGTACGGTTCCTTTATGCATTTCATCAAAGACTGAGCCATGGTACCTTCCACAGTTAGGGCAGGTCTGCCCACCTCAGTTAGCCAAATGTAGAAACTCCCTCCCAGACATGCACACAGGTTTGTCTTCCAGGTGGTTCTGGATCCTGCCAACCACCAGACCTCTCCCTCTGAACTCAGCCTACAAGACACTCCAGATGGAATTGGAACCTTCCATGGCCCTGGTTCTCTCCCTCCTCTGTATGTCTGTCTTCCTGGCACCTCTTGGACTGCGGAAGGGTGACTTCCTATCTCCCTGAGAGATGCTAAGTCTAAAGCAAGACATAGTTTGATAGGCTCACTGCTGAGTGTCCGTCACAGTACCTTGAGATATGTAACACCTCTACCAAAGACTCCTGAATGTCTAGTGGGATGGAGCAGTGTCTGAAACCCCTGCCTGGTCATTTAGGAAACCCCATATCATAGGCTAGAGGACCCCAAACCATCAGGCTTACCAGCATCCCAAGAATTGCTGCTAACATGACATCCTCTTGGCCCAGGCCAAAGGTCCTGAGGCATAGAAGGTCCATTTCTGCATCTGATAAAATCCCCACACCTCAGGGAGAAATGGCTCCTGGAATATAAGGCTATAACCTTCTCTGAATCTCTACTATGGTATGCTTCCTGGCCTGCACTTGTAAAACAGACAGGTAGTCCTGGGCTGAAGCTGCTGGAAGCGAGGGGAAAGGACAGGACTGAAAGTCATTGTGCAGACATGACATCCAGAGGAGGAAGGAACAAGTAGACACGTTGTCTTCCTGATGCAGAAACTGCATGACCCATAGCAAATCACTTCGTCTGCCCATGCCTCAGTTTACCTGGTTGTACAACCGGAAAGACCCATGTCCTGTCTATGGACAGGAGTAATCGGGGTGTTTGATCAGGGCACTTGATGTGTTCTTTTCATAGCCAGTGTCATCATGGGAATAAAAGTGACTTTGGATGCCAGGATGAAGGATGCAAGCTTACATCAAAAGCTGCTGTGTAGCCGGGCGGTGGTGGCGCACGCCTTTAATCCCAGCACTTGGGAGGCAGAGGCAGGCAGATATCTGAGTTCGAGGCCAGCCTGGTCTACAGAGTGAGTTCCAGGACAGCCAGGACTACACAGAGAAACCCTGTCTCAAAAAACCAAAAAAAAAAAAAGAAAAAGAAAAAGAAAAAACAAACAAACAGAAAAACAAAAAACAAAGCTGCTGTGTTTATTTTTTCCATTGCTCTCATAGACTACTGAAAGAAGCATATTAAAGAGGAAGTGAAGCGTGAAGCAGGGTGGTGGTGGCACACACCTTTAATCCCAGCACTCTGGAGGCAGGAGGATCTCTGTGAGTTTGAGGCCAGCCTGGTCTACAGATCCAGTTCCAGAGCAGCCAGGTGCTAGAGAGATGGTTTAGTGGTTAAGGGAGGTTTGCTGCTCTTGTAGAGGACCCAAGTTCAGTTCCACCCACATCAAACAGCTCATCAAAACCCCGTAACTCCAGTCCCAGGGGAGCCATTGCTCTCTTCTGGCCTGTGTGGGCAATTAACCTGTACATGCACACGCGCGCGCGTGCGCGCGCGCAGCGCCACACACACACACACACACACAAGTAGAATTATATGGGGGCTGAAGAGATGGCTCAGATGTTAATAGTGCTTGCTGTTTTTGCAAAGGTCCTGGATTCAGTTTCTAGCATCAACATGGTGGCTCACAAGTGCTGCAACTCCAGTTGCAGGGGACCTGACACCCTCTTCTGGCCTCCAAGGACACTTGTGATACATACATATATACACGCAGGCAAAATACTTATAAACATCAAATAAATAATCTTTTTTTTAAATTTTTAATTTTAAAGGAGGAAGGTTTTCTTTTGGTTGGTAATCTCCAAGAGCTCAGCCCTCCACCTTGCTGAGAGGAGTTCGCAACATGGCTTCTTAGGTCTTTTCTGGCCAGAAAACAGGACGCTCTGGTCAAAGTAGGTGAGCCTGAAACAGGAAATGCTACAGTGACTCACTTCCTCCCAGGAGGCTGCACTGGTTAAAGGTTCCATGACCTTTCCAAACAACATCACCAGCTGAGGACAGACTCAGTGTCCAAATACATGATCTCCTGAAGGACAGTCCATGTTCAAACCACACTGGTCAGCCCAGGGACTGTGTGGCTGCTCAGCTGATGATCTCACAGCCTTCAGAGGCTCACAGAGGGAGCTGCACATAAGCCCCCAGCAAAGCAGAGGCTACACACACACACACACACACACACACACACACACACAATGCACGCCCACCCGCACGCACGCATGCATGCATACAAGCACATAGGCCAACGGTGAGCAGATTTCTTGTTTTACAAAGAAGCTGGAAATGTCTACATGATTGGCTGATCTGGGAGTTCTGTTTGATTTGTTTGGTTCTTTTGAGACTACTCTCACTGTGTAGGCCAAGTTGATCTTCATCTCACAGCCATCCCCCTGCCTCTGCCTCTCCAGTACTAGGATTATAATTATGTGCCACTACACCCAGTAGTGGTTTCGTTGGTTGGTTTTTGTTTGGTTGGTTTTGGGATTTTTTTGTTGTTGTTGTTTTGGGGGTTTTTTGTTTGTTTGTTTGTTTTTTTCGAGGCATGGTGTCTCTGTGTCCTGGAACTCACTCTGTAGACCAGGTTGGCCTCGAACTCAGAAATCCGCCTGCCTCTGCCTCCCAAGTGCTGGGATTAAAGACGTGCGCCACCACTGCCTGGCTGGTTGGTTTTTTTTTTTTTTTTTTGAGGGAGGATCTTGCTACTTAGCTATTAAGTTCCAAATCAGGCTGCTTTTTTTTTTTTTTTTTTTTTTAAGATTTATTTATTTTATGTGAGTACTCTGTTGCTGTCTTCAGACACACCAGAAGAGGGCATTGGATTCCATTACAGATGGTTGTGAGCCACCATGTGGTTGCTGAGAATTGAACTCTGGTCCTCTGGAAGAGCAGTCAATGCTCTTAATTGCTGAGCCATCTCTCCAGCCCACCAGGCTGCTTTTACTTAAGACAATTCTCCTGCCTCTACCTCGCAGATGCTGAAATTATAAGTATAACCCACCATTCTGGCTGTGTCCTGATTTTATTTTATTTTATTTTTTGATACAGAATTTCTCTGTGTATCCCTAACTGTCCTGGAACTTACTCTGTAAACTAGACTGGGAACAAACTCACAGAGATCCACCTGCCTCCACCTCCCAAGTGCTGGGATTAAAGGTGTGTATCACCACCATCCAGCATTTTTTTTATTTTATATATATTTTAAAGAAGACTTGGGCCGGGCGGTGGTGGCGCACGCCTTTAATCCCAGCACTTGGGAGGCAGAGGCAGGTGGATTTCTGAGTTCGAGGCCAGCCTGGTCTACAGAGTAAGTTCCAGGACAGCCCGGGCTATACAGAGAAACCCTGTCTCGAAAAACCAAAAAGAAAAAAGAAAAAAAAAAAGAATCATTTGGGAGGAGAGGTGACATGTTGTGGATAGCCCCAGCCTTGTATTTTGATCCTAGTTCCACTTTCCTGGGAGGGGCTGCAGAGGATGATTGAATTTGCACACAGGTGACGTCTTGTGAACCTTCTGTCCAATTAAATTTGTAAAATAAAGGCTAGAGCCAGTGATTGGGCAGTAGAAGGGGAGGCGGAGAAAAAGGCTTTAGGGGAGGAGAGAAGAAGAGGAATTCAATATAAGAGGCAGTCGACGGAGGATAGGGAATCAGAGTAGGAGGTCGATGAGAGAAGGAAGTCGACAGAGGAAGGGGAAGGAGTAGAAAGCTGACGACGGAGGAGCCGGAGCTGGAAGGACAAGCACATGGCCTGGATAAACCACAAGTTATAAGGGATCTCATAGCTGGGATTAGAGTAGTGTAATGGTAAATCTGCCCAATCTAGGCGTGCAATTTATACCATAATTATTGAGTTGTGTTTTCTTTTTTTTATTTTTGGTTTTTCGAGACAGGGTTTCTCTGGGTAGCCCTGGCTGTCCTGGAACTCACTCTGTAGACCAGGCTGGCCTGGAACTCAGAAATTCGCCTGCCTCTGCCTCCCAAGTGCTGGGATTAAAGGCGTGTGCCACCACTGCCTTGCTTGAATGGTTTGACAGGAATCAATTTAGGGAAAATAGACACCTTATTATTTATCAGTATTGCAATATTTATTCTCTTGATTTACTATGTCTTCTCAAAAGATAGGGCCCTAGATAAAAAATTCCTTGCCTTAGAAAAAAGATTACAAGTAACAATAGAACTAAAGGTTCAGGATTTAATTAGTCAAAACAAGCAACAGCAAGGAGATAAAGATAAAATTTGGAAACAAGATCTAGAAGATAATTTACTAAAGCTAGCAAATCAAAATAAGGCAGATGCTGTAATATTTCAAATACAACATAAAGAGAAGCTAAGATTATGGAAGCAGGGCTTAGAGCAGAAGGTACAGGAGATTATAGAGCAGCACAAACATCAGAAAGAGAAACTTACATCTTGGCAACAGGGCTTAGAGGAAACAGTAGAATTGAAGACACAAGAAATTATAGACAAGAATAAGAGACAGAAAGATGAAAATGAATGTGGGAGACAGGAGCTTGAAAAGATGATAGAACAGAGGATGCAGCAGCTCACTGATCAGACTGAGCAGCAGAGAGAAAATAATGAGGAATGGAAGCAAGACTTAGAGAATAACCTTTTAAAATTAATCAATCAAAATAAAATGGACACCAAACTATCAGAGTTACAATATGAGGAAAAATTCAAAATATTCAGGCAGAGCCTGGAACAGAGAACTACAGGAACTCAAGGAACAGGGAGAGCGACAAAAGGAGAGATATGAAAAGTGGACACAAACCTTAATGGAGAAATTTTAAATTTCAGTTAAGGAAAATACCCAAGTAGAGACAGAAGAAACTAGACAAAAATTTAAGGAAAGTGTCACTAATTTTGGAATGCACTTGCCATTTGTAAAACAACTCCTGACTTCTTGGGCTATTAAAAATAGAATAATCCCCCAAGACTGGAAAGATATGGCAAGAGTAATACTAGAACCTGCTGCAAATTTACAATGGGTTGCATGGTGGAGAGATGAGGCAAGAGAGATAGCACGACAAAATAGAGCCAGGGGAAGAGAGATTTCCATAGACCAACTGCTTGGTGAAGGTCGCTTTGCTGAGGTAGAGGTGCAGGCTGTATATGATGAAGAAACTCTGGCATTGTCTCATTGTCAGCCTTAACGGCCTGGGACAAAGTCGCAGAATCAGGGAAAAGACTTGAAACATTTGCTCAAGTCATACAAGGTCCAAAAGAAACCTTCCCTGACTTTTTACAAAGGCTAACCTCAGCTGTTGAAAGGAGTGTATCAGATTCAGTAGCAAGAAAGACAATAATTGAGTCTTTAGCCTTTGAAAATGCAAGTGCTGAATGCAAGGAAGTAATCAGACCACTCAGGGCAAGGTCAGCACCAATAGATGAGTGGATTAGATATACAGCTGATATGACGGTAATAGCAGAAGCTGCTACTAGACACCTAGAGATGACCCAAGATTTCAAATGTTTTAATTGTGGTAGATGGGGTCATCTCAGAAATGACTACAGGAAAAACCAAAGTAATATAAAAAAGGGGGCCCATGCCTCTGGAATATGTCAAAGATGTGACAAAGGCTGACATCTGACTAGGGAATGTAGAGCAACAACAAGACAAATGGGCAATACCCTGCCAAAAAACTCCCAGGGGGGCCTCTCGCAGGCCCCAATGCCAGGCAGGGAGAGTTCTCTTCCTCAGGACAATTAAATGTCACTGCTTCAAAAACAGATGTTCTGAGACCAGACAAGGCTGAGACAAGTTTTATAGACAATTCAGAAGGCCTCACAGGGAGCCAAAAGCAAATATTTTGGCAAATTTCTATAGATGATCAAAGACCAAAACTAAGAATACTAGTGAATAATACTGAGATTGAAGGAATGGTTGACAATGGAGCAGATGTCACCATTATCTCTTCAAATTCTTGGCCTGAAAGTTGGCCACTTCAAGAAGTAGACATCCAGTTTCAAGGAGTTGGGACTTTATCCCAAATAAAACAAAGTACCAGATGGCTTAAATGTATAGGACTAGAAGGTCAGGTAGGAAAACTGAGGCCATATGTGGCTGATATAGCCATTAACTTATGGGGAAGAGATCTATTACAGTAGTGGAAAATCCACATTAATATTCCCCCAGTGCCAGTGTCTAGTCATAAAACCCATCAGGATCCTAAGAAAAATTTAAAATTAGTTAGGAAATGTTATCAAAGGCAGTCACAGACTATCCAAGCTGTCCATAAACAAGATATGGCAGAGGCCGATTTAAGTGAGCCAGGCGTGGTGGCACATGCCTTTAATCCCAGCACTTGGGAGGCCTGAGGTTTGGAACTTAGATAGGGAAAATTGTCACTGACTCTAGAGTAGAGAGTACAGTGTATAAATAGAGACTGTTCTGGCAGAGAGCCAAACAGAAAGATAGTGTAAATTAGCTGTATTCAGATGATATAAAGTTATATTGCCTGACAGGAGACTTGGTTCTGTTTAACGTGGGCCCCACGGAATTCTAGGTTCTTTTCCTGCTTGGCAAAATAGGGAGGGCCTAAAGAATAGGCACATACAGTATTTTAGTTATTAAGTTGATTTTATTTTCAAGATGGGTGATGTATATATGATGATGTTTATGTCTCTGGAACCGGCTGGGACTAAAATGTCTATACAAAGCCAAGAACATTTATTGGGTACTAATTTCTAATGACTAGTTAATACATGCCATCCTGCCGGGCGTATGGTGGCACGCCTTTAATCCCAGCACTTGGGAGGCAGAGGCAGGCGGATTTCTGAGTTCGAGGCCAGCCTGGTCTACAGAGTGAGTTCCAGGACAGCCCGGGCTACACAGAGAAACCCTGTCTCTGAAAAACCAAAAAAAAAAAAAAAAAAAAAAATGCCATCCTTTATGAGGGCATGTATGCAAAGTTATATTAAAGTTTGATTAAGTGATCAAACTAACCTGAAGAAAGGCAGTCGTCCTTCTTTATTGATCTTCATTAACAAAGCTGTGTACCCTGCATGCTCCATGTGAATGTCCTTAGCTTTTAAGTTTTATATATTGCAGGATGAAAGAAGAGAAAGACAGCCCGAAAAAGATTCATACTAGGGGATGCTGAGACCTACTATTCCCCTTCATGCTTGATTCTACTGCAACTATGTCAAAGCTACTTCGTCGAAGCTGCAACTACATCAAAGACTTGCTTCCAGAACTTTTCCGGAACAGCTGGCTTGCCTGTCCAGCCTTTCTGACTGTCACAGTCACGATGTTAGCTAAGCAATGAACTCTCTCAGCACATAGTGACTGCAAGGCAAATGATGCCCACTAGCTCTCCTTTGACTAAGCAATTTTCCTATTTCCCTTTGGGGCCCCAGATGGGAATTCTACGCCCAAATTCTGCTTGAAGAAGTTAATGAAGAGTCGGCGCCCCTATTCCCTGGGCTTGGGGACTGGGGTGGATAATATTAGGCTATCCTTCTAGGGAAAAGTAATGGTTTTATTGGAACAGGGAGGAATAGTTAGAACTGATTATTTCTACATTGGTAGAAATCTCTATAATTGATACAAAGTTGAAGTTATAATCTCTTACATTGGTATAGAATTTATTTTGTACAAATTTAAGGTTTTCACTGGTATGAGTTTTTTTATTGATATAAAAGTGAGATTAATATTGTTACTCTTATAGGCATTGTGCCTATATAACACATTTAGGAATACAAGGCTTAGACCCAGTCCTTCTTCAACTTTTTTAACTGATTTGAGATGATTAGCCTGTGAGTTAAGGGCCTACAGCAATTGCATGGCTCTGAATTTATTAGTTAGGATGTTTTCTAGATTTTAATTAGAAATAGTGGAGAGGACTTAATGGACAACAGTCCAGATTGCTTTACATAGATAGTTGGTTTTCAAAACATCAGAAGTCCACAGAAGTGACATCACCAGCATTTCTGTATTAATGTTCATTTTATTAGAGACCTGTCTGCTCCTGACAGCTTCCCTGTCTTGGATTCTAAGAAGAAATTGAGCATCTTTGGAGTTACTCCAGTTGTGGTGAGACAGCCACTAGGCAAGAATTGCCTCTTTTCATCTACAGACAAAATACTGTCCGAAAAAGGACACACTTGCGGAATAGTTGACTGATTATATCTGCCAAGACAGAGTAATCAGCCCTTAAAATTTCTGCATTACTAGGTCTGTCAGATGATCCTGGGCCAGAAGGCTGAAGACCAGATGCTCCAACATTTTGAAGTAAGGGACTGTCCAAGTGTTCAGCGGTCGATATAAATTGGCTAAGTTTTGGAAGCCATGCTTTGTGCTTCCCATATCTTCAGTTAATTCAGTCATTCTGGATTTCTGATGGGGTTGAAGACTTATAGTCTCACAGCTAACGCAGGCTATTTACTTTAAGAGGATAGTTTTCAGATGGCATTCATTCTAAAGACAGGACATAAGCCAGGTTCAGAACTAAGTCTTTTAGTTAAGAGAGATAGCAGAGGTTAGTTAATAAAAATTATAGACTGGGTATTAGGTCTATCTTGCACTTTAACAATTACAACATGGTGATATAGTTTGTGCTCAATTTATATCTGAGAGAAAAGAGTCTTTTAATTGGACAAAAAGGGGGAAATGTTGTGGATAGCCCCAGCCTTGTATTTTGATCCTAGTTCCACTTTCCTGGAAGGGGCTGCAGAGGATGATTGAATCTGCACACAGGTGACGTCTTGTGAACCTTCTGTCCAATTAAATTTGTAAAATAAAGGCTAGAGCCAGTGATTGGGCAGTAGAAGGGGAGGCGGAGAAAAGGCTTAGGGGAGGAGAGAAGAAGAGGAATTCAATATAAGAGGCAGTCGACCGAGGATAGGGAATCAGAGTAGGAGGTCGATGAGAGAAGGAAGTCGACGGAGGAAGGGGAAGGAGTAGGAAGCTGACGACGACGGAGGAGCCGGAGCTGGAAGGACAAGCACATGGCCTGGATAAACCAAAAGTTATAAGGGATCTCATAGCTGGGGATTAGAGTAGTGTAGTGGTAAATCTGCCCAATCTAGGCGTGCAATTTATACCATAATTATTGAGTTGTGTTTTCATTTACTGGTCCTACTTGGGTAGGAGATTTACAGTAACAATGAGAGGATGCCTCTGTAAGATTGGTTTATAGACAAGTCTGTCCGCCATTTTCTTTCTTTTCTTTTTGTTTTTTCGAGACAGGGTTTCTCTGTGTAGCCCTGGCTGTCCTGGAACTCACTCTGTAGACCAGGCTGGCCTCAAACTCAGAAATCCACCTGTCTCTGCCTCCCAAGTGCTGGGATTAAAGGCGTGTGCCACCACTGCCCAGCTCGCCATTTTCTTAATTAGTGATTGATGTGGGAAGGCCCCATCTACTGTGTCAATGCCAACCCTGGGCAGCTGTTCCTGGGTCATATAAGAAAGCAGGCTTAGCAAGCCATGGGTGAGCAATCCAGTAAGCAGCACTTCGCCATGACTTCTGCATCAGCTCCTGCCTCCAGGTTCTGCCCTGAACTCCTGCCCTGGCTTCCCTCAGTGGTAGAGTGTGACCTAAGAGTTGAAAGCATTAGAAGCCTAACTACAGGGTGGGAGCTATGAAGAGGGGAGAGCATAGGTGCACAGTACTGGAGTGTAAGTGTGGGAGCAGAGTCACAAGTGGGCAGTGGTGGTGCGCGATTTTAATCCTAGCACTCGGGAGCCAGAGGCAGGAGGATCTCTTTTTCCCTGTAAGGTCTAGGCTGGTCTGGTCTACATAGCGGGCTCTAGGACATCCAGGACTACATACAGAGACCCTGTCTGAAAAAGAAAAGTATTAAAATAATACTTTGTTTTCAAGGGGCAGAACAGATGTCTCAGTGGTGAGAACATGAACGGCTCTAGACTAGGAACTGAGTTCAGTTCCTAACCTGTAACCCCAGGGGATCTGACAGTCTCTTCCGGCATCCTCAGTACATAGCAGACACAGACACACAGACCACACACACACACACACACACACAGCATTTGGGAAGAAGGCAGAGGCAGATGGATCTTTATGAGTTCAAGGCCAGCCTGGTGTACAGAGCAAGTTCTGGGACAGTTAGGGCTACCAAGTGAGATCCTGTCACCATAAAACAAAAGATAAAACAAACAAAAACAAAAAGCTGCGTTGACAAGCCTTGAAACATGTGCTTTATCATGTATGACCAGTAGATGGCAGCAAAGACAGGCAGACAAGCCAGCCTTAATTTAGTCTTGCACTGTTTCCTTAAGCATTTAGGGATAAACATTAGGAAACAGACAACTGGCAACAAACAAATGTGTGTTCTCATCTCTTCTCTCCAAGGGTCATCGCTAGTTTACAAAGGAGGACACTAAGACTAGAAGTCATCACTGCCTAAGGTCACAGCTATAAAGTGTAACAGATGAGTTAAACATTTGGTGTGGACCGGATAAGGTTTCCCTGTGTGGCCTCTATCGTGCGGCAAGCCTCCCGCCACAGCTTCCCTATGTTGGGTTTACAGCCTTGCTTCAACGCACCCCACAGAAATCTTGTGTTTGGCTTTCATTCTGGGTTGAAGGAGAAAGCTGAGCAAGCCAGCAGGTAGGTCAGAGGAGCAGACATCTAACTCCCTAGACTGTATGACTTCTGTGGACTGTGGGGTGTGAAGCCTGTGGGAACAGCTGGTTTAAGGCGAAATTTGAACTTCCTGCCATGAAGCAAAGTTAAACCATTCACCTTTGAGGACTCGGGCTGAGTCATCTCCAGAAACAAGACTACTGATTTTAAAAGCTATCTTTGAAAGATGTGTAAGAAAAGGAAATGTAAAAAGGGGAAATAAAAAAAAAAAAATGAAATGAAGATGAAGGTAGGGTGGTGGGTGTGGAGGTCAAACAGGTCAGTAATCCCAACACTCTCTTCTGGGAGTGCGGGAACATCGGGAGTGCAACATCATTCTTGGTAAAAAATTTTTTTTTTTTTTTTTTTTTTTGGTTTTTCGAGACAGGGTTTCTCTGTATAGCCCTGGCTGTCCTGGAACTCACTCTGTAGACCAGGCTGGCCTCGAACTCAGAAATCTGCCTGCCTCTGCCTCCCAAGTGCTGAGATTAAAGGTGTGTGCCACCACCACCCGGCTTGGTAAAATACTGAAGGGCTGAGCAGGTTGGGATACATGAGACCCATATGCAAAGGTGTGGAAAGAGGCCAGAGAAATAGCTCAGAGGCTAAAAGTGGGCCCTGTGAGAGCATAAGGGTGTGAATTTGGTTCCTGGAACCCACAGGGCTGTTCATGACCAACTCTATCTCCAGTTCCAGGGAATTCTACACCCTTTTCTGACCTCTGAGGGCACCAGGCAAGGGCATGGTTGTACATGCATACAGGCAGGTGTTTACCCATGCACATAGAAGAATAAATAAATCTTAACAAAAATTTAAAAGGTAAATGATAAGGAAAAAACAGCTTAGTGGCCGGGCAGTGGTGGTGCACACCTTTAATCCCAGCACTTGGGAGGCAGAGGCAGACAGATTTCTGAGTTTGGGGGCCAGCCTGGTCTACAGAGTGAGTTCCAGGACAGCCAGGGCAATACAGAGAAACCCTGTCTCGAAAAAAAAAAACCAACAACAACAAAACTACATTTATTGCAGGGCAGTGGTGGTGCACACCTTAATTCCAACACTCAGAAGGCAGAGGCAAGAGGATCTCTGTGTTCAAGGCCAACCCAGTTACACAACAAGTTTCAGGACAGCCAGGTCTATGAAGAGAAACCTTGTCTTGGAAAACAAAAGCAAAATAATTTTATCAATCTATCTATTTGGCTTTTATGTGCACAAGAGTACAGACCAGAGGATGACTTTTGTAAAGAATTCAAGGTTGTCAGGCCTGTGTGACAAGCCTTTTTACCCACTGGGCCATCTCAGTGGTGATATTAATTCTGAAAAGAAAATGGTAAGTAAGATCATTGAGATTAAATAAAGAAAATTGAACAGGCTGGAGAGATGCTCAGTGGTTAAGGTCCTGGATTCATTCCCACAACTACTTGGTGGCTCCACAACCATCTGTGATGGGATCGTGAGCCCTCTTCTGTGTGTCTGAAGGAGAAACAGTGGTGTACCCATACACATAAAATAAATAAATAAATCTTTTTAAAAATATTAAAGGAATGTGCCACTACCGCAGCACAACTAAATTTAAAAAAAGAGAGAAAAAGAAAACGAACAAGGGCTAGGATTGCAAGCGTGAGCCGCTTCCAACTGGCTGGAGCTGTCTATCAAATGAAGCTTGGTTCTGCCCCTCCAGGTGAGCACTCGAAGCCAAGGAGAGAAAGGAGGACCCCTACTGTCCTCTCTCCTGTTGGGGTATACACACTGAGCAAGTGTCCATGTTGGAGTCCTGGTGTGTAGGTCCCATGACCACAGCCAGATCAGATGTCCCCCCACCCAAAATTCTTTGAGGTTTTCACCAACACATGAGAAATACATGTGTTTTGAGATGTGGCTGCAGCGGGGAGAGGACTGGAGACTGCGGGGTGTGGGGGGGCATGGGAGGAGGGGAGGGAGGAAAGGTGGAATTCCCAGCCCCGCTCTGTGACACCCAACAGGAGAGAGAGCATGTGAAGTCTCCTTGTATGAGAATCGGGGATTTCCAGACCAGAAGCTATTCCTAGAAATGAGGCCAACCTCCACCTGACACTGGGTGACGCTGGAGCTCCCTGCTACACCCACTCAGGCATGAGCTATGCTTTCCCATTCTACAGATAAGGAAACTGGAGACCAGAGAGGCAATTACCAATGTGTAGGAAGTAGCAGGTGGGTGTGGTGGCTCAAGCCTGTCACACCAGCACTTGGGGGATGGAACCTACATAGTATGTTCCAGGTCTACATAGCAAGACCCTCTCTTACAAAAACAATTGGCAGAGTGCCTGCCTAGCACCTAGAAGGCCTTGGGTTCTATCCCAACAGAGCATAACATGAACGAGGTATGGTAGCTTGCACCTATAATCCCTGACACTCCAGAGGCAGAAGCAGACAAAACTTTCTGCGTAATAAATTCCTAATGTCAGGTGGTGGTGGTACTTACCTCTAATCTTAGCACTTGGGAGGCAGAGACTGGCAGATTTCTGTGAGTTCGAGGCCAGCCTGATCTACAGAGCCAGTTCAGGAGAGTTAAGGAAGCATAGAGAGACCTTGTCTCAAAAACAATTTTTTTTAATTAACTAATTAATTCCAGAGACAAGACAGTGAGTTCAAGGCCAGCCTGGGCTACAAGAGACACTGTCTCAAAAGAAAAGGGAGTGGAGGCATGGGGCTAGGGAAGAAGACAAAAGTCCAGTCCCACTAGCCCGGAGGCTCCTCTATATCTTCTGGGGAGATACAAACATTCCAAGTAGGTATCAAAGGCCCTGAAGCAGCATCCACACCCCAGCATTTCCTGGGGCTGTTGTCCCTCCTCTGAGTACAATTATGTAACTGAAAACAGCTACAGATTCTCTCTCACCCACTCTGACCCTCCCTGACAGGGGTCTCTGCCTTTTGAATGTGTAAACAAGCCCAGGTGGCCTTCTGTCCAGACCTTGCAGGGCCTAGGCAGTTGTGCATGGAGGCATTTGGGGTCCAGAGGGTACAACGTGGTGTCTCAGTACATCTGCTGTGGAGCCAGGAGCCAGGGACACCTAGGCATTAGAGATAGTCAGGACGGTTTCTGGACCCAGCCTCCTTTCTTTAAGAGACCCAGTTAGGGCTAGAGAGGTGGCTCAGAGGTTGAAAGCACTGGCTGTTCTTCCAGAGGACACAGGTTCAATTCCCAGCACCCATATGGCAGCTCACACTTATTTGTAACTCCAGTTCCAGGACTTCTGACACCCTTACACAGATACACATGCAAGGAAAACACTTATGAACATAAAATAAAAAATAAGTTTACATATATATGTAAATTGTGTGTGTGTGTATTAAAAAGGGAGAGAGACGGGCGGTGGTGGCACATGCCTTTAATCTCAGCACTTGGGAGGCAGAGGCAAGTGGATTTCTGAATTTGAGGCTAGCCTGGTCTACAGAGTGAGCTCCAGGACAGCCAGGGTATACAGAGAAACCCCCTGTTTCGAAAAACCAAAAAAAAAAAAAAGGGGGGGGTGGGGATGTGGGGTGGGGGGGAGGGGGGTGGGGAGAGAAGCAGGCTACAGCCAGGAAATACAAGAGGAAGCTGAGGACCAGAGAGGGGCTGACCTGTGCCAGACCACACAGCAGACAGAAGAGGGCTCACAGACACAGGTTTTCATCTTGTGAGGTAGGTACACTCCTACCTCCAACAGCTCCAGTTGCCCATCTCCCAACTGCAGACCCTAGCTTCTAGATCTTTCACTACTCCCATCCTCTGCCTCCACCTCCTGTTATCTGTGGACCTTGGAGCCTGCTGACTCTCAGGACCCGACCCACCCTCCCTGGGAGGACCAGATGCCTGGGCTGCTGTGGTCTGATATGCACCAGCTGGTCGGGAGCCTCTGTGTGCTTGGGGCTCCTGGAAGGCAAGCGGGGCTGCTTAGAAGATCAGGAAGAGAGGGTTGTACGCCTTGGATAGAGCACAGCTTTTGCTAGGACAGATGGACAGACCCATCTATGTACACACGCATGCACGCATGCGTGCAAGACTCTTTGAATTGCTCTCTGAGAACAAACTAGATGCACACACTACAGAAAGTGAACTGACCTCTAGAGAAGCCTTCCAGACAAGATCCTGTGGCCCAGCTAGACGCCACTTCCTGGATCTTCTTTCTACTCTCAGATTAACATTGTGAGATATTTACTGAACTGGGGCTATGTAGTTCCACACAGTGGGGAGTCTTAGGGAGCTGCAGGCCCAGTTAGTCATGTGACTCCTCAGACAGCTGGAGGTGCATTGCTTATCTCTCAGACCCTCCAGTTCCTGCCATGGACATTGATAAAAAAAACACAATAATGTTCCCCAGGCCCTTGGTGGGCAGGAACTCACTGCCCAGTCAGTTCCCAGGAAAGTTCAATGCAGCTGCTGGCATTCGACAACTAACCTTAACTTTTTAACAACTTAATGGGTTCATTTGTTGTTGTTGTTTGTTTGTTTGTTTTTAATTAAAAATAGAGAGGCTGGAAAGTTGGCTCAGCAGTTAAGAGCACTGGCTGCCTTCCAGAGGACCCAGGTTGGATTCCAGCGCCAATGGCTGCAGCTGTCAAGCACTGTAACTGTTTCCAGGTGAGGGACATCCTCTTCTGGCAAGCATGTACCAGGTATACAAATGGCACACAGACGTACAAGCACAGGAAACCTCTGAACACATAAAGTAAAAATACTTTTAAACTCGTTTTAGTTAAAAATAGGGCCAGGGGAAGGGAGTGGTGGTGTACTGCACCCCTTAATCCAGCACTAGAAAAGCAGAAGCAGGAAGATCTCTGTGAGTTCAAGGCCAGCCTGATCCACATAGTGAGCTTCAAGACAGCTAGAACTAGAGAGACCTTGTCTCAAGGCAGGGGTGGGGCAGGAAGATGACTCAGTGAGTAAAGATGCCTGCTGATATACTGAATTCTATCCCTGGAACCCATGGTAGGAGAGAACTCCTATAAGCTGTCCTCTGACCTCCACTCACAGGCACATGTAATAAATGAATAAATAAACCTTTTAAAATTAAGTAATTACGTTAAATTAAAGCCTGGTATGGTGGCACATGCTTAATTGCAGTACCTGGAAGGCAGAGGCAAATGGATCTCTTGGGAGTTCAAGACTAGCTTGGTCTATATTGTGATACCTTGTCTTGAAGTCAATTAATATTAATTAATTAAGCTTAATTTATTAAGATTAAAAAGTCAAGTCTGGGGATGTATGTCAGTCGGTTGAGTGCCTAGCATGCATGAGGCCCTGGACCAGTCATCTACATCGTAAGCAGGCATGCTGGGAGCCAGGCATGCTGGGACATCCCTCTAATCCTAGCACTTGGGAAGCAAAAGCAAGAAGATCAGGAGTTCAGGGTCATGGCCATCCTTAAAACCTTGCCAAGAAGAAAAAAAACAAAGGGGAAACCTAATGACCTAACACTGGTTACTGGTTCTTCTCTCTATTAGGGTCTAGAAATGGAGCCTAGTCTCTTCCCGTTTTTTTTAAATGTATTTTTAAAATGTGTATGTGTTAGGGGGCAGTGTGCATGTGTGAATTGAGGTACTTAAGGGGGCCAGAACAGATCCCTAGAGCTGGAAGCCAGGAGGTTGTGAGCTACCCACCCTGGGTGCTGGGAACGAAATCCTTTAGTCCTCTGAACTCCTGTGCTCTCTTTAGCCCCACTTGTGGTTTGTTTGTTTGTTGGTTTGTTTGTTTGGTTGGTTTGCTTGCTTGTCTGTTTTGTTAAGACAATATCTCTGTAGCCCCGGCTGGCCTCCTGTTTGCTATTTAGCCAAGAGTGACCTTGAATTCCCGATCCTCCCGTCTCTGTCTCCCTAGAGCTAGAACAGTAGGTTTGTCCAGATAACTCATTTTCCCTTTTGACAACTTCACTGTTCCTATGTGGGTAAGCCATCATTTGTTTTACTAATTAGTTTTATTGCAGTATAATTCACATACAGAAACCATACCTATGCCGGCAGTGGTGGCGCACGCCTTTAATCCAGCACTTGGAGGCAGAACAGCAGATTTCTGAGTTCGAGCCAGCTGGTCTACAGAGTGAGTTCCAGGACAGCTCGAGCTACACAGAGAAACCCTGTCTCGAAAAAAACAAAAAAAAAAAAAAAAAAAAAACAACCAACCTCAAGAACACCTTTTATATTACATCTCCTTAATCCAACCCCAAAACACCCCTATCAAATTTCCCCCCTTTTCAAACAATTTTAAGGCACCCCTATAAAGGAACAAAAAAAAAGGAAAGAAATACAGGGGAAACAAACACTTTCATAAGGGAAAACAACCCACAACCATTAGGAACCAACAACCCAAGTAAAGGAAAACCCCCCAAAAGAACTGGTCCACAAAGGAATAAAGGGGGTCCCCGGAGATGACTGAAACCCGTGATTTAAGGCCCCCCTGAAGGGTAAACAAAAAAGTGAAAATGACTTCTGAAAAATTTAGGCTTAAAGGATGGAGAGTGGTATGGTCTTCAGTTCTTAACCCTTGGCAAAGGGTTTTTGGGGGGTCCGGAGCTTTTGGTTTTAGAGTTTGCGCTTTTTTGGTCTAAGAGGGAATAGCTTTTTTTTCAGGGGGGCCTTTGTAAACTTCTTTCAGGGATTCCTTTAAACTTTTTTAATAATTCCCTTAACTTCCTGCTTGGGGGGGCGGCGTGGGTTTAACCCTTTTGGGGCTGTTCCGGCTCAAATTGAAAAGGGGTTACGTCTCTGTTTTATGTTAGGTTCCTGCCAATTTAAGGGGGTAATAAGGAATTTCTGCCAGTTTTTTTCTTTTTAATTTCCGGAGGTTCCCATGGTTGTTTTTATTTAGTTTTTTGCGGTTATTAGGAAATGTCATGGGTTTTTTGGGTTTTATTAACCCCCAACTTTATCCTTTTATTGGTGATTGGGATCCCTTTTTAGGTATGGTAAGTGTTTTTGGGTTTTTTTGTGTTGTTGTTGGGTTTTCCCGGGCCGGCTTTACGTATAGCCCTGGTGGCCGGATCCCTTTGTCCCCCGGTTTGGGGTCTCAAAGCGCTCCTCTGTTTTAGTGGGGGTTAAGATATTGAATCACCCTGCAGGACCAATAGTTTCATTGTTTTTTTTTTTAAGTTTAATTTTTACAAACCCCCACCCCCCTCACATATTTAAATGAAATAGGCGATAAATTTTTTGGAAAGAAGAATTTTTTTTGATGCTGATTTTTGTTTTTTTTTGTTTTTGGGGGGTTTTCCTGTTTGCCTGGTGGTGGTCCTTGTTTAAAATTGGGTTTTTTCTAAGAAGGTTGCTCTGTTCCTCTTTTGGGTTTGGCCTAACTGGAACTTGGTTTTGGGAAAAGGGGTGGGGATTTGAAAATCAGAAACTTTGGGGTCCGGGGGAAATTGTGACTGCCTGGGATGAAGGGGGGGGAAAGAGAAGAAGAAAGTAGGGAGGGTTTAAAGGGCCGAGGCTGAGAGAAGAAAGGTTTTTATTGGAAAGGAAGTGGTTTTGGTCGAAGGCGCCTGATGGGAGGGTTTGGGATGGAGTGAATGGTTGATGAGTTGGCAGGGGGGGGGAACAAAATATAGAAATTTAAGAGTTGGTGTGCGGGAAGGTGGGTGGCCAGCCTTTAAAACCCCCTTGAGAAAAGGGTCGGTTTTGTTAAAGGGAAAAAAAGAGTTTTTAAAGGGGGGAGTAAACAGGGGAACCGCCCCGAAAAAAAGAGTGTTTGGTTTTGGGGGGGGGGTGGAAGTATGGGAGGGGGGGAGGGACAATTTGGTACCCAAAGGGGTTTTTTGCAACCCCTTTTTTTTTAAAGGTTCAGATTTGAACAGTTACCCTTTGTTACCTTACTTGGGAAATTTTTTGTCCGGGTTAATGGTGCGACGTGTTTTGTAATCTATTAAATTTTGGTAAAAATGGGTGGGGGTGGTGTGGTGTGGTGTTAAAATGGTTGGTCCTTTGGTGTTGTGGGGGGTTTGAGGGTTGGTGTTGAGTGTGTAGTTGTGGTAGGGTGGCGGGTGGGGCGCTAGGGGGGGATAGAGGAGGTAGACAAACGTTTTTGTGGCCGGAGGATAATCCGATGGATCACTACCTTGCGCGCTTGTCATTAGGGTTGGCGTAGGATGTTCCGATTATGGAACCTGTGAGATCTTTAGAGGCTGCTTTGCGTTGCAGATTGGCACTCCGTGTTTAATATCAGCTCTTAAGCCTTGTTGCTGTACTCACCTGAGTTTATCTTTTTTTGGTGGCTGCCATTGAATTTCCTCTGTAGTCTTTTCGTTGCCGATCGTGCTGCATGGAGCTATGTTGTGTTTTTATCCTGGTTTTGTTGGTGTTATATCGTTTGTTGTTGTGTGTGAGTGGTATTGTTGGCAGTTTTGGGGTTTTTTGGGTTTTTTTGTTTGGTATTGGTTTTGTTTTTTGGGTTGGTGTCTATTTTGGGGTTTGGTTGTTTGTGTGCTTAGTTGTATTTTAAAATAAGATTCTACTGTTATTCTATGTATGTTATATGAGAGTTACAGTTAGTGTAGCCTGTCCTTTCAGAATGCACAACGAAGAAGATGGGTCATCAGATCTGGTCATTACGGGGTAGGACTGATGGTTTGTGAAGCTCAAGACGAATATAGTTGCTGAGGAAGTTGAATTCTCAGAGGAACTGTGGAAGAGTCATTGTCTTGTTGCCCCAACCGCTGGAGTCATCTTTCACAGTCCCTGTTGTTTGTGTTACGGTGACAGGTCTCTTCTTGTATGTGTTCTGTGTGGGATTTTAAGAGCTTAATATGTAGACCGGGAGTTTGCTCTACTATTTCAGTCAGAGTGATTCTTATTCGTTTGCAGTTTCTCTGTCTCTTCGCTTGGTCTGTCACTGTTGTGCTGGAGGGATGGGAAGTGATTGTCACAGCATGCAGGTATCCTTATTTTCAGTCGATTTTAGCTAAGCTGCTGTATCTATGTACTGTCTACCCCTTAGGTTTCTTATTTCCTCTTCCTAGAAACCTTTATTGTATTAAAAACAGTCCGTGTCTCAAAAGAACACATACTTAGAAGCTCGAGATTCTTGTTCTAGTGTGTAGAGCTCCTGATAAACAACTCTCCAGGCTAGTGGGTCGCCGTGTCTAATATTGTTTTTGGTTCATTGTTAATTTAATAAGTTCGCTTCCCCTGGGATACGCATGAATAGTACATCTGTGGTGTATCAGGTAGATGTGGGACGCTTCTGAGGTTAAGTTTACAGTATAGAATGTGGTTTGGCTTGTGTACTAGAGAATATCTGAATTTCGCTTTATAGAAAAAGAAGGCTCGCGTAATTGTTGAAGCGTAGAGTTCTAAGTAGGTGTAGAGTGAGAGTGATAAGGGTAGATGTTGAAGAGATTTAAAAGGTTAGATAAGATACTTGGAGAGAGAGATATTGTAGTTTCCGGCTTTAGGTTGAGGAAGAGGAGTGTCGAGCTTAGTGTGTCGTCTGTTATAATCGGCCTATGTATAGATAATGTGGGTGGGGCGTAGTGTCTCTTGAAGTTCTGTGGATCGCTTTGTGGGAAACCTTGCATGTGTCGTCTCTTGTTTTGTGAAGAGAGAGTTGTCTCGCGCGTAGGTTAGATGTGTAAACTGTGTGTGTGTAGGGAACGAAGACTGTTTGGGAGAAGTTTGGAATCGCACTCTTCTCGCATAAGCTGTAATATATATGTTAAGTATATGGGATGTAGCTCTCCTGAGATTGGAAGCTTCGCGCCATGAAAGGGATAGTTTGTTGTGTGTTCACGTACTGTTGGGGTGGAGTTTCCTCTTCAGCTGGCAGGGTAATACTCTCTCTGAGAATTAATTGTTGTCTCCATTTGTTTTGTTGGGGGGGTAGGAGCTAGGATGATTCTCGGTTCGACTACCCCTCAAGCGCTTCTCTTCTTGGTGTCGCTACCGCTAGCTACACGCTCTAGCCATGTTTGCCCCGGTTTGTGTTGTGAGGGGAAAAACGGTTTTGGGGGAAACCCGGGGAAAAATGACCAGGACAGCCCCGGGAACCGGGGGAAACCCCGTCTGAAAACCAAAAAAAAAAAAAAAAAAAAAGTTTTTGGGGTTTGGTGTGGTGTGGTGGGGGGGGAAAAGGGCCGGGCCGGGGGCCCCCCCCCCCCCCTGGGAAGGATTTCCGGAATTTGAACCAAAAACATTTTGGCCCCCTTTGCAGCAAGCACCTATATTCACTAAGGGCCCTGTTGCTGACCCTAGTTTTCTTTTTTTGTGGTGCCAGAATTCCTGTGTCTTTTCTGCCCTTTTTTCCCGGAGCATTTTTTTTTTTATTGGGGTTTTTTTGTTGTTGTTTTGTTTTTTGTGTGGTTGGTTTTGGGGGGGTTTTTGGGTTTTTTTTTTTTTGGTTTGGTTTTTTTGGGGTTTTTTTTTTGGGTTTTGGGTTTTTTGTGGTGTATTTAAAAGATTTTTTTATTATGAAAATGAGTAAAGGGAGCTGTCTTTTTTATGCACCAGAAGAGGGAAACAGATCTCATTACGGGGTGGTTGTGAGCCACCCAAAATAGTTGCTGAGAAAATTTTTCTCAGGACCTGTGGAAAAAGGGATCTGTGCCCCCCCTGAGTTTTCTTTCCAGCCCTTTTGTTTGTTTTTAGAAAAGGTTCTTCTTTTGTGTTCTTTGGGGTTTTTTGAACTTAACTATGTAGCCAGGGGTCCTCCCCAAAATTTTTAGAGACATCTGCCTGCCCCTGTCTCCTGTGTGCTGGAAAGGGAAAAACAGGGTTTTCACAATGCAGTATCCTTATTTTTTTAAAACTATTTAAAAGCCTGCTGTATTTCCCCCCTTTGGGGTTTTTTCCCCTGGGAAAAATCCCGATTAAAAAAACCTGTCTCAAAAAAAAAAACTAAGGGGGGTTTTTCATTTAGGGCGGGCCCGTACCAAGCCTCACATTTTTTTGGGTGTTCTTTTTTCCTTCCCGAAAAAACTCTTTATATTTACCCCTGGGGGTTTTTAAACTATTTCTAAAATTCCCCTTTTAAAAAAAGCTAATGCTACTTCTTTTAAAAAAATAAATAAATGATCCTGGCGAGATGCCTCAGCAGGTGAAGGCACTTGCTGCCAAGCCTAATGGCCTGGAATTTGATCCTTGGAACCTGCATGGTAGGCGAGAACCAACTTCTGCACACTGTTCTTTGACCTCAATATGCACATGTGCAAACAGGCAAATGCTATACAATAAACACGTGAATAATAATAAATAGATACAAAACTAAATAAATAAGTAATAAACCAGGAAGCAGCTGAGCAGAGCTGACCACCTAGCTAGGAACGCAGAGATGACCTGAACCAAAAGTTTTGCCTCTGGTGACCCCGGTACAATATTCCATGCTGGTGACTCCAAGCCTCTCTTGTCCTCATTCCCACCTAGCCTTCCCTGTGTGTGTCGCTAAGAACTGGTGTGACTGCGTGCAGAGTGTTCTCTGAGTCCAAAACAATCTTCACGTAATTACACCTGAAATGTGAGTCTTCCCCAGATCATGTCTGGTTCCGGGACTCAGGCTGACACAATTTCTCAGCCTGCTCTAAGAGGGAACAGAACAGTCGCTCTTGGTCCTTCATTTAAATGGGGGGTGTGGGGTGTTCAGAGAAGCCTCTCCAATGAAGATATGCTGTCTCGAGATGGAAAAGGATAGCAGGCCTTAGTATGAGGAAGAGTATCCTTGGGAGGAGGAACGACTGGTACTGCCTGGAAAGTCTCGTGGTAACCCAAGATGGCCTTAAACTTGCTACCTTGCTACGGAAACTTTGAACTTCTGACTCTCCTGCCTCTCCAAATGCTATGATTCTAAGAGTTCATGACCACACCCGATAGGATTTTTGTCTTTATTTTAAGAATGTGGAAGAGCCACTACAGGGTTCTCTCACACAGGGTGTGACCACATGTTCTTACTTCTGGTCAATCAGGGTTAGGGAAGGGCAGGCTGTGGAGGCAGGTGCCGGAAGAAGCAGGAAACAGTGTGTGTGTGGGGGGGGGGGCTGTTGTAATACCAAAGTAAAGAGGGCCGTGGCTGTGGGGGTCTGCTATGATCAGGGGAAGCATGGAGCGTAGCGACCCGAGTAGAAGTAACAGGGCTTCCTCCTTCACCAGAAAAAACTCAAAGCTGTCTGAAAAGGTAGTCACAGAACTATAAAGCTGACAGAGACCTCAGAGGTCATTTTCCAGTTTTGGAGAAACCATATTCCAAAGAGGGTCCTGAACACAGTGGTGAAAAACTGGAACTGGGATATGAATTTAATCAACTCAAATAGGAAGAGACCAAGGTGCGCTTCAGGGAGGCTTCCTGGAAGAGGGGAGCAGATCAGCATCAAGATCTGATGGTGCGGATAGGTGTGGTTCACTGTCTGCAGGCTGCTGCAGGTCACCGGTTCCAGACCAGCCTGGGTACCAGACTAAGGACCAGAGAGACAGTCAAAGGGTAAAGACACTTGTCTACAAGCCTGGTGATCTGAATTTGATCCCCAGAACCTACATAACCATGGAGAGAACTCTACAAAAGTTAACCTCTGACCTCCACTTGTGCACCTGGGCACATGTACCCACGCACATGCATCATGCCACACACACAATAATACAATTTTTAAAAAATTCATTGAGCCTTGTATAAAGTCATCAATACATTAGTTCCCAATAGAAGATATCTCTCCAGTCTTTTTCCTAGGCCTTGACAAAGCAGGGTAGGCAACTCCGAAAGGCCAGGCAAGGAGAGCCACAGGAAAGAATGCAAGCCAGGTATGTCACAGTCCATATCTGTGGCTTTGGGCTTTCACATCTTACCTGCTCTTCCCAGTGTAGGAGCCCTTGGGGTCTGTGAACTAGAACTGAAATAGTACCTAGCAGCTACAGTGTTGCAAGGATTTGGTGGGGTGAGGAATATAAGTGGAAACTGTGTGTGGTGAGCAGACAGCTTACCAACTCCATACAAATCACCAGATCTAGGCAAATAAATGATTCCAGTTCATCAACTGCTTGACACTCCCCTCAGAGATTTGGTCCTGTGTCTTTTGGCTGTGTGCCTCTTTGTCCACATGACTTGGAAAGGCTGAGGTTAAGCTGAGGTTAACCTTAGGTTAAGCTTCAAGAGCTCATCTATAAACACACCAACACACACATACACAAATTTTGCATTGTTTTGTTTTGTTCTAGGTTGTTTGTTTTTGGGTTTTGTTTTTTTGTTTTTGTTTTGTTTGGGGGTTTTGTTTGTTTGTTTGAGACACGTGTCTCTCTGTGTAATCTTGTCCATGGGCCACCACTGCCCAGGTTTATATGTGTTTTTTTTGTTTGTTTTGTTTGTTTGAGGCAGGTCCTGGTGCTTAGGCCAGGTTGGCCTTTAACCAAATGCTCTCTTGCCTTAGGCTCTAGAGCACAGGCATCACTGGCATTCAGTGCCACAACCAACTACATTCAAGCAGCACTCTCTCTTTCTTTTTCAGAGTCTCACCAGATAACTCTGTTGGCCACGAAGTCACTATGTGAACCAAGAGATCTACCTGCCCTGCCTCCTAAATGTTGGAATTGAAGGCATGGACCTCTACACCCAGCCAGGATTGTTTTATTCACGAAAATGAAACCATGCTGAGCATGGTGACAAACTTCTTTAGAATCCCAGCACTTGGGAGGCAGAGGCAGGAGGATCTCTGAGTTCGAGGCTAGCCTGGTCTCCATCAGGAACTCCAGGATATCCAAGGCTAGAGAGAGAGCCATCTTAAATGTATAATCACATAAACATAAATCCTACAGCATAAAAGTGGAATTACTTAGGCCAACACTCCAACTTTTTTCTTAATTTTTTTTTTTTTTCTCACTGAGTCAAGAAAGCCATTTATAACAGAGTCCACAGCTATGGGCCAGAGACAGCCAACAGGCTCGAGTGCTGACCTCAGGAATCTGCTGTGAGTCCAAGGATGATTGTGAAAGTATAGAACTGTGTACATAGTGCCTCACCGTGAGTTGTGAGTTTTCTCACATGGGGGCTCAGAGAAATTGGGGTAGGAACTGGGGAAGTAACTCGGTGGAGGTGGAACACTTTGAGAAGTAAAGTATCATCAAATACAGATCTTCATCCCAAAGGGCTAGGGAGATTGCATGAGGATCTGAATTCAATTCCCAGTTCAATGATCTGGCCACTGTGAAAAGCTGAGTTACTCCCCTTAGTAATAGCTCTGCCTCTGAGTGCTTTGGGCAGGCATGTGTACCTTCCTGCTCCCCAAATGTGGGGAGGGCATATGTCCTCATCCTCCACAGAAGAGTGCCAAGATGAGCCAAGAAAGAGGCAAGCTGGCATCAAGCCTATGATTCCTGCTGGGTGGTGGTGCACATTTTTAATTCCAGCACTCAGGGGACAGTAGTAAGGGGATCGAAGTTCGAGGCCAGCCTGGTCTACAGAGCCAGTTCCAGGACAGCCAGGGCTACACAAATTCAAAAACAAACAAAAACCTGTAATCCCAGCACTGGGGCGGAGACTAGAGTATTAAAAACTCAAAGTCATCTTCATCTACAAGGTGAAAGCCCCAAGCCAAGAAGATATAAAGACATGAGACCTCGTCTTAAATAAATAAGGGACTGGAGCGATGACTCGGCAGGTAAGGGTACACTGGCTGCTCTTCCAGAGGACTAAGGTTCAATTCCCAGCCATCTGTAACTCCAGCTCAGTAGAATTGGTACTTTCTTCTCTGCAGGCACCATACATGCAAGGGATACATACACATACATGCAGACAAAACTCGGATGCTGTGCTGCTGATTGTTTGCCGGGTGGTGACCCTACCTTTAATATCAACACTTGGGAGGGAGAAGGCAGATCTCTGTGAGTTTGAAGTCAGCTATGACTACCCAAAGAAATCTTGTGGGAAAAAAAAAAAAAACAAATTAATCAATAAATAGATTCACAAAGTGCTATGTTTCCTAGATACATTTCATCTTTTTGTTATTTTTTTCTTAACTCAATTATCATGTAGCCCAATTGGCCTCAAATTCCAGCAGTCCTTCTGCCTCTGCCCTGTAGCCCAAGCTGTCCCTACTGAAGGCCTGGACTACGACACCTGGCCTTTAGGGTTTTGTTTGTTTGTTTTTAATTTTCCTACTTTATATTTCATTTTGAGGCAGAGTCGCTAGCTAGCCTGGAATAACTATGTAGACTCATTTTGAGGCAAGGTCTCTAGTAGTCTGGAACTGTGTAGACCAGGCTGTTCTCAAAGTCATTCATCTATATTACAGAAAATTGCTGTGAAAACTTTGCCAGTGCCTTCCAGACTCAGCCAGGAGGCAGATCCGTTTTGCTTTCGGTTCCCATCTGTGGTGCGCAGGGTAAACCATCTCGGCCTACCCGCCCCTGGGTGCCGGGCTGAGTCCCACCCTTCCCTAGACTCGGGCTCAGGCCCGGCTCTCCAGGCCTCTGCAGCGGATGACTATCAAGGGAGGCCCAGTCCACACTGACAAAGACAGTGGAGCTGGGGGTGTGGCCACGGGCGGCGCGTGCACATGGCGGGGATGCGGACGAGTGGAAATGAGGCGTGGTACCCAGCACTCCTGCAGCTGTGCCGGGCTCTCTACGCCCTGCCTATAAAACACCCTCAGCTTCTGATCCAGGAGGAGTCCCGTTGTCCTTCCTCCCCCTACTCCCCGTGCCCTCTCGTTTCTCTTTAGTTTCTTCAGTCTCCACCCCCAACCCTCCTCCCGCCCTCCCAGTCCTGTCCAGCGGCTCGGGCTGAGTCATCGCTCTCCAGCCCCAGAGAGCAGCTAGCAGAGCATCAGAAATTCAGCTGGGCTCAGTCAAAGAATTGTCCTGGGGCTGGCCATCACTCCGACTCGCCCCTGCTACGGCTGCCTTAATATATTATCTGGAAGGTCTTCTACACAGGATGAGTGCAACATAACCTGAGGGGTTGTGTAGGACAGGCATTGTATCCAGGCAGTGATGGACACATACGGCCCGCACCTCATCTTTGCCCCAAACAGTGTAATCAGTTGCCAATATTAAAACACCATATATTTGATAGGGAAAATTACATTCCTAATTCCAATAAAGATAAGCTAGTTTTTGGTTTCGTTCCCCGCCCCTGGGGTGGGGGGCGTGTTCAGCCAGGGTCTCAGGTATCTCAGGTTACTGTCCAACTCACTACATAGCTGAAAATGACCTTGATTCCTGATCTCCAGCCTTCGCCTCCGAGTGCTGGGATTACAGGAGTATGCCATCACGCGGGTCTGCCTCCTTTCCTATACAAATTGAAGACAAAAATGGTGAGCAGAAGTTGATGAGGGGGGGTCACAGTGAGCCCAATTGTGAAATAGTTTGACTCCATAATTAACCTAGAGGACAGAACAGCTTGGATGTATTTCTAGAAGAGGGCAGGGGCTGCTAGAAGCCTGAGCAGGAGCTGAGGTAGCGTCTTCCCACACTTCCTTTGGAGTAGCAATGGAGACAAGGCTGGAACAGACAGGTGGGTAAACTGACCATCCATGTGGCTATCACTGACAGTTTCATGATCGTCATCTGGCCAGTAAGGATCCAGGCTGTGGTCTCAAGGCTGCACGGACAATGGCTGCTTCACTTGGCACTGGACATGGAACCCTTTTCATCTTGGAAGGCACAGGTGCTGAGATGGTAGGATCGGGTTGTTTCAGCCTCCAAATGCTGAGGTTGTGCAGTGCCAGCTTTTGCCTAGAGGGGTGAGGCACCAGAATCCTGGATTCTGGTGCAGAGTGGCTGACTAGGGGTCCTGGCATGAAGGCCAGCCAAGCTCACCCTCTGCCTATCCTCACCCATTCAACTGGAAACCGAAATGCTTCAGAGAGTAAGACTGAACAGGTGTCTCCTAGTAGGCTCTAAGTGAGAGTTCTTTATCTTTAACTTTGTTATTATTCTTTAACAATTATTTGTTTTCAATATATATATTGAGCGCAGGCATGCTTGTACCACAGTACCCAAAGTAGAACACAATTTTGGGGAGTTGGTTCTCTGCTTTAGCCATGTGGATTCCAAGAACTGAATGCAGATCCTCTTACTTATAAAACAAGCATTTTTACCCACCGAGCCATCTGGCCAGCCCTATTTATTAGTTGTGATGATGAGGAGGAGGAGGAGGAAGAAGAGGTGTGTGTGTTTCCCATAGTGCACATGTGCTGGTAAGAGGACAATATTGTGTCTGGGGAGCCTGATTAGGAAAGGAGTTAGAGACTTGCAGTTGACAGTCAAACCTCTCTGGGCCCTCCAGGTGTGTTCACTATAATACCCTCCTCCTGTCTTTGTCCACCCTTCAGTCACAGCACCTCCCCTTAGGTCCTCAGAGGCTTCTGTAATGTGATTTATTTAGAGAGTGGCATTTGAAGGTGGGAAGAGAAAGTCAACACATTTTGCTATTTTGCATCAACCTCTGTAGGAAATCAGGAGAAAACAGGGCTCCAGCAAGTGAGCAGGAACTCAGCTCTTGCCTGCCCTCCAGGCCGAGTACCTTTGTGCAGCTTGCGGACTGTACATCTGATGTGGCAGCTGGAGGCACTGCTTTCCTGGTGATCTGCTTAGTCCTCTTCATGCCTTTTGGGTGCTGTCTTGACACCTCACAGCTGGAAACATTTTGAGCATCATATTAGCCACTCTTTCCTCCTGTGGCCAAGTCCCTGATACACAACTTGAGACAGGACCAGGACCTCAGTCTGTTATGGCCAGCTCCTTGAGAGGCAAAATCATTGTTACCATGGCAACATCTGTAGGATGAGGTTGCTCACCTCACAGCAAGCAGGAAGCAGAGAGAGAGAGAGAGATTATTGGAAGGGACCTGATTTAATTCTCAGAGTCCCATTCCCACTGAACCAGTTCACACTGGTTCTGGAGTCCTTTAACCCACCTCTACCAGTCTTACCCTGCTGACACAGCCCTTTGTGTTGTAGAAACTGCTGAGACTCAGGCAAAGCAGGACAGGAAGCTGCTCTAGGGCTTTTAAGAGTATAATTCAGAGGTGGGTGGGGCCAGGATTGGAAAAATGAGCAGATGGACAGAGCTCCAGAAGATGTGCGTGATCTCGGAAGTTACTGATCCTGATAAGGATGCAGTATTGACATGAAATGTGGTTTTATTTAGCTCAAAGTTTCAAACAAACACAGGACATTTATGTATTCATTTTTTAAAAGACTTATTTTTTTATGCATATGAGTACACTGTAGCTGTCTTATGTTCACACTGAGAGGGCTTGGATCTCTTACAGTGGTGTGATCCCCTGTGGTTGCTGGGATTGCTAGGACCTTGAAAGAGTAGCGTCTCTTAAAGGGTGAGCACATTCTTCTCAGCTCGAGATATTTTGTGGGTTATATTTCTGTGGGTGTTTTTGTTTCGTTTTTGAAAGATCTATTGAGCCAGGCATGGTGGTACACACTTAGGACTCAGGAGGCAGAGGCAAGGGATCACGGAGAGCTTCAGGCAGCCTGGAACAAAGTGAGTTCCAGTCAGGACTATACAGAGAAGCCCTGTCTCAAAAAACAAACACACAAACAAAACATATTTTTTGTAATTTTATGTATATGAATGTTTTACTGCATATGTGTTTATGCATGGTGCTCCAGAGGCCAGAAGAGGGCATTGGATACCCTGGAAATGGAGTTACAGTTAAGCTTTATGGGTGTTGAGGAGCCAATCCAGGTTCTCCTCAAGAGCAACCAGTGCTCTTAACTGTGGAGTCCTCTCTGCAACCTGCCCCTCCCCCATTTTTTTCCTCTTTTGAGACAAAGTCTCATTATGTAGATCAAGCTGGCTGTGAAGTCCGACACCCGCCTGTCTTTGTCTCCTGAGTGCCAGGATTAAAGTTGAGCCCTTTCACCCCACACTTACCCCACCCCACCCCTGCCTTTTGTTTTATTTGACATGGAGTCTTACTATGTAGCACTGGCTAGCCTAGAACCCCATCTACAAACAGACCAGACTATTTCAGAACTTGCAAAAGTCTTGTCTCTACCTCCCAAATGCCAAGCTACAGGTGTGTTCCACGGCTGGCTTACATACACCATCTATGAGCCTGACTCATCAAGCCATCGTGCTAAGGATCACCTAATGTGCATCATACAGCATTTTAACTGACATTTAGTGGTGTCACCCATTTATGAGGGGAAATAAGTTTTTACGAGAGCTGGGGTAGGTAAAGATTATATATATATACACACATACATATTTATACATATAATATTGTTTTTTTGTTTTGGTTTGGTTTTTTGAGACAGGGTTTCTCTGTGTAGCCGGGCTGTCCTGGAACTCACTCTGTAGACCAGGCTGGCCTCGAACTCAGAAATCTGCCTGCCTCTGCCTCCCAAGTGCTGGGATTAAAGGTGTGACCACCACTGCTGGCAGGTAAAGATATTTTAATACAGGTTTAATCGAGAAAGTTATGACAAGCGGTGGTCGCCCACACCTTTAGTCTCAGGATTGAGGAAGCAGAGGTAGGCCAATCTCTGAGTTTGAGACCAGCCTAGTCTACAGAGGAATACCAGGACAGCCAGGGCTACAGAGGAGAAGTCCTGTTTTGAAAAAATGAGAGAGAGAGAAGAGAGGGGAGAGAGAGAGAGAGAGAGAGAAAGAGGAGAAGAGAGAGAGAGAAGAAAGGTGCTCAGAAAGAAAGAAGCAGTTGACAGAAACCTGCTTCACTGCTGCACTTCCAAAGTCTGGGTGAATTCCCTTGGCATGCTGACTCCACACTCCAGGAACCCATTACTGTACTAATAAGAAACCTGAGACTTCAATGAATAATTCCTGAGCTTGCTAGGCCCTCTCTGGAAGGAGAGAGGCAAATTTCTTCCAGAGAGAAGTATGGGGTTGTAAAGTAAGGGGAGGAAGCCAGGGTGCTTGTCTGGAAAGGGACCCTGGAGACTTCACTGCCATCTGGGTCTCCCCATTAAGTGGGTTCATCTGACTGCTCCTCTCCAGACTGGGGTGTGGTGGTCCCTGTCATCGTAGCTCTTGAGAGGTAGAAGTAGGAGGCTCAGGAGTTCATGGTCATTGGCTGCATAGTGAGTTTCAGGCCAGCCTGGACTACAGGAGACCCTATCTCAAAGAACAAAGACAAACAACAACAAATTACTGAGGCTCTGTGGGAATAACCTCATTGGCAGAGCATGTCAGTGGATGCCAACAAGTTGTCAGAGAGGAAAGAACTCGTTCAAAATACTGATCGTGGTGGTAGGAAGATGATTCCGTAGTTAAGAGTACCTTCTGCTCTTCTAGAAGACCTGAGTTCAATTCCCAGCACCCACAAGGCAAACACAACTATCTGTAAACTTCAGTCCCAGGGAATTCAATGCTCTCTCTGTCCTCTAAGGGAACTGGGCAGTTGAGAAACACCCAGCCTCTGAGTTCATGGCCAGCCTGGTCTACAGAGTGAGTTTCAGGACACCACGGTTACACAGTGAAACCCTGTCTCAGGGGGGGAAAAAAAGTAGAGAGACATACCTGCAGGCAAAAACACCCATATGAGTAAACACAAAAGTAAAATATTGATTCTAAGACTAGAAATATAGCTCAATAGCAGAGTGTTTGCCTGTATGTCTGGGACCTAGGTTCGATCTTCAACTCTGGAAAAAAAAAAAAAAAGCATTTATTTATTTATCATATAATATCTGGTTCTCCTCGTACATGTGTGTCTCCGGGATGGTCAGGCTTAGCAGCTGGTGCTTTACTGAATGAGCTTGTCCAAAAGAAGGGCAATGTGACTTTGTCTGGTTGTTTGGTTGTTTGGTTTTTCAGACAGGGTTTCTCTGTGTAGCCCTGGCTGTCCTAGAACTCGCTCTGCAGACCAGGCTGGCTTCTAACTGAAAGATCTGCCTGCCTCTGCCTCCCAAGTGCTGGGTTAAGGTGTACACTGCCCCTCCCACCACCACCAGTGACTTTTCTTTTTCTTCTAAAATAAGGGCCAGTGTAGCCCAGGTGGCCTTGAGCTGGTGGGGTGAAGGATGAGCTTGAGACTCCCTTCTCCACCTTCGAGCTCTGGAGTGTCTGGGATCACAGGTTAGTCTGCCTTCTCTACCCATTATAAGCAGTGCTGGGAATCAAACTCAGGGCCATATGCCTAAAATATGCTGAGTGCCATGGCCCTTTGTCACCAAACTATATCCCAGCCTGGTAATTTGTATTTTGAGACAGGGTCTCATTTTGTTGCCCTGTCGAGACTGGACCTCCCAGACCTGATGTAGCCCAGGCTGGCCTTAAACTTTGCCTCCACCTGTGGAGTACATAGGATTACAGATATTCCCCCAAGAGTCCTAATGGAATGTGCATTTTAAAATAAAACACTTGAGGCTGGAGAGATGGCTTCCTGTTCTCTCAAAGGAATTGTTCGGTACCCAGCACACATCAGGAGGCTCACAACTGCCAGTAACTCCAGCTGCAGGGGACCTGATGTGGTACGTGGGCTTATTTTCTCCTCCAGATTGGGCTCACTCTTAATCTTATAAAACAAAACGTCTTAGTCAATGTTCTATTGCTGTGAAGAGACACCATGACCAAGGCAACTCTTATAAAGGAAAGCATTTCATTAGGGCCTGCTTACAGTTCAGAGGTTTACAGTTCATTGTCACCATGGCAGAAAGCATGGCAGCCTGTAGGCAGACATGGTGCTGGAGAAGGAGCTACAGCCAGATCTTCAGGTAGCAGGAAGGGAAAGACACTTGGCCTGGCTTGATCTTTTAAAACCTCAAAGCACGCCGCCGGGCAGTGGTGGCGCACGCCTTTAATCCAGCACTTGGGAGGCAGAGGCAGGTGGATTTCTGAGTTTGAGGACAGCCTGGTCTACAGAGTGAGTTCCAGGACAGCCAGGGCTATACAGAGAAACCTGTCTGGAAAAACCAAACCAAACCAACCAACCAAACAACACCAACAAACAAAAAAACACCTCAAAGCCCACCCCCAGGTAATGTACTTTCTCCAATAAGGCCACACCTACTAATCCTTCTCAAGTATTTCCACTCCCTAATGATTTAAACATATGACCTTTGGGGGCCATTCTATTCAAACCAGCACACAAAGGGCTGCCTACCATGTACAAAGCCTTGTGCTTCATCTTCACCACTACATAAAACAAGTATGGTGCTACCTACCTGTAATGCCAGAACTTGGAAGGAAGGAAACAGGAGATTGTGAGCTGTTCAACCTGGGTGCTGGGAACCGAACTCTGGTCCACTCCAAGAGCAGCAAGTGACCTTAGCTGCTCAGCCGCCTCTCCAGCTCTCCATATTGATTTTTAAGCCTGGTGCTCTGGTACAGCAGCTAGTCCAAAACAGTGGCTTTGGATGTGATGGCAATCTGGCTTTTATGTGTGCCACTCCATTGAGTACGGGTTGACTCTGCTGATCTGGTTGGCTAGTCCTGTGGTCCTTCCTCCCTCTTGCATCTGCAGATGAGGAAAATGAGCATCTCCAAGCTTCCAGGATGGTATTTGGTCAAAAGTATATAAGTAGCTGTGCTCTCCTGCCAGTATCTTCAAGTGAGCAGCCTGTGTAGGTTTTATTTAACAAAATCCAGACATTGAGGTTTTGGGTCATGGGGTACACCCAAACTGCACTCAGAAGTTGTAGTTATTTATTCTCTCAGCATTGGGGAACCCCACCCCATCCTTCCCCTAATTGAGACTTGTCAGAGTTAGCAAATGTTAGCAGTTAAGTAAATGTGAATGAAACGGTTATAAATATATTTTAACTACTCATAATAACAATTAGAATGAAGGGGGCTGGAGAGATGGCCCAGTGGTTAAGATCACATATTGCTTTTTCAAAAGATCCTCTACTGCCCACAACAGGCAGCTCACAACTGCCTGTAACTCCAGCTCAAGGAGATCTGATGCCTTTGGTCCCTGTGGGCACCTGTACACACATGCATACTCACACTTGATTAAAGCTAAATCTTGCCAGGTGCAGTGACACATGCCTTTGATCCTGGCACTTGGGAGTCAGAAGCAGGCAGATCTCTGTGAGCTTGGGGTTGATCTAATCTACATAGAGAGTGCCAATATAGTTAGGGCTACCTAAGGAGACCCCCGAACCTTTAAGATGGCTCAGTGGGTAAAGATACCTGTTACTTAGTCTGGCAACCTGAGTTCGTTCTCTGGGAATGGTGGAAGGAGAGGAACAACTCCTTCAGATTGTCCTTAAACCTCCACTTGGGTGCTGTAACATCTGCATACATTATAATAAATAATAACAGTATAATAAATGTTTTGTTTATTTATTTTTTTCTAAAACTAGAGAACTAGAAATTCCAGCAAAAAAAAAAATATTTCATGTCTTACTCAAGCACATACAAAAACTTCTATTTAAAAGCACTTCCTGTGACATATTCACCTTAGCTAAGATAACTGTCTTAGTAGTTAGCACGTGACAGGCCTTTTCAAGAGAAAATCCTAGTCCTTCACTGTCCTGTCGGTGTTTTATTTTGTTTTTAGGGTCAATGGCATTCTTGGAAAAGTGACTAAAGCTGTGTTTATTTAGAAATTGTGGACAAATGGTGCATCTGATGTCTTTCAACCAGTCACAGTAGCTTTCCTTGCTGGTGCTCAGATAGCTTGACTCACCAGTGAGTGTGTCTCCTTTGAAGTGATGACTCCAGCTTCCTTGATTGTATCTACATCACATCGTAGTTTTCTGCTACGGCAAAGACAGAAGCAGCGATTTCCTTCTTCCAGGCATTCCTCTGTAATGAAAAAATGTGCTTAGAGCTAACAGTCTGTGCTAGAGGTGCTAACTGCTCGCCAAAGGGCTGGCAATGAAGGAATGTGGCTAGCTAGGGCTTTGCTTTCTAATGCACAAGGAAGCTTGTGTCCAGAGGCCCAGGTGTGGCTCAGGCCTAGAGTATTTACCTAACCTGGGGGAGGCCCTGGGGGCCCAATAATAGCTGAACCTATTGCTGGGATCCAACAGGTTTTTTGTTTGATTTTTTGTTTTTCCAGGAAGAGTTTCTCTGTGTGGTCCTTGCTGTCCCGGACTCACTTTTTAGACTAGTCTGGCTTTGAACTTGGAGATACGCAGTTCTCTGCCTCTCAAGTGCTGGCATTAAAGGTGTGCACCACTAGCGCCTGGTAAGGCAAACAAACCTTGAAGCAAAAGAGGAAGAACTTAGACCGCACAGTACTGACCTTGTGACTGACTCTTACCCTCTTTCTCTCTCTCTCTTTTTTTTTTTTTTTTTTTTTTTTTGGTTTTTCGAGACAGGGTTTCTCTGTGTAGCCCTGGCTGTCCTGGAACTCACTCTATAGACCAGGCTGGCCTCGAACTCAGAAATCCACCTGCCTCTGCCTCCCAAGTGCTGGAATTAAAGGCGTGCGCCACCCCGCCCGGCGCTCTCTATCTCTCTTTTTCTCTCTTTCTCTCTCTCTCCCTCCCTCCCTCTCTTCTCCCAAGGATCTTACTATGTAGCCGGGCTGGCACAAACTCTGCTTCCCGAGTGCTAAAATTAAAGATGTAAGCTACCAAGTCAGGTTTATGATTTAACCAGTGCACAATCCAATGCCACTCCCCATCCCCTACCCCTTTCTTTTTATTTGTGTTTTGAGACAGGATCTCACTATGTAGGCCTAACTGTTCTGAAATTCTCTTAACTAGACCAGGCTGGCTGGAATTCAGAGATAGGACTGTCTCTGCCTCCCAAGTACCACCATGCTGGGCTCAGTCTCCCTTGGTTAATTCATAGGGAAATGGTTCTGAGAGGTGACTGGATTTGTGCAGGACTCCCTCCTGCAGTACCTCCTTCCCTTCTTCATCTTTGTGCTAGGGAGAGAAGTTGAAGCCCAGAACTCATTGCACCACCAGCCCAGTTCCCTAGTCTGTATGGTCACAGCCTCACGCCCCTCCCGCTCACCACACAAATCACCCAGGACCAGGCACAGAGATCCATTGGTAGGGTGGTTGACCAGCAATAGAGAAGCCCAGAAGTGACTTGCCAAGGCCTCATGGTCAGCTGGGGAATGTGGTCCAGGGGCACAGTATCAGAAGCCCAAGGCAGGAGGATCAGGTGAATATCCATATTCTGCCCTATATTGTTTGCCTTCCTTCCTAGCATCCTGCAAACGGGAAGGCCCCTCACCTCCTACCACTGTATTTTTACTTTATTGTATTTGTGTATTTGTCTGTCAGAAGTGTATGAATATTTGGGAGGTGCGAATGCATGAGTTCAGGGCTCAAGGTATCCTCGGAGCTCCTTAACCATGTCTCCGGGTTGCTGATGGAAGCAAGCCTAAAAGTTGAATCTGGAGCTTGCTGACTGGCCAGCAAGTCCCCAGGATCAGATTGTCTCTGCACTCCTACGCTGGGTTAGACACATGTACCACGGTGTCTAGATTTTTATGTGGGTTCTGGTTTGACTCAGGTCCTCTGTTTATGTGTGTGTGGGGATATGTATGGGTGTAATTAGGGGGATGTTTTGTGTGGTGTGGTGTGTGTGTGTGTGTGTGTGTGTGTGTGTGAAGTGAGATGTGTTTGTATGTAGTATGTGGGCAGGGTGTTTGTGTTTGTATGGAGGTAGACGTTTTGTGTGTATGTTTGTCTGTATGTGGTGTGCAGGCACCACTTGTGTGTGTGGAATAAGGAGTTTGTGTGTTTGTATGTGTGGTATGTGTGTTTGAGCCAGAGTGATGCTCTGTGTAGCTCAGGCTGCCTAGAAACTCACGTGTGGTATTCCTCCTGCTTCCAAGTGCTGAGACTAGAGGCACATGCTACTTGAAGATAACATAAATTTACACTCCCTTTTTGGGGATTAATGGAGATCAAATCCAGAGCCTTGTACATCTTGTGCAAAAGTTTTATCACTGAGCTACCTGACCAGCTTTCTGTTTGTTCGTTTCGTAAGAGATCTTATTTGGCCAAATCTAGCCTTAAACTCATTATATAAGGAAGAAGATCCTGAGGAAGAGACCTTGGATTTCTGACCCTCTTGCCTTCACCGCCTCAGTGCTGGAATTACAGAAACAGATGACCGTGCCGGACTGTGTGGCTTTTTGCCAGTTCCTTACCACAGGCCGTTCCCTTGTGGGGTTAGGAGGTGAAGAAGGAAAGCTGTGGGGAGGGCAGAGTCTGTTATTTACTCCCTGGAGACCAGGCTCTGCCCCCAGCCTGGCATCTCTCACCTGCTCAGGTAAAGAGCTGGAGGGGCCCCATCAGCCAATGAGCTGAGGCAGTCTCTTTAAAGGCAACTGACAGCTGGCAGCGAAAGCGGTGTGCCAACTAGTGAGCACCAGCTACGCCAGAGGTTACCTGTGGGATTCAAGAGTCACACACTTCGACTCCATCATAACCCTAGGGCCCAGTCACTCCTGAAGGCAGCTCCCACCTCACCCAGAGCTGGTTTCCCAGGAGGCTTTCCCTCATGCCGAGCCCTGGCCACCTCCCAAGAAGGAAAAGCTGAGTGGCCTTGGCAGCTGCCCCAGGGAAGGAGTCCACAGGTGACGTGTGGAGAAGCCATTTCCCTGGCCTGAACCACTGCAGCAGCCCTGGTGAGTCCAGACCCCTGGGCCTTGTGAGCCTCAGACCACAGGGTTTGGTGGGATGATTCTTGTCTCAGGGCAGAAACCAGGGTGCTGCCTCTAGCTGCTGAGTGCATGGAGTCAGTCATTCCAACTCTCTGAGCCTCCATTCCCCAACCTAGGAAAGGAATTCCAGGTTCCCCTTTGCAGCTTTCCTCTGTTGCACCTTGTTTTAAACATCTTCCCCGCCAACTTGTACTTCTCACAGAATGAGCTGTTGCTTGACTTTCCACAGCAATTGCCATCTTACAGGAGTAGCCGGCATGTGATTTCTAGCCACTGGGACTCCACCACTGAGCTGATGAAAGGTTAGCCAAAAGTAAAGAGATGTGGAGTTTTTTAGTTTGTCTGCAAGCTCTTATCAAGAGTCAATATTTGATTTGTACTTGACCTTGTGAAATTAGGGAAAGAACACTGTGAAGTGATTTCAGAATGGAGAGCATGCACAGGAAACCCTAGATGCAGCACATACAGGGTTAGTATCAAATGATGCTGTCTCAGATATGGGTGGGGTTCAGGGTTCATCTTGGAGGTGGGAGGCTGGGTCTGAAAGCCTCTTGTGTGGGTGTTAAAATGTTCCTGGGGCTTCACATCTGGTTCATCCAATCTTTGCACAGGGAGCCCTGAACAGTTGAGGTGTGGCTCGGAGACAAGTGGGATGGGTGAGGGTACTCACTGTGTTGCTGACTGGGGGCTGAAGGCTCCCTCAGTGAGTGGACTGGGGATTTCAGGACAGCTCTGCATTTCTACCTCAGCATTCCCTGACTCTGTGACCTCAGACAAGCTGCCTAACTATGGTGAGCCTCAGCTTTCCAGCTGCATATGGGAACTGGGCAGTGCTTTTTCATCAGGATTATTCTTAGAGCTAAATAAAATAGTGTATTACACGAAAGGTTAAACTGCATGAACTTAAAGATAAAAATCCATTTTAGGAACCAGGCACAAGCTTTAGTCCCAGTGAAAGCAAGCAGATCTCTGTGAGTCCAAAGCCAGCCTGATCTATATAGCCTGGTCTACAGAGTGAGTTCCAGGCCAGCCAAAGCTACACAGTGAAGCACCTGTCTCAACAAACAAACAAAACAAAACATAGTAAGGCAGGAGCTGGAGAGAGAGTTTAGCAGTCACTCGATGCTGCTCCAAAGGCCCTAGGTTCAACTCTGAGTACCCATGTCAGGTGGTTCACAACTACCTGTGACTCCAGCTCCTGGGAATCCAGTGCCCTTTTCTGGCCTCTCAGGGCACCTAAACTCATGTGCATGCACATAAACAGACACACACAACTAAAAATGAAGTAAGTCAGGCTAGAGAGCTGGCTCAGTGGTTAAGAGCCTGACTGTCTTCCAGAGGTCCTGAGTTCAATTCCCAGCAACCACATAGTGACTCACAACCATCTATAATGAGATCTTGGGCCCTCTTCTGGCACACAGATGTACACACAGATACTCATACATTAAATTTAAAAAAAATCTTTAAAAAGAGAAAGAAAAAGAAAATAAGTCTTTTAAAAAGCAGCAAGACACTTAGAAGGGGAATAGATGATTAAACAGTATAAAACTGGCAAGATTTTATCCTTATTTAAACAGTAAAATATAAATTGTTACAAAAACCTATTAAAAAGCAAGAATCAATGAAATCAGGCAATGATCATTTTATAAAATATAGCCTTTGTAATACAGCAAAAATTTTGTTTGTTTGTTGGGAGACAGGCTCTTGCTATGTAGCTTTGTAATAATAACTATTATAACTATTATCTATGATTAATAATAATTGTGTTGGTAATGCATGCCTGTGATCCCAGTATGTGGGAAACAGAGGCAGAAGAATTAGGAGTTCAAGGCCAGCCTGGGCTAAGACCCTGTCTCAAAAAAAAAAAAGTAAATAAAAGAAAGCAAACAACAAGAAAAGCTCTCTCTGTTGAGTCTTTTGAACTTAGCTGCCTATCCCCTCCTCCCCTGCCCTTCCCCAGGAGTCTCAGGGTGTGTGGGTTCTGAAGCTGTGGCACTGGACTGAGTGAAAGCCAGGACAGTTTCCAGACGCAGTGGGCTGCACCCACACACAGGAGCAAATGAAACTTCTAGTGGAACATTCTCTGGCCCTGAAGAGTCATGCTAGCCAGTCCCTGCTCCAGGGCAGATCTATCTTCTAAGCAACACTGCTAAGTTATACCCTGGGGAAGGCTTTCAAATAGCTTTCCTTGGTAACCATAGCCTTGGCATCTCAATAATTCTCCCAATGGGGTGCAGAGCTCTGGTGTGTGTGTGTGTGTGTGTGTGTCTGTGTGTGTGAATGTCTGAGTGCAGTAAGTATTGGGGTTAGAGTTCTAGGTGCATTGACCAACCAAAACTTGAAAAAAAAACTGGTACAGTATATACGTAAAGCTGTAGGTTCATTCCCTATTGCCGAATAAACTGGATGTGGTGGTACACACTCATAATCCCAGCACTGGGGAGGCAGGTGCAGGGCAATGGGAAGTTCAAGTCATTTTCAAGTATATAGAGAGTTTGAGCTTAAAATGCTGTGGAGACTGGGGCTCCTCCCTCTGGGAAGCTGGGAGGAACTCTTCAAGCTTGGCTGGGTTAGCTGGCACCTGCTGGGCTAACCACTGTACATAGTGTGGAACTCAGAATAGTACCAGTTCATTATGTTGCAACACGAAGGCTCAAGGAGTGGCCCAAGATATAGCTGTTTCCATTTACAGCCAAAACTTTGTTTGTTTGGAGACAGGCTCTTGCTATGTAGACCATGGCAACCTCAAATTCGTAATGGTCCTCCTGCTTCTCACTCCTGAGAGCCCAGATTCTAGGTGTGCACCACCGTGCCTTGTAAATTTTTTTTAATTTTAATTAATGAGAAAAAAAATGATGAAAGCCAAATGTGGTGCACACATCCCTTTAAGTCCAGCACTTGGAAGACAGAGGCAGAGGAAATTTCTGAGTTTGAGGCAGGGGAAATCTCTGAGTTTGAGGCTAGCCTGGTCTACAAAGTGAGTTCTAGGACAGCCAAGGCAACAAGGAGAAACCCTGACTCAGAAAAAAAAAAAAGTTTTCTCAAGCAAACAAAAAAACAATAGAAAGAAAGAAAAGAAGACAAGCTGGGGTAGTGGCTCAGAACGTTAAAGCTCCCTTCTGCCAAAGCCTGCCTGTGTATTAGAAAGAGAACTAACTCCTGCAAGCTGTCTTCCAAACTCTACAGTCTGTGCCTTGGCCTACTCTGGCATGCATGCACACAAAAATAAAATAAAATAGTGGAAAGGAAGGAAAAGAAGGTTTTGCCTATGCTTTAACTAGCTACTTAGGCCTTTATATTGTTGTTGTTGCTATTGTTGTTGGTGGTGGTGTTGTTTTCTTATTTTTGTTTGTTTGTTTGTTTTGGTTTTCTGAGACAGGGTTTCCCTGTGTAGCCCTGGCTGTCCTGGAACTCACTCTGTAGACCAGGCTGACCTCGAACTCGGAGATCTGCCTGCCTCTGCCTCCCAAGTGCTGGGATTTAAAGGTAATTGCCACCACCTCCCAGATGTTGTCATTGTTTAAGTATAAGAAGGCAATATTTTAAAATGAGACTGTTTCTTCACAAAGAAAACATAGATTCTGAGTTATTTTGTTTTGTTAATTTTTAAAGTTTTCATACAAAAAGTTATAGATTTCCGAGGGGAAATGATAGCTCAGCATTTAAGAGCACTGGCTGTTCCTCCAGAAGACCTAGGTTCAATTCTCAACACCTACATAACAGCCCACAACAATCTCTAACTCCAGTTCCAGGAGATCAAGCACCCTTCTCTGGCCTTCACTGCACGCAGACATACACACTGGCAAAACAGTCTGAAAGGCCCCAGATTGGGGAGACCCCCACTCAAGAGATTACGACCACCCAATGACTCACGAGACATCCTGATGCAACCAGCATGAGGTTTAATGATTCCAGTATACTGGGGTTCCCTCGCACACAAGCAAGAAGAGAGAACCCCGAGTTCGACCTAAGAATAGCTTTTATAGGGTCTAGGTTAGAACAGAGAAACAGTGACTAGGCACAATATGATTGGCAGAGCAGTGTGACTTTTAAACTGATTGGTCTTTGGGGAATGAGGTGACAAGGACCTCTCTTGTCTGTCTACGTGTGCTCTGGCTCTTCCTCACCTGCAGGTGGTCCCCCCATGGTCTGAGGAATGTTAATCAGCCTCTCCCTTCCTCCTCTGAATATTAATCCAGTAAGTGTTCTCTAAGGAGTGTGCCCCTCCCAGGATGTGTCCTGGGACAGTGAGATTCTTTTAATCTTAAATTCAAACTGAGACCTGAAAATTCTACATTTAGACCCAAAAGTCTCACAGGTCATACACATAAAATCAACCAATCTTCCTTTCTTTTTTTTTTTTTTTTTTTTTTTTTTTTGTATGTGTGTGTGAGCGCTCGCACGTAGTGTTGGAGCGAGCTTATAGGCACGCATCACCATGCCTAACTTCTAATTTTTTTTTTTTTTAAATTGAGACAGAGTTTCTCTATGTAACTACCTGGCTGTCCTGAAACTTACTTTGTAGACCAGGCTGGTTTTGAACTCACAGAGATCCATCCACTTGTCTCTCCCTCACAAGTACTGGGATCACAGGCATACATCACCATGTCTGGCATAATTTTGTTTTTAAAAATCTAAAGGCCATGCCAGGCAGTGGTGGCGCACGCTTTTAATACCAGCACTTGGGAGGCAGAGGCAGGTGGATTTCTGAGTTCGAGGCCAGTCTGGTCTACAGAGTGAGTTCCAGGACAGCCAGGGCTACAAAGAGAAACCCTGTCTCGAAAAACAAAACAAAACAAAAAACCAACCAACCAAACCAAAACAAAAAAGGCTTCAGATGAGTGTGGACTGATCAGGCAGTGAGATCTATTAGTGATGTCTACTGCACATATGGTTAGGAAGAGTAACAGTGTATATGCCAAAAGTGTGTCTTTAAACCCATCCGCTATCTCATTAGACACATACGGAAACTGGCTTGAGAAGGGGAGAGAACTTGTCTGAAGTCCAGTGGCAAGTCGGGCAGAGTAAACCAAGAGGCAGGACCATGCTCGACCTTGAAGCCATCCTTCCTCCTACTACAGTGACTTAGAGAAAAACATTAAGATTGAGAAGAGAGAGATGCTGGAAGCCAGCCTGGGACCAGGAACCCTGGGAAGCCTGGCTGAGGTAGAGTGAGGAATCCAGTTCCTTGCCACTAGACTGAGATTTGCCAGCCGGGAGCGTCGGCTTTTGCTCCACTTCTCGGAATCCCTGTGCTCCTGTCCCAATTTCCTGAGTCATTTTCTTTGGCCTGAGAGTACACACTGGAGCAGAGAGGCCTCAGGGGACCGAGCCCTAAATATTCTTTTGACTGCTTTCATCTGGTTCCCCAGCTCCCCTTTTTAGGAAGGGAAGTCCCAAGACAGAGGTTCTTAACTCTACCAATGCAACAGACACTTCTGGCAAGCTGCCCAAATCTATTCACCCCTTTTCCAGCATGGTTTTAAAACATAAAATAAAACAGGCTTGGTGACCCAGACTTGTGATTCAAACACTTAGGATGTAGGAGCAGGGTCAAGGCCAGCTTATACCAGGTGGGACCCTGTCTCAAAACAAACAAGACAAACCCCTTTCCTGGCCCTGCATTCTTCATTCATATGACATAAAACAAAGCTGAGGCCACAGGAGCAAAGGGGGTTCCCCTGCTTCCAATTGGTGGCTGGACTGGTCCAGGAAGAGAAAGTGTAAGCGGCAGAGAGCACAACTCCTCACACCCAGCCTGTTCCAAGTCTGTCATAGTCAAGTTCAGGGCCAAGAGTCAGTGAGCTGAGGTTTAAACTTGGGTTTCTGGCTCTGCCTCAAGCTTCTCATCTGCAAAACAGATGATAACACTCGGTGCTGAGGTGATGTGAAGAAAGAATGCTGTCACTACCATCCCATCAAATGCCTGACCTATAGCTGTCATCCAGCCTGACACCTACCTCGTAGAAGCCAGCCTGCCAGATACCTCCTCTTTGCTGTTGCCATTGCTACATCATCAGACCAGCTACATCTCTGACAGCACCCCCCATCCCTTTTTAAATTTTTTATTTATTTATTTATTTATTTATTATTTATTATGGGCACACATGTGCCATGGTGTGTGTTGCGAGATCAGAGCACAACTTGCAGGAGCCAGTTAGCTCCTTCCACCATGTGGGTTTTAGGGTTGAATTTAGGTCATTAGGTCATCCCACATTGCTCTGCCTCCAGTCTTCCTAAGTCCCTCTTCCCAGCATCTCTACTTCCTTGTACACAGATGTGTCCCTGAGTGAGCACTCACAGAGCTGTGGACACCGTTTGCCTTGTCCTCTGTGTCTTCTCTGTTACCCAGGACAATGATGCGACTCCAGGGAGCTAGGAGCAAAAGGATGGTTCTAGAATATTCCCCACCGGAAGCTGGTGGGAAGGCATTAGGAGGAATTAGGAGGAATTTTTGCTGAGAAGGAAGGGGTCGGGGTGAATCTGTCCATTGAGGCAGATAGAGTCTTGGTTGGTTGGTTGGTTGGTTGGTTTGAGACTGAATCTCAGTGTAGCTCAGGCTAGCTGGCAGTTCCATTAGTAGCTGAGGATGCCCTTGAACTCCTGATCCTTTGCCTCAGTGCTATACACCACAGCATCCAGGTTATGAAGTGCTGGGAACAGAACCAAGGGCTTTGCAAGTGTTCGGCAAGTGCTCTGCCAACTGAGCCGCATCCCCGGGCCCTCTTTTTGTTTTGTTTTTGTTTTGAGCTGATCCTTCTGCTTCCATCTTCCAAATACTGGGGTTGCAGGGCTGCAGGCCCATGCCGTCATCCCCAGTCACTAGATGGGTTACTCTCAGAGACCAGCCCACAGCTCACAGAGCGAGCTGGAATCCCTTGCACAGTGAGGGGAAAGCCTTCCACTCTCCACACCGTTTGGAACCCGGTCAGGAGGCACAGAGGGCGGCCAAGTAGTACAGGAGTCATAGGACCTCTGATTCCTAGAATGTCAGAGTTGGCCTCTCAGGGCTGCCTTCAGGTAGAAGTTTCTGAGAGGAGAGTGGTGCCTGGAGCCAGAGAGTGACTTGCCTAAGGCCATAGGTGAAGCAGAGGCCATCTGGTCTAGAACTGACATCTGAGTTCCTTCTGGACTCCTACCAGGAAACTGACAGTTGGCTCTGGGACTAACTGATCCACATCGAGTTCATGCAAGGATGCGCAACAGTGTGGATTCCAAGTCTCGCCAGAGATGGCCAGCATCTTAACCTTAGGGTCTAGCTGGGGGACAGAGACAGGTCATAAGTCTTCTGGGATATAGTATCGTCCCAACATGATGACCAGGGAACCTGGAGAGCCACTGGAGGCCCAGCCTCACTCTGGAAAGTCTTTTCCAGACCTCATATGACGTCCGAACAGTAGTCACCATGAAGAGGAAGGTTGGAAGTTGGGCATGTTTGTCCGCACCCAAATCCCAACACTTAGCTAAAGCAGGAAGATTGCAAGGTCAAGGCCAGCATTGGCTTGTCTCTAAAGCAAATAACAATAGGACGGAAGGAGCCAGGAAGATGTTTTAGTGGGTAATGGCGATTTCTGCCCAGCCTACCAAGCTGAGTTCAGTCCTGGAACCTACATGTTGAAAGGAGAGAACCAATTCTTGCATGTTGTCCCCCTGACCTCCACATGTATGGCTTTAGCATTGAAGAACACATGCATACAAAATAAATAAAATGCAATTTAAATATAGGACTGGGGAAATAGTTGGTAGAGTATATGCCCAGAATGCACGAGGTTCTGGGTTTGATCCCCAGCACTGCATAAAATGGCTATGGTGTTCGAGAAACTGCAGGATTCAGGAAGATAGGGAGTTCATGGTCAGACCAGGCAATCTAAAAGAATGACCATCAAAACTAAGCATGAATTAGGAGCTTGGAAGAAGACTCAGTCAGTAAGGATGCTTGCTGCTAGAACTGATGATCTGAGCTCCATCCTTAGGTCCTGCAAGATGGAGGGAGAGGACTGACACCTACACGCTGACAGCTACACAGGCACCATGGCATTTACTGTCTGCTCTTGCAGATGACATGGGTTTAGTTCCCAGCACCCACATGGTGGCTCATGGGGACAGGATGCCCTCTTCTGATCCCCAAGGGCACCAGGCATGTATGTGTGTCGTCATACATAAAAAAATAAAATTTAAAAATCTAAAAAAAATTTTATAAAAAGATTTAGATGCACCAGGTGTTAGTATTCTGTCTAAACTCCACATACCCAGGTATGTTCTTCTCCACAGTTACCTGGCAATGCCAGGTAGGCCTGCCACTATAAATGGGGCTGCTTACCCATCATCCCTCTCTCTCTTGCTCTCTTTACTCCCTTGCCTGTAGTTTCTCTCTCTGCCCACCTCCCCTCCCTTCCCTCTCTCTCTTGTGGTCACGGCCAGCCTCTACCTCTCTGCTCTCTCTCTCTCTTTCTCTCTCTCTCTCTCTCTCTCTCTCTCTCTCTTTCTCTCTCTCCCTCCCGCCTTCTTCTCCGGTTTCTCTCCCCACCTTTGCCCTCCGTCCTGAATAAACCCCCTCCCTTCGTGGAACCGTCTGGTCTGGTGTTGTCTGTCTAAGCTGCTGCCCCGAAATCTAACACCAGGTACCTTGGCACACTCCTTTAATCTTAGCGCTGGTAGTTCAAGGCCAGCCTGGGCTACACAGGAAAACCCTGTCTTGGAAGGAAAAAAAAAAAAAAAAAAGATTTAGATGCAAGCCCAAAGGTAGAGTTCTCTGGAATCTGGGCTAAACACCTCAACTCCATGGACTCGACTGGGGACCACATCAGGAGAAGGAGACTTGATGGTCAGGAAAGCTCCTTGGAGTCACTACTGCTGAGTCTCCCTCCACCTTGACTATGTCAAGGCCTTCAGCAGGAGGGATGCAGGCAGGAAAGCCCTAAGAGGATTCCTAAACAATCAGCACTACCCCCGCCCCCTGCCCTCCAGTCCTGAGACTGTATTTTGTGTTGCTTTATTTTTTTTGAGACTGGATATCCTGTAGCCCAGACTAGCTTTGAAGAGTTCTGATACAGCTGCCTTTTACACTGGCCAAGGTCTCTTGAACCATTCCTGAAGGGAACATGAATCCTTTCCAGAATTACAGGGTAAGGAGATCTCACTCCAGGCTGAGGCACCTCCATGCTCTGCAGGGAGCAAAGCGAAGTAAGGACTTTGTTAAGCCTCCGGTAGCGGTGACCCCTACATGCAATCCAGTTCCTTTGCCAAGCACTGTATACACACTGCCTCTCCCGTCTACCCGGCAGCTGTATCTGGAATAGCTTCTCACCAGAGGAGGGATCGGCCGCTTTTACAGTCAGTCAGTGTCAGAACAGACTTGTCAACTCAGGTGGGCCTGATGCTGGTGCCTATGCTTTTTGTTTGGTTGTTTGGTTTATTTGTGTTGTTGTTGCTTGAGACAGGTTTCTCTGTCTGGATCTCACTCTGTAGACCAAGCTGGCACTGAACTCACAGAGGTCCTCCTATCTCTGCCTCCCAGTGCTGGGATTAAAGGCGTGCACCACTACAGCCCAGCTGTCTGTTTGTTTTGAGATAAGGCCTCACTATGTAAACCCTGGCTGGCCTGGAATTTGTTGAGTAGACTGGGCTGGCTTCCAACTCACAGAGATGCACTTTTCCTGTCTCTTTAGTGCAGATACTAAAGACACGTGTTAACGTGCTCAGCTGACACAGTTTAAACACCATAAGAAGCTGAAAAGGACCTGAAATCACGGTCTTCCAGCCTTCACCTCTCATCTCATTCTGGGATAACAGACCAGCACCATCACACCTAGTCAGACCACCAGTTTCTTAGTGAGTCTGCTGAGGGGACTCTCAGCTGTCTTCTCTGGGTCCCTTATCTAAAACTGGAGAAGGACTTCCTTCTGTCTACAACTGTAGATAGGAGTCAATGAAGTTTACAACGTTCAACTTTTGGAGACATTTAGATAGGAAGGAGGCAGGCAGCTTCCCCTGACTGAGAGTACAAAATAGAGGCAAACCCAGCAAGTTCTTTCAATTTCTGGAATGCATTAGAGGACTTCAAAAGAGATCAAACATGGAGGCTCAGGTCTGTAATCCCAGCACAAGCAAGGCAGAGGCAGAGGTTGGAGGCTAGCCTGAGCAAAGAAGACCCTGTGTCAGAGGGAGGGCCTGAAGAGATGGCTCAACCATTAAGAGCACTGGGTGCTCTTCCAGACGAACCAGCCTCAATTCCCAGAACTTTTATAACTATCTGTAATTCCAGTTCCAGGGGATCCAGTACTCTATTCTGGTCCTCCTGGGCCCCAGGCATACATGTGGCCCACAGACATACAAGCAGCTAAAACACCCATACTCATAAAATTAAATTTTAAAGTTGAAACTAAAAAAGAAAAAGAGCCACACATGATAACTACCAAAACAAACAAGCCAAAAACAGTGCTAAAGATTACATTGTGTTAAAGACCTGAAAATCTGGTAGGAAGAATCTAATGTGCGCATGCTCCTACATTTCCAGCACTTGGACTGTCAAAGCAGGAATATCAGGAACTGAAGACCAACCTCAGTTACAACTTAGTGAGTTATAGGCCAGGCCCTGTCTCAAAAAAGGGAGGGAGATAAAATAGAAACTAGAGATGGCTCAGAGGTTAAGAGTACTGCAGCCGAGCAGTGGTACATGCCTTTAATCTCAGCACTTGGGAGGCAGAGACAGTCGGATTTCTGAGTTCAAGGCCAGCCTGGTCTAAGAGTGAGTTCCAGGACAGCCAGGGCTACACAGAGACACCCTGTCTCGAAAAAACCAAAATAAAATAAATAAATAAATAAATAACTGGTCCGGAGTTGTTGGTGCTGCACACTTTCAGTCCCAGTGCTCAGGAGGCAGAGGCAGGCAGATCTCTGTGAGTTCTAGGCCCAGCCTGGTCTACAGAGTGAGTGAGTTCTAGGACAACCAAAGCTGCACAGAGAAACCCTGTCTCAAAAACAAAGAAACTGACCAAAGGGTGGGGGGGACCAGAGGCTCGGCTTTTAGGTGCAGCTGGCTGCTCTTTCCCAGGACTACAGTTCAATTCCCAGCATCTACATGGCTACCCACAACTGTCTGCAACTCCACTTCTCGGGGATCCAATGTACTTCTCTCCCCTCTACTGGAAGTAGGCACAAATTCTGGACTGTAGCACAAATAATACAGAAAAGAGTCATATGGAAGCCAGGCAGAGTAGACACACCTGGAGCCTCAACACTCAGGAGCCACAGGCTACCCGGAGGTAGAAAGTTCCAGGCCAGCAAGAGCTACATTGCAAGATGTTGCCTCAAAAACAAAACAAAATACAAACCTAAAAGTCAAGGGATCATGGAAAAGAAATCTAAATGTATGTCACTGAACCCACAAGGAGAATAAACAGAAAATCAGGAGATTAAACTAAATAAAGAGGAAAAAAACCTGAAGTAACAAACAACATGCTTTAGGTTTTTGAGACAGGACTTCACTGCGTATCTCGGTTTGGCCTTGAACTCACGATCCTTCTGCTTAAGCTGCCCCAGCACTTCGATGATCATCTCCCACGCCCTGCTAGAGGCAATATTTGATGATGGTTAATCATTAAGAATCACTCTAAACCCCAAATAGGATAAATAAAAAGGAAAGTAAGCAAGGACCTCAGTATGCTGAAAAACAAAGGCGGGGCAAAACCTCCAAGGCAGCGGTCAGGACTGTCAGGACTGGTAAGAGCTTCTGAGAAATAATGGAAGCCAGGAGGCAGCAAGAGGATAATGAGCCCTTCCTCCCCACCCCCAACAGTTCTCAGGCTGGGATACTGTAGGCTTGCTGGAGAAGGGGACGCTGGATTCTAGATTCTCACATCCCGCTCCATCCACCTACTTGGACTTGGCGGCTCTGGACTAGAGTCACGATCATGTTGCAAAAGCATTCTGCTGCTACAATAAAGTAGCGCCTCCAGCAGACAAGGGGTGGATCTAGCTTTTTTCTCTGTGGATTCTGGTTGGCCCTGTAGCTTACGCTGAACAACAGATCCTAGTTGAAGTGATGTCGTGGTGTCTTATTTTGAAACAGTTGTGGGCTACTGTCTGAAACCTAGACAGGCCTTGCTTGAATTTGTGATCCTCCTGTCTCAGCCTCCTGAGTGCTGAGATTTCTGCGTGACCCGCCAAGGCTAGCTGAAAGTAAGTGTTTTTTACGTCTGAACTTTGGTTTCAGGCCACCTTGTATTTTCATGGTTCCTTTGGTGGTTTCAATGACACGTCACCTGTAGTTTCAGGCATTTGAATTCTTGGTCCCTGGTGGGTGGTGCTGTTTGGGTAGGAGGTGTGGCCTTGCTGGAGGAAGTATGTCACTGGGGGCGGGCTTTGGTGCTGCAGCAGCTTCCTGTCTGCTGCTATGCTTCTCCTTGCTGGTGATCGACTCCTATCCTCTAGACCTACGAGCCCAAATAAAACCCTTCTTCTGGTGCCTGGTTTGGGGGAACGCACGACTAACCAACACAAACGCACGCATATGGTTCACCAACCTGGGTATTACGAGCAGTCTATCCAGTGACAGCGGAGAGAGATACACAGAGAAACTGACTCGAAAAGTCCAAAAAAAAAAAAGAAGGTGAACCTTGTGATTCAGTGCACTTATAGGTATTATACAGCAACAGAGAAGTCCAGACAAATCACCTGTGTAAATAGATAGTTGAATTAGGGTTGACATGAAGAGTACACATAATTTCTTGAACAAGCAAAACGTCTGAGCTAAGAGTCATCTAAATGGTGGTACACAATGCTGATCCAACCTGAATCGAGGTTGAACGCCATGTAGGTGATAGTTCTAGAATTGACTCTTGCAATTAGTCCTGGAACCTTCAAATGGATTTATGCTGCACACATATATCTCAAACAAACAAATAATTGTAATAAAAAAATTAAAAATGGACCAGAGAGATGGTTTAGTGGTTAACTGAACCTTTAACTCCAGCTCCAGGGATGGCTCTGGCTTCCACAGACACAATCATTCACACACACATACCTACACATATACAGATTTTATAATAGAAATAACTCCTTAAAACAATAAGCAAAAGACATCAATTACAGCATCGTTGGAACAATGAAGAGTTGGCCAACACCAAGTCAAGAGAACCCTGAAGAACACAGGAACTTCAGGTACCACCATAGTGCTAACATAGAATCTGCTCAAGGAGTCAGACCTCAGAACTGTGATCTAAATCCTTCTGATTATCTCCTGCCTGTGCTTCCCTTCAGGGGCAGAGGGGCTGCCATGGCACCCTGCCAGTCCAGTGGAACCTGGAAGAAAGCATCTCTTGGAAATTGCTACAACTATGCCCACTCAGGTGCCCAGGAAATGACTTGTCTGAGACGCAACTACACCACCCCACTTTGGAGGGACTCATGGGAAAATGACCATGTTGTTGGCCAGCTGCTACTGGTCACAGTGCTTTGAGAGGTTGACATTAGAGAAAGCACCTGTTCTGCAGGGCATGGGTATAGGAGAGACTCACACAGCTAGATGATATAACCAGGAAGTCTATTCTATTACTAAAACTCCTTTTTATAGGTTCCTTTCTGTGAACATGTGCATATTTCTCTTGGCTATCCCAAGTAGCAGAATTACTGGGCTATGGGTCATTGACTGTCATGATATATTAAGACCTTTTAAAATATCGAAACATAAAACTGGGCATGGTGGTGCATTGTATGAAATAATAATAAAACATATGGACAGCATATATCTGTTCTTGGGATGAAAGACACTAGATGAAACTGGGTGGTGGTGGCACACGCCTTTGATCTCAGCACTCGGGAGGCAGAGGCAGGGAAATCTCTGTGAGTCTGAGGCCAGCCTGGTCTATAGCATGAGTTCCAGGACAGCTAGGGATACACAGCAGAACTCTGTCTCAGAAGAAAAAAAAAAAAAAGAAAAAGAAAAAAGGAAGAAAGAAAGAAGACACCAAATGAAAAAAAAAACCAAACCATATTGACATGGTTGATGGGTAAAGACAACAGAAGTGACTTTTCCTCTTGACATTCTGTCTCCTAATAATTGTGTCATAGCTTTGTACTATTCTTATAATCAAAAGAAACATTTAATCCTATTCACCTCCTGAGCTTCACTCAAATGCCACCTCCCTTCAAGCAGCTGCAGTAGAACCAGCTTGTGCAGTCGGCCAATGGCTTATTTTTAAATTATTATTACTATTATTATTGACAGGATATTACTATATAGCTTTGGCTTACCTTGACCTCTCCATTTAGACCTTGACCTCAGAGATCTGCCTGTCTTCTGAGTTCTGGGGTTAAAGGTACCTACATCCAAGATCAGCCCATTTAAAATTTTTTAGGTAAGGTATTTAGTAGCCCAGGCTGGCTTGGAGCTCACTATGTATTTCAAAATGACCTGAACTCCCGATCTTCCTACTTCCATATCCTGATTTCTGAGTTACTGGGGTGTGCCACCATGTCCGGTTTAAGTGGTATTAGGGGATTGAACCCAGGGCTTTGTGCTGGGCAAGAACTTGACTCATAGAGCCACATCTTTATCCGTTGTTACACTCCTATACAAGCCATGTTTCAGCGTAACTCAGTACCTTGCTTATGAAGACTCTCTCAAACAATCCTTCTCTTCCACCCATTTTCTTTTTTAAGATTTATTTATTTATTTATTTTATGTATGTGAGTACTCAGCACACTGTCACTTTCTTCAGACACACCAAAAGAGGACATTGGATCCTGTTACAGATGGTTGTGAGTCACCATGTGGTTACTGGGAATTGAACTCAGGACCTCTGGAAGGGCAGTCAGTGCTCTTAACCACTGAGCCATCTCTCCAGCCCCTTTTCTTTTCCTTTTCTTTTTGTTTGTTTAGTTTTAGTTTAGTTTTGATTTTTTTGGAGATAAGGTTTCTCTGTGTAGCCATGGCAGTCTTGGAACTCACTCTGTAGATCAGGACGGACTCAAACCCAGATTCAAGGTGTGCTCTACCACTGCCCAGCAACACTCCATTTTCTTAAGAGTAATAAGAATTTGAACCTCACATTGAGGTTTCCATTTTTGCCTTGGACACTGATGTTGAAAGTGTCTAAACAGGGCTGGTGAGATGGCTCAGTGGTTAAGAGCACTGACTGTTCTTCCCAGCACTCAAGAGGAGAGGCAAGCAGATTTTTTGTGAGTTCTGAGAGAGAGAGAGAGAGAAAGAGAGAGAGAGAGAGAGAGAGAGAGAGAGAGAATCCAAAAATTGGGCAATTTTTTGCTTTGCAATATGGCTGTGTAACTTTCTTTTTTTTTTTTTTTTTTTTTTTTTTTTTTTGAGACAGGGTTTCTGTATAGCCTGGCTGTCCTGGAACTCATCTGAGACCAGGCCGGCCTCGAACTCAGAAATCCGCCTGCCTCTGCCTCCCAAGTGCTGGGATTAAAGGCGTGCGCCACCACGCCCGCTTGCTGTGTAACTTTCATCAAGAGAAGTTGCCTGTCTGAAAGCGTGCTTCTGTCCTGTTCAGGGATGAAAGTGATGAAGGTCCAGGATAACAAATAGGATTGATATGATTGGTGAGCAGTGATATCCATGATTATTTTTAAATCTCTTCTGAGGAGGGTAGAGCACCCTTTAATCCCAGAATCAGGAGGTGAGGCAGGAAGATTAGAAATTCAAAGAAGGTTGGAAAGGTGACTTGATCTGTTTTGCTCTACAAGGACCTAAGTTCAGTTCCCAGGGCCCAAGCCTGGTAGCTCACAACATCTGTAACTCTATCCCAGGGGACTGATGCTCTGGTCTATGAGGGCTCCACACTCACGTGACCATACTTTATACATACATATAATAAAATAAAAGGTGAATCTTAAAAAAAAAATACTCAAAGAGCCAAGCTTGGTACTTCATACCATTAATACCACCATCTAGAAGCCAGCCAGGCAGATCTCTTTGAGTTTGAAGCCAGCCTGGCCTATAGAGAGAATTCTAAGTCAGCCAGGAAAACATAGTGAGATGCTGTCTCAAAACTAAATTAAATTAAAATTAAAAAGATTAAAAGATTGAAAGCCAACCTCTACTAGATAGTGAACTGGAGGTCAGCCTGGGATACATGTGATCCTGTAAAAAACAAAAGACAAAACAAGAGATGTCTGAGAGAAGTTCAGGTTCCATGGGAAATATTGCAGGGGTAGATTAGTGATTCCTAACACCAGTGGGGATTAGTTGGTATTGGGTTTGATGCTATCTCTCTTCACAAACTGCACTTTGAGGTCCTTCCCAGACATGCCCATGCTCGAGTGCAGTCCTTCCAGACAGCCCCATGCTCGGATGCAGTCCTTCCCAGACAGCCCATGCTCGGAGTGCAGTCCTTCCCAGACAGCCCCATGCTCGGAGTGCAGTCCTTCCCAGACAGCCCCATGCTCGGAGTGCAGTCCTTCCCAGACAGCCCCATGCTCGGAGTGCAGTCCTTCCCAGACAGCCCCATGCTCGGAGTGCAGTCCTTCCCAGACAGCCCCATGCTCGGAGTGCAGTCCTTCCCAGACAGCCCCATGCTCGGAGTGCAGTCCTTCCCAGACAGCCCATGCTCGGAGTGCAGTCCTTCCCAGACAGCCCATGCTCGGAGTGCAGTCCTTCCCAGACAGCCCCATGCTCAGAGTGCCCAGGCTGAGACCTACTCCTGTGTCTGGTGGCCATCAGACTCATCCCGAAGGCAAGTCTTAATTCCAAAGGGGGAGTAATTTTAATTATCTACTGAAACCATAGACTGTCTCCAGCAGAGCATGTGATAAATATTTAAATATTCTTCACATCTCTCAGAGCTCCTGAGAGAAAGAAATGTCTGTGAACAAAGTATTAATTACATACCTCAAATCATTCTTTTGAGATAAATTATACGTCGTAATTACCATACTTGACAGCCTTCCCAGCTCTACCCTCAGCTTGAAGCTGGTCCTGGTTGATGGGTGTAGTCATTGGTTGTGAGGCCTGAAGAGGCAGAGGACGCGAGTGTCCTGGGCGCAGTCCCACAGTTCAAACTTCCCAGCTTCTCCAGTATGTCTGAGTCCACTTAAAGTGTTATGCGGTTTAAGATTTCTGACAAGAAGCGAGGTAGGGTGGCTCAAACCTGTGATTCTAGCCCTCTGGAGGCTGAGGCAGGAGGATTGCATGTGTTTAAGGCCAGGCTGGATTATAATAGCCAGTCCTGGGCAAAAGAGTAAGACACTATCTCAAAAAGAAGGAGGGGAAGGGAGTGACAAGATGACTCATCAGGTAAAGGGGTTGTCTTCTGATGGCACCTTGTCCAAAACCAAACCAACAAAGAAATAAATGCAATTTAAAAATAAAATAAACTTCTGCAGTGATTCTTTTCTAAAAGAAGAAGAAGAAAGGAGAAGGAGAAAGGAGAAAGGAGAAGAGAAAGAGAAAGAAGAAGAAGAAAAGAAGAAGAAGAAGAAGAAGAAGAAGAAGAAGAAGAAGAAGAAGAAGAAGAAAAAGAAATGGATGGAGAGGGAGAGAGAGAGAGATTGATACTAGGAGAAAATGGCTTATTTCTTGATCAGTATAACACACACACTGTGTATTTACATGAACCATGGATCTGTGGCTATTGAAGAGATGCATGACCAAGAAGACAGGTCAAAGCCACAGCGTTGGTGTAGTGGCCCTGCCAGACTGTCACTAGCACAGGTTCTGGGGTGTGATTGCTATGGCTTTGATCATGGCTGTGATGTTTGTAAATGGCTTTACACAAGCTACTCATCCTCTCTCTCCTTATCCGCAGGATGGGCTCTACGTGAGCCGGCTTCCCATAGCTGTGACTGACTCAAGGGAAAGCACAACTTAAAGAGAGGAGTTGTGGATGTGGGCTCACAGTTTCAGAGCCTCCAACCCCATAGGCCTCACCTCCATTGATTCAGGCCCATGCAGAGGCACAGCATTGTAGAAGCAGAAACTGAGACAGAGGCCGCTCACCCCACTGGTGAGCAGGAAACAAAGACAGAGGAAAGGACAGGACCTGGCATAACCTTCAAAGACACACCCTTCAAGTTTTTGCCAGCTAATCAACCACCACCTCCAAACCAGTGCCCCAGTTGGGGCCAAACATTCCACACATTCCTCTGTGAGGAAACCTATATACCCAAATGTTAGCAAATTCTGTGCTCTGTGTGTATGTGTGTGTGCATGTGTAACCATGTGGTTAGAGGCCAGTGACTGATGTCCTGTATTTCCTTGATTGTTTCCATACATACACACACATTATATATATACACACACACATATATATATAAATACACACATATATATATGTGTGTGTGTGTGTGTATTTATTTATTTATTTATTTATTGAGGCAGGCTCTCTCACTGAACTTGGAGCTCACAGATTTGGCTGGGATCCAGGGATCTTCCTGTCTCCACCCTAGCACTGCAATTACAAACAAGCAAGGCCAGACCTGGCTTTTTGCCTGGATGCCGCCGGGATCAGAACTCAGATCCTCAGGCTTGCATAGCAGGCCCTTTACCAACTGAATCACCCTCGGAAACCCCTCAAATGATGAAAAACTCAATAATGGTCCTTACCTCAAAGAATTATCATATGAGCTGATTCATACTTTTTTTTTTTTAAATAATCATTCTTAAAAATTAATTTTAAGCAGGGCGGTGGTGGCGCACGCCTTTAATCCCAGCACTTGGGAGGCAGAGGCAGGCGGATTTCTGAGTTCGAGGCCAGCCTGGTCTGCAGAGTGAGTTCCAGGACAGCCAGGACTACACAGAGAAACCCTGTCTCCAAAAAACCAAAACCAAAAAACAAACAAACAAAAAAAATTAATTTTAAGGGGCTGGAGAGATGGCTCAGTGATTAAGAGCACTTGCTACTCTTGCAGAGGACCTGTGTTCTATTCTCAGCACCCACATGGCAGCTCACAAATTATACACACAAAAATAAAAATAAAAATAATCTTATTTGTTATTAGTAGCCAGACCCATGAGTTGAGGTCAAAGGAAAACTTGCAGGAGTCTATACTTTCACTATGTGGGTCCCAGGGCTGGAATACAGGTCACCAGACTGGCCATCCCACTAGCACATGCCACTATGATCTTGTTTTGTTTTGTTTTGTTTTGTTTTGTGACAGGGTCTTACCACATAGCCCAGGTTATCTTAGAACTCACCATGTAGACCAAGTTGGTCTCACAGAGATCTACCTGCCTCTGCCTCTTGAGTGCTGGGATTAAAGGCATGAAACACTATTCTGCTTCATTTTAATCCGAACATGGATCCTTAGCAATAGTTTTGAATTAAGTATAAAATAAAACCTCAAAAGCGAAAATTCTATTCGAGTTTGTGGGTTATTGAGACAGGCTCGGCTGGGGGTAAGCTTTTGTAGTTGTTTCGATAAGTAGCAAGATACTTGTCCAGAAAAGAACACAGATGAACAAAGCCATACCTCCTGAGGTATTCCAGAGAAGACTACTTACAAGCATAAGAACAGAAAAAAGAAGACAAAGACTTGATCTTACAAATGAAGCTGCATTGTAACCAACTGCTTTCAGTGGAAAAAAGGGCACATGGATTCGTTGTTGTTGTTATTGTATTTTTGAAACAGAGTCTCACCTAGTTCATAGGCCTTTAATTCCAGCACTCAAGAGGCAGAGTAAGCGGATCTCTGAGTTTGAGGCCAGCCTGGTCTACAGAGTGAGCTTCAGGACAGCCAGGGCTATACAGAGAAACCCTGTCTTGTTGTTGTTGTTGTGTTTTGTTCAGGTGTTTTCTTTTTGTAGCCCTGGCTGGCCTGGAACACATGTGCCACAGCTCAGCCACAGCTCACTTGTGAAGGGCAGAGTAGATCTCCTGGAACTCAGTTCTCTCTGTCCTTGATGTGGGTCTCAGGGATATCAAATTCTGGTCCTCAGGCTTGATGGGAAGTATTTTTCTTACTTTCTGAGTCCCTGGCCAGGCCCAGATTAGCTCTTTTGCTGTCTAAGCTAGTGTGATGCGCCTCCAGAGTTAGGGCTTCTCAGAGGCAAGGCAGCCCTTGCACACGTGTGGTGTTCACTTCCAAAGCCTTCCTGTCCATCTTGTATTAGATCTACTCACTGGCTTTGTGCAGGAAGCAGAGACAGGATTGCCCTCGCCCTGCTATATTCTGATGAGATTCTTGAAGCTCTGAAAAAGGAAGTGAAGGTGTGTACAGCTGGGGCACCTCCATCCCAACGTCTAAACACCAGTCCTCAGTTCTTTGGGCTGGGTTCCACTTTGTCTTTAGCCAACCAACCAACCCAGAAAGCATCTCAATTCAAGGAAGGGCCTTAGAAACAAAGACAGCGTTCAACAGATAGCATCTAACAGGTGAGACATTCCTTTTGTGTGTAAACACTGCTTAGTGTTCCAATACCATTTTCTCTGTTTCACAGACAGGAAGCAGAGACATAGAGAGAGCTCTAAGTCTCCCCACAGGCTCCAGTTTACACAGTATGTCAGCCTGCGTGGTTGGAGTCCTACCTGGGCAGCCAGGCTGTACACCTAGGCCCTGGACCTTCACCCTTTCACTGCCCTGCCTCTCTTTACACTACAGCACTGATGAAAAACCTTTCCAAAGAAAGTAGATGGCAGATGATATAGGCTATGAGGCACACATCTGAGTACTTTGTGTGGAGTCAAGACTGTTTATAGCAGTTAGGTTTAAGGCAGAGTAGACTAAATGACCCATCTCTTCTGACCTAGAGATGGCAGGATTTGATGACTTCACAATATTCTAGCCTTAGCTAGATGTGGTGGGACATACCTTTGATCCCAGCACTAATCTCTGTGAGTTCATGAGTAGCCTCGCCTACATAGTGAGTTCCAGGCTAGCTACAAAGTAAGATCCTGTCTTACCACCACCACCATTACCACCAACAACAACTAAACAAAAGATTCCAGCCTTTCAATTGAAGACGGTTCAGATAAGTCCCTAGGCCCTGGGCTTTCCCAGTCCATCCCACCTGTAAGCTCTTTGCTCTTTGGCACTGGGTTCAATGAACCAGGTAGTGGTGGGGAGACAGGTGACCTTGCCCAAGAACTGAGGAAAAGGAATGGTAGGATGCTAAATGAGAGGGTCCTGAAGCCTTGCTTCAGAAATGCAACACACCTTCATTGTTTCTGGGCCTGAGGTCCAGGTATTTGTGTCAGAGACACAGCAGAGAGTCCTGCACTCTGAGCGACAGGTACTTCATCCATCTCATTTCATATATGGAGATGCAGAGCACCAGAGACATGAGGCCACATTACACTCATTCAGTAAATACTGAGAACCTACCTTTACCTAGCTTGGTACTTGGGATGCCAAGGGAAGCATAGAACATCGTAGGCAGGAAGTCACACAAATTTGCATTGTGATCTAGCTATGAAGAACAAGGAGTAGACTGGCCAAGCCATTCTAGGGAGATCTGCCTGAGAGAAGCTGTTTAAGCTGAGGCTTGAAGGGTAAATATAGCAAGGGTACAGGGAGTGAGAACGACCTGGGGTGGGCCTCCTGGAGCTTCACTGGCAGGATAAGCCTCAGGAGAGGAAGTCTGAAATTGGCTGCTGTTTGTGAGAGATCTGCTTGTTGTAATTGTTTGTTTGGAAACAAGGTCTGGTGTAGCCCAGGGTGGTCTCAGACTTGATGGGTAGATGATGAAGAAGATGATCTGACCTTCCTGCCTCCACCTTCCAGGTGCCAGGATTATAGGCTTGTATAACCAAGCCCACGACCTGGAGTCAGTTCTTGTAATAGGAAGCTGTTGGAGGGCTTTTTTTCAAGACTTACAAACTGGGCGATTGGGAGGCTGAGGCAGGAGGATCACTGTGAGTTCAGAACTAGCTAGGGTTAGATAGTATGTCCTTGTGTCCAAAAAAAAAAAAAAGAAGAAGAAGAAGAAAGAAAAGAAGAAAGAGGAAGAAATTGAAGGCAGAAAGGGAGACGGGAAAGGAAGGAGGAGGGGAAGGAAGAGAGAGGAGAGGAGTAAAAGGAGGGGGAGGAGAGGGGAAGAAGAAGAGAAGGGGAGGAGGAGAGGAAAGAAAAAGAGGAGGGGAGGAAGAGATAGAAGGAGAGAGGGGGGAGGAGGGAGAGCAGGCAAGGGAGAAAACAATGGTATACCAATCCCAGTTACCCATGCAAATGAGCCTGACTTCACTCTGCTTTTGTAAGCAGGTCTCTGTGTACTTTACCCAAGTGGGAATTAGGCCACTCACATTCATTGGCAGTTTTTTCTTCCTCCATGTATCTGGGGTGGACATAGAGATCCAAGTACCCAGGAATGTGCAAGCTGTGTGACTTCATGCAGTTCACAGGCGCAGGCTCTCAGGTGGCCTGCAGCTCACCACAAGCTCTCCTCCCCTTACTGGGATCAAAGGCCATTGCCATGAATGGAAAAGGGCAGGACTCTACACCAGAGGCATGCTAAATATTATTTAACCCTATGTTCCCTCAGGGATCGGATGCCACAGGAGTAAGATTTCCCCAGAAACTGCTACTCAGGGCCTGCAAGATAGTTGCCACCAAGCCTGAGGACCTGGGTTCAATAACCATGTAAAGGAAGGAGAGCACAAAGCCTTGAAGGCCAGCCTCTGTTTCCACAGAGGCAGCACAGCAGATGCATTCGTACACACACATGAAATAAACAATAAAGTTTAAAAAAAAAACCTAAATAAATAAAATAGCTGCTATGTAACTTAGTGACAACCTAGCACAGGTTAGATGTGATTCCAAGTTTTTAAAAATGAGAGAGATCGTATCAGGTGGGATTTCAGTGAGTTGGAGGCCAGCCAGATCTACAGAGTGAGTTCAAGGACAGCCAAGGCTACACAGAGAAACCCTGCCTCAAAGAGAGAGAGGGAGAGAGAGAGAGAGAGAGAGAGAGAGAGAGAGAGAGAGAGAGAGAGAGGAGAGAAAAGAACAGAAAAGAAAAGAAGAAAACCTACCATAAAACAAAAAAGGGAGAGCTGGCTGGCCAGAGTTAAGAGCATACAGAGGACCTGGGTTCAGTTTCCAGCATCCACATGGTGGCTTACAACCATCTGTTACTCTAGTTCTGGGGGATCCCATACCTCTTCTGACTCCACAGACATCGGGCACAGATGTGGCATATACACACACACACACACACACACACACACACACAGAGGACAGCTAGGAAGGGAAGATACTTCTAGACTATGTAAGTTGAAGTTCAGATGAAGAAAAGGGACTTCTTTCTAGATTTCAGTGGAAGTAGCAACCGGAACAAAGGAGAAACACAGAGCTCTATCTCTGCACTGGGGAAGGCTGGGTGTGGACCTGAGCCAGTGTTTTCCATGCAGGTTTGGGGAACGTAGGAAACCTGCTCTATGGCTCATGGCTTTAGGGGACGCTGCAGTCACGACTTAAGGAGTTGCCACTGATATTAAAGGTCCTGGGACCTCCTCCAGCAATAGCTCATTGAACATTTTTATTTAATTAATTTATGTATTTTGTAATACTGACGCGTTAACCCAGAGATTGGAGCATGCTAGGCAAGTGCTTGACCGCTGAGCTGTTTTCCATTGTTCACCTTAAGTTTCTCCAGGGGGTCCGCTGATGAAGCATATCTTCATGATTCTTCATGCTCTGTATTATCAGGCTCTGCCCTCAACATAGAAACGCCCTTTCCCAGCCTCTGGCTCACAGTGACGGAAGAGATGTGAGTCTTTTATCCTGTTACTGATGTAGGACATCATCCTTGGGGTTGTGACAGCACATCCCTCACGGCCTCACCCGCCATGCTGAACTCTTGAACAGGAAGATGACACGTCTGTCCACAAACTGACACTGGATGTGTATGTTGACTGGACCTCCTGGATGGCACAGCTCACACAAGATAAAAGGGCAGTTTGCATCTTTCCTCACCTCTACCAACACAAACATCTAGGAAGCCTTGTCAGGGAAGCTCTGAGACATCCTCTAGTTTGCCAAGGTCTGGAAGCCCTGCTCCTTCCAAGGAATCCCTTAAGTTGAACAAGTCCTCCACAGTTTCAATTCTCTCCAAGTCCAGCTTTCTTTCAGGAAGGCTTCCCAGCCTGTCTGTTCTCTGTTCTGTCTCCTAGAGGTCCTTACTTCCCTGACCTTAGTCTCCAAAGACTTACTTGCACCTCATGACTAAAGGCATGCTGTCAGCCAGGATCTGAATGAGGGCAGTGGGCTGGAGTACCATCAGAGGAGAGCAAGACCAAGGGTCACTATTGTGTGCTATACCCATCCATCCATATTTAAATTCAACTAAGAAAATACTGGGTTGCCGGGCGGTGGTGGCGCACGCCTTTAATCTCAGCACTTGGGAGGCAGAGGCAGGCGATTTCTGAGTTCGAGGCCAGCCTGGTCTACAGAGTGAGTTCCAGGACAGCCTGGCTACACAGAGAAACCCTGTCTCGAAAAACCAAAAAAAAAAGAAAATGTTATGTGGGGCCTGATGTGCAGCTGAGAGGTAGAGCATGGAGCATGTGTGGAACATGTGTTAGGTCCTGGGTGCCACACCACTTGTGTGTGCCAAGCAAGACACGCCTGCCTATGAGGCCAGTACCAGTGGGTGTTGACTCAACATTCGCATGCTATTCCAAGCCTTTCCATTCTTTGGCTCCCTTGATCTTTGCGGTAACCCTCCAGGTACATGCTGTTATCAAACGTTTACAGACAAGAAAACTGAAACAGAGGGAAACAGAGGGGACTGGGAAACTTATAGTGGTTCGTTTAATCTTTTCAGAGGCAGAAAGAATTCTATCAAGGGATTAGTTTTGCTTTATTTTGAAAGAGTCTCCCTAACTCACTATGGAAATGAACCCATAGAGATATGCCTGCTTCTGCCTTCTAGGGGCATGGATTTAGAGCGTGCACCACCACACGCAGCTTTTTCTTTCCTTTCCAGTTTATATATGAAAACAGTAAAACTTGGGGAAACAAAGGGACTACTGAGGTCCTGTAACTAGGAAATGGGCAAGGGGAAAAGCTGAGCCTACAACCGGGCCTAGTGCCACACTCTTGTAATCACATCACTCAAGAGAAGGGATCTGCATAGAGACATGGCTCAGCTGTTAAGGGAATGTTCTGTTCTAGAAGACCCACGTCTAGTTCCCAAAACTCATGTCAGGTGTCTCACAACTCCTTATAACTACTACAGCTCTGGACGGGCATGGGGTGAGGGTGGGTCTGACATCATTGGGAAGTACCTCTTCCTGGGGTATTTGCACTCGTGTGCACACATGCACACACACAATTACAAAACAATAAAAATGAACCTTTGCCTGGCAGTGATGGTGTACACCTTTAATCCCAGCACTCCTGAGGCAGAGGCAGGAGGATCTCTGAGTTTGAGGCCAGCCTGGTCTGCAGACCAAGTTCCAGGACAGCCAGGACTACATACAAAATCAGCCCTGTCATATGGGGTGAAGTGGGATCCAAAGGGGAGAGCATGGAAAGCTTCCTGATGTGGGATATCTATGTATTGTACTTTTATTTCTGGGTCTAGAAGTGCCTGGTACATTGTAGATATTCAGTTAATATGCATTACTTAGAAAACACTGAATAATCCACTGTTTTATCTTTCCATATTTGCTATAGTTTCTGTTTTAAAGCCACATTTACATATTTTCCCTGTGTGTGCATTCTCTTGAGGGTGCCACTGGGTGCAGATGGGGGCCAGAGGACAACTTGCAGGATTGCAGCCACAACCAGTTCCCAGGAATGACCTCAGGTCGTCAGTCTCCTCACAAGCACCTTTACCTTCTGAGCCATCCATCTCCTGGCTGTATCTCCTCTCTTCCTTCTAATTATTACCATTATTATCATCAGGATTGTACAAATGATCAGGGTTCATGGTGAGCATATGTCTAATCGATATTTGGTCCACCCATCTTTCTACCTCTCCTGCCATCAAGACCCCTTCCCCCTCCCTAATAATCCATGGTGTCCCATAGATTGTCTTTTCCCTTTTTAGTACTTTTCTGTATCCGTCACTTTCTAATTGTTTTTATTTCATTTTCTTTCATTGGTACGTGTATGTGTAGATGGACATGCTGCGGCCATGCGCGTGGATGTCCAGGAACTACTCGCATGGAGTCTGTTTTTTCCTTTCACTATGTGGGATCTGGGAATGGAACTCAAGATTGTTAAGCTTGGTGGCAAGCGTTTTCACCCTCCAGCCCATTTCACCTGCCCCGTCCTCATTATTATTATGTAAATGGAGCCCCACCCACTTTCTGTATAGCCTTGGCTGTCCTGGAACTCACTCTGTGTGTAGACTCAGGCTGGTCTCCCTAATTCAAGAGATTCACCTGCCTCTGCCTCCCAAGTGCCAAGATTAACAGCGTGCACCACCATTGCCTGGTGTGGCGTTTTTTTTCTTTTTGAGACTGGATCATTGTCCGTCGTATTCCCACTCATTTTGTTCATGCTCTCACCTGTTGATGGTCGCCCTGGCTGATCTAAATCTTGGCCACTATAAACAGTGTTGTAATGCACAAAGGGTATATGCATTCATCCCTTTTGTTGGTGGACATATCATTTCCTGATACGTGTACCCAGGAGTGTCATAGCTATAGCTAAATCATAATAATAGTTTCATTTTATGTTTTTGCAGAAACCACCAGCTGACAGTCCACAGTGGCTACAGTAGTTTATACTCAACAGGTCTTTCTTCCCATATCTTTGTTCACATATTTCTCTCTCTCTCTTTCTCTCTCCTCTCTCTCTCTCTCCTCCCTTCGTTTTTGGTTTTTTGGTTTGGTTGATTGGTTGTTTTTTTTATGAGAGTCTTTCTAACTCAGGTGTGATGGACTCTCCTTGTCATATCTTTTGCTTCTCCTTCTCCTTGTTAGCTCCAGAGTGGTTTACTGTTGCTGGAGAGTAGAGAGGGAGGGACAAGGAAGACAATGGGATAGGGAAGCAAGGACCAGGTTGTGTTGGGAAGAACACCAAGTTTCTCAGCAGAGGTGGGACCTGTCAAAGTCCATCAGAGCAGCCTGAGGCTGTGTGGTGAACCTCACACAGTAGGGTGGCCAGTTGGAGTCCCACCAGGAGGTAAGCATGGCCTGCCAATGTAACTAACTTACTTGGTAGTGTATTTGCCTAGCTTGTAAGAAGCTCAGAGTGCAGTCCCTATCACTGTGTGAAGTGTGGTCTGGTTGTGGTGCTGTTTGACTATATAATCCTGGTACTCAATGGGTAGAAGGGGGAATAGAAAGTCAAGGTCACTTTTGGCTTTGTTGTGAGTTCGAGACCAGTTTGGGATACAGGAGACCTGTCCTGAGGCCACCATGGAAGTCAGGATGGAAAAGAGTTTGCTTAAGTAGTTGATGAGGTGAAGGGAGGCTGGTGCCTGGTGCAGAATCAAAGGCAAGAGTGTGGAAAGCTGGTGCCTTCTGTTAGCTCTTCTCTACTGCAAACCATCTCACCCTAACTCTGGGCCTCTTTCATGTATAACTGGGGTGCATCATCGTCCTACTTGGTAGAAAATGGTTGCCCCAGGGTTAGGTGTGATGACGACAACAGTGTTTTTCCCCACCTCCCTTCACATGATGGGTCACAGAGGCCATCTCAGCTGAGCCTCTCTTCCCAGGAGCTGAAGTCATTACACAGCATGTGCCAGAGAGCCTGTGAGGCTTTTGGGGCTGGAAAATGCTCCCCAGCTGGTATTATTTGCTCTGGCCAAGGTCTCTCCCCATCTTACCCCCACCCCCCACCCTGTGTTGGCATAGGCAGTACTGTACCCAAGAGCTACCAGAGGAAGTGAGTGGCTCAGCACAATTTCTTCCAGAAAACCAAGGTCCTTTGGAAAATTAAACTCACAGAGGGATAAAACCGTGTGTTCAAGGCCAGGTGTGGAGGTCCTGCATGCCTGTAATCCTAGGACCTGGGAAACAGAGGCAGGAGGATTATAAGTTTATGGTTGGGGCTGGAGAGATGGGTCAGCACTTGCTGCTCTTTCAGAGGACCTAGGTTCAGTTCCTGGCATGTACACAGTGGCTTAGAATCATCTGTAACTTCAATTCCAGGGAATCTGACATACTTTTCTGGCCCCCATGGGTACTAGAATGTATATGGCACACAGTACACACAGGCAGGACAACTATATACATCAAAAATCTATTTTAGCACTTGGGAGCCAGAGGCAGGTGGATTTCTGAGTCTGAGGCCAGCCTGGTCTACAGAGTGAGTTCCAGGACAGCCAGAGATACACAGAGAAACCCTGTCTTGAAAACAAACAAAAAAAAAAAAAAAAAAAAAAAACTATTTAAAAAAAAAATCTATCAAATAGCACATACTTTTAATCCCAGCACTCAGGAAACAGAGGCAGGCAGATCTCTGATTTGGAAGCCAGCCTGGCTTATAGAATGATTTCCAGGACAGCCAGAGCTATACAGAGAAACTGTCACAAAAAACAAAAAAAAAAACCAAACAAAACAAACAACAAAAAAAACCAAAAAGAAAAAAATCAAATAATGAAAGCAATGCTCTTGCATGAGCAAGCATGCTATGAGCTAAGGCATGGTAGCTTTTCCTGCACTCCTCCCTACCCCTAAAATAAGACAGAGTAATGGTCCTGGACTGAGGGGACTCCCAAAGGCCTCCACAGTTCCAGAGTAGGGGTTTGGGTTATCAGACAGTCTCCTAGTTCCCTGGTCTTCATTCTCAACTCTGACTCAGTTCAGAAAGTTCTCAGCACCAGGAGCAAACATACATATTTAACTACATAAAGGAATTTAGACCCACTGTGTGTTTTCACTTTTCTTGTCATGGGTAATCTAGGCTATAGGTACAAAATATGTAGACAAACCTGACCTTGAATTTCTGATCTCCCTGGCTTCACAACCTGAATGCTAAAAACTATAGGCACGTACTAACATGCCTGGCTCTAAAAGAGAAAATAAAAAGAATCTGTATTAATTTTTTGATTCTGTCTAGTATTTAGGAAAAAAAAAAAAAAAAAGCCTGTGTTGGGAATGTTGTAGTGTGTCAGAGACCGGAAGTCTGGGCTGGGGCTGTGGGCTCAGTGACCAAGCACTTAGTGTGGAAGTACAAGGCCTTGAGTTTGATCCTTAACACTGCAAATACAATGAATATCACTGGAACCATCAGCCTGAGTTACTCAGTGCTAGCATGGTACAGCATGTGCTTAGCATACAAGAAGAGACAGACCTAGATCCACTCTTCAGGACTGGGGGAGGGGGAGTCTGGATTAAGATCCCAGCTCCAGCTCCTGTCTTACAACTCAGCTCCTTTCCCCAGCCTTCCTTCTTGGTGGTACTACATAGGAAGCCCAGTTACAGTACTAGCCTTCTGTATTTTAATTTGTAAATTTTGAGACAAGGTCTTGCTATTCAGTTCCAGCTGACCTGGTACTTACTCTGTAGCCCAGGCCAGCCTCAAATGCTCTCCAATCCTCCTGCCTCAGCATTACAGGCATGTGCTACCGCACCTGTCTTGCCCTTTGTTTAAGATTCTATTTTATTTTGTGTCTGAGTGCTTTGCCTTCTAGTCTGTTTGTGCACCACATGGGTGCCTAGTGCCCAAGGGGGACTTCAGATTCCTTGGGACTGTAGTTACGGATGGTTGGGAGCCATCCTGTGGGTGCAGGGAACCAAACTTAGGTCTTTTGAAAGAACAGTCAGTGGTCTTAACTACTGAACCCTCTCTCTAGTCCTATTATTATATATTTGTTTTTTTTTTTAAATAATTTACTTAACTTTATTTTATGAGCATTGGTGTGAGGTTGGTATTGGAATTACAGACAGCTTGTGAGCTGCCATATGGGTGCTGGGAATTGAACCTGGGTCCTTTGTAAGAGCAGATGGTGCTCTTAACCACTGAGCCATCTCTCTAGCTCCTATTTTGTTTGTTTCAAGATAGAGTTTCTCTTTGTAGCCTCAACTGTCTTGGAACTTGCTCTATAGCTCAGGTTGACCTCAAACTCAAGAGATTTCCCTACCTTTGCCTCCAAAGTGCTGGGATAAAGGGTGGCCACCACTACCACCAGCTTTCCAGCCCTCCATTATTTGAATGTAAGAAAGCTATTGGATTTTCTTCTGCCATGGACTGCCCTTGTGACCTTGGATAAGGAACTTTATTTCTCTGAACCTCAGTGTCCTCATCTTTAAAACAAGAAGATGAAATCATTATTCAGTTTACCTTCCCAGGGTTGAGTATCTCTAGTTGAGAGGATAGTTCTAAAAGATCCAAGTTCTGAGTTCCCCCACTCCCCCATCCAATCCCTCTCTGGTCCAAGACAGGGCCCAAGTAGCCATCTCAGAGCCCCAGTACACAGGCAGCATGGCCTGGCCACTTTTGTTGGCACTGACGTTGAGAGCTGGGTAGATAAGCCAGCTAGTTATATGCTACACAAAACCCTGCTATGCCTACAAGTTGTATGAGGGCATATCTCCCCTCTACATTCAATTAGTAAGTGGCATATGACTTTAATCTCAGCACATGGGAGGCAGAGGCAGTCGGATCTCTGTGAGTTTGAGGCTAGCCTGGTCTATAGAGTACGTTCCAGGACAGCCAGGGCTACACAAAGAAACCTTGTCTCGAGAAAAGAAAGAAGAAAGAAAGAAAGAAAGTATTTACCAATAACTAAAAGTGAACCCTGGTGGTAATGTGCACTCAAAGGATGGTGCTCTTTGATTAAGGGTAGACATGCCACAGTTTTGTAAAACCCTGCTTAAGCTAGGTGGTGCTGGCACATGCCTTTAGCCCCAGCACTCTGGAGGTAGAGGCAGGCAGATCTCTGTGAGTTCCAGGTCAGCCTTGTTTACAGAGTGAGTGAGTTCCAGTTGTGGTGCATGCCTTTAATCCCAGCACTTGGGAGGCAGAGGCAGGTGGATTTCTGAGTTCGAGGCCAGCCTGGTCTACAGAGTAAGTTCCAGGACAGCCAGGGCTACACAGAGAAACCATGTCTCAAAAAAGAAAAAAACAAAAAACAAAAACAAAAAAAACAAACAAAAAAAGAAAGAACGAAAACAACAACAGCAACACAAATACTGCTTAGATTCTCTATTCCCTTTAAACCGCATGTGCCTCGGTATGTTCCTCTTCAAGCACTGGCTTTACTGTGTTATGCCTTATAATAGGGGGCACTTTGGCTGTCTCATTGACTACTTAGTCAGGCATTACTTTTCCTCTGAGAGAGGGACTATCAGGGAAGGGTGGAGAGCAGTTCCAGGCTTGCAGGCCAAAGACTGGAGTTGGAACTGGACATCAGATTGCTATCAACACTTTTCTCAGTATTCCTGATATTGAGGAATACTGGAATATCAGTGTCTAGTCTCTAAGAGTCTTTTCAGGAAGCCTTGCCCTCCGCCCAAGAGACCACCTGTTTTCTAATCCTTTTAGGGAGTTCACCAAAGTTCCAGGCTGTTCGGTTATGAGACTTCTAGATCTAGTCCCTAACACTTCTCTTATTTCCAGTATTTTGGGATCTGAGTTCAAGGAAACCTTCCTCAGGAACTAAAGAAGCCAATCTCAGTCAGGTGGTGATGTTGTATCCCTTTAATCCCAGCACTAGGAAGGCAGAGGCAGGAGGATCTCTGTATGTCCGAAGCAAGTCTAGTTTGGTCTGCAGAGAGAGAGAGTTAGTTCTGGGACAGCCAGAGCCCAAAGCTACACAGAAAACAAAAACAAAACCCTGCTTGAAAAACCAAAAAAAAAAAAAAAAAAAACAAAAAAAAAACCCACAACGCAACCCAACCAACCAACCAACCAACCAAAAAGCCAATATTGTCTACTTCATTACAGCGCAGTGACTAGTGGACAGTATTTGTTTCTCCTGTTTACTGTGCCTTCCCCCACCTTACAGTGTAAATTCCGGGAGGACAGGTGCTCGTTAGCCTGGTTTATTGGCAGACCTTTCTAAGAACTTTGCAGGCCCCTAGAGCATGAAGTCAGTAAATATTTATTGAACCAATGACAGTGAAATTTGAAACCACCTGGCATAAATGGTTCCTTCATTTTACAATAGAGAAATCGAGACCCAGGAAGTGGACCTGACTACTGCAGATAACCCAAACTGCAATGGGGTCAGGGTTGCCATACAAATCTCGGAGCCTTCTGAGTCCCTCAATTAAGTGTCGGTTCAACTCCACCCTAAATAATTCTTTAGAAAAAACACAAGCTACTTGAAAGAAAAGCCATTTCCTGCCCATAAAACACTAGGTTTCGAGGGCCTGCATACCGTGGGCACTACTGGGAATTCTGTTCTCTTTCTGAGGCGCTCGCTGCCCCTATGGGGTAAGAACTCCCTTGGACCCATTACCAGTGCCCTGGCCAGGCTGCAGCTGGGCCAAGGTCACCCGAGTGGGGCCAGAAGTCACGCACAAGGGGCGGCCAAAAAACTCCTTTGCATCATTAGCCAAGTCAGGGCTGACATACTAAAAGACCCCTTCCCGGAGTCCCGCAACTCTTGTCACCAGCGTTAGCAGGCCGGGTTGGCCGCGTGGCCAGGTCCCATGTGCTCCACCTGCATCCACTCTGGGGCGCTGGCCCTTTAAGGCTCCTCCCCCACCCCCGCCCTCCAGAGTTGCATCAGGCACGTGCTCGCCCCCGTTCGCTTGCCGCGCCGCAGGAATGGCCGCCGGGGCGGAGCCGGGGCGGGACCTTCCGCCCTGCGCGCGCGCGCCCGCTGCTGCGCCGTCCCCGCCCCTCGCGCGCCGCGTCGCGAGGGCGCGCGCCCGCCCGCCGCCCGCCGCGGATCGCGTGGTCTGGCTCGGCTCTCCGCGCCGCTCCCCCCGGGCCGTCCGCCCACTGCAGCCCCCCGAGCCGCCCCGGGCCGGGGGCGGGGGGACGCAGGCCGCGGACCGAGGTCCGCAGGCCGGCTAGGCGCGCCGGAGCCCTCTGCCCGGCGCGCCGCTCACCGTCCGCCCGTCCGCGCCGCTCCGCGTCCGCGCGGCCCGGGCCCCGGCGCCCCGCCAGCGGCCTCGAGCGGGACCCGCGGCGCGCCCGGCCCCTCCGCGCAGATGGCCACTCAAGTGGAGCCGCTGTTGCCGGCGGGCGCCGCGCTGCTGCAGGCCGACGAGCACGGCCTGGCGAGGAAAAGCCGGCGCCCGACGCCCAGGCCGAGTCGGGCCCGGGCGACGGCGGCGGTGAGCCCGACGGCGGCGTCCGCAGGCCGCGGCCAGCCTGCGCCAGGCCTGGCCGCGACGGCGCGGAGCGCGAGAGCCCGCGGCCACCCGCAGCTCCGGAAGCCCCAGCGGGGAGCGACGGCGAGGACGGCGGCCGGCGTGACTTCGTGGAGGCACCGCCCCCCAAGGTGAACCGTGGACGAAACACGCGCCGCCGCGGCCGCGGTGAACGGACAGCCGCCTCCAGGTGGGTCTGCGCGGCGCGGCACTGGCCCGCGCAGTGACGCGGGCGTTTCCCTCAGAGCGGGGCTACCGGAGCCGCAGCGGTTGGTAGCAACGGCATGCCTCGGGCCTAGCTTGCCGGACTGGGCGGGCGGGGTTCGTCGGTGTGCCCTATGTTCCCTATGGTGTCGGTGCCTCGAGAGTGCGTGTTCCGTGAACATCTGTCAGGGCTCCGAGCGGGGCCTGGCTTTGAACTTTGCAACTTCGTGCTTCGGGGAGTCGAGTGAGAAGTGGGGAGCGCGAACCCTGCGTGACCCGGAGCCGGTGGCGGCCCGCGGCGACGCGAGGGGCGTGTGTGGCGGCGAGGGAGTGGCCGCGCCGGTGCGGGGCGGGCGGGTGACAGTTGGGCGCCATGCGCCGTGCCAGGGACTGTTCGCAGCGCTCGCCGGCCTGAGCTGCGCGCGGGGCTCCCCTCCCCGCTGAGTCCGGGCGGGAGGTGGCTAGGGAATCCTGGCTGGGCGCGATCGGCGTGGGCATCTAGTGGCGCACCACTCGGGGGACAGCCTCCGCTTGGGTTTCTCCCGGTTGTCTCGTAGTGAGCATGGCCCTTGAGTTTGACCGTCGGAATCCTGGTACTTTTACTTTAAAAAAAAAAAAGGAAAAAGAAAAAACTTCCTTTGGTGAGGTTGCCTAACCCAAAACTGGGCACCTAGGACGTCGGAGCTAGCCGCTTTCAGGTTCTAGAGTGCAGCAAAATGTAGGCCTAGCCTGGGGGAAAGCAGGTGTTGGTTGCCCTTTCGATTTCTTTAAGGGTTGCTTCATAAGGAAGAGGGCACATGGTGTGTGTGTGTTGGGGGTGGTGGTGCTGTTAGTAGCAGAGTTCCCTCTTCTCCTTCCCTTCCAGAATCCTCTTATGCAAGGGGCAGTATTGAAACCTCCATTTTCTTTCATATCCTCGCTTTCCACCCACAGAGTGGGGGAATCAACTTTAAGACGCTCTTTGGTCCTGCCCCTCTTTAAATTCAGAGGTATAATCATCCTCTCGAGCCGCATCCTCAGAAGTTTTAAATGGGCTGTTCGCTCAGTTCGCCGCGCTTAGTACTGGTGAACCTGACTTGTGGGTTTTAAATCAGCTGTGACATCAGGCAGGATTGGGTGCCTGAGCTGGCATTTTGTGTAAAAGCCAGGGGCCCTTGATAGCTTGCGTCATTGGAGTTATGATCGTGGGAAGAAGACAGTTTGCCTAGCATCTCAAACTTTCCCTCCGGAATAAAGCCAAATTCAATTTAAGTGAACCATAGCACACATTCTAGGTATGGTATATGTGTTCTGTTCCAGTGTTTTTTTGTTTTTTGGAATTTAACTGTCAGTTGGTTTAGAATCTTTGGAGTAGTCTTTTGACACACTACCAGAATTAATCCAGTAGCCTTTGAGTTTAAGCTCGTTAAGATTCTGTGCGCTTTTTAAAGTGAATTGTGATTGGGTTGTCTTTCTGGTAAGGTTAGGTGGTGGCCTTATCTCCTCAGCAAAGGGTCCTTTTTCAGTTCTGATTTTATTTGCAGCCTGGACATCTTTAAATGTGACACCAGTGGAGTGGTTGTTGGTCTTGGGATTTTTTATGTACTGTGATGCATATGTTTTTGGGAGTGTACAGAAATGAGTGTCTTATAAGCAAGCTAAGCTTTCCAAAGCTTACTGCAAATGGGCTATTTTTAGCCTTCTTTTGGCTCAGATGTGGTGTTTTAGTTTTTTAAGGGACACAAGCAGTAACTAGTAATAAAATGTTTTACCCTCTTTTCCTTCCATGTGGGTTTTCTATCTTGTTTAAACTTCCAAGTCCTAGGTTTGTATTTGGGAAGGGGGAGTGAGGGTATGGTCTTAATGTAGCCCTTAATGTTACTTAAGGCTGGTCCTAAACCCCTTGCTCTTGCTGGCTCGCGCGCGTGCGCTCGCCGCTCGCGCTCTCTCTCTCTCTCTCTCTCTCTCCTCTCTCTCACTCACTCACTGTGTGTGTGTGTGTGTTGTGTGTGTGTGTGTGTGTGTGTGGTTGTTGTTCCTTAGAGTTTTATCCTTTTCTTCATACATACATTATGTCCCTACTGCAGTTTCCCCTTCATTCCTCCAGTCCTTCCCCTTGGTTTTAAGTTTGCGGATTTGTCTTTTGGACACTCTCCCTAACGTATTATTTACCTTCTTTTCCCTTATTCAGCCATACCCCCTCTCAATTTGATTGCCCTAGTGGGAAGAGATGCATAGGTTCTAGGGCTAGTCTTACCTTCCCCATTTGTACACAGGGATTGTTTTGATGTGTATGCCTCTCAGGATAGTGGTGAGCCTTCACTGTGTAACGGTGCTTCTCGACCTTCCTATGCTTTGACCTTTAAATACAGTTCTCTTGTCCTGGTGACACCCCAACTCCACATAAAATTATTTTTGTTGCTACTTCATAAACTGTAACTTTGTACTGCTGTGAATCATAACATAAATATCTATGTTTCTGGTTGGTGTTAGGTGAATCCTGTGAACAGCTTAAGAACTGCTGGTTTTGGGGGCTGGGAGATGGCTCAGTGGTTAAGAGGGGTTCAATTCCAGCAACCACATGGTGGTCACAACCATCTATAATGGGATCCAATGCCCTCTTCTTGTGTGTCTGAAGACAATGCAGTGTACTCATTATACATGAAATAAATAAATAAACCTTTAAAAAAATTAAAAAAAAAAAAAAAAAAGAACTTGCTTAGGAGTTTTTTTTTTTTTTTTTTTTTTTTTTTTTTTTTTGGTTTTTTTCGAGACAGGGTTTCTCTGTGTAGCTGGGGCTGTCTGGAACTCACTTGTAGACCAGGTGGCCTCGAACTCAGAAATCCGCCTGCCCTTGCCTCCAAGTGCTGGATTAAAAGGCGTGGCCACCACCGCCCGGCAGGAGTTTTTTTTTGTTGGTGGTGGTTTTTGGTTTTGTTTTTTTTTGTTTTTGTTTTTTTTTTTTTTTTTTTTGACTTTTTTTTTTTTTTTTTAAAGAGTTTATTTGTTTTTTTTTTTTTTTAATTTATTTATTTTGTTTATATAAGTACACTGTAGCTATCTTCGACACACCAGAAGAGGGCATCAGAATTAATTCAGATGGTTTGTGAGCCACCATGTGGTTGCTGGGGAATTGAACTCAGGACCTCTGGAAGAGAGCCGCGGTGGGTGCTCTTAACGCTTGAGCCATCTCTCCAGCCCTTTTTTGACTTTTTCGAGCACGGGTTTCTCTGTGTAGCCCTGGTGTCCTGTCTGTTAGCCAGGGCTGTCCTAAAACTCAAAAAATCTGCTGCCTTTGCCTCCCAAGTGCTGGGATTCAAGGCTTGTTGCACCACCACTGCCCAGCTTAGGAGATTATGAGAACTACAGGAACTTTTATGTGGGTCTTTAAAAAAAAAAAAAAACTTGTGAAAAAAAAAGGGCAGAGATGCACATCTTTTGTTTTTGTGTATAGCTTAGCATCCCCAAGAAATAGTTTGCTTTAAAGTTGACCTTTGAACTGGGCCTGGTAGTTCACACTATGATCCCAGCACGGGGTGGTCATCGCGAGAAGGATGACTGAGAGTTCAGGGCATGGAGAGTTCCTTAAGAAAAAAAAAAAAAAAAAAAAAAAAAAAAAACCAACCAAATACCTTTTATTCACCCTAACAATAAAAATTCACACAAAAAAATAACCTTTGATTGGAGGCATTGTCATTGGTTGTTTCTTTCTACTTCCTTTTTTTTTTTTTTTTTTTTTTTGTGGTGTGTGTGCATGTGGAGTTAGGGACATTTTATTCATTCATCACCATTCATTCACAATTTTTTTTTCGAAGGCAGTTGTTTCTCTGGTGTAGCCCTGCCTGTCTTGAATCTTATAGACCACAGGCCTTGAATTAGAGAAATCCACTGTTTCTGCCTTTGCTGTCTGCGATTAACAGTGTGTTGTACCCTGCAAGAGCTTCCTCCGTATAACTGGTCTTGAGACTGAATTAGGTTGTCATGTAGGTGGCAAGTGCTTTTTGTGAGCCATTTTACCAAACTTTGGATATCAACAACTCCTCACCTTATCCTCTTTGGTAAAAGGCCCTGGAACTCGTTTGTAGATCAGGCTGGCCTTGAACCGAGATCCCCTACTCTTGTTTGCCCCTGGTCAAAAGGGAACACAGTCATTGCCTGGTGAAATGGGCTACTTTTGCTTTGGAATGTGGTTTAAATGATGGTGAGATCTGCATGTTTCCCTTGGGGAAGCTCACAAGGGTACATTTCATGGCCCGTGAGAGTTTGTTGTTATTGCCTCTCATTGGGTTTTATTGAGAAAGCTTTTTTACCTGAGCTGGGGGGGTAAATCTAAATTAGTGCTTCATTTCTGTGTCTAAAGCTGGGGGGAAAAGGGGTTGCCCACCTTTTTTTCGCAATGATGGATTTTTTTTTTAAGCAATTGAAAGATAATTAAAATTTTTTTTTGGGACATCGTTGCTTTGTATTTATGTAGGGCTGTTTAGGGGGGTTTTTGGGTTTATCTGGAACCGGGGATTACAGGTAGTTGTAAGCTGTTGTTTAGGTATGGGGGAATTGAACCTGAATCCTTTGGGAAGGCGCCCGTGCTCTTAACCACGAGCCATCAATCCAGCCCGAATTTTTTTTTTTTTTGACAAATTTTAGGGTTTTCTCTAGCCCAGTTTTACCTTGATCCTTTGTAAATTCAGAAATGACCTTTGAATTTCTGGCAATAATCCTGCCTCAGCCTTTTGGGAATTAGGTTTTATGATTTGTTACCCCATTTGCCTACCAAAAAAAATTTTAAATTTTTCCTTAAAGTAAGCTTTTAGTTAATTTGCATCTCCCGACCCTTTGGGGGGGGAGATTTACAAGCTTCACATACATGGGCCCCTGGGGGGTTTGTTGGGGTATCTGCCCTACTGGGTATATTGAGAAAGCTTGTGCCTGAGCTGGGGTTTGAATCTGAGGGCTTTGTGCTTCATTTCGTTTTTTGGGAGTTTTTTGAAAAAAGAGTGGTGTAACAGGTCTGTGTTAGAAAGTAGGCTGTGGTTTTCCTGAGCCCTGTTCTTCCCTGCTGCTTGGTTTTTTGGTCATCACTAGGGCTTCTCAGTTTATTAGGTCTTCAAGCTCTGGGCTTGGGGGAAACTGGGTAACCTTTGGGCTCTAGCTATGTTTCTAAGTTGTTGGATTATTTGGGAATTGTGTTCCTCTCTGGGGCTACTATTAATTAACCTCTAAAGAAGGATAAATGGTTAAAGGTTTTGGAAGTGCTGTGAGAATTGAAGGGTTTAAATTTTTTTACAAAGCTCTTAGTTTCATGTGTCAGGGGCAAAGTGGAATTCATAAATTTTCCTGTAGTAAACATTGTTTAAAATTTTTTTTTGTGAGGCCCGGGGAAATGGTAGCAGAAAGAAGGCCCCCCGACCCTTCTAACCGGTTTCTGAGGTTAGATCCGGGAGGGACCCACATGGTTGTACCTGCAAGTTTTTACTTTGACCATACCCATAAATAAAAAATTTGGATTTTATGTGATAGTTATCATGTGTCCTAACCCCACTCAGTCCTATGGGCATGAGGTCTTTCTGATTTTCTTTTGCAGGGATTATTAGATCTAAATGTCTTTTAATTCCCGTGTTTTTTTAAAATGTTCTCCTTGTTTGAACCCCAAACCCCCCTCCCCCCCACCAAACAAAATTTTTAAGCGCTGGAGCTTTAAGTTCTTGTGTCTTCAAATCTGCCTTTGTGTTTTCCCAAAAACCTTTTCTTAAAATCTAAGCTCCCGTTTAAGGCTGGGGGAGACCTTGGTTTCATTAAATGGGTTGATTGCTTTGAGGGGGCGTGGTTGGAGTGATTGGCCCCTTTATTGTATGGTCATAGAAAGTCTAATAGCACTTGTGAAATACCCCCCACCCAACAAGTATTGAGATAATAAGATGACCTTGAAGTCCCATCCTAACACCATTCCCAAACACTGACCAACTGAGGTTATCCAGGGTTTAATGAGAAATTCTGTACAACAATTTTTATCCAGTAAACAAGCAGACTTTTAGAAGGGGAATGTTAAAGATGAAAAGGTTGAAGTCCAGTCATGCTTTGGTAACAAATCTTGTCTGGATCTTCATTTGAACAAACTGGACCATGAGATGTTTTGAAGCAGGGTGTGGTGGCTCATGTCTTGTGTTCCCATTACAGAGATAGTGAGGCAGAAAGTTTTAGTCAGCTTGGGCTAGAGTGAGATCTAGCGAACAGACTCCCAAACAAGTCCTTTTGATGGTAAATGAGGAAATTGATCATTTTAGGTTCTATTTCGGAAGTTACCCTGTTTTTAAGAGTATATGGTCTCCACTTATTTTGACTTTGTTGGTTGTGTTAACTGCAAACAAGCACTAAGGAAACTGTTAGTACAGCTTGAGGTAAATGAGGATTTAAGAGTCTCCTCACCTAGTTCATGTCACTTTTTCTTTGAAGAAGGCACAGTTAGGATTCTTTTTCAGGGGAGGGGGAGGTGGTTCAGGCTCTTGGGGACCAGGTAGTCACAAATTCTCTTGAATTCTGAACCTCCTGAGAGGACTAAGTCTTTGCTGACCCCGCTGGGTCTGAAGCAGGTCCCAAGCCAGAGTCAGGATTTTCAGCTGTTACTCAGCATTTGTTTTGTCTTCTTGGGAAACAAGCAGAGAGAAAGGGGCAGTGCCCCAAACCACCAAGCTCTCTTAAAAATGGAGGGCTTGGCAGATGGGAGTGCCCCTGTTCACAAAATCCAGGAGGAGATCAGAGAGGTAATTAGGTGTTGGGACTTGGAGGGTTTCAGTCCAGGCTCACAGACCTCTGTTGGCTCTGTTGGCTGGTCCAGGGAAGTGGCCAGGAGAGAGGGTGACTTTAACTTTCTAGGCCTGAGTTTGTTTTTTGTTTTTTAAAGATTTATTTATTTTATGTATATGAGAACACTGTCGATCTCGTCAGAGACACCAGAAGAGGGCATCAGATACCATTACATATGGTTGTGAGTCACCATGTGGTTGCTGGGAATTGAACTCAGGACCTCTGGAAGAGCAGTCAGGCCTGAGATTTTGATAACAGCTAATGAAGTGGAGGGAGAAGTTGAAGAAATTTAAATTAGAATCTGGGTAGAGTACTTCTTTCTTGTCTTCTATGCCTGCCTTCCTAGCTTGCCTAACTTGTCCATTCTTCATGCAGTTAGGACTCATGCAGTGTTGCTTTGCCAAAGTTGTGAGGATCTGGTGGGTAGCACAGCATCCCATACAAGATTGACTCCCAGCCAGAAGATGCATTCATAACTAGATTGTGAAGATTGAGGTGATTGTCTTGTGGGAAGAGTATTTCATGCTTTTCTAAATAGGATAAGTAGCCACGAGTCAGGTGAGTTTTGAGAATAAGCTTCCTGTGGTGGGTGACTTGAGATGTCTCCCTGAGGGTTTTCCATGAAATAATAGAGACAGTCTTGATGTGACACCTTTGTCATTTAGCTGAGTCTTTGGACTGGCTGAGTTCTAGGTGTAGGGAAGGGCAGTCCCAGTGAATTACGTAAAGCTGGCCCAGTGGTGAAGGTCGTGTTCATCTTAGTCTGGGGTACTGTGTGAATTACTGTTGACTACCAGAGGAGAGGCCCATGCATGTGTGCATCATTCTACAGTAGCCAGGATGTATAGTTTTTTAGATTTGTCTTACTCTTTAAAACAGTTGTTTTTCTCAGCAGATGCTCCTTAACCTGATTCTCATATGAAAAAACAGACTCAGAGATTTGGCAGCTATAAATGTTCAGAGAAACTTGAGGCCATCCTGCACTGTTTTTGTCAAGGCCATCCAATTCATTAGTACAATCCTTTTCAGGCCTTAAAAAGTGCTTCTAGATCTACCTATTTCTTTATACTCTGAGTGTCTGAAGTAGAACTTAGGTTGTCCCAGCAACTTCTTTATTTTCTCCTGTTAATTCCTGCTCAGACCCCTTTGGCTTTTCGGAACAAGAGTCCTTAGCCTGGCCTAAGACTTTCTGAGCTGAGTCTCCTACCCATCATATCTCAATTTCTTCCTTCCCAGGAGTGACTGTAGTGTATCTGGTATGCTTTTGCTTTGGGCCTTTGGTTCTGGACTGCTCTTCCTGTGGATTGATGTCACGGTGAGGTCTTCCCAGACCACCCTGCACAGTCTAGAAACCCTGGCTTGGACTGCATCTCCTCCCCCCTGGCCCTGCTTTGTCATTTTTAGCTTTGTCTTTATTTGGTTAAGCTGTCTCTAGCACTACAGTCAAGGCTGACAGGTTGTAATGGTGACTTAGTGGAACCCATAGTGATGAGCAGGTAGATGAGTGGTGTGCTTTGTGGGTTTGCTACGTGTGAGATATCGAAGATACTATAGTAGACAGGAGGACGTGTACCTAAAGTTCAGTGTGAAAGAAAGTGCCTGTGGGAAGAGCATATGTGGTGCAGCAGAGGCATGCTGTGCAGTTCAGCTCAGAGTTGCTGGGGAGCGGGCTGAGCTGGCAAGGGAAGGGTGAGTGAGGTTGCTGAGCAAAGCCTGTGCTCACTTCATTTTTTGGTTGAGAGCAGGGTGGGGCCCAGGGAGCCGAATTCCCTGTGGTTGGAGTACAGCCAACTAAAGAGGTGGGCAGTCTTGATTCATAGGAGTGCCAAGTCCCAATTTTAGCAGAAGTCCATGGGCAGCCTTAGGGGATTTTAAGTGAAAAGAGATGTGGTCAGATTTTTCCTTTTACAAGATGACCTTGGCAGAACTTTTTGCTTTAAGATAAATGGTTTGGGGTTTCATGCCTGATCCTTTGGACTACAATTCCCAGATTACAAAAAGGAGCCTCTCATGCTATACTGCTTCCCAGCGACTTTGCAGCACAGTCCCTGATAGGTTCCCAGGTACGGTTTTATACATTTTCAACTGAATTAACACCTGTGCTCAGGATCAGGGAGTTTGCAGTCTCGGAGAGGCTGCTAAATGTCTTCTTGAGAAGGCCGACCTAAGGAGGTGGGCTTTGTTTCAGCCCAAATTCTAGTTGTCAGCTCTATTCTGGTAGTTGTGCCCTGGTGTTCGGTTTTCCTCCTCTTTTAAAAGTATGGGAATTAATAAAATTGGAAGGGGCTGCAAAGATAGAATCCTCCTATTTTGCAGGGTCCTTCATTTGCCGAACAATTTAGATGGGAGGTGTTTGGGCTCCGGGTTTCAGAGGGTTCAGTCTTGAGACTGGGTCACTTTGCCGTGAGACAGGGTGACCATTAGAGCAGGAGGGTCTGTTGAAGAGGAGACTTCTGTTCTCCTGGGAACAGAGACTGAGGATTGGGCACGTTTCCAGTCACCCACTTCCTAAAACACTTCTAAACATCTCCTAAAGTTGTGCTGTGCTGTAGGGACATTGTATTCAAACCATGGACTCACCTACTAGGACCCGTAGTTGAAGGTGAGTTTAGCTGAGAGTGTGCAGGAGCCTGGCCCAGACCTGGGGTTTTACTCTTGAGGCCTTGAATTTGGTCTTTTATTTTGCTTAGCAAAGGATACTGTTGAAGCCATTCTTCCTCATGACCCAGCATCACTTGATCCCTAGAATTTAGACCTGTGCATAGAAAGGAAGGTAGTCACATCTTTCAACGGGTTTTCCTCCTGACCTTGCCCTCTGCTGGCTTATCATAGAGGTGAACCTTGTAAGAAGCCCAAATGGAGGTGGGATGTGTGCTTATGTCCTCACCTGCCTGATTGCCTGTGTTTTGAGGTCAGAGGACAATTTGCAGGAGTTGGTTTCCACTGTGTGTCCCAGGGATTGAAGTCAGTTCTCCTTTACCTGCTGAGCCCTCTCATCATGCATCCCCACGACACTCATGCTTTGGTATCTTTGCACAGCTTCAGATTTGTTGCAGAGAGATTTCCTTTCCTTTTTTTTTTTTTTTTTTTTTAAGATTTATTTATTTTATGTATACCGTAGATATCTTCATTCAGACACACCAGAAGAGGTCATCAGATCTCATTATAGATGGTTGTGAGCCACCATGTGGTTGCTGGGAATTGAACTCAGAACCTCTGAAAGAGCAGACCATGCTCTTAACCACTGAGCCATCTCTTTAGCCCAATGTTTCCTATGTTGGTATTAATAACATAGTCCTGTTTTAGAGTTAAGTCCTATCATTTCAGTGACCTTATGGTTAAGTTTTGGTGTGGTATGGGGGAGCATTAGTGGATTTTTGGCTTGGTCAGTTGGTAACTTTGAACAGTGTCCCCAAGTGAATGTAGCAGGTGCGGATTTTTTTGCCCAGTAACTATTGAATAGTTAGGTGGTGATTTCCTGAAGACTCTTTGATTCAGAAAATTTCTAGACTCTGTTAGCTGTTAGTGTCACCTCCACCTTCAAATTATGTAGGAAGCAAGATAAATTTGCCATGGTGGGTCTTTTATCTGAAAGATCGAAGTCAGAAGTGTGGTGGTTGGTGCACATCTTTAATTCTGGATCCAGAACAGAGACAGAAGGATTGTCATGAGCTTGAGGCCACCAGCCTGAGATATTATAGTAAGAACCAGGCTAGGTGGGGCTACAAGCCATACCAAAAAACAAACAAACAAGTTTGGATAGCAATGGCAGGTGGATGTGTCTCTTGAGTTTGAGATAAACATGGTCTACATAGGTGTTCCAGGTCAGCCAGAACTTTTGAAATTCTGTGTTGTGTTAAAAAGAAAAGTTAGACAGTGTCTACATCTCATGCCCAGTTTTGCCTCCTGACAGTTTTCAGTTAACTTTTTTTTTTTTTTTTTTAAGATTCATTAATTTTTCGGGCAGTGGTGGCGCACGCCTTTAATCCCAGCACTTGGGAGGCAGAGGCAGGCGGATTTCTGAGTTTGAGGCCAGCCTGGTCTACAGAGTGAGTTCCAGGACAGCTAGGACTACACAGAGAAACCCTGTCTCAAAAATCTTAAAAAAAAAAAAAAAAAAAAGATTTATTTATTTTATTTATATTGTACACTGTAGCTGTCTTCAGACACAACAGAAGAGGGCATGAGATCCCATTACAGATGGTTGTGAGCCACCACGTGGTTGCTAGGAATTGAACTCAGAACCTCTGGAAGAACACTCTTAACCACTGAGCCATCTCTCCAGCCCAGCTTTAAGAACACTTTAAATGAACCATCTGTATTTTAAAATTGGGAAAATGAGGTTAGGTATGGTGGCACACAGGTCTGCCTGTAATCCCAGCACCTGGAAATCAGAGCAGGCGGATTTCTTTGAGTTTGAGGCTAGCTTGGTGTACATACAGCCAGGACTATGTTAGAGACCCTGTCTCAAAAGACCCACCTCCAGAAAAAAGTCTACTTATCTATCTAACTAAGCTTAGGGATATCCATCTTTGCTTTTTTTTTTTTTAAAAAAAAAAAAAAAAAAGACAGTGCATCAAGTATCAATGCTGACTTGCATGTGATACTGGGTGAGAGACATGGTCTGGTGTCTGAGTGTACTTCACTGTGACTGGTGGCAGAGCACAGCTCCCTCGGGACTTCTGGCCAGTAGCTGTCTACATGCAATCCACTGCTAGGCCCTGCAGGCCCTTGAGTTTGCATCCTTCATTAGGCTTCCTCCCAGCATGAGGCCTGTGGGTCCAAATACTATTCATCATAAAAGGGAAGAGAGTGCTCTGTTCAAGGTCTAAGCCAAGGAACAGCCTTGTAGAACAGTTGAGAGGACTTGTTAGATGAGACTTGAAAGCTCTCCAGAAAGAGCTACGTAATCTTCTCCTAAGGGAGAGCAAGTATGGTGAAGACATGATACCAAGAGCACAGTGACCTGAGGCCCTGGAGCAAAGCTGAGGATGAACTTGCCAAGGAAATGGCTGTTAGGCTCTGGTAGCTTTCCCCTTTCTGCCCCCTTCCTGTGGACTGCGTATATAAATAGCATCATTGGTTTCAGTCTTTTAAAGCCCTTTGTACCCTTGTTATCTGTAGGTGTGAGAAGGACTAAACAGGTGTTAACTATCACAATGGAAAGGGGAAAGAAAGATCCTGAGTAGAAGAAGCCTTGTACAGTGTGGTCCTGTTCAGGAAGGGAGCCAAGGCTTCTTGGAGCATTTCTCTGGACAGGCTTCTGGCAGTGCTGTCCTGTGCTCCTGTAGCAAGGAGGGTAGGATATAAGCTAGCCTCAGCTGTGCATCTCACTGAAAGACTTGGGCAACTTTACTGAATTTCCCCACTTCCTTTCCTGCTTCCTGTGAATGGAAATGGTTGAGTCACAAGGTCTTTCAAGACTCCCATTAGGATTAAGTTTACTATATCAATTGAGTCAGAAGTTAAGACCCTGATTGTTGAGATCTCATTCAGAGACTCCTACTCAGATCTGACCAGCATTCTTCCCCAGAGCTATGCTAAGGCAGTGGGACTCTTAGGTATATGGCATTGTGCTCTAGTTCTGCTTTATGTTCAGGTAGGATGGACTGCCCTAGATGGTGAGTACTCTGCAGCAGACAGTGATAGGCACTTGGGAGGATTCTTATTTCCTGTGTCTAGTTCAATTGGGTCACTCCTGAGAAATCCTCTTCTGGCCTGAACATGTAGAACCTAGGGCTGTTAGAAGCTGGGGTCCAAGCATTAGTCAACTTAGCAGAACAGAGGCAGACCTAAGAGGCTCACTAGTATTCCAGTGTTCAGGCTTGTTCACAACAGGCCCCATGACTTGAACCTAACCTTTTTGTGACAGAAACTGCTTGACTCCCATCAGTTTGAACAACCTACTAAGAGTTAGGCCCTGGGGCTGGAGAGATAGCTCAGTGGTTAAGAGCACCATTTGCTCTTGCAGAGCTCCTGAGTTTAATTCCCAGCAACCACATGGTGGCTCACAACCATCTGTAATGAGATCTGATGCCCTCTTCGGTGTGTCTGAAGACAGCGACAGTGTACTCACATACATAAAATAAATAAATCTTAAAAAAAACTTAGGCCCTGGGAATTCTGCTGTGCACTAGACAGAGAGGCCTGGCCTCATAATTTACATTCCCATACCGAAGCAGTGAACTGCCAGTTATTATTTCCTGCCTAACATCACCTCCCAAACAGCAGCTCAAAGAATCAGCCATCTTGAGGGTGTGACGTACATTCCTGTTATCCCAGCTACTCTGGAATCAATTTCATAGGAAGTATTGGGCAGTGACTAGGTGCAGGGGCTGTAAGATGTTGGCATGGTAAGAATGACCATTCTAGCCAGAGTGCAGTCAGGATCCTCCAAGGACAGAAATGGCTTGTGTAGATGAGGAGGCCTCAGATTTACAGGGGATCTGTATTCTGTTGTAGAAGCCAGAGAGCAGTGACACAACAGCATATGCTTTGAGATTCCTCAAGTCTGTGGAGAGTGTTGAGTGGGGAGCAAGGTAGAAGCAGAAAGACCTGCAGGCAACTCAGGTAAATCAGAGTAGAAGACAAGAAGGAGCTACTTGCAGGACATTCATTCCTTTCTTCTCTTCTCCCCCACCTCCCCTTTTGATACTTAGTAACAAAAAATGTTCCAGAAAAGGATTGAGCCAAAATTACAAGATTAAGTAAGGGTTAAAAATTGTTTTAAGCTCTGTTTCTTAGAGACTTTAAGCAGTTCATAAAGTTGTTTTGTTTGATCTAAAGCAGGACTTGAATCATGGTATTCAAGTGAGATTTCAGCAGAAAATTTTCCTTTGCCTTCTGTCAAAGCAGAATGTGATCAGGGTTTTTATTTATACCTGCAAGTCAGGAAATGTGGGCTGGAGAGGAGGTTCAACCAGTTAATAGCACTTGCAGCTCTTGCAGAGAACCCCAGATGTGTTTCTTGCACCCAGGTGGGCTGGTTCATGATGATCCTAACTTTAGCTATGCCCTCTTAGCCTCTGAGGACACTGCACTCAGTCAGTGTACATGCACACATGTAAACACAGAATTTAAAATAAAATACATCATTTCTATTTCTTTCTTTCTTGTTTTTTTTAAAGAATTATTTTTTGTGTGAGTACACTGTAGCTGTCTTCAGACACACAAGAAGAGGGCATCAGATCCCATTACAGATGGATGCGAGCCACCATGTAGTTGCTGGGAATTGAATTCAGGACCTCTGGAAGAGCAGTCAGTGCTCTTAACTGCTGAGTCATCTCTCCAGCCCGCATTTGTTTCTCTGTGTACCCCTGGCTGTCCTGGAACTCACTTTATAATCCAGACTGGCCTTGAAATCAAAACCACCTGCTTTTGCTGGGATTAAAGATGTGAGCTCTCACTTCCTGGCCAAAATAAAATGGATCTTAAGCAAAAAAGAAACCCCAGGAAAGGAAAGGGGGTAGAAAAAAAGGAACAAAAGACTAAGACAGAGCCATGGAATTGACCAGAAGCATTTACTAAAGCATTCATCTGGCTCTTTCAGTCCCAAAGAGGATTTAAGATAGAGGCAGAATCTCATGTAGCTCAGGCTACCCCCAAACTCACCATGTAGCTGATGCTGACCTTGAAAACACTATGCCTCTCACCTGAATGCTGCCATTAGGAATCACAAGCAAGTGCCACCATGCCAAGCAGGACTTGATTTTTAATCTTCTCTCCTGCTTTTTGTTTAAGATAGGATGTAGTTGTGTAACTTAGACTGACCTGGAACTCTCTGGGTAACCCAGTCTGATTTAGAGTTGTGGTCCTCTCTCCTCAGGTATGTGCTATCAAGTTTCAGAGAAGGATTTAGGCAGGAAAAGTGATGCATCCTGTTTTCTGGTCATGTTTGGGTTGTGGAGTGTCTACCTAGCTAGATTCTTTCTTTGTATCTTTTTCATAGTTAGGACCTGGTGGGCCACAAAAAAATTTTTTCATTTAAATGATTCTAGAAAAGCTCCAACACACATTGTTCATCTGATGGTACTTCTGACAAGTTCTCTGGTAAAGTGCACCTTTAACACATCTGCAGTCTCTTTCCTGTAGAAGATCTGTTGTTGCATCCTTTGATTTCAGCTACTCCAGTATCTTGACTGAGTGGGTGGGGGGTGGGCAATGAAGCTTTGTGCCCTGGGCTTGGTGGATTGTATAGAAAGAATACTCTTTAGGCAGCTAGAAGATGTAGTCTGTCCTCTTACCTTCCTTGAGGTATTGTGAGGGTGACCTTTATCAGAGGGATATTTATGATCATCGGATTGTCTCATAATGGTTAAATTGTGAGTCAACCTCCTGTTTTTTTGGTTTCGAGACAGGGTTTCCCTGTGTAGCCCTGGCTGTCCTGGAACTCACTCTGTAGACCAGGCTGGCCTCGAACTCAGAAATCCGCCTGCCTCTGCCTCCCAAGTGCTGGGATTAAAGGCATGCGCCACCACCGCCGGCCCCTCCTGGTTTTTTGTTTTGTTTTGTTTTTTTTTTTTCTTTTCTTTCTGATGTTTTTGAGCCAACTCACTGTTTCTCTGTGGATTGCTGTCTTCCTCTTCACATCTCAAGTGCCTAGGAGCTGAGATAGTGGTGCCATGCCAGTCAGACAAAAGGAGCATTGGGTTCTTTGGTTCCAAATCTCTTGAGCTGGTATCTTTCTACTTTCATCTGCTTGTTCCAAGTTTCATACCCATGCTGGGTGGAGCTGAGATTTGCCTATAGCACATTGACTCTAGAGACAGTGCCATAACTGTTGCCTAGTCTGTGTTCTTCCAGACGAAACTTCCTACAAAACTTAAGCTGTTTCTGGAAGGAAGGGACCTAAACTTACCTTCAGGCTTCGGCCTGGAGGCCCCACTTCCCCTTTGACAGGCTGGTCTCTCTGGGCATGGGACTAATGGGTATGAGCCACACCCTGGTAACTTTGGGTCCTGCCCGGGAGACTTGGCCTTTCTTCCCACCAAGAGCTGTTCTTTTTAGTTACAAGTTAGGGCCATGCAGATACGCTAGAAGGAGGGATGGTAACCTAGGGACCTGATCTGAAGAGTAGGAAGGATGGGCTGGCTCTCCACAGGGTTTGTGATGTCCTTTGGGCCACCAAATATTATGTACTGGGCCCTTTAGCTTTAGAAGCGGAAAATCTTTTTAAATCAGTCAGGCAATAACAACTCATCGAAAATGTCCAAATAGATTTTAGTGAAAGGAAAACTTTGGCATTGTGTCCCACCAACCACCATGAGTACTAGTAAGCACTAAGAGGATTACATCTTTTTCTAAACCAGTACTGCCTGTTAGAAATACAATACAGTGGGCTGAAAATGTTATTCAGTTGGTAGAGTGCTTGGTTAGCACGTATGAGGGAAGTTCTCTAGCTTCCAGCAGGCTTGGGAGAGGAAGGCAGGAACTCTATCTAGTCACTGCTTGACAGCTGTAGGGGAAGTACACCACACCTGTGGCCCTCACTCTTTCACTGCCCTTTTGGCTCTCTGAGCTCCGTGGGAGGCCACAGAGTCCTGCTCAGAATTCACATGGGCACATGACCCTACCCTGGCTGAGAGAAGCCTGGCAGTGTAGACACACCTCTTACCTTTGCTACCTTGCAGGACCAGTGTTCTTCTGTATAGACCTGCTGCCTTCTCAAGAGTTTCTCACAGCCTACTTTGGCTTTGGAAGTCGCTATAGAAGAAATCAGTGGAGGGTGGCAAGAAACCCATCTGTGCTTGTCTAAGGAGTGTCTCCAAAACCCCAGTACACCCTTGGTAGATGCTGACCAGCAGGGCTAGAATAGGTAGGTACCGGGGAGACTCCACTGCATGACTAGCTGCACTTCTGCTCAGCCTCCAAGTGGAAACCTAGCCTCTTGTGATGAAGATGCACAGGAGCCAGTTTCCTTGTTGCTTTGTTGTTTCATTTTAAAAATGAAACATGTCAGGCTGCTTCCCTGAGTACTGTTTATCTGCTGCCAGACAGCTACCCCCTTTGAAGGAGGCAAGTAGTTTTGCCCCTGCAGTGACCATGATATTTACCTGGAAAGCATGAGTGGCTTTGAGCAGTGTAGATGCTGTTGGAGGTTTGCTGGAACAGCATGTGAATTCTGTGCCCCAGGTGTCTTTGGGCTACAGTGCTAAGGTAGGTCATCCCTGCCCAGTCCTAGTCTACTTACTGTCCTGCCCCATTTCCATTGAACCGTGTGTCAACTTGTTCTCTTCAGTCTGTTGCTACCCCACATAGATGCTGTGATGAAGGGCCTTTGTGGGCAACTTTGAATCAGCCCTCAGGCTGAAAGGGAAAAGATAGCTGGTGACTAAAGGTCGGCCAACTTGGTGGACCTGGGAAGACAGCCTTCTCCAGACTTGACACAAGCCCATTCTTGGTTATCACCATCATGCCTGCCACTGTGAACCAACTCTGCAAGCTGGGAAGAATGTCCAGGTGTTTTCGTGCTTTTTTGCTTTTTTTACTGGTTCTTACATCACTACCTCCCTTCCAACCTTATTCTACCCTAATTTCTTCCAACCCTCAACACTAGGGAGGAGAAAAAGAAGGATAGAGGAGAAAGGGGGTGTAGTCTTCTGTAGGATACTTTCTGCTGATTAGGGTCCCCCAGGTTCCTCGAGGCAAGTTTAGTCTTCTTTGTCAGAATATCCAGTAGTCCAGCAATAGCAAATGCAACAGCATGGGGTAGTAGCAGCTGCCACATTGTACCTTCTCCAGAGCCCCCAGAATTAATCTATATACAGCTGGCAAAAATCATGCCCTCCCTAGAGCATGATACAGTCATAGCTAATGGCTGTGGACAAACTGAAGCAGCTCCATATCCTACACCTGGATTAAAACAAAAACATATTCACATAACTGGGTTTTTAAAGAGACTAACCTCTCACGGCATCCAGGGATCAAGAGTTGGCTTGCTTTGCTTTTCTTGGACCTCGTTTGTCATGAGGAAGGATGTTGCTCAAGGCTGCATTGTCCTACCAGCTACTTTGTCCTGCTGGTGGCTGGGACAGGTGATCTAGGACAAACCAGTACCAAGAAGCTTGTCAGCCACCATCCAGAGTACTTGGCTTGCTTGGGTTTCTGCTTTTGTTCTGCCTGGTTTTTTTTTTTTTTTTTTCTTTTTTTTTTTTTCTTTTTTTCTTTTTTTTTTTTCGAGACAGGGTTTCTCTGTATAGCCCTGGCTGTCCTGGAACTCACTTGGTAGACCAGGCTGGCCTCGAACTCAGAAATCCGCCTGCCTCTGCCTCCCAAGTGCCGGGATTAAAGGCGTGCGCCACCACCGCCCGGCTCTGCCTGGTTTTTCATCTCTTGGGAAGAGCCCAAGCCTAAAGTTTTAAGTCTTGTTTTAGGGCAGAGTGGTCCTTGGATGGAGACAGCACTGATCCCATTGTCAGCTTTGTCAGCTCATATTTGTGGCCTGTCACCTTTTCACAGTACCCAGCACATCATATGCTCAAATACTTGAGAGAAAAGCACTGCATATTCATTGCTGACTGGAGTTGTAAGTACTCACATTGGTAGCTGTTGCCTTTCTGCCTATAACAGACATAGACCCCAGACATTTCTTGAGCCTGAGATTCTTTAGAGCAGTACCAGGCAGTAACTTGAGCCAGAGACAGGTAGGCTAAAGATTTAAAGTCTCATGCTGGACTGGGGACTGCCAGTTCACCATTGGCATGAGCCCAGGCCTGGGATCTCAAAAACAGTTTGCTGGCAAACTCAGCCTAGAGTCTTAGGAGTATTGGGTAAGGGGTTTATCACTGAGCAGTTCACTATTGAGACAAGTCGGGAAAGTCATGTCTCGTACTATGGAGTATGAAGACAGCAGCTTATTCTAGTGAGATGTAGTGGTGGTAGGTGAGGAAGTACTTAGCTTTGGTCATTAAGGGTGAGGAAAGGTAACAACCCCCATTCAATTTTTTCCCTGGGCCTGAGGGCAGAGCCTAAATGTACATCCTTGCCTGGCTTTTCACCTTGCTTCCCATTTCCTGCCTCCTTTTTTGACATTTTGATCTGTGGGCTCTTCAGCTTCCTGCACCATCTTCTCAATTTGCTCCTGGAGGCAAAATTCTCTAGGGATTTGGGTTTTGCTTGAACCCAAGACCTTGTGGTTTAGTAGGTAATGGGGGGGGGGGGATTGCCTTTGGGATAACAAGAACTTTGACTCTGCCCACCTCCCAATCCTCCCCCTCCCCGAGCCACCATAGGTGAGAGCTGAATTTCTGATGAGTGGCCTCATTTCTGTAAGACTTGAAGGCATAGCAGATTGGGGTGGTACACACTTTAATCTCAGCATTCAGGAGGCTGAGGCAAGAGATCTCTGGGAGTTCAGGTCATCCTGGTCTACATAGTGAGATCCAGGATAGTCAGGCTGCATTGAGAGATTCTGAAAGCAGATACATAAAACAATGTCAACAAAACACCTCCAGGCTTGAGCTTGAAGTTCTTTGGAGACATTAAAAATAAACAAATGCTGGCATTTATTTACTGTGTTGCCCTGTTTTCAGATCTTTGGAGTCACATATTTTGCTACTCTGATCTTTGGCTTTAGCTTTTAACCTCTTCTAAAATGGGGTCTTTACAGTGTGGATTGTAAAGGTAATACATAAAGGCTTATTCTAGAGGCCTGATTTTTCTGAGTAAGTGCTTAGTAAACAGTAACAGCCATTATTTTAAGGGACTCACACACAGAACATTGAGTAGGCAAACAGCAGATTTGGAGGGAAGAGAAGGTGGAAACAATAGCTATAAGGATGACACAGATGGATAGTGACTTTTTAGAGCTTTCATTCTCATTGGACAGCCACCTTTGGGAAGTTGGTGTGAAGCTAAGCCTCAAGTCTATCCCAGATTTACTCCCTGTGACCTTGTGTCTGTCACAACCTTCAGCTCCAGAAGGCTCTGACTTCTCAACCTCACCGTTGTTTATTCCTGGGGCTGAAGTACAGACTGGTTGCTAAATTCCTCTTTCTGGACTCTATGCTTTGTTTATTAAACTTCTTCTCTTGAAAGTGTGAGCCCCTAGCAGGGTTGGAGACTATGCCCTTTCTCTATGGAAGGGAATTTATTAAAACTGGAGGCTCCAGCACCACACACCTCCCCAGGTGAATTTTTGAGGTCTGGAAAGAACCTGACCCTACCTGTATTTGATCTTTAGACCACAGAAGTGCCACAGCATTCTGTATATCTAATCTTATTGGTCAGGGGGGGGGGGGGGGGGGGGGGGGGGGGGGGGGGGGGGGGGGGGGGGGGTTTTTTTTTTTTTTTTTTTTTTTTTTTTTTTTTTTTTTTTTTTTTTTTTTTTTTTTTTTTTTTTTTTTTTTTTTTTTTTTTTTTTTTTTTTTTTTTTTTTTTAAAAAACCCTTTTTTTTATGCTTTAAATTTTTTCCCGGATTTTTTTTTAAAACCCCTTTTCCAAAACCCCCAGGTTTGAGCTTGGGTTTCTTTGGGGGGAATTTTAAAATTTAAAAAAAATGGCCCAAAAAACCCCCCTTTCCCCGTTTTTTTGGGGTTTTTGGGAAAAATTTTACCCTATTTTTTTTGTTTTAATCCAAAAGGGGGCCCCGGGTTTTGTAAAAAAACAAAAAAACTTTTTCCCCAAGGGGGTTTTTTAAAAATGCTTTAAACATGGTTTTTGGGGCCCCCCAACTTTGAGTCCCAAAAAATTTGGGGGGGAAAATTGGAAAACCCGCTAAAAATTGCCCCCAAAAGGGGGTTTTTTTTTTGGTTTTCTTTTTTTTAAATTTTTTTTTTTTTTTTTTTAAATTTTTTAGAATAAGAATTTTTTTTAAAATTTTACCCCGTGCCTTTTTGCAAAACCCTTTGCTGGGAAAGGGCCCCCCCCCGCCCTCCCCCAAATTGTTTTTTGGGGTGGTACCCCCGGTTTTCAAATTTTCCCTTTTATTATGATTGTTTTTAAACCCTTTTTTAAATTAAAAAAGGGGGCCTTTTTTTAAAAGGGGGAAAGGGTCCCACCCCACCCCCCGGGTTAAAAATTTTTGGGGAAAAGAATTATAAACCCCCCTTTAAAAAAATTTTTAAAAAGGGGAAATACTGAATAATCTAGTTTTAAAAACCAAAATTTTCCGGGGTTTTTAAAAGCCCCTAAAATTTTAAAAAATTCCCAAATTTTTGGGGGGTTTTCCCTTTTTGCCCCCCCTAGTTTTTGTTTTTTTGGTTTTCCCCAATCTTTTTTTTTATAAATTTTCGTTCCCCCTTTTCCCCTTTTGGGGAAAACAAACAGGCCTTTCCCCCAAAAATCCCTGTTTTCGGGCCCCTTTTTCCAAATTTTTTTTTGGTTTTTTTGGTCCACCCAGGTGCACGCCCCCTTTTATTAGGAAAACCTTTATAAAAGGGCCCAAAAGCAGGGGGCCCCCTTTTGCCCCTTCTTGGTTCCCAATTTAACAAAGAATTTTTAAAAAAAAATGAAAACTACAAAGAAAAATTTTAAAGGGGGTTTTTTAACCCCTTTGGGTTTTGGGCCCCGGTTTTAATTGGGGGTCAAAGTTTTTTCCCTTTCCCCCTCAGTCCTTTTTTTAAAAAAAATAATGAAATCATTTTAAAAAACCCCCTTTTTGGGGAAAAAAGGGGGCGTGCCCAAAACCCCCCCAAAACCCCCTTTGGCGGGTTTTTTTTTTTCCTGTTTTTTTTAAAACCCCCAAAAATTTTTAAAAAAGGGAAAAGGGAGGGTCCCCCCAAAAACCCCCAAACCAAACCCCCTTAACCAGGTTTGGCCCCAAATTTTTGAACAAAAGTTTTTGGGTTAAAATGAATTTTAAAATTTTGATAAAATTTTAGGGTTTTCCCCCGAAATTAAAGGGGGAAAAAATTTTTAATTTTTTAAAAAATTTTTTTTCCCCCACCATATTTTTCAAAATTTTAATGGTCTCCAAAAAGGGCCCCGGCTGACCACACCCCACCCCCTTTTTGGCAGGGGGGAAATTTTAAAGGGTTTTCCCAGGTTTTTGGGGAAAAAAAGCCCCCCTTTCCCCGGGGGCGGGGGTTAAAATAAAAAACCCCTTTTGGGGAATAATGAATTTTTAAGAGTTTGGTTTGCCGGTTTTGTGGGCCCAATTTATCAGTCCCTTTTTGTTTTGGGTGTTCCTATGTTAAACCCCTTCCCCTTTTTTGGGGAAAAATTTAAAAATTTTTAAAAAGGCCCCCCTTTGCCCCAGGCCTTTTTGTAATTGTGGTAAACAAGAGGCTTAAGACTGTTCTTTTCCCCGGGGCCCTTTTTCCAGTCTTGGGGAAGGGGGGAAAAAGTTTTGGGTTGTTTGGGGGGGGGATTTTAAAATCCCCTTTTTCCCCCTTTTTTTTTTTTGGGGGTTTTGGGTTTTGGGGATAAAAATCCCCTTTAAACCAAAGGGTTTTTGGAAGGGGGGGGGGGGGGGGGGGGGGGGGTTTTTTTGGGGGGGGGGGGGGGGGGGGGGGGGGGGGTCAGGTTGGCCTCAGACTTTGAGTTTTTCCCGCTTTCCTGATGAATAAAAAGAGACCCCGGCCACTCCAGGCAGTCCTTCCACTCTGTTTAAGGGTTGGGGGTTTTTTATTTCCTAAAAGGGGCCCCCGAAGAAGATCTGGAGACTGTGAGAAAGGGGAACTTTAGCCTGCTCTGTCGCCCCCCCCAAACCCCAAATCCCCCTTTTTTTGGGCACACTCCCCCAAACCTCTCCTTTGCTGTTGGAAAAAGCAAAAAAGAAAATGTTTGGGGGCCCCTGGAGCCGGGGTTTGGGGTTTCTCCATTCAAACTTTTTTTGCCCCCCAACCCCCATTTTTTGAAACCTACAGGCCCTTTTTTGGGGCAGAATTTTGTGAAATTTTAGAACAAATGTAAAAAAAGGGGCCCCCGGGCGCGGGGGAAAAAACCCCCTTTTTTTTGGGGCTGCCCCCCTACCCTGTGATTGGGGAAGGGGGCACACAGCTTCCTGGGAGAGTTTTCCCCCTTTTCCCCAAATTTTTTAAAAAAGGGGTTTTTTTAAACTTGAAAATTGTGCAATTTTATGTCCCAAAAACCACCTCAGCACCATTCACTGTTTTAGGGGAAACCCCCCCCCCCCACCCCAGGTTTTTCAAAAGCGCAGCCCTTTTTCAGGAACAGTAAAAATTTTCATTTCCTTTTTAATTTTTATTTTTTACGGGGTTTAAATCAGGTGCAAATTTTAAACCCCCAAAAAGTAATTGGGACAGAAAAATTTTTTTTTTTTGAGAGCCCGGGGAAAAGAAGCCTCCCCATCACCAACTGCTTAGATTTAGGGTTAAAAAGAGCTTCAGGTGGTTCACACATGCTATCAGTACTTAAGGGGCTAAAGTAGGGAGGATTGACACTAGCCTGGGCTCCTCCTCCCCCTTATTTTTTTATAAATATGTATGAGGGTTTTGCCTACATGTATGCATGTGCCATGCTCTGCATTTTTTTTGTTTGATGATCATTTTTTGAGACAGGGTTTTCTCTCGTGTAGTCCTGACTGTTCCTGAACTCACTTTGTAGACCAACTGCCTCCAGAGAGATCCCTTGCCTCTTTAATCCCAAGTGCTGGGATTAAAGTGGGTCACCACTACCAGGCTACAGCCATTGCTCTCTTCAGCCCCCCACCTGGATTTTTTAGACCCTGTTTCAAAGTTGTTTTTTTTTTTTGTTTTTTTTTTTTTTTAAAGTTGGTAGTACTCTAAGCAGTTGCTCATCACCAGACAGAAATTATCTAATTAAAGTATAGCATCATCCCGGGGACAGTGAGAGTGGAATCCAGCTTGCAGGAGAGCACCCTTTTGTCTGTGAAACAGGACGGGCTTGGAAATGACCTAGGAAGCCACAGGAATTATATAGCTCGTGGAAGTGTTTTCAGGAATGAATTTTGAAGGTAATGTTTGGGGGCTACCAAGGGCCCACTGACACCTGAAGTGCCTGCATCTGTAAACATCTCCCTCGGGCGGGATGGATCATTTATCATCACTGGCTCATACACCCTACAAGTGTTAAACTCGATGGTGTTTCACAACCACTCAAGAAAGTGGGTATCATCATGATGACAGTTAACTGACAACCAGGTTGAAACCAAGGTTCAAAGAAGCTCACTCAACTAGCAGGTAGCAGAGGTAGGACTAAAACCCAGATAGTCTCTGCCCAGCACATTCTGCCTCACAAGCAGGTCATGGGTCTTAGAGCGGAACTGCTGAGGTCCCTACAAGTGCAGGTCCCCAGCATCCAGGATTACAGTCTTTGTGTCAAAAGCTCACTGTAAATACTGACCAAACATGATTACTTTCTCAACTCTAGGATAGGGTTAAGGGCCACTTCACACTGCAACCATACAGCTGGTCTCTCAACACGAATCTAAGCACCCAGGGCTAGTTGTGGGAAAGTGTGCAGTAGGTGAAACAGCACAACTCCCAAGCTATAGACTTTAGTGTGAAGCCCACTAGAGAGTACTATACAACACCACCAGGCCTGCAGTGTTTCCCCTTGCCCCAACACAGGCTTTTTATTGCAAGAGCAAACTGCAAAATTACACATGTTGATACTGTTTAGCTAAGTCACTGTTTAGTGGAGGAAGGATCTTTGAGATACTGATTCAAGTAGTTCAGGCTGGCCTGAATTCTCCAATTGCTAGAATTACAGATGAGTGTCACCTGTTAAATTTCATTCCTTTTTGGGGGAGATGGGAGGGAAGAGAGACAGGGTCTCACTATGTAGTCCTGGCTGGTCTGTAATTCAGAGAGATCCACTTCACGAGTTCTGGGATGATAGACAAAGGCATGCATCACTATCCTTACCTTCAAAATTCATTCCTGAAAACACTTCCATGAGCTATATAATTCCTGTGGCTTCCTAGGTCATTTCCAAGCCCCGTCCTGTTTCACAGACAAAAAGGTGCTCTCCTGCAAGCTGGATTCCACTCTCACTGTCCCCGGGATGATGCTACACCCTAATACAGATAATTTAAAAAACAAAACAAAAAAAAAAAAAAAAAACAACTTTGAAACAGGGTCTAACAGACTGAGTTAGAACTTGATATAGAATTGCTTTCTAGATCATATCTTTTTGTGGGCAGTGGTGGAGGAAGGGGCTCCTGAGGAGACTGTACTGAGACTTCACTATGGTTAAGGAAGGATCGATCAGCTGCTTTGCTCTAGCATATCCTGTGTGAAGGAAGTCACTTCCTTCTGTTCTCTGGGAACTAGAAGGTAGCCAGTAGCACCCTTTGGAAGGGAGTCAGTGGTGTCTCCTTAGGAGATACTTACTCCGACTTTGCATAAGTCAGTCAGTGTGCAGCTGAAGGTGGTAGTTGCTGATCTGACTAGAATCCAGTATGCTCTTCAGAAAAGGCCAATCAGAGAGTTGGGTTTCAGCCTTTTATCATTAATCAGCTCTTGAGTAGGACTTCAGGGACTGGTACCAGCTGTGGGGTGACCATAGCCACCATTGGGCCTCATGATCCCTGTTTGGGTAGGAGTGGGAACACTGAATGCGTGGATCACCACAAGCTAAAGATAGTCTCTTGGGCTTGGCTAGCCCAGCAGACATCACGTGACTACTTCCTGGCTTGCCCTCTGCCTGAGGCCTGTGGACTGATGGACTGTACCACAAGCTGGGTGTTCGCCTGCAGCTTCCATTCTGGAGGGTTTCAAGATAGTCTGACTTTCTAAGGCCCACCTCCTCCTGTGTTGTATCTGCAGACCTGGGGACTTGGTGGGAGGGACAGGGTAGAGGAAGGCCTCTGAGAAGTGGCAGCCAAAGCCACAGAGAGCTCATATAAGGTATGGGAGCTAATTGGACGTTTTTACCCTGTAGAGAAACTCCTGTTGGGGAGTTGCTTAGGTTTGTAGGGATGGGACAAAGACAGACTTGTCCATCACTAGGTTTTGACTTAACTACCCAGGCTGGCTTGGGAAGGAAAGGCACTTTACTGCCTTTCCATAGTCAGAGGTCTGGGCTGGGGTAAGGCAGAACCCTGTGCTCTGGTACAAGATTTGACTGAGGAGCCTTTCTGGGCAAAGTCTGTGGTGGAAAACCTGGGGAGACTAGGTAGGGGGTGATCAGGTCACTGACACTTAAGGTCAGCGCCATTTGACCATCGTGGCCCCTAGCTTCTTTCCTACCGTTTCTTGGTGGTGAAGGCAAAAACCTTTAAAATCAGAACACACTCCAGATCTTGTCCTGCTGCTTGACAACTCTGACCTTGGCAAACACTTCTAGCATGTGTCTTGATTTTCTTGATAATGGGATCAGTGAAAGGAACTCATTTGACTTTAAGGATTATGAGATCCTTAACTGTAGCTAGACTCATAAGGACCTCACACCCTGCTAGGGATGAGGTTTTAGCCTCTTTTGCCTTTTCTCTTATACCCACATAGACTATTAGCTTTTAGTGTAGCTAAGGAAGGTGGTGTTGCCAGGATGGCTGGCAGTGCTTTCACAATCATGAATCTGATAGAATTGGTGCCTAGCCTCAGGGCCTCTGAGAGCCAATAATGTCTAAGCTGCTTGTTCTGGTTTTGTTTGTTTGGTTTGGTTTGTCGTCGTCGTGGTGTGTGTGTCCCCCCCCCCCCCCCAATAAGAGTCTAGTGAGGCCAGGCCCAGAGCTAATCATTGTGCTTTCTGCTGTGAGAGCAGCCTGGTCCCTGCATTCATCAGGAAGGAACCCTGTTGTCTAGAGAGGTCATTAGGTAGTTAACGTGTGCTGGGGTAGCTAACATGTACTGTGTCCTGAGAGTGCCTAGGACATTGATTTTGGTTGGGGGTGGGGGGTGGGGGAAGCATGGCTGGAGTCAGGGGTGGGGGTATAGCTGGCTTGTTTGTGAATCTTTTGCAGCCAAGCCCAGCAGTCCTGCTAAACTCAGCTTATAAGACACTGGTCTTTATTACTAGCACTGGGTAAATCTGAGACCTCCCATTTTGGTCCCATTCTGGCTGGCCACCCACTCTTTCCCATAGATTTAATTAACTAGCCCAGCCCATCCCTCCTTAAGCACTGAACCATGATTTCAATCTACCCTTTCTTCCCCTACTCACTCTTTGTGCCATGGCCTGATATGGTTGGATTACTCCATATCTTCTTGACCAAAAACCTTAAGTATTTTCTGGGTGGTTGAACCAAGCCCTCAATGCAACTAACTCAGGAGGCTTCCAGCCCCTGTGGGTAGGGTAGTCTTTGTTACAAAAAAGTTATTAGCAGCCTTAGTTAGGTCTTTCTAGAACTGCACAGTACAGAAAAATAATTGGTAGCCTATGTATCAGGTGTTTATGGGTTTAGCTCCCTCACTGGATTGAAGGGATTCCCGGAGGCCTGGGTTTTCTTCCTCTTCTTGAGTGGAAAATTGAATTCTGGAAATGGAATGGAAGGAGCCCTAGGCCTTTCTTCCTCTCTAGCAAAGCAGAGCTTTATGCCAAAGCTGTGGTGGTAATGGACCAGGTTCAGTAGTCAGTAGTAAATTTCCCCATATTTTCCTATTTAAACTATAGAACTCTGAAGGTTTTCTTCTTTCCTGGGGAGGGGAGTGTGAGGATGTGGGTGCCTCCTTGCCTTGGAGACAGACAGGTTTTAGGGGGCTTCTGATTTGTATTTTGAGGTGGGAATTGAAGCTGACAGTTTTAGAGACCTGGAATGGTGATCTTCCTGTGGAGAGATGGCTTGGTGGTCTTTTTCATTTCTGAGGTTGAGGGTTATTGGTAGATACTGATTTCTTAGGGTGTTCAAATTGTAACATCTAATATTTGTTGAGCACCTTTACTGTGTGCTAGGCATTCTGTGCTTTGTTTACTTAAATCAGTGGCCCTCTGACATAAGTATTCTCTCCTTTCTCACAGAGGTCTAGACAAGGGGCTGATTCCATGTGCTTAATAGTATCATCTGTCTTTCCTACGTATTTGAGTAAAGGGCTGTACACTGAAAAGTGGAGATTAACAGACATAACTTTGATATGCCCTATACTGTAAGGGACTTTCCCCCTAAAGCCCACCATGCCATAGCTCCTGCTAATGCCTTGCAGCACCAACCACTGTCTTTTGCTCCTTTCTTTTCTCTGAAATAATGGACTCTTGTGTTCTCCACTCAGAAAAACAATCTTAGTGGAGTGAAAAAGAGTTTGCTATGTAGATAGCTTCAGGAAAAAGTTCAGCTGCCCCCTTCCAAAAGTAGACTGCTTTTCAAAGGAATGTTGGTGTACTTCCTTTTTGCTTTGTTTATTTATTTTCTTTTAATTTTAATGTGCTTTCTATTAAATATTTTAATCATTTTTGCTTTTGTTTCTTTTATTCAAGATAGGGTTTTTAACAGCCCTGGCTGCCCTGTAACTCACTTTGGTGACCAGGCTGGCCTTGAACTCAGAGGTCGGATTTCCTCTGCTTCCAGAGTGCTGGGATTAAAGGCATGTGCCACCATGCCTATCTTAATCCTTATTTTTTATTTTATGTTTATGAATGTCTTGCCTGTATGAATTTCTGTGCACCATCATATGTTCAGTGTCCATGGAAACTAGAAGGCATTGGATAGCCTGCAGTTAGAGACAGTTAGGTGTTTGTTTTTTGAGCCTCTGTGTGTGGTGTTGAGAATTGAACTTGGGTCCTGGAAGAACAACCGGTGCTCTTAATCACTGAGTCATCTCTCTAGCCCCTTACTTTATTTCTTCATTTGTGTGTGCATAGCACACATGTGGAGGTTAGTTGCAGGAATCAGTTCTCTTCTTCAATCATATGAGTATACCTTTAATCTCAGCACCCAAGAGGCAGAGACAGGTGGATATCTGAGTTCAAGGCCAGTTTGGCCCAGGGATGCACAGAGGGGAAAAAAAACCCTAAACTAAGTAAAACAAATAAAAACATGGGTTTTGGAGCTTGAACTGAGGTGTCAGGTATGGTAGTGAGCACCTTTACCTACTCAGTCACACACACACACAGCGGGGGTTGGGGGGGGGACCTCAGTCCTTGGCTGGACCTGGTCCTCTTGAGACAAGGTAATTTCATCTTCTTCTAGGTACTTGGTAGCCTCTAATTTTCATGGAGGAGTAAGCCATCCTAGAGCCTGGGCCTGCCATTTCTTTTTCATTCTGACCCTATAAGCCCAGACTGGGGTGTCCGATTGGAAAAAAGAGAAGGGCCCTAAATTACAGTAAGAAGAGACAGTTAGGAGAGACTTTCATCAGACCAGTGAGAAGGGACCTTTTCCTACTGCCAGTGGATGTCTGGGAACCCCTAGAGTTTCTTGCAAGAACACGAAGCTAGTTCCTAGCTATTTCTAGAAAATCCTTTCCATGTACAGCTGGAGTCCCCTGCCTGAAAACAGTGGGGTTAGAACTGTCTTCTTATATAAGTGACAGTGGTGTGTTCTGAGCTTGGCTTGGGTGAGTGGTGGCAGGTGCAGGTTTTAGAAGTCGAGGTTAGAGGGCTGACTTAGCTTGGTGCAGGATGGACATTATGGTCCTGCTGCCTTGGAGGCAGTCTGAGGCTCTAAGGAGCAAGGGGGGTGGGGAGGGGAAATAGGACACCATAGTTCCTCTTGGTAGAGAGCCCTCTGGGATGGAACTTTCTAATGCACTCCACATAGGACTGATATAAGACTGTTCTGTGTGACCCACATGGGCCACTTTTCTCTCTCTTCAGGTGGATGCTCAGATAGGAATGAGCAGGCTCCTCTAGGCTTTCTCTCTGTACTGGAGACAGAACTTGCAGTCCATGACCATGCTCTGCTGAGATTTCAGGGTGATCCCAGTCAGTACTGTTCAGTTTTGAGAGTTTTTATAAAAAATAAGCTGGCCAGTGGGGTATACGTCTGGAATTCCAGCACTTGATAGGCTGTGGCAAGGGAATTGCTGGAACTTTGAGGCTGCTTTGGGCTATACAGAGCAAGACCCTTCCTTAATTTTTTTTTTTTTTTTTTTTGAGAAAATGGCTTTAAAAGGCCCTATTACATTTGTTTATTTATTTATTGGGGGTGAGGTTGGGGTGAGGGGAGTACTGTGGCATGCCTGTGGAAATCAGAGGACGGCTTGTGAGCATTGATTCTCTATTTCCTGGCGAGGTATATTTACCTAGACCAAGAAACTTGAAAAGACCAGTGTCTGGAAACTTTTGCCTTCTTTTCAGAGATGATTTTCAGTATACCTCACTTCCAGTCCTTGTATGTGGAGTTCCTGTGGTAAACTTTGTCACTAGTCCTGGGGCTTGTTTTCTTACTAGTATGTACCAATGCTGTTGAGCACATGAAGAAATGACTCCAGTTATAGCTCAGATGGGCACCACCCTGGCCTTGGGCTGAAGCAGATCTTTTTATTTTTTGTAAGCTGGTCTCTCTATGTATCCCTGGCTATCCTGGTACTTGCTTTGTAGATTAGGCTGCCCTCAAATTTCCAGAGATCCTTTGTCTCTGCAACCTGAGTGCTAGCATTAATGGCATATACCAACACACCTGGCTCAGGTGAAGATTTTTAGACCAGTGCGGGGACTACTAGATGTTAAGTGGCGGTTTTCCTTTTTTTTTTTTTTTTTGGTTTTTCGAGATAGGGTTTCTCTGTGCAGCCCTGTCCTGGAACTCACTCTGTAGACCAGTCTGGCCTCGAACTCAGAAATCCACCTGGCCTTTTTTTGTTGTTGTTTTTGTTTTGTTTTTTTTAAGGCAGTGGTTTTCTTGCAACTGAGACTTTCTAGTTTTCTGCTGCTCAGCGCTGGAGGGTGCTGTGGGCTGGGCTCTACAACTCTAGCTCTCAGAAGGCATATGTCTACCATTAGGGGCAGTGGCTCCAGTAACAGGCTAGAAGCTAGGAATGCATTGGCTTCACAGGAGTTGGGCAAGGACACTTTCTCTCATTAAAAAAGGACATGGTCTGATGAAAAACCTTCTTGTGAGGCCAGCCAGGCAGATTTTTGTGCTTGGAGACTGGGGCAGTTCCTGGCATGGCAGAGGAGGGAAGTAAGAGCTAAAGTAGGTGAGCAGAATCTCAGGATGTATTTCTTACTGTGGATTGCTAGAGGGAGGGTAAGACAGCCTTGGTTTTTAGAACCTTATCTGGCAGCACACTAACCAGAGCTGCTACTTTTAGAAAAGACTTGCAAGCTGTGTTCCTTAAAAGCCATCTTCATCTTTGTAGAAAAGTTAAATATATACCCCATGGATACACGACTGTATACATGCTCCTCTGTTCTGTAGAAAACAGGTGAAGTCATCTTTAATTGTGTCCATCTTCACATAACCAAAGACCGTTCTATTCTAATGGCTATTGTGAAAGTGGATGGATTTAAATTTGGTGATTTCAATACTGTTGGAGTCTCACTTGTATTATTGGAGTTAAATTTAAAAGATGAAACTGGCCAGGTATGGTGGCATGCTTGGGAGGCAAAGTGTGTGTTGGGGGGATCTCTGTGAGTTCGGCAGTCTGATCTGCATGACAAGTTCCAAGCCAGTCAGGGCTGCACTATGAGACGCTGTCCAAAAGGATGGAACTTTAGAGTCAAATTGGAGTATACCTTTTCTTTGGGAACAGAGAAAATAGTTCTTGCTTCAGCTACATACATGTCAGCAAGGACAAAGGAACCCTTGGCATGGCCCTGGACTTGTCCATTTACATATCTTTAGCTTCCTTTTCTTTGGGCTTGCATAAGTATTTAGAAGACTTTCTTTATAGATTTGGAGCCCTGAGTTACAATGTAGATTTGGTTATGGCCCTTGAGTCACAATTGGTATCTCATAAAAAATACAGACTTAGACTCTAAGGGTTTTCCCACCTCAGAGTTGGGCATCTTGGTGGCTGGGCTGTCAGCTCATATTGTTACCCTTTCTGTTATGCTTCATCTGGGAACCTGTAAGTGCATGGTGGGTTGGGCATGGTAGTGACATAGGCTCTGAACAGCTGATTCTTTCTCTTTGTTCCCACAGAACCTTCTGCTCCAGCCAAGGTGGTGAGGGCAGCTGCTCCTAAACAGCGTAAGGGCAGCAAGGTAAGAATCAGGGGAAGTGTCTCCTGTGGGTGATTCTTGTTCTAGTAAGCACTTCTGGTCCTTCTCTAAAGAGCATGGAAGCCTTTTATGGGTGCCAGTGCATGGTGTCTTGAGTGTACACACTGATGTAGCCCCAATCTCTAAAAGGAACTAGAGCTTGAGTGTGGAGCAAAATGGCAGTCAAAGTAACCCTGGGGCTTCATAGACTATACCTTGCAGGTTGGTGACTTTGGAGATGCAATCAACTGGCCTACACCTGGAGAGATAGCCCACAAAAGTGTGCAGGTGAGTATGAGGAGGGGTTGGCAGGTTCAGGTACTCTTTATACAAACTCACTTGGGCTTCATCTTTCTTGATTTTTTTTTTTTTTTTTTTTTTTGTGACGAGTAGTTGGTGGGCACAATAGTATACTTCTGTAGTCCTAGCTACTTTTTTTTTTTTAAAGATTTATTTATTTATTCATTCATTTATTTATTTAATACATATGAGTACACCACCATTGCTCTCTTCAGACACACCAGAAGAGGGCACCAGACCCCATTACAGATGGTTGTGAGCCACCATGTGGTTGCTGGGAATTGAACTCAGGATCTCTGGAAGAGCAGTCAGTGCTCTTACCTGCTGAGCCATCTCTCCAGCTCCCAGCTACTCTTAAAGAAGGGTGACTACACTCAGTCCAAGAGTTCAAGGCCATCCTGTGTAACATAGGACACCAATCCCTTTCAGTTCTGAACAAGCAAATGAAGACTAGTTATATAAGATGGATGGCAATAAAATAATTAGGAATTACCATCATGTGAGCCTTTGCCTGGTTTCAGTGGTGCCAGACACTGTTCTTTTTTGCCTTCTAGTGGTGGCTCAGTGACTTTAGGGAACAGCTGTGTTACAGTTTTCGAAAGCCCATGTTTTTCCATTACTGTGCCAAGTTTTTCTATGAGTAATTGAAAAAAGAGGTCTCGGTTGAGGCGCTGACTCCAGTTTGGGGAATTGTATTTATTTAGCTCCCCTAGACTCTTGGTCAGTTCTGTTCCTCTCAGCACTTTTATTCTGAGCTAGTGACTACCTCAGTAGGTCACTTATGGTAAAGGTAGTATAGACAGGCCAACATCTTTTCCATCCCACAGTTTTGGGTAGCTAGAGAAATCAGTTGTTTTCCTTTATGGCTTGTATGGTCATGTCTTGTAGTGGTATGAAAGCTAGGCCTTAGGATGGAGAGATATATATGGCCTGCCCTCATAACCTTCCCAGTGACCGCATGTGTCTTGCCTCCTGTAGCCACAGTCCCACAAGCCTCAGCCTGCCCGTAAGCTGCCCCCTAAGAAGGACATGAAGGAGCAGGAAAAAGGAGATGGAAGTGATAGTAAGGAGAGCCCAAAAACAAAGTCGGATGAATCTGGGGAGGAAAAGAATGGGGATGAGGACTGCCAGAGAGGCGGGCAGAAGAAGAAAGGTAAGTAGCTTGGGAGGACCTGGGAGGTGTGTCTTTCAGAACTTTGAAATGACATAAGTCTGAGCTGCTAGAGGATCTTCCAACCAGGAGGTGACTGACTTCTTGGAGCACCTGTGTGCTCAGCCTTAGTGCATCTTCTCTTAAACAGGCTTTTATATTGTTCTAAGAGTTTCTAAAGCCTGTTGAAATGATACAGGCTTGACTGCTTTATCTCATAGACCTATTCTGTATCTGCAGGCCAGGCTTGAGGTGGCGGCTCTTAGCTCATTCAGCCCAGCAGCCTCTCTCCATCCAAGATAGCTCCCTGGTTCCTGCTCACTCCACCTAGAATGGCCCCCCACAAAGTTGTCCCAGGCAGTGATGTGGCACATGTGTGAAGGGAGTCTGGAAAGTTCGTTTTTATTCAGGGCTCCAGAAAGTGATGCTTACACCTAGAGCCGCTGGCCTCTTTATTGTGGAGATTTAAACACCAAGAAAGAGGGATGGTGTTTGGAAAAGATGTGCCTGTGGCTACCAGATGGGTAGTTGAGCCAGAATTTTGGGGGAAGGAAAAAGCCATGTCTGAGGGGCCTGCCATGCCTCTCTGACATGCTTATGCCGTCCCTCAGGGAACAAACACAAGTGGGTTCCGTTGCAAATAGACATGAAGCCTGAAGTACCCAGAGAGAAATTGGCCTCACGTCCTACTCGCCCACAGGAACCAAGACATACGCCTGCTATCCGAGGGGAGATTAAAGGTGTGTATGCACTGTCTGCTGTGGAGGGTCTGCATGAGGAGAATACTCTCAGGGTTTACTTTGTGTTCCTTCTCACCGTAGGATCTGAATCTGCCACCTACATGCCTGTATCTGTGGCCCCACCTACCCCAGCCTGGCAACCAGAGACCAAACCGGAGCCTGCCTGGCACGACCAGGATGAGACATCGAGTGTGAAGAGTGATGGGGCTGGTGGGGCGCGGGCTTCCTTCCGTGGCCGTGGACGGGGCGTGGTCGTGGACGGGGCCGTGGACGGGGTGGCACTCGAAGTACGTGAGGCCCCTTTGGGCTCCGGGATGTCCAAGGGAGTGCGGCATGGGTAGTAGGCGAGATTTTTCTCTCTCTCTAATGATGCCCGTGTCTCCTGTAGCCCACTTTGACTACCAGTTTGGCTACCGAAAGTTTGATGGTACAGAGGGGCCCCGCACCCCCAAGTACATGAACAACATCACTTACTACTTTGACAATGTCAGCAGCACTGAGATTTACAGTGTGGACCAGGAGCTGCTCAAGGATTATATCAAGCGCCAGATGTGAGTGTGCAAGCTTTTCTGGGGCCATGCTGGAATGGGGCCCAGAACAGGGTCTAATGCATGACCATTATAGTAGCCCTGTTGAAGCTGTGAAAGATGGTTTTCTCTACTTTCACAGAATTCTGTTGATTACAGACTAAAACCACATTTATGTTAAAGAAAGTAAGAGACTACCACTCATAGGCAAGCAGCCTGGCTCCCTTGTGTGTTCCCATGGTCACAAAGCAGCCTGTCGGCAGCCTGGTGAATACTGTCAAGAATCTCCTTTAGCCATCATTGTAACCAGGCTCTTGCCAAGTGTTTGTTTGTAGGTTTTGTTCTTATCCCATCCTATAACTTTCGCAAGCCAGACTTATATGAGCTGGATCACCTGTCCCTGTTTTATAGGGGAACAAGCAGGCCAGCAACTAATCCAAAGTCACGGTTACTAAGTAACAAAGCACAGAGTTAAAGCTGTTTTTGTCTGACTGTTATATTTTGCTCTTGCTCATACTAAAGTGCTGGCTCACAGACCAGAGGAGAACTCATGTAAGGAAGTGGGTAGTGTAGTTAAAGGGTTAATGTTTTAGGCTCAGAATAGTATTGGAACTGAGTTCCAAATGAGGATTAGTTTGTTGGGCTCACCTATGATAGCTAAAAGACAGGGTTATTTGACTCAAAGTAGCAGTACATCATTTTTTTAAGCCTTTAAGCCAGTGTTTTTCAAATTTTCTAATGCTGCAACTTTTCAATACAGTTCATCATGTTATGGTGACCCCCCAACCATAAAATTATTCTTTGTTGCCTCTTTATAAAGGTAGTTTTGCTACTATTACGAATCATAATGTAAATATTTATGTTCTCTAGTGGTCTTAGGTGACCCCTGTGAAAGGGTCACACACACACAAACACCCTAGGATGTCACAACCCACAGGTTGAAAAACAGCTGCCTTAAGCTCTACAGCAGAAGAGTGAGGTCAGGGAAGTGAGGTTGCCGGGGCGGATAGGGAGCAGGGAAGGCCCATAGCCCCTCAGTGATACCCTTTTTCCCCTTTACTTAGTGAATACTACTTCAGCGTGGACAATTTAGAGCGGGACTTCTTCCTGAGACGGAAAATGGATGCTGATGGTTTCCTTCCCATCACCCTTATTGCTTCCTTTCACCGTGTACAGGCCCTAACCACTGACATTTCACTCATCTTTGCGGTATGTCTCTTCCTGGGAGTGATGGTGGGAAAATAAGATCCTCACTGTGAGTCCTGAGTTGATGGGCTAAACCCTGACAGAGTTCCCACTAACTGCTTCTACCGAGTCCCAAGGTGCCACCATGTTACAGCGAGCACCTTACCAGCTTCATCAGGAGTCAGCTACAGCCGGTTTGCCTGTGTACCCTTCATCTGCTTTTCCTCATGCCTCTAGGTCTTCCTAGAAAATCTAGCATTTCAGTAGCCACAGCAAGCATCATTATCACTTCTACAAATAGAGCAAGTCTGTAACATCATCAGATATCCAGTTTCAGATTCTCCTCAACTGCTGCCAAACATTGTTAAAAATGGTTTGTAAAGATTAGAGTCGCCGGGCGGTGGTGGTGCACGCCTTTAATCCCAGCACTTGGGAGGCAGAGGCAGGTGGATTTCTGAGTTTGAGGCCAGCCTGGTCTACAGAGTGAGTTCCAGGACAGCCAGGGCTACACAGAGAAACGCTGTCTCGAAAAACCAAAAAAAAAAAGATTAGAGTCCAGATCAGATCTGTGTGTTGTCTTATATTTCTGCCTACTCTTTTATTCTTCCTTGCTATTTATTTAGGATTATTTGTAGGATAGACTAGGTCATGTATCCTATACATGCCTGCATGTCTCATGGGACAGAGATATATACATCTCACATGTCTTGAGTTTGGATAACTTAAAGGCATCCTGAGATTCAGGTGTTTGTAAATGGCTTGTGTCTTCTTTTGGGTAGCATATGATATCTCAAGGTAAAAACTACTGTTATTACAGGGAGAATTTTCTTAGGGCTTGCGAAATAGCGGCTCTCTCATCCTGTTAGTCAGTCTTCCGTTTAACTTTTAAGGAGAGTTTGAGGAGACATTTGCTTTTCAGTTGTTCAGTTACCAAGAGGGTAGAACAGGAAGGAGAGGTGTATGGGTTTGACCCTGTTCACTCTGTGAACACTTGATTGAACTCTGAGGTGGTACCCCATATTCTTCAAAGGTAACTGGTAGGATTTCAAGACTTCTTCTTTAGCCTTGTATGTTGTAAGCAATATAGATTGCCCTGTATCTTTTGTCATTTCATTACTAGATCACAGTTTGCTTTGCACCCTGCTCCAGGTAGGCTGCTTTTAAAGAAACATTAATTCCTCTTCTGAGGAACTGGTTTGCTATTCCTACTTGGTTGGTTATTGTTTCTAGGTTAAGTAAAAGATAATAGGAGATGACAATTTTCCTTTTTTTAGAGACATAGTCTCACTATGAAGCCCTAATTGTTCTGGAACTTGCTATGCAGATCAGGTTGGCCCAGAATACTTAGAATCCCACCCACTTGTTTCTTCCTCCCAAATGCTGGATTAAGGGTGTATGCCATCATCCCGGCCTCCTTTTTTTTTTAAATCCCATGTCCCAAATTGCCAATTCATTTGTGTTAATCAACAGTATGTACATATGGCTTCTATAATAATTAATTCACCAGCACTGCAGACTTGACTTTTATTTTCTTTTTGGTAATTTACATAGTCAGGTGAATGCCGCTCCAAGTCATAAAAATATTTTTTGTGGTGCTATGCCTTTAACTTGATATGTATTAGTTTTATTTTGGACCTAAGTTTTGATGATTCTATCAGTCATCATAATTATTAATTTTTAAAAATTTAAGTAGAGCAAATAACATGGTTTCAAAGTCTTTTTTTTTTTTTTTTTTTTTTTTTTTTGGGTTTTTCGAGACAGGGTTTCTCTGTGTAGCCCTGGCTGTCCTGGAACTCACTCTGTAGACCAGGCTGGCCTCGAACTCAGAAATCCGCCTGCCTCTGCCTCCCAAGTGCTGGGATTAAAGGCGTGCGCCACCACTGCCCGGCCAAAGTCTTTTATATAGTATTAAAACTGACATTTTTAGAGAGGGGGGAGCACCCTCTCAGAGACTAAGGGAGGTGGGAAAGGGAGGGGGCAACATTTGGGATGTAAATAAATAAATAATTTTAAAAATCTGTCCTTTTCACCTCTTCTGGATTCACCTCAGATAGTCTGCAGCCTTTTTTAAAATTTATCTATTTGCACACACACTTGTGTGTGTTTGTTTGTTTGTTTGTTTGTTTGTTTGAGACAGGATTTTTCTATGTAGCCCTGGCTCTCCTGGAACTAGCTCTGTAGACCAGACTGGCCTTGAAGTCACATATACCCCCCTGCCTCCTGCGTACTGGGATTATAGGTGTATACCAACACTGCCCAGCAGTACAGATAAATTCTTAATGGTTCTCCATTGGCCTATATTCATCTCCTTTTCTTGCTAAATATGGTAATATGCCACACAGGTATTTTACCACTTTGGTTGTTTCATTTTATGTATCTGAGAACTAGCTGCAAAGTGATGTAAAAAAGATACATGTTCCCATTCTTTTTTTTTTTTTAAGTTGAACAGTACACCGCCCATGGTGTTTTAACTATTTAGATAGAATCGGAATTGTTTCCGGGCCCTTACAAGTAAGAGGAGGGGAGGGAGAAGGGGGGGGGAGAGGGAGATGGAGAGGGAGAAGGAAGCCCTGTTGTCTGTATGTATGTCTGTGAACTATATGTTTGCAGTGCCTATAGAGGCCAGAAGAGGGCAGTGAATTTCCCTTAGGACTAGAGTTACAGATGGTGTGTATAGCCGTGTGGGTTCTGTAAATGGAACCTGAATCTTCTGGAAGAGCAGCCAGCTCTCTAAATCGCTTCCAGTTTTTACTAATATGCCAACAACATATGTCCATAACAGATGGCCTTGTGTATTTAGTTTTCTGTCTTTGGCAAAGATTTCTAGAAAGTAGGGTGGCTGATCCAAAGGTGAAACTGCATAACCCTTTCTAGGTGTAAATCTTCTGCACTCCCACTTGTAGTGTCTCTCTTCCTCTTCTTGTGGCCATAATCACAGGGTTACAACATGTTGAACTTTCCCTTTCCTTCTTTCTCTCAAAAGATTTCAGAGCTTACATAGAAATCTTTAAGCTGGGTGTGATGGTGCTTATACTTATTTCTAGTACTTGAGAAGCAAAGGTTGGCAGATCTCTTAAGTCTGATGCCATATTGGTCTACAGAGTGAATTCCAGGACAGGCAGGGCTACACAGGGAAATACTGTCTCGAAGGAAGGGAAGATGAGATGTGACTGAAAGTATAATCTTCACTCTTATATCCAGAGATAACAACCCATAATAATTTAGCTGTGACTCTTTTAAGGTTTATTTTTTTTTATTTATATAAGTACACTGTAGCCGTGCAGAGATGGTGCACGCCTTTGATCCCAGCACTTGGGAGGCAGAGGCAGGAGGATTTCTGAGTTCGAGGCCAGCCTGGTCTACAGAGTGAGTTCCAGGACAGCCAGGGCTACACAGAGAAACCCTGTCTCAAAAAAAAAAAAAAAAAAAAAAAAAAACACTGTAGCTTTTTCCACCATGTGGTTGCTGGAATTGAACTCAGGAGTTCTGGAACAGGAGTCAGTGCTCTTAACTGCTGAACCATCTCTCCAGCCCCTAGCTGTGACTCCTAACAACAGTTGTATTATACAAATCTCTGTTTTTCTTTTTTTTTGTTTGTTTGTTTATTTGTTTATTTTTTGGTTTTTCGAGACAGGGTTTCTCTGTGTAGCCCTGACTGTCCTGGAACTCACTCTGTAGACCAGGCTGGCCTCGAACTCAGAAATCCACCTGCCTCTGCCTCCCAAGTGCTGGGATTAAAGGCGTGTACCACCACTGCCTGGCAAAAATCTCTGTTTTTCTTAAAGTTCAAGTCAAAAGGGCTGTTTTGTTTACCCTGGCCTATAGCTTATACCTGTCTTATGGTTTTAAATTGCCAGAATGATGGCAGGTTCTTTTCCTATTAAAGTTACTGTCACTGAACAGCTTTTTGCCTAAATTTTGGACATTTTTATGTAAGTGTTCTCTAGATGTCTGGAAGTTGACTTGCAAGTTTATCGAGTGATTTTGGTTTTCATGTTTTTATGTTCCCAGGAGTCAGTCAGGGAAGATGTGACCAGATATTTACTACTATTGTTGGCCTCCAGGTACTTAGGGACCTGTTTGTCTCCAGATCTCTGGCTGCCCTAACTGATCCTCTTCATTTCTTTTCCTCCTCCTCTGCAGGCTTTAAAGGATAGCAAGGTGGTAGAGATGGTTGAGGAGAAAGTCCGCAGGAGGGAAGAACCTGAAAAGTGGCCACTGCCTGGGCCCCCAATAGTGGATTATTCACAAACCGATTTTTCTCAGCTTCTCAACTGCCCAGAGTTTGTTCCCCGCCAGCTCTACCAGAAGGAGACAGGTAGGTGCCCCAGTGGTGGCTGAATGTCCTATCCTCCAGTGTGGAGAGGACTAACTAGGATGATGAGGCCCCACGTTTTTCTTCCTTCAGAGTCAGCACCTGGCTCTCCCCGTGCAGTCACCCCAGTGCCAACCAAAACAGAGGAGGTCAGCAACCTGAAGACCCTTCCCAAGGGCCTGTCTGCCAGCCTCCCAGATCTGGATTCTGAGAGCTGGATTGAAGTGAAGAAAAGGCCTCGGCCCTCACCAGCACGCCCCAGGGTAGGTGAGGCCTGGCTTAGTCCTGAGGGTCTAAGCTGAAAACCTAGGTGGTCCTGGGTTTTCTGGTGTAGGAATACTGACATAGTCTGTATTCTTTGGGACCCATTCTCAGGATACCCAACTCAGTTCATGTGTGGCTTTTTCACAGGATAAGGCATGAGGCTATGGCCAAGGATCCTTGGTTTCTAGCTGTTTGATTTTTTTTTTTTTTTTTTTTTCCAGGTCTTTCCTCACACTCTGTCTTTGGACTTCGGGCCCTTAGAAGAGGCAGTGGAGAAGGGTGGAGGGGTGCAGGTTTCCTGTAATGGTGGCTGGTTACTTTGGGAAGTTGGTGATTATAGCAAGGTGTCAGTTTCTGTCTCAAAATGAAGAAAGTCAGAGAGTCAAACTACCCTAGAGAGAGGAGAAGAGTATGTGCGTTGCCTACTGATAGGATCACTACTCTTGAGGTTCTTTAGCCTCAAAGTACAATCACTGTCTCCATTCTGGACACCACATTAATTTCTTCTACCTCCGTAGCCTCAGCTCTCTCTTCAGAGACCTGGTTGGCCTGGGCCTTGTAAAGTAGCCTCAGTGTTTGTATTCTGTATAATTCTGTGCTCTTATATATGCCACTATGATTGGTTCTCCCATCTCCTTTTCTTCCCATGTCTGCTCATTCCCAGAATATGTTTACTGTTCTTGGCCTTAGCCAAGAGAAATGTTGTGAGTGGACAAGCACCTTCCAGGGTCCAGGCATGCAATTGCACAAGCTCTGGAAAGATGGGAGGTAGCCAGGGTTAGCCCCATTCCTCCTGTTTGGTCTATCTTGAACCTTAAAGGAAATGGTTGGATGTTTCTGTAGGATATGACTGGTCCATTAGAGAATTGCCTCTTGGATATATACTCTGTGGGACACATACTTCTCCTGGTGTCAGGCTCATTTGGTGTGTCACCACTGAAATGTTTCAAAAACAATGAAATGCTTTTGGAACATGTTGTCTTTTTTGCCTAGCCCACTCTGCTCTTGCCTTTATCCTTTAGTGGCTTGTTCTAGGAAGCTTTTCCTAACCACACCCAACTTCAGTAGGCTTGGCACCTTTTTTGTGTGCTCCCTAGACCTATTTAGAACCTTTGCTAAACCACACTACAGATGGCTCCTGTTCACTTTCTCCTACTGAGCTGTAAAATTCTTTAAGTACTAGGTCTTCTCTTGCTCATTCAGGCTTTCATACAGAGCCTGATACAGTTGTTGGGTAGGTGCTCATTCATCAGATTGGTGAGTGTCTACTGTGGCTGGGATCCAGCCTAAGTACTAAAGGTATTGAAGCAAGGCTGCTTGGCTCAGATTTTCTGAATGCCAAGTTTGTTGAGTAGCCAGATGATGGATGGTTCAGCTGAGTTGTGCTTTGTGCCTGGCCTCCAGCAGCCAGTATATGAGCTGTGAAGATAAACAGAAACTGTTGTTTGTGAATGACTGTGTATGACTGTGAATGAAGGAACTGGACTTCTATGGGTGATTCTCCATGAAGCTGAGTCCAGAGAGGACACCTGTGATTTGCTGGTGTTGCCAGGGTTACAGTTGTGATGTTTTTAAACTAATAGGCCAGAGAGCCTCTTGGGCAGCTAGAAAGCCTGGTCCAGGGCCTCATGTGTTATAACCAGGTCATTCCCCTTTGGTGTCTGTCCCTGTTTCAGAAGTCAGAGGAGCCCAGGTTCTCCCACCCAACTGCTCTGCCTCAGCAGCTTCCCTCCCAGCAGCTGATGTCTAAGGATCAAGATGAACAAGAAGAACTAGACTTTCTTTTTGATGAGGAGATGGAGCAGATGGATGGGCGGAAGAATACCTTCACTGCCTGGTCTGATGAGGACTCTGACTATGAAATCGATGACCGGGATGTCAATAAGATCCTCATTGTCACTCAAACACCACCTTACATGCGTCGGCACCCTGGAGGGGACCGCACAGGCAACCACACTTCGCGTGCCAAGATGAGTGCTGAGCTGGCCAAGGTCATTAATGACGGACTCTTCTACTATGAACAAGACCTATGGACTGAGAAGTTTGAGCCTGAGTATTCACAGATCAAGGTGAGACTCAAGCATAGCTTTGAGCGAGGGCCTAGGGTTCTTGTAACATGGAGAAGAGGAAGGCTGATTTGCCTTGTGACTCTGGGCAGGTACCTCTGTCTATTGCCTTTTGTCTTTCTGTATGAGGGAGTGGTTGGTGATTGTCATCTTGCCGCTGTAGCAGGAGGAAATGTATATGTATACAGTGTAAACAGCATGTGGGATGACTGACTGTTGATCTAACTGCTCTTGTTTGGCTAGACCCTTGTGGAAGATAAAATAAAGATTGGACTATTATCTTTAGTCTTAAATCAGACACATATAAAAAGGTCTCTTAAGATCCCTTCTTAGTGGAAAATGGAGAAAAAAAGAGGCACTTACAGAGACTTTTCTTGTCAATTTTTGGAGTGGCTATGTTTGGTGCTGGGTGGGCCTAAAGGTGAGCTTGTGCAGCAAACAAGCAGCAGTGTAGGAGAAGACTCAGGATGGCAGTCTGTAGCAAGTTCCTTGGTGGCTGCTGCCCAACTGGTCCCCTGCCAGGGAAGAGGAGCATGGTCAGCACTGACTGAGATCAGTACCTGGGCTGAGAGATGGTGGTGGGGACTAGAATCCTGTGTGTTGGATGGGGAGCTATTCTCACCAGTCTTGATTCCTGAGCAGCCAGAGCATCTTGCTGACTAATAGCTTCCCACTACCTCACATCTGCAGCAAGAAGTCGAGAACTTCAAGAAAGTGAATATGATTAGTCGGGAGCAATTTGACACTCTGACTCCTGAGCCCCCTGTGGATCCTAACCAGGAGGTTCCTCCTGGGCCACCTCGGTTCCAACAAGGTGAGGGAGTGGGCACCTGCAGCCCAGTGTGGGTGAGAGGTATTAAGCTCTAGCTAGAGATTTCCCAGTACATTGACCCTACTCTGCCTCTGCAGTTCCTACTGATGCCCTGGCCAACAAGCTGTTTGGTGCTCCCGAGCCATCCACCATTGCCCGTTCTTTACCAACCACTGTCCCAGAGTCTCCAAACTACCGAAACGCCAGGACTCCCCGCACACCCCGGACCCCCCAGCTCAAAGATTCTAGTCAGACATCACGGTTTTACCCAGTGGTAAAAGAAGGACGGACCCTAGATGCCAAGGTAAGGGACTTCAGCTGGGTGGAGTCTTACATACTTTACTGCCTTGTCTGAGCCAACAAAGGGCCAGGATCCCCTCAGGCAGCATCCTTAGGCTGAGAGCTCATAAAGTAGACTTGAGTATAGGCATGGCCTGCAGAGGCTGAAGGAGTGCAGACCAGATGAAAGACCTCAGGCACATCTTCCTGCTTCTCCGCCTCACCTGTGAGATAACTGGAAAATTTTTTCGTCAGGTTGGGGGTGTAATGGTAGTATTGCCCTTGTCTAGAGCACAAAGCTTGTGCTCAGTCTCCAGTTGTACCAAAATAAGAAAATGCCTTTGTAAAAGGGGATGTACCACTTGCATATTAAGAGTGTCTTGATGTACATCAAGTTAGTAGATGTGTAGATAACGAGTCCTGGTTTCATCTTCACAGATGCCTCGAAAACGAAAGACAAGGCACAGCTCGAACCCCCCCTTGGAGAGTCATGTGGGCTGGGTGATGGATTCTCGGGAGCACCGGCCCAGGACTGCTTCTATTAGGTACTGTGGCCAGGGGAATCAGGCTGCCTGTGGCACATGACACCCACCAACTGAGTCTAAATCCATACAGCAATGTGGGAAGCTTAGCCCAAGGCCCGGGAACTGGAAGCTCTTGTTTTTGTTCCTTTTGTTTTTAGGAAGGGTCTAACTCTACAGCCTTGGCTGAACTGGAGCTTAGTTATGTAGACCAGCCTGGCCTTGAGTTCACAGAGATTCACCTGCTCTCTAGTCTCTCTAGTGCTGAGATTAAAGCATGAGTTACCATTCCTGGCTGTTAATAGATTCCCACCATGTCTGGCTGTAAAGACATGTTGTCATAGCCACACTGAACCCAATTTGAGGTTAGTTGAGCAGTGAAACTCTGAATTCCTTTCCAAACCTGTCTGCCTAGAAGTAGAGAAACAGTCACTCTGCTACATAGACCCTGCAAGACTGGGGTTGCTCAGTGGTAGTTAGTTGTACCTCTGCCAAGACTGGGTTCTGACCCCAGCACCGTAGTTCACTGAATCAGCTACTCAGTGTAGGGCCCAGATACTTTTAAAATTTATTTTTGCCAAATCTACTTGAAAATAAGGCACAATTTAGGAGTCAGTAGTCTGTACTCAGCTTCCCACATAGATGGCAGATACTAGAAAGAGGTAGGATTTGAGAGAGATACGATTGATTAACACATGATGATTGATTAAAGACAGTATAATATTGTTTCTTTTGACAGTGATAGATCTCTGCCACCCCTGGACCAGGTCCTATGAGCCTCAGTGACCTCAGAACTCTCCAGAGTTGTCACTGCACAGCTAGCAGGTGGCTATAGGTTAGGGCCAGTACAGTACAGTACAAGACTGCACTCTAGCTGGCAGGTCAGAGGACCTTCTCCTAGCCCTAGAGTGGGGCTGAGTAGGAAATTTGTGACTGCTGACACCATCATTCTCCTGGCTTCCATAGCTCCAGTCCTTCAGAGGGAACACCTGCAGTTGGCAGCTATGGCTGTACCCCTCAGTCACTGCCCAAATTCCAGCATCCTTCCCATGAGCTGCTCAAGGAAAATGGCTTCACACAACATGTCTACCACAAGTATCGGAGGCGCTGCCTTAATGGTAAGTGCTAGCTCATTTGTAAGCTAGTAAGTGCCTCGGTCATTGCTTAGGGACCCACCCATCACCCCAGAGGATAAAAGCTAGAGGGTGCACTATGGGTAGCAGTTGACTTTTTCTTGATCTTAGTTCTCACAGCTGTAGTCACAACATTCTAGAAACTGGGTAGGAGGGTCTTAAGTTGCAGGGTTCTATAGTGAAATTCAAACTTATGAACTACTGATGCTGGACTTAGGTGAGATGGTTTTTAAATACAGGAAGCTAAGAGATTATGGTTCCCAGCCTTCTGTCCTATATCCATCAGTATAAGAAATGCCAATTTTTGCTAATTTCTCACAAGATTGCTGGGTTAGCTGTTGCCAGAATAAGCATGTATCCCAGACATTTTCAGGGTTGGGCCGAGACTGAGCAGAGCTTTCTAGGTAAAAGATTTAGGTCCAGGTTAGCCCATGGTGGCTCTGGAATTCAGACAACTTTTCTTTTAAGAGGTTATAGGAAGAGCAGAATCTGTGACAAATTCTATGTCACCAATAAAGCCTGAGTGCTTATTCTCTGCCCCTTTGTAGCAAATGAGTTATAGGCCTTATTCTGGCCTTATTCTGGAAGGTAGCCTTAGGGTAGAGTGTCTGGTCACAGAAGATGTCTTAAAGGCATAAGGCTTCAGGTAGGTTGTCATGAGGATATGCAGGTCATTCAGTCTGTTACTAGTTTGTTTTTTTTTTTTTGTGTTTTTCGAGACAGGGTTTCTCTGTGTAGCCCGGGCTGTCCTGGAACTCACTCTGTAGACCAGGCTGGCCTCGAACTCAGAAATCCGCCTGCCTCTGCCTCCCAAGCGCTGGGATTAAAGGCGTGCGCCACCACCGCCCGGCAGTCTGTTACTAGTTAATAGCCTGGTACCTGCCTCAGTATTTCCTTACTCTGGGAGGGAAGGAGAGAGGGAGGGAGTGAGTGGGTGAGAGTATAACATAATCAGTACAAAACTTGAACAGTGTTGGTAGCCTCTGGAAGAAGTTTTCTGTTGTGATGGCACTGTGTTATGTCTCTGTCTTAATAACTTTTCTATTACTGTGAGAAGACACTGTGATCAAAGTGACTTATAGAAAGAAGAGTTTACTGGGGGCTTGTGGTTTCAGAAGGTGAATCCATGACCGTGGCAGGAAGCATGGTGGCAGGTACGACACTGGAGCAGTAGCTAAGAGCTTACATTCTTATCAGCAGGTAGAAGGTAGAGAGGGAGAGTGCAACCATAGTGACACCCTTCCTCCAACAGGCCACACCTCCTAATCCTTCCCAAACAGTTCCACTAACTGGAGACCCAAGCATTCAAACATAGGAAGTTATAGAGGTCATTGTCATTCAAACCTCCAGAGTCCCTAACTTGAGCATGGGCCTTTGTTTTCTGCACATGCTCTCAGACTTGCTTTCTCCTTACACAAGGCCATCCTGGTTCCACTCTGCCTTGTTTGTGTTGCTCATGGTGTTTGTTCAGATCTTCTTTAGTTGGTTTATTGTCAAATCACTCTATAGTTAGAATTGGGAATAGTTGGAATTTAAGTATCTTTTGAGTCAGGATTTAAATACATTTTTGAGGCAGGGTCTCACTTGAACCTGGAGCTCACAGATTTAACTATCCCAGCTGGCTGGTAAGCTCCAGGGATCTGCCTGTGCATATTGTTCAGGCTAGCCTTTAACTTTGTTAGTCGGGGCTGGAGAGATGGCTCAGTGGTTAAGAGCAGTGGCTGTTCCTCCAGAGTTCCTGAGTTCAATTCCCTGCACCCACATGGTGGCTCACGACCATCCATAACTATGGTCCCATGGAATCCAATTCCCTCTTCTGGTGTGCAAATGAACATGCCGGTATATAAATAAATCTTAAAACAAAACAAAAAAACCTGTTAGTCAAGTCTGGCTTTGAACTGCTGTCTCTATCTCCCAACTGCTGTAATTTATGTGTATGAGTATTTTACACACATGTGTATTTATGTTGGAGGACATATAGGGTATTGAATCTCTTGGAACTAGAATTATAGACAGTTGTGAGCCAGCCACCATGTGAGTGGTAGAAACCATGTGAGTAGGTTCTCAGAAAGAGCAGCCAGTGCTTTTAACTGCTGAGCCATCTCTCCTATGTCTGTACTTACATGTTAACATGCTGTACTTGCTAAAACTAATTAATTTGTCAAGAAGTGACTTGTTTATACTTCAGCTGTGTTCTGCCTGTTCCTTTAAGTCAGCATTTCTCACCTCTGGTTCTTCTCCCCTCCCCCGGGGGGGGGTTTGTATCAGATATTTACATTATGATTCATAGCAACAACAACAACACAAATGGTGTTATTGCTGGGGTCACCACAACATGACCTGTATTAAAGGGTTGCAACATTAGGAAGGTTGAGAGCCACTGCTCTAAGTGTTAGCAGGTGAGACTCAGAGCTAGACAGATGGCCAGATGAGCAGCTAGGGCAGGCTTTTCTGACCCTCTCCTGTCTTTCCCATTAGAGCGGAAGCGCTTGGGCATTGGCCAGTCTCAGGAGATGAACACCCTTTTCCGCTTTTGGTCCTTCTTCCTCCGAGATCACTTCAATAAAAAGATGTATGAAGAGTTCAAGCAGCTGGCACTGGAGGATGCCAAAGAAGGCTACAGGTGAGTGGGGCCCGGGGGCTCTGTATGACACTGGGGGACTAGTTAGGACCCCAGTGAGTCAGCACCAGAGCTGAATTAAAAATTCAAAGATGTGCAAGGTGTTCACACTGAGTTTAAAAGGTAATATGGTGTGTTTGTGCAGGCACTTCTCCTTTGTTCTTTACCTCTTTGCTCCTTGTTCTGTTCATTGCGCCTTTATGCCACCAGCAAATCTACCTGGGGTAAAAGGGTGCGGATATGCCTTACCACATAGGGTAAGCTCTTGACTCCTACGAAAAAGCAAAGGTGATCATGTGCTCAGCACTATGAAACACAATATTATATATACAGCATCATTTGATGAATTTTGATTTTGGGTTTCCCCTCCCCCAAACAGAATTTCTCTGTGTAGCCCTGGTTACCCTGGAACTCACTCTGTAGACCAGGCCGACATTGAACTCCTAGATGTGTCTGCCTCTGCTTCTTGAGTACTGAGATGAAAGGCATTTGCCACTAACACTACTACCAGGGGTCAGATAACCTCCTAACCTCTTCCCTCCCCAACTCCCCAAGGGTTTTTCAGTGTTAGGCATGGCTGTCCTGGAACTTGCCTGCCTCTGCCTCCCAGTGGGATGAAAGGCCAGTTGTTAAAAATAATTTTAACAATATAAGCCTATTGTAACAGTTTCAGAACTTCCTTTCCTTTCCTTTAGATTTATTTACTTATGTATATTAGACGCTGTAGCTGTCTTCAGACACACCAGAAGAGGACATCAGATCCCATTACAGATGGTTGTGAGCCACCATGTGGCTGCTGGGAATTGAACTCAGGACCTCTGGAAGACCAGTCAGTCAGTGCACTTAACCACTGAGCTATCTCTCCAGCCCCCTAGAATTTTTCTAAACAACTTCTCTGTTAGTTGGGTGGTGTGGTTTGGTTTGGTTTGGTTTGGTTTGGTTTGGTTTGGTTTGGTTTGGTTTGGTTTGGTTTTTCGAGACAGGGTTTCTCTGTATAGCCCTGGCTATCCTGGAACTCACTCTGTAGACCAGGCTGGCCTCGAACTCAGAAATCCGCCTGCCTCTGCCTCCCAAGTGCTGGGATTAAAGGTGTGTGCCACCACTGCCTGGCTTCTGTTAGAGTTTTATATTTTGTTTATGATTACTTTTATGTGTCTGTAAAATATAAATATATTTTTGGTTGTTTCTTTGGTATTACATTCCTAGTGGTAAACTTTCTGACTAAGGTAGATGAACAAACCTGCTGATTGGTGTGGGTCAGAGAGCTGGTGTAGGAATGGGCGCGTTTTCCTGTGAATGGCTAGACGGGAGGTGATTTTGTCTTCATGTACTGTAAGGTGTGTCAGGGCCACCCTACTGCTCTTGGAGCAGATAGCCGCAGTTAGAGACAGAGAGCAGATAAGTGTGAGTGCAGCAGATCAGGATGGGCAGGATCGGCTGAGCCCTGCAGACTACACAGCTCTTCGGGGCCGCTATTACTGCTGCTGTCCATTTTGCAGTGGGCCTACTATGTTTCCAGTCCAGGATAGTTTACTGTCTTCACTGTTCCAGAGTTTGTTTACTAGCCCTGCAACCCATCCTGTCTACTCCATTCAAGTGGGTACTGTGCCATTTCATTCACCATTCCCTACCCTCTACAGGTATGGTCTGGAGTGCCTTTTCCGATACTACAGTTACGGTCTAGAGAAGAAGTTCCGGCTGGACATATTCAAGGATTTCCAGGAGGAGACCGTGAAGGACTATGAGGCTGGTAAGAGTCTGTCAGAGTTGCAGGGGCCTTCCTGGGCCTTACCGTTTTAGACCTCACCTCTCTGCTTCATCATAACCCACCTACCTGTTGTTTCACAGGCCAGCTCTATGGATTGGAGAAGTTCTGGGCCTTCTTGAAATATTCCAAAGCCAAAAATTTGGACATTGACCCCAAACTGCAAGAATACCTCGGCAAATTCCGCCGTCTAGAAGACTTCCGAGTGGACGTGAGTGAAAGTCTCTCCTGACTCCTAACTGTCCTGTAAAGAGAGCATCCCTCTCCTGTCTGTGACATACACATGACAGTGGACAGCAGCAGGTGCTCACTAGAGTTGTTGCTCCCAGCTTCCCTCCTATTGTCACAGCCCACCTGCTTATCCAGGCCCACTACTGCTAGTTTGTGTCAGGATCAGGACCAGCTACTCTGATAAATATACTTGTTCCTTCTGGGAAAAGAAATTTGTAAATTAATGTCCAGTCCTCCATTGTCTAGAGCAGTGCCTGAACAGTGACATCCTGTGGTCAGTCTGGATATTGTTTCCGAGTGTGTCAATGGCTGCTTTTAAAGGCAGCTTTATTGACTCACCTTTGGTGTCTGTGCAAAATACTTCAAGTGAGATTTTTCTTCAAGAAGTCTGTGGTACTGGGGGTTTACCTCAGTAGTAAGGTACATGTTTAACATATTGAAGCCCCTGGTTTTGATGACCAGCACCAAAGAGGACAGAAAGGCTTTTAACCGAAAAGTTTATAATGTAGCAGTCTCTGATACTCAGATTGTTCTCTTGAGGACTTTTAGCAGAAAGTTGGTAGGTGTAACAGCAGCAGCAGTAGTCCGTAGTTATTTTTTAGAACTGACCCTTGCTCTGGTGCCCCGACTGCTGGGCACACTGTTCTGGCCATTCTGAGCCCCTAGTGGTGAGGCTAGCTAAGAGTGTCATCAATTTACAGATTGGGAAACTGGGCTTGTTCTTACCTACTCTTCAGAGAAGAGTGTGTGCCGAGAACCTGCAGGTAACTGGGTAGACTATTTAAGGACCATTGGCTGGACCTTAGTACCTGGGAAGTACTTTTGGTGGCCTTTGGTGCTAGTAGGGCAAGCTGAATCAGTCTTCATTGTTGACTTATGGACCTGGTGAAGGCTGGAATAAGACAGTTCCAGTGTATGTGGCCCTGTGGAGCCAATACATGTACCATGCTGCATGCCACATACCACAGGTCTTTTCCTAAAAGACCCTTCATAGAAGGGGACAAAAATTTATAGGATCAAAACTTGGTCTTTAGGATATGGACCTAAATATAGGAAGCCTTTGACAAATTACTTTGTGTTTGGTCCGTTGCCTTATTTCTGGTAGTGTCTACATGAAAGGACAGGATGTAAACCAAACCATTGTCCACATTTGGAGGTGGAAAGGAGACCTCTGATTGGTTCAGGAAAGTGGTGTGGCTAGTGTTCTCTGACCACTTGTGACTCCTCTGTTACAGCCCCCCATGGGCGAGGAAGGCAACCACAAGCGACACCCAGTAGTAGCAGGAGGCAGCGGAGAGGGCAGGAAGCGGTGCCCTTCCCAGTCTTCCAGCAGGCCTGCCACTGGGATCAGCCAACCCCCTACGACACCTACTGGCCAGGCCACTCGAGAAGATGCCAAATGGACAAGCCAGCACTCGGACACACTGACTTTGGGAAAGTGAATGCCCAGAAACCCCCTGGGGTTTGGGATAGAAGGGATGGGGTGGGTGAGGATCTATGGGGGTGCCCAGGCCCAGGAGAGTGAACAAGAGAAGGGACAGGCCTAGAGTTACTAAGGATGGGCCTTTGCACTAAGTAGCAGTGTATACCATTTGGGCTATTAGCGGTGCTCCTGGGCAGGAGCCTCCAAGTACCCCTTCCCCTCCTTTCCCCATGACTTCTATCATAACTTCTAAGGGGGGAGGGGAAGGGGGGAGATTTTATATATATATATAATATATATATATACATATATATATATCAAGTTTTAAATTATTGATAGTTTGTCTGGATTACCAAAATCACTCTTCAGCCCTTCCTGCGGCTGTTAGGCCGATCTGTCTCCCCCACCTCTTCCCGCTCCCCTCAAGCCAACTATGCAGCCCACCAGAAGGCTCTGGCGGTGCCCATGGGCCCCAGAAGCACCAGCCCCTTGATCACCTGGGGTTTGCCATCACCGTGTCCCTGCTGTTCCACATGCCCTTCTGCCACCTCTGGGGGAAGGAAACCAAAGGATCTCAGTGGGGGTCGGGAGCTTCAGCCTCTCCCCCCTCACCCCTCGCCCCACCCCAGAGACGCTGCTCACACCAGAAGAGACTATTGAAAGATGATTCATTTTATTTTTTCTCTGACCTTTCCATCCTTGGGAAAACAGAAAGAAAAAGAAAAAAAAGAAAAAAAAAAAACACCCAAAAAAAAAAAAGAAAGAAAAGAAGAAAGAAAAAAAAAAAAAAAACACAAAATCGACCACTTTAAAAAAAAAAAATGACAAAAAAACCAGAACCCACCTAATCCATAGAAAGTGACGTCTTTCCCCTCCTTGGAATTTTTCTTCTGTTCTGTTTTTGGAAATAATATTTTTTTAAAAGTTGCCTTATTGTGGAGCGGGAACCTGAACTAATGCCCAAATGCCTGTTTTCCTTGAGCCTCCGGAAGAGCTCCACCTGCCTGGGATGTCCCTGGGCTTGGACTGACTAGAATTTTCCTCGGGACTGAGTTGCATGTACCGGGCCTCCTACCTGGAGGCAAGAGAGTTGGGGCAGTTCTATCAGAGCTGTCCCCAGGACACCCCTGCTGTTGAGTTGTTCGAAGCCGTTGTCCTGTGTCTGCACACTGTTGCCACTGTCCTTGTTCTGCTTGCTGTAGCCTCACCAGGCCCGCCCTGCCCCGTCCTACCCTACCCTATCCTTGGAATCTCAAGGCCAAGTTTGCTTCAGACTGTTGTAAACAGAATTGGTCTTACCTGGTACACACTTGTCCTCAGTCTGCACATCTCCCCAACCCCAGAAAAAGGGGATGAATACCCACTGATGTCCTCAGCTTAGATCTGTGTCTAACCTTAAGACCTTTGACCTCAAGGAGGTTTGTATCACAAGGTGGAGAAAGGTACCATTCTCTCTAACAGTCTGGTGTGGTCTTCCCATCTTAATACCATCACCCCCTGCAAGCCATCTCTGCCCACCCTCTCATTGGCCCTGCCTGGGATCAAGGGGTGAGAGGAACCAAGGACTGGGGAATCCTGCCGTTTGGTGAAGCCCCATGGCAGGAAGGTATATGTGGACATAGAGTATACCTGACTTCTCTTCATAAGCCACTGACTGCCCGAGCGGCACTTCAAATGCCAGAGGAGTGGCTGGAGGCTGCTGTCACCAGAAGCTGAGGAGGGTGATAAAGGACTGAGCACACAGGCTGGGGATACTGCAGGCTCACCCCACACTGGGACCTGGGCTGCATGAGGGGATGTGGTCTTTTTGCTCAGTTGATTGAAACTTGTTTGACCTTCCTCATCACTGAGTTCCTCTACTGTCCCAAAAGTTGGGACTAGGACACAGCATCCCAGGCTGACAAGAGCTTGCCCTCTGCCTTTGGGTACCTTGTTATTTTTAGCTAATGCCTTGCCCCACTCTGTCCTCCCGGTGCTTAGAATGTGGGAATCCCTTGTCAGCTCCTGTGACTCACTTGTCTCAAATATAGGAACAGGATCTGCTGCTGGGATCTGAGGCCTTCTCCTGAATCTGGTACCTGCCCTATGGTACACCTTCACCAAACAGTGGGCTCCCTTCTTCCCTTCCCTTTCTCCTTTCCTTTCCTCACTCAGCCCTATACTGTATATCCAGCACCACAGAACCTCAGGGCTTGAGGCCCAGTGTCAGGGAAGGTGGTTTCCATCTAGACTATCCAGGCTAGGTTTGCCATCCTCTCCCAGATCCTCCCAGACCCTCTGAGGGAAAAAAACCCTCTTGGGTGGGAAGGTGAGGCTATCATCTCAACATAGGCTGAGGAGGGGTGGGAATGTGTGAGAGAGTGTAAGTGTATATGAGTGTGTGTGTGTGTGTGTGTGTGTGTGTGTGTGTGTATTTTTTGTGATATGTTAAGAGTTGATGTTTCAGAGTAGTTTACATCTTCACCTTCTGAAGACACTTGAATTTAGGACCGATGTATCTGTGACAAGTATGCCAGGAGTGGCGGGGGCCACCAGAGCAAGCCACTTCCCCATCACCATCTTCCCATGGGATCCAAGACCTAAGACGGACAGCCTGCCAAATGGAACCGCCTTCATCCTCTGCCTGTGCAGGGTTGGTCATCCACCTGGGCCTAGCAAAGGGCAGATTGTGGTTTGCCCTCTGCGCCTCAGAGCAAATGTGCTACTCGAGAAGGCTGCCTGGCCCTGCTCCAGCCTGGACCCCAGGTTCAGACAGAGGTGCTGAGCCCCATGTCAAGTTGTTCAATGTTTTTGTTCTGTAGCTCCTTCCCACTCCTTTTTGATGACATTTACAAAAGAAAGCAAGCTGCTTGGAAGGTCTGGACGTGAGGGAAAGGGCATGAAGACAAGGCTAATGGTGGGGAGTGCTAGAGGTTTGGGTTACCTGGTCCTCTGGATGAGACCCCAGAGTAGAATCTGTTGTTAAAGAGCCCCAAGTTCTCCCCAGCTCCCACCCTCTCCTCCAGCCATGCTGATGGCAGAGGCAGAAGAAAACTCCAAGCCCAGTTCTCACAGGAAAGGAAAACTCTCATGGGCTTTGTAGAGAAGGTTCCACCTTACGCTCATACATTGTCTTTACCATGTGCTAGGATATCACATTCAACAGGACAAAAAAAATGTAAAATACTTGAATGAGCTTGTATTATAACATTAATATTATTGAGAGTGTCTGCTTCCCAGGCTGAAGTGATTCATTATTCTGGTCCTGCTCTAGTCCTTTGTAATTGGTGGTAATTATTATGCTTTTCTTTTTAATACAAAAAAAATGTATAAAAATAAAAACTTGAAAAGGCAAAACACTGGCTGGTCTCCCATCTGGGACACTGCTGTTGGGTGTGAGAGAGAAACCTGGTGTGTGTCCCCAGATGGAGGAGCCCACGCTCTGCATGAGCATAACTACAGTACACTCTTAAGAAGAGGCTGCTTCAGGGCCCTTGGTGCTGCCTGTGCATTCAGGTGCTTGGCCAACCTTGACCCTCATTGACCCTGTCTGCTGGGAAGCTTGTGAAAGGATGGAGTTGGGTTTTCATTTCCTGGGGATATGCAAGAATTCCTTATGTAGAATGTTTACTTTCCTCCAAGACCTGGCACTTGTTTCTTACTGTCAGGTAGTAGGATGGTCACTACTAGTGGCCTCTGTTCTGTAGGTTGCCAGATGAACCAAACCCACCAGTCACATTGATCAGGAGCAGCTGTGCAGTTGTCTCCTCAGTTGTGTGGCCTTAGTTCCCAAGTGTTTGTGGATAGGCAGTGACAACCAAATCTACTGGAGTTAAATGGAGGCTTGCTTTATTGCATGCTGCTTTTGCCATGTTTTTGTGGAGACATTAAGGCCTTATTCACCAATATTAGTGCCTTATGGGGACAGGCCATGTACCAGGACAGTATTGCACTGTGTGTTTTTCTGACTTTCTGCTGCTGCATAGACTGTTTCTCCTGGTGCTCATGTGAAGAAGGGAATAGTCCCAACCAATGATGATGGTGGGGTTGGGTAGATTGGTACTTGAAGAAATCTAAGGACTCAGGTCACCAACGTCAGGGGAGACTGGGACCAGCTGCAAGGTGTTCAGTTGCCAGCTGGCCCATCAGACCTTGACGTCTTGTTCTATTGTCCAGACTGGCTCTGAACTGGGCCTAAACCCTAAGCAGCTGGGACTACATTGCAAACCACTGTAATCAGCTGTGTTATTTTATATAAGCTACAATAGGGAGTTTTCTTGACCTTGAACTGAAAAATGTAAGATCAACATGGTTGTGCTGAAATTTAGCAAATGGAAATGGTGGCAGCCTCCCAGATCCAACCTAATACCAAGTTCTTAAGATCTCAGGATTCCTAACCGTGTGCTGCTGCCAGGGTGGGTCCTGGTAAAGTTTTCCTGGAGAAACCCTCCTGATATAGTACTCCCTTAGCCTATTAACCATCTGGGAAAAGATGGCCTGCCTTTGGATTATGTTTTCTGAGGCTCATTGTTAGGGTAAAAGACTAGTTTGGGTTTAGAGAGTAAGTGACTTAGTCCTTTCTAACATGAACATTACCTGGACCTGAGTCCCAGTTTGCATACAGGCTAAGGCACAGGACTTGTGGTGCATGTCACAATGAGAAGCTCCTGTAGTTTGTCATTGTTCCTTCTAAGGGACGTGTGTCTGTAGAGGGCAAGTAAACCAAGCTTTCCTGGTGGGAAGCAGGGACCACATCTTAGAGCCAGTCCAACAGCCACCCCATTCTCTGTATCCTGCCTAGGCCACATGGGAGTGGTGTGGTTGAGTGGAGCAGAGGACTAGGGGATTCACCCTGGCTCTCAGTGATTTGTCTTCCCTGGATGGCCTTCAGCCTAAATCTTCACTAAGTCAACTCCTGGTCCTAAGTAACATGAGAAGTAATTTGGGGAAAACTCAGATCCTATCATGGCCTTTTGAATATGGTGGCCAAGGGAGGCAAATTGTTAAGGGTAGCATGGCTCCCAGACTGTCTACTGATGGGACAGGCCAGACGGTCTAAGTGCACTCCCTGTTTTTGGAGGATCAGGTATGCTTTCTGAGAGCGGGGTGAAGCCCAGCAGGACCACGTGTCTCTCATAAGCCTTGGTCTGCTTAAACGTGACATCAGTCCCATGCAAGTGGTCCAGCACACCCAGTATCCCATAGCACTCGTTGAACCTGAAGGAAGAAAGTTAACCAGCTAACATTGGTGGGAAGCTGTTTCCCTTATTGCTCAGCCCTCCTTTCCCATATGTAGCACCTCCGTGTTGCCCAGCTATACGGTTGTTAGACCCTCCTTTGAAGGGTTCCATTTGATGGTGGGTTAGAGTTTTTGCTGTTAGTGTTTTTAAGACAATTTCACCAAACTGAACTAAAACTACATGTAGCTGGCTTTGAACTGGTGACACTACTGCCTCAGCTTCCCCAGTGATGGTATTTAAAATTGTGACCCACTATGGGTAATCGTTTTAGAACTGGAGGACTGAGCCCTACGCCTTACATATGCTAGGCGGGTACCTACCAGCCCCCTTTTCTGTGACTATATACACAGATCACACTGGAGTATCAGTGTCGCCCACCACTCCCACACTCCTCTTTCTTCCTGAACCCGAATTCACATTTTTGGCTAAGCTAGTAGACAGTAAGCACCAGCTATCCTGTCTCCTGTCCTTAGCACAAACAAGAGCAAGGTTGACATTTATATGAGTGCTGAGATCTCACTGTATAGGCCTGGCTGGCCTGGAACTCTCCCAGACCAGGTTAACCTCACACTGAGTCCACCCACCTGCTGAGTCTTGGGATTAAAGGCTTGCTACCATGCCCAGCTGCAGCAAGCATTTCAACTGCTGAACCCTCTCTGGGAACTCCCTACCCACTTTCACTGTGTGATTCTGGTGTGCCGAAGTTATAACTTCATGCGGACACCTATGCTTGCTCAGGTAGGCTGAGAGGCTCCCTGCATCACAACACCATGGAAGACATTAGGAGGCAGGATCCCAGGCTGTGCTCTACAGGTATTTTGACTGGTGAGTTTGGAATGGGATGCAAGAACCTGTGTTCTGTCTGGTGACCCGGGAAAAGCCTGGGATAAGGCCAGTTGTGGTGTGGCACATTTAATCCCACACTCAGGAGGCAGAGGCAGACAGATCTCTTGAGTTTGAAGCCAGCGGGGTCTACATTAAGTTTTAGGACAGCCAGAAATACATAGAGAAACCCTGTCTCAAAACTAAGAAGATGCTTCAGTGTGCCAAGCTTTTATGCACATGGTTTCTGAGAAAATTCAAGGCTCCCAAGATTCAAAGTCCAGAGCCCAAATAATGATTAAAATTCCCAACTGCAGGAAAAACCTGGTGTCAGGAAAAAAGGAAAAGATCAAGGCGGCCTTGTCTGTGCAGCATCTTTCCCATAGCCAGATGCCTCCCCTGACTGGCTCACATTCTCAGATAGACACCACTATCTGACTCCTGAGACATTTGAGCCGGGGTGTTGTTGGCTTACTCAGGCGAAGGCAGGAAGGGCAAGTGGTAGCCACAGTGGGTGAGCATGCTGATGATGAGAACCAGGGATAACCACACAGTGCTGGAGGACAGGTGAGAGCCCAGTGCCAGAGGACCCACCATAACTGGCAACATGTTGTCAACCTGCAAGAGAAAGGATTCTAGGAGATGGAGAGACCCAGCTGAGGGCTCACTCTGACCTGCATAGATACTGCAGGGAGACAGACCGCCTTGGATTGTAATGGGATACGCTTGCCTAGCTTAACCTTCCTCTTGAGCAAGGCGACTGGGGAGAATGTGATAATGCACACTAGGCACCTGGCACAGCCAAGAGATGGCAGCTATTCAGTGAGAAGAAAATCACAGGGCAGGGAAACACCAGCCTCTACTTCCGGAGCTTCAGGGGCTGTATTTACCATGTGTTCTTTAGGGTCGGCACAGATGGACACCACACCAACTGGTGCTGTCCATTCATAATGTTTCCTGTGAATTTTCTTGAACAACTTTGGGTGATGTAAGAGCCTGGAAAGATAATTGGTAACTGTCAACTCCCCTTTTCCCTCCATCCCAAGCAGATCATCAGAAAGCCAAGGTAGGAATGCGGTCCCCATCTGAGGTGCTGACAACTATTCCTTGCCCTCCTGTAGTCTCATTGTGGATGATGAGGCTGGCTTAACATTGCCTGCCAGCTCCAGTGGTGAAGCAAACTGATGCCCAGAAAGGACCGGCAGGAAGTGGACAGGAACTGACCAGCTCTCCCATACATGCAGCTATTTTTTCACTGGCATTGTGTCAAGTTGGAGAATCAGTTGTGTCTCTGGCAATTGTTCGGTGGGGTCTGAGAAAAGAGACCACCTGGCCTTTGCTGACCAGGGAGCTGTCCCAAGGTGGGGCTGTGTACATGAAGGGAGCTCACCGATGTAAGTAGTAAAACAAGATTTCCTCCACAAGGATGAAAAGGGCCTGCTCCACCAGGAACCAGTGGAAGGTAGGCAGCTCTTGACAGCAAGGGTCTCTCCTCTACTTTAAGAAAGGATAGTAGATGACCAGCATGGAGGAAGAGATGACACTCTGGTTGAAAATAACTGTATGGCTAGGCTGATGCAGCTTCATGGGGTCTACCTCCCAGAGTACACACGGAACAGGGAGGGGCACATGAGAAATAGGTTTCCACCTGACCTGCTCAGAGTGGGTTTCTGGGAGTGACTTGGGTAGTCCTCAGTCTGGGGCTGGCAGTAGACTGCGCCTGTCCTGTCCTGTCCTCTGGCAATGTTCCCACCAGAGCATAGGTTCTGTGGGCCAGGGTCCATCACTGCCTAGTTCTGACCCACAGTGCTTTACACGGGCAAAGAAACAAATACCAGTTAAACACAGAAACAGATAGTCAGTGATGATTGGCTCAGTCATCTTAAAGGATTCCAAAAGGTCTGTGTGACCCGAACAGGCTGGTCTCCCCTAGGCTTGCAAAGAGAACAAAGCCTCTACATGGATTTGAGGCCAGCATAGGCAGGCCTCCATCTCCCTCAGCTTCCTCTGCTTGGGGCCAATCCAGTGAGACTGAACAGATGACAAGCTTGTCCCAGGAGGAAAGGCTAAATAGTCTCTTTGGATTGTCAGTCTTTAGGCTGGCAGCTTCCACCAAGTGCCCTTGTGGCTACAAGATACCTCCTGTCAGGAATATATGGTCTGAAAATTAGGCCACTGGTATGGTCTACAGAAACAGGAAGGAAGCAACAGTCTTATGGGTAAGAGACTTAAAAACAACAGTACTTCTCCAATGTTTCAAACTTGGAACAGTTCAAGAAAAAGTTAGAGATTATAGAGTATTTAAATGGATGAATCCGAAATGGTATGTAGATGAGTCTCATATATTTCTCCTACATTTCTATCTATATGTTAAAAAGTTCCTTACTATTAAGTGTTTGGAAAAAGACAGCTGAGAACAAGGATAGAGACTGTTTTAAGAAGCTGCAGAGATGGCTCTGAGGAGCTGTATCGACGGTTCTGAGACAATGTAGACAGCTCTGAGAGACTACATAGATGGCTCTGTCAGAGACCTTTGCCTTACAAGGGAGAATAGTGGGTGGTGGTAGTGTACACCTGTGTTAAGTAGGGCCAAGACCTGGTTTTGGTTTCCGGTTTTTGAAACAATCTTGGGGGCTAGAGAGATGACTCAGTGGGGAAGAACACTGGCTTTTCCCAGGGAACCCAGGTCGATTCTCAGCATGCACATGGCAGCTCACAGCTGTTAACATCATTTTCTCGACTCTGTGGGTACTACATATATTTTGTACACAGACATACATGCAGGGAAAATACTTATCTAAAGAAACAGTCTCTTGCAGTCCTTCTGATCTGATCCTCCTGCCTCCCTTTCAAATACTGGGATTCCAGGTGTGTCCCACCACACCCAGCCAAGATTTGTGTTTTGTTTTTTAGAGATGGAATAATTACGGGATTTATATCATAATGCAAAGAGAAGCTGTGTTGTGTTGTGGGAGAGAGGGGTTGTAAGAAAGGGAAGAATGAAGAAGCTGAGGCCATTTCCTGGAGTAGGAGGGACAGGAGCCAGGAGAGGTGGCAGGCATAGATCCTTTGGACCTAAAGGAACAAAGGAGCATGAGACCTGGAGTGCTGAGAGCGGTGGATGGGTCTTGCTTTCATTTCCTCAGTGCAGTAGAAGCCAGATCAGAAAGGAGATGTTGAGAGAAGAGAGGTGTGCATAGGCAAGGAGATGGGAGAGTAGTGGCTAAGATCCAGCGCACATCAGCATCCACTGCAGTGGGATCCAGGGATCCTTCTGAAGTCAGCACGTCCTACAGCTAGCCAGGACTAGATGGTCCCAGGATCCTTCCTGTGTCCTCAGTCTGAAGGCAGGTTGCTGGCCTTGGAGTAACATGGGTTAAGCTCTGCCTCTGTGGCCTGGAAAGTTAAAACTTGAACTGGTCACTCACCTCTAGACTTTGGCTTCTCGGAGAGGCCCCAGCAACAGCCTATTGCTCGCTAGTCATCAAAAGGTTTCTAGGTAACACATGATATTCACAGCTGTGGCCTGGTGAGGATCTGTAGGTACTCTGGTGTTGTAGTAATTATTTAATATGGCCTCTAGCCAGGCCTACTACCTAAGCTGCAGTGGCTCTGCCTAGCCCAGCCACCATGTTTCTCCGGACACGTGCATGCTGCAGCTAGAACCGGCCACCAGGAACACCAGCCCTGCCACCCACTAGATGCCAGCATGAGAGATGGCTCTGCCAATCTTCCACGATGTCTCCTCAAGGCGGGGCAATGCCCAGACCATTCCGCCATCCATGTGGACCCAGTAAGAGAATGAGACTCTAATTCTTATAGATTAATCAAAGTTTATATATTTGGCAATGATCAGTAACAAGATACCCATACAATCAGAAGTGTAACCCAATGCCCAACCTAGGTATACCAACTACCTTTGGCTGCTACAGACATGTGAACATCCGTCTCCGTCACTCCTACATCTCTGCCTCGTCTCCTCTCCTTCTCTTCCTTTTTTTTTTTTTTTTTTTTTTTTTTCGAGACAGGGTTTCTCTGTGTAGCCCTGGAACTCACTCTGTAGACCAGGCTAGCCTCGAACTCAGAAATCCGCCTGCCTCTGCCTCCCAAGTGCTGGGATTAAAGGTGTGCACCACCACCACCCGGCTCCTTCTCTTCCTTTTATCTCTTCCTCTCCTAACTCCTCTTCTTCCTTTTCCTTTCCTAACTCCTCCCACCTTAGCTCCTCCTACACTCTGGAGCTGGAAGCTCCAGGTTGGGGCTGGGACATAGCTCAGTGGGCAGAGTGCCTTCTTGGTATCCTTTTGGAGCTGTGGGTATGATCCCCAGCCCAGTGTGAGGTGGAAGGAAGATTGGGAGTTCAGGGTCATCTTCAGCTACATAGCAAGTTGGAGGCCAGCCTGTGCTACATGAGACCCTGTTTGGGGTGGGAAAAGAGAAGAAAGAAGAAGCCGGGCGGTGGTGGCGCATGCCTTTAATCCCAGTACTTGGGAGGCAGAGGCAGGCGGATTTCTGAGTTCGAGGCCAGCCTGGTCTACAGAGTGAGTTCCAGGACAGCCCAGGCTACACAGAGAAACCCTGTCTCGAAGAAACCAAAAAAACAAAAAAAAAAAAAAAAAAAAAAAAAAAAGAAAAAGAAAAAGAAAGAAAGAAGAGATTCTAGTCTATCTCATCTCTAGTCTATTTCAGGGACCATGGCAAAGTCTCATCTGAACCATGACAATCATCACAGTGTATAGCCTTGAAGACGAAAACATTTAGTCAGTAGTGACTGCTTTGGAGACAGCCAGCCTGCTAATGAAAAGGTCTTACAGGCCAAATACTGACATAAAGGCCTCCAGTCTGTGTTCTTTCAGGGTGGGCAGAAGGAAGCCCTCCCAACTGTCTGGTAGCTGCCATCTCAGGAGAGGACCATTTCAAATTTCTTTTTTTTTTTTTGGTTTTTCGAGACAGGGTTTCTCTGTATACCCCTGGCTGTCCTGGAACTCACTCTGTAGACCAGGCTGGCCTCGAACTCAGAAATCCGCCTGTCTCTGCCTCCCAAGTGCTGGGATTAAAGGCGTGCGCCACCACCGCCCGGCAGAGAGGACCATTTCAGAGGACTCCATCAGGACTCCTTTTTTCCCATCCTGCCTTTGGTGCCAGGCTGGGCAGACAGCCTTGAAAGCAGAGGTGACTCATGCAGACACCAGGGCAGGTTAGGAACTGATTGTCAGGACAGGGTTTGGGTGGGACTGTAGAATAGCTTGTCAGAATCAGGCTCTGCCCTGTTGTGTAAGAGAAGGGTTGTCTCTGCAGGTTGTCAGAGCACCAGGAAGCCAAATTCAGGCTGCACTGTGGTGATTCAATCCCTACAGTAAGCACGTGGGCTGCTCAGAAGCCAGCGCTGTTCCTGCCTTACTGGGGTTGTCCTGATGGCTCACACTACTGGTTGCATTGGATGTTTAAGGAGGCTCTCCTTTAACCTCAGCACTCAGGCGTCAGAGGCAGGTGGATTTCTGTGAGTTCGAGGCCAGCTTGGTCTACAGAGTGAGTTCTAGGACTGCCAGGGTTACACAGAGAATCTTGTCTTTTAGAGGAGAAAGAGGAGAGAGAGGGGGTGCTAAAAATAACTACATTCAGAGTCTATACCACCACCTGGCACAGTAGAGGTTCCTCCTTTGGGACAGTAGATGCCTGGTTTCAGATCTGTGGTCTCAGTGCCATGGGTAACAGGCTGCCATCTCTGAGATAGTCAAGTCCAGGCTGAGGCATTCATTTCTCTTCCTGATATGTCATGGAGCAGCCTGGGGTGGGAATCCAGAGATCAGTGCATTGTTCTAGATTGGCCACTGGCTGAGTAGCCTTTTAATTTCTTTTATTTTTTTATTCTCTCCCCCTCCCCCAGCCCCTGTGTGTGTGTGTGTATGTGGAAGGAACCTTTGTGCCCTGGTGTACATCTGGAGATCAGAGTAAATGAAGAGTTCTCTCCTTCTACTGTATGGGTTCTGGGATCAAACTCAGGTCTTCCGGCTTGGCTGCAATTGCCCTTACTTGCTGAACCATCTCTGGCCCCTTCTTTTAGACAGGGTCTCATGTAGCCTAGGCTACATTCAAACTTCCTGTGTAGCCAAGGATAACTTTGAATGTCTAATTCTCCTGTCTCCAGTTCCAGAGTGCATAGATTATAGCTGTGCACCCTCACATGTGTGTTAGAGATGGAACCCAGGGCTTCTTTTGGGATAAAAAAAAAAAAAAAATTGCTCTCTACCAACCAAGTATTCCCCCAGCTCCCTTCTCTTACCTTCTGGATTCAGGTCACCTCAAGGATGTCTTTGACTTGCCCTGACGTTGGTCCCTGCCTTCCTAGCACTAAGAGATGCAGTGACACTTACTGGCTTATTGTTGCCACGTTGGATGTAGTAGCAGGAGACGAAGGTGGGTTTTCCCGTTGTGTCCACCAGCAGTAGAAGGCCATTGAAACCCCAGAAGCACAGCACTGGCACGAGGACAACACCTGAGGCAGGGAGCAGAGGGACTTAAAACAGCCCCAGGTACCACAGTGGCTCGCCAGGAAGGAATGAGCAGGCACGTGGATCTGTCTCCAGCCTGGTGACTCACTACTCAAGGCCTTGCCGCAGAACCTGGACAAGTCACTAAGTGTCTGTATTTGTTTTGTCTTTCTCTGTCCCTCTTCCACCCACTGTGTGTGCGTGTGCATGTGCGCATGTGTGTGTGGGGGGGGGAGGGAAGGGGTCTCACTGTGTAGTCCTGGCTATGTAGACTAGGCTGCCTTGAACTCAAGGTGTAGTGCCTACTCCCTCTGCCTCTCAAATCTTGGGGTTAAAGGTATGTCCCACCACAGCTGAGGATTTGGGTAATTTTTTTTGTTTGTTTTTTTTGTTTTTCCAGACAGGGTTTTTCTGTGTAGCCCGGGCTGTCCTGGAACTCACTCTGTAGACCAGGCTGGCCTCGAACTCAGAAATCCACCTGCCTCTTCCTCCCAAGTGCTGGGATTAAAGGTGTGCACCACCACCGCCCAGCGGATTTGGGTAATTTTTGAATTGTTTTGAGACAGGGTCCCAGTCTCTCCCAGTCCAGTTCGAAACTCACTGAATAGTCCAGATAGACCCCAAACTCACAGCAATCCCCCTGCCTCAGCCACCTGCTGGGGTAACAGGTGTTGCTGCTGTACCCTCTCAGCACACGTAGTAGTGACAATTTCCTTTCCCCTCACAAGTGTCCCTACTTGGCTGATGATGGCACCTGGCCACCCCGTCTGTCTATCACTTCCCAGTGCCCATGCTCTATAAAACAGCTTAGAAAATGCTGAGCCGGCCGGGCAGTGGTGGCGCACGCCTTTAATCCCAGCACTTGGGAGGCAGAGGCAGGAGGATTTCTGAGTTCGAAGCCAGCCTGGTCCAAAAAAAAAAAAAAAAAAGAAAGAAAGAAAGAAAAAAAAAAAAAGAAAAAAGAAAATGCTGAGCCAAAAGCAGGAGGCTCAGATGTTCAATGGTCCTCAGCCACATAGCCCATTCTTGGACATCCTGGGCTACATGAAGCCCTATGCCAAGAGGAAGGAAAATAGATCCTGCAGGGTGGCTCAGTGGTAAAGGTCTTGTTAAATCAGCCTGAGGAGCTGAGCCCCACCCACAAGTCATGTAAAAGTGCAGAGAGCAGTTACTGCAGAGACATCTGCTGACCACACACATAATGTGGTAGGTATATGTGTGGCGGGGTCTTGCATATGTGTGGCGGGGTCTTGCACGCGGGAGTCGGGCCCGGAGGCGGAGTCCCGAGGGCCAAAGTGGCGACCTGGGTCGGAGCGCTTCCCACTGGGGCACTTTGGTTCCCACATGGTTGAGATGTTCGCAGTCGTAGAAGTAGGCCCATAAAGACACGAAGACTGGGCTTCCATGAAGTAGTTTTATTGCCGTGAATGGTGAATCTGGTGCGCTCTCTCCACCCCCAAAAGCCAGGAGGAGTTTCCTTATATTGAGAAGGGGCGGGACTAGGGAGGAGACTTAATTACCTACGTCCCTTGGCCTCATTAATATGCAAATCTCAAGGCAGAGGGCTCTTAGGCACGCCCCTTACCCGTATTTTATGTGACTTAAGATTACAGGTGAAATGGAGAGGGCCCCAGTTCTGGGGTATGGCCACACACCTGCAATCTCAGGGTTCCAGGCCAATGGCAACCCTTCCATGGTCTAACATCACATCCCGCTTCTCACGTCCTTGGATGACCTATGGCAGTCATTCCAGGGAATATGGTTAACTAACTGCCCAGTGACCTCTTACTGGATTGAAACTTGTTAGGAACAACGACACTATTTCACTGACCCTCTGTCTTTGTACCCTTCCTCTAGTCCTTTCCTGCCTCATCAAACGCAGTGTCTGGGTAGGACAGGCACAGGAAGGACTTGGCCAGTGTGAGAAGACCCACTGGTAGATCCATTCTGCAGAACAGTTGGATAGACTCTGAAATGAAATAGGAGACAGAAAACAGGTACGCATAGGTTTGTTCATAGAAATGCTGACATGGCATCTTGACAAAGAACAAGAAAAGCCAGGTGGTGGAGCCCCACGCCTGTAATCCCAGCACTTGTGAGACAGAGGCAGGCAAATCTCTGAGTCGGAGGTCAGCCTAGTCTATAGAGCAATTTTCAGAACAGCCAAGGCTACACAGAGAAACCCTGCCTCAAGATAAATAAACAAACAAATAAAAAACACAAGAAAATCTAAGGGCTAGAGAGGGGGGGGGGGCTCAGTGGTAAAGAGCAGTTTGGCTTCTCTCCAGAGAACTGGGGTTGATTCCCAGTCCCCACATGGTGGTTCACAACTGGTTATAACTCTAGTTCCAGGGAAGCGAATACCTTCTTCTGACCTCTAGCTCATGTATGAATATGGTACTCAGACATACACTCAGGAACACATATACATAAAGTATATCAATAGTATGTTTTTTTTTTTAATACAAGGAAACATTTTAAGAAACCTAACTGTCACTTGGGAGGCAGAGGCAGGTGAATTTCTGAGTTCGAGGCCAGCCTGGTCTACAGAGTGAGTTCCAGGACAGCCAGGGCTACACAGAGAAACCCTGTCTCGAAAAACAAAACAAAACAAAACAAAAAAGAAAAAAGAAACCTAACTGTCTGTTAATAGGAGATGAGGAGTCTTCCATGTGACAGAACAGACCTGGCAAATTGAAATATTATTAAACCCTTGATCATGTGGCAAGATGGCTACAAGTATTCAACAAAAAACTTGGTTAAAGAACCAGCATGTTGGGCTGGAGAGATGGCTCAGCACTGACTGCTCTTCCAGAGTTTCTGAGTTCAAGTCCCAGCAACCACATGGTGGCTCACAACCATGTATAAAGGGATCTGAGGCCTTCTCTGGTGTGTCTGAAGAGAGCCACAGTATAGTCACATACATTTTTTTTTTTTTTTTTTTTTTTTTGGTTTTTCGAGACAGGGTTTCTCTGTGTAGTCCTGGCTGTCCTGGAACTCACTCTGTAGACCAGGCTGGCCTGGAACTCAGAAATCCACCTGCCTCTGCCTCCCAAGCGCTGGGATCAAAGGCGTGCGCCACCACCGCCCGGCAGTGTAGTCACATACATAAAAAAACAAAAAACAAACAGAAACCCAGCAGGTTAGACAGGTAGTGGTGCATGCTATACCTAACACTCAGGAAGCAGAGGCAGGAGGATCTGAGTTCCAGGACAGCCAGGGCTACATAATGAGACCCTGTCTGAAAAAACAAAACTACAGAAGAGCAGATTGGGCCCATAGCATAGAGCAGCAGCAGGTAAAGGTGCTTGCAGCCGAGCCTGGCAGCCTGAGATCAACTCAATCCCTAGGACCTCGTGGTGGAAGGAGAGAATCAACTTCTGCATGTTGTCCTCTGACCGCCACAGGTATGCTATGGCAACCTTATGCCTGTCCTTCAAGTAAAAATAATAATAAAGTAGTATGGGAAAAGAACAGCTGTGGAGCCCCACACAGCCCTCTGGCTAGACCCTCACCTAAAATGAAAGGATCCACTCATTGCCTTCAAACGTAGACAGCAGTTTCTCCTGCTGGGTCTGTCAGAAGCAGCTGGAAACACCCCAAAATCTTTGAAGATGCATTGGAAGGAAAATCATTCAAGATTCTGGGAGACCTGGAAGTCAGCCCTCTCATGCCGTGCCTCTCACCACAGGTCTGGAGGGAGCACACTCACCATGTGACTGAGTTCCAGAAGGCCACCGACAAGAGCAGCCCAGAGCCCAGGATGAGAGTTGTCCTCCTCATGGAGCCCCAGATGTGTCCCTCCTGTAGGAACTGAGAGTGTCAGGCCAGTCAGGCTCTTGCTGGGAGCAGGCTGCTGAGCTTTCCCCGTCTGTAGAAGTTCCTTCTCTACTAAGGTTCTTGACTGTCTCGGTGTGCTTCTATTGCCCCAACGACAACAAAACTGTTGAGCAATGTTGCTGCCCAGATCTGGATAGGAAAGGCTTTTAACAGCTGTGCCATGTGTGTGTCATAGGACCTCTTGGCAAAGGGGTGAGTTCAAGGCCAGCCTGTTCTATGTAGTGAATTCCAGGCTAGCTAAGACCATGTAGACAGACAACAACAAGGAGGATATGGAGCTCTGGGACCCCTAACTGGCACAGTTTGATGGCAGGTGCTTACCTGGTTGGACTTCTCATAGCCTCTTGGACTTTCCATGTCTCCTGTCATCTGGAAGATAAAATACAGGTTTTGGAGTCTTTACCACATGCAGCTGAAGAGGAGACAGTGGAGGAAGTCAAGGCTGGCACCAGACAAACTGCTCCTAAAATTTATACCAGGGAAACAAATGAGCAGTAAATAGCTAGGGAGACGCAGAGAGGAAGTGTGAAGAAAGAGGCAGAGACAAGGAGTGTGAGGCAGAGCTTCATACAGAACTGATTTGGGGCTGGAGAGACGGCTCAGCAATTGAGAGCACCGGTTGTTCTTGCAGAGGACTGAGATTCTTCAGTTCCCAACACGTTCTGTTTTTCCTTATGGTTCTTGTTGCTGCTTCTCTTCTATTCAGTTAGGAGTGTATGTATGTGGCTCTGATGGCTCTTGGAGCCACAGTTCTCTTGGAGGCGTCATACCCAGGACAACTAGAGCATGCTGCAAGGCCCTTGGGGCTGCAAGGCCATTCCTTGATTTGTCTTGGCTGTGCTGCTTAATATCCTGTTTGTTTTATGATGGACCCATGGAAAGAGACTCAGCCTCACTAACTGTAAGGGACAACAAGCCTGTCACCTCACACTAGTTGGGGCTGGGGGGATAGCTTAATGATTGGAGTGGTTTTTGTAGCACTCAGGAGGTTCTGGGTTCCATCCCCAGACACCTGTAACCCCAACACTCAGGAGTCAGGAAGACTCTCAAGAACGCAGAGAAAGGGAGCTGGAGAGATAGCTCAATGGTTAAGAACACTGACTGTTCTTCCCGAGGTTCTGAGTTCAAATCCCAGCGACCACATGACAGTTGTCCAATCCTGGAGCAGAGACAAAGAGATGCCTGGGGTTCATTGGCGAGCCAGCCAGTCTAGGTAAATCAGAAATCTCCAGGTTCAATGAGAGATCCTGTCTCAAAGATTAAAGTGGATAGTCTGGCATGGCGGTGTGTACCTTTAATTTTGTTATTGTGACATTGGGAGGCAACCAAGCTACATAATAAGGTGATTGGTGAAGACACCAAACTTCAGCTGTGGAACACACACACACACACACACACACACACACACACACACTGAGAACTCAGTAGCAATTCTCTTAATTCTCTTTCCTTGTCCCTGGTATGTACTCTCAGCATGGTCTGATTTACAAGATCTACAACCAGCCCAGACCAACCCACCATTAACCCAGAGCCCACCCTGTTGCCTGGGGCCATATCTAGCTGCAGGGATTTCAGGTCTCCTAGCCCAAGGTAGGACAAACAGAAGGAGCAGAAAGAACAAAAAGGAGCATAGACAAAGGGAGACTTTTGTCACCTTCTTAATCAGGATAGAAAGTGGAGAGCTGGGACCGGGGTCCAGCATCTAACAGGACTTCTTGCTACCGAGTCACAAATTTTTCCCCTTCTGACGGTGAGAGTTAACTGTACTCTTTTAGACGCCATGCTTGGTTGCTCTTGTTCTAGATGGATTCTGAGCAGCTGCTTCTCTGTCCCACCTGCAGACTGCTGTGACTGGAAAAAGGAGAGCATGCCTGTCATTTGGTGTTTGGAAGCAGTTGACACTCACTGTGAATGACCCCACAGTAGACAAGAGCTCAAGGCATCTGGATCCCAGCTGGAGCTGGGGTGACAGAAGATGGTGTTCAGGATGCCTGGGGCGGGGTAGGCTGCTGGGTCTGCTCATCCCCTGGCCCTTGAGAAGTTCTTTAGTGAAGGTCCAGGCAAGGATGAAGGAGCTGGTAGTAGGACGTGGCAGAGTCATAGCTGTACCTCTGAGACTGTCTTTAGTGAGCACCCCAGAACTGGAGCCTTGGTCCAAACCTGAGGCAGATGCAGCTGCCCGTTATGGGGCTTATAAAGGGTTTGTGAGCATTGTCTTTTGAGGCAGAGTTTTAGCAGCCCAAGCTAGCATTCAACTTGACTTTGACCTTCTGATCCGCCTGCCTTCATCTCCCAAGTACTGGAAGTCAGACCCAGGGTGTCATGCCCAGGGAGCACTCAGCCTTCAGAGCCATGTCCCCAGCCCAAGCACTTTCCTTTAAATCACTGCTAGTTTGTGTGTGTGTGTGCGTGTGTGTGCGTGTGCGTGTGTGTGTGGTGTGGTGTGTGTGTGCGTGCGTGGGTGGTGGTCGTGTGGTGTCGTGGCTGTGTGTGTGTGTGCGTGTTGTGTGCGTGTGCGTGTGTGTGTTGTTTTTTTAATTCCTTGTTCACCCGAGAAGTCCTTGTGATTCCACCATGGTTTGGTCCACATCCTTAAGGTCAGAGAAACTCCCTTCACAGACCACCAGGACTCTTGCTGTCCAGGGATCTGAAAAAGTGTGGTGGGTGAGGCCCCGGGGGGATGTGAGTGCTGAGTCTGTTGGCTGTCTTGGGTCAGGGAGCCAGATGTCCAGATGTCTTAGCAAACACTTCAATTTGGTGGGACTGAAGGTGGGGTGAAGTGGGGGTGATGTCTAGTATCTACATGTTTGCAGAATGGCTGCTGACAGCGTAGTCCTGGTTCATGGTTTTCTCTCCGGTGCTGTTGGGCAGTATGAGGTGACCAACTCGGTCAGGATGGGGAAGAGACTGGGAGTATTTTTGGAGGGTTTGTTCTTTAAGCTTCTAGGGCCACACAGGCCACCTCCCTTATAAATCAGAGTCTTCTCCTAGCATCTTCCCAATCTAATCAGCACCATTATCTTCACCTGTGAGAAGTGGCCTTTGACCTTCCAGAGTCTGTCCACACCTTCCAGAGGCTTTTGTGAAGAACTCACTGTTCAGGGGGCTGTGGCAAACTCTGGAGGTTGGGACCTGAAGGAAAACTTTCAGTTCAGGTACATAAGGCCACACTTTCCAAAATCAACTTCAGAAGAACCAAGCTAGAAGTCTAGTGATGTGTTCCTGTCACCTCAACACCTGAGGATCAGTATCAAGTCTGGTCTCCATAGTGAATTCCACGCCAGCCTCAAAACATAGTAAGATCCTGTCTCAAAACTTAAAAACTGGCCGGGCAGTGGTGGTGCACGCCTTTAATCCCAACACTTGGGAGGCAGAGGCAGGCGGATTTCTGAGTTCGAGGCCAGCCTGGTCTACAGAGTGAGTTCCAGGACAGCCAGGGCTATACAGAGAAACCCTGTCTCGAAAAACAAAAACAAAAACAAAAACAAAAAAACTGGGGTGAAGACACGGCCACGCTGTTCCAGGTGTTTGCTGACAGCTCACAGGGTCTGGGGCTCTAGCTCTGGGGGAATCCGATGCTGTCTTCCAACCCGTCCTATACCTGTGTGCGTGCGTGCATGCACATGTGCAAGCAGATAATTAAAAATAAAAGCAAGTATTTTAAAGACAACAATGAATTAATAAATTATTTACAAAACTGGTGGACCTTAGCTAAGAAACTGCTGAGCAAGACAAGACGTCCTTGAATGCCCAGGGTTCTCCTTGCCCTGAGCCATGTGTCTCCAAGCTCACAGTGAACTGTTTCCTCCCAGGTGGTTTGCCTCAAACTTAAGAATCTCTGGATTCAGCCTCCAAAGTAACAGACTGGGTTTCAGTGTATACAGGGGAGGCTGAGGTTGAGACAGACCACATACAAGTTTTTGAGCCAAGATGTGAAGGGCTGTAGCTGTGGCTGAGTAGGTAGAGTGTTCGCCTAGCATGCATGAGGCCCTGGGTTTGATGCCCCAGTGCTGCATAAACTAGGAGAGGTGGCCACTTGTGTGAACCAACCCAGCATTTTGGAGGAAGAGGAGGACTGTATCTCAAGGTCATCCTCAGTTACTTAGGGAGTTTGAGGCTAGCCTGAGCTACCGGAGACCTTCGCGTCAAGATAAACCTGATTCAGCTGTGTGAATGTAGTGACTGCCATTGAAGATGATCCTTCTTGCCATCATCTGTTTCCATGGAGATGCAGCATACTCTCTTAGGATACGGATCAGTTCCACTGAGACTGGGACACAACTCTCCTCTCTGGAAGCTTTCTGTGAGGTGCAACTGAAATCCAGGGGGTTTTAGATTTATTTATTTTATGTACATGCGGGTTTTGCATACATGTTAGTGTATGCATCGTGTGCGTGCTTGATGCCCATGTAATTCAGAAGACGGTATAAGGACCCCTGAAACTGGAACTAGGCATCGTTGTGAGCTGCCATGTGGGTGCTGGAAACTGAACCCAGGTCCTCTGCAAGAACAGCTGATGCTCTTAACTGTTGGGCCATCGCTCCAGCTCCTTCAGTGTTTGTTTGTTTAGTATAGACGTTTTTGGTATTTGGGTGTACATGTGAGGTCAGAGGGCAAGCTCAGTGTTGCAACCTCCTCTTCATCTTCCACCTTGAGGCACACACAGTCTCTGTTCCCCACTGTACTGCATCCTCCTGTCTCTGCCTCCATCTCATTATAGACATGCTGGAGTTACAGATCCATGTCACTGCACCTGCCTGTCCGTGAGTTCTGGGGATTCATGTTCAAGTCCTCATGCGTAGAAAGTAGAAAGTATTTTCACCTGCTGCGCTGTCTCCTCAGACCCTGGACAATCCCACTTTAAGCCTCCTGTTCCCGTTGGATAACATGAAGCTTGGAATTAAATCAAGATTCCATTGTACCTCTATTTATTGTTTGCTTTATATCACAGGCGTTTTCCTACATACACAGTGTGTGCACTGCACCCATGCCTCCATTGCGATTCTTTCTATATGTTTTTATTTGTTTCATGTGGGTGGATGTTTTCCTCGTGTGTGTGTGTATGTGTGTGTGTGTGTGTGTGTGTGTGTGTTGCGCACACGCGTATCACATGCATGCCTCCATTGAAAGTCTTGAGATTTTTGTTCTCTAATATAAACCTGTATATAAAACCCTATATATGAAATCCTGTATATAAAAACTGGCATATGAGCCAAGTGTGGTGACTCCCACAACTCAGGAAGCAGAGGAAGGAAGATCACTGCACATTCTAGGGTCTGGAGAGATGGCTCTGACTTCCTGAGCTCAGTCATCACCCACATGGTGGGAGAAGAGAATGGACTTCTAAAAACTGATCTTGGAACTCTACTGGTGCACACTCGCACACCTTCGCCCTCTCCATCCCCCACATCAAATAAGCAAGTGAATAAAATGTAATGTAAGAGAATCAAATGAGGTAGGAGAGATAGACGGCCTAGCGATTAAAAGCAAATACTACTTGTGCAGAGCATTAGTTGGGTTCCTGGTTCCTAGTGTCCACAGCACATGGATCATAACTGCTGTTAACTCCAGCTCCAGAGGATCTGACACCTGCTTCTGACTTCCACAGCCACACACACACAGGCACACACAAAAACACACATGCATATTCACACACAGATGCACACACATATATACATAAGTAAAATCTTTAAAAACAACAAAATACCCTCCACCCTGCAAACAGAAAGATGAATGGAAGAATTTGTGGATGGGTATGACCAAGACACTATATGGAATTGTAAAAGAATAAATACATTTTGCTTTTACTGGTCCAAACTGGAATCAATAAACAAATTGTAACATTTCACTTTGTGTTATAGGAGTGGCTTCTTTTTCTTGTTTGTTTGTTTCTTTCTTTCTTTTCTTTGAGATCTGGTCTCATGTAGTCTCAGCTGGCCTCACCATGGTGACTGAGGATGACCTTGAAGTCTGGATTCTTCTGCTTCCACCTCCCTGGGCTGGCACTCTGAGTGTATGTACCACATCTAGCAAGCACATCTCTTTCTGAAAGATAAAAAGTTCTGGCAAAGACCCAGGTTAAGGGGATCTTAGTACACTGGCAGAGGATTGAAACTAGCCCAGCCATCACAGAAATCAGCATGTGTGTATGTGTCCATGTGTGCCCTTAGAGGCCAGAAGAGGATATCAGATTAAGTTATAGGAGGTTGTGAGCCACCTGATGAGGGTAAGGAAACTGAGCTCCTGTCCTCAGGAAGAGCAGCTAGATCCCTTAACTGCTGAGTCATCTCTCCAGCCTCCCAAACCCCCATCCTTCTCTGCCTTTTGATGTCTCCCTAATCTAAGAGCTCCCTTATCTTAGGCTGGTCTTGTTCTGATGTACGTGTGTGTGGTAGCTAGTAAGAGAACGGCATCACAGAGGTCTGCAGGGTGGATTTCACCCTCATAGTCGGCAGCTCGTGAAAGCCGGAGCTGAAACAGCAGGATTCTGACCTTTGCTTCAGTGAGGGGATGAGGCTTTTGACAGTGACAGCTCAGTGGGTCAGCATTTGCTAGGCAGGATCAAACCTGAGTTTGATGAAAGCTACATGAGAATAAAAAGCCACTACAATGGCTCCAATCTTTAATCTCAGCACTTGGAGGTAAGATTGGGGGGCGAGATAGGAGACTCAGCAGGAAGTTCAATAACAGAAAGAAGAGAGCTTGCCTCAAAGCAAGCTGAATGTAAAGAACCAATTCCTATTCCTCTGGACACACATACACATACACACTCATACATACACTAAATAAATGGATTAATAAAAAGAAAGATCCTAATATTATCATTTAGCCAGCAGCTTCCTGTGAAGGAACAAATATTCTTGTTCCCTCCCTTAAGAGTTAATCCAAGTGTGTCTGTCAATCAGCTGGTCAGGAGAGAGGCCCTGTCTAAGGACTTCAAAAAAATAGAATAAAGGGCTGGAGAGATGGCTCAGGGGTAAAGAGCACTGGCTGCTTTTCCAGAGGTCCTGAGTTCAGTTCCCAGCAACCACTTGATGGCACACAATACTCTATAGTGAGTTCTGATGCCCTATTCTGGCCTGCAGGTGTACATGCAGATACAGCATTCAAACAATAAATAAATATATCTTTGAGAGAGAGAGAGAGAGAAAGAAAGAGAGAGAGAGAGAGAGAATAAAGTGTCCCGATTTACTTTTTTTTTTTTTTTTTTTTTTTCTGAGACAGGGTTTCTCTGTGTAGCCCTGGCTGTCCTGGAACTCACTCTGTAGACCAGGCTGGCCTCGAACTCAGAAATCTGCCTGTCTCTGTCTCCCAAGTGCTGGGATTAAAGGCGTGCGCCACCACTGCCCAGCTAGTGTCCCAATTTACTGTTAATGAATTCTATCTTCTGTAGGCTGCTGCATATCCTCTGAACTCTTTCCATGGAGATCACATGGACTAGGGATTGACTAGGAAGCCCCAAGAAGATCCAAGTTTGACTCAAATTTGACAGAGACTTAGTGACTGAACTTGAATCTGGTGCTCATATTCTCTGACAAAGTACAGGGTGGCGTGAAAGCAGGAGTGAGTGCCACAGACTGGATGCTCCAAGGGAGATCAGCCTGCTGGCCATGAACAGTGCACTAAAGTGTGTCACACTAGCAAACAACAAGCTTCTCTGGCATATTCATCATTTTGTCGGAGCAATGTTGCAAATCAGGGCTGGAGATGCAGTTCCAGGGGCCAGTGCCAGAACCCTGGTTTCCATCCTTCATAGTGCATAAGTTGGGTGTGGTGACAGATGGCTGTAATTCCAGCACTCAGGAAACAGAAGCAGGAGGACCCAGGTAAAAGCCAGATACGACCGTGCATGTCTGTTCACATCTGTAACCCCAGAGGCAGGGAGTGCCGTCCCCAGGAGTTCATGGGCCAGCTAGCCTGGAGTATACATACAGTTGTGAGTGGCAAGAGAAACCCTGTGTTGGATAAGGTAGAAGATGAGATCTACACCAGAGACTGTTCTCATGCACACCCACACGCACACTTACACGCTCAAATACACGTTAAAATAAATAAATACATAAAAAGACCTTCAAGGTTAGTATCAGCTGCATATCAGGTTTGAAGCCAATCTGGAATGTATAAGACCCTTCAAATTTAAAGACAAGAAAGATATTCCTTGTTCCTATCTTACAAAATAGTATTAGGTAACTTTTCTGGATGATACAGTGTTCAGAACAGTGAGTTGTATTTAAGATCAGGGACACACTGGGAAAGAGAAAATAAGACATAACAATATGCACTAAAAACCAAACTTTCTTGTACTATGATTAACTGATTCTCCTTAAAGAGAATTTGGCTTGCACTACAATTTTTCCAAATTTAATACTTTTCAGCATTGGTCTGGGGAAAGCAGATGGTAGGAGCTGTGCTGGCTTATTTCAGCAAACAAAAAAATCAAACAAACCCAATTTAGATAAATTACAACTAAAAAAAAAATAGATAAATTACAACTTAAGAATCTAAGTATTAGCTGGGCAGTGATGGCTCACACCTTTAATTCCAGCACTCACTCAGGAGGCAGAGGCAGGCAGATCTCTGAGTTCAAGGCCAGTCTGGTCTATAGAGTGAGTTCCAGGACAGCCAGGGATGTACAGAAAAACCCTGTCTCAAAAACAAAACAAAAATCTAAATGGAGGATAGAGGAACAGGCTGAGAGTGGGCGGAGTGGAGACAGTATCATATTGAGGTTATCTGTAGACCAATTTTTCCATATTTTCTTTCAGAATCAAGGTTCCTGGGTGTTCTGTGTGGAAGATGAATATCCTGTCAGGTCCAACTCCCCAAATGACAGTGCTGAGGACATTGACCTAAACAGAAGGACCCTGGCTGGATAAACAGAAGGACTGTCATTAAGTAAACAAGTCTAAAGGGAGGGTTCCATTCACTAGAAAAGCAGAATCTTAAGGGGTCCTTGTTTGCTAGAAATTACTCACAGTCATTTAGGAACTCCCCTTAACCTTCCCCCAAAGGTCAACTATCTTAAGCAAGGGATCTAGATCTGGACAGCCTGTATCAGCTCAGATCTCCAACTGCTAACTGACATAATATATAAAATCTGTTTGCTTTGGCTGGGCGGTGGTGGCGCACGCCTTTAGTCCCAGCACTTGGGAGGCAGAGGCAGGCGGATTTCTGAGTTTGAGGCCAGCCTGGTCTACAGAGTGAGTTTCAGGACAGCCAGGGCTACACAGAGAAACCCTGTCTCTAAAGACAAAAATAAAAACAAAAATAGGCTTGCTTTAGGACCTTTGCTCTTCCTTCTGTTCCAGTTTGAGCCCCAACAATTCTTCCATTCTGCCACAGAGTGGTCTAGTTTGGTAGTTTCACCACACCATGGCTTATGTATGTGTATTGTCCTTATATGATGGGTATCATTTCTAGTACAATGTTTTATTATATTTTAATTAGCTTATTTGTGGGTGTGTTCACACGCAGACCATGGCACACAAATAGGGTTCAGAAGGCAGCCTCTAGGAGTCTTCTCTTCCTACCATGTGCATTCTGGGGATGAAACTCAGGCTTTCAGGCTTCATCACCAGTGCCTTTACTAACTGAGCCACTTTGAAGTTTTACTTCTTTGTAAACATCTTACATTATTTTAATGAGTTTTTAAAAGTTTGGTTGGGCTGGGCGGTGGTGGTGCACGCCTTTAATCCCAGCACTTGGGAGGCAGAGGCAGGCGGATTTCTGAGTTCGAGGCCAGCCTGGTCTACAGAGTGAGTTCCAGGACAGCCAGGGCTACACAGAGAAAGCCTGTCTCGAAAAAAACAAACAAACAAACAAACAAACAAACAAACAAAAAAAGCATGCTGCACCATGCCTAGCTTTATTTTTAACTATTTATGCATGCTTATGTGTATGAATGTGTATTTTCATATGTAAGTACAGTGTCTGTGGAGGCCAGAAGAGGGTGTTGGGATTCCTCTGAAGCTGGAATTAAGAGCAGTTGTGAGCAGCAGCCTGGTGCTAGAAAGCTCAGATCCTCTGTAAGTGCAGGGAGTGCTCTGACCCACTGTTGACCCCTGAGTTACTTATGTTGTACTAACTCCTCTGCCTCCACTTGCAGTGCCAGGGCCATGAGGGAGTAGCTGAGTAGTACCACATCCAGCCTGCTTTGCCTTTGTGACAGGATATCTCTATGTAGCTCAGGATGATCTCATACTTGCATCCTAAAAGCTGGGATCACAGGTGTGTGCCATCACACCTGGCCTAATAACTTACTCTTATAGGACAAAAAAACAAAACAAAACAAAAAAAACAGTCTCAACCATCTTGCTGGTACTGCTTCATGCCTGGAGTCCCAGCACGAAGAGGCTAAAGTGGGAGAACAGGAAGAGCTTCAAGCTAGCCTGGGCTATGTAGTATGCTGCAGGTCAGGCAGGACTGGCATCTTGTCTTATAAAACGAAAACAAGATGTGTGTGATAGGTTAGGGCTATCGTCTCAACACTTGCCAGGTAGAACTGGGAAGAGTGAGGAATTCAAAGCTAACCTTACCCTAATGAATTTGAGGCCAATGTGGGCCACACAAAACCCTCTTAGAGAAACAAACAAAAAATCAACATCAAACAAACAAACAAAAACAACAGCCAAATCTAAAACTAGATCCAGACCTCATGGTCATCTGGTCCTGCCTCTGTTTTGTAACTCAAGAGACAGACCTAGATAGCAGAGGTGGCTTGCTTCAGGGCTGGGAAGACCATTCAGTGCATAAGAGGATCTGATGCTTAAGCAAGAGGACCGGAGTTCAAATCCCTAGAAATCACATGAAAATCCAGGCATGACTAATAAGCTTTTTACTGTGGCAGACAGAAACATGGGTATTTATGGGCTTGCTAGTAGCCAGCCTGGCTGCCAGTTAGAGTGGATACCCTGTCTTAAAGGAATAATAAGATGGTGCTGGAAAGATGACTCAGTGGTTAAGAGGACTGACTGCTCTTCCAGAGTTCCTGAGCTCAATTCTCAGCAACCACATGGTGGCTCACAACCATCTGTAACGGGATCTGGTGCCCTCTTCTGGTGTGACGGTGACCTGCATGCAGGCAGGCATGCATTCCACACCTATACATGCTAACAACACCTTGATACAGAAATAATGTTTTTAAATGACTCACTCTAAACTCTATGAGGCCTCTGGCGGAAGCCAGGTTTCTTAACATTTTGTTTCAAGCTCCGTGTTCTTTGGGAATTCTATTTCACAAGCCGGAAGATGAGAGTCAGCAACTGTCATGATACTCTGCCCACCCCTAGCTTCTGCACAGGATGTTTGTTGCATCCTAGGGGAAGAGTCCATCCACCAGCCTCAGGAGTAGCAGCCCAGACCACTTCTGCAGGAGGCTCACAAGAGCATCAATGGCCCTGGTTAGAGAAGAGGGGGATGGAAAATTGGCTCTACTGATACTGAAGGAGATGAAGGGCTCCCTAGGAGGTGAGACTCCCCTTGGGCAGTGTCCCTTCCCTGTGGTGCCACAGTCCTTTAAGAGCTTCTGGCAGCTGGGTATGATTGTGCCCTTCTGCAATCACAGCTACTTTGGATGCTGAAGCAGGGTGATCACAAGTTCACAGTCATCCTGGACAACTCGGCAAAACCTTGTCTCAAAATAAAGTTAAACGGAAAACAAGACAGATGGGTGTGGCTTGGTGGGAAAGCACAGGTCTAGCAAGGGAAGGCCCTGGGTCCTATCCCTTGTACAATTTAAAAAAAAAAAAAATCACAGTGCACACCTGTTGTCTTTACAGTGGTATTAAAGCACCAAACATAAGCTGCGCATGTGTACCACATTCAGTAAGTGCTTGCTGAATGAATAAATAAATAAATAAATACAGAGCCCAAAATAAGAAAAGTATTGTGTGTTTTGTTTTCCTTCTAGAATGTGCCGAGAGCTTGTGTCTGGAACGCTTCTCCATCTTTCCTTCCTGCTGGTGACTTGCTTGGTAAAGGCAGAAGCACACCCTCCTTGCATTTGTCTTATCAAATTGACTTGATCTCTCTGCCTCAGCTGGAGACATCTGTTTGGAATTACAAGCCAAACTGGCAACAACTCACAAGCCTCAGCATCCTGCCTTGTCCAGCTTAAGCAGCAAAGTCCTCTAGGGCCACCCTGTAAACCACTCCTCCACTGCTCGCTTTGGTGGGTGACCTTCTAAGACTACTGGGCACAGTGATGGTCTGAAAGCTGCAGCCACTGTATGTTGTCCTGACAGCACTTTGATCTGGCTGCCCAGTTCACAACCCACACATCCTTCCAGAGACTGAGAGAGGCAGTGTGTCCCAGTCCTAGGACAAGTTCCCTCCCAGCAGTCTCTTCCAGTTTTACTTCCCTTTTGGGAACTGTTCCGCCCACGGGCTTTAGAAATGGACCCCGTTCATTAGAACTATGTCAGTTTGGAGAAAATCAACATTATGGAGGAGCTAGAAGGTGCAGACACTGGCAGGTGGTGCTGGCTCCTTGAGGAACAGGTAGGAAACAGTCCAGGCACACTGTGAAGGAGGGGAGAGGACAGGCTGATGGCTAAGGGGGACTTGGATATATCCTGGCCTTCCCAAATAGCACCTCCCAACAGTCCCCTGCTCACCTCTGCAGAGGGGCTGTTCCCAGGCGTCCTGTCACCAAGCCACAGGTCTAGCCTGCTGTGTTTCTGGGTTTTGTGGCTGCTGCATAGCTCAGCTCTGCAGGCTCACCTTGTTGTCACTGGGCTCAGCTTGGGTGGGTCTGGAGGCTGGCCCTAGTGATCGAATTAGTGGCTGTCAACTGGCTCTGACCAGGCATGTGATAGGAAAAAGATTAGGTCTTTGTGGGCTGGAAACAGAATGCCTTTCTTTTGGAAGGACATGTCCTTAATGAGAGAGGACAGCTCAAGAGCTGAGAAACAGGGAATGGGTCCAGATTCTGCTCCCCTTGAACTTCCTTTTTTCCCTTTTGTCTTCTCTTATTTTGGAAAATGTTAATAAACAGGAAACCTGGATGAAGAAAAGATGTGGGTGGTGAGCAATGGCACAGTTAGTCCAGGCTGAGAAAAAGACTAGAGGACCGACTGACTCAGTTTACCTTTGCTCCTCCCCTCCTCAGCCCCTCCCTCTTTTAAAGATATATAGTGCATGTATTTAAATTTTTAAATTTCCATTTCTTAGGGTTATCTGAGACAGGGTCTCTCTGTATAGACCAGCCTGTCTTGGAACTATGTAGACCAGGCTGTCCCAGAACTCAGAGATCCCCTGCCCGCTGCCTCCTGAGTGCTGGAATTAAAGGTGTGTACCGCTGCACCCACCTCTGTTTCCTTTACATTTACTTGTATATGTGTCTATCTGCTTGTCTGTGTGTGCACCACTTGACTGCAGGTACCCAGGGAGGCCACAGATTCTGATCGTCTGATTCCCAGAACTGGATTTATAGACTGTTGTGAGCTGCCCCAAGTGGATGCTGGGAACGGAATTGAGTCTTCTACAAGAGCAGCAAGTGCTTGTAAGCTCTGAGTGATTTCTCCAGCCCCATTGCTTGTTCTTTTAAAGGCAGAGCCTTATGTAACCCAGACTGGCCTCAAACTTACAAAGAAGTCAGAATTGGCCTTGAACTCCTGATCCTCCTACCTCAGCTGGCTGAGAACTTTGGGATCACAGGCATGCACTACAATGCCTGCCTACAAATGACTTTAAATTAGGGAGCTATTAGCCTGCCACTCTATGACAGGGTGTCACTCTTTAAAAAGCCAGATCCCACAGCCTGAAGGGATCAAGACTCCCTTCAGCTCTCTCTGGGAGAGACTGTCTGCGCTGTGACTTTACAGTCTCAGTTTATAATACCTGGCTGCTCCATGTTCTTTGTTACAGACTCCATGCTGAAGTAAATTCTGTGTTCTGAGACTTCCCATCAATTCTCACAAACTCATAAGTCTTACATTGCTGGAGGAAGTGCCCTGAAGAGGCTTCTCTGATCTGGAACTTGCTATGCAGATCAGGCTGATCAGAAGCTTGAGAGATCCTCCAGCCTCTGCCTCCCAAGGGCTTTGACTTACTGTATATCAAGACTTCCTTGAGTTCTTGGTTCTCCTGAGCTCCACCACCAACAATGGTGAGATTCCAGGGATGCGCCAGAGTGGGTTTCTTCGGAGTTGGGGGTGGAACGTGGCCTTGTATGTGCTAAGCCTGGACTCTACAAAATCTTTCAGAAGCAGAGCATGCTTTCCCTGTTCTTTATTATTTTTTTAATACTGCTTGAAAAATATTTTTTATTAGCCAGGTGGTGGTGGTGGCACACACCTTTAATCCCAGTGCTTTGGAGGCAGAGGCGGGCAGATTTCTGTGGTTTGAGTCCAGCTTGGTGTACAGAGCAAGATCTACACAGAGAAACTGTCTTGAAAAAAACAAATAAATGTATCTTTTATTATGCGTATATGTGCATGTCTCTGTGTGGGAATGTACATGTGGGTACAGGGGTCTGCAAACTGTCAGTCATAGGTGGTTGGGAGCTGCCTGACTGGGGTGTTGGGAACTGAACTTGGCAAAAGCAGAAAAAGTTGAGTGATCTCTTCAGCCTCTATTGATTGATTGATTGATTGATTGATTGATTGACTGATTGATTGATCGAGATAGGATCTCAGGTAACCCAGACTGGCCTGGAACTCCATCTGTAGAGGATACCCTTGACCCTGGTCCTCTTGCCTCCTCCTTCCTGAGTGCTGGAATTACACCTTGATTTCTCTCTTTTTTTTTTTTTTTTTTTTTTGAGACAGGGTTTCTCTGTGTAGCCCTGGCTGTCCTGGAACTCACTCTGTAGACCAGGCTGGCCTCAAACTCAGAAATTCGCCTGCTTCTGCCTCCCAAATGCTGGGATTAAAGGCGTGCGCCACCACCGCCAGGCTACACCTTGATTTCTTAACATTTGACTGTGTGGAGTTCCCCATATAGCACACTGAAGAGTTGCTATGTTTGCTGGGTGTAGTGAGGCTTGCTTGTGACCCCAGCTTTCAGGAGAGGGAGGAAGACTGAACACTAGAGGGCGATCAGGGCTACCTAGTGAGACTCTGTCTCACAAAGCTAATGTATAGATGGGACACATTTTATTTGGCCAACAAAAGACCATGTTTTAATCAGATTTTTCTTGGCCCAGTTTGCTGCATTAGTTCAGGGCTAGGTAAAACACTCTCTGCTTGGTTAAAACTTAAGACTATATGGTCAGGTACAACTTGTTCGAGGCTTTCCTCATCTTTGAGAGACACCAATATACTTTCTTCCGTTTCTTAGACGTTTACATAATGAGCCTATTTTGTGTACTGATCAGATGATGTCAATGGTCCTGGTGCTGTCAAGGGTACCCACCCTCTATGCCAGAGGCCCCGAGTTCCGGTACCACCTAAACTTACTCTGGGTCCTCTCCTGACTCATTGTCTACTTCCCTATATGCCAAGTGTCACTGCCATGGGCGAATTTTTACTGTCCACCTATGAAGATGTACGGGAAGTTTCTGTTTTCTCTCTGCTTGTACAGCCCCTCCCACTCAGGATATCGCTCCTGTTCTCACCCACTCTCATGCCTCTGGTTCTTTCTGTGGTTGGAAACTTCTGAGAAATTCTGAAGCCCTTGGGGTCCTACTACTAGACCATTATAGAATATCACAGTTCACAAAAACAGTCCTTATTTTTCTTATATGTTATTCTTTGTGCGTGTTTGGTGTTTTGCTTGCAGTAGTCTGTGTGAAGGCGTTGGAGCTCCTAGAACTGGAGTTATAGATGGCTGTGAGCTGCCTTGTGGATGCTGGGAATTGAATCTTCTAGATCCTTTGCAAGAGCAGCTAGTGCTCTTAACTGCTGAGCCGTTTCTCAGCCCCCAAAGAAAGGTTTTTAATGCTGATCATTTAAAAATAAATCAGGGGCTGGAATGATGGCTCAGTGGTTAAGAGCACCGGCTGCTCTTCCAGAGGTCCTGAGTTCAATTCCCAGAAACCACATGGTGGCTCACAACCATCTGTAATGGGGTCTGGTGCCCTCTTCTGGACTGCAGGTGTACATGCAGATAGAGCACTCATAAATAAATAAGGAGCTGGAGACATAGCTCAAGTTGAAGAATCCATTCTGTTCTTCCACAAGCCATAGCACCCGTGAGGCTCCGGGGGTTCAATACCTCTGGGACACACACAAATCACATCATTTAAAACAAATCTTTAAAAAAAATTTTTTTGATTTGGCTATACTATTGGAGACTGGGTTTGCTGTATGCACAGGGGGCCAGGAATGTTTCAGAACTGACAAGAGTCCAGTGGGTTTCCCTCCTGTTTAGCTCTTTCCATTGGCCTGTATTTCTCCTGTGTAGGCCAAGACCAACTTTCTTCTTTGTGCTGTATTCTTTTCATAGTATAAATATTTTCACAATGGCCTTAATTTTCAGTCACCTTCAGGACCCTATTACCTTACGGGAGAAACCAGCTGCCTTCTTCAACTAAATTAGTAGAATTCAAATGATTTCTGTTTTTATATCTGTAGAAATCAATGTCTTAAAAAAAAAAAAAACAAAAAAGCTGGGTGTGGCAGTACACACCTGTAACCCCAGCATGTAGGCGGAAAGCTAGGAGTTCACTTTTGAAGCTAGCCTGCGCTATGAGAGACAGTGTCATAACCTTGTCCCTCACTCTGAATCTAAATCAACTCACTCTGCTGAGTGAGAACTCCAGGGTTTCCCAGTGCACAGTTTCCTTGGTCTTCCACGTCTTGCCCTGTACCTCTACAGCCTCTGGTTCACCTCTCTGAAGGGATCCAGCTTTTCATTTCCTCTTCGTGAAAAATTCATTTCTTAGCCTCTGCTTGAGAAGTATTTGCCCAACTTCTCATTTCTCTCCTTTCTGTTTAAATTTCACCTCCTCAGGGAAGCCTTCTTACCTGCCTGTGAGACTCCCTGCTTATAACTCTACTCCTACCCCAGTATATTCCTCTGTGTCATCTCACTGGGCTCTTTAATGACAGTTATCACAATTAATCATATATTTTTGTTTTGTTTGTTTGAGACAAAGCCTCACTCACTATGTAGCTCTGGCTGGCCTAGGCCTTGCTATGTAGACTAGGCTGGCTGCAAACTCACAGAGATTCTCTGCCTCTCAAGTGTTGACATTAAAGGTGTGTGCTACACAGTGTCATTTTGTACTTGAATGCTTGTTTCCTCCTTCATCAGTCTCTGTTTCATTAATCAATGTCACTGTGGATCCATGATCATAAAACAAAGCCTCCTGGATGAGTCCTTTGTCCTGGATGAGGAGTCAGAAGCCCCTGGGAAACCAGTCGCTTTAGTCACACTATCTATTCCTTTCTTTTTCTTTTCTTTTTTTTTTTTTTTTTTTGGTTTTTCGAGACAGGGTTTCTCTGTATAACCCTGGCTGTCCTGGAACTCACTCTGTAGACTAGGCTGGCCTCAAACTCAGAAATCCGCCTGCCTCTGCCTCCCAAGTGCTGGGATTAAAGGCGTATGCCACCACCGCCCAACAGTGTCATTCTTTTGAGATACGGTCTTATAATGTAGCCCAGGCTGACCTTGAGTATGTGGTAAACCTGCCTCTGCCTCCGGAGTGCTGAGTGCTGTGATACACACATGTATCACATCTTGCCTAATTTTTTGTTTTGACGTTTAAAGGTCTCTGAATAGTATAAGATTTGAAATGTTACTTTAGTAGATTATGAAGGAAAAAGAAAATCTAATACAGATAAAAACAGATTTAATATAGGTTACGGGTCACTAGGTAACCCCCAAGAGTAAACTAGGGGCTGGTGCTAAGGCTCAGGGACAAAGTGCTTGCTGGTAAGGTCCTGGGTTCAGTCACCACCATCACTACACAAAAACCGGAAATCTTTACACAGCAGTTTCTCCCTCCCCCCACCTTTCAGCTGCAATTAAAATGTTCAAATATCTAGAAAGAACTACAGCATGTATCTCAAGGCTAAAAGGGGTTTCATTGAAATAGTCCTTTCGGAAATGTGGGAGGTAAAATTTTCCGCCATCTTTGAGGCACTGATATGAACTTCAGATTTAAACAGAGGACTGGGTCTGAGTGAGAAGCCTGTATAAGGAGGCAGGCTGGGTGAAGCAAGCATGGGCTGGTTGGTCTTTATCTAGAGGAGAGGTCTAGGTGGAGGGAGGTATGATCTGGTTGCTCTCTGCCTAGGGCAGACACTTCTTAAATTATAAACATGCCCATGTGCAGTCAGAAATTTGACCCAAGCTGGGCAGTGGTGGCGCACACGTTTAATCCCAGTACTTGGGAGGCAGAGGCAGGTGGATTTCTGAGTTCAAGGCCAGCTTGGTCTATAAAGTGAGCTCCAGCCAGGGTTATACAGAGAAACCCTGTCTCTCAAAAAAAAAAAAAAAAAAAAAAGAAAAGAAAAGAAAAAAAATCTGACCCAAATCTAAGACAAAGGAGCCAAATGTAAAGTGCAAGCAGGGTACCAGCTTGTTTTGTTTTGCTTTTTGAGATAGTGTTTCTCTGTGTAACAGCTCTGGGTGTCCTGAAACTCATTGGGATTAAAGGCGTGCACCACCACTTCCATCTATTGCTTTTAATATTTTTCAGTAGTATTTATCTGTGTGTGACATCATGGCTCACACATGAAGGTCAGAATATGGGTCCTGGGGATTTGACACAGGTATCCAGGCCTGGTAAGCCTTTCTCCACCAAACCATCCCACTGACCTTTAACCTGTTTTATCTATTCTGAGACAGTGTCTCCTGAATAGTCCTGGGTGGCTTGGAGCTTTTGGTAACCCTCTGGCTTTGGCTTCTTAAATTCTAGGATAACAGGTAAACTACCTTGTTTGTTTGCTTTTTTTTTTTTTTTTTTTTTTTTTTTTTGAGGCAGGGTTTCTTTGTGTAGTCCTGGCTGTCCTGGAACTTGCTCTGTAGACCAGGCTAGCATCAAACTCACAGAGATCCACTTGCCTCTGCCTCCTCAGTGCTGGGATTAAAGACTTGTGCCTGTCTGTCAAACTATCACTTCTTTGACCAACTTCTAGTCATCCTGTGGTCAAAACCATCTTCTAAGCACTGGCTCTAATGAAGGGCAGACTAACATAAAGTGGCAGACCTTGAGTGACAAGCAGGGGTCGGGGTGAGGAGAAGCAATCACTCAATCCACAGGTTTATAGCATTTCAGGTTTTGTAAATTCAGGCACAGTGAGTGACTTATTACTAACCTGGAGATATTTGCTTATATTCCAAATACTTCAAACTTAAATTTATTTTAGATATTTTCTTACATATATTGTACTTTTTTTCTTAAGATTTATTTATTTAATTAATTTATTTATTTTTTGTTTTTTTCCCAGACAGGGTTTCTCTGTGTAGTCCTGGCTGTCCTGGAACTCACTCTGTAGACCAGGCTGGCTCCAACTCAGAAATCCGCCTGCCTCTGCCTCCCGAGTGAGTGCTGGAATTAAAGGCGTGCGCCACCACTGCCAGGCAAGATTTATTTATTTATTTCATGTATATGAGTACACTGTTGCTGGCCTTCAGACATACCAGAAGAGGGCATTGGATCCCATTACAGACGGTTGTGAACCACCATATGGTTGCTGGGAATTGAACTCAGGACCCCTTGGAAGAGCAGCCTGTGATCTTTAACTGCTCTCCAGCCCCTATTGTACTTTTTTTAGAACTGAAGACAGTGGTGACAGGTTATTTTTCTGCCTCGGGTGAAATGAGCCGATTTAAATCAGATTAGATTAAAGGCAGGTTTATTGGGAGCCTGCTCTCAGGAGAGCCCAAGGATCAAGGTGGGGTTAGTTGTGGTGGGGAGAGAGGTGCGATAGGGAGGGAGAGAGAAAGGAAGGGGCACTGGCGCAGGAGGATTAGGAAGAGGAGAAGGAGGAGGAGGAGGAGGAAGAGGAGGAGGAGGAGAGGAGGAGGAAGAAGGCAGCCAAACTATCTTGATTGTATAGGGAGGAGCCTCTGTGGGAAGGGCAGCCTAGCCCCTTGGCTGGAAAGTTCAGAGTTGGGGGCAGGGTATTGCCAGGTAGGGACTGAAGGATGCTGGGAGAACCTGGAGGCCAGGTCTGCTTTGATGTGTAAAATAATGTACTCAGTCCTAGTCCCAGCGTCCAAACCAAACATTAGGAATTCAGGCTGCCCATGGAGAGGTACCATCCAGCTCTTAAAAACCATGTTTCTGCCGGCGGTGTGGCGCACGCCTTTAATCCCAGCACTTGGGAGGCAGAGGCAGGCGGATTTCTGAGTTCGAGGCCAGCCTGGTCTACAGAGTGAGTTCCAGGACAACCCGAGCTACCAGAGAAACCTGTCTCGAAAAAACCAAAAAAAAAATAAAAAAACCAAAAAAAAAAAACATGTTTCTCTGTATTTTTCAAAACTGTGCTTTTTCAGTTGAAGAAATTGTTCAAACTTTAGTTTCTCTTGTTTGCAGTTTGAAAGCCATTGTTTAAAATGTAGACACTCTACTTCAGTTCCTCCTGAAATACAATTAGTGTTCTGTGAAAAGCTCTAGGTGAAGGGTGTGTGTTGTGGGGGAAACCAGGTGTTTCCTGTTCAACTCTTAGAGAGCACATCAGGCCTATTGGTGGCAAGAAAGAAAAACACCCAAATTCCATGCTCCTCACATGACTAGCACATAACAGGCCCACCCTCCCCTGAGTCGGATTCAGAGGCTGCTTCTCACATGACTAGCATGTGCTAGGTCCACCCTCTCTCCTGACTTCAATCACAGAACAACAGAGTACTGACTTGCACTGAACGACTGAGGGAAGGCAGTGTCTAGCTAGCCTAGACAACCTGAACACCTCAAGAGGCCAGCCCTGTAGCCAGTGTCATCAACACTGTTGCAGAGAATCCACTGCAGCTACAGTTACTAACTAACTGCACAGGCCTGGTTCTTTGTGTGATGGTTGTTGCTCAATCTAGGGTTTCATCTTCAACACAATCTTATGTCTCTATTTACAGATCCTGGAGAGAAGCAGCAAAGGCTAGGCTTCAGAAACTGTCCTTGACATTGTTACCCCAGAGGCTAGCTGTGCGATTTCACTTCTCTGGAGTACAAGTTTGAAAGGCTAGCTCTTATTTAGCCAGTAAGTCCTATTTTGAAATTTCTTCTGGAATAGAAGTCTAAAATGAAAAGGCAGAGTGACTGGGAGATGGGATGTCCCAGTCACTGGGAGCATGAATTTGGTGTTTTTCTTTCTGCCACAATAGGCCTGATGTGCTCTCTAAGAGTTGAAGGGGGGGACACCTTCTTTCCGCTTACCTACAGCCCCTTGGAGAGGAAGCACCAGGGATGGAGGCTGGAGTTGCACTAGGCTTCTCACTTCCTTTAGGGGAGGGGGAGGAGCTCCTCGGAGGCCTTAGTCTTCTTGCTCTGTCCGGGAGCACGAGGTGGCGATGCATCCCTGCATGGCCTCGCTGCCAGCTGAACCCTCTCCCTGACTGGCCTCTCTCTGTACTGGCCCACAGTCATACCAGTGGACAGCACATGCCCGGTGCAGAGCTGCTTGGGCCATCTGGTTGCCATGACAATGCTCCGTCCAAGTCCTGGGAGGCAGTGCTCAGCTGACCTCATTCATGACTTGGTTTGGTGGCGCTCCCTACCCCCACCTAATAGTTATCCAGAAGTGGTTCTGTACATAGATGTTCTGGTATGAGGGGTTCAGGTTGCAGTAATCGAGGGTCAGGACATCCCATGTGCCCTGCACCATCACCTCCAACCAATGGTCGTAATACGCTCTGATGTTAGGAAGTGGCGCCAGTTCCAGATTTCATCTTTTCCCGAGGCGCGACTCAGTATATTCAAGAACCTAGGTGGGGACCCAGTTTAAGCTGTTTGACGCCGTCTGAGGCCGCAGGGCCTACCTCGTTTTGCGCACGCGCCCTCAGGCAACCCCAATTTTCTCGCTCTGCGCGTGCGCAAGGAGGCGGGACGTAGGTGTCTGAGCGCGCACTAGGGGCAGAGCCAAGCTACCGGCGGGCCCGCGCACGCCTGGAGTGACGCGGAGAGTAGGCGAGTCCGGAGGGCCGAAGGGTAGAGCGACGCAACCCTCTGGTTTGGTGCACATCGTAGGCCGCTCTGGGCGCCGGGGCTCGCGTCTCACTGTCGCGCTGGGTTCCTCGAGCGGATCCGGGGCAAGAGGGAGGAGAGCTCGGGGTCAAGGGCCGCTGCCGCCCGCATTCGGCGGGGCCGCCAGCCAGGGTAAGCAGGCTGGGTTGCCCACGGTAGGAGCATGAGGCGGAAGTGCCTCCGTGGCGACCCATCCTACACACGGGAACGCTGAGGCACAGAGGCGACGGGGCTCTTGGTCCCCGGAGTCCAGCCTGGAGGCCTAAGGAATGGGGGGAGGCAAGAGGCCGCCCTACTTGGATCTTGGGGTGCTGCAGCTTTGCGTGGCAGGGCCGCCGTAGGGTAGTCAGCAAACTGGGGTGCCGTCTGAGTTCAGGGCTGTGGCCTGGAACACTGCAGAGGGGACCTGTTGCCATTTTTTCTAACGGGCCGCTGCTTCCTCCTGCGCCTGTCTTGCACGACTAGGCTAAGCCTTTTGTTTAGTCTTCTGGAACAGGGAAGTGAAGCTTATTGTTTCCCAGACGCCCTGGCGAAAACAAAACCAGACGAGCAGTAGACACTCAGCTGAACTGTCTGCAGGGCTAGCAAGGAGAGCATGTTTCTCGCTTTCTCACTACTCGCTCTTCAGAACTCACCTGGGTGCACAGAGACCCTGCTCCGAAGTTTGAATAACAGGAGCGATCTCAACAGATTGCTTTGCAGCCTACACAGGGCAGGGTATGTGTGTGTGTGTTTGTGTGTGTGTGTGTGAGAACACAGGGCAAGGTGTGTATGTGTCTGTCTGTGTGTGAGAACACAGGGCAGGGTGTCTGTGTGAATTGTGAGAACACCTTTCCCTTTGTAATTTCAAATGTAGCAGGTTTTTAAAGCCAGCCTGTGAGGCAAACATTGCATGGGATCAAAATTTTCTTTAAGGGATTGGAGAGATCGCTCAGCTATTGATACACTCCCCCCCCCCCCCACTTTTCACATACTCATAAATAAATGGAATAAAAATAAATCTTTAAAGCAAAATGCACCCTCAACTTCTGAACCTTCCTGAAGAATTTTGAAGGATAAGTCTTTAGGGATTAATGTTTATTAATGTATGAATTTATAATTAATGTCACATGTGTGTTGGTGACAGAAATGGCTGAAAGGTGTCAACATTCTCTGGAGCTGGAGTTACAGGCATTTGTGAGCTAACTCTCATGAGTGCAGGAAACCAAACTCTGGTCTTCTGGAAGAGCAGCAAGTGCTCTAAACTGCTAAGCCATCTCTCCAGCCCCATCCTTGAAGCTATTATTATTTATTGTGTGTACACAAGTGCCAAGTTGCTCAGGCTGCCTCACTGGGTGGCTTAGTTTGCTTTTTTTTTTTTTTCCCTTTTAAAAATGGTCTCAGCTGGTTATGGTGGTGCATGCCTTTAATCCCACCACTTGGAGGCTGAGGCAGTTGGATCTCTTGAGTTCAAGGCCAGTTTGGTGTACACCGTGAATTCCGGCACTGCCAGGGGCCTACATAGAAAAACCTGTCTCAAAGGACAAAATGGAACAATGAAATAAAAGCAGGATCTCCTCAGACTGTAAGCCCAGGCTGGCCTCAAGTTCCTGGTGATCTTCCTTTCTCAGCCTCCTGAGTGTAGGACTGCTATCTTATTTCTCAGTATATATAACTCAGGATGTCATTTTTTCTTTTGAGTTGTAAAATTCATTATTGTTCTTCTGGTTGTAACCTCAATAATGAAGTTACTTCATGGGTTGTTGTTATACTGAGAACTATACTTGAAAACATAGACTCATTCTGTCTGAGATATGGGAAGGAGAGAGTGAAGAAGAGAAGTCTATGCTGCTGCTTGGAGCCTGTGGAAAGTGGAGGGAGGCCCTTGGCCTGTGTTGAGTTGCTGCTTTCTCTTTTCCCTGTGGCCAGCATGCCCAGGAAGTTCACTTGCTCAGTTAAATGTGCACTATGTGATCTCCCGTGTATGTCCAGGAAGGATCCTTTGTGGATTTATTTGAATGATAGAGTCCAAAGCCAAGGCTGATGTTGAACTTTCTAAGTCTTAGCACACACAGGCTGGCCCCCTGAGGCATGAGCCAGCACTCTCTTAGTTCCTCTTCGTTGGAAAAGAACTGCCTTTTCCGGGCTGGAATCTGCTGCTGAACATGTCCCCAAGATTTGCTAGGGAAAAGTTTGCTGCAGGAGTGTGTGTGTCTTTGCCAGTGTCTGCTCCTATGTGGCTCTGCTTTACCAGATAATGTAAAGTAGCTTTGAAAGTGGTTGGCTTTCCGAAACAAACTGTCTCTTATACAACTTTAGGCAGTTTGTTTCTTTATGCCTGTGTCCCTTTATGTTTAAATGGAAACATCTTTCAGAAGTCCAGGAGTGACACCCACTTATCTGCTATGTAGTTTATGGCCTGCTTAGGGAAACAAGGTTGTGGTCGCTGTTTCGGTAACCGGACATTCAAGAGCCAGGTGAAGTGGCTCATGCTGATAGCCGCAGCATTCAGGAGGCAGAGACAGGAGAATTTTTACAAGTTTAGAGGCCACCCTGGAGAACTCTCAAGTAAACATTTTCTCAGTTGTCAGGAAGTTGAATTTACTGCGCATTCATTGTGAACGAGCATCTACCCTATTCTCTATTAGTTCACTTGCAAGGCTTTCTTAGTAAAAGAAAAACAGGAGAAGAAATGGCACTGTGTATGTATATTGAGAGCCACCACAGTTTTCAGTTTCAGGGAAGCATCTGTGAAGAGTAGCCTGCCTTGAATGAATCCTGGTCTCTTAAGAAGAAGTAGAGAGCACTGAGAATGATCCTCATTGTCTTCTGGAGTCTCTACTGTGTGTCAGTTCTGAAGCTGGAAACAAGGAGTTGCCTTGCTCTGGTCTGTGGAAACCCCTTAGGCTCATTTACTGTTGCTGAAAGTTTTCGCCCATGTGTACTGGAGCTCACTGTTATATATTGCGTTGAGGATCAATACAGTGGCGTTTGCCTTCTAATGAAGCTCTTACACCATTAGGCAGGCCTCTCCCAGGGTTTCCTATATTACAACACTGGCCTTTGACTTGTGTTGAGCTGTGTGTGTGTGTTTTGGGGTCGAGGCTCAAGCCTGAAGGTGGTAAGTGTGAGCTCTGTCAGAAGCCTTTTCTGGTCTGTTGATAACTGAGCCTGTGTGTTGCTTTGCTCTAGTGACAGTGTTATTTTGAGCTGAGGTGATGTTGAATTTGACCCAGCTGAGTACTTCCTGTGGCATACACCATTGGCCATTCTCTTCCTGTTTGAATTATTTTTACTGGCCACATCTTCTTTTTTAATTACTGTACTTTATGTGTATAAATGTTTTGCCTGCAGAATGTCTGTATACCACGTGTCTGTTTGGTGCCTGTTAAAGCCAGAAGAGGGCATCAGACCCCTGAAACTGGAATTACGGCTGGATGTAAACCACTGTCTGGGTATTAGGAACTGAACCTGGATCCTCTATAAGAGCACCCAGTGTGTTTAACTGCCGAGCCATTCCTTCACAAACACTTACTGTGGACTTTTTACTGTTTGACTTTTTTATTATGAGTTACAAAGTAGACATCACAGGGCTGCAGAGATGGCTCAGCAGTCAGGACCATTTTCTGCTCTTGCAGAAAATCTAAGTTTGGTTCCCAGCACCATATGGTGGTTCACAACCATCTCTAAGTACAGTTCCAGAGGATCTGATGCCTTCCTTGGGCTTTATGCACCACATACACATAGTATATATAAATAAAAATAAATTTTAAAAATGTAAACACAAGTCCCCTCTCAGCTTTTTTTTTTTTTTTTTTTTGTTTTTGTTTTTTGTTTTTCGAGACAGGGTTTCTCTGGGTAGCCCTGGCTGTCCTGGAACTCACTCTCTAGACCAGGCTGGCCTCGAACTCAGGATCTGCTGCCTCTGCCTCTGAATGCTGGATTCAAGGTGTGTACTACCACCACACCCGGCGTAACTTTCCATTATTAATTATTAATGTCCTGTTAAGGGTTCAGGTCAACAGGTAGGGTTTTCTTTGTAAGGAGAGAGAACAAACTTGACAAAGGAGAGTGTAAGCACTGCATAGGTGGTGGATGCTGAATGCACTGTTAATGAAGTTACGGTATAACTCTGGTTTGTGTGTGTGTTTTCACACAAGGTCTTGCTATTTAGCCCTGGTTGACTTTGAATGGAGTCAGTATGTAGTCCACTCTGGTCTTAAACTCTCCATCCTTCTACCTTGGCCTCCTGAGTGTTAGGATCATGTGTCTGGGTCACTGTATCTGACTAAAATACAATTTTGATGTGTTTGATTTGTTGACATCTTATACCACAGTGTAAATTTAATGTGATTTCAAAATGTCTTTATATCTAGATTGGATCCAGTGTGGACGATTAAATCAAACAGAAGGAGGCTTGTTCTTTTACATAGTTGGCTCACAGTGGCTCTTCAGGTGCCTTCAGGATGCCTGCGGCACTTGTAGAAAACAGTCAGGTCATTTGTGAGGTGTGGGCCAGCAACCTTGAGGAAGAGATGCGGAAGATCCGGGAGATTGTCCTCAGCTACAGCTATATCGCCATGGTGAGTAGGCCCTCCCCACCAAAGCCAGGGAAGGTTAGACTGAGGGAAACCTGCATTGCTTTTGTGAGTCAAGGCAGCTAGCGTCTCTGAGGAGGGCACAGCTTCTGACACAGTGTTTGTAATGTTCCTCTGATGGAAAGTCTTTTATTATATATATATTGTTTATTTAGATAGGATCTGGATATGTAAGCCCTGGCTAGCCTAGCACTTGCTAGATAGCCCAGGCAGGCCTTGTACTTATTCTCCTGCTTCTGCCTTCTTGGTGCTGAGATATGTGTGCACCATTGTGCCTAGTATGTGTGCTGGGCAAGTGCTTTGGTGTCTGACCTGCCTCAGCCCCTTAGGTATATCTCTTCACACATGGGGATTTGAGCATGCAGTATTATTTTTTTAAATTTGGAGACGGTTTCATGTAACACAGGCATATATCAAGAGGATGGCTTGACTTTCTGATCCTCCTTCCCCCATCTCCTAAGTGCTAGGATTGTAGGCATGTACCAACATGCCCAACCTATGTTTTCAAATATTCAAATATTTTATTGCTAGCATGAAAAAGGCAGGAGATGTCACACTGCAGATCTGGCATCTCTGGATACAGTGGGAAGGACTGGTACTCTGTGGCTTATTTTCCTGCCTGATGTCGGGTTAGGTGGTGTTTTTCTTAAACCAGCCCCTGAGCAGGCAGGTATTCTGTTCCACTCCAGGCTTGGTGCTCGCCACGTTCAGGTTTCAAACCCTGCTTTCACTCTTGTGTCCATAAGAGGCACTAGCCTCACAGGCTCTCCCAGCAGGTTAAGATCCTGTCATCCTAAGCACTGGGGGTGAGGGTGGGAATCAGGAGTTCAAGACCAATGAGTATAGGCCAGTCCGAGCTTTACAAGAGTGAAAAGGGTTTTATGTACACATGGCAGTGAAATAGTCACTCAGGAAAAAATAAAGGGTGCATTTGTCCTTCATAAAAACACGAGACTAAGCTGGGCGGTGGTGGCGCACGCCTTTAGTCCCAGCACTTGGGAGGCAGAGGCAGGCGGATTTCTGAGTTCGAGGCCAGCCTGGTCTACAGAGTGAGTTCTAGGACAGCCAGGGCTACCCAGAGAAACCCTGTCTCGAAAAACCAAAAAAACAAAAACAAAAACAAAAAAACAACAAAACCAACAAAAAAAAAAAAACCCACCAGACTAAGGTGGAAGCTCTGAACAGCAGGCCGTCAGCCAGGCTTCTCTTTTAAGTCTAGTCACACTGAGAAGCTAATGTGAAGGCCCCTGTGAGCCACCACATCTACTTGGCTGTATTTGTATCTAACTCATATTGGAAGTTCCTATCATGGCTAGAGACATGGCTCAGCAGTCAAGAGCACTTTTTCTTCCAGAGGACCCGGGTTCACAGCACCCACATGACAGCTCACACTGTAACTCCAATTCTAGGGTCTCTGACACTGTCATACATACATGCAGGTAAAACACCAGTGCATGTGAAATAAATGAAAAGATGAAAATGAAAACAGAAGTTCCTACCTGACTTCGCATCTTTTTTTTTTTTTTGGTTTTTTTGAGACAGGGTTTCTCTGTGTAGCCCTGGCTGTCCTGGAACTCACTCTGTAGACCAGGCTGGCCTCGAACTCAGAAATCCACCTGCCTCTGCCTCACAAGTGCTGGGATCAAAGGTGTGCGCCACCACCACCTGGCTATCTTATAGTCACCCAGCCGCCTGTCTGTGTCCTGTTGGGTTCTGGACCCTGGAGCTTACCTTGGGCTTCGGTAAACTTAAGAGCAATTTTGCTCATGAGTTGCTGAGCACCACTGTTTGGTGAGACTTACTGGTGAGAGGCTTTTGTTCCTAGGACACAGAGTTTCCGGGTGTTGTTGTACGACCGATTGGTGAATTCCGAAGCTCCATAGATTACCAGTATCAGCTTCTTCGGTGCAATGTTGACCTTCTAAAAATCATCCAGCTGGGCCTCACATTCACAAATGAGAAGGGGGAGTATCCTTCTGGGATCAACACGTGGCAGTTCAACTTCAAGTTCAACCTGACGTAAGTGTCCTGAGAGATGAGACCCTCAGTGTGGCTACTAGATGGCAGCATTAGAGTGGACTGATTGCCAGAAGTATTTGGGGTTTTTTAAAGACTTGTTTATTTTGTTTATGTGAGTGCACTGTAACTGTCTGCAGACACATGAGAAGAGAGCATTGGATCCCATTACACATGGTCGTGAGCCACCATGTGGGTGCTGGGAATTGAACTCAGGACCTCTGGATGAGCAGTCTTAACTGCTGAGCCATCTCTCCAGCTGCCACCCCCGCCACCTTTTTTTTTTTTATTTTTGGTTTTTCGAGACAGGGTTTCTCTGGGTAGCCTGGCTGTCCTAGAACTCACTCTGTAGACCAGGCTGGCCTTGAACTCAGAAATCTGCCTGACTCTGCCTCCCAAGTGCTGGGATTAAAGGCGTGCGCCACCACTGCCCGGCTTTTTTCTTTCTCTCTCCCCCCACCCCCTTTTAAAGACAGAATCTTTATGCAGTCCTGTCTAACCTGGAACTTGCTATGTAGACCATGCTGGCCTCATAGAGAGATCTGTCTGCCTCTGCTTCTAGAGTGCTGGGATTGTAGGCATGCACCACCATTCCTGGCAAGCTTTTTTTTTTTTCTTAAATAACTCTTGCAACTTAGCCTAAATCGATGATCCAGGATGGTGTTGGAACTCGGTGGAATTGTACTCTCATAGTATATGTGAGGCCCTTTAGCTTTCATCCCTAGTGCCACAGAAGAAAGGAAGACAGGCAGTACAGTTAAAAATTGGCAAAAGATAGGGGGTTATGGTGCACACCTTTTAATCCCAGGACTTAGGAGGCAGAGGCAGGCAGATCTCTGGGTTTGAGGCTAGCCTAATCTACATAATAAGTTCTAGGATAACCAGGACTATATAGATGGAACTTATCTCAAATTCCTAAGTTAAGACAAAACAAAAACTGGCAAAAGATCTGAGTAGATATTTTCTTTTATTAAGATTTCAAAAAATTAAAAAGATTATTGTATACAGTGTTCTGCCTATATGTATGCTTACATGCTAGAAGAGAGCACCAGATCTCATTATTGATGGTTATGAGCCACCATGTGGTTGCTGGGAATTGAACTTGGAACTTCTGGAAGAGTCTGAGCCATCTCTCTAGTCCAAGATTTTTAACTGTTATTTTATGTGTATTAATGTTTTGCCTGCATGTATATCTGTCCATCATGTATGTACCTGGTGTCCACAGCAGTCAGCAGATCCCTGGGATGGGTGTGCAGATGGCTGGGAGCTGAGCCTGGGTCTTCTGCCAGGGCAGCAAGAGCTCAGAGCACTGAGCCTCCTCTCCAGCCCTGCCTTTTGTTTGTTTTAGAAATAACCTTGAGTGTTAGTTTTGTCTCAGTTTAGTTTTAATTCTACTGTAAATGAAATGAAGAAGTATAAATATGATTAAAATTAAAAAACAAGGCCGGGCAGTGGTGGCGCACGCCTTTAATCCCAGCACTTGGGAGGCAGAGTCAGGCAGATTTCTGAGTTCAAGGCCAGCCTGGTCTACAGAGTGAGTTCTAGGACAGCCCAGGCTACACAGAGAAACCGTGTCTCGAAAAACCAAAAAAAAAAAAAAAAAAAAAAAATTAAAAAACAAGAGCTGCATAGATGATAGCTCAGTGGTTAAAAGCACAGGCTATTCTTCCAGAGATTCTGTTTTCAGTTCCCGGCAGCTACGCATCCACTAGCTGTCTGTGATGGGATCTGAATGCCCTCTTCTGGTAGACAGACATACATGCAGACAAACACCCATAGATACAAAATTAATAGGTATTTTAAAAAGATTAAAAACAAAAAATGTGTGGCTCAGTGGTTAAGACACTGGCTGCCCTTCCAGAAGATCTGAGCTCGGCTCACAACTGCCTAACTCATTCATTTACTTAAAACAAAATTTTAAAGTGAGAGAATGTAGATTTTCTGTAATTAGGAAATACAGATCTGTTGGTTTTTGGAGTGTTTCAGGATGCTGTGTTTCTGAATCATAAGCTAATGGTAATATTTCTCCTGCTTTGGTATCACTGCCACCAGCTCACAGTGACACCTTGTTTTTCAGAGAGGATATGTACTCCCAGGATTCCATAGACCTGCTTGCAAACTCAGGACTCCAGTTCCAGAAACACGAGGAGGAGGGGATTGATACACTGCATTTTGCAGAGCTGCTTATGACGTCGGGAGTGGTTCTCTGTGACAATGTCAAGTGGCTTTCATTTCACAGGTCAGTCCATGGAAACTGTGGCCTGTCTCTTCCTTGTAGCTTCCTTCTCCCTTCTGACTTCAGGCTGCACTGGGAAGGAACTAAGTTCTTGTTGATTTGAGTCCTCCTGGCTGTTGGGCAGCAGCAGTGTGAAGTTGGAGGTGGTGCTGGGGCTCTTGTCTGAGTGTTTAGGAGCACTTGAGGACACATAGGCGTTCTTCCCATGGTCTTTAGTGCTCTCTTCTAGTAGATGGAGGCTGCTGTGGATTGTCCTCTGAAATGTCCTCAAATACAGATACTCTTTCAATACTTTTTGGAAGGTTTTTTATTTTTAAAGTTTTTTTTGTGTGTGTGTATGAGAGAGAGAGAGAGAAACAGAGAGAGAGAGAAACAGAGAAGAGAGAGAGAGAGAAGACGAGAGAGAGAGAGAAAAAACAGAGAGAGAGAGACAGAGAGAGAGAGATGAATATTTATAGAGGTGTATGTGTGTGAGCACCTAGGGAGTCCAGAAGAGGATGTTGGGCCATTGGAGGTGGAGTTACAGGCATTTGTGAGCTGTCCGACATGGGTGCTGGGATTAGAACTCTGATCTTCATAATTTCTCTTCAGGTGATCCCTTGGCCCTAACCGCCTTACTTTTGAGTTTTTTTTTTTTGTTTGTTTTGTTTTGTTTTTCAAAACAGGGTTTCTCTGTGAAGCCCGGGCTGTCCTGGAACTCACTCTGTAGACCAGGCTGGCCTCGAACTCAGAAATCCACCTGCCTCTGCCTCCCAAGTGCTGGGATTAAAGGTGTGCACCACCACCGCCCGGCTTACTTTTGAGTTTTGATCAATCAGATTCACACAAACTCTCAGGTTCTTGTGTGTTTCCCACAGTAACTTTCCCTATGTCCTTAGTGAATGTAAAGTTCAGATCACTTAGTGTTCCTCTTTGAAAGGCCCAGCCTGAGGTGGTGGTTTTTTAAGTCAGGAGTGGTTTAAGGCTGGGCTGAGGCTGCTTTCAGATGTCTGCTTCATTCCTCCTTTAGTGGTTATGATTTTGGCTACATGGTAAAGCTGCTTACAGATTCTCGACTGCCAGAAGAAGAACACGAATTTTTTCACATCCTGAATCTTTTCTTCCCTTCCATTTATGATGTGAAATACCTGATGAAGAGCTGCAAAAATCTTAAGGTAACAGATGGCATGCTCCTTAATACTAGCAATGAAACAATCAAACTCCCAAACTCAGACTTGTTTTGTGTTAATAATGTATTCAGCATGCTTTCCTGAGGCCTGCCAGGTGCCAGACTTCCCTAAAGAGGATGTTAATCAAGTTTGCTTTCTTTAGCCGTCTTTTTGGTGACTCAGGCACCAGAAAAACCCTATTTCTTGTATCCTGAGACTGGCTGCCTTCCTCTTAGGCTTGAGAACCTCACAAAGTAGTTGGTGACATGAAGCCATGTGCAGTATGTTGTGACTGTCCCCACATTCTCTGAGGGATTTTTAATTCTTTTAAGAAGCTCAGGTTGGCCCTGTGAGATGGCTCAGCGCTAAAGGTTTCTGCTGCCAAACTTAATGGACCTGCATTTGATCTCTGCGACCCATGTGGTACCATAGAACTGACTTGTGAAAGTCGTCTCTTATCTCTGCATGCACACAGGGCATGCAGCAGGGTATTGTTTTGAAAGAATAAGAGTGAAGGTCAGAAAAATGGCCTGTTAGATGAATGGCCTGTCCCACTGCTAAATGTTCATGAGTAGACTTAGCTGAGTCCAGAATAGTGTTGGTATGTGACACCCATTTTCTGCCCCCTAGGGAGGCCTTCAGGAGGTGGCTGATCAGTTGGATTTGCAGAGGATTGGAAGGCAGCACCAAGCAGGTTCAGACTCTCTGCTAACAGGGATGGCTTTCTTCAGGATGAAAGAGGTAATGCCCTCTGAGGTGCGGCCTCTGAGTGTGAGGGTCTCTGAGGTGACAGCTTCTAGCTGTGGGGTCTCTTGAGTTTGTGAAGCCCAAGTTTTGAGGCAGTTTTCCCTTTATTCTGCGTTCTACAGTAGGATGTTATTAGTTTATCTACTTCGGCTGAGTTCTGTTAATTACTGGTTATTATTTCTCTAAGGAAAAGTGAATTCTTTTAGTTTTTTTTAAAGATTTGTTTTATATGCATATACTGTCACTGTCTTCAGACATACCAGAAAAGGGCATCAGATCCTATTACAGTTGGTTATGGGCCACCATGTGGTTGCTGGGAATTGGACTCAGGACCTCTGGAAGAGCAGTCAGTGCTCTTAACCACTGAGCCATCTCTCCAGCTCCTCTTTTAGTTTATTTATGTACTCTTTTAAGTTTTAATATATATTTGAAGAGGAAGACACTTTGAAAAATTATAGTGAAAGCTGGGTGGTGGTGGTGCACAGCTTTGATCCTAGTACTTGGAAGGTAGAGGCAGGCAGCTAGATCTCTGAGTTCAAGGCCAGCCTAGTCTACAGATCAAATTCCAAGATAGGAAAAAAAATAAAGAAAAAAGAAAAATTACTATTTTGTTGATATTTTTTCTTTTAGTTTTAATTATTTGTTTGCTTATTTATATATGTGTATTTTTCCAGACATGGTTTATCTGTATAGCTCAGGCTAGCCTTGAACTCAAAGCTCCACCTGTGTCTGCCTCAAAGGCATGAGCTACCACTGTTGGAAGATTTGTTGATATTTTTAAGGAAAGAATGTTCATAAAAAGGAATGAGACATGGTATGGGTCTCATTTTAGAATGGAGAAAAATCACACTTCATTTTTTTTAGACAGGGTCTCACTGTGTAGCTTTGGTTGGCTTTATAGTATAGAGATCTGCCTGCTCTCCTGCTCTGCTTCTTGAGTGCAGAATTAAAAGGCTAGTGCTTGCCCTTGAATCCATGGCTCTCCTTGCATCAGCTTAAGGGTTGGGATTATAGCTGTGAGCTGTCATGCTTGGCTAGTATTTCTTTTTTGCTGCTTTTAATCACTATTACGAGTTCCAGTGTTTAATTAACTAGTTTTCTGTGGCTGTAACAAAATACCTGAGGCCAAGTTCAAAGCGCCAGTTTACTTAGATTTACAACTTGAGACATTTTAGCCAGTGGTTGGCTGTCTCTGTCATGTCAGGCCAGAGCATAGTGTCTGTTCATCCTTTAGTGGTTTGGAAATATGAAGAGGCTGAGTACAGGGCCAGGCCCTGACAACCTCAAGGTTTCACCATTTCCCAGTAATCCTACCAGTTGGTGCTAAGCCTTTAACATAAGGACTTCTAGGGACATTTTAGATCTAAAGAGTAACAAGTGTATTAGGCCGGTCCTTGCCAACTGGCTCATTTGTTGATGCCTTGGAGATGTTTGTTATACTTAGCAGAGGTGGCACTTCTGGCCAGGGCTGTGCTCAACATCTTGTGGTGATTGCGCTGGACAGCTCTGGCCCAGTGATATTAAGGTTGAGTTGCTTGCTGAGTGCCTAGCGTCCATGGTCTCCTCACAGTAGTCAACATTCTGCCTCAGCTTCTCAGGTGCTAGGATTACATGTGTTTGCTACCACATCTGGCTTACAGGACTTCATGACTAAGGAACCATGATGGAATGGAGCTGAAGTGACTTGGCAAGCCTGAGTTCTTAGTCACTCACTGCCTTGCCTGACAGGTTGTTAACTCTACATAGCAGCAGCCCAAGGGTTCCAGCACTGCCAAGTCATAGGCATGCCAAGTCTGTTTTGGACACAGAGCCTGGATATCAAGAAAGGAGTAGGAAAAGTCTATGAGAAAGATTTGGTGTCTGCTGAGTTACTGTCCAGTGTGCTGTGTGCCAGGGTATAAGAAGCCGGGAGGTGGCATGACTCTTGGCCCCATTCTCAGCTGGTTTTGTCCTGTTCTGCAGCTATTCTTTGAGGACAGTATTGATGATGCCAAATATTGTGGGCGCCTCTATGGCCTGGGCACGGGAGTGGCCCAGAAGCAGAATGAGGATGTGGACTCTGCCCAGGAGAAGATGAGCATCTTGGCCATGATCAACAGCATGCAGCAGTGATAGTGCGTGCCCACGCCACCTGTGCCATCTGCCCAGCCACTGGCCTGCATCTGCTCCAAGCAGAGACTTTGGGTTTTTGTTTAAAGATGCCTTTATTTAGATCCAGGAGGGGGTTTGCTCTGAATTTGTAAACAAGTCTTCCTTGTCCTCATTCCCACACCCCTCTGCTGCCTTCTGCCACCAGCATCCATGGCTCCATGGACACCTTTTTAAATCTCCAGGATGTCTGAAACAAACCAGTAAAATGTATATGACTCTTACGTGTTGTCATTCTTCTTCTTTTGGCTTTGCTGCTCTGATGAAGATGCTCAGATGAGTTGAGGCTGCCAGAGAACAAGGTCTATGTTCTTGGGAAGCAGGTCTGTACCAGCAGGCTGTTTTGCCTTGTTTGTGCTTCTTCAGGACAGAGTGACAATACAGTAATTGATGGCCTGTGCTGAAATCTGGAGACAGTTCTGTCTCCTTCCATGTTGTTAGGCTGGCCCCTGAGCCTCACCTTGTCCACCTTGGTTTTCAGATGATGAACTGCCCTAGACCAGATCCTGTTCCTAGTCCGTCCTATTCTTAGCAGGGTGCTCTGCCAGCTGTGCTCTTAGGCTCCATCTCCCTGTCTGTGTTTAGCAAGCCTGAGATGTCAAGAGGTAGTAGAGCTGAGCCCAGGAGTCACTGTGAGCAGGACAGTAAGGGGATTCACCTCAGAACCATGGAGTCATCCCCGCAGCTATGTTTGGAAGCCTGTTGACTGTGTTTAAGGTTAGGCATTTAGGAAGCACACTGCTTTCTAAATGACTATAGAAAGGACAATTTAAGAAAGTAAAAAAACTTCTTTGGAAGGCAGAGACAGACGGCAGCAGTTCACTTAGGCAGGAATGGTCTTACCTTTTAAAAGCTTGTGGGAAACTGAATTTGAAATAACAAAATGTCAAGTATTAAAGCTGGTATTTAAGATGCTTGTAAATATTATTTATGTTTTTAATTTTGTAAAATAAAGATTGCTTTTTAACCATTGGCATGAGGTGTGGTCTTTGCTAGCTAGAATCTGACTGACCTCTGGCAGGATTGACTCACCTGAGAGCCACCTTGGAAGGTATTAAGGGAGCACACATGTAATTCACACCTATTCATTCACTTCACACCCTGCTAGCTGTTGGAGTAGCTTTAATAATATTCCCCCACCCCCGGCTACTCACATACAGTACGCTGTAGTCAGTAGAATTCTGTAGGAAACACTGAACTTAAGACTTGCTGATTTAGTTTTCCCTGCTAGCCTTTTCTGTTGGCACAAAAATGTGAGTCAAGTACTGGGGACCTTCTAGAGTTTGAGTTGTCCCCTAAGCTGGCCCTGACCTCCAAACCATCCTTTTGAATAGCAAGCAGTGTAAGCTTTCACCACCCCACCCAACAAATCTAGAATTTTGGCTGTCAGGTTTGCACTCGAAGGCAGCAGAGTAGCTCTCAGTAAAGGCACTCTGGTGTGCTGCTGGGTTTTACACAGAGACTCAAAACTCTGGATTAAAAAACTCAGCTTTTCTCAGAGAGTAGACCAACCTGTGCCCAGACCAACCTGGCAGGCCAATCAAGTGCCCAGTTGAGAGGGACTGTGTAAGCATCTCATAGAATGAGGAGCTAACAGCTGGGCAGTGGTGGCGCACGCCTTTAGTCCCAGCACTTGGGAGGCAGAGGCAGGCAGATTTCTGAGTTTGAGGCCAGCCTGGTCTACAGAGTGAGTTCTGGGACAGCCAGGGCTACACAGAGAAACCCTGTCCTGAAAAAACTAAAGAGGTGCTAAACTGGCAAGTACCATCACTTGAGCACACAGGGCCATGCAAGGGGTAGGTGTCATCTGAAAGATGGTACAGCTTTCACATTTCACAGCCTGTGTACTGCTGACCTTGGATACCTGTTTGTAGGGTTTGGTATCAACCTTAAGCCTTTTGTTAGCCAATGCTGGCATATGTGAGCCCCAAGTTTCCAACAAGTCCCTTAGTTTCCTACTTTATTCAGCCAATGAGCTTCCATTAAACTATACTCTAGTAGGTGCTGGGGCGAACAACAGAGAAGCCTACCTTGTTGCCAGAGAGTAAATGATTTATACAAATACAATCTGAACTGTATAAACCCACTGAGTTCAAGGTCTAGAGATGTTAAGTGGTTTTTGGTGAAAAAAATTGAAGCTGAGGTTAAGGGATGAGTAAGTCAACCAAAGTGGCAGCAGCTGGGCCCGGACTGCCATGGGACTAGGTGCTGACAAGCAGCCAGGAAGCGAGGGATGCAGTCACTGTTGGAGTAGGGATACTCAGAGCAGATCCAGAGTACAGGCAACCAGTAAGAAATGCACCATGCTGTGAGGTGGTGGCAAACAGTAATCCTACTATGAGGAAGGCGGGCAGAAAGGTGTATCTCTGTGAGTTCGAGGCCAGCCTAGTCAACTGAGCAAGTTTCAGGGCTATACCATGGGCTGGGGAAGAGGTGACTGGACTGGTGGTCTGGACTAAATTACCTTAGAAAGGGATAATGGCCCCTCCCTGCACCCTCCAAGAGGAGTAATCCATGTTTTCTGCTAGAACCTTAACTGAAGGCCTTTGCTTCTCAGGGTTGTTGTGGTTCTTATAATTAGGGATATAGAAATGATAATATTCAAGTAATAGCAAGTTGATGTACATTATTGAAAAGAGCAGATAAGAGGGAAAAAGATGCCATTTTAACTTTCCTATTGGGTAGCTTTACTTTAGTTTTTTTTGTGGGGCTAAAACCACCCAGGTTCTCTTAACCCAAGCCATCTCCCTAGTCTCTTAGATTATTGACTATTTTGAGACAACATCTTGCTTCATTGTCCAGGCTGAACTTGAATTTGAATCCCCCTGCCTCTGGGTCTTCCTCAGCAGTAAGAGGCATGCACAGTGTGCAGGATTACTCCTAACAAGCACTTATTTCAGCAAACCACAAAGTGGAGTTTGTAGTTTACCAACTGCTCTTTATTCAAGTGGAGGGAACCAATGTTTCCCATCTCTATAGATGAAGCTACTTGGCATTATCCTCCATGTAGTCATGGCCACTCACATCTCTGTCAAGGCTCTGGCCTCTAAGATCAATCATCTTCCTTGAGTTCACATGTAAGGAAACCATGTAAGGCTGGAGACAGTCTTAGCTTTTCCTCCACTACAGGAAGCCACTTGGGAGGCATCAGGCAGGCTCTATTGTGAGTAGATTCAAGCTTCACCCTCACCTGGACAGTATTCCTTTTTTGGGGCGCTTAGCATTTTTATAGACCCCAAAGCTAGGTATACACAAATAACTCAAGATGTGTGTCCCAAGGATTTCCAGTTGGGAAATTTTCTTGCTGCCCAAAGATGAAGACATTTACAATGGACCTTCACAATGGACCTCAGGGAGAAACAGGAGGAAGGGGTGTTCTTCCCACCCGACCTGAGTACAACTGCTTCTCCTAGAAACTAGTGTCGATGGAGACACAGGTCTCTGACAGCCAGCCCAGGACTGGTGAATAGATAGTACTTGGGGCTCCAGCGTGTTAGGTAGGTCCTGGGAGGTACACACAAGATGAATATGCATTGCTCTCCAGGCTGTGTTTTAGTCAATTCTCAAAAAAAGGATTATATGACCCCAAAAGATTATGAACCACTAAGAGTGATTTTTTTCCTGAGCTGTCTGACCACCTGGAGGACAACAGCCAGCCTCATTAGCTCTGTTCTGGGAAAGCTTTAGCTACTTGTCTCTGTAACCAACTCCATAAAAAATAAAATCATCCAATGTTACAAGGCTAATTCCTTTAGTCTTTGAGGTGGGCAGGCCCAGCTAAGAATATAATTAAGAACCCCAAACCCCAATAGTGATAGGAATGTGTCATGTGTACCTCCCACAGAATAAGACACTTCTGATGGTGAGGATTTATAAAGGCAGCTGCATCTGGGATGGACAGACTTTGGGTGAATACAAAGGCTTCTCTTTGGGGAAACCATGTAAGGCTTGAGACAGTCTTGGCAGGGGTTCTTAGTGACCCTGCTGGCTTTCCCCTCCACTACAAGAAGTCACTTGAGAGGCACCAAGCAGGCTCCATTATGAGGGGATTCAAACTTCACCCTCATCTGTCCGTTGGGTCCCAGCATCCTCCATTGGAGGTCAGGGTGAAGGCCTGGTGAGCCGAGCCTGAGGTGAGGCTGTCATGGGTTGTGTGGCGCAGCTTTATGGCCTCTGGAAGTTCATGTGTGTCGAATCTGGCAGTGTCTTCTGTAAGCTCTAGTGTGGCCATACTTTTGAAGGAGCTTCTGGGCCTGTTGCTGCATCTCAGGGTCCACAGCGCCAGGACATTGGGACCCAATGTGAAGCAAGACGAGACAGCACTCCAGCACATCTGGAAAGGGCCAGGCCTATAAAAATGACAGGACAGACAAGTGTCTGTAGAGGCGCACACTGACAATTCTATGGAGGTATGGATGAAACTGGCCTGTCTGGTGGCATATCCTCATGGGTGAGTTTCCTAGTATCCCCAGATCAACTCCCACACACCACTGTTCCCAGTATCACGCCACAGCCCAATGCTGCCCTTCTCTGAGTGCTGGGCACAGGCACATCTAACATCTGAATTGAATGCTTTACCTGTCAACCATATATCGCTCTTGTTTGGTTTTTCTCAAGACTGAGCTCTAATCTATGTCTTCTGTGTGGTTAATATTGCTACTTTCACAAATCATTTTAGGGAAGCAGAGATAGAGGTAACTGTCTTTTTTTTTCCTTTTCCCCCAAACAGAGTTTTTCTCTGTATAGCTTTTGTAGCCCTGGCTGTCCGAGAACTCAACAGTGATCCGCCTGCCTCTGCCTCCTGAGTGCTGGGATTAAAGGCGTGTACCAGCACAACCAGCTCTGTATCCTGAAATTTTAAACACATGCAATCACAGCAGATGTAGATGACTTCTGGGTTTGTCGTGAAGCATCTCAAATCCCCTTACCTTTATACTCTCTGGAAACTCAGCTATTCTCTCGTTTGCCTCGGTGAGCCTTCTGGTTAATTCAGGGAGAGACACTGGTGCATTTCTTTCTTCTCTGCTTTAAGAGTAACAATAAACTGAAGTCACATATGGTGGTCAACCTCAACCTCACTTTTTACCCCAGATGTTTCAATTAAAAAAAAATCTTTTGGGAGCTAGAGAGGATGGCTCAGTGATTAAGAGCACTGACTGCTCTTCCATAGACCTGGGCTCAAATCCTAGTACCCACTGGCAGCTCACAACTGTCTTAACTCCAGAATCTGACACCTTCACACAGACATATATGCAGGTAAAACACCAATGCATATAAAATAAAAAAATCTTGTTTATTGTACATCTATTTGTACAGTCATGGTTGTACTTGCATGGTACAGCGTGTATACAATGGAGGTCAGAAGACTAGTTTTGGGAAATAATGGTTTACTCTTTCCATATGCAGGTTTAAGTTCATCAGGCTGGGTGGCAAGTGCTTTTACCCACCAAGCAACCTGCCCCGTGCTGTTTCCATTATAGTAAAATAATACTTAAATCCATTTCAAGCACCTAAACATACCTCCATTCATTGTGCTGTGCGGCCATCACTACCACCCAGGACTAGAGCTTTGTGTGTATGTGTTGGGGGGGGGTGGATATTAAGGGGATCAGTGTCTCATTGTGTGACCCTGGCTGGCCTGGCACTTGGTTTGTAAAGCAGACTAGCCTCTGAGTTCTGGAACTAAAGGCCTTCACTACCATACTTGCTCAGGACCAGAGCTCTTGTGAGACCAGGACTCACCCTTCCATGGTAATGCTCTTGTCTCTGCTCTCACTGCTTCCTGGCAGCCCACACTTCCCGTACCATGGAATCATTATTATGCTGTTTACCTTATACTATATGCCATGATGTTTTTCCTTTTAAACACTGAGTAGTATTCCACTGAGTGAAACGTACTAGGCTGCTTCTCCATTTCACTACTATTATGCTCAGTGCTGCAGATGCTTATACAAATAGTGGATTTCAATTATTTCATTATCCCTGTATTTATTTGGATAGTATTTTGCTGTGTAGCCCACAGTGGTTTCAAACTTGGGGTCTCAAGAACCATGCCAGGCTATCCTGTTTCAAGTCTTTTGACATATGAGTAGAATGGCTAGATCTCCTATCAAGTCTCACTTTCTAATTCCCAAGGAACTGCTACAGTGTTGTTCTTACCAAGGACAAAGGTTCAAACTGTGCTGTACTGTTCTTGGCGGCAGCCATAGCACATTGGGAATGAGTGCTCTTTCACTGCAGTTTCAGTTTAGTTTTTAAAGGTGGGGTGCCCTATAGGCTGGCTTTGAACTGCACTATGCAACCGAGAATAACCTCACACTCTTTTTTTTTTGTTTGTTTGTTTTCGAGACAGGGTTTCTCTGTGTAGCCTTGGCCATCCTGGAACTCACTCTGTAGACCAGGCTGGCCTCGAACTCAGAGATCCGCCTGCCTCTGCCTCCTAAGTGCTGGGATTAAAGGCGTGTGCCACCACCGCCCGGCTACCTCACACACTCGATCCTCTTGCTACCTTGATCCTACCCGACCAGTGCTGGGATTACACAAAACACCATGCCCAGTTTTTTCAGTGTGACCCTGGTGATGAAATTTAGAGCTTCCTGCATGCTGAGGGCAGACTCTCCTTATTCAGCCATATACCCAGTCTTCCACTGTGTCTTGGTTTATATGTCTCCTCTAGTGAGTGAAAGCGACTGTCTTCCTGAGCTCACTGGTCATCTGTCTGTTGTTTTCACATCCTCTGTACTTTCTTGAATCCAGACACTTGTTATGCCTAAGTAACTTCAACTCATAAATACAGAGATCAAGAGAAGGCAACAAAATGGGATGAGATGCACACCTATGAAGATGTAGTTTGTCACTTTTCTACTTCAGATATAGAACATGGGGCTTTAGAGGAAAGACAGCCAGGAATGGCATCCTGTGAACAAGAGGTAAGAGCCAACCTGAGGGCTTTACAGCATTTGTTTAACAGCAAACCTGGCTGGGCATGGTGGTTCACATCTGTAATTCAGCACTTGGGAGGCTGAGGTAGAAAAAGAAGGGCTGCCACAGGGAAAGATCTTATCTTACACATAAATAAAAAGCAAACCTGAACTGCCTGCAGCTGGCTGGGATCTCTAAGTTACAACAGACTATTTTCTAATTCCTTTGGAGACAGTCCCACATTTCCTAGGTGGCCACAATTCAGTGTGACCTTGAACTACCCCTGAAGCTCCTGCCTCTAACTCTGGAGTGCTGGGATTACAGGCAGGAAGCTTTTCATTTTTGAAGATATATTAATGTGCACATAGTATCAAGTGTCCATGGAGGTAAGAAAAGGGTGTTGGATCTTTTGGACCTAATGTTACAGGAAGCTGTGAACCCCCCCATGTGGGGTGCTGGGAACTGAACTCAGGTCTTCTAAAAGAGCAGGTAGCCTCAACTATAATCAACAGATTAAAGTTAATACCACCTCTGTAGGTTTGCTGAATTCACTGGTGTTTTCTGGGTTCTAGCCTGGGGAGTGTAGTCAGGATAGAAGGTACTGGAGCATACTGGCACAGCCCTGTAATCTCAGTGGAGATCCGACTGTAGTAGTAATCTGCAGAGCACCGAGAGGCTTCGGAGGGGCTGGAATTAGCTGTGTGACCAGGTCTGCTGCTTCCAAGAGGCCTAGTCAATGGTACCACATACTTATGTGGACAACATGCAATCATGGTCCCAGACCTAAACTTACGTTGGGCTCGGAGGTTGGGAAGGGGCCCGCTCTGCTTCCTGGCTGGGTTCATCTCTGTTGGGGCCATTGGCTGTGGCCTTGCAGAGCTGACTCTTTTGGTGCTGGCGGATCATTTCTGCCAGCGTCTCTTGAACTTCAGCAACAGTCCTCTGGGAGGTCTGTAGGCTGGCATGCCTTTCTGAGAAGAGCTCCTTGCAGGTACTCAGCAAACGTTCACTCTCGGCACTGAGCCTCAGGCCTGGGTCTGGAGGCTGCTTCATGTCTTCAGCACTGGCACTGTCCTCTGGCTTGCTCTGTTTATCAGAGACCCTGTTTTCAGCTGACCACACCCAGACACTTGATTCAGGGCCAGGCCTGCAGAGTGACCACCAGACTTCATATAGTTGCCCATAAATACAAAAGGCCTCTAAGCTTTTGAAAGCTGCCATGGTAGGAGATAGGTCACCCAGTTTATCTCGTAAGTGGTCACAGCCTAGAAGAAAAGGAACTTGGGATATGATATGTATTTCTTTATCTGTGAGAAACCTGGATTCTCACCCTTATATTTTGTCACCTAAGAAAAAGGGACAGTGATGTGACTCTTGGGGATTACAACCTTTTGCCCAAACCCAAAGGAACTAATCACTTCCTTCCCCACCTTGGGACAATGCTATCATTGCCACAGATGACATTACTCACACCACAACAGAAATGTACTATTTCACTAAGAGCTCCAGGGCTGCACTGGTGGGGCTAGGGTGTGACCCATACTGTGCTCTGAAAGTTGAGACTAACTGCTGGGACTAATCACAGAGTTAAGGAATGCCTAGCCCCATGCACCCTCCCTTCCTCCCATGGTGGTGGTAGTGGGTTGAACAGGATCTCATGTAGCTCAGGCTGGACTTAAACTTACCATGTAGCCAAAGATTACCCTCAAGTGCTGATCTGTCTAACTTCCTCCCTCTAGTCTCCGTCATGCTGGGATGATAGGGTGCATGCACAGCATGCCAGCTCTGTTTCTTTACCTCTCCAACTGAGTACGCAGGGCCAGAGAAGAACCCAGTGCAAACACCTTGGCTTTGTTTTTGTCTCACTTTGTAACCTCAGGAAACATGGAAATCCCTACACAGTTCAGAATTTGTGGTGATCCTCCTGCCCAGCATCGCTTTATAAAGACACTGCCACTCCCAGTCCAGTACCATTGAATATAATGGGAGGACACAAGGCAGAGGTAGGTGTGTGTGTTCTGTGTTACTTACCGCTTGGGAGAAAGGCTGAGTAGATTTCTTGCATGAGGGTGAAGTTCCCTGAGGTGTAGCTCCGAACCACAGCCTGTAGCAGTGCAGGGACAGCCTCCTCCCAGGAGCAGCCTGCTGGCTCAGCATTGCCAAGGTTAGGTCATGGCAGACATGAAGCAGCAGCTGTAAAGAGGCCAGAATCTCATTCACCTGCTCATGCCCTTCTGTGGCAGAGACTGGACAAGCCTGGTCCCATAGCTAGGAACTGCACTAGAAACCAATCACATATCTATCTCTGGAAAGCCTTTAACTCCCACTATCACCCTCTGTCTGTGGTCAAGTCTGCGAATGCTGAGGAAATCTACTGACAGCTGTGCTTAATAAAATCAAAAGTGAAGGCAAAGTAAGTGGGCATGCCAAAGGAGCTGAGGCAGGAGGATCACTCAAAGACAGTTTGGACTACAAAAGAGCCTGTCTTTAGACTCTAAGTCTAAAGTTTCTGGATCTAAAAACTTATATTTAGAGAAACAAAATGGTGGAGGGGGGCGGGAATGCTTAATTGGCAGAGTGCCTGCTTAGCTCATACATGGCCCTGGGCTCAAGTCCCAGCATCACATATAGTTGATATGGTGACACACACCTATATATAGTCTTAGCATTGGGGACTGAGACTTTAGGGTCATGCTCAGCTACATAAGAAGTTCCTGGCCAGCCCTGAGCTACACGAGACCTTATCTCAGAACAAAACAAAGAAAATCAACAGAAATAATGGAACAGAAACCCATTACTGATACGAATCCATTTTAGCATGGAGGTCAAAGATACAGTGTCAGGTGTCTTTCCTGATCCCTCTCCATTTTATTTTTTGTTTGTTTGTTTTTTAAGACAGGGCTTCTCTATGCAGCCCTGGCTGTCCTGGAACTCTGTAGACCAGGCTGTGCTTGAACTCTGAGATCCGCCTGCCTCTTTGTCTAGAATGCTGGGATTAAAGGTGTGGCATATCTCTACCACCTGGCTCCATTTTATCTTTTGAGACAGTTCTCTCTGAACAAGAAGCTCACCAACTTGGCTAGACTGGCCTAAGAACAAACCCTTGGGTTCTACCTGCTTCGCTAAAGCTGGAACACAGGTGTAAGCTGCCCTGTTAGGGATTAAACACAGGGCCTCACTCAAAGCAGCTTACCTACCTGACTGCACCATCTCTCCAGCCTTTAGGGTATGCGGTTTGAAACACTCTGACAAGTTTATAGCTACCACAAAAAGGAAGGCACAGAACATTTCTGTCAATTCAAACCGTTCCAGGGCACACTCTCCCTTCATACCCCCTGCAGCTTCTCTTTGTGTCACGCTGGTAAAGGGAGTCACAGTTTCAGTCTATTGGGACCTGGGACTGTCTGGGCACTTCTGGGGCTTACTGATAATGTGTGCTACAAGTCTGTTCTCTCACGTGGCTGCTGTGGACAAAACATGTGCAAATATTTATATGTAGGTCTCTTGATTTCATTTCTTGTTGGATCCACCCAGGCCCTGGGTTGTGTGTCATGGATCTTTGTAAGAAACTGCCAAAGCTGTTTTATTTTGTATCCATTTGAGGAAGTTTCCTTACAAGAGTACAATGTTTTTTGATTTAAAAATTAAAAAGTAGACAAACAGGCTGTTCACAGGATGAACACAGTGGTCAAGTGTATCAGCTTGACATCTTTGTGTGAGTATAGATGACTGTGGAGGCGGCACTCTCTGGTGAGTACAGGTGTGGGGAGACAGTAGCTGAGGAGAACAAGAGTTCAACTTTACTGAAGGTAGTATTTTGTCTGCATGCATGTCTGTACATGATGTGTGTGCCTGATGCCCATGTAGGCCAGAGAGAGTGTTGGATCCCCTGGAAGTGCAATTATAGACAGTCGTTATCTGTGTATGGGTGCTGATAACCCAACCTGGATCTTCTGTAAGAGCAGCCATTGCTCTAAACCACTGAGCCATCACTCTAGCCCCAAACTTCCTTGTATTTTAAAATTAAACAAATAGAGCCCCAAACGTACACACAGCTCAGGGCTTTCATCTGTGGGGTCTCCCCAAGGCCTGGACTGACTTGTCCTTTTGGAAGTGCAAATTATTCTACTGATTTTTCCGAGAGACGAAGAACATCTACCCTACGCGGCCCCTGATAAGGTTGGGGATGTAGCGCACCTGTCTGAAGGGAGTGTTACTTGTTGCTGACGGGTACTTGACGTCCTGAAGCTTCTGCAAGGCAGCCCGACACTGCTCCGGGGTGTCCACACTGAAGGTGCTGCGCCACACAGCAGTTACTCTCTGCACCAAGGTTCCCTCAGAACCTGTGGCCCACTGGTGGTAAATGGAAGAGGGGCCTCTGACCTCTGGAGGCTGTTTTTCCTCCAGGTGCCGGCATAGAAGTTCAAGGAGGCAGAAGACTAGTTTCTGGCCCTGGGATATAGCAACAAAGAGGTGTGACACGGGAAAACATACATGATACAGCTTGTAAGAGCTCTTCATGGGATGCCCAATGAGCTTACAGTCTGTACGTGATGTACCCAAGCTTCCTGGCAAGCCTGCTGCTCCACTCGAGTCATACGAAGGGGCAAATGCAGCAGCCTTGCAGGTGCTGTTGTAGTCCAGGAAACTGTTTCTAACACAAGATCCCTAATGACACCCACAATCTTTATCCTGGAAGCCACATCCAGATCTATACCATCAGGTTCACCTCAGCCCAACAGTGCAGTGATGTTGGAACACACAAGCTTGGCAGACTCAGGAGCTGGGCAAGCACAGGCCATGCCCAAAAGTTTCAGAAAATCATTACTTGTTTGACTTCTCATTGCCATGAAGTTGTCTGGTGTACTCCTTAAGCTCCTTAGTTAAGCCAAGAAGGGCACTGGCACATTCAGTCACAGTGACTCTTTACCAGACTGAAAGGCTTCAGAGCTGCTTTAGTTTTCACTTTGTCAAGGATGCTGCTTGGGGAGAAAATTTGAAAGAGCTACTGGGAAAGCCTTTTCTTAGCTGCAGGCAAATGATGGTCTAGATTTGGTCATTTTATAACTAATACTCTCTGTGGCACTACCTTCTCATTCTACAGGAAGCTAACTACATATCTATCTATCTTCATTGGCTCTAAGCACTCAGCTGGGCACTGTTTTTAGGTCTTATTCCTGTGCTAGGGAAAAAGGAGCTTAAATAGTTCATGTCAGAACTGGCTTTGTTGTTCACACCTGGAAAGCCAACCCCAGAGAAGCTGAGGCAGTAAGATTTTGAGTTTGAGGCCATCCTGGGCTGTATAATACATTTATGGTAAGCCTGGCCTACAGACTAGACCTCAGTTCTCATGTGTCAGAAACTCGGTGGTGGCAGTGGGAGTCTGAACATGTCAGTGAAACCTGTTGTCTGCACAATTCGTAGGGCTTGCTAACTCATTAAACTGCCATTATTATCTGAAGTGCTGGGAACGGAACCTGGGTTCTGCCCATGCCAGGGCAATGTGATACCCCTAAGGTACATCCTAGCCCGACTCATTTCTAGACACACAGGAATAAAGCTTTTCAGATGACCTCCCATCAGAGGCCGACCACTCTCCCATAGGGAGACGGTGTTAATGCAGGAACCCTGAGCACTGCCCAGCGGCTGGGCACACAAGTGGCTGGTCAAATGATTTGTATAAACTCGTGAGTAGTAGGAATCACCCCAAACATGGTAATGAGCAAGCTGTAGTATTTTGGTGGGATAGAAAAGCCACAGTGGCTTTTGGACACTTCCTGAACTGGAAGTTTGTCTACTGGGGACTCATTTGGCCATAGAGTGACCCAGGGCCCCTCCCATCCTCAGACTCCAGAGACTCACCTGCAGGCTTTCATGCAGTCCCAACGCTTCCTGTGCACCCACCCAGTTCTTCACCAGAAGCAGCTCTTGGGCACATCTAAGAGCCAGGGAAGCAGCCAGCTCATCTTCTCCTGCTATGGCAGCCAGCTCTGCAGCTGTTCTAAGTGAGGCTGCATCTCCTTTTCTGGCCAGAACTTTGGCTGCATCATAGGCAGAAGTGGCTCCTAAGTAGCTGTGGCAAGAATGAAATCCAGTCACCAGCCATAGTTGCCTCCCCACACCCCAGAGCCTCCTTGTTCATGTGACTGCCCTCTGGTGACCCTGCTCTGTGTCTCTGTGAGGCCACGATGGCCACATGCTGTTGACTTGTGTACTGTAAAACTCTACAGGTGCAGACTGACCCGAACAGAGGACCCACCTCACAATCTGCTTATCTGATCAATGGAAACAGTCTGCTACTGAGCTCTGCTGAGTGCCTGTGGCAATGCATGTAACCATGGCATGCAGTTGGGCTGAACCTTCCCTTCTTTTTACATTTCCAGTCACAGTGCCCATTTCTACACGCAAGTCTTTCATTCTGTTGTATTCCTGGCAGATACTAAGTTGGCCTTGACCTATCTCTGCTCACCACTTGGCTGCGATCGCATAGTGGCCATCTCTCTCCAGGATGGACCCCCAGCTGAGATATAGGTCCTTCAGAACAGGGTCCTCAGGGCGCAGCCGAGCCTTGGCAACTGCAATAGCTTCTCTGTAGAAAAATAGGCATGTTAGCTCCAAGGGCTCCTCCACAATTGTTCCAACAACCAATACAAACAGTAAGTGCCCCAGTGAGGCAGCCAAATAATTAACCTCACTAACTCCCCTCATCAACACTTAGCCCTCAGCATCACAAAATGGCAAGAAGGTTGTTTTTTTTTCCCCCTAGCATTATTCTAAACCATTTCAGTCATCTCTGGGGAAGCCTGTAAGAGAGCTTTTTAATATCTGAGTGTGTGTGTGGTGCATGTGAGTGGATATGCCTGTGTACACACACATGGAGGTCACAGGCGATGCTGGGTACCCTCTTTTATCATTCTTCACCTTCCTCCCCTTTTAGACTGTGCACAGAGGTCAGACAACCTGCAGGGGTTGGTTCTGTAAGGCTTTCCTCAGCATTGGTCCACAGGCTGGGCAGCCAGAGACCTTACTCGATGCGTTTCCTCACTTCTTTAAGACAGGCTCTGTTACTGAACCAGCTAGGCTGGTAGGTCAGTGAGCTCCTGGGATTCTCTAATGCTCACCTGCTGACACGAGTCATGGGCGCAGCAGGCAGCCACACCCAGCTTTCCACTGGGTGCTGGGATCCATATGTCTCCTGCCTGTGGAGCAAACATTCTTACCGACCTTGCCCACCATTTCTCCTGTCTTAGCTAGCTGCTTTCTTCATGAAAACTCATTTCTTAAAAAGCACTGCCAGGCTCAGTGGTGCTCACCTTTAGTCCCAGCAAACAGAAGGAGAAACAAGACAGATCTCTGTGAGTTTCAGGCTAGCTAGTCAGGTCTACATAGTGAATTCCAGAATAGCTGAACTTAAGTCAAACTCTGCCTCAAAAACCAAATAAAACAGATAAGCAAGCTATTTAGCTTTGAGTATTTTACAGCTATTTTCTCAAAAACGAACAAAGTAAAGCATGTCATTTTATGTTGCTAATAATAGTTTACATTTTCCTGGAAAATGAGATTTTCAGAAAACTTGTGACTGCCATTGGGGACTCCAAAGAGCACTCCAAAGTTAAAACTTTCCCAATGAAAGTGACTCAAGACTAAGAGGCATGGCATTTTTGGCTCTTCTAAGCAAGCACCTCAGTGTCAGATCTGTATCACTTAACAAACATCATTTAAGTGCAATTCAGCTTGAGCCACAGTCAACAGGAAGCTATAGGTGAAAAACCAATCTAAAGAACATTTAAGCCGGGTGGTGGTGGCGCACGCTTTTAATCCCAGCACTTAGGAGGCAGAGGTAGGAGGATTTCTGAGTTCGAGACCACCCTGGTCTACAGATCTACAGGTGAGTTCCAGGACAACCTGGGCTACACAGAAAAACCCTGCCTCAAAAAACCAAAGAACATTTAAACTCCTTGGGTGCTGGGTACTTGGCAGCGCACACCTTTAGTCCTAGCACTTGGGAGAAAAGAGGCAGAAAATCTCTGAACTTCTTGGGGCTTTAATTTCTAAGCCCAATCCTTTAATCCTAAAACATGTAGCACCAGGAGAAGCTGTTGAACAGAGTGCCAAGCTCTGCTTGGTGGCTCTTATGGGTCTCTGGCCATTTAAAAACTCTGAAAGGCCGAACAATGAACAACCAGGCGCTGGGAGCTGAATGAGGCCCAGACTGCCAAGACTTGTCACTAAACGAGCTGCCACAGAGAAATCAGATGGTAGGAGACCCTCAGCAGTCTCCAGTATGGACTTCTGAAATAAGGGAAGGGTGTACAATCCCAGCATTCCAGAAGAAACTGGCCACAGATCTGAGGCTAGCATTGCTAGACTTTTTCTCTATCTCCAGAAAGATCAAGGTGAACCAAACAAAACATAGCATTCTCTAAAGCACAACAAAACCAGACAAGATAAACAAAAGGACCAGCTCACATTATCATATTACTGAAAATCAGTGACAGGGAAAGGCCCAAATAGAGAAAACCCATGTTCTCATGCAGTACAGACAAAAATACACCTGGCATGGAGTGTGCACCTCCAATTTAACCACCTGGAAAACTAGGAAGTTTCAGGGCTAGCCTGGCTTAAATACAAAAGTAAAGTTAAAAACAGTAGCAAGAAAACCTGCAGTGCGCTGGGCAGTGGTGGCACACGCCTTTAATCCCAGCACTTGTGAGGCAGAGGCAGGTGGATTTCTGAGTTCGAGGCTAGCCTGGTCTACAGAGTGAGTTCCAGGACAGCCAAGGCTATATAGAGAAACCCTGTCTCGAAAAACCAAAAAAAAAAAAAAAAAAAAAGAAAGAAAGAAGAAAAGAAAAGCTGCAGTGCAGGATCCTTGTAGAGAAGTTCTGGTTCCTAAGGTGCTGAACTATACGTGTACACAACCACATCCAACATTCCTCCTGGTGCTGCACTGCAAGTGTAGATCACCACAACTTGAAACAATCTAGCATTGTAAACTTGGAAAAGATCTCTGAAGATGAAATAAGGGGCTGGAGAGATGTCTCAGCAGCTAGGAGAACTGGCTGTTCTTCCAGAGGACCTGGGTTCAATTTCCAACAACCAAATGGTGGATCACAGCCGTCTGTAACTCAAGTTCTAAGGCATTGGACACCCTCACATGGATTTACGTGCAGGCAAAACACCAATGCATTTGAAATAAAAATAGATAAGTTAAAAAAAGATGAATGTAAAATTATATGTTTTCATACACAAAAGGTGGTTTTGAGAATTATCACTAGTAGCACCCACACAGAGGCTCACAACCATCTGTAGCTCGAGCTCCAGGAGAGCAATGGCATCTTGCAATCTCTTCAAGCACCAGGCATCCTTGTGGTGCAGACAAATATATGGACAGCACATCCACACACATTACAGTAAACAAAATAGCTGTCTCTGTCCTTTTTATAACTGTTTTGAAAGCTGTGCATCCTACATACTCAAATGATATTTATTTCTTCTCAGGTCTCTGACGGGGTTGAAGACCAGGTAGTTAGAGTCTTACCATTAAAGTTAAGTTGTTTAGCATTTAGGAAGATGTTTTGGGTCTATTTAAGAAGATATTTTAACATTAATATTGAAAATTAGGATAGAAATTAGATAGATATTAGATACAGAACATTTAATTCACCAAGCTAGGATAGATAATACTTTCTCCTGAGTTGCCAAATATAAAAGGACTGGGCTTTTTGAATGTAACTCATACCTTATAGTTCTCACAATTGTTTCATAATTGTTATAATTGTATTCAATTTATATTTTAAAGAAAAGGAGACTTTTATTGGACTAAAAAGAGGAATTGTAGAGAGAATATCTTGTGTATTGTATGGATAAAATGAACTGTCAATTAGAAAGTTATGGCTTAGGCAGGAAAGAGGTGGGACATCCGGTAGAAAGAAAAGATTCTGGTAGAGGGCCAGGTGGAAGATTCACTGGGAAGATGTGAGGAGATGGAAAATTGGTACCTCAGTACAGGTAACCAGCCATGTGGCAGAATGTAGGCTATAATAAATGGGATATTTTAAGTTGTATCTGTCAGAGAATAGGCTAGGTATATGGCCAAGGTATCTGTAAATATATTTTGAATCTGATTCTTATTTCTAGAGCATGGGGCTGGAAGGCAGAACCAGAGCTTAACTTCTACACAGGACAGAATCACCAAGGTGTACAGATTTTGACCGAATCATAGCAAATTAAATATCACCATTCACTTAACAGTAGACATGGTGACAGAGAGAACCAAGGGTCTAGGGAATGTATGCTGTCTAGAACAGTCTTTCAACTGTGGCTGACCTTCATACAAGTGTTAACACCTACTACCCCAAAAACAGAACAAGAAAAGTAGAAGGACCCTTCATCTAAACTGAGAACTGTGCTGCTTGGTTTTTATCAATTCAACATCTTAATTGAGAAAACGCTTCCATAAGACTGGCCTGAAGGCAAGTCTGTGGGGACTGTCTGATAAATGATTGATATAGGAGAGCCCAGCCCACTAGGCTGGTGCCATCCTGGGCAGGTGCTCCTGGGCTATATAAGAAAACAAACTGGGCTGGAGAGATGGCTCAGCGGTTAAGAGCACTGACTGCTCTTCCAGAGGTCCTGGGTTCAATTCCCAGCAACCACATGGTGGCTCACAACCATCTGTAATAGGTTCTGATGCCCTCTCTGGTGTGTCTGAAGACAGCTATAGTGTACATGTCATATATATAAAATAAATCAAGAAGATCTTTAAAATAAATAAATAAATGAATGAATGAAAACAAACTGAAGAAGCCAAAAAGAACAAGGCCGTAAGCAGTGTTCCTCCATGGCTACTGCTTCAGTTCCTACCTCTAGGTTCCTGCCTTGAGTCCCCACCCTTACTTCCCTTAGCACTGAGACTTATCCTTTCTTCCCCAAGTTGCTTTTGGTCACAATGTTTATTACAGCAATAAAAATGCTAAGACAGTTATGTTGAATTTTTCTTAAATTAAAAAAAAAAAAAAAAGAAAGAAAGAAAAAAAAAAAAAAAAACGTTGGAGAGAAGACCAAAGAAATTGCTCAGCAGTCAGGAGCACTTACTATTCTCCTGAACAAGACCCAAGGTTGGTTCCCAGCATGCCAGGTAGCTAGCTCATGACCTCCTGTAATTTCAGCTCTAAGGACATTCACTGCTTGTGGCCTCTGTGGGTACTTTTGGTCATGTGTACATTCCCTTTATCCATGCATAAAGAAAATCTTTAAGGGAGCTTCTTTTGTGAGTCATCAAGACCCCAACTAGTTTTACGCTGTTTTCTCTGTTCCCATTACTTCGTCAACATTTGAGATCCCAGTATGTTGGATGCTGCTTGAGGTGCAAGAGGCACAGACCTGTAGAGATGGTTTGACTTGAGAAGTTCAACAGCTTCGTACACTTTGTGGATGGATAGCAGATAAGAGGCAGCCTTGACGTACTGATCCTGGAAACACAGCTGCTTGGCAAAGGCTTCCACGGCCCACAGCCACACACTGTAGCCAGCTTAGGAAAAAGAAAAAAGAAAAAAAAAAAAAAAAAGAAATCAAAGGGAGTGGAGCGTGCAGAAAAGGAGGTTCACTTGAGTTAAAAATGCCTTGTTTTGGAGTCACCCAGTAGGCAGAACAATCAGAAACGACTTTAAATGCCTCCATCCCCCCCCCCACACCCATATGCTGAAACAGGAATTATTTCTTTGACTCTGTCATATGAGAGGTTCAGGGAAGGCGTCTGTCTGGGTGGGGGCAGACAATCACAATGAGACAGGGTGGCTGCGCACACCTTCTGCTGGGGTGTCGTCCAGAGAGCTTCTGGCTGGGTTCCTGAGACCACTACACACTGACTTTGACTAAAGTGTGGCCCACTTAGCTGTTCATCGCAGCTTCAACAGCTCCACCTCACAGCTATAAGAGATGTGTACACAATCATGGTGCATTCATTCACAAGAAGACGGATTGTTTTATAAAATTCATCTTCTCTTCCACCTCTTCCTGTGCAAGGGTGGCAGGACCCCTGGTGCCAGCAAACTTTCCCTTGCCCACTTCATCTTTGCCGCCTTGGTGACACGAAACTTTCTGCTGTCACTTCTTACCATCGGTTTGTTCTTTTGAGACAGGGTCACCTTACATACCAACAACTGGTCTGGAACTTACAGAGAGTTGCCTGCATGGGCTGGGGAGATGGCTCAGAGGTTAAGAGCACTGTCTGCTCTTCCAGAGGTTCTGAGTTCTCAGCAACCACATGGTGGCTCACAGCCATCTGTAGTAGGATCTAGTGCCCCCTTCTGGCATGCAGGCACACATGCAGGCAGAACATAGTATACATAAAAAGAAAAGAGAGAGTTGCCTGCCTCTGTTTCCTCAGAGCTGGGATTCGTGTGCAATACCATGTCCAGCTGGTACCCAGCTTCTTTACTACATCTCCAGTGGGGATACCAGTATTTGTGATGGAAGAATGATGGTCTTATTTTAAGGGCATCAGGGGATCTTTTTCTCTTTGCTTCCTTGAGCTGGGCTATAATTCTTCATTTCCTAATCAGAGTGTTCATCTGCCTTCATCATTTTACCAAATTTAGATTTCTCTTTGCCCAACTTTGTCTTTCATCCTCATAGCACTTCTTAGAAAACTGCAAAGCCAACTAAGATGCCCAGAGTTTTCTTAGGAAGACATAAACAGACATGCCGCCCTTTGGTTTCTCAGGGTCACCTTTAGGCCATCCCGACTGAATGGTTCATAGTACAGCACAGGACAATGCACAGCTCAGTGCTCCCAGGCTCAAACAGCTATCTCTGTGAACACCATCTTTATTCTTCTCTTATACTCTGGAGCTCACTCACTGTCCCAGTCTTTGGGTACCTGTAAGGGTTTCTATTCTGTCTACATCACTTGACAGGTTGCTTACTTATGGACATGTAGGTCCTTACAGTCTTTTGTTATGTCAATGAATGTGAGCTGAGTGTAGTTTATTTTCTATCATTAGAACTGTTGGGCCAAAGGTTTTAAGCACTTTCAAATTTAAGCATTTCATATATGGACCAACTGTCCATCAATATGTAGTTTCTCCATCAATGGCTTATAGGCTAGAGGCATCTCCAGAAGCTAGTGACTGGCAGTGTTCCTGGATAGACTGACTACTGCTCTTGTGTGGAGTCAACTAATTCCCATGAAAGAGTAAGGCTTGGCTCAATCCACCTCACCTACAAGGCCAGCCTATCCCAATTCTGGTTTCAGATGCTTGTCTCATCAAACAGTCTCTCTTACCTACATCTGAACACTGATGCTCCTGAGCACGGAGGCCGCTGCCACTGCTGAGCAAAGCAGGTTCTGGCTCACGAGCCTCTAGAACTATAAGCAAAATGAAGCTCCTATTTTACAGAGCATTGATAACTCTTCCATCTGGACTGCACACAATGGACCATGTGTCCCAAGCCTTTGCCACTACTGCAGGGCAGCTTCTATAGAACCATCCATTTGTGTGAGAGTAAGCTTAAGACACATGCTGCTAAGTCATCGTTTCCTTTTTTGGCCCTGAATTGGTGATTCCTCTGCCCTAGCCTTGAAGGTGCTGGCACTGAAGCTGTGCACCACCACCACAATACACAAGTGTTGAGGCATTTTTAATGGGGACATCCTGGAGGTGACACACTTTCTTGAAGCACATACCTACTGGTGCCACAGCCACGAGACTGTCTGTCAGCTCGCCTCTCTCTGCTGCAGCCTGGAGAACACCTTTCAGATCTCCTTTCCAGAGCATAAGCTGGTGAAAAAGCTCGGGGTGGCCACTTTCCAAGTGACCTTTCCTGTTTAGAAGAGACAATATTTGAAAGCTATGTTGACCTTTATAAACAAAAGTCACATCGGAAGAGAAGTATACAGTCACTTCCTGATCAGGATGCCACCCACTAAAATGATTTTTAAGATTTAAGATACTTGTGTTCTGAGGACTGAATGGTCAGGATTGCACTTTTACCTACTGAACCACCCTGGAATTTATATGTAGAAGGCAGGCCCTGAACTCAGAGATCCGCCTGCCTCCTCTGCCTCCGAGTGCTGGGATTAAAATTCTGTGCTACCACCACTTGGCTTTTTTTTTAAGACAAAATCTCCTCATTAGCTCAGACTGCCCTAGAACTCAATGATGGTCACACAGGGCGCCTCAATCACTGCGATGCTCCTGCTTTAGCTCTAGAGTGCTGGGATTACAGGAATGAACAAAACCAACATACATGAATGGGACTGGCACCATCCGTGTCCTCATGTTGCAACACCTGTTAGTGGCTACTGTTTGAGTCTGATGTACCACATAAAATGACATGTGGTGTAGCCAGAGTGGAACAATATTGTAAACAGATCAAACTGAATGGCATGGCAATGTATGGACTGGCAGCCACACAGAGCCATGTGCCAAAGTTAGGGATAGTGAGGAGAGACAGGACTAAGAAGACTGAGCAGGTCTCACCTTCTGTCTCCATCATCCTGTACAGAGTAGCCCTGTCTGTGAAAAGGCCCAAGTGGAATCGTTCCTCAAGGTCAGCAGACACATCTTCACTTAGTTCTGCTAATTTAAAATGGAAAACGTCAACCTAGGAAGTGCTAACATAGCTAATTTCTGGATACATGCCTCAACACCTACTTCAGAGATAAAAATCTACACTCTGGGTCCTCAGGTCCTCATTGACTATACCCAAGAGACCTGCTAGTTACAGAAAGTTTGAAGCCTTTAAAACTCAGCTTAGGCAAAAATCCAATGAGACAATACGGTTTTGTAGTTTGGTTAACAAAGGCTTGAGAGAAAAGTACTAAAGGACTGCAAATTCAACATGTATGAAAATAAATCCAAATTAACCAGCGTGTCCCAAGAATTCCCTAGAAGCCTGGTGGGCTATCGCACACCTTTAGTCCAAGTGCTCAGCAGACAGGAGCAGGAGGGTCTCTTTAAAAAAAGACTTCCCTAAGACCTATCATAAAAGGATTCAACACTCATTCTTTACCCTTTAAAAACAGTCAATTGTGCCTGTGTGTGACTCAATGGTGGAGGACTTGCCTGGCACATGGAGGCTCTTAGGCTCCACTCAGAGACCCACTCTATTTGAGAATAATAAAAAAAAACCCTAATTTCCAATAAGTTTAACTATTGTTAACCAAGAACACTCTAAGCTGCCTCAAAACTCAAAAAAGCAGGCCATACCTATAAAAAATACTGGAGAAAACAGCAGTAGGCAGTGGAGCGGGCATAGGACTCACTTTATTTGGATTCTTTGACTTGTGTTCTATTGTGCAGTTCTTTTCAACACATTGAATTCAAAACAAAAACCCTAAGTTGCTCAGATACCAAAATAATGGGTTGTGACACATAAACAAAACCAACAATCATTTGAAAAGTAAAACCTTGATGAAATACTTAAAAGTAGCTGCCTCATTATGGGGCATTTCTAGGATAACACTTGTTTACTCCTAAAGACACTAAAGACACTGGTAGGGAAGCGTGGAAAGCAGATTTATACCCAGATGTGTAGATGCCTTACTGAATGTGGAACAAAGATATCTGGAGACAGACTGGACATGGGAGCAGTGTCGGCAAGTCAGGGTCACAGCAGTGGGGTAGGGAGGCCAAGGATAAGGAAAGCTGGGAGAAAGGGCAGGCAGTAGTAATCTTAGACATTGTCTGTTTCCTTAATACATAGCACCACTATCAACTGAGCATGTGCAAGAACAAGGGGCAGGTTTGGTACCTTTGGCATGTGTTGCAGTTGCTAGTACCAAACAGTCTCGATGGAGCTCCTCTTTGGACCTGTGGTCTAAGCTGGTGCTCAGAGGGAGCATGGAGCGAGCCTTCCTCTTCTTGAGCAAGGCTTCTGAAATGTACCAACAGCACACAGTATCAGAACGACAGGTCAGAGACAACAGAAGGACTACAGATGTGGGCAGTGAGGGTGCAGCCTGCTGAGGGAGCAAGCTTCACTCCAGACAGCTTTTACACCACACTGGCTGCTATGTGTTCATAAAACATGCTAAATGCCTTTGCTAACATTAACAAGTGCTATCAACAACTGTAAGACATTTCAAGTGCTCGGAAATGTGAGAAAACAAAAACTGAAATGATGCCCAACAACAGTCAGGGCCAGAACCAGAAGCCCCATGCTTACGCAAAAGCTCTCTTGAGCACAGAAGGTCTTAGGAATGTTCAGTAGAATGTGCTGATAGAAGACACCAACCTGGCTTCTCTTTAGGTGGCTCCTTTTTCAGCAAGGTGGCTTTGCTACTAACAGTGACTTTTGACTTTTCAAAGCCTAAGGAAATGGCTGTGCAGGAAACAGGTTCTCCGCAAACTATACCAAGAGAAAAAAACAGAAAAGGTTTGAGACAAAAAAGGCAGTTGACATGGGGACTCACACCTGTAACCTCAGCATTCTGGATACTGAGGCAGGGTAACTACCATTTGAGGCCAGCCTGGGCTACACTGTGAGTCACAGGACAACCAACTATTGTTACAGAGTGAGACTGTTTCAAAATATACTGTGGAGTCTAGCTGTTGTTTCAAGTGCAACAACAGGCTAGTAATCTAGTTTCAGCAACTATGCCTCACCCACTTCACAGACTATGATTCAGGAGTGCCTAAATGTATCACCCTAACATTGATTTGGAAACTGCTCACATGACAGGCTACCTGTCAGATAACTAATGCTTCACTGCACAAACAGGAAAAGGCTTCCCTAATAGAGAAAAGCAGGTACATATGGCAATCACAATCCTAAGCACACAGATTGTTTTCTGACCTATAGAGGCAAAGGATATTTTGTTTAGCCCTTATATGATACAACAGCATTTAAAATTATTATCACAGTATGCATTCCTTATGTGGAGGTCGGGACAATGCTTTGGAGTCAGGTCTCTCCTTCCACCTTTCATGGGGGTTCCAGGATCAGTCCCGGACTGTGTGGCATGCACTTTCCCAGTGGCCATCTCACCATCCCCCAAGATAAAAGCATTTTGATAAGCACAACAAATAAACATGGTAATTGTTAGTTTACTCAAATTATGGGTCCACCAGCCACAATCTAGGATGCAAGTCAGAGACACCTCTGTTTTGGCTATTTCAATCCTGCCACATGGAAATATCAGAACTCAGCATAAATCAGATTATAGTCTCTGGTATTTAATCACTCATTTTAACAGGTGTAAACACAAGATTGTAGTTTGAGCTAAGAAAGTTGGGACTTCCAAACTTAAGATAGTAAGAGAACAAAAGTGCTATTTTATCTATAAACAGCTGTGGTGGTTTGTATATGCTTGGCCCAGGGAGTGGCACTATTAGGTGTGGCCTTGTTGGAGTAGGTATGTTGCTGTGGGCATGGCTTTAAGACCCTCCCCTAGCTGCCGGGAAGCCAGTCTTCTCCTAGCTGCCTTCAGAGGAAGATGTAGAACTCTTGGCTTCTCTTGCACCATGCCTGCCTGGATGCTGCCATGCTTCTGCCTTGATGATAATAGATTGAACTTCTGAACCTGTAAGCCAGCCCCAATTAAATGTTGTCTTTATAAGAGTTACCTTGGTCATGGTGTCTGCTCACAGCAGTAAAACCCTAAGATAACAGTCATTTCTCTTCAAACATGCAAAAGATTACAATATGAGAGCTAGTGCATTCCATGACAAATGACATTGTTGAACTGACATAAAGAACTGATTGTTTATGATGGTTTGAATAAGAATGGCCCCATAGCCGGGTGGTGGTGGCGCATGCCTTTAATCCCAGCACTTGGGAGGCAGAGGCAGGCGGATTTCTGAGTTCGAGGCCAGCCTGGTCTACAGAGTGAGTTCTAGGACAGCCAGGGCTATACAGAGAAACCCTGTCTCGAAAAACCAAAAAAAAAAAAAAAAAAAAAAAAAAAAAAAAAAAAAAAAAAGAATGGCCCCATAGGCTCATACAGGTGTGGCCTTGTTGGAGGAAGTGTATCAGTGGAGGTGGGCTTTGAAGCTTCAAACGCCCATGCTAGGCCCAATCTCTCTCTCTCTTTCATAGTCTTTGGATCAGGATATAGTCTCAGCTACTGCTCCAGAGCCATGAGTGCTGCCATGCTCCCTGCCATGAAGATACTGGACTAAGCCTCTGAAACTATAAGCAAGCTCCCAACTAAACACTTTTTTTTATAACACTTGCCTTGGTCATGGTTTCTCATCATGGCAACAGAACAGTAGCTAAGACATCCTTCTTAGCTTTTTGCTGGTAAGAGAAGCTAAGCACGGTCTTAGGCTAGGCAGGAAAAACTTTTTCGCTCCCAGGTTAGTAGGAACATTTAAGTTCAGCCATTCAAGGGAAAGTGTTTTCTTTCACAGATGTGTCATCTCCATTCACACCTTGGCTCACACACTACCCTGTCTCACTGTGCCCAGTCTTTCCCTGAGCACTGAAGCTATGCTGTATATTACCGTCTCCATCACAATCATCCACTACATCTATAACACTTCAAAGAGGCATTTAGAGATTTAACCTTTTAAAGAGATGGAGAGATGACTCAGAAAGCTGGTTGCTTTTGCAAAGAACCTGGGTTCAGTTCCTAGCACCCATATAGAAGCTCACAACTACCCATAATTCCAGTTCTAAGGGAGCCAATGCTCTTTTCTGGCTTCTATGGGTACTGCGCTTTTGTTAGTACACAGACACAGATTCAGGCAACACTCATCACATGAAACAAAAATAAACCTTAAAAATCAAGTCCAACCATACTCCCTTTAGACAATGCTAACACAGTTTGCAAAGGTTCATTTGACAAAGAAGCTACACAACTGAGGAAGGACGTGCTGCATTAAGCCACCAGTGTGGACAGTGTTTTCCAAGTACCTACCCACGGGAGAGGGAGGCAGCTCTGGCTCCTGGGTTTCCTCCTCACCATCCTGGTCCGACAAGCCGTTCTCAACAGGTCCTGAGTTCTCCCTCACACTCTCATCTTCATTGCCAATGGATGAATCTTGCTTTACAGGCAGTCTCAAGGTAGGTTTTTTTCTTCTTTTTAAGCTTTGGCTTAAACTGAGAGAGCCGTTTTTTCTCTAGTTCAATACATTTTTTCCCTACAAAGACCACAATAAATAAAAATAGATAACATACACACTGGGTCAGAAGCACCCTGGTGAAATCCTCCAGAGCCCACACCACTCTTCTGACAGGCTTACACACCCACCTGCACTCCCCATGACATCACAGCCACATCCTCCATCAGAGGTCAACTCTCCTGGAACCCATTAATTCTACTCATGTCTTCCCACTCTTCATGGGGTACAGACTACATTTTCAACTGGCCAGAGAGGCACACCTCTGGGGTACTGGGAGTTAGTATATGCTTCTGTGTGGTTATTTTAATCATGTGATAAGAGTGTCCTGACAGTGTCTGCTATTCATTACCACACTTCTGGTTCTAGTTTCTTGACTGGGATGGTCACTATCCAAACCAGTGGGCATTTGTGATTCTCTGGTTGGAATGTACTGTTGAATAGAACTGGTTCTCAGGAAAGGCCTATAAGCTCCATGAGTATTAGACTTCCTTGTGATTCTGGAACCTGAAGAGTATGATTCTCACGTACCTGGCATTTACTAGCTTGCAGCATCCAGTACTACTCTCTTTCTTCTTTAAAGGCTTTATTGTTTGCTTAGTCATTTTTATCATATTTAGCTGCTTTTGACAAACTCATAGCAGTGTAACCTAGCACTCCCACCACAAACCAGATACAAAGTGTCCCCTCGACCTAAGACTCCCACCTGCCTTGTAGATGCTCTGGCTCCCCAGCTCCAGGTTCCTGCTGATCTGTCACTAGTTTGAATATCACCTGTTCTAGGTTTTCATAAAAACAGTATGTACCCTGTGCAGTCCCCTGATCCTGGCTGCTTCTGCTCATTGTGGTTTGTCAGAAACTCATCAATTTTGCTACATTCATCAGGAATTGTTCTTTGTTCTGGGGGTGTTGAACCAGGCCTTGAACACATGACATGCTCTGTACTGAGCTCTACCTCCAGCCTACAACTTCTTTCTTATGGCTACTGACGGTCATACGTTCATCAGCGTTTGAGCTGTGTCCAGGTTTGAACATAGACAAAACTAATCTGAGTATTCTTTTACCAGACTGTAAGAGGATGGGAAATGTCATCATTTGAGATATATTTCTTCATCTCCTGTTTTTAGTTGTTTATGGTATGGAGACATGTCAACATCAGTTAATCTGATGTGATAGCTGTACATGCAATTCCTGTTTATTCTCTTTAAATTAAAAAAAAAAAGTTAGTCGGGCGGTGGTGGTGCACGCCTTTAATCCCAGCACTTGGGGGGCAGAGGCAGGAGGATTTCTGAGTTTGAGGCCAGCCTGGTCTACAGAGTGAGTTCCAGGACAGCCAGGGCTACACAGAGAAACTCTGTCTCGAAAAACAAAACAAAACAAAAACAAACAAACATATATATATATATTCATAAAATTTACACTTAAATTTGCAAAATTTATATATAAATTATAAACATTTATATGACTGTGTGTTTGACAAGAGAGAAGAGAGAGAGAGAGAGAGAGAGGAAAGATCCATCCATCAGAAGACAGCTTGTGGGACTTGTTTCTTTCCTTCTCTCCTACTATGTGGGTCCTAGGGTTCAATTTCAAGTTGTCAGGCTTAGCAGCAAGTATACCTTTAAACCCAAAGCTGTGTAACAGTTTCCTCTGAGATTCAAACATTCCATCTGCAAGGATGCTCTTTAAGCAGGAAGACAAATAACTCAAAAAAGCTTCAAAAGTCCCTGAAACTGGCAGGATTCACTAAGTCCCTCCCTGCCAGAAAAAAACAATAAAATCTGAGTCCTCCCACCCCTGCAGAAGAAGAGAAGCCATGTTGCAAAGACTCATACAATCCAAGCTGCCAAGACTTTGGGATTAGACCTACTTCTTTAGGATTCCGACATAGACTGAAGACCAGGCAGATGCTTTCTAGGAGTCTTTCCAGATTACAGCACTAGATTTGGAACTGCTGAGCAGTCTTGTGCACTGAATAGCTACTGGGTCTTTGGCCTTTCCACCAGGAGTCAACAACTGTCAGACTATCCAGACCACAGCTTGTAAAAGACTAATAAATCCTGTGTGTGTGTTTCTTCTATCAGTTCTGTTCCTTTAGAATACTGACTAATTCCCCACCCACTCTCAGACATTTTGCTGGCCCTCCCCACCCCACCCCATCCCATCAACTGTTCCTCTTTTGTTTAGGAAAGGTCCCCTTTAAGCCAATCCCCTTACTTTGATGTGTCTCAGTTCTCTGAGTATATCTTTTCTTTCTGGCATAAGATGTAGCTACTTTCATTTCCTAATCCTTTCCAGTGAAGAGTGAGGCCTGATAACCCTGATCAGAGTTCAGTCACACTTGTTACAATTTGGCAGTGCTATTCTTGGCCCTGTAGGTTGCAGACCCATCCTACTGATGCTAGGTGGGTTCAGAACAACAATACTAAGGCAGAGAAAAAGAAAATCAGAAAAAACAGTGTGTAGTTCTCCAACTTCTTTCTAACCAACCTTGAGGAGGCCGGGAATGGTCCTGCATGGAGGTCAGCCACCTGTAGACACAGAAGTCATCTGCACCTGAGTAGATGCATTCTGGATCCACTGGGGACCACGTGACACACAGCAGCCGGCCTCGATGTCCTCGGAAATTGAACAAAGGTTCTTCCCGGAGGGCATCCCACACCTAGAACCACAGAATGGACAATTGCTGGTTATATCTATTGTTCTGGGACATAAAACTGCTCAGTTAAAAATATACTCAAGATGGGCTTTTATTTCTCACGTGATTTGCATTCATTCTAAGGCATTCATGTGACAACACCACTCCCAGGGAGGAGCATGTGTGAGAGGCATTCCTATGGAAATGATCCACTGGTGTTCTGTGGACCACACTGTCTCAAACCAAATATAAACTGTGTTAATATTTGTCCTGGGGAGCTGGCCCAGTGGCCGATACCTACAATCCCAGCATGGAGGGTTGAAGTAAGAGGCTTAAAACTTTGAGCACAGATCATGAGACAGTTCAGTGGAAAAGACACTTGCTGCCAAGTCTGATGAGTTGTGTTCAGTCCCCAGGACCTAAATGATGGGAGGAGAGCACCAACACCTACAAGTTTTCCTGGTCCCTCCACCTCCCCCCCCAGCTCCCTGCCATGTGCACATAGACTCATACTTATCTGTTTCTATTTCTGCCTCCATCTCTGTCTCACCCTTCTCTTTCACACACACACACACACACACACAAACACACACGCACGCACACTCATGCATGCACATACTACAAAATAAATGTGATTTTAAAAAACCAAAATACAAAATACCAAGAGTTTTAGCACAGCCTACCTTGCACAGCCAGACCCTGAAGCAAAGGCCCAAACAAAAAAGTGCCTATAGTTAGCTAAAATCTTTGTGTTGGTTTGGCTGAAAGAGACTTTTTGGGCTACTTGGGTCCACTAAGAGTAATCAGAAGTCACCACACTGATTGTAAAGCAAAATGTATGACAAAACTAAAAGGTCTTCCAGCTCTCTTTCTACAGACAACAGAGGGGAATAAAAACAATCCAAAACAGGGAAGAGGAGATTAAGTCAGATTACACAGTGAAGGACTCCTGGATCAAGGACACACAGTACCTGAGCTGTGCCATCGTAGCAAGCAGATACCAGCCTTCCATCATGATGTGGGCTCCATGCCAGACTGGTAATCTTGGCTGTGTGCCCTGAGAGGGTCCGGTAGGGCTCTGTGATGGTTATTGGAGACTCGGGATTGTTTTCTGAAGGGCAAGGGGAAGAAGTCACAACAGCAGCCACAAGAAGGATGCACAGAAAGATAGAACATGGCAGGAGGCAAGGCTTTGTAAGAGCTCAATGACAAAGAATGTAGCTCACTAGATTATAAGATCAGGGAATTTGCTGTGAGACTGTGTCTTCTTTAAAAGACCATGAGGTCTCACCAATATGGCTGCCCAATCACGACCTGAACAAAGATGACACTACTAGGCACACTAATGTAGAAGGGAGAAGGCTCGAATATGCAAGGGAAAGGCTCATGATGCCTACTCGAGACAAAGAACTACAAGCATCTTAGAAATAGAGTCTTCCCCAGTGAAGAACACATCAATTGGTTATCTAACATCAAATCATCAGCCCTGAAAACATAAACATACAAACAACACCATACAGACAGTGGGCAGGTCACACTTACATATTTAGGAATATGTATGTGCAACAATAATTAAAGAAAAAATAAAAAGAGCCCAAGAATTTGAAAGAGAGCAAGGTGGGTACATGGAAGGGTTAGGAAGGAGGAAAGGGATAGGAAATGACATAACTGTACTATAAGCTTAAAAATTAAAGAATTGTTAAAGATGCAGTCCACTGACAGCCCGACATGCAGGACCTATCACAGGAAGTGCGCTACATAAAGGCATGGACACAAAAGCACTTTGTCTTGTACATATCTACATTCACACAGTATTCTAGGTAATAAGAGATCATCTGAAGCCACTCGAAATCTAACAATTTTTGGTAGTATGGTCTGCTCTGTTGGTGACAGATTACCTCATCTTAAAAAGGGGGGTGGGGTAGAGTAAATGGAGAGATGGCTCAGTGGCTAAGAGTACTGGCTGCTCTTCCAGAGGTCCTGAGTTCAATTTCCAGCACCCACAGGATGGCTCATGACCATCTATAAAGGGATTTATGCCCTCTTCTGGCATGCAGGTGTACATACAGCAGAGCACTCATATATATATAAATTAAATAAAATTAAAAATATTGAAAAACAAAAGCAATAACAACAAAGAATAAAAATCCCCAACTAATCTGTGAAGACTCTATTTTAAAGGATCTTTCCCTAGGCACAGGATTCCAGATTATAGTTGGATATGAAGTGTAAGGTGCAAGCCAGCACTCAGAAAGCACAGGCAGGAGGACAGTGTTCAAGGCTACATGAGGCCACACTGGGCAACACAAGCCCCTGTCTCAAAAATCCTGCATCATCCAAACCCAGAAGTCAGTGTTACCTAGGACAGCTTTCAGGTTGTGCACGTAGATGACTGCATTGTTGGAGCCAGAAGCAAGGAGGCAGCTCAGCTCTGGACGGCTGCCATGCTCATGGTGCCAGACTATGGCGTTCACCAGCTTGTGATGCTGCTGGATGGTGCAGAGCAGTCTCAAGTTGGGGACTTGGAATATTTCTATTGATCTGGAACAAGACACAGCAGGACGAGAATGATGGCTCATCAAGTTATAATTTGTGCTAATGCCCTGCCCCTTCTCTCAGCCCAGGAAGGTCAGATAGAAAGCATAGGACACTCTATCGCTGGCAGAAGTGCTCAGGGAAGAGGTGTGGGCAAGCAAATTATGAACTAACGTCTGAAGGACTACGACTATAGTAACAAACGGACAACACACAGCCAGACTCCAGTAGTCAACAGGGTAGGTAGACACTGCCATTGAGCTGTAAAGACTTGAACAATTCTGTCTTCCCAAAGATGCAGAGTCCATATCAACTGAGAATATCCACAGTGAATCCTATCACAGAATGCAACAAGGCTACAACTGGGCACTGCAGAAAGCCTTGGCCAGCCAGGGAATGCTGCAATCAAAGAGCTTTTTGTAAAGGACGCACTCACCCATCTTCATTACCAAGAGCCATGACTTTGCCATCTCCTTTCCAGCTGACCTCTGTGTGCACAGGCAGCTTGTACTACAAAGCAAAACAAGCCAGGCATAGGCATAAGCATTTTCTTCACACTCTTCATCTTACAAACAATGACATCACAAGGAAAAAGACAATCCTTAGGGTTAAAACATGCTCTAATTATGAAGGGCACTTTTTTAGACCAATATCATACTTAGCCACAAGTTACTGACAAGTATCTGACTACAGGTTCTTAAACGGAACAGAGCAGCCAGTAAGTACTGTCTGCAGCCTTCAACCTTGTCCCCCCTACCTCCACAGTCCTCAGAAGGGACACTCGCTGGCACCTTCCCACCCTTCCACTGCTCACAAGCAGAACATCAGCTGTTCCTCAGGGTCCTCGTAGGACCTTGCCTGCTTGTTTGCTTTTTCTTAATATTAATTATGTCTACGTGTATATGTAGTTCACAAGCGTGGATGCATGCCCTCGCCTGTGGGTGTGTACTCACGTGGTCAGGCATAGTGGCAAGAGCTTTACCTGCTGAGCCACCTCATTGGCCCCCGCAGCCTACTTTCTTATAGGTTTCTTTTGTCTACTCCATCTATGCCTACAGTTTCTTCAAACCATTTATGTAAAGAGATTCAAAATTTATATTTCCTGCACAGAATCCTTAATTGAACTCTTGATACAGAAATCCATCTGCCACTCAACTAAAATAGTGTTAGGACAGGAAATTTGTTCGTTACCATTAATATACAAACAACATTGAAGAAAATGAAAGAATACAGTCAAGTATGACTTATGATTATATTACCTTATTGTAACTATACAAAAAATGATAAGCAGCAATTAAAGCTGCTCATTTTCAAGGGTAAAAAAGTCTCAACATGGGGCTGGAGGGATGGCTCAGTGATTAAGAGCACTGACTGCTCTTCCAGAGGTTCTGAGTTCAATTCCCAGCAACCACATGGTGGCTCACAACCATCTGTAATGGGATCTGATGCCTTCTTCTGGTGTGTCTGAAGACAGCTACAGTGTACTCACCTACATAAAATAAATAAAATCTCAAAACAAAAGTAAACAAAACAAACCTCAACATTTATGATCTAACTTAAGGACAGTTATAGAAGCCAGGCATTGTAGGAACCAAGCTTGTTTCAGAGAGAGAGAGAGAGAGAGAGAGAGAGAGAGAGACAGAGAGAGAGAGAGAGAGAGAGAGAGAGAGAGAGAGAGAGAAACAAACCTAGTTGAGTCATACAAATGACACCAAGTTAAAACAAATGTCATTCAGCGAGATCTAGGTAGAAGACCCAAGAGAGTTCTGTATTGCTGTGCATGTGTGGCTGAGTGTATGCACACCCCTGTAATCACACTTGGGAGGCCAAGGAGGAGGATCAGGAACTTGAAGCAAGCCTGGGCTTCAAAAGGAAAGAGCAGATGAGGGCTGAGCACAACCACATACAGTCAGTGTCAGCAGAGCACTCTAGGTAAAAGGTAGCTTTGAAAGGATGCCTATCTTTCCTCCCCGCACTCAGGGAGGCAGAGGCAGGCGCACCTCTGAATCTGAGGCCAGGTGGCTGACACAGTGAGCTCCATGCCACCCATGACTACATACGATGAACCCTGTCTCAAAAAGAATCATCTAAAAACAAAACAAAAAGGATGTTTTTTTACCATTGCAATTAAGCCGCTCCCCTCCACTTAGTTCTTTGCTTTACTCAATAATAATGACTTGTAAGGAATAGCAGGCAATCCACAAACTCACCAATAGCTTAATCAACCATCTGAGAAGTCTGGCTAAGCATGATGGGCATCGTTACAGATGGTCTCGAGTAAGTAAAACAGAAAACCAAAGGAAGCTGAGTGGAACTTACTCTAATGGAATTGGTGTCCCTCACGAGTTTGTTGATGTCAAAGGCCTCTCCACTGAGCTTCCAGGGGTTATGCTGCAGCACAATGCCCTCCCCTCCGCAGCTGTACAAGGTGAGGGAAGGCCTGTCTCCTTCTCCTCCTATGAAAGAAAAGCTCTTGAGTGAGGTGTCTCACTTCACCAGCATAGCACACCCACTTCCACAGCCACTTCATTAGCACAGCACATCATACTGTTAACAACCAAGAAAAACAGCATGGGAAGTGACCCAGCATGCTGGGACAAAGCCACCCTCCTACCAATCTAGAAGTGTGGGCAGAAGAAAACGTATCGTTAACTTCTGAGATACTGAGTTCACTATACAGCTTTCTGACATTCAAGAACAGTGACACTAAAGATGTGACCAGAGGAAATGTCATGGTCTCAAATGACAAAATCGTTTTTCTTCCAGAAATGATTCTTGTTGTTTGTGCAAACAGAGTTCAGGACTTCCTATGACCAAGAAGAGGTCTCAAGGCACAGCCCTTGGTTGCAGAGCTACCCTCCTATTTGCAAGGCAACTTTCTACTCTCTGCACAAAGCTAGTGCTATGGAATCCAGCCACTTCAGCACAGTAAGAAGAGTGTGGAAACTTCCGACTCATTTTAAAGATAAGAAAGACATACTACTTTAGGGAAAGAAGCGTGGCCAGGGCGGGGAAAATGATGGGAGGCAGGGCTACAGAAGAGAAAGATACAGACCTTAGCAATAAGAGGCCAGCACCCAGCCTAAGGCTATTCTGCACAGTGGAAGACCCAGTTCAAAGAGAAGAGCAATACTTCGGAGTTGAGGGAGGCAGGAGTCAAGGCTTTCCTTTCGCCATCATGACCACCCACATCTGCTACTCTCATAGACTTACACAAGCACACGGGCAGTGACTCCACTAGAACATCTATGACTTCAGCTTTGAGACTCTAGAATTAAAGTAGAAAAATACCCTTGTGTGTGCTAAGAATGACTCATACACTTACCAAGTGACATGGGGGGTACTGGTGGCCCCCAAGCCAACCTATACACGGTCTTCTTATGATACGTGCTTGAAATCTGTGGAGGTCTGTGGATGGGGAAAACAGGATGATCTGAAGCAAGAGGCCCACTAGAAAACAGACCATATTCCTCTGTTTTGTCTGTCTGTTTGTTTGTTTTGAGACAGGGTTTCTCTGTCTAGCCCTGGCTGTCCTGGAACTCACTCTGTAGACCAGGCTGGCCTCGAACTCAGAAATCCGCCTGCCTCTGCCTCCCAAGTGCTGGGATTAAAGGCGTGCGCCACCACCACCCGGCTTGAAAAATGTTTTTTGAGTGGCTAGAGAGATGGCTCTGAAAGGTCCTTCTTATACATGTGGTTGTTTGTATTAAAGAAAAGCAGTTTACCTTTGTCCAAAATAGTTCTCAAAAGCAAGCCCTTAACTTACCATGTAATAATGTACACTACCAAAACAAGTCCCAGCTAGGACAATTTTTCTTTTCTGTCTAAATAGTCCATAGCAAAGTAATGTCAAATATTTGGCATTTCTGTAGCTATGAAGAAGTACAGAGGCTGTGACAACCACAGTCACCCAATCTCAGGCTGAAGATGAGAGGCCACTTCACCTCCATGCTCTGCCGATAAGGCCCCTCCCTCTTTCTGAGACAGTCTCGATATGTAGATCTGGCTGTCCTGGAAGTCACAGAGGTCTACCTACCTCTGTCTTTTGAATGCTAGAATTAGAGGTATGCACCACCAAGCCAATGAACCAGTATCACATTCTTACACTGCACAAAGCCTGAAGACAGACAGATAACTAAAGCTTTTTCTGTCTTTCAGGGGGAGTCTTGCTCTTAGAAGGCTTCACGGTGGACTGACTTCTTGGGAAAAGACAGCACTGTTAATGACTTTCAGTGTCAATCATAGTCTAGGTATGGATTTAGAACTCCAGAATTGTGGCTGACAGAGCTAAGCTACTGACTGAAGTATTGGACACACTTAGAACACTCTGAGAGACAGTACTAATCTTTTTGGCTCAAAAAAATCAAAATAAACCATCCTGACCATCTATCAGTGATCCTCTATCTTCAATCCTAACACACAGCTTAGCTAGCAGTAGGATGACCAGTCAGCCTATGCTGATTTAGTCCTACTTACATCAACACAACTTTGTTTAGTTATATACCCCTTTGAAATAGCTTTTAAGCGCAAGGGAGAAATAGTTAAGTAGATGTAGGTTCTACACAAGTACTAAAGCATGTATATAGACCTGGGATTTGACTTGGATGATTAGCATCCATGAGGTCTTACGGTGGTCAAACATAGGCTACTATGTTTGAATTCTATGTGGAACTGTTTAGGAAGCTGTGGCCTTGATGAAGCTTTGAGGTTTCAAAAGCCAGCACCATTCCCAGTTAGTTCTCTCTGCCTCACACTTGTGGATCAAGATGTGAGCTCTCAGTTACTATGCCAGTGCCATGCCTGACTGCCTGCTGCCATGCCGATCATGAACTCACCTTCTGGGACTGGAGTCCCAAATTAAACTATTCTTTTCTAGGTTGCCATGGTCATGTGTCTTATTACAACAGTAGAAAATTAACCAAGACAGATCCCTAGCACAGCAAAGAAAACAGAGGGGGGGGGTATGGCAGAGGGAGAGAGGACTTGCAAAGATGGCAGTGCTGCAGTAGAAGTGGCTCCTGTATCCTTTTCATAAGGGGACAGGCTTTGCAGCCGTGTGGTCTGCCAATTATCCAGGGTACTGCAGTGGTGTGGAAGCAGCAGGCAGGATGCATTCAGTGAGCATGGATGAGCTCCTACAGGTTTTTATTTACACACGGAGAGCTGCATCCTGCTTCTTCCTATGCTGTGGACACTGAATCCACCCCACTCCCACTTTTGGAAAGGGGCAACCTGAGACACACATTGCTCTTGTGATCTGAAACGTGGCCAGTATAAACAAAGACCTGTATTTCTAAATGCATGTAATTTCACCCACTTTCAGTCATGTGTGGCAAGGGGCTGCTGTGACGAGCAAGCACGTCTAGCCTGTAAACAGGGCAACTCTGTTCAATATTCAGACTGAGCCAAAACAAACTTCAAATGTAACCTAGAACTCATTAGAAGTCACAGTCAAAAAAGATCAAAACAGGTCAGACATGATCCCTATGAGTTCAGTCAGGGATACCTTGTAAGATGATATTTCAAAAAGAAAAAGAACTTGGGAGGCAGAGGCACATCTCTGTGAGTTCAAGACCAGCCGGGTAGAGTAACTTCTAAAACAGTCAGGGCTACACAGGGAAACTCTGTCTCCAAACACCAAAAATCAAAGAAACAAGTGATATTTGACTTAGTATACATCAAGTCACTAAAGTAAACACATCATATAAGGTGATGCATGCTTATAATCCTAGAACTTAAAAAGTGAAGGCAAAAGGATCAGAAGGCCTAGACCAGTCTCTGCTACGGAGTTAGTTCAAGACCAGCTTTGACGGGACCTTCCTTGTTTCAAAGCAAAATAACTAATAATAAGATTCCTTATGAAACTTTGTCTCAAAGCAAAATAACTATAATAATAAGATTCCTTATAAGTTTTTCTTTTTGTTAAAGTTGTTTATTTTAGGTACCTGGGTGTTTTACATCCATGTACATTTGTATACCAAGTGTACCTGGTGCCCATGGAGGTCAGAAGAGGGCATCAGATGCCCTGGAAAGATCTGGACAGCTATAGCCACCATGTGGGTGCAGGGCCTAGAGCCTGGGTCCTCTGGAAAAGCAGCCAGTGCTTTAACTCCTAAGTCATCTCTCTAGGCCTATTTTATACTCTTCATAAAACTAAGACTTTCCATGACACATATAGCATATCACACTTGAGCTCCAGGCTCTTCTACAATTCAGCAGCCAGGCTCCTGTGCTAAAGAGATTACAGAGGCACCTTCCTCAGTAACTTGCAGGCAGTAGAAAAACTGGCAGCATGAGAAGCATTCCAGGCCAAAAGTAAACAGTCAGACGAGTACAAGATGAGGTTTGGAAAATGCACTTAAGATTTGGAAATGAACAACATACACCTGCCTCGACCTCATCTTCACACTGCCCAAGCTTTATTTTGTATTGTTTGGTGCTTACGCACATACTCTACCAGTCAACTATATCCTTAGCCCTGCAACTGATTCACTTGAGACGTCAAGAACCACAGATAAAACAGAAAAGGCACGGGTATGTTTTTATTACTCCTTCACCCAGATGTGGATCTGGCAACTTCTGTATAAAAATCCACTGGTTTATCTTAGTGTTTATTAAATACCAGGCAGGCTACACTGTTACCACCTGAAAAACTAATTCTTTTTCTTTCTTTCCTCTTATGTAGGTCGGGTCTCTTGTGTGGACTGGGCTGACCGTAACTCTTCTGCCTTTACCTCCTAAATGCTGGAATCACAGATGAGTACCTGTCTCCCAGTTTATGAGGTCTTGGATATTAAACCCAGGACTTCACACATGCCAGTCAAGGTCTCTAAGCTGTATCCTTATTATCTCAAAAAGTTTTTAAACAAAATTCTGAGTTCTGAACCTCAGAATCAGAGCCAAGACTTTACTCTAGAATCACTGTATTGTGTGCCAGGTTTATGAACTCCAAGTTCAATGTGGTCACTAGGTTGAAGGGGCATCACTGTACTTACTTGTTGGAGCAGGTGTCATACAATCCCACTTTTCCGTCATCGGTCCCGAAGGCTAAGCAGCCTTCCTTGTTTGGGTGCCAGCAAAGCTACAAGAGAAGTTTCCAGAGGAGAGTATGTCAAGCACACAGAAAGGAGCTGTGTGTTCCTCATTGCTCCATGGGAAATGCTCTCCAGTAATTCTCAGTGCTTCATAAGGAAAAGGAGGAGTAAACAGAGTATGGCCACTAATGGCTCAGCAGGTGAAAGGACTTGCCTCCAAGCTTTCTACCTCCTCAGACCTAAGAACCGGCCTCCCCTACACACACACACACACACACACACACACACACACACACACACCACAGGCAGCAAGAAAAAGAGAAACCAAGTTAAAATCACTGCATTCTCACAGTTCAGCACAAGTCCCGGCTGATCCCACATACCTCAAACATTTAAGTGAAGTGCACAGCACTCTGTGAAGTGAAGAAAGATTCTAGAACATTTAGAGCTTTGACAATGAGGTCATGATTCACTACAGGTATGTTTAAACATCCATTGACTTTCAACAGAATTCACACAAATGAGCAGTGTCTAAGAAGAATTTGAACAAAATCTCCCAGAAGAGCCCTTACCGCTGTGACCTTAGACTTGACTCCTTGCCAGAAGTTTTTCACATCGTAGTTGTTCTTTATGGAGAGTGTATTCCACACCCGGATCATACCATCCCCAACACCTATGGCCAGGGAGCCCACGTCCACAGGAGAAAAGGCCAGACTGTAGGCAAAACCTCCAAGAGAAGGCAATGTCCAGCAGCACTCCAGGGTGGCCATGTCCCAACATTTTACCTAAGAAAAGAACAGAAAAAGAAAAAAAAAAAAGAAAAAAAAAATTGGGGTTAGGAATTATTTCTTTTGAGACAGCCTTTAATCTGTGTGGCCTTGGCTGTCCTTGAACTTGGAGTCTACCTGCCTCTGCCTCCCAAGTGTTGGGATCAAAGGTGTGCGACAATCACTGCCCAGCTAGGATTAAGTATTTCAAATGGGATTTAACAATTCTCTTCGAAGGAACTGAAAGAAGCTTCTCTTACAGGGAAAGAAATCTGCACTGTCTCACAGAACTGAAAGAAGCTTCTCTTACAGGGAAAGAAATCTGCACTGTCTCACAGAGTTCAAAGTAATCTGGGAGCACATTCACTTCCAGCAATATCTAATGAATTCAGCATCCTGCTATCCAATCAGAGCTGAGAAGGCAGGCTTGCCATGTCCCCAGGTCACAACCCAGCTAACTACCTCTGACAACTCTGGAAGGATGCACATGACCTCTACAAGGAATATCAAGAACTGCTGCCTGACAAGCCATGGACTTCATGCCCAGGAAGTACAGGAGAAAACTGAAGCCCTAAATCAGGTGCTAGGGCCACAGTTCAGTTGATATAGCACCTGCTTACCATGCAGCCATGGCTTCAATCCCCAGTATCACATAAACCACATTTAGTGGCTCATATCTGTAACTTCATCATGTGGAAGGTGTAGGCAAAAGGGTCAAAAGTTCAAGATAAAGGGGAATTCAAAGCCAGACTAAGTTAGAGACCTGACTCCAAGTGTCTCCAGCAGCTGTTGACAGCCCTGCTGGTAATGCTCTCCTCAGTGCACTTGCTAGCAGGGCCTGAACTGGAAGGCAGAGATGTGTTTGCGGACAGACATCTTCTAGCCTGACCATTGTGACACACCACTTCTTTTTTTTTTGGTTTTTCGAAACAGGGTTTCTCTGTGTAGCCTTGGCTGTCCTGGAACTCACTCTGTAGACCAGGCTGGCCTCGAACTCAGAAATCCGCCTGTCTCTGCCTCCCAAGCATGCTGCCACTGGCGACACACCACTTCTGTGAACAAAGCTAGAAACCAGTTCTTACATCTCTGTCCATGGATGTGGACAGTAGCAGCTGCTTGCCATCCTCAGTCTTCAGAGAACACAAATTGAAGACAATTCTAGAATGATTGTGCCCTTCAGCTGAGGTGCTGAAGAGCGTGTACTTCCGTCTCCATGACTGCGTCAGGTCCCATAGCAGCAGCTCACCTCTGAAAGAACAAGAGCACATCTCTTACTAGCTAGCCAGACTATGTTTGTCTTGCCGGGCCTGGAGCCTCAGTGGTAGAAGAATGTACTAAATACTCGCTTGGTAACTTAAAAGTCCAAAAGATTAGTAGGGTCAATAGAGACAAGAGAGAAACTAAATCCTTTTCTTAGCACCAGAGGCTCATGGACAGGAAGCAGAATGCTACATCGCTCTCACATGGAGAACAGAATCTGCCACAGGGAATATGATCAGTTTCTGACAGAATTAACAATCACCTTAAACTGTTGGCCTCAACTGCTGGGCTGGTCCTGCCTTGGTGGCCACACTCTATACCCCAATAGGACTTTTTTTTTTTTTTTTTGGTCAGGTGGTAGTGGCATATGTTTTTAATCCCAGCTAATCTCAGCACTGGGGAAATAGAGGCAGGTGGATTTCTGTGAATTGAGGCCAGCCTGGTCTACAGAGCAAGTTACAGGGATACAGAGAAACTGTCTTGAAAAGCCAACCATCACCACCACCACTACCACCAGAAAAATGTTTTTGAGCTAGGTATGGAGGTATGAACTCAGTTATTGGGAAGGCTGAGGCAGAAGGATTACAAATTCTGGCATAGCTCTACTACAAGGTGAGAGCCCCCTCCCCCAAATTAAACCACATGTGGAGGTGCACACCCTTGGGAGGCAGGTGGATTTCTGTGAGTCTGAGACCATTCTGATCTATATAGTTCCAGGATAACCACAACTACATAGTGATGTACTTTTCCAACAAACAACAACAACAAATAAACAAAGGGGCTGGTGGTGTGGCTTGTGGGTAGAGCACTTGCCTCCAAGCCTAACCTGAGTCCTCTCTCTGGAATCCACATGATGGAAATAAAGAACCAACCGCCAAAGTTGTTCCCCCAACTCCACACACGTCATGGCACGCATGTGCAAACACACATACAATAAACAAGTAAGTCTTTGAAAAAAGATTTTAAAAAATTTTATTGGTATTGTGTTCTGCCTCCATGTATGTCTATGTGATGGTGTCAGATAACCTGGAACTGGAATTACTGACAGTTATAAACGTCCATGTGGGTGCTAGGATTGAACCCTGGTCCTTTGGAAGAACAGCCAGTGCTCTTAACGTCTGAGCCATCTCTCCAGCCCTATCTTTGAAAAATTTTAAAACAAAGCAAAGAAACTGCAACACACACCACCTTTACTTTTATCTATAGAAAAGGAAAAGCTGTGCCCCTCTGGAAGAGAAAGGCTGTGCTCCCTCTGAAAAGGAGCAGAGGGAAGGACATTTGTGTGCTTGTATTCCTGAGACTTCAATGTACAGGGCTACCTTTTGAAAACTGTTTTTTTTTTTTTGGTTTTTCGAGACAGGGTTTCTCTGTATAGCTCTGGCTGTCCTGGAACTCACTCTGTAGACCAGGCTGGCCTCGAACTCAGAAATCCACCTGCCTCTGCCTCCCAAGTGTTGGGATTAAAGGCGTGCGCCACCACTGCTCGGCTTGAAAAATGTTTTTTTTGAGTGGCTAGAGAGATGGCTCTGGTTACAAACACTGGCTGGTCTTCTAGAGGACTGGGGTTCAGTTCTCAGTACCCACATGGCAGTTTATAACATCTATAACTCCAGTTCCAGGGAATTTGGCCCAGTCACAAAGACATACATGCAATGAAGGGGAAACACCAATGCACATAAAAATAAAATTTAAAAAGTTTTTTGAGATGAGTCTTGGGATGTATCCCAAGCTAGCCTTAAGATTCTCCTGCCTCAGCCTCTGGACGACTGGTTATTTTAGGGGTGAGCTACCATATCCATGAACTATTTTTTAAATACATTTCTCTTCATACTTAGCTTTAGGTTATAAAAGTCAACCATAACTTGCAAAGTTCAAGATTTATCTTTTTTGAGGTAGATGTAGTCAGGAAGAGATGTGGGCTAACATCCTGGGCAATTTGTATGTGCTTTTCTACATTATCTTATTTAAAAAGGAGGGAACTGGCCCATGAGATTCTCAGTGTCTCTGGCAACCAGGGCAGATATACATAGTTAGTCTTTGCTCTTTTCTGGCATGTCTCTGCAGCAGTATCTTCTTGCACGTTAAGCTGGTAAAAGTGGAGTCTCTAGGTAGTTTCAAGATGTGGGCTAGTCACTCAGCAGACCCAGGCAGGATAGGGGTGTAACTTGTGGTCCCAGTTCCATCTTAGGGAAAGGGGAGGGGGTCAAGATAAGCTGGTCACCGATGGTCACAGACATCATCAATCACATGTCTGTAATGATGATCTCATAAAACCTAAAGAGGGAACAGAAAGGCTGTCTCTCTTCCCATGCTGCTCTGTGCATCTCAACTGTACCTGTGAATGCCCTTATTCATTAGTGAGGTTTATGAGTGGCTCAGGCCAGTGAGCTGAACCAGAGGATGAAGTGGTGGGAATCCTAGTTTACAGAGCAGTTCAAGTTAAACCACCTCAGGTTTTCAACTAGCATGTGTAAGGGTGGTGGTGGTGGAGAAAGCATGGAATAGTCTATAAAGACACCCTGAGGAGTCATTCTTGTCAGTAAATAGCATAGGCCTTATGAGTTTTCCCATCTATCATTCCATAATGACTGGGCAAAGTGAGGCGCTTGAGAGGCTGAGGCACGAGAATCCCAAGTTCTAGGCCAATCTGTGACATAAATGAGGCTCTGTCTTTAAAAAAGAAAAAAAAATTAATAATGATAACATAAATCTTGGTTATTTCTCTATTTTCTGAACATATTAGCCTAGAATTTCTGAATCTCAACAGGAAAATAGTACTTATTAGAAAGTATGACTCCAAATCCAACACTTACCCAAAACAACTGGATACCAGCTGTGTTGGTTGGTTCTTGGGCCAATGAAGTGTCAACCAAAGACGTTCTTTAACTGTTGGGTCCACACCCCCACTTCTTCTCTTCAGGAAGGGCAATTTCAAAACCATTACTCCTGTAGATTAGAGGAAAGTCAATTTGCTCTCAAGACAGTGAAACAGTAACATGACCTTCCCAGCAACTCTCAATTCTATGGTTTACAAATGTTTGGCTAATTAATAGTAAAACCTTGGGGCTAGAGTGATGAAACTGCTTGTCATGCAAGCATGCAAACCTCAGCTTAGGCACCCACTGAAAAAGAAGCAGCAGTCTGGTACAGTGGGGTACACCTATCACCCCACTGCTGGGGTGGGACACAGACACAGGCAGATCCCTGGAGCTGCTGACCACTTGCTGGTCTAGCCTCATCACTGAGCAGCAGGTTCAGTTAAAATCCGTCTCACAAAACAAAGCTGAGAAAAACATGAAAAACAGAGGAAGACATGCGATATCACCTCTACATACATGTGCACACATAAGAAAGAATATGTCCTTTTATTATGGAGATATTACTCTGATAGAGGTTAAGACCTGTCCAGCCACATTTAGCTCAAACAACCCTTTTCAAGGCTATCTTTAAAATCTGAAAAAAATTGTATCTTTGTCTGTGATAGGTTTGGGAGACAGACCAGCCCGTAAAGTGCTTGCCTTGCAAGCATTAGGATTTGAGTTTGATCTGCCAAGACCCATATGTGAAAACAGGTGCAGTAACACGCTTGTCCAACTGCTGGGGAGACGAAACAGGGCTCCCTGGCTAACTTCCCAGCTTAGCTGGTTTGTCAAATTCCAAATTTTGTCTGTAAGTGGTGCCTAAGTAATGGCACCAAAGGTTATTTGGCCTGCAGATGTAAGAACATGCACACATGCCAGTATCTTTGTGTGGGGATTGAGTTCCTAATTACAATGAGAACCTAACCTGAGACTTTTTAACAATTGCAGGACAGTGGAATTCTACTTAACTCCTTCTCCTAGTTCAATGGTTCTCAATCTTCCCAGTATTATAACCCTTTAATACAATTCCTCATGTTGTCATGACCCCCAACCATAAAATTCTTTTTGTTGCTACTTCATAACTGTTACTTTGCAGTTATAAATCATAATGTAACCCCTGTGAAAGGGTCGCTTAACCTCACAAGGAACCTTCACAGCACTGACCCAATCATCTGCATTGGCCATTAGAACCACAAGCACAGCTTTAAAACATACATGCCAGCTGGGTATGGTGGAGCATGCTTTTAATCCCAGCACTCAGGAGGCAGACACAGACACATCTCTGAGTTCAATCACAGCCAGCCTGATCTACAAAGCAAGTTCCAGGACAGCCAAAGCTTCACAGAGAAATTCTGTCTCAAAACAAAGCAACACACACATGCCAGGATCCAAGTTCAGAAATGTGATTCAGGAGATTCCAAGTGGAGTACAGAAAACACTATTTTTTCAGTACTCTCCAGCTGGTCTGCTGTATAAGGAGAACACAAGGCTACTGTGGACAGCCATCATGCTCACAGATTCTCAGACAGGTGTCTCGAGGGGAGGGGAATGTTTAGCCTAGTTTGAACAAAGTGATGGGCCTGGTGAGATGGATGTGGACAAAGTGCTTGCCATGAAAATATAATGACCCGAGTCTGATACCCAGAAGTCACATAAAGGTGATGTGTACCTTCACACACACAAAGCCCCTACCTCACAGCGATAAATAAAAATTTGAAGACAATATAAATATAGCAAGCTTGTTCATGGGCTCAATGTGCTCCCTGAGTCTGTATCACTCAGCTTTTCCATTCTCACTCAAGGAAAGCCCATTATTCCTGTTCTTACAGTGAAGATCTTGCTCTCATGTGGATCTTTGTGAGTCTGAGGCTAGCTCGGTCTACATAGCAAGATCTAGGACAGCTTTACTCTGTATGGCAGACAAGGCACTTTCAGCAAAGCCAGGGTTCTTGTCTTCTGGAAGGCACCAGAAAACAGACTCAAAGGCCAGATGTCCAGAACAGAGAGGTCTAAACAGGCTATAGGGGACAGCAACTTTCTGGTAAGCAAGATTTTGGACAGATGATAATCTTGTAAAGAGATGAAGCAAACAAGTAGATAATTCTACTCTACTGTAACAGTATAGGATTTGTCACCAAAGAGACACTGTGACAAAACAGAAAACCTAGGAAGAGATTCCTAGTGATTCTAGATTCCTAGATCTCAGTGAAGGATTCTCTATATTAATTTGGCCTCTGAGCATGTCTGTGGGTGACTGTCTTGACTGTCAACTGATACAAGAGGGATCACCCCATTGTGGGACATATCATTTCTTGTGTAGGTAGTCTCAGGCTATCCAAAACAGCCAGCTGCACATAAGCCAGGGTGTGAGTCAGCACATAGCATTCCTCCACTTGGATGGTTTCTGCTTCAAGTGCCCATCTTGACTTCCCTCAGTGACAGACTGTAACTTAACTTAGGAGCCGAAACAACCCCCCCCCCCGCCCCCGTTAAGTTTCTTTTGGTCTGTGTTTTATCAGAGCAGCAGAAAGAAGCTAGAGTACATGCTGCAGGTGGCCAGAGCCATTCTGTGGGTTGAGGTCCTGAACTGCTAAGAGTAGAGAAAGCTGAGCAGCAGGTGGGCACACAATCCCCCTCTCTCCTTTCTGCTCCTAACTGTGGAAGAGACAGACTGCTTCATTCTGACTACCCTAAACAATGGATTGTAGGAGCAGTGGTGGAAAACAGCTCATTAGTTAGGAGGACTTGTTGTTCTATAAGAGCCAGATTCAGTTTCTAGCACCCACATGGTGACCAAGAACAGTTTATAACTACAGTTCCTAGAGAAGCCAAGGCCCTTTTCTGGCCCCCATGAGCATACACATAGTACATACACATGTCTATGCGAACACCCATACAGATAAAATAAAAGCAAATCAATCCTTAAAAAAAAGTAACAAAATGATGGACCAGAACTTAGCAACAGAAAACAGGATAAACTCTAGCATCAACCTTACCCCGGCCTCGGGAACAGCTCCAGATTCGAATGGTCTGATCCTTGCTTCCTGTGGCTAAGTAGCACCTTTTGTGATGGGGGTTTTGCTATAAGCTTCCATTGGGAATATCAGGTTCTTCTAGGAACAAGATAGAGATTTTATTTTTTAAAGATTTATTTTATATATATACATATATATATATATATATATATACACACACACACACACACACACCACACAAATATATTGTATATGTGTGTGTGTTTGTGTGTATGAATGCTCTCTGTCTTCATGCACACCAGAAGAAGGAATCACACCCCTTAACAGATGGCTATGAGCCACCATGTGGTTTCTGGGAATTGAACTCAGGACCTCTGGAAGAGCAGCTAGTAACCGTTTATTTTTAATTTACACTGAACATGCACTTGTGGTTAAATAATAACTCCCCAAACTCAGCTCCCCCCCCTTTCCTAGTTTGATCTGTGAGGCTCACATTCTAAGTATAATTCAGAAGCTGCAATTTGACACTTAGTTCTTTAGGTCTGAAATGAGCAGAGCTCTCCTTCCATCATCTTACCTGAGTTTTCCTCTTGGTTTATGGATAAGCAGTCTTCACCAGACAGAGGACACCAGGCTATGGAGTGGATTTCATCATCGTGGCCTCGAAGCCTGTGAATGACTTCTCCCTTTTTACTGATGTCAATGATAACCACTATGCCATCTTTGTAGCTGAAAAACAAGTTAGAAATATTTCAGGGGCCTGCAGATTCACACTGCCAAATCTCTCACTTGCCTGAGTTCTAACCCAAGCAGGACAACTTTCCTTCTTCTTCCTTTCTGCCTGTTTAGATATCAGCTCAAATCCTACATATGCTTACCCTGAGACTCTAGATTCTACTCTTTCTCTGAAGACTCTCTTTCCACCATTCCCTACCTCCTTTTACAGCTGTTTGCAGACCTCTAGGGCAGACCCTAATTCAAAAGACAAGGCTTTCCTCCTCTTCTCTACCCGTTCCTCCCAGTACCCACTAAGGTTATAGCTTGTCTGCAATGCTGCTGCCCTGAAAGGGGAAAAGACTTTAGCAATAAAAACAGTTAACTAATAAACTTTATTTTTTGAGACAGCTTTATGCATCGCAGAGTGGCCACAAACATACTATGTACCAAGGATGGTCATGAACTTCATTCACCTCCCAAGGGCTGAGATCACAGGCATGAGTCAAGTATGTGCTTTATACAGTACTTGGGACTGAACCCAGGCCTTTGTATGTGCTAGACAAGCACTCTGCCAGAGGAGTGACATCCTTAGCTTCACAAATGATACTGCTTTCCAACTACAAACTTAACAAGAACTGTTAAACCATACCTAAGTGTCAATTTATGAATTCAGCAGAAACTGAGAGATTCTAAGAGCTTTTAAAAAATTATTTTGAACACATTAAAAAGTATCTACTGGGAGCTAGAGAGATAGTTCAGCACTTAAGAGCACCAGATGCTCTTCTAGAGGAACCAAAGTCCCAGTATTCACAAGGTGGCTCACAAGGTGTCACTCCAGTCCCTGAGGATCTGGTGCCCTCTTCTGGTCTCCTAGGGCACTGCAAACACATGGTACACAAAATAATTGCAAGCAAATAACCATACATGGTAAAAGGCAACCAACCAAAAAAAAAAAAAAAAAAAACCTACCCCAATTGACCAACCAACCAAACCTTAAAGTATCTTATACTTAGCTTAGAAAAATAAACAAATAGATAAAAAATAAACCTCACCCAAAGCTTATACAGCTTATATCTACTCCTACCAAATTTCTGCTTGATTTCCTAGTGGTAGCCAATGTTTCTGAGTTAATCTAGCATCCCTAGCTTTCTTTATAAATGTTCCAAGTAAGACAAACGATTTTGTACATCCAAAGGTTGCATAAATGGTATCATGAAACTGGCTTTCTTTGTCCTATTTGTGAGGTTATGTTAGGTACATGAAGCAGAATCACCCGATACTCTATAACTATAGCTATAGTTAGTGCCACATCCAAGGATACTCTAAGTCAGCCAAGAGTGAAAGAAGGCATTTCTAACTTTTGAAGGTGGATGGAAAAATTAGACAGAGAGAAGAAAACATATAGAAAGATGGGAGCAGAGAAAAGTCTGGACCTAGAGATAGCAGAAACATATGACACCCGGGATGCAGCCTTCCTCTGAGGACTAAGGCACACAAGGCAAGGGGAATGAAAAGCAGGACCATAAATTAAGCCAAACCATCAGCAGGCAGCACAGTACTTAGTACTCACCCAATGGCTACTAAATTTTCGTGATGAGGTGAACACGTCAGACAGAATATGGTCCTGGGTTCTGTGAAGAGGTGCTGGCTGTCATTTCTGTTAAGCCAGTAACAGAAAACAACTCCTTTTTCATCCCCAGAGACTATTAAGTCCTTAACTGTCGGAGACCAATGCAGTGCTGATATTGTATGCTTCAAACAAAGCAAAGCCAGATGAGTCTCATTTGTCAATGTTGGGCTATAAACCAGCCTAATGCTACACACATTACAGGCACTTAAGAAATATTCTATAACTACCTGTATAGAAATATAGTAAATCTAAAGTTAGAACTTTTTGTGTAGTTTTGAGATAGTCTCACTTTGTAATTTAGGCTGGCCTGGAACTCAAGGTATCCTCCTGCCTGTCTCCTGAGTACTAGAATTCTAGAACTGCAGCCATGCACCACCATGCCTGGAGACACTGACATGACCCCCCCCCCCACACACACACACTCTCCACACACACATTCTCTCTACAAACACACAATTTTTACTTATTGTTTGTGCAAACACATGCCATGTGTGTGTATATGGAAACCAGAAGAGGTCACTGAATTCCCTGGATCTGGAGTTGGTTATGAGCCAACCCACAGGGGTGATGGGAACCCAACTTGGGTCCTTCGGGATAGTAGGAGGCACACTTAACGAATGAACCCTCTCTCCAGCCCCTAAATTTTGTATTTATTGTGTTGGGGAGTATGTGCCACAGCTGAGCATGTGGAAGTCAGAAGACTCTGTTCTCTCTTACTTTCAGGTGGACTCCGGAGATTAAACTGCTCAGGAGGCTGGAGAGACAGCTCAGTGGTTAACAACACCTGCTGCTCCTGCAGAGCTTTGGTTCCCAGCACTCACATGGTGAACAACAATCATCAGTAACTTCAGTTTTCACCTCTTCTCACCACCACAGATACCAACATACAGGCAAAATACACACATACACACACACACACACACACACACTTCATATCAAAACTCAGGTCATCAGGCTTACAGGACAAGCACTTGGACCTGGAAAGCCTTCTCATCAGCCCAGGTGTTTATTTTATAAGGACCTACTGGCTCTGTTAGACTTTGTAGGCCATGCTCTCTGTTGTTGTTCCTGTTGTTATATCATGAAAGCAGCCACAGATAAGAGTTAGTGACTAGGGCCTGGAGAATGGTTTAGTGGTTAAAGGCATTGGCTACACATCCAGAGGTCCCAGGTTCAATTCCCAGAGCTCTCATGGTAGTTTTTAACTGTCTATAATGGCATCTGAATGCCCCCTTCTGGTGTGCAGACATACATTAGAAAAACTGCTCATATAATATAAAAGACTGACCAGATTTAGCCAACTTTAAATTACCTTCATAAATAGGTAGCTTAGTTAACTTGTGGTGTGTCTGCCTTTGTGTCTCTGTCTCCCTCTCTCTCTCTCTGAGACAGGGTCTCCTGTAGCCTAAGCTGGCCTTGAACTCCTAATCTTTCTGCCTCCATTTCCCAACTGATGCAATTATAGGTGTGCAACACCATGCCCATTTGTGGAGTTCTGGGGACTGAGCCCAGGGCTTTGAGTATGTTAGCCAAGCACTCTACTAACTGAGTTACATCTCCTACCAGAAACTCTAAACAAAACATGCATCTAAAAAAAAAAAAAATAAAGTTTTGAAAGACTTTCCAACATATCTAACTAATCAACGCAAATTATTAGCATTCTCCACATGGATGAGATATATTAAAACATTCTGAGGGCTCAGGATGACATTACCTGATGGAGTGAGTGTTCTGTCACTACAGTCTTGGTCTCTACATCCCAAATCTTCACAGTCCCATCATCTGAGCTGGTGGCACAGAGGTTGTATTGTCCAGGGTGATGAGAAAAAGTGAAACCAGATACTCTTTCAGTGTGTCCCACCAACTCTCCTACAACTGCAAGTAAAAACCAGACTTGGTTAACTAAACCACTATCCAGACAATACGACTGCATGTTGCAGGACAAACAATAAGCAGATAAATAGGAGTCACTTAACACACATGGAGCAGAATCATCCATAGGCTAATAACAGAACCGCTGGGTGCCAGCGGTGCCTGTACTTACGGACTTCGTATTGGTTCATTTTCTTTGAATCTCAGTATTCTCATCTATAAAGCAATGTTTCTGTCCTTTGTCGAGCAGGTTTACACGCTGAGGCCCAGTGCTAGCTCACCGGTGAACGAGAATGCCATATTTACTTAATTTTGCCATAGGTCATAAAGAATATAATAAGTTGGTATTTCCAACCGCAAGGCAAAATAAAATATATCAATCCTTGGTTTTTGTTTGTTTCATTTTCTTCTGAGTTAGGATCTTGCTATGGAGCCATTGGTTGGCCTGGAACTCACTTTACGTAGCCGAGGCTGCCTTTGAACGCGCGGCAATCTTCCAGCCTCAGCCTCTTAAGTAGTTGGGATCAGACAAGCATCATCGCGTCTGGCGCAAATTCAGGTTCACCCCACTCATCTTACAGAAACCAGCATCTGGTAATTGCCCAAGCGGGAGCAGAGAAGAGAGAACAGCCCCCACCCCAGGGGGCGTCCTAGGTGCCGGCAGGGCCTTGGCGAAGTAGGAAGGCCAGGAATGCCCTATATGCCGGGTCTAGGCTAGGTCAGCCCCTCCAAGCCTGAGGGACCACGTGCGCGCGCCGCGGGACCCGGCGACTTACAGACCCGCAAGAGGGTGGCGGAAAGGACTGCGCCGGCCTGTTGGGGGGCTCACCTCGAAACGGGGGCGCCCCTGGGCTCGCGCCCGCGCCCGGGCCCACGCGGACGAGGAAGACGGAGGTCCGCGCAGCGAAGCCAAAAATGCCTCCGGGCGCCGCGTCGCTGCAGCGCGAGCAGTACCAGTTGGGAGACGGCGGTAGCGTCCGCGGCTCTGGTTTCATCTCCGCGGCCGCCCAGGCTCAGCTGAGGAGCTCCGGTACCGGGGTTCGCAACCGCGGCGTGTAGCGGGGGGGGCGGGATCTAGTTAAACTCCGCCCTGAAGGCGGGCGCTACGGAGCGCGCGGAGGCCCAAGCCGCGCCTCTCAACTCGCGTGCGCCGCCTGGACGAATTCTAGGCCCCAAGGTTCAGCATTTTCCTTAATTACGGATTTAGACCGTGGAACCCGCCAACCAGCCACTGAGGCTTAATCTCAAGGCAGTACAGTATCCAATTCAGTTTTTTTTTTTTTTTTGGTTTTCAGAAGGGTTTCCTGTGAGCCGGCTTCTGGAACTACTCTGAGACCAGCTGGCCTGAACTCAGAATCCGCCTGCCTCGCCCCCATGCTGGGTTAAAGGTGCTCACCACCGCCGCCAGTTTTTTTTTTTTTTTTTTTTTTTTAAAGCTACGTAGCAGCGTACTTTGCCAGTTTTGGGAGGTGTTTTAAAGAGAGTTGCAAGAATGTATTTAACTAAAATACTAAAAGAATGAATCTAAGCTCTGGCTCAGCACTCGGGAAGCTGAAGCAGGAAGATTGCCATGATCTCCAGGCCAGGCAGTGTGAGAACCTGTCAAAATAAATAAAATGAGTCAGAAATCAGAAAGGACAGGAAGGGATTCTGTAGTTGGGTGGGAATTCTGATTCTGGCTCTTGGTATTCAAAGATTAAAGAGCAGAGGTTTGACATTCCGCCTCCTGCTGATGGCGTGCCAATGCTGTGAGGAGAACTGGTTAGTGGCATGGAGGAAAAAAAGAATGGATTCTGCTTACCTCAGCTCAAACACGAGCAATGCTCGATTCGACTGTACTTCTGTATTACTGTTTGCCCTTCCTGAATGTGGCATATGAAAACTTGCAATGGCTATCATTAATAGGGAGCCCTTACCTATGCTAGCATAGCCTATGGGCACTAAATTCAGAGTCACCTGGCTCTACATCAATCACTAGTTTTGCCAGGGGCTTAAGTCCTATCTGTCCCAGATGTTTCTCACTTAATAATACTTGCCTAGCTGGATTGCTGGGTGAAATAAGGAGATTTAGTAAAATACAGGTATATATGGTGGTAAATGCACACAAATATATTAGCTCATCTCTTATTCAACCTTGAGGTTAGTAGAAACACATTATGTTGGTCTTTATTATTTATTTGTGTGTGTGTGCATGTGTTCATATTCATAATGTGTGTGTATGAGGTCAGAGGTCAAGGAGTTGGTTCTCTCCTTCCATGATATGGGACCTAGAGACTGAATTCAGCTTGTCAGCTTCTTCTTAACCAGTGGAACCATCTTGATGACACCCCACTCCATTGTTTTGTTTTTGTTTTGCTTTTTTGAGACAGGATCTCACTATACAGCCCTGAGTGCTGGGATTAAAAGTGTAGGCCACCATGCCAAACAATTTGGTTTTTGAAAGAGTTTTCTCAGTAATGTTCACAAATTTGTGTAAGTAGAGTGATCTTTCTTTCCTTTCTCTTTCTCTCTTAAAAGCTATCTTACAGTAAAAACAAACTAGGTTCATTCCTGTTTATGATTAAAACTCTGTTTCTCACTGATTGGGCTGTGCCCCACCTGTAATCTTAACTACAAATGGTTCTATGCATTCTAGGAAATGGCAACTGTGTCTTTGTTTCAAAACCATCTTGTTAATTCTACCTTTGTTTCAAAAGGTTTTTATGACTACCTTCTTAGAACCACCTTGCAATCATGGCTTTGTTTCAGGAGGTCGTTATGACTAATTTATTAGTCTGCTTCTGTTTATAGGACTAATTTATTAGTCTGCTCCTGTTATGATTCTGCTCCTGAAACCCCCAACCCCTGAACTATAAAAACCTTGTCTTCCTGATGTCCAATGCAGCCTTCTCAAACGCTGCCTTAGGGGAGGCAGCTCCTGTACGTAAATAAAAAAGCTTTCTTTAATTGCTTGCTTTAATTAATTTGGCCATGATGATTTGGATCGATGGTCTTTCTCGTATCTTTGGCCTCAAATTTTTGGGATTAATAGGTTCCCCTGCCCTTTTCAGGCTGTTATGAGGTGATTTTTTCTGATTTTCAGTCTTTATGAGGTCATTCACTCCAAAACAAGGCTGGTCTGACCGGACTTAACACAAGGACGATGCATTCCTGGTCTCCATGACAACGCACGCTGAATTTCCGGATCGGGGAGGATAGCCTCGGACTGCGCATGTGTATAGGCAGCCGGCGTTTGAACCCGGAGGCTTCCGTAGGGCCCAGCATGGCGGCGGCACTGTTGCGAGAGATGGGTAAGGCTTTCTTAGAATTTGGGGAGGAGATACTGAGACTCAAAGTTGACAGCTTATATTCCTGTTGCAGGTGCATTGTGGGTACCAACCCTGAGGATCTGGGCAACGCAGACGCTGCGGTAAGTGTCCTGCCATGAAGATTCTAGCAGGCTGCGCCTGGTTTGCATCCCTCACAGAGTACTTGTGTGCTAACCAGTCCTTTAGGCCTCAGGTGGAGGGCAGCCCTGCCGAAAGTGCTTTGTAACCCCGTGAGGACTGTTGCCTCCGAGGGCTTCTCTCAGTGTCTTTTGAACAGCCTTTCCCTATTCCTTAGCACAATTCGACTCTTCGACGTTGTGTGGTATGCTAACAAACATTCTTAGTTATTTCTCTGTTTACTTACCGTGGGCAAGGACTGTTGGGAGGCTTGCCTGACATTGTACCTCTTCGGTGTTGTTTCTCAGCAACTGGAGTTGGAACCTTTTGCTCTTCAGAGCATTCTGGAGCCTCTCGAGAAAGCTTTTTGTTTGTTTGTTTGTTTGTTTTAGTCTCTCTACTTAGGTCAGTCTGGCTTCTGCTTACCAATCAGAGGCTGGGATCCCAGGCCATTCAGTGCTAGGAAAACAAGCGTTCCTGTGCAGTTGAGTACCCTGCATGGATCCACAGGGTACATAGGAATTTTCGATTGCATATTTAGTACTTGCAAATGGATTGCTTTGTTTGGAGTAATATTTTGATTTAATATAATTATAGTAGTTTGGTATTTGCTTGGTTCCGTTTAAGACCCATTTCAGGGTTTTTTTTTTTTGTTTTTGTTTTGTTTGTTTGTTTTTTTTTTGGTTTTGTTTTGTTTTTGTTTTTTTCAAGACAGGGTTTTCTCTGTGTAGCCCGGGCTGTCCTGGAACTCACTTTGTAGACCAGGCTGGCCTCGAACTCAGAAATCCGCCTGCTTCTGCCTCCCAAGTGCTAGCATTAAGGGTGTATGCTACCACTGCCCGCTCCATTTCACTCTTGAGTATTCATAAAAGCTGTAACTTATTCATGAAACTTTGTCACTATTAATTCATGCCATACTTAATTTACCAACTATCATATTAATTGCCAAATCTGTATTGAGGTTTTGAGAAATGCAAGGCAGTGCTTCTTCATAAGGGATGACAGTATGTCCCTCACTCTGAAGAAATCTTATTTAATAGTTTATCATAATGGCTTCTTAGAAGGATTGAAGTCAGAGCCGAGCAGCTGATGGTTCTGTCATCCTGCCTGAGTGATGATATAAAATGATTGAGAGGCCTTAGAGACATTGCTTCTTTCCTCTTTCTTACATATATGCAAACCAAGGCCCAACAAAGTGACAGTGTGCCCTCTGGCTTTAACTGTGTAGAAATGAAAACACCCATGATTCAAACTGGAGAGGAAAGTTTGAAGGTCTAGAGATCACAGGCACATTTGGAGGGGAGACAAGACAAGCTGTTCAGTGGATCTCATTTTCAATAACACTAGCCATCAGTGATATGCTGTGTTGGATACTGCAGGGTTTGAAGTATTAATTAGTTTTCCAATGACAGAATGAAGCCCATTTTGCTCTCATACTACATATAATTATATCTGAAATTTATTGAGGGTCCTAAGTGCCGGATTAAGGATTATAAGTGCCAGGTTAAGAATTTTACTAAATATCTTATTTGTGCTATTTTGCTATGGCCTTAAATATATTTTAAGGTTTAGATATCAAAGATGATACCATGAGGGTTTTATCTTTACTAATGCTTGGGTTGTCCCATTTTGGTCTGTGGGGTTGTCCATAGGTGGCTCCCAAGTACCTTTCATGGCCTTCTATGGTCTAGCTTGCTTGGTTTGTGGTTTGGAAAACTATTATCTTGCTTCCCTTGCATACTTTCTGCTTTGGATCTTATGGACAGCCATTTCCTTCGAAGTTTGGTTCTTTTTAGTAAGAAATATTCAAGAACATAATCTTCGGACTAGAGTGGTGATCACTTCCAGTTGGGTCACTGTTTCTAGGCTTCATTTAGTATAGGAAATTTCAGTTCTCTTATTATGTAGATATCTGCTAAGACCCTCAGTTGTCAGTGACACTGAGAAATAGAATTATAGATAAAAGATAGATCTAATCATGGGGTCTGGAGAGATGACTCTAGCCGTTACTCCACTGGCTGTTCATTCCAGAGGCTCTGGGTCCAACTCCCAGAACTACAAGTTGGCTAACAACTGTCTGTAACTCCAATTCCAGGGCATCCAATGCTCTGTTCTCTCCTCCAAGAGTAATGCATATCCATAGTTTTAGATGTCCTTACAAGCAAAATACCCAAATGCATACAATAAAGTAAGTCTTCTTTTTTTTTTCTTTTTTTTGGTTTTTCGAGATAGGGTTTCTCTGTGTAGTCCGGGCTGTCCTGGAACTCACTCTGTAGACCAGGCTGGCCTCGAACTCAGAAATCCACCTGCCTCTGCCTCCCAAGTGCTGGGATTAAAGGCGTGCGCCACCACCGCCCGCTAAAAGTAAGTCTTTATAACATATAAATAAGAAACTGGGGTTTGATTCCAGCACTTGAGATGTAGAGGCAGGTGGATGTTTGTATGCCAGCCTAGTCTATAGAGAGCTCTAGGACAGCCTGGAACTACATAGAGAGAACCTATCTCAAAAAAGCCACACACAAAATTAAAATATATAAATAATAAAATAATCACTCGTTTTTCTTACCTCAGCAATGGATTTTCAGCTGAAGGAAGACATGAGCATCCTTGTTTCAGAAGGGGCTCCACGCAGGGCTCAAGCACAGAAAGAGGGTTGGACTTTGGTGAGGTGATGGGAGAGGCTATTGTAGTTATGGCAGACAGCAGTCTTGAACTAGTGTGGTAGCAGTAGGAAGGAGATGAGACTAAGCATTTGAGAGAGTTCTTGGTAGCATCAATAATACTTGGTGACTGGCTCTGACAGAGAAGTTGAAGATGCACAGTAGAACATCCAAGAAAGGTTTATTTAGTGATGTATTTAGTGATGTCATGCATGCTACTGGGGAAGACAGGAGGATAAACTGGACATTTGGGGTGTGTAGGCCATGGAGTAGTGAGATTTAAGGTCTTCATCACCAAGTCCTAGACTGTTAACCAGCATTAAAAGAAGTCTTTTCAACTCCCACTTACCTCTCTGATGGTTCCAATACTTGACATTCACTGATAGCATCGACCTCTCCTGAGAACAGCCCACAGTTCTCAGTTCTGTCCCTTTGCGCAGGTGATAAAGGCCTCTGCTGTCTGTGGGAGTGTGTGTCTTCATCTTCTGCGAGGTGAATTTTTTTTAAGAGCTGTCTATCCATATGTGGTGGCATACACCTTTCATCCCAGCACTTGGGAGGCAGAGGTGGCAGTCTCTGTGATTTTGAGGCTAGCCTGGTCTACATAATGAGTTTCAGGACAGCCAGGGTTACATGGTGAGACCCTGTATCAAATCCACCCCCTCTAAAAAAGTTCATTCACCAGTCTGTCAGGACAGAGTGTGGGCTAATACCAGCTCCCATTTGCCTTATACAAGTCGATAGCATTCACTCTTAGCCTCCAGTAAACCAGCTTTATAGTGTCCAGATAATGCGTTCTGTTAATGAACTCCGATTGAGAGCCTGAAGTTGTCAGGGTGGTGGTGATGTGGCTCCTAGAACTGCAGAAAAATTCCAAGTTTCTGTTGTCTTATGGGCTTCCTTCCTTTCAGAGTTCTACCCCAGTCATGTATCCACACAAGCGCTTCTCTTGACATTTCTCGACGATGGGAGAAGAAGAATAAGATTGTTTACCCACCTCACTCCCTGGTGAACCTCGGAGACCAGCAGTAAGTTTATAGGTAGAAGTAATCCCCTAATTTTTAGATTTATTTTTATTTTCTTGTGGTCAGATCTTATGCTGGTTTTGAATTCAACACTTAGCACAAGCTGGTTTTGAACTCACAGAACTCTGCCTGCCTCTGCCTCCCAAGTACCATAGGATTGACGATGCTGTACCACTACAGCTCGATGACCCTGCCTGACCGCTGGATTACGTGGTGTTCTCTTATGTGCCAAGCAGTAAGTTTTTTGTTCCTGGTTAAAGGGGCATTGTGAATTAATTTACGTGTCCTAATTAACTGACCTAACCGGATTGCCTCTGGATCTTAGATTGCCTGTGCTGTGGCTTGTTTGCTTGCCTTTACCTAGCCTCCTAAACTGACCTAAGGGTTTGAGATGCTGATTTTGACCACATGAGGCTTGTGGGTGATGTCATCGTCATCGTCATGTATCCCTGGTTGTTCTCTATGGACCAGGCTGCCCTCAATTGGCAGGGATCTGCTTGCCTCTGCATCCTGAGTGCTGGGATTGAAGTTGTGGATAAATTACTGATAGTGACCATAATGAGTTGGAAAATGTTTCTTTAAACATTGTGTGTTTGAATTTAGGCACAGTTACAGTTTTGTTTCTTTTTCTAATGTACAAACCTTTAAACTTCAGGTTTGTATTGAATCATTGGATGCCTACCAAAACGTATCTTTTTTTTTTTTTTTTTAGTTGTTCAGTAATAAAATCATTATGTTATACTTCAGACTGTCAGAAATTATTCTAGTGATATATAAAACAAAGTGCAGCTTGAATTGAATTTATGGAGGCATGCATACACAACTGCTAAAAGGCTTGGGAACTACACCTGAGCGCTGCTACATCCAGTGTATGCAGTGCTATGGCTCAAAGCCAGGCAAACATTCTAACAGCTGACTACAACTCCATCTATTAAAAAAAGACTTTTAGTTAAAAATATTTAAAAACAATTTTTTTTTTTAAGTGGAGCCAATAGTGGAAAGAAGGTGGACTTTTAGAGTCTGCAGGGAACTTTGGGAATGCCTTAGTTAGGGTTTCTATGTCTGTGAAGAGACACCATGACCATGATAACTCTTTTTTTTTTTTAACTTCTGTATATGAGTACACCATTGCTCTCTTCAGACCCACCAGAAGAGGGCATTAGACCCCATAACAGATGGTCGTGAGCCACCATGTGGTTGCTGGGAATTGAACTCAGGACCTCTGGAAAAACATTGGTGCTCTTAACCGTTGAGCCATCTCTCTAGCCCCCTATGACAACTCTTGTAAAGGAAAATATTTAATTGGGCCTAGCTTACAGTTCAGAGGTTTAGTCCATTATTGCCATGGTGGGCAGCATGGTGGCATGCGGACAGACATGGTGTGGAAGAGGAAGCTGAGAGTTCTCCATCCAGATCTTCAGACACCAGAGAAAGAAGTACTGGCTCTGACCTGAGCTTCTGAAACCTCAAAGCCCACCTGCAATGACACACTCTCTCCACCAAGACCCATGCACTCTAACAAGGCCGCATCATGTCCCAAGCCTGTCAAATCATGCCGCTCTCTGTCAGCCTATGGGGACCATTTTCATTCAAACCACCACAGGAGGCACCTATGCTGGACCTGGGTCCCTCCTATGCCTGGCTGTTCCCTCTGCTCACAGTTTTTTAGGTCTTGAAGAAACCACTTGGTTTGTCAGTTTCAGTTTACAAAAGGATTATAAGATGGCTCCTCTCCCAACTGAACTTACTAAAAAGTGCTTTGTGAATTGTGAATTATTCAATATCTATTTGGTTAAAAAATTATAATTTCAGGGCTGGAGAGGTGGCTCAGTGGTTAAGAACATTTGTTCTTGCAGAGGGCCTGAGTTCAATTCCCAGCACCCATATGTAATTCCAGTTACAGGGGAACTAGTGCCTTCTGACCTCCAAGGGCACCAGGTATGCACCTGATGCACATTTATACAGACAAAACATGCATACATATAAAGTAAATAAATTTGAAAAGGTTATAGTTTCTGTTTCTTACTATTTTTTTTTTTTTTAAATAATGAGACTGAAAAAAAGCAAATTTGTCTAAAGACTCTCTAGAATCTTTGTTCTGTTTTGTTTTATTTCCTGTGACAAGTTTTGTCGTTGGGCATAGAGTATGGGAACTAATAGGTATGCCACTGTCACTCTGATGAACCTGCTGTAACATGTTTTTCTTTTTTTCCTACTTGCAAGGAAATTTACCATTGTCGGAGACAAATAAAATACAGCAAGGACAAGATGTGGTACCTGGCAAAGATGGTAAGCTAACATGACTACTCCCATGTGATACCCAGGAGAAGAAGCTGTGGGTTCCTCCTGAGGACTGGAAAATGAATGGTTATTACCCAATTTCCCAAGGATTAGGGAGTGTCATTGTGTGTTCAGTGACCAGCAGGTTATCAAGAAGACACTAAATCACAGTGCAAACCTAGACTTGAAGCCTGGGCAGCAGGATTGCCAACAGCCAGAGGACCCAGGGCGCCTGCTTGCTTACCTGTAGTAGTTTTAATTCGTTCACAGTGGTTCTTGTGTTTTCATGGTGAAGAAGGGGCGAAAACCCCAGGCCTTGCTCTCCTTAACTGTACAAGAGGTTTAAACTAGGACATGTTTGTTTTGTGTATTCTTAGTGAAGAGCAGGAAATGCCAGCAGACACACAGAATCATTTATCCCATGTTAGGTGGAGGAGTGTGCTTGGTGTAAGCCTGTCTTTCAGTCATGTCTGCCTTAATAGTTCTGAAACCGTTACACATAAAGCTGTTGGTTTTTTTCTTGCGGACTTAAGTTTGGTTATAACCAAGAGGCAGGATCCCTTTCAAACCTCTTGTTTTCTCTTTTGCTTGGGTTTAATTCAACATTTCCAGAATTGTACTGTCGTGACTCTTACTGTCACTGAAAGGGAATATTGCTTTTGAATTTAATACATTCATCTGTGTCCCCCTTTAGATACGAGGCATGTCCATTGATCAGTGCTTTGGCTCAGCTGGAGTTCAATGATAAAAAGGGGGCTCAGATAATTAAAGAGGTAAGACTTGGTGGTTGGGAGGGATGGGCATGCAGCCATCTTTGAGCCTAAATCCTGGATTCCTGAAATTCGTGGTATACATGTATTTTTTTATGAGATGGAGACTTGTTGGTTATAGTAAGTCTCTCTCTCACATCCTTTGTTCCTGAGAATTAGGTGCTTTTCATTCTTCACATGGTTTCTTCAGATGCCTTTACATGCACCAGACACTTTTTTTTTTTTTAATTGTTAGTGGAATGATTAGAAGCCTTTTTTAAAAAAAAAAAAAAAAAAAAAAAAAAGACTTGTGGCTTATTTGTGGGTGGTAAAACTTAGGGCCTAGTGTATGCCAGGGAGGAACTCTACCAATTATCTGCACTTCCATCCCAGACTTGGTTTTGGTTTTTGTTGTTGTTGTTTTGTTTGTTTTGTTGTTTAAAGAGTCCTTTCTGATGGTTGGGAAGCCAACTTCCACAATGAGAGCTTATGATTTTATGTGAGTGATTAAGTGGAGGAAGCCATGGCATCCACCCAGGAAACTTGGAAGTTTGCTCTCTCTAATGCTTCTCTTGTGGTTGTGGGTTTGTATTTGTACGTAGGTGGGCCCTAGGGTTGCCAACACCTCAGTGGGTACAGTACTAACGTGCAGGCATATGGCTGTTCCCTGACTCGGGTTCAGTGTTGTTTGCCAGTGGCATGGCCTAGGGTGTGGCTGTCTTCCCTTCCTTCACTGAGCCTCTAAGGCTCAGCACGATGGGTGGTGGCTCCTAAATCGTTCTGAGGAAGGAATCCTTCATTTTCCTTGATACAACCAGCAACTGAATGAAGTTCATTGTGACTAGGTATAGTTAACAAATGCACTCTTGGAAGACAGAGGCAGGCCAATCTCTGTGAGTTCCAAGGCATTGAGAGCTACAAAGTGATAACTTGTCTCAAAAAAAAAAAAAAAAAACCAAACAAAAACCCACCAATAAATAAATAAATAAATAAATAAATAAATGTTCACTGTGAAGTGTAGGCGTGAACAGGTATATTTTAGACAACAAAAGATGAGATATTTAATCCCACTTTGGTTCAGAATCAGCTATATGAGCCGGCTTCTCTTGTCATTTAAGGTTCTCTTAGAAGCACAAGACATGGCAGTGAGAGACCATAATGTGGAATTCAGATCCAATTTACACATAGGTAAGACTTTTTCCATCTTCAACACCTGGGATGTGTCTGGTATCTGAACACTTAGGCCAGTTGCCTGTTGGCAAGGACCTTCTATAGCCTTTAGCCCTGCAGTGTCAATATGTCATGAGTGGTAGACGTGCTAGTGTCTCACTGCCTGTTCTGAATGGGGCTGAGGGCGTGAAGTCTTGACACAGTGGTTATTACACAAGGGTTCTAGAGGGGCTCTTGCTGCCACCCTTTACTCATGATAAACTGAGAATGGCCACAAATTACCTAAAAGATAGATTAATCTTTAATCGTGGTGCCTACACTTTAGTGCCAGCACCTAGGAAGCAGAAGCAGATAGCTCTCTGTGAGTTCAAGGCCAGTCTGGTCTACATAGCAAGTTCCAGGACAGCTAGAGTTACATAGATTATTGGGGGCAGAGGGGTGGTAGACAGAAAAGATACATCAATTGTCAAGTGGAAGGTGTTGAATAAAAGTTCACATGTAAACTTTAAGGGTCATTTTTGTTTTGTTTTAAAGACTTATTTATTTTATGTGTATGAATGCTCTATTTGCATGTACATCTGTGTGCCAGAAGGGGCATCAGACTCCATTATAGTTGGTTGTGAGCTACCACATGCTTGCTGGGAATTGAATTGAGGACCTCTGAAAGAACAGCCAGTGTTCTTAACCTCTGAGCCATTGCTCCAGCTCCTAAAGGTCATTTTATAATGTGCCTCTGTCATAAGAATGACTGAAATGGAGCCTTCTAGTAATTGGGCTGAAAGACCTGCTAATCTGTACAGGAGAAACATGGGCAGACCAAAACCACTGAATCATCCAATTAATGAGCAAGCAAATGAATTACATAATTCTTTTTTTTTTTTTTTTCTGGTTTTTCGAGACAGGGTTTCTCTGTGTAGCCCTGGCTGGAACTCACTCTGTAGACCAGGCTGGCCTCGAACTCAGAAATCCGCCTGCCTCTGCCTCCCAAGTGCTGGGATTAAAGGCGTGCGCCACCACTGCCCAGCTAAATTACATAATTCTTAAGAGAATAATATAAAATACATGAAAAAAGTTCAACATCCTTAGCCAGGTTGGGCAGTGGGAGCCTTAAACACTCAGAAATTAAAAATAGACCAAGCACCTGGTACAGCTGCACCATCCTGAGCACACAGCCAAAGGACACTGAGTTAGCATACCATAGACACTTGCACAGCCATGTTACTAGGGCACTGTTGAGAATACCCACGGTAATACACATACACAGGCCACTGTGTGCCATAGATGGGGTCAGAAGACAGTTCTGCGGAGTCACATCTCTTCACACCTTTATGTAGATTCCAAGGGCAAACCCATGTGGTGAGGCTTGCGTGGCAGCTGCTTTATGAGTGAGCTGTTTGCAGTCCCAACCCTGCCTTGTCTACCAGGGTGCTGGGGATGGAATTTTCCTTTGCCTGTAGGACCACATAGAGTGTCCCCCATGCTCATCTCATCTCTTGTTTGTGTGCCTCTTAAACATGCTCAGTGACGGTGTGCCCCATCACCTGCCTAAGCAAGCCAGTGTGCTTGCATCAGGAACAGGGATAGCGGAGATTCTGGTCTCAGGTCAGGTTTCTCTCTCTCTGGGATGACTCTTTTATTTTTATTTCTGAGACTTAGTCTCCTGTAGCTAAGACTAGCCTCAAACTTGTGGTATAGTTAAGGATGACTTTGAAATCCTGATTCTCCTGCCTCTGCTTCCTGGATTACAGATACAAGTACCACGCCTAGTCTCAGGGATGCCTCTTGGCATGTCTTCCATCCTATCAGCCTTTGTCAGATTTGTTTGATTTATGAAACTTGCCGTTAATTGAAGCTATTACTATAGTTTCTGTCTTTCTGTCCAACATAATGTGGCAGTGGGTCCACGCCTCATCTAGAGCAGTGCATGGTTGCTAGTTAGTGCTCAAGAGACTTGTGTTTGAGAGGACTGTGTGATAGCCAGCCACCAAGCTACTGTACTCTTATGATCTACTGAAAGATAGATGGGTCAGAACCTGCTCAGCTGGTGCAGATGCAGTCCTATGGATAGCAGACGTTTCCCATAATTCTCTTTCCTTCCTCTGTAGCTGAGTCTACCTCAGGTCGAGGCCAGTGCCTGAAGCGCATCCGTTACCATGGCCGAGGTCGCTTTGGCATCATGGAGAAGGTCTATTGCCACTATTTTGTGAAGCTGGTGGAAGGACCCCCACCCCGACCTGAAGCACCCAAGACAGCAGTTGACCACGCCAGGGAGTATATTCAGCAGCTTCGCAGCCGGACCATCATCCATACTCTATGAGATCTGTGCCAGTCATTCTGGCTCCACACTGTATATATTTTACATTTATTTTAAAAAGTAAAAACAAATGATTTTTATGCTTTTGCATTGAATTATTGAAGTGTAGTGTATAACTGCAAAGTTGTGTGTGTGTGTTAGGTATCCTGGTGTGCATGTGCAGAGGTCAGAAGAGTTTTCAAGAGGACTTGAAGCCACCTTACCACTGCATTCTAAAACCAGACAGTAGGTGGCACTCTCCTCATTGCAACAATCAAATATGGAAGTACTACTGTGACTCTCATAGATCCCTCCTTCCTTCCCTCCCTCCCTCCCTTCCTCCCTCCCTTTTTCCCTGGAAGATGGCATCGGCATTTGGTGTGGATTGCTTGAATCTGTATGTTACTCATACACTTTAGGAACACTTTAACCAACATCCTCAGTTCCAGGCTCTTCCTATTTTGTTGTTGTGTTTGTTTGTTTTTGGATTTTTGAGACAGGATTTCTCTAGGTGGCCCTGGCTGTTCTGGAACTTGCCATACTTCTTAATTCTTCCAAAATAGTTTAACTAGCTGGGGATCTAATATATATGAGCCTATAGGAACATTCTTATTCAAACTACCATAATTTTTTCCATTTAATTTTATTACTTTACATGTGTAGGTGTTTTGCCTGTATGTGTCTGTGCACTGTTTGTGCAGTGCTGCAGAAATCAGAAGAGGGCTTTAGATCTCCTAGTTACAAATGGTTGTCAGCTATCATGTGGGTGTTGGGAATTGAACCTGGGTCCTCCTCAAGAGCAGCAAGTGCTCTTAACTGCTGTGCTTTCTCTCCAGCATGTTTATTCTTGACATATCTTGACAAAGGTGCAAGAAACAAGGAGAAATGACAGGTAGGGTGTGTGTATGCACACACAGAAGAATAAAATGTCCCTCTCTCTGCCTCTGCAAACTACAGCTCGGAATGAATCAAAGACCCGGGATTGCTATGCTGATGATGGATTAAATAAAGAGGTAAAAGGGAATCAGAAGAAAGTCTGGTTCTCCAATAGAAAGTCAGAAAACTACTGCTACTCAGGTAAGATGTGAAAATAAAGACCTGCCAGAGCTGAGGATTTGGGACTTCCTGGCACAAGCTGTAAAAAGGAAGAGCCTTTCTGTGGTGCTGGGGCTCTGGTTTCTGAAGCTCTCAGTGAGACTGCCTGGCCTGTGTGAAGTCTGCAGTTTCCTTGGTAAAAGGTTTTTTTTGGGGGGTGGGGGGAGGATTGTTTGTTTTTTCTTTTTAATGATTTTAAAGTTATTTTGTTGAAGAGTTTGCCCATTTTGTCTCTTAAGTTTTCCAGCATACAACTATGTGAATATCCTGTTTGCAGTAGTCAGGATAATGCAACACACCCTTCCTTCAAAAAACCTGTGTACCCTCATCCCCAGAATACTGAATGCCCTAGGAATGTGCAAGGTCACAAAGGGTAATGCAAACCTACCAATGATGCTAACATGCACGGTGTGTGCATGATGTGTGCACGTTAGGAGTGTTGTCCAGTTTTTCTAGTGATGATAGCTTTCAAACCGAAAGAGGGAGGCAGAAGGAGAAGGTGGACGGAGGTGTGGTCACTGAGGGGTGGTCAGAGATGAGCAGTTTTCCTGGCTTTGAAGAGAACCAGGGAATCAAAGAAGCTTCTAGAACCAGCAAAACAAAAACATTCTCCTATGGTCTCTAGAAAACAATACAGCAGATGTTTTTTTTTCTTTCTTCCTCCCCTGCCCACTTCCTTTCTTTCTTGAGATGGTCTCATGTGGCACAGACTAACCTTGAACTACCTTGACCGTGTACTCCCAAGTACTGGAATTACAGATGTGAGCCACTGTGTCCATTTTATGCAATACTGGAGATACAACGATGGCTTTATGGATGCCATGCAAGCAAGCACTTACCTACTGGGCTACATTCTCAGGCCAGCCCTGCAGATGTCTTGATTTTAGCCTGCTGGAACTCTTTCTGAACTTCTTAACTGCGGCACCATGACGGGAGTTTGCATTATCCAGATTGTTAGAACAGCAACAGTCTGTTCAATGTTTAATATACTGATAATGTTTTTATTTCAATATTGGAATTTTTTTTTTCTGGATTAATGTAACTCAACAGGGTCTATCCCCCTCTCCCACTTAGAGAACCCATGTGTTACTGGTTTGTAGTAGGCAGATGCCACGGACGCTCCTAGATACCCTGACAGCTCCTCTCCCAATGAGTGTCACCTGTGTAGGGGAAGGAACCTAGAGACAGGAACCTGGCATAGTCCCTGGATTATAAAGCTCAGTGGAGCCTCGTGAGTGATGAAGGTATCAATATTCTTGGAGGAGTATGTACCCTAATTCCAGGGAGGACGAGAAGGATGCTCTGTGCTCCCTCCTAGACCTGCTGTCTGTATTCTCTTTGCAATAAAACTAAAGTTGTAAATCTTAACACTTTCTGAGGATCAAGAACAAGTCTAGCAAATTGCTGAGTTTGAGCAAACATTTATTTTTATTTCCTATGTAGGATCTCAGGGTTTGCTGGGAGCCCAGAGTGAATTAATGAGAAAACTCAGAGAGTTTCAGAAAGTCTGCACCTGGGTCAGAGGCTGTAAAGTATATTACATCATATTATCCCCATGGAGACTAGTTGTGCAGAAGGGGGAGCAAGGCCTTGAGTGGGTTTGTGGGCTCTGGGTTCTGGCTCAGCTCTTTGATGGCATGAATACCATCTTGAGTCTAGATGAAACTTCCCCTCCTCAGTCACTGCATCCTCCTGCCTGGATCCCTGCACCCTCCCCTCTATACCATGGACGCAACCCTTGGCCCAGTGGCTTTCGGTTTCTATGCCTAGAAATTTCTATGTTACAAAAAATCTACTTTCAGTTTCATGTTCCCGCAAGTTCCTATCTGCATTGCATTGTTAGAGTGTTCTCCTCCCTCTGTTGGCTAGATTCCTGTGAGGGCAGGACAGCAGCTAGGGAACAGTCTCAGAGCTCTTCATACTCAGCTCTGTCTCTTCTGTGGTAGTCACACTGCGCGGCACACTTGGACTTCCAAGCAGCAAAGACAGATCTGTACACGTCTGTGTGCACCTGCTGTGCCTGGTGCCGAGGGAAGGTCTTCACTGGACTCCACTCTTCCACCGGAAATCTCTTTTTCTCAAAGGAACTGGTGAGGGAGATGATATATTGTTTTTAAAAATTAATATAGGTCTACAAACAGGATTATAGGCTGGAGGTCTGGGGGGGGGGTGGAACTGTGGGCATGCTTGATGTGGTTGGAGTGTCATGGGCTTAGGCTGAGAGGCAGGATGGGTAGAGGACAGCTAAAAGGCTTTCAGAGAACTTAATATCTGGAATATTTTAAAGAAGCAGTCGTTTCCAGGCTATGAAAAAGACAGGGGTGTTGATGGATAGGGATTGTATTGGAGATCACCTGACACCAGACACCTGTCTAATATCCAAAACACTTTTTGCTTGGAAGACAAGGAACATTATCTAAGCACAAACTCTGGAGTCCATGTGTCTCCATGAACTCTGATTCCTCCACCAAACTATGGGCTTGTCCCTGGCCTCTGCAAAGAACTCTGAGCTCAGAGAGCCAACCCTCAGCCTTGGATCCCAGCACAGATCTTAGCCAACAGTAGGACTCCCTCTTGCATGTGTCTTAACATTTCAGTTTCTTTGATCCTTAATTTTAAGGTGGAGAAGGCTGGGGTTACAACTCAGTGGTAGAGTACTTGCTTAGCATGCACAAGGGCATGGGTTCAATCCTTACTACTCTACCAAAAACTGTGCTTAATTTTAAGGTGAACATCATTACACTATGCTTGCACGGTTGTTGGGATGAAGTGAAACAGTGTGTATAGAAGCACACTTGAGGTTCATAGGACACATTCCCAGCATTCCCTCTTATTTTACCCTGGCCTCTCCTCAGTGGATAGGTGTACTCTCAATGGTTAGAAGACAAGGTTCTGGGAATCCACCCTTTTTGTACCCAGACATGCTCATTCTAAGACTTAGCACATATACTCAGAGTTGCCACACAGTGGGATGCTGTCGGCACATGTCAGAAACCTAAGAATTCTCCATCTGCTGTGTGTGTGTGTGTGTGTGTGTGTGTGTGTGTACACAGGAGTATGTGTGTGAGTATTCATGCTGGATACTCACAGATACTCATAGTGTCTTGACAACTCCCTCACCTATCCAGTGTGACAGGCAGGCCAGATGTCTCTAGTTCAGTTAAGGAGAATTTTTGCCATCCCTGATCATACACATACCAAATCAGATCTGTATACCTGCTCAGATGAATTCTTCCCCAAACTACCCTTTTCCTTTCTTCTCTTTCTGTAACAGGTGACTGCCAGGGAGGCCCCAGTGAAAGTACCTGCTCCCTCATTGTAGCCAGAGTGCATCTTTCTGCCTGCCCTCTGCCCCAACATCTCCTCTGACTTGGGGGTGGTCTGGTTTCCTGATCTAGCCAATTTCCCCTCTCTCTATGAGGTTCAGTATAGAGGATTTGCATCTCTTTCATTATGTTTAGTCCTGGGTGTGTGATTTCTTCTTGTATCCTATTTCAAAATCTTCTGTGTCCTGAGAAGTTCATGTGAGCTCCAAAGTGACAGAAGAATCTTCTTGTTGTGACTGGCAAATGTCCTCCTCAACCCCTCATGTATCATTCACACTGTCTCTTCTACCTGTGGCACACTCTGCAATAGTGAGTCCCCTAGGTGACTTCCTGTCATGTGTTTGAACTTCTTTTTTTTTTTTTTTTTTTGGTTTTTCGAGACAGGGTTTCTCTGTGTAATCCTGGCTGTCCTGGAACTCACGCTGTAGACCAGGCTGGCCTCGAACTCAGAAATCCACCTGCCTCTGCCTCCCAAGTGCTGGGATTAAAGGCGTGCGCCACCACCGCCCGGCTGTGTTTGAACTTCTTTATACACAAGATGGAACGGGGTGAGGAGTGGGTCTCAGTTCAGATGGACTGACTCTTAGAAAATCCCACTGAGGGACGAGATGATTCAGTAGGTGAAGGCACTGGACTCAGCCTGATGGCTTGAATTCCATCTCCAGGCCCCACATGGTAGAGGGAGAGAACCGACTCTCACAAGTTATTTTACCCCTGCATGTGCACCCCACCCCCCATACACACACAAAATAAATAAAATATAATTTAAAAGAATTTCATTAAATATCCCAAAGGGTGATTGTCTTTCCCTTTGGTGGTTTTTTTTTTTTTTCTTTTTAATTAAGATTTTACTGTTTAGGAGAAGCTTTAGTTTCACAGAGGAAAAAGAAAAGGTAGTGACTTATACTGTCACCCTACCCATGCACAGTCTCTTTCGCCCATCACTGGCATTCCTCACCAGAATGGTGAACTGTCTCTGACACGTTTTGCTCAGACAAGGCCTAAAGACAGTTTCTTCTGGGTTGTATGCATCCGAGTTGCATCTCAGCACACACCCGGTCATGCTGTCACACGAGTATTTCCACTGCCCTCCACCCTGCCTTTTCACTCAGTCCCGTACAATGCATGGCAACCACTGTCTTGATTTTTTCCATTATTTTGCCGAGTACAGAGAGTCATGTGTGACATGCTGTGGGTGTCATGTTGCCTCTGCAGGTGGCATCTTCCACTCAGTCTTTTAGTGACTTAACAGTTCAGCTCTTGGTATTTCCGAACAGTGTGTGGTCGTCTTGGAGATCCCGTAGCTGTTCAGTTCATTCACCTACCAAAGGGCTCCCTGGCTCCTTCCAAGGTTTGTCATTATGTACAAATCCTCTGGAAACATTCAGTTGCAGGTTTGTGTGGGAACAAATGTATGAATGTCAAGAAGCATGTATGTTGACCGTGTTTAATTTAGTGCTAAAGAAATTGCCGTGCAGTCTTCTAAAGAGTGAGTAGTTTTTTCATTTTCATTTTAGTTTTTTTTTTTTTTTTTTTTTTGAGATAGAGTGCCTCTGGTTAACCCTGGCTGTCCTGGAACTCACTCTGTAGACCAGACCAACCTCAGACTCAGAGGTCCCCTTGTCTCACAAGTGCTGGGATTAAAGGTATGCACCACCACATCCAGTTTTTGGTCCATTTTTAAAAGATGCTGTTTGCTCTTCTTTTTTTTTTTTTTCATTTTTTTCTTTTCTTTTTTTGGAGGGGAGGGTTCAAGACAGGGAGGGTTTCTTTATGTGGTCCTGGTTGTCCTGGAACTCACTCTGTAGACCCGGCTAAACTCAAACTTAGATGTCCCCCTGCCTCTCCCTCCCAAGTGCTGCGATTAAAGGTGTGCACCAGCATCGCCCAATGCTGTTTGTTTTTAATTGTTTGGTTTCGAGAGTTATTTATGCATTTTTGGGTCACAGTCTTTTATTAGATGTGACCTTTGCAAATGTTTGCTCCCAATCTTGTCAGTGTCCTGGTACTACAGGCTTTTATAGAGAAGTAGTTGGGTTTATTTCTAAGAGTTATTTCATTTTTTAATTCATGTGTGTGTGTGTGTGTGTGTGTGTGTGTGTGTGTTTGTCCTCATGTGGATATATGCATGTGAGTGCAGATGCCCTCAGAGTCCAGAAGAGGGCATCAGATCCCCTGCAGCTGTAATCACAGGTGGTTCGGTGCCACTTGATCTGGGTATTGGGAATTGAACTTTGTTCCATGTGAGAGCAGCAAGCAACCTGAGCTGCTGAGTCATCTGTCCTGTGGGACTCTATTTTACACTGTTGTGTTTGTTTACTGTTTCAGCAACCCCACACTGTCTTACTATCTTACAACTTTATAGTAAGCTATGACTGTTGTGAGTATGTGGTTAGTGGGGATTGAACCTAGGACCCAGTGCAAGTTAGGGAAACCGTGTGCCTCTGTGTTACACCCTCACTCTCCAGGATGTTTCAAAGTCAGGGACTGTCACAGCACAAATGGGCTGCAATGTGGTGGCATTTCTTCTTTGGCTTATTAGATGGTACTGTGTTCCAACTTTTCTTTTTTTCAAAATAATGAAAATTTAAAAAGATGAAAAGTGATGTAGTCTAGAGAGTTTGGCTAGAGAAATCAGATACTGCAATTAATGAACAATCTCTTGAGGAAGCAAAGCAGCCAAGCCCTAGAAATATCAATGAATCGAGCAGGGAAATGCTCCCAGTCCTAGCATAAGTTTGGAGAGTATCTTCTGCCCCACCTGCAGAGTTGAGTGCTTCTCTGATGTCCTAACCTTTGACCTTCTTTTCCACTTCTGCCTTCCCTCCAGTGTCCTGTGTGCCCACAGCCATGGGTCAGTCTTCTTCTAAACCCGATCCAAAGGCTCACAGTATGGCCTCTAGCTTTAGTGAATTCTTCAAGAATTTCAAGATGGAAAGTAAAATCATTTCTGAGGAGACCATCAAATCAATTCAGTCACATATGCAAGAAGGAGACATACAGAAGGCGATTTCTATAATCAGCACTGCCTTGACAGACATTGAGAAAGCCCCCCTGAGCATTGCTGTGACAGGGGAGACGGGAACAGGAAAGTCCACTTTGATTAATGCCCTGCGGGGCATAGAACAGGAAGGGAGTGAAGCAGCTAAGAGTGGAGTAGTAGAGACAACCATAGTTAGGGAGAAATACACCCACCCTAAGTTCCCTAACGTGTCCATCTGGGATCTCCCTGGGGTTGGGTCAGATAACTTCAAACCAGAAGAATATCTGAAGAAAGTGGAGTTTCAGGAGTATGACTTTTTTCTTATCATCTCAGCTACTCGATTTAAAGAGAATGATGCTCAGCTGGCCAAAGCAATCAGAAAAATGAAAAAGAAATTCTATTTTGTGCGGACAAAAATTGACAGCGATTTGTGGTCTGAGAAGAAAAGTAAACCCAGGACCTTCAATAGGGAAAAACTCCTGGAGACTATCCGAAATGACTGTGTGAAGCAGCTGCAGGATGCCAAAGTACCCTCCACTCATGTCTTCTTAATCTCCAGCATTGAGGTAGCACAGTTTGATTTTCCTAACCTGGAGTCCACCCTTTTAGAAGAGCTTCCAGCACAGAAGCGTCACATCTTCATGCAGTGCCTCCCTAACATTACCGAGACTGCTATTGATCGCAGGAGAGATGCCCTGAGACAGACCATCTGGCTGGAGGCTCTGAAGTCTGGAGCATCGGCCACCATCCCCATGATGTCGTTCTTCAATGATGACATCGAGGAGCTTGAGAAGATCCTGACCCACTACAGGGCTTGCTTTGGGCTGGATGATGAGTCACTGGAAAACATGGCCAGGGAATGGTCCGTGTCTGTGGAGGAGCTGGAGTCCACCATTAAGTCACCCATTTGCTGTCAAGTAAGATGGATGAATCCGTGGCGGACAAGCTGATGAAAATCATGGAGAAAGTTTTCGCTGTCACCGGCGGATTTGTAGCCACCGGCCTTTACTTTAGAAAGAGTTACTATATGCAAAATTATTTTCTTGACACAGTGACCGAGGATGCTAAAGTTCTGCTTAAGAAAAGAGTCTTTTTGCAGGACAGTGTAGACTCCGAGTAAGGTTCTAAAGATGGAGAGAATGAGGCAGGGACTCGGGTGACTTTAGTGTTTTCAGGACGCTGCAGAGATGGCTGAGGGTGTTCCTGAAACACCCTGGCCAGGTTGTGATATCTCTTAGACTTTGCGACCCTTGGGAAAATAGAGGGATCAGAATTATGTCACATGGTGGTTATGTCATTCCCAACACCAGTCTTGTACAATGTGCTAGCACAAACTTTCTGGGCACAGAGTTTTCAGAAATAACTTTCTTTGTGTTTAGACAGGATCTTACTATGGATCTTCTAGATCTCCTTTTCTACAGAAGTAGATCAGGCTGTCCTTGAACTCACACAAAAATCCTCCTGCCTCTGCCTCTTGAGTGCTGGGATTAAAGGTATGCACTACCAAACCTGTAAGAAATGACTTAAAAAAAAATACATATATCCACCACATGACTTGGCTTTGTGTTGCTCTGCTGAGAGCAGGCTGACTGACATCATGGTTGCTCTTTACGGTTGTCATATATATGGTTCATATAACAGAGTGCAACAGAAAACAATGGGGAAGCATCACCTGAGTCATAGTGTCTGCTGCATTTCTGCAGAGGTGCAATTACACAAGATTGGGATGTAGTCTGAGGTTTGCACACTGGAAAGTCCTCACGTATTGTATTAACAGACAATGCTTTGTGCATGAATCATGAGGATAGGAAATTAGAGGAAAGACACTAGTGGTCAAATGTCGCGTCCGCCTGGGCCGGCAAGTAAGACGCGACACGGTAGGATCCTTCTCAGTCGGCTTTATTCCAGGAACGACTCTTGACATAGGGATGGGGAACTGGACGGGGGACCTGGACCAGGAAGGGAAGGGAAGGGCCTGGACCCCAAGCAGCAGAAAGGAGCTGCTTATATAACTGCCCTAGGCGGGCTGGGTGATGTGTCCTCCCAGGATAGGTTAAGCTGCCAATACCTTATTAGCATAAGCCCGCTCAGAAGGGCACGAGGCCGACGCATGCTCAAAGGACTTGTTTACCAGTTTCTGAGCTGGCCACTCTGGAAGCCAGCTGCTTACATTGTCAGGTGCTGGTCATACGACTTTGTAACTGTAAACACGGCTGCCTACAGTCAAAGAGGAAATCCCCCCCCCCCCCCCCGCAAAATACACAAGTTCCTTAATCATGTGCGAAGATACTCAGTCTCCCATCCAAAAGCCGAAATGTAAATTAGCAGCCATGCCACTTTCAGAAAGTTGAATTTGCAAGTGAGATTGTAGATAAGCAATTTCTGCAGTGTTGACACAAAAATCATGACATAGCCGGTAATGTGGGCAGTGGTGTGACCTCTGAGGAAATTACACATGCAGTTACTCCTTGACACTCTTTAAACATTGCCAAACAGTGCAAACAGGTATATTATGTTTTTGGTTACTAGCTGTGGGACTTTAAGATTAATTGTGTCTAGGGACTGGACAGATGGCTCAGAGGTTTAAGAGTACATACTATCCTCATATAGGACTAGAGTTTGGTTCTCCACACCCATGCCAGACAACTCATAATTCCCTATAACTCCAGCCCCAAGGGAATCTGATGCCCTCTTCTGGCCATCAAGGGCACCTGCACTCACAAGCACATACTCCCACACAGACAGATACATAATTAAGCATGAAAACAAATTCTTAAGAAACATGGACAAGCCTATAAACAATTCGAGTGTTTCTTAATAGGGGGTGGGGCACCCAGGCTGTTGCCTGACAACCAGATGATGGGGATAGCTCCTATGTCTCTGTAGTCTCCTTCCTAGATGCAGGAAGGATGTGTCCTAGATGTGTCTACACTGGATGTAGACACAGTGTGGCCAGTGAGTCACTGCTGATATGTAAAACCAAGATTAAAGTATATTTTCACACATTTCCTAAAGAATACAATTCAATTATTTTTAATAGTGATACAGTGCTACACAGAGAAGCAGAAATAATGCTAAATTTACCAAATATATGGCACAGCTGGGGCTATGCCAGGGGAAGTGGGACACAGCTTGAGACTGTTTTTGCTGAACAAGTGAACACGGGGCTGATTTGAGATTCATCTGTGTGACAAATGTGGGGAAACCAAACCGTTGGATAAAACCAGCGATGCTATACTAAAGCTAAGAAGGCATGGTTAACTCTGAAATAGAGTAAGAAAACAGAGAGGAAATCGGTGTGCAGTGTGCACCACTCACTGTCATGAGTGTTTAGCTTGCCTTACTTGTATAGATTATATTCTAAAATAAAAGTTGAAGGGAGGGGCTGGGAAGATGGCTCAGAGGTTTAAGAGCACTGGTTGCTCTTCCAAGGGTCCTGAGTTTAATTCCTAGCAACCATATGGTGGCTCACAACATTTGTAATGGGATCCAATGCCCTCTTCTGGCATGCAGGAGTAGCAGGGGTACATGTAGCTAGAGCACTCATAAACAAGATTTAAAAAGAAAATTTTTTTTAAAGTTGAAGGAAGGTCTTTTTCTATTTCTTTTTTTTTCTTTCTGTCTTTTTTTTTTTTTTTTTTTTTTTTTTTGAGATAGGGTGTCATTGTGTAGTCCTGGCTGTCCTGGAACTCACTGGGTAGCCAGCCTTGGCTTCGAACTTACAGGCCTGCCTCTGCCTCCTGAGTGCTGAGATTAAAGCTGCCACTACCCTGGCTAAGGGAGGTTTTTCTTTGTAGGAAATTTCCATCAATAATGTAGACTTTTCAGACCTGTGAATGGGGAAAAATAAAAAAATAAATTAAAAAGGACAGTATGTTGACCCAGCCCTTGGGTCTGTCAACAGAGTCTAGCAAGAGAGAGAGTGGGGATGGAGGGGCAAGAGATACAAAGAATGGAGACAGGACAGGGTGTCTAATCAAGTCCCATTTATTGAAAGAAAATCATGGGTATATATAAGCACATGCAGGGGAATGCAGCTGAAGACACTTTACCACATGTGCCTTGCAGCTGTGGGCAGTAAGAAACAGAACAAAATATGTCTGAGAAAAACAAGATGTTTATCAGAGTGTGCTCAGCTGTTGTGGGCTGTTGAAAAACAAGTCTCTTGTCAGGGTATATGGCCTGAGATGACTGCAAAGATGATAGCTGCTTTCTGCTAGGACTTGACTCCCAACAGGTCCCCTTTTTTAATTTTTTTAAAAGGGAAGGCTGGGAAAACTTATGGAAACCGTACCTGTCTTAGGTTGGAACAAGGGACCCCAGCCTCCCTTTCCTGTCTTTGGATACTCAACAGCCATTGGTCGAGCTCCTGTGTTAGGATGGTGAGGCCTCCCAGTTAGGGGCAAGGGTCTTGAGGTGTTCTCTTACCTGTTATTAACTATCCGGCTTAGCACATAAGTTACGGGTTAATCCTTGTCAGTCTCGATGAGAGGTTTTAGAGTCCCCTACTTCCAGCCTGTAATAATGGACCTGTATGGGTTTCATTTGAATAGCGTCTATCTGTTGTCATACAAAAGCCATCAGTCTGTTGAACAGCATGGACCCGAGAGACAAGAGACTTAATGTCTGAATGGAAGGTATAAAAGCAATACTCTTTTTTAAGGGCAGCACACAACCCCCTCTGTTGGAGGAGTAAAAAAGTACCTCTTCTATTCTGTAGCTCTATTTCAGCTAAGGAGGCTATTTCAGCTAAAGGAATATAGCAGATTCCTTTCTTTCTAAATCTAAATCTATAGAAGTACAGAGCTGATCATAGCTTTGATCTTAACAATCAAGGAAATTCCTTTCCCTGCCCCAGTCAATCTGAAACTCAAAAAGACAGCTATAGTAACTGTGGTAATCGGTTCTCTCTTGGGTCTAAACAATGTGTACCCCACTAAATCATAAGTCGGGGAACCAAGAGTTGAATGCAGCCACCTTGAAGGCACTAGTGATGTTGTCTCCTTCATTATTGAGGACTTTCCAAGTCAGGTTATATGGCATATGCTGGTTGATCTGTTCCAGTTTGAAGGCAATTGTGAAAGATCTTCATGTTTCCTGCAAAGAAAAAATATGGTTCTCAGGGGGCTTCTCCTCCCTGGATTTGTTATTATTGTCTATTTGTTTAATCAGTCTCTCTGGCAGCCAGCATGCAGCATCTGCTGTTTGGGAATATATGCAGACAGAAGTTCTTCCCCAGATAAGCATTGGCTCTGGCCCATTCAGGTTCCAGTTAATAGGTCTTTTTTCAGAGGACTGTTGCAAAAATTCTTTTTGGTATCAGGATGCCAAACTCTATATGCAGCAGATTTTCTTTCAGAATCAAAAGTTAAAAAATTTAAAATAAATTTCTGAGAGATCCCTTGGTAGGGTATTCTTCCCCCTTTTTAATTTTTTCAAATTGATTTTTCACTAGCAACTGAGCAGCTTGTAATTTTTCAGTGGTTAGGGACCACTGATTCGCCCAGACGGGCGAGTCCCCCTTCCAGGTGATGGGATCTGCACAATGCCCTAGGGGTGCAGCTGAATCAATAGCCCCCCATCAAAAATACCCCAAGACTCTTCTTCCATTGTTACCATGGGCCTCAATAGGATGAATAATTCCATCTTCACTTTTTCCTAATCCTTTCCCCGGGGAGAATCCAGAGTTTATCATTTGAGTTATGATTACTTAATTAGGGGTGCACATAATCAATCCCAACTGTGATAACAGATCTCGGTCCCAGAGATTAATGGGAAGGCCTGGGATGACATAGGCTCCTATATTTCCTGTATTTCCTTCTTTATCTTTCCACGTCAGCACCTTAGAGCTTTGTTGTGGGTTTTGACTTATGGCTAATACCTCTTAGATTGGTTAAGGTTGGGGTCAGAGGCCAGGTGGTGGGCGAATCACTTTGTTTTATGATAGTAACATCAGTCCCTGTATCAACAAAGCCATGGAATGCCTTTCTATCTAGCCATATTGTCATCATAGGTTTTTGTTTAACTATAGGTTGTACCTAGTATGCATCAGAGGAACCAGAGTCCCCTCTCTTAGGACTCTTATATTGGTGATTAGTAGGAAACAATGGAAGTAACAATAGTTGAGGTATCCTCCTTCCTGTAGGAATGGTGAATATATTCTGTATTGCCTTGGCCATTACCTTAATCTCACCTTGATAGTCATTGTCTATTAACTCTAGAAAAAATTGTAGTCCCTGCAAGGTACCACTGCTTTTTCTCACTATCAGGCCAAACACATTTGGATAGAGTGGTCCGAATACTCCAGTGGGTAGGGCTTGAGGTCCCATTTCTGGGTTAATACTGTGTGGCGGCAGAATTGAAGACCAGTCCTGTGCTTCCTGTGTTGCTCGACTAAATTCTGAAAGGGGTTGTTGTTGTTTTCTGGTATGAAACTGACTGCCCCATAAGCCTGTTTTGGCTTGTGTTGGTTTGGGGCCTGGGAATGGCCCCTGTTCCCATTTTCCTGATTATGGGAAATTATGGTCTGCCTGGATTTACATTCATTAGCCCAATGATTTCCAGGTTTGCAACGTGGGCATAACCCAGGCTGTTTTCCTGGCTGTCTCTGGTTAACACATTTTCTGCCTTGCAATCTTTTGCAAAGTGTCCAGACTTGTCACACTTAAAACAGGCCTTTTTGTCTCTACTTGCCAAGAAATCTTACTGATCGTACTTGCATGGCAGCCGCCATAGCTAAGCCCTGTTGGTAGGAGGGCCCTATGTCAGAACAGAGTCTGATGTACTCAATAAGGTCTGTCTTCTTGCTGTAGGGTCTAATGGTCGCTTGGCAGGCAGGATTGGCATTTTCATATGCAAGCTGTTTCACATAACCTACACCTGCCTCTGCATTACCAAAATTCCTCCCTGCTGTTATCAGTAATCAATGAACAAAATCAGAAAATCGTTCGTGAGGGCCTTGTCTGACTGCTGTCAAAGACCCACCAGGGTCTCCCTTTACCGGGAATTTATGCCAAGCCTTCATGGCTGCATTTTGAATTTGAGCGAATAAGCCTGTGTCATATTGCATCTGGTTATCACTAGAAGCAAATTGCCATTCTCCTACTAAGGCATCAAAGGACCAACCATTGCCTGCCTGAATGGCCACCACTGCTAAGAACTGCTTCCACTAGAGTATTCGAATGCCCAGGAGTCAACCACTCCTCTGCGGCAGACTTTCTTTTTGTTTGTTTGTTTGTTTGTTTTTGTTTTTTCGAGACAGGGTTTCTTTGTGTAGATCTGGCTGTCCTGGAACTCACTCTGTAGACTAGGCTGTCCTGGAACTCAGAAATCCGCCTGCCTCTGCCCCCCAAGTGCTGGGATTAAAGGCATGCGCCACCACCGCCTGGCTGCGGCAGACTTTTAAGATTGCAAGAGTAAAAGGAGCAGTGGCACCGTATTGTGGCACTGTATTTTTTAATTCTTTAATTGTTTTGGTTTTTTTGATTACATTGTATTCATTTATTTTCTCTCCCTGTGGGGAGCACAAATGTGTGCCACCATGCACATGTCAGAGAACAAAATTTTGTGGAATTGTTTTTTTTTGTTGTTTGTTTTTTTTTTTTTTTTTAATCTTCAAAAAAAATTTTTAGGCATGCATGCATTCAAGCAAATGCTATGTATGCAAGTGCCTAGAGTATAGAAGAGTATACAACACCCCTGCCCCCAACATCTTTTTTTGGTTTTTCGAGACAGGGTTTCTCTGTATAGCCCTGGCTGTCCTGGAACTCACTCTGTAGACCAGGCTGGCCTCGAACTCAGAAATCCACCTGCCTCTGCCTCCCAAGTGCTGCCCCCAACATCTTAAATGCTCAGTTTAGTTGTGACATTTTATTCTTCACCACAAGATGGAGCTTAGGGAGGTTTATACTGAGTAGATGAAGACCATTTTGTTTGCTTTGACTCTGAAACAGATGTAGTAGCAAATTAAATGATAAACACAACATTAAAAAATTACTATTAACAAGGCAAAATGTAAAAGTTCTAAACTAGATAGTCACAAGTCTAATGGGGAAGTGTTTAAGACCTGGAAAATATTCAAATTTTTATGTGACAAAGTTGAAAACTCTGAATCCTTAGTTCTTTAAGACTATAGTTTAGTGAGATACAGATGTGACTAATGCTTTTTTAAAAAAAATGTCAATTTTAACTAGGTGGCACCTAGATCAAGTACAGGTAAGTCCAGAATTGGGGCAGGAAACCTTTGTCATTGTGGGTAAAAGCACAGCAAAGTTCCAAAGATGAACCAGAGAAAGCCTTTCCACGAGATGTGACTATCTTCCACATTATACAACTAACTCCATTCATTACTAGCCATTTCTTTTTCCTTAAACACTGTTTGAGCCGATGTAACGGATTGTCTCATGAGGAAGAGAACACCAGAATAGGTTAGACTTTCTTGCTATAGCAAGCTCAAATTGTGTCAGTCGAATTGGTTTTTGTTTGTTTTCTCTGTGTGGGACCCAGAAATTGAACTTAGATAACCAGGCTTAGCAGCTTTTACCCTGAGCTAGGGATCTGTCCATCACCCCTGTACCCTGAGCTTTCTCTTTGGCCTTCAAAGGGTTCTCACTGGCCAAATCCATAAACGAAGGAAAGGAAAACAAAAACAAAAACCAACCAACAAACAACCACAACAACAAAAGCCCTTTCTGGCACCCAGTAGATCCAAAATTTAAAAATTCCACTGCAATGGTGGGAAATGCTGAGCCGCTTGAAGTGACCGCTGCAGCAGAGAGCTCCACAAACATCCCACAAATATGTCCTCCCCAGAAAAGCACACACTCCTGGGTCAGCAGGGGGAGCAGGGGAGGGGAATGAAAGAGGCCCCTGGAATGAGGCTGGAAGAAAGCCTCAGACACTCTGTGGCCTGTGTTCTTCTGTCAGGAGGAAGCTGGCTGGTTGAGAATCACATTCACAAACATCAAAAGTGAAACCAAGCAGGCAAGCTTTAGCTTCTTGCTGGGCAGCATGAGCATTTCCAGGAAGAGAAAACTGTTTTTGTGATTTCGAGACCCAGAGACTTAGAGGAGGACCCAATCTTTGACTCCTGGGAAGCTAGATCTACAATAAAATGTAGGTTGATAATTCATAATCACATAGCTTTCAATAATGAACAGCTGCCAAAACATAAAAGAAAACCTACAGGAAAATAAGGACCACCTAAAGCAATAGCAGGACACCAGAGAGATAAAGGTGGAAGGTGAGTTGCTGATTACTACCCACGGGCTACAAAGCACCTCTAGATCTCTGGAACTTAAGATACTGGATTGAGAGTAAGTATAAGAAGGCTGTGGACAAATAGCACCTGCGTCGCAGGAATGTGTTCCAAGTGGATGCACCTGTTGGTAGCTAGGCATCGTCCATCATCCTTGTGCTCACCCTTCCAGGCCCACAGTGCATGTAGGGGGTCCAGGCTTTACTATGGAGGAGAGGGGTGAAGGAAGAACAGATAACTGTCACAACTGCAGACTAGTTTGGGAGATACATTATTTTTCCTTGTGAAATACACACATAGTAGCAGCCTGAGGGCAGTGTTACCTGCTAAGCCCTTATTTCATAAGAGAAAGGGAAAGTGATTGCCCCTCAGTCTGATAAACATGGCTCTATTTGTATAGCAGGGACAAAGAGCTTGAGTCACTGTGTGATTTCAGTGTTTGCTGGCAGAACAGACTTGCACGTTCAAACACGAACCGGTCAGATAGCAGAGCAGAGCACACCAGGAAGCCCTTGTTTGTAGGTTTGTTGTCTTTGTTGTTGTTTTTCCTATTCGGAAGCTTGCATCATTCACTTTTAATGGGGACATTGTTTTTTTCTTGAATACTTTTATTAGCAAATCGAATTGCCTATTTTCTCTCTCAAATTGTTTTATTATTAAACATTTTTATTTTATTTTTAATTATGTGTATATGTATGTGTGTGTGTGTGTGTGTGTGTGTGTGTGTGTGTGTGATGGGGATTGTACCCCACATGCCTGTGGAGGCTAGAGCCATTCGATTCTTTGGAGCTGAAGTTCTTTTTTTCCTCCTCTTCTCTCTTTTTTTTTTTTAAATTTATTTAAATCAAATTGTAATTTACTTATTCACACAGGGGTTATAAACACAAAAAGGCAGGATGTGGGGAAGGGGATGACACTGGAGCATAGGTGTTCAGGGGGAGTACAGATACCTTTCAGAACAGGGTATCAGCTGGGTGAAGGTTCAGGGGACAGGTCACTATGACTCTGCCTATGATTCGATTGTCCTCATCTAAGTTGGTACTGTCCGCTGAGGCTACCTATTTACAAGATCTATGACTACTCAGGCTGGTAAATTTCAACAAAAGCTGCCTGTTTACAATAGGAGCTGAAGTTCTAAGTGGTTGTAAACTACATGATTTGGGTGCTAGGCACCCAACCCCAGTGCTCCTCAAGAGACATGGTAACAGCTGAGCCATCTCTCCATCCATGATCAAATTATTTTAGAAGGTTTAAAAATATAGTGTCTCTAACTGAGTTTGTTTGCATGTGTCAAGCAAAAAGCGAACAGAATGGATAGCATCATGAGTAACTGACACAGGAAGGAGAAAAGATTGTTTTGGAACCTGGAACCATCTATCAGCAAAAGTAACATGGTTTATTGGTTTCCAAGAACTTTCTGGGTGGAAATTTAAATTTTGCTTGTATAACATAAAGAGCCCATACCCCAGATGTAACTCTTCAAGACACTCAGAAAAGGTAGACAAAAATTTAAAGATGAAGCTGAGCCCAGGAGAAACCAAGAGACTGGACTAAAAGAATATCGTGAAGGCTGGAGAGATGGCTCACTTGCTGCACAAGTGGGCAGACCTGAGTTCGAAACCCCAGAACCTACATAAAACTTAGATGGAATCGTGTGCTCGTCTATAATCCTAGAGCTCCTATTGAGAGATGAGAGGCAGAGATGGGAGAGGCCATGGAAAAGCAAAAGCCAGCTAGCCTGGGGAACAGAGAGGAAAAATAATAATGAGATCCTGGCTCAAAATACAGTAGAGTGTTGGGAGTCAACTCCTAGCAGAAAGCGGCTATCATCTTTGCAGCCATCTCGGGCCATATACCCTGACAAGAGTCTTGTTTTTCAACAGCCCACAACAGCTGAGAACACTCTGATAAACATCTTGTTTTTCTCACATATCTTGTTCTGTTCTTTAATGTTCCCAGCTGCAAGGCACACGTGGTAGTTTCTTTAGCTGCGTTCCCCTGATTGTGCTTATATATACACAGGATTTCCTTTCAATAAACGGGACTCGATCACACACCCTGTCTTGTCTCCATTCTTTGCATCTCTTGCCCCTCCATCCCCACTCTCTCTCTTGCTAGACCCTGACCGGACGACTGGAGCAGTAGTGTGGGCTGGGACATTTTGGCCTCAAATGTGGGGCAGCTTGGGCTGGAACAGTAGAGGAGAGCATGGACATCCATATACACAAAGTGCCATGTGTGCACCTGCACTCACTCACACACACAAACACATACAAATGGATCATACATATTATATATATGTATATGTATATATATCATATAATCATATATCATATAATCATATATCATGTAATATATATATATGATTTAAAGATATGAAGGACTCATTCCCTGCTGTGGGCATGGCTCAGTGATTAAGAGCACTTATTGCTCTTATAGTGGACTTGGGTTTGGTTCCCTCCATCTATATAGTAGTTCACAAGTGCTTATAATTCCAATTCTAGGGAGTTTGACTCCTCTGGGTTCCATGGGCACCTGTGCACATGTGATGCACATAAATTCTCTCTCTTTCTCTCTCTATCTCTGTCTCTGTCTCTGCCTCTCTCTCTCTCTCTCTCTCTCTCACACACACACACACACACACACACACAAAACTAAAAGATCCATTCAGAAACAACTCATGAAATACTCATGAGACAAACTGAACAAACACAATGTTGTTCTCATATTATGGCTAAGGAGAGAGACCCTACTCAGTCCCTGGTAAGGGACTTCCTTATCCTTGAAAGAACTCCATGGCTGAGATACAGCTGGTTCTCTTTCTTCTTTCCTTCCTTCCTTCCTCTCCTTCTCTTTCTTCTTCTTGACTTACTTATTTTTCATGTGCCTTCTCTGTGAGGGTGTGGATTACCTAAACTGGAGTTACAGACAATTGTGAGCTGCCATGTGGGTGCTGGGAATTGAACCTGGGTCCTATGGAAGAGCAGCTAGTGCTGAGCCATCTCTCCAGGCCCAGTTCCTTTGCTTTCTCTGGGTTAGTAGCCACTGCATTCAGGGCACTGCGGGATGCTCAGTATTGAACCTCAAACCACCAGTCAGACTGACTGCAGCCAATCCTCATGGTCAAATGGAGCCTGCTCAGGCCAGGTGTGTGTGAAATGGGGTAGGGTGGACAGATCTGAGATTATCACCCATAACTGTCAATTGGAGACATGTTCCCCAGAAAAACAGCACAGCTCCTGCTTCTTCAGGTGAAATTCAACCAGGCAGAGCTCTACAGGGTCTCTGTACCTCAGCATAGAGCTGCCATCTCAGACAGGACTTGGACAGAGTACAGCAGAATGTAGAACTGAACAGCCTGAACTACGGAGCAAACTTGACAACATTTTTCTGAAACTGAGTTTTTCTCTTTAGACTAATCTATCTCTTAGAGCTTGCGAAAGGATTTGAAACTGGGCTTAAAACAAAACAAAAGAGCCGGGCAGTGGTGGCACATGCCTTTAATCCCAGCACTTGGGAGGCAGAGGCAGGTGGATTTCTGAGTTCGAGGCCAGCCTGGTCTACAGAGTGAGTTCCAGGACAGCCAGGGCTATACAGAGAAACCCTGTCTCGAAAAAACAAAAAAAAAAAAAAAAAAAAACAAAACAAAAAAAAAAACCCAAAAGATTCTCAAGATCCAGCCAGTGACTCAGCTTCTCTTTGGAGTTTATGGCCTTGTCCCCTTCCCCAACTTCTGGAAGAGCCTCTTACCTCCCTTGATGTGAATTAATCATCTCCTAGTTACCTGAACCCTGTCAGTCCTGGAGAGCCTGACCAGGAGGCCTAGGACCAGACTGCCTCCAAGTGACTATCTGGCAGGGCTAGGGATCAAGGTCAGCCATCCAGAACTGGAGGGAGGAGAGGAGACATAGGCATGGAATGTTCCAGACTTCTCAGGTTGGACTATTGCCAACTGGCTTCAGGCCTACCTTGTGTAGAAAACCCTTCTAAGCAGCTACCTTATTGGGTTAACCTTGCTGAAATATTGGGGTCCTTTTTGATCCTTTAAAGTTCTATAAAACCTTTGGTAGGTATATTGTACATACTGAGTACTAACCTCAACTCATGAAGAATTGAGTCAGGCTGTACTGGGCATAGCCCCTAGCTAGGAAGAATGCCCTAGCCCCAGCTTGATCACTCTGCTTCATCTGCAGAGACCTGGTCTCAAAGACAACCCACCTTGTTCATGGTCAAATCACACACACAACACACACACACACCACACACACACACACACACAACAGAGAAGGGGAGAAGAGAGAGAGAGAGGGAGAGAATCCAAAACAACCTGTAATTCCCCATGGCAACCTATGTACACATCCACCAGCCCCTCTAAAGGTTCCAGAATTCATCGCTCAGAAGTGGTCCCCTTGCTGTTTCATAAGGCAGTCTCAGCCTGGTGAGGCCGAGTCTCTGTTTCTCTGCCTCATTTCATGTTTCTTACAATCTGGCTGTCTGAACAAACCTCTGAAAATGTAAATTCCCCTTCAGTAAGCCACCCTGGCACTTGTGAAGGTCACCCAGGCAGCAGAGAATTCCTGGGTTTTGAGGGGAGGGACAGCTCAGAAGAAAGTAGAGTCTGTGTCCCTTAACCTAATTTGTGTCACTTCTAGTTCCTGCAAGTCAGCTGATCACCAGCATGTAGATAAATGAGAGCTATTATTTTCAACAAACGTTTCTTTTGGCTAAATTATACCCCAGATTATTAAGAACAAGGCTGACTGCTTCAAGGAGCTGTCAGGGTGTAGAGATATGCTCACAGTTTTACAGCCACACATCTGGGTCATTATCTAATCTGAGGTAGAGGCAGGAGGGGGAGAGTTTAATCTTTGGACCTCACCATGAACTTTTCTCTTATTTTGGATTGGGAGGACTGGCTGTATGACAATTAGGGCCCTGACTCTGGTACATTGTGAGGTGAGAAGTACAGAGAGCCACCTTTGCCCAGAACAGCAGGAGACCAGGGAGTCCATTCCCTCAGAGCCACAGAGTTTCCATGTCCCAGGGAGACAACTGGGGTGTTGAGTTGAGGTCACATGTAGGAACCATGTCAATGAGACACCAAATCTGTTCAATTTGGAGCTCCAACCTCCCTCCCGACCTCAATCTTGGAGAGACACCAGGATCCTTTCTTTAGTTGCAAAGTAAAATGACAAGTGACTTCGTTAACATGGGCCACCAGAAAGGGAAGGCTCTATCTACGTCTGTCTGTGTATAGGCACATGCATATATGTATACATGCATTGTTTTCATGTATGACACATGACCCAGACCTTGTAGCTTCATCCAAACACCTGGGAGTGGGTACAGCACCCCTATCCTAACCCTGGGAATTGTCAGCGATGCTCAGTGTACAGGACAGCAGAGCACACAGCTGGGCTGACAAGCCAGATCTTCAGTGTGTGTGACACGGGATTTACACTTGAGCTTTTTTATTCTGCTGAGTGAAGGCAGCAAGTAAGAGGTGATGGATTCTGAGGTGACTAGTTCCTATACTCTGATGGATTTTGAGGTGACTAGTTCCTGTACTCCCATGGGGAGATGATCCACAAACAAAGCTCCTATGTGGGTAACCATGTACAGGAGGTACATAGTGCTGGTCCCAGAATGAAACCCTAACTCCAGACTGCCCCATCTGGACGATGATTTCTGGGTAAATGGCTTCTTCAAGAACGGCTGCATGTGCTCTGCTTACCTGTGTCCACACACTGCATCTGCTGAGTCCCTTTGCTGTGGACTTTTATCTGGTGCCCAGTCCATAAGTACACCCTGCTGTGCCAGCCAGGGTCCCTCCCAGAGTTCACTGGCGTTCCTCATTCTTGGGAGGCATGCTTGAGTGGCCATAGCTCCTGAGGTGGAATGCTGGGATCATTAAAATGTAAGAATTAAAACACCTTCCTGAGCTTGGGGACAGACTCGATTTGGCTCATGCAGACACCACACTTAGAACAGGACGTGGAAACTGCTGGTGCCAGGGGACTGGGGTGTAACTGTTTACAGCAGCGGAAGCAGAGTGGGGAGCAGAGGGGGCAGGGCCTCTAGCTGTTTCTAAAAAAAAAAAAAAATCACATATATAGAAATTGGGATGTGATCAGGGCCACAACTGTTCCCTCCCTCCCTTCTGCCTTTCTTTCTTCTTTTCTTTTTTGATCGAGGGTTTCTTTTTTTTTTTTATTGGATATTTTATTTATTTACATTTCAAATGTCATCCCTTTCCCCGTTTCCCCTCTGGAAACTCCCTTAACACACTCTCTCCCCCTGCTTCTATGAGGTGCTCACCCACCCACCCACCCACCCACCACTCCCAGAGACAGGGTTTCTTTGTGTAGCTCCGCTGTCCTGGAACTGATCTATAGACCAGACTGGCCAGGAACTCAGAGATCCTCCTGCCTCTGCTCCGAGTGCCTGGCTTGTTAGATCTTAGGAAACTGACCTATCCTATGGCCCAGCAGGGACAAGAATCTGTTTCTTGTTCTTGCTCTGGTGAGAGTTGGGAAGCAGAGGCTACTATAAAGGCAAAGGGCAGAAAAGAACAGGTGGATAGAGGCAATCCTGCTGATGTCCCTGGCGTGGGCTATGTTTCTCACCCAGGAGAGGCTGATGTCGTCTGGTGTGGCCTGTGCTCCTCACCCAGGAGATCACTGGGAAGATCGCATGCACAGTGGTCACCTTTGGGTCTTAGGGATAGAGACAGCCTGGCCCTAGGGGTCTGTTATGCCTTCTTTTTAAATCATTGCCTTGTATGCACACACATGTGGAGGCTATAGGACAATTTTGGCTGTCATTCCTCAGATGTTCTTCACCTTCTTTACTGAGGCAAGGTCTCTCACTGTAACTGGGGCTTACCAAACAGGCTAGGCTGGCTGGCCATCAGCCTATCTCTCTGTACTGGAATTACTAGCACATATCACCACCCCTAAGTTTTGATGTGGGATCTGGAGGATTGAACTCAGGTCCCTGTGCTTGTACTGTAAGCACCTTAGTGACTTAATCTCCCAGCCTGTCAATCATCTATTGACCAAGTTCATCGATCAGGAACACTCCTGTGCAAGGGCATCTTGCAGTGTGCTGCCTGCTGTCATTTTCTGAGTGAGAGAAGTCAAGGGTGGCAGAGACCCTTTTGAAAAATAATCTCTCAAGCACATCTCCCTGTCACTCCATGACATCAGAGTCCTTTTCTCCAAGGTCCCTCCTTTTCTTGACCCCAGGGAGTTTTCCCCACAGATTTCTACATGAGAATAGGACTCTGAAGGGCTGGGAGATGGCTCAGAGGTTGACAGCACTTGTTCTTGCAGAGGATTGGGGTTTAATTCACAACCCCCTATTGTGGCTCACAGCCATCCGTAAGTCCAGTTCCAGGGAGAGCCAACAACTTCTGATCTCTGTGGGCACTAGGTATGCACATGATACATACATACATACATGCAAGCAAACATTTATACACACAAAATAAGTAGATCTATTTTTGACATAGGGTTTCTCTGTGTAGGGAACTCACTTTGTAGACCAGGCTAGCCTCGAATCAGAAAGATCAGCCTGTTTCTGCCTCCAATGTGCTGGGATTAAAGGCACGCACCACCATACTACCCAAAATAAAGAAATGTTTTAGAAGTATTTTATTGTTATTATTTTTAAGAAAAGTGAGGCTGTGACATTCATGTCAGGTGGCCAGTGGTGCCCACTCTGAGGACTTATGTCCCCCTTTGCTTTGCTCATATTTTCAGGTGACCCAGTTAACATGGTGCCGATCTTGGCCCCAGTACAGAGCTAAGCACTGGGTCCCCGCCCCACCCCCCCCCGCAGGGATTTCTGAGACTGTAACTCACATCATAGACACCGAGGAAGCGGCTAAAGGAGGGTGCGGGTGGCCAGAGACCTGTTCCATGAAGGAAACAGGAAGGGCAGAGAATCAGCAAGCAGCTGAGGCTTAGTCACAACATGCACCACTGGGCCTGCGCGAAGGTGCTGGTGCCGCCATGAGGACCCCTGCTCTTCTGGCAGCCGGAGTTGATGCGCCTAAAGGGAGTTGTGATTCAGATTGGAGAAGGGGCCGGAGCTGTTGCTCTTGCTAAGGACCCAGGTAAGCATGGTTTCTAGCTTCCACATGGCAGCTCACAACGGCCTGTCTGACCTCCAAGGCTTCAACATGTGGTGCACACGTATTGAAAAAGGGGTGGGGGGGGAGGGAGGGAGACAGGACGTCAGGGACAGTGAGGGAAACTGAAAAGCCAGGTCAGTAAATGGCCGCGGGGCAGCCCACGGTGCACTGACTGTGCTCAAGAGCAAGCTCACACTCCCCATCAGCCACTGGGTCTTATCCTGCTAGGCAGCGACACAGGGAAGCTAGCCCATTCTCCTCTCCTGGGCACTCAGGGGTCCAGGGATCATCACTGTTCACACAGATGTTGCCCCTAAAGAGGCAACTGAGCACATAGAGGAGGAGAGTGTGGTTTTTTTTTATTTTGTTTTTGTTTTTTTAAATTTTTCCTGAACTCAGAGAAACCCACGGGCAGAAGGAGACCACTTAAAGGTGGCACATTCTAGCCGGGCAGTGGTGGCACATGCCTTTAAATCCCAGCACTTGGGAGGCAGAGGCAGGCAGATTTCTGAGTTCGAGGCCAGCCTGGTCTACAGAGTGAGTTCCAAGACAGAAGACAGTCAGGGCTACACAGAGAAACCCTGTCTCAAAAAAAAAAAAAAAAAAAAAAAGTGGCACATTCTGTTGGGACCACATGCCTTGATCCTGGTTAGATGACAGGATTAGAGCAGGGCAGAGAGGTTTCCTAGTAGGTGGGATTTCTGCCCCTGAGCTGCTTGGTGGAGCTGGGTGGGAGGGAGCAAATAGACAAATGAGAAGCAACAGAAGCCCCAAGGGGCAGCATTGAAGGGCAAGTAGTTCTGTAAGGACCAGTCTCATTGAGTCTCAACATGGTGCCATCATCAAGAGGGGCACAGGGAAGGGAGGCAGCGGGGTCAGCCCAGGCAGCTCTGACTGCCGTCTGGATGGCAGGGTTCCTGAGCTGAATTCTGACCTTCGGCCTGGTCATCTGGAAGAATGTGGAGTCTGAGCTGCTAGATCCTGAAAACTAGCCTTTTCCAGGAACTGAAACTGAAAGCTGTTCTCGCAGCAGGCCCCACCCCTCGGGTTAGGGGTGGGGGTGGGAGGTAGGCAGGGCTCATGCCTAGAAGTTGGAGAGCTGCTTCAGGGCCAAGATAGAGCAGAGTCTGAGAGGAAACCCAGGAGCTCAGGCTGCCCTTCAGCTGCTCCTGCCTCTTCTAATCGCTCTTCCCCACAGGACCCTGCCGCTCCACACTTCTGTTCTCTCCCTCCTGACCATCCTGGGCCTGGATTGCAGTTTGTAAGGATTCTGAGCAGGTAGGTGAGGGGTTCCTTCTTGGCCTATAAACCAGCTGAGGGCAGGGAGTCTGAGGTCAGGCGTTCCTCTGGGGGACCCTGTGCTGCAGACACTCTCCCTTCCTGCTTTGAGGACCACAGAGCGCCTGGTGGTTTTGGTGTTTTGGCTGAATCAAGCCCTTCCAACCTACCAGCAGAGAGGCAATGTTCTCCATTTTACCTGCGTGTCTGGGTGTCTGATTCTTCTGATAGGGCATAATTTAAAGGAAGCAAGTGGGAATTTACTCATATTCTCTTGGTCATTGTTTCGATGTTTCCTCTGGGGCAACCTGACAGAACATAGTAATATAGAGTAGACCCGAGGGCCACCATGTAAACTGCGTATATGACCTTCTCGTGCAGGTGTGAGACTATTGCATGTATGTGTGCGTGTGGCTGTGAGTGTGTGCATGCCTGTGAGTCTACTTGCCAGTGCCTGTGTGTATGTGTGTGTAATCCAGAGGCTGATGTCAGGCTGTCTGCCTCAGTCACTCTGCAATTTATTTTGTTGAACTACAGTGTCTCAGTGAACCTCTTGGCTAGACTAGCTGGCTGGCCAGCAAGCCCTCTGGGATCCTCCTGTCCCCACCTCCCCGTGACAGTATTTTAGGCATGAGTATTGAATCTGCCTTTTAAGTGGATGCCAGGCAATCAAACTCCTGCTTGTGGGGCAAGCACTTTCTTCATTGAGCCATCTTTATCCCTTTCTCCACAGTATTTAGAGAGATCTGGATCTTTATGGAGGATTGTAGTCAGCATTAGAGAAATCAGAAGGGACCAGGAACTGCTTTGTGTAATTCAAGATGTCTTTCTTCTCTCCTTCCTTCCTTCCTTTCTTTTTTCTTTCTTGCCTTGTCTTTCTGTCTTTCCTTTTGATTTTTTGTTTTAACAGTCCACAGAAGCTTTTTATTTATGTTTTACATCTTTATAAAAAGAATCCTGGGATTTCCCCTCCTGTGTGTTTTCGTCTTGCTTTTTCATTTTCCAGGATGGTGAAGCCACACTGACGGGGTGGGAGCAGATTGTTCTGCCTTTTCTCTAGGTCCTTGAGCTGCACATCACATCTAGGGTTGGTCAGTCTGCACTTGTTCAGCCTGCCTTTGGGGTCCACAATGGTCCCAGCTCTGTGATCATCAAGGATTTCAAATTCGCTGATGTAGCTTTGCTTCGGCCTGACAAGGGCCTGGCGTTTGTCTCTCTTCTCAGCATTGCTGCTGCTCTTGAGAGCACCTGCTGGGGCATGCGCACCACGGCAAGCTCATGGAAAGATGGCAGAAAGAGCTCCTTTGTATTTCTAACAATGTATTTCCCCATCTGTCACCAGTTGTAATATCATTTTTCTAATAGGTTCTGTAGAAGACTAAAGATCACAAGGCCTATAACAGACCCACAAAGTTCAGGTCCACAGATGTAGACTTCCATACTCCATAAAGTTGAAGCGAGAAGAAAGAACAAGAGGAACAGCAGTCCAGTCATTTGAGTTGAGACTACAGAGCATTCACACAGACAGCAGAGAGCTGTGTAGAGAACACCCCATGGATTTAGTCATGAAGTTGCCACAAAAGGTATGGATAGTGGGTAGCACGGCTTGCCCGATGCACGGTCAGAACACAGAGACTTCAGAAACATGTCGGGCTTGCAAGGAGCTGGGTGAGTCTTCAAACACAGGTTGGGACTCTTGGCTGGTCACCTCCCTGCTGAGGTCACATCCAGGCCCAGCCGCTGTGTAAGTAGCAGCAGGCAGTGTTTTCGGAGTAAAGCTGGACTCGCTTCAGGAAGGGAACAAAGGGAGGAAGCATCTCAGGAGAGGACTGAGGAGAGAGGCCACCCCATGAGAGAATTGGGTGGGGTCACCACAAGGAAGTAGTCAACACCAGTAGTTGTTCCCTGGAAGTGGTCCCACAGGTAGAAAGGTGGGCCTTATGGGGTAGACACCTGGACTTTTGAGAGTAAGGACAGGAAAAGTGTCCTTCATGGGATTCTAAGGGGTGGATCCGGCTGGGACCCTTTCACAAAACAGGCATACGCTATGTGAATCAAAGAGATGGCCTTGAGTTTGAGACTTTTAATGTATTTATTTATTTGTTTATTTTTAAATTTATCTTTGAGATAGGGTTTTTCTGTGTAGGCCTGACTGTCCTGGAACTCTGTAGATCAGGCTGTCCTCAAACTCAGAGATTGCCCTGCCTCTGCTGGGATGAAGGGCATTCACCACCACAGCTGGCCGATGTGAAGTTTTAAAATGTCGGTGGTGAGGCACACAGAAAGGGTTATTTATTTGTTTTTTTGAGACAGGGTCTCATGCAGTCCAGGCTAGCTTCAAACTTACTGTGTAGGTGAACATGCCTTTAATTTTCTTATGCTCCTGCCTCCAACTCCTAAGTTCTGGGAATACAAGCGTATGGCACATGTCCAGCTTTCTGTGGCTCTAGGGACTGAACCCAGCACTTCAAAAGTGCTAGACAAACACTCTTATCACCTGAGTAACACCTCCTGGGGCATCTCTCTCTGTCTCTGTCTGTCTCTGTCTCTTGTCTGTCTCTGTCTCTTGTCTTCTCTGTTTCTGTCTCTCTGTCTCTCTCCCTCTCCCTCTGTCTTTCTCTCTCTCCCTCTCCCTCCTTCTCTCTCTCTCTCTCTTTTTCTCTCTCTCTCTCTCTCTCTTTTATTATTTTGTTTTTCGGACATTTTGGTTCCTGGCCTGGAATAGAGATAGGTGCCCCAATCCGTTCTCAAGGGGATAAATGCAGAGGGTTTTTTTTTATAGAAAAAACGACCTATCAAGTAAATTAAATTAGTTGCAAGTACTAAGAGGGCAAATTGGGAATTTTATTTTTCCCAAATAATCAGTATTTTAATAGATATAAGAATTTGCTTTTCTTAGGAAATAACTATATTTCTGAGTGTTTTTCTCTTTGGAAGATAGATCGATGTTTTCTCCAAATGTCGATTTCAACATGTGTAACATCGCCGTTAAGGTGGCATGGTGAAGAGACCTGTGGAAACAATTATTAATAATTCCCGGTGATGAGTTCTCTACCCACCTCAATGGTTTATGTTCCCGAATGAAAGACACACACACAGCCTTTATATGTGATACGCCTTAATCAACACAGTAGCTGGGCCACTGCTAACTTCCACTTCTGATAAATTTACCCTCCACTAATTCCAAGTTACACTTACTAAATCTGTGTTGTATCTTGGCTGCTCTGGACCCACGATCGGGCTGTGCTCTCCCAGTTCCTTCACATGGAGGTCATGGCTCTCTGTCCTGTGCTCTTAGACATGGGATCTCTCCTTTCCTTCACACTCTCTCTTCTTTCTCCTGATACCAAGCCTGGGAAATTCCAAAAACCTGCCTCAGTCTGTCCTTCTCAGCTACTGGCTGTTGGCATTTATTTACCAATGAGAACCAATTGGGGACAGGTTCCCAGAAGTTACACTCCTGCAAGCAATTTGGGGACCCAATTAACATCAGAATACAAGCAGCATTAGGTCAAACCCACTGCAAAGGCCTGTCACCTAGGAACAGCACGGGAGTCTTGTATCTTCAATACAACCCACTAGGTCACCACACCCATTTCTCATTACAGCTGAGGCTCACAATGCTTTGATCTCATGGTAAGGATTCAGCCAACCCCTCTGCAGAATAGTCTGAATTCTTGTATTAGTGCCAGTGCCAACACATAGGGACACACAGATCTTAGTGTTTATTAGGAATCAGTAGGTTGGGGCTGGAGAGAAGGCCCAGCTGTTAATTAGACTCCTGTTCTTGCAGAAGACCTGGGTTCTATTTCCAGCACCCACATCGTGCCTCAAAACTGTCTGTAACTCCTGTCTCAGGGGATCTGATGTGGTGTTTCAGTTTCTGAGGGCACAAAGAACATATATAGACATACATGTAGGCAAAACTCACATCCATAGAAATAAATCTAAAAACAAACAAGCACAAAGCCAGAATCATGAGGTTATTTGGGAAATTTGATTTGATCTGTCTGCTGAAGTTGATGGGTTATGGATATTTCTCATGCAGGTAGTTATTGGTAAATATCATTCCAAATTCCATAGTGTGATTATAAATAATAAATTTATTCCAGTTGGTGAGATGATTCAGTCAACAGAGTATACAAGGACCTGAGTTCAATCCCCAGAAGCCACATGGGAAAATCTGGGTGTAGTGGCACATGCATTTAATCCCAGTCAGTATTCAGAGGCAGAGGCAGTTGGAATTCCTGAGTTTGGGGCCAGCCTGATCTAAGTTCCAGGGCAGCCAAGGCTATACAGAGAAACCCTGTATGGAAAAACAAACAGAATGAAAAAGAAAAAAAGACTATGGTCTATATAATGAGTTCCAGAGCAGTCAGGGTTACATAGTAAGAACCTGTCTAGAAAAAACCAAAACCAACCAAAAACAGCCAAAAAAAGCTGACTGTGTAATCCCATGCTGGGATGTGCAGACAGTAAGATCCTGGGGACTCCCTTGCCAACCAAATTCAACCTCACCAGTGAACTACAGGTTCCAGTGAGAGACCCTGTCCTAATAAACAAGGGATGGAGAGAAGGCTCAGCAGTTAAGAGCACAAGCTGCTCTTCTTGATGACAAGGGTTCAATTCCTCGCACCTTGTACTGGCTTCCAAAAGTGTCAGGTACACACGTGGCACACGAATGCAAACATAAGCAAAACACACACACACACACACACACACACACACACACACAAATGAAGGAAAAACAAGCAAGATGAGAGGTTCCTGAAGGTTGACCCTTGGCCTTCACACATGAGATCGAGGGTGTGTACACACACACAGACACACACACATGCACACACAGATATGTATTTGCACACTTACATACACATGTGTACAGGCAGACACATACAAATATACAAAATTAATCTGTTTTTGGAGGCATGGTCTTACTAGGTAGTTCTGGTTGGCCAGACTGGCCTTGAACTCACAGAGATCCACCTGTTTTTGCCTCCTAAGAGCTGGGACTAAAGGTGTGTGCCACCGAAACCAGCTGAATATTTTATTTTATGTATATGAGTGCTCTATCTGCATGTACAACTGTGTGTCATAAGAGGGCATCAGATCTCATTATAAATGATTGTGAGCCACCATGTAGTTGCTGGGAATTGAACTCAGGACCTCTGAAAGAGCAGCCAGTGCTCTTAACCCCTGAGCCCCTCTCCAGCCTTTGAACATTTGGTTCTTCAGTCCTGCTGTAAAGTGAGCAATGTGAAGTGCTATGCAGCTCCAGAGCAACCCCATCCAGAGGAGGTGCCATGCTCTGTTCAAATGAGGGGTCTTTGCTGTCTCTGGCGGCAGATTTGAAAGCCATGTCTGGGATATGTGACTTCTGTGGATCTCTGTGTCATCCTGAGTCTGACTCTCTGGCTCTTCTCTTCTGCAGGCTTTTACACTTTTCATAGACATGGCAAAATCTCTCAAGCTCCTCATCAGCTGGTTGTCTAAATATATCACTGCTGGCGAGCCATTCTATACCAGCCAGAACTCTTCCTCTCCAGAAGTCATTGAGAACATTGGTAAGGCGGTGGCAGAGGGGAATTTACAGAAAGTGATACGAATAGCCAAAGACGAAATGGACAGTAAGTCTAGATACACAGTGAAGATCGCTGTGACTGGGGACTCTGGCAATGGCATGTCATCTTTCATCAATGCCCTTAGGCTCACTGGACACGAGGAGGAGGATTCAGCTCCCACTGGGGTGGTGAGGACCACCCAGAAACCAGCCTCTTACTCCTCCTCCCTCTTTCCCTGTGTGGAGCTGTGGGATCTGCCTGGCCTAGGGGCCACAGCCCAGAGCGTGGAGAGCTACCTGGATGAGATGCAGTTCAGCACCTATGACCTCATCATCATCATCGCTTCTGAGCAGTTCAGCTCAAATCATGTGAAGCTGGCCAAAGCCATGCAGAGGATGAGAAAGAGGTTCTATGTGGTCTGGACCAAGCTGGACAGGGACCTCAGCACAAGTGCCCTCACTGAACCCCAGCTACTGCAGAGTATCCAAAAGAATATCCTGGAGAATCTCCAGAATGGTCGGGTGAGGGAACCCCCCATGTTCCTGGTATCCTGCTTTAGTCCTGTTTTTCATGACTTCCCAAAGCTCAGAGAAACACTGCAAAAAGACATCTTCAACATCAGGTATAGAGATCCCTTAGAGACCCTTTCTCAAGTCTGCGATGAGCACATCAGCAATAAGGCACTCTCTCTGAAGGAGGATCAGATGGTCACAGAACACCTGGAGGCAGCTGCCAGCCCAATATGATACTGCTGGCCTGGAGAGGGCTCTCAAAACCTACCAGAAGCACTTTGGCGTGGACGATGAGTCACTTCTGCAGGTAGCTCAGAGTACAGGGAGACTGGAGATGGACTCCAGGGCCTTGCAGTTCCAGGACTTGCTCAAGATGGACTGGAGACTCTGGCTGATGATGTGTTTTGCTGTGACCATGTTCCTCAGGGTTCTTGCAAACTCATGGTGGTTTGGCTTGTGGAACTTCGTCATCTGCTTCTTCATTCACCAATACACAAGCTCATCATTGAGATCGTCGCTGAGAAACCAAGACCACCCTGAGGAGAGCTCTAAAGGACTGTGCCCTCCCTCCTGAAATCCTTTGCGAAGGGTCTGCCTTTCCCTCAAGTGGAATTCAGGCTGCCTCGGGATCTTTTGCTTAGAGCCCTAGCTACTCACTAGAAAGTGAAGGCTGTAGCAACACCTCGTAATAATGCTTAATAATTTTAGAGGACTTAAGGAAATCGCTCATCCTCCCATATTCTACTCTAATACACTGCTCCTTCACAGTGCAAGTATTTGCTGAGATAATCAGCCAAGCTTTCCTAGTTCAGTAACTAGATTTTTATGCTTTTAGTCTTCATTGTGATTCGTGTTTAAATTAAATGCTTTCCCTCCTAAAACATTAAAGTTGCCTTCATCGATGTTGTTTTATCCTTATCTTTATTTTTTCCAGATACCCCTGGTCAAGACTCTACTGGCACAGCATGGCACTTACAAATTTGGAGGGACGAGACGGTGGTGTCAACTGTCCCTTAAAATCTACTGCCTGTTGGGCCTGTGTGTGCACATGTGTAAGTGAAGGTGTGTGGTTGCCTGCATTCCACAGCATGTAGAGTCAGTTTTCTCCTTCCACCATGTAGGACTGAACTCACATCCTCAGGCTTGGCAGCAAGCACCTTTACCCACTGAGCCATATCGCTGGCCTGCTAAAGATGTCTTTGAAACATGTGATCAGTGTTCAAGGAGATCAGCAGTGGGGTCGAGCTGTGTGCCAGCATAGGGAAGAGAGGCTTCCTCAAGGTCTGGAGATCAACGTCTTAGTCTATTTTCTGGTGCTCCAACAAAACAACTGAGTTTAGGTCATATAAAAGCAAATACGGCTTATTAACTCATAGTTCTTGAGCCTGGGAGTTCCCCATGGAGGATCCATTGAGTTAACCTCTAGTGGCACGGTCACAAGGGCAGGAGAGCAGGCGGAAGAGACCAGAAGCACAAAAGATCCAGGGACCAGTCTTCTCTTTTCTTTCAAACACCTGTCCTTAAGGGAAGCAGCAGAACCACTGAGAACATGATTGGTCCCTTCCTAAAGCAATGACATGACCTATTATCTCTCAAGAGGCCACATCTCTGCTCTCTCTCTGTGTGTGTATGTGCGCTGTGCGCAGGAACGCATTACATGTGGGTGGAGGCTGTAACAGGCCCCCCCCAGACCTTAGCACAACTGACTCCATGATGGAGGACCATTCAAGCTGTAAAACTCCGCAGGTGGACAGTACCACCTGCCAAAATGAAAACAAAGTCCTACTCCATCCAAGTCCACAGTTCTGACAACAGTCTCTAGATGTACTAACCTTGCTTTTGACTTCTGTAGTTCCACTTTTGGCTAACTGTTCTTGTTAACTGAAGTATGTCAACCCAGGTCACAGTTTTTGTGCTTAAAAGCTCCACCCTGAAAAAGGTTTCAGGCTCTACTGGGATCCTGAACACCCAGTGTAGTCACCATCTGGCTAGCCCACTATGGAGGACATAGAGGATGGAAATAGGTTTCAGCTGTGCTTCCAAATGTCCTCAGCTAGATTGTCCCTAATCTGTTCTTCAGTTAGAAGCATTCAGAGTTGCTTTTTTTTCTTCTTGCTGCTGCTGCTGCTCTGAGACAGTATCTCGTGTATCCTAGCTAGGATATAGCTGAGAATGACCTTGAATTTCGGATCCCCTGCCTCCATCTCTCAAGTGTGGGGCTACAAGTGTGTGCCACCATGCCCAGTTTTATGTAGTACAAAGGATGGAGCCCTGGGCTTTATGAGTACCAAGGCAAACATCCTGCCAACTGGGCCACACCCCCAGCTTCCCAGAAGCTCTTTACAAGACAGACATATTGCTATTTGCAGAGGAAAATGTGCTTCGGCTAGTTACAGTTTTTTATTTTTATTTATTTATTTTTTTTTGAGACAGGGTTTCTCTGTGTAGTGATGGTTGTCCTGGAACTCACTCTGTAGTCCAGGCTGGCCTTGAACTCAGAAATCTGCCTGCCTCTGCTCTCAAGTGCCAGGATTAAAGGCGTGTGCCACCCCTGTCCAGCACAGTCCTTTTGTTTGTTTGTCATTTGAGACAGGATCTCACTATGTATCCCTGGCTTACCTAGAACTTGCTATATAGACCAGACTGACCTTGAACTAAACAAGATTCATTTGCCTCTGTTTCCAAAGTGCTGACATTAAAGGCATATATTACCCCATTCTGCAGTAATTTCATTCTTAATGCCCTACTTGAGTGTGTATGGTCTTAGAGGAGGTTCCACTCTGACCTCAGGGGGATAGGAAACACCCGAGTCGACATCCAGTCCTAATGTGCACCTGTCCACTTGAATCCTTCATGATTCAAGGAAACACTTTCAAAGAGCATGCTCATGTCCTTGTCAGCGTCTTCTGAGAGTTTTTGCTATGGTTTAATTCTGAAAATGATGCTACGAGTTAGGTCTACTCTTTTAGACAATAACTTAAACTCTCTCTCCCTCCATCCGAAGTGTGTGTGTGGTGTGTGTGTGTGTGTGTGTGTGTGTGTGTGCAGGTACCCACAGAGGCCAGAAGAAAGTGCTGGACCCTCTAGAGCTAGAGTTACAGAGAGTGTGAACTGCTTGCTATGGGTACTGGCAACTATAGTCTTCTGGAAGAGCACCAAATGACATCAATCATGTGAGATAGCTCTCCAGGCTTGTGGATAGTCAACTTTTGATTTTCTCAAATTTTCCTGGAAAGAGTAGAGACAGTGTTTTTGAGATCCAAAGTGTGGTGGTTTGAATGTGCTTAACCCAGGACAAGCACAGAAAGTGGCACTATTGGGAGGTGTGTCCTTGCTGGAGTAGATGTGGCCCTGTTGGAGGAAGTATGTCACTGGGGAGGTGCGCTTTGTGACCCTCTTCCTAGCTGCCTGGAAGACAGCAGTCTTCTCCTGTTCATCTTTGGAACACAATGTAGACTTCTCCAGCGCCATGCCTACCTGGATGCTGTCATGCTTCCTGTCTTGACTGAACCTCTGAACCTGTAAGCTAGCTCTGAATAAATGTTGTCCTTTATAAGAGTTGCCTTGGTCATGGTGTCTCTTCACAACAACGGAATCCTAACTAAGTCAATGAGTCACAAACTATGTGGCTTGAATCCAGTGAGAGTACTGGAGAGTCTGAATGCAGTCTGTCCCAGGACAAGGCAGGGAGCACTTACCCATCCTCTGGTCTCAGCTCACACCGAATGGCCATAGCCTCACTCAGAGCACCAAGCGTGGTACATTTATGTGCCCTTCTGTTTGGGGACAGGCACAGCCCAGCCTGCAGGTCTACCCTGTCTTGCTGTCCATGAGGAGCAGGGCAGCACAGTCCTCTTGGGCTGAGGGGGACTTCCCCAGGAGGATCCCTATCTGTCTCTCATGTGTTACCAGAGCACATTTAGCAGACCAGGCTGGGTCTGTTCTTTTCTAACTTTGTCTCTCAGCTGTTTGGTCACACAGCAGGAAGGCTTTCCTAATTCCTTATTGGCATTTGCAGTTTCCCCTCAAAGCAGCTGAAAGTTAACTGCTGAGGTCACCCTGTTAGCTTTCTGTTTTGTTTTATTTATGCCACTCAGCTATAACTGTTTTCTTGCCCCTTCTCCTGGCTACAAATGCCCTACAGTGTCCAAAGCCTTTTTGGACATTCAAGTAACTGAGGAAAGAAGCTGATGACTTTTGGCAATTTAACTGTCTCTTGCTAAGGTCAGATGGCTTCCAGCTGTTTAGCTCTCTCTTGCTATTAGGGGCCAAGAGCTGGATAGCTTCTGGCAATTTCAGTCCTGCTGTTAGCAGCAGGGGATTAGAAAAAGAAACTTAGTTACTTGACCTCTTTACTTTCTCTCACTGCCTAGAGGAGTTGGTTAACTCTCTGTGAGTCAGCGAGAAAGGAGAAAAAAATGTAAGTCAGTCACATAACAAAAACACCAGATGAATCAGAAAAGGGCTACACCAGAACTTATTATTGCTTCAGCTTTTTGGCTTTTTAGACAAAAAGTTCTCTGTGTAAGAAAAAGTTACGTCATAGATAAAATGTTACACAAAGGGGAGTTACAGAAGGATGTTCATAGTGAGTTCAAAGTAATGTTTCATTCTATAAACTCATTGAAAGTTCAGAAGCAACAGTTTCACATGGCCTTGCTCTATCATACTGCAACCTGTGGCTTCAGACTGGGACCTGACCTAGAATGAATGCTTTTTCCTTGATCACAAGGATGTATCCCATGTCTACTTCTCTTCTTAGTGAAAGTTCATTGCATTCCTTATTATGCAGCCTTTAGGTACTATTCTATGAGGAGGAGCGGTATTCTATTCTTGATTTCAACTTTATTACATCTTTCTGTAAAACAACTAAAAACCATCTCCTTAAACTTTCTTCTTAAATTTATTTGAATCAAATTAGGAAGTCTATAAAGTCATTAATTCATCTGAACAGCATTAATTCATGAAAGTTCATCTTCATGTTGATCTGCAGGAAATTTGCCCAATAGGGTGGGCTATCACCCAGGAAGTAATCATACCAGCTATAAGCTGTGAGGGTCTTCCGGTGCCCATCCACACAAAGCCAGATAAATGAGGAGTATGACAATGACCTACATGAGACATCACATCAGTATCAAGAAGCAATCCTGGGATGAAGTCTCTGGGGCTGTGCCTCTCACAGAGCTCACCCATGGCAGTCAAGCAAGATGGTGCTTGTCTCCAGGGAGCTCACTTGCCCTCTGCAGCTCATTCTTCATGGCATCCACCAACATAGATTTTAAGAAGAAGAATTATTTTATTTTTGCATATATATCTGTGTATGCTGCGTGTGGAGGTGGGGGTGGGGGGGATGCCTTCAGAGGCCCTCTGGAATTATAGGCAGGGGTGAGCTGCCTGACATGGTTGCTGAGAACTGGTTCTCTGGAAAGGCAAGTAAGTGCTCTTTCTTACTGCTGAGGTATTTCTCCAGCCACCTCCAACCCCAGGTAAAGGGTTGTGTGTGTGTGTGTGTGTGTGGTGTGTGTGTGTGAGAGAGAGAGAGAGAGAGAGAGAGAGAGAGAGAGAGAGAAGAGAGAGAGAGCACAGCTCTAATTATTAACATGCATTAGTTGCAAATATTAGTAACATGCACTGTGAAGCATCCCCAAGTGCATGGTCATGCCCACCTGCTTCTCCGGATTGGAATGAGGACATGAGCTCTGTGGAGATGTTGGAGAGCTCTTAGGCAGCTCACAGGCAGTTGTCACCCCTGCAGTCTCCAGCCTCTGCTTTTAATATTTTCTGCTGAGTCAGTTGAGCTACTTTGGGACCAAGATGTGCATACAGGTGAACTACTTGGGTAGGTGTGAGGTAGGAGCTGCTGACCTGCAGTAGCATGAGGATCAAGACCCTAAGTGCTGGGCTGGGTGCTCCAGAGGCTGTGTGTTCTGGAAAGGGGAAACCAGCTGTACTGGCTGGTTTTGTGTGTCAACTTGACACAAGCTGGAGTTATCACAGAGAAAGGAGCCACTCTTGAGGAAATGCTTCCATGAGATCCAGCTGTAAGGCATTTCTCAATTAGTGATCAAGGGTGGGAGGGCCCATTGTGGGTGGTGCCATTCACAGGCTGGTAGTCCTGGGAAAGCAAGCTGAACAAGCCAGGGGAAGCAAGTCTTTAAGCAGAACCCTTCCATGGCCTCTGCATCAGCTCCTGCCTCCAGGTTCCTGTCCCTGTATGAGTTCCAGTCCTGATTCCTTTGGTGATAAACAGCAATGTGGAAGTGTAAGCGAATAAACCTTTCTTCCCCACTTTCTTCTTGGTCATGATGTTTTGTGTAGGAATAGAAACCCTGACTAAGACAGCTGGCATCAAGGGAATTGGAACAGCATCTTGGGACAGTGCAGGTGTCTCATGGAGGCCACCCCAGGCTGAGGGCTGGAGGGGACGATGATGTTGTGTGGCCGTGGGAAGCACTTCTCCATCTGTTGGAACAGCAAGGCAGGGGCTTGGAGGAGCTCAGAGCAGCGCAGACACTGAAGAGTGAGGGAAGAAGAAGCCAGGGGCTGACAGAATGTAGTCTTGACACATGTGGTCCACAGGATACCCTTGGGATCTGCAGTGATGGGTTCTTTAATGAGCCTTGCCTTGACACCCCCGCCCCAGACCTGTTCTGGCTGTGGTGTGAAATGCAGACACTGGCTCAATAGTTACAGTCCTCTACTCCCTAGGTCATCAATAATGCAGCACAAGGGCGAGCCAGGTACTGTGTCTCCTGAACTCTGAGGAATCACAAGTGAGAAGAGAAGAGGTAGGGTAGTCTGACAGGGTAGATTAGATTGGCTCCCTGACAGGAGGGAGCAAGTGAACGACTGAGCAAGGAGAGCAGTCACAAGGAGCAGCCTCGTGAAGTGTCTGCTGCTCTTCTCAGAGGTCCACTAAGAAATAAGAGCCTTCGGAATAAAAAAATCTCAATTCCCGGGGTGGGGGGAAGCACCCTGGGCTCCCCAGAGGGAGTCACTGACAATAAGCCTAGATCGGTGCCCACCCTGCCTCAGGGAGGGAAAGCCTGGAGCGGAGTCAGCTCCTGGGACACCTGGCTGGAGGAGATACCAAGACCACAGCTGAGCTTGTCTCTGAAATTCTTCAAGGTCTCCCCAAATGTAATGAAACTAAGATGGTAACGAATCAGAATTGTACTAATGTCACTGCTTTGCCCCCTACCGATCAAATTAGAGGTTACCTAATGCTTCTGGAAAATTCCCCTTAGCCCTGCATAAAAGCCCCTCAGGCCACCGCCGTTTTGAGAAGGGTTGACCTCTGAATGCTGGTAATTTCTGCAGAATAAATGCCTCTTTTTCCCCTTTACATACTATTTGAGTCTGGGGTCTTCCTTCAGCGATTCTCAGACCCAATCATCTCTAAGTTCTGGAACTCACAGAGTCTGAAGATGGGCACTCCCGAGGTTAGGTGCCCTGAGCAAAAGGGGCTATGGGAAGGAAGGCAGCAGGGTCAAACCAGGCAGCTCTGACTGCAGTCCGGATGGCAGGATTCTCAGGCCGACTTGTGACCTTCAGGCCTGGCCATCCTGCAGAGCTCCTCCCCTCATTCTCTGAAGAAGAATTAGGAGTCTGAGCAGCTAGATCCTGAAAACTAGCCATTTCCAGGAACTGAAACTGAAAGCCATTCTGGCAGTAGGCCCTCCCCTCGGGGGAGGCAGGCAGGGCTCATACCTAGAAGTTGAGCAGTTGCTTCAAGGGCCTTGGTGGAGCAGCATCTGAGAGGAAACCCAGGAGCTCAGGCTGCCCTTCAGCTGCTCCTGCCTCTTCTTATTGCTCTTCCCCACAGGACCCTGCCGCTCCACACTTCTGTTCTCTCCCTCCTGACCATCCTGGGCCTGGATTGCAGTTTGTAAGGCTTCTAAGCAGGTAGGTGAGGGGCTCCTGCTTGGCCTATAAACCAGCTGAGGGCAGCGAGTTTGGGGTCAGGTGTTCCTCTGGGGGACCTTGTGCAGCAGGTACCCTTCTGCACAGTCTTAAGGGCCACAGAGTGCCTGGTGTCTGGCTGAATCAAGTCCTTCCAGTCCACCATAGAGAAGCAATGTGCCCCCTTTTCCCTGCATATCCCTTGGTTTGTGGGTCTTCTGAGGGGCCTAGTTAAGAGAAAACAGGTGGGATTTTACTCTGACTCTCAGTTACTGGCCAGAGTCCAGGATCAGAACCTCCCACAGGCAATATCTGGATGTCCCGGGATTATGTAAACACATTGGTTCTTCCTTCGGAGCAAATGGAGACAGGGACTTGAAAGACCAAGTTTCTAAGGAAACTTTCTGTATAATTCTCAGTTCAATTATTTTAAACAATATTTAGTGTGTGTGTGTCTGTGTATGTGATGGTCAGAGGACAACTTGCAGAGCTGATTCTCTCCTTCCACAATCGAGCTCATATTGTCAGGTTTGGTGGCAAGTGTGTTTACTTGGTAAGTCACCTCACGGGCCCTTTTAAAACAAAATAACAAACCAAACTGAAAAACAAAAACGAAAAACCAAAACCTAAAACAAAACAAAACCCAAGAACCGAAAATCAAAAACACCAAAGACACCCAAAAAAAAAAAAAAAATTAAGCTAAGACAAAACCAGTTCAAATATTTTATCTGCTTTAGAAAACCTGGCACACCACAGGCACCAGCTCAGTCCTTCATAGATCATTACAGTGTGTGTGTGTGTGTGTGTGTGTGTGTGTGTTGCTTTAAATATCACCTACCCAAAGCATGCTGGGTCCAAGGCTGTTCCCACTGACCATGGGCTGGATCACCATGCTTGCCTGGAGTCAATAGCACCTGGAAATTCCCAGTGTCCTCTCAGTGTCCCCTCAGTGGTGAAGTGATAAAGAACCAGGTGGGGTTGAGGGCCCAGTAGGGTCTGTGTTCATAAAAGTCCTTGACAGCTGAGATCCACTACTAGTTTAGGCTGGTTCCCACATCTCTGGAAGCCCCTCTCTCGGAGGCTCAGGGTCACTGGATGAAGAGCGAACTGTGTGGAGTACTTTATAGGCAATCTCTTCATAAGTGTGAGTTTTCAATGTTTGCATAGTTGAGCTCGGTGAGGTGGCTCACACTTGTTAAAGCATTGGACTTAGGAATTGGGGGCGGAAGATTCAGTTCAAGTTTCCGTAGCGATTTTAGGCTAGCATGGGCTAATATTAGTCACATATTAGACTGATTTACATTTTAAAATGCATGTGATTTATTAGTCTATAATAACTGCATAAAAGAATAGGTTGTGGGCCGTGGAGCTGGCTTAGTGGATAAAAGTGATTGTTTCCAAGCCTGTAAATCCAAGTTGGATCCTGAGGACCCACATGGTAGATGGAGAGAACCAACTCTCACGAGTTGTCTTTTAACTTCTTCCAGTGCATGGGGCATGCTTGACAACACATTTAAATAAATAAATCTAACAATATATACATGTGTGTGTATATACATGTGTGTGTATATAAATGTATATAAATAAAAAATGTAAAAATGTATGCTTAATAGCATTTTAAATAAATATTTCGAATAAATATTTCATAAATTAATAATTAAATAAAATTTTAATAAATATTTAAATAACAGGTTGCATTATGGCATGTTCACATATGGGTAAGGTCAATCTTTGGTACCTTTCTCTTTGCTCTGACAAAATTCCTGAGGGGAAGCCACCTAAAGGAAGAAGGGTTTATTTTGGCTCATGGTTAGAAAGGACACAGCCCTCCACCGTAGGGAAGGTGTGGCCTCATGGGTGAGAGTCAGCTGAGCACCCACAGTCTGGACGGAGAGAGGCAGATGCTGGTACTTAGCCTTATTTCATCTTTGTCTTTTAAGCCATTTCTGGATCCCAGTCCACAAGATGGCGATGCCTACATCCAGGGTGAGTCTTGCCCCTCAGGTAATCCTGTCTGGAAATACCCTGACACATAGACTTAACGGTGTGCCTCACTGGTACCCTGGGCATGTTGTGATGCCATCAAGCTGACAACTGACATTGACCATCACGGTTGCTTATGTGATATCACTCCCCTATTACTCATAGTTTTTAGATTATTTTACTTAAGGCATGATATTTTGATGGGTTATCAGGAACATTTTATAAAGTTGTACAATTGGAATAAATATAATAAAACACAACTCTCTGGGAAGGGAGGCACATATCATTAGTCCCAGCCCTCTGGAGGCAGAGGCAGGTGGATCTTTGTGCCTGGTCTACAGAGTGAGTTCCAGAACAGCCATGGCTATGTAGAGAGACTCTTATCTCACACACACATATGCATAAAGGCAAAAATAAACCAAATAAACAAAAAAATTTCCCAGTCAACTGAATCTAGTAGAGTAACATGTAACCTTGGTGAATCATATGGCACAACACTTGTGAGTGTGCGTGTGAACACATGTGTGAGCATGCCCTGGCTTCTATGAAGTGCAGGACAACCCATCCCAGAAATCGAGCAAGGGAACAGAGGATGCTGCCACTGAGAAAATGTAGGGCAGAAAACTGTACCAGAAGCCTTAAGGGTGCCCGAGAAGCACCTTCCAGACTAAAGAGCCCTGGATTTCTCAGGTGGACACCTGGGCACAATTCTAGTAATTTTCTGGGGCCTCATGAATAAATCTGGTAGGGAGCAACTTTGGGGCATGGGTGCAGGGAGTTGGTGTTTTTGTTTTGTTTGTTTGTTTTTGAGACAAGGTTTCACTGTGTAGCCCTGGCTGTCCTAGAATTCACTGTAGACTAGGCTAGCCTCCAACTCAGAGATCTGCTTACCTCTGCCTCCCTAGTGCTGGGATTAAAGGTGTGCACCACCATTGCCTGGCTGGCAGTGAGCTCCTTAAAGGACAGAAGAGCTATGTGAGACTCAGGAAAAATTTCAAATATATGGTGCTGAGTTTCAAATGCATATGCACACAAACCAAGACAATAAAATTGTGAGGGAAAGAGCCATGGCAGTCACTTGTAAGTGGAGCTGCATACACCTGTCCCACACAGTGCCTTCGTCTGAGAACAACTAGATAAGGCGTTTGCTGCTGTCTTGCTTCTTGAGAGTTGGTATGGTCCTGTGAAATGGATTCCTGTCCTCAAACTCCAGAAGGCCAACACTCTAGTCTGTGGAAGGTGGTTTTTTGCTTACCTGTAAGTGCCTTGCATGGATTTCTGCACTTCACATCCTCCATCTTTTTTTGTTTGTTTGTTTGTTTGTTTGTTTTGTTTTTGATTCAGGGTTTGTCTGTGTAGCCCTGGCTGTCCTGGAGCTCACTCTGTAGATCAGGCTGGCCTCAAACTCAGAAATCCACCTGCTTCTGCCTCCCAAGTGCTGGGATTAAAAGTGTTCGCCACCACTGCCCAGCCTCACATCCTCCATCTAAATATATATATATGTTAAAAAAAAATTTCTTTGGAGAAAGTGTAGCCCTCACTGTTTTGCCTGGAACTCATAATTCTCTTGTGTGTCTGCCTCCTAGTGTTGGGATTAAAGGAATGCACTGCCATGCCCAGCTTTTTACTATTTTTAGTTGTGTGTACATGTGTGATGTGTGTGGGATATGCACATTTCTGTACTGCCTCAGGAGACCAGAAGAGGCTGTCAGGTCCCCTGGAGCTGGAGTTACAGGAGGTTGTGAGTCACCTGGTCGGGTGCTGGGAATCCAACTGATAACTTATGAAAGATCATTGAATAAGTGCCTTTGATCTCTGAGCCACAGATTCCCCATCCTTGGTGTCAATAAATTGTCTTTCCCAATCCTGCCCCACAAAGTACATTCAATCTCATGGCAAAGATTTAGTGAAGAACAGAAACATGGTTGAATGCCCCATTTTGATTGGGACATCTATATCTCTATATCAGTCCCTCCATGGCTCAAGGAACCTCTTAGAAGAAGACATGGGAATCATGTAAAAATGGTAAAAAGCATGTGTGTGTTCGTGTGTATGTGTGTATGAAATGCTGAATTCTGGACAAAACATGGCTGTTCCACTTTTGAAACTATTGCAGCTCTGTGGTTGCTTGTAGAAGCAACCACATGTGACTGGGCCTGTTGGCACCTTGTCATGGAAAGGGGATGGTCTGGTGAGGTCACATGCCTCCCTGAGGATTACACACAGTTGATGGCTGATGAAGGAAGGAGGGGCATTTCCTGTAGCTACTGCTATGGTGTACATTGCTGCTGTAGATAGATTCTCAGTCATGGTTTTTTAAAGAGTCAAAGGAAACTCACTGGGCCACAGAAGAGAAGAAAAACCAAAACCAAATGCAGAAAACTAAAACCAAACCATAAAAGTACAAGTGGGACAGGTTAGGAAAAGAAAAGCGATCTCGGGACCAGGAGGAGGTCTAGAAAGGTTAACAGGGGTGGGGCAGAATATAATAAAAATGAATGATGTACATGGATGCAAGTGTCATGATATAACCCAGCATATGTATCATTAAGATAGACTAAAATCCTGAGTGTGGTGGCTCACACCTTCAATCCCAGCATTAAGGAGGCAGAGGCAGGCAGATCTCTGACTTGTGGGACAGTCTGGTCTACAGAGCAAGTTCCCTTAAAGCCAGGGCTACATAGAGAAACCCTATGTCTAAACAAACAGACTAACAAAAATACATATGCTAATAAAAACAAAAAAGGAAGATGTTCAGAGAAGAATTTAACTTTTCTGTTTTAATAAGACTAGCAGCAGCAGTAACAGACAACCCACATGGTGACTTAAGATTGATGGAATTATCTTAACATTTATTTTATGTGTATGCGTTCTTCAGGGTCTACATGTGTGCACAAGTGCATATAACTTCTCTTAGAATCAGAAGAGGGCTTTGAAATCCCTGGAATTGGAGTTGCAGGTGGTTGTGAGCCACCATGTGAGTGCTGGGAACCAAGTCCAGGTGTTTTGCAAAAACAGCCAGTGATCTTGCCTGCTAAGTTGTCCCCTCTCCAGTCCCTAATGAGATCATTTGGAAACCATGTGGCTTTGCTGTTGAAGCTGATGTGTAGCCCTGTGTTCCTTATGCCATTTGTCTTACTTAGGGTTTTACTGCTGTGAACAGACACCATGACCAAAGCAAGTCTTATAAATGACAACATTTAATTTGAGGCTGGCTTACAGATTGAGAGGTTTAGCCCATTATCCTGAAGTTGGGAACATGGCAGCATCCAGGCAGGCATGGTGCAGGAGTTGAGAGTTCTACATCTTCATCTGAAGGCTGCTATCAGAATACTTGCTTCCAGGCAGCTAGGATGAGGGTCTTATAGTCTACACCAAGAGTGACACACCTACTCTAACAGGGCCACACCCTCTAATAGTACCACTCCTTGGGCCGAGCATATACAAACCATCACACCATTACTACTGAATGTCACTGGGGAAAGGAAGAACACCTTTCAGAGTGCAACTAGAACAAATAGCCATTGATGGAGAAGGATGTGTGAACTGAAGACTTGCTGGGTCCTCTGGGTGGGAGGTAGCATAGGCTGTTCCTGCTCTGAATACACTTCCTCTGGGTAGCCCAGGCAACCAGGAGCATGGACATTTGTACTCAGTGAGAGACTGGCCTGACATTCCAGTGTTCAGCTTTGGGGTTTAGTGTTGCAGGAACAGCTATAGAGCTATCCTTGCCCTCCAAGAATGTGCTCATGCACAGGAGGGTTCAGCTAGCTCTGTAATGAACAGGTCTTGGTATAGGATAGGCTCTGGATGTGAATGCCTCAACAAGGAAGAGTGTTTCCTGTGTGTGCCTGCGTTCACAGTCATCCCAACTCCTTTTCGATGTAATTACAGGTTGCCCCATTGCTCACCAACATGGAAGAGGAAGTTGAGTCACACGAGCATAAACAATTTGGATGTTTCTCCGATGCTGAATTCATTCCCAAAGACAGCAATATTTTATCTGTAGAAGTCATCGACAGTATTGAGTCTGCCGTGGCAGGAGGGAAAGTGGTGGAAGTGGTCTCTATAGTTAAGGAGATTGTACAGAAAGTATCCAGAACCACGATGAAGATCGCTGTGACTGGGAACTCTGGCAATGGCATGTCATCTTTCATCAATGCCCTTAGGCTCACAGGACACGAGGAGGAGGATTCAGCTCCCACTGGGGTGGTGAGGACCACCCAGAAACCAGCCTCTTACTCCTCCTCCCACTTTCCCTGTGTGGAGCTGTGGGATCTGCCTGGCCTAGGGGCCACAGCCCAGAGCGTGGAGAGCTACCTGGATGAGATGCAGTTCAGCACCTATGACCTCATCATCATCATTGCTTCTGAGCAGTTCAGCTCAAATCATGTGAAGCTGGCCAAAGCCATGCAGAGGATGAGAAAGAGGTTCTATGTGGTCTGGACCAAGCTGGACAGGGACATCAGCACAAGTGCCCTCACTGAACCCCAGCTCCTGCAGAGTATCCGAAAGAATATCCTGGAGAATCTCCAGAATGGTCGGGTGAGGGAACCCCCCATGTTCCTGGTATCTGTCATGGAACCTGAAGTACATGACTTCCCAAAGCTTAGAGACACACTACATAAAGACCTCCATGTCATCAAGTACCATGGTCTCTTAGAAACCCTTTACCAAACCTGTGAGAATACTATTAATAAGAAAGTAGAATCCATTAAAAAGAGCATAGATGCAGATAACCTTCAAAGAGAGTTTGGTATCTCAGATCCAGATAAACCAATAGAGAGTCGAAAAGTCTTCCAGGAAATCTTTGGTGTGGATGACAAATCTCTCTGCCAGGTGGCTCTGAAAATGCAAAAGCCAGATACATATTTCAAGACTAGCATAGAATCCCAGGAGACAAGGATATTGGATTCGTTGTATCACTGTGCAACGCAGAGTGTCTCTGCAGGTATTAACTGCATAGCATGCTGTATTTCCTCTCATCACAGAAGATACACACAACAGAAAGGTATACTTGATGGAACTGCTGTCAAAGCCAAGAATGTTCTGCAGAAAATCCTAAAAGAGTTCATTCCTCATCCTTACAAAGATCTAGATAACTGAGGTCTTCTCCCCAGGCCTTTATCTCATGTGTACCCCCAGTTAAGCTAAACCCACCCCTCAATGGGTTCCAAGTTCCTTGAGGTTAATAGGCTGACTTTCTGAATGGGTAGTCCTCTCATGAGGCCCCATCATGAATTTTGCTTTTACCACTTGTTTGGTTTTACTAACTGAACTAACTCTCTGAGATCCCAATATAGGAGAATTTTTCTTTTCTAATTGTTCAGAATTTCATGTTTGACACATGTTCACCTTAGTGCCTACGATTAATATATTTCCTCTTAGAGGCCTCTTGGTTTGCCTATGTCTCTTTTCTCTCTCTTTTCCCCTGACTGTGGAGATGGAGTATCCCTTAAAGAATGGGGAAGACCTTGTCTTTGGCTATTGTCTGAAAAGCATGGTCAGCTGAGGCCTGTTCTCTGACCCCTCCTCTGATCTGTAAAGAGAGGGGAGTTAACTCTGGAACTACTAGTAATGGGAACCACACAGTGCTGAACAGAAGGGTTCTCAGTACCCTGCACTACTCTCGATGGTGTCAGTGGTATCATGACTTGTTGCGGCCCCTCACACTCTGTGTTCTCAGTCTTATATTGGACCTCAACTTCTTCAGCCTCCCCTAACACAGCAGGCCACACCCATTCAGACACACAGAGACCCTTCTGCCTTCCCCATGGAGCTCTTCCATTTCAATCTGTTTGTGTGGCTTTGTGTTTGTTTAAGACAGGTGCCGCTCCGTGCTCTGTCATGTTCCTTTCTCTCGGCACCGCTCTTGATAGACATCAGTACTGTCAGCTCAACTTCTCTAACAGTGTCAGACCTCTGTCCTCCCCTTTCACCTCTTTGACAGAACGCTAAATGCTTTCTCACTTCCAACCATTACCAGTGTCACATGGAAATATTTAGTTTGAGCTCATAGTTTGCCAGTACAGCCAGTAACAGCTGAGAGTCATCACAGTGGGAGCACAGAGCAGCTGGTCCCCTGTGTCTGCTGTCAGGAAGCAGAGAGAGATGAATAGGGTTCTTTGGCACACTTCCTCCTTTTCATTCAGCCCAAGACCCAGCCTATAGAATGATACCATCCACATTCAGAGTGGGTCTTCCAACCTTCATGAACCAAGTCTAGAAACTCCTTCACAGACATGCCCAAAGGTCTCTTTCCATAGTGATTCTAGATCCTGCCAAGTTGACAACCAATATTAACCACACGGGCACTCAGAGTATATAGGAGTTTTATTGGTTAATAGTGGGAAGAAGGTTGGGTGTGGATTAGTAGTACAGTGGAAGGCTATTGTTTTGATACTCAGAAAGAAATATAATCTGTTTTGAAATGGAAGGAAAAGGCCAATTGTATTTGTTGAGAAAAAAAGCACCAACTATATCATCTGGCTGGCACAAGCACTTTACAAAACAGCATCACTTACATGTAAAATGTGGGTCAGGATAGAATGGACTAAGAAGTCTCACGGTGGTGGGATTGGGGATGAACCAAGTTCTGCCAAGACTCACCTTCCACCTGCTCGTTCTTTTGTTAACCTAGTTCCATGGACTCACAGGAAAGGTCTGCAAAGAAATCGCAGAAGTTCCCTTTGTTGTCCTTATGATGTACATATGTACTCAAATAATTCTTGAGGTCGCCTTTGTGGCATAGATGCTGCTCCAGTATGTCGACTGTAAGAAAGCAAGCTTGCTCTTTTAAAGCTCTTCTAAGGTTGCATGTGTTGGTCACAGGGACTCTCACCTGGCCCCAGCACTCTGAGGAAACTGACGCACAGACTATGATCTCACTGTTAGCCTGGCTGGAGAAGCTGGGTGTGAATTCTCTCTGTGTCTTAGATCGTAGACATAGATTTTGTCTTTGCTGGTTGTATGGACATACCTGTGTATGTACAGACACAGAAAGATACGTACACAGATATTATATATTCATCATACACAGATTATGTATTGTATGTGACATACATGTAGTGTTAATCTTTATAATGGAATAAATAATCACAGTATATTATATAAATAGATGTATTATTTTTGTTCTTTATTTTTTGATAACTTCATATGTGAACACTGTATTTGCCTCACTTCACCCTTCTCTTTCCCCACAAAACTTCTCCTGCATGCTCCCAAATGTTTTTTTTTTTTTTTTTTTTTTTTTCGAGACAGGGTTTCTTTGTGTAGTCCTGGCTGTCCTGGAACTCACTCTGTAGACTAGGCTGTCCTGGAACTCAGAAATCCACCTGCCTCTGCCTCCCAAGTGCTGGGATTAAAGGCGTTCGCCACCAATGCCCGGCTCCAAATGTTTTTAATAATGGATTTTAAAAAGATTTTATATATAACATTTTAAATTTTTAATGGATTTAAAAAAGATTTTATAAGATATATGACATAAATATATGTCGTGTGTGTGTGTGTGTGTGTGTGTGTATGTGTGTGTGTATGTGTGTGTGTGTTGAGATAGGGTTTCTCTGTGTAATTGCCCTGGCTGTCCTGAAACTCTCTCTATAGACCGGACTGGCCTTGAACTCAGAGATCTGCCTACCTCTGCCTCCCAAATGCTGGGGTTAATGGTATGCACTACCACTGCCTGGCAATATATTTTAAGTGTGTGCTTGTGTGCATGTAAGTAAGCAAGCCCAGGGAGGCCAAAACCATTGGATTCCCTTCAGGTGGAGTTAGAGGCAGTTGTGACACATCTGATATAGGTGCTGGGAACAGAACTTGGGTCCTCAGCAAGAGCAATATATGTTCTGAAATCTCTTTCCAGCCCCTAATGATGGGATTTTAAGAATAAAGTTTCAGGGGTTGGTGAGATGGCTCAATGGGACAAATACCACTGCACAAGCATGTTGAAGGACCTGAGTTTGAATTGCTAGCACCTATGTGGCACAAACAAACAAACAAACAGTCTTAGGGTTTTTATCCCTGCACAAACATCATGACCAAGAAGCAAGTTGGGAAGGAAAGGGGTTATTCAGCTTACACTTCCACACTGCTGTTCATCACCAAAGGAAGTCAGGACTGGAACTCAAGCAGGTTAGGAAGCAGGAGCTGATACAGAGACCATGGAGGGATGCTACTGGCTTGTTTCCCCTGCCTCGCTCAGCTTGCTTTCTTATAGAGCCTAGAACTACCAGCCCAGGGATGGCACCACCCACAATGGGCACTCCCACCCTTGATCACTAATTGAGAAAATGGTTTACAGCTGGATCTCATGCAGGCATTTCCTCAAGGGAGGCTCCTTTCTCTGTGATAACAACTCCACCTTGAGTCAAGTTGACACACAAAACCAGCCAGTACACAAACAAAAACTAAAAACCCTTCAGTAAGGAGATGCCTAGAGATGGAGACAGGTAGATCTTGGGAGCCTGCTGGTCAGCTAGTCTAGCCAAAATGGCAATATCCAGGTTCAGTCAGAGAGCTTGACTCTGAAAGTAAGATGGCGGGTAATAGAGGAAGACACATGACATTGACCTATGACCTCTACAGGCACAGGCTAACATCCTGATACATACACACATACACACACACACAAGAGAGAGAGAAAGAGAGAGAGAGAGAGAGAGAGAGAGAGAGAGAGAGAGGGAGAGAGAGAGAGAGACAGAGAGAGAAAGAGAGAGAGAAGAGAGAGAGAGAGGGAGAGAGGGAGGGAGGGACAGAGGGAGGGATTTTTAAAATTTCACATGTAACATCAAAGGTGTCAAAACCTGTTTCCACAGCCATGAAGTTGTCCCATACAGTGGTCTTCCCTTCCTGCATTGAATCCTAGGGTCCCCTCTATCTTTATGTATCAGGGAAAACCTGACACAAAGAAACAGGTCAATCTGTAAACAGAAGGCTCAGCATGTCCAATGTGTGTCAATATTTGTGTCCAGTGTGTAAATATTTGAGTCCACCCTCAGGTGGTACCTGCTGGGAAAAGCCTGCTATGTATGAATGCTATGCGTGAACAAGCAGCTTCTCTCGGTATATTGCTCCAGATAGGCTAAGGAGAAACAGTATCACAGAGTCTGATTGCCTCGGAGCCAGAAGGCTGTGGAGGGACAGACTGGCGTTCACTTGAGAGCTTGGAAGGAGGTTCTGCTACAAGCACAGTGGCTGTGGAGTGGTTATTTCTGCAGAATTGACACATCCCCTGCTGGGAAAGCTCAGGCTCAAGAAGTGAACAGCATTCACAAGGCCTCTCATGGGGTTATATAAGGAATAGGACTCAGATCAGGAGAGTTGCTAGGCAACTCCAGGGACATAGCTTTCATGACCTCTGACCCATGGGGAGGTGTGTTTTTTCAGTGATGTAGCCTCTGAGACACCTTGCTTCTGTAAGTAACCCTTTGCCTGTATTCCTGTAACCCCAATAAACCCCCTGGTTCAGTAAACTAGACTTAGGTTGGATTGCTTCTCTGGGCTGCTGCTGGTGCCCTATCTGGGACTAAACAGATATTTGTTCAGGTCTCCCTAGGAACAGTGACACAGCATTGGTTCTCACTCATGGCCATGTAGTGAGTGTTCACCATGGCGGGGAAGCATGAATGAACAGTTTGAAGCAGACTAACTGTAAGGACATAATATTGGAACCCTGCTGCCACTGTGGGCGTGGCACCTACCGCTGTCTCTTCTCACAGACACTGACAGACATCCTGAGGACAGACTCCCAGGTGCCAGTGTGTCTGTCTGACCTGCTGAAGTGAGGTGGCCTCAAAGCTCACATCCCACCTCCCACTCACTTCCCTGACTTCTGGGAATCAGATGTCCTGGCTTCATTCTTGTGCTGTGAAATCTACCTAATCCTAGGATACCACACCTCCCCTCCCGCCTCCCCTGCTCCCTGGCTTCTGCCACATAGGCCCTGATTTATTCTCATCAGTGCTCCAGCCAAGCTGTTCTCTGTCTGTCCATCCACGGGGTTAATAACTCTTCTAACAAACTTCTTACTCTTAACGATCCATCTCAGTTAATGTGTTTCTTGAGTCCCCAACTGAGAACTTTCACTAATAAAGTACAGCTTGCTCTCACTGAAAGACTTGGGGTGAGGAGCTCTCAAATCTTGTGAGCCAGTTCTTCTTTGCATCCACCTTCACTCGCTCAGAAACGATATGCCCAAAGTACCCACAGAAGAAAGCTGGTATGAGCTTCTGTGAAGCCCTGGCAGCCATAAAGCACTAACATGGCACACTCTTTCATTTAGAGAAAGGCATTTAGAAACGGCTCAGGTCCTTCTTAGGTCAAGAGATTCTGCTCTAACACACATTCTTCACGTGATTCCAGACTGACAAAATCTTTGCACTAAAAAGTCTTCAAAGAAGGGCTCTGAAGCACCTTGTCATCAGGCTGATAACCTGGTACCCAGTGGCACTCATTCAAAGGGTTTGGGAAGCACACATCTGCGACTACCACAGGAGTGCTGCCTTTCCAACAGCATGCACTGTGGCTCACATTAGGCCGAAATGAACTATACTAAGATAGCTTGTAGGAACAGTCCTGCGCTGAAGGTGGTGGTGCACGCCTTTGATCTCAGTGCTCAGAGGGCAGACACAGGTGGATCTCTGTGAGTTTGAGGCCAGATTGGTCTACAGAACTATTTTCAGAAAAGCCAGGGCTAGAACAAACTCATTTGATAACAAAAGAAACTCCATTTTATGCTAGGCATCCATATTGGTAACCCCTGCCCATTTGTCTCTGACTTCAGTCCCTGGAAGATAAGTTCTAAGTAATCTTGACTCAGTGACACACACCTGTCCCCCCCAATCCAAAAATATATAGCTGTGACTATTTATTTGCTATGATATGAGTAACTGCTTCTTGGTTTCTGTACCTTGCTTATACATCTATTCCAGGACTATTCTGAGGTTGCCTCGACTACCTGCTCTTGGCAGAGGAGGATAGCCTTTGCTTGCTTGTGCAGATATTCCAAATCTTCTTGTAGCTTTTACCTTTAAAATCCTTCCCTCACTCTGTTCCACATGGCAACCTCGTTTGCTTCAGAGACTGTTGTCCTGGTAGCAGTAATCAATAAATCTTTAAATTATAAACAGATTGAGTTTATGGACTTTTCTCAGGGGCCACAACACTTGGAGATCACAGCTGAAGCCAGACTCAGGGGCCAGGGGTCTGGGATAGACATGGAAATGTGGGGAGCCTGAGACCATAGCTGCCACAAACTGAAACTCGACAGTAGGGATAGGCCCCAGAGGGGCAAATCCAAGGTGGACTTGAGAGGCTCCTGGAAGCCCAGACTGCTACCATCACACATTTGCAAATTGAAAACAAACTGAAAGTAAGAACTGGCTGCCAACTCACATCTCATACTTGGACAGAGCGCTCTGTTTTTCCGTTCTGTTTGGGAGTCTGGACATTTGTAGAGACATAGGGGAGATCAGATACAATCATAGACCCAATCTCTGAGACCAAGGAGACGCCCTTCTGTCCTGGTTCTGGTATATGAATGGAAGTGGCTACCACATATCTGTGTTTATCTGATCCTCTCTGTCTTCTTCTGTTGTTTGTTTTTGTTTGATGGGTCTTTGTTTTCTGCTGTGCTTATACATTTTATTGCAGACATGAGGGCCAGACTGAGGGCCAGACCAAGCACCATTGCATCTTTGCTAGCTACCTCTGTCTCCCAGCTTCCTTCTGGAGCGTGCTCCGTCTCAGTGCTCTCTGTGGTCCCTGGAAGCTGCTGCTTAAGTCCTCTCAATTCTCTTATCTCTGAGCTCTGTTCCCTCTGGTCACTGGCTCTCATTTTTTGGGAATTCAGGTGCCCTTTGAGAGTGGATAATATTGAAGGATTCTTTTATGCTGTTCTACTTCACTGAAAAGCTGGCTCTGGCCTTGGGTTTGACCCCTCCCCCTGACCCCTTTCTTCTATCCCAAGCATACTTGTTTAAAAGTTTTGCCAACATCTCTGTCTTGAGTCAGACTCTGACAGGGAAAGGAATGTTTTTGTGCAACAGGACAGTCCAGGGAAAGATACTGTGAGCTTTAAAGCAGCTTTAAAAAGTAGATTATTCTCAGTAGCAATTACTGTGGCTTACTTCATACTCTGGTTCTTGGTTTCATTTAACTCTCTAAAACTTTTGTTAAAATATAAAATATCTGAACCTTAAGATTTGTAAGCATGTTAAATATGACTAAAAATATGTAAAGAAAACAAAAACAACATAATGCTAACATTTTTCTGAGTTCTCATCGATGTCTAGTTTTTTTTTTTATAGTTTCCTATTGAATGGTCTCTCCATTACAGATACTTACATTATTCTGCAACTTAGTGGATTTTTTTTTTTTTTTTTTTTTTTGGTTTTTCGAGACAGGGATTCTCTGTATAGCCCTGGCTATCCTGGAACTCACTCTGTAGACCAGGCTGGCCTTGAACTCAGAAATCCGCCTGCCTTTGCCTCCCAAGTGCTGGGATTAAAGGCATGCACCACCACCGCCCGGCTAGTGGATTTATAATAAAAAAAATACTTAAGCTTTTCAGGCTGTATGCCTCTATCTGCAGACACACACAGACTGGTTATGAGATAAAATAAAACCCTCTGGCTAAAATCTCCCAGTAATAACTCCAGATACCCCTGCTTAGAACAATCAGAACTGGACTTGTTAAAAGTTAATATTCCTTAAAAAAAAATAGATATGCGAGGTCATCAGACCTCCAGTCACTCCCTCAAGCTGGTTGTATGACCAATCTCTCACCTATAGATGCTCTTTTCAGCCACACCCCTTGACTTTCTCTGTGTTTACTCTATGGTAATTTTCAGTTTCACTTTGTTAGTCAAGATTGCAGCTGAATTTATGATAAACTTGGAGCTTTTTCTTGAAACACAGAAACTGGTTTTCCCAGCTCTCCTTGGCTGTCTCTGCAGTCATCTTAAGGAAACAGGAGGACCTCATTCAAGTTAATGATCATTGCTTACTTAACTGTTCTAAAAAAGAGAGATAACTATATCCCAAGAATTTAGGAGATAGGTTCTTAGAAGATGACATTAAGAACTTATAGAACATATAGAGAAGAAATAACGGGCATAAAAGATCAGAAAGCCTCCAATGCCAGAAAATCAACAAAGGAATCTAAACTCCCATTCCCCTTGGAGTAAAAGTACAACGTGTAGAAACTGCTAGAAAGAATAGAAACTTGGTCCCAAGAGTTAAGAGTTAGGTATTACTCATTACCATTCTGAGAATGTATAAAGAATAAACCACAGATTGCTATCCACACAAATGATATACAGGCCTTAGAAATTAGACTTACACCTGAAAAAATATTATTCTAGGTAGGGTATCTATTCTCCACTAACTACAGAAAGATTAAAGCAACAACACACTGTTAAAGATGAAGCACAGAGCTTGGTCTTTCATTTCTGCAACTGCATGTCTGCTACCAGCCTAGGCACGGTACGAATAAGAGATGCCTGGCTAGGTATAATCACTTGCCTTGCAATATAAAAGTCATATTTAAATAGAAGTAAGTTCCATTAATGCTTAAAAAGGGTAAAGGTCAATTAATGATGGTAAGTTGCATTAATGGCTCAAGGAATCAGAAAGAGGAAAGAAACCAAAATGGATAAATGTTAGTGGGTTCCTGTCAATGGCGTTAAAGAGAAGTGAACTGAAACTGCGTCTGCCTGAATGCTTTGGAACTTCTATAAAGATGGCTCAAGCTGTTTGAAAGACAACAAACGGTGGTCAGACTCCTCATTTTCGCCGCTTTGCGGCTTAGAAGCCCGGCTGGAGCTGGATTCAGGCGAGAAGGGTATGGATGAGAAGGGTGCCTGGCAGACGAAACAATCAGAAGAATGAAGGGACACGGAGAGAATGGGAGAAAATCTTCATGAGGTGTACATGTGACAGAAGGTTATAGCTTATCCAGGGTTCATCAGATTACACAAGATGCCCACACCTGCAGTACACACTCTCAGACACACTCACACACACACACATTCACGCAAGCATGCACACCTGCAATCCCACACACTCTCATATACACACTGACACACAAACACACATGCAAACACATGTACACCACACACACACACACACACACACACACCTCTCTCTCCCACATGTGCACACACACATGTGCACGTGCATATAAATAGATAAATGTGATAAAAAAAAATAAAGGACAGCTTGAAAATCTATTATGAAACTTATTTTTATACAATAACCTAAAAAGATAAAAACTTTTAAGATGAAAGATGAAACAAGCCCAGGACACACGCACTTGTAGGTGGCCTTCCTCTGGGTAACGTGTCTTTCTGTCCCATCCTGGCTCTCGGGTGCCTACGTTCCTCTCCTGGCATGTTGAAGGGTCATAATTCTGAAGGCCACTATTTTATCTTCCTCCTTTCCCTCACTTGTTCCTAAGTCTTGTTGCCCCAGTCTTTTATTGTTACTCCAAAAAGCAGGTGGAAAGAGAGACATTGTATAATCATTACCAGATGTGTCAAGTTCAAAAGAATGACCACATCTTACAAAGAATTAAGAATTAACCACAGTTCCCCAAAGTTTCAAGCTTCCCTATTCCCAGGCCTGTGGCCAAAATAAGAATTGCAAATTTATCATCATTTAAACTTTAACTTTTGACTTATTATACTTCAGAGCTCCAAGGTCAGCTACATGTGGTTTTCTGTGAAGCTCTAATAATAAATGACATGGGCAAAGGTGCCAGGCAGGGGTTAGACAGAATCAGGTTAATCCTTAATTCAGTTCGCAAACTCCTGCTTCTACACTTGCACACAATGACTGACTCTCTGAAGAGTCCCAGTGTTTTGATTTAGTTTTACAAGTATAAGATTTTATGCATTCTGTATTTTTTAGGAGTCTAATTTTTACTTGCTATGCATACATATCCAAAGGAGACAGGAGCCACTCTCAAATGTACAAAACTCATTTCATAGCTGGGCAGTGGTGGGCACGCCTTTAGTCCCAGCACTTGGGAGGCAGAGGCAGGTGGATTTCTGAGTTTGAGGCCAGCCTAGTCTACAGAGTGAGTTCCTAGGACAGAGAAACTCTGTCTCGAAAACAAAAACAACAAACAAACAAACAAACAATCCAAAACAAACAACCTCATTTCATAACTTCAATAGTTTTTTCCTTTCTCAGGGTCCCAATATTGGCTCTGTTTCATTTTCTTAATTTATTTCTAGACATAATTTCTTCAAACTTTCTTTGCAAGTCAAACATTAATCTGAAACTAGCATTGTGCAATTATTACATTGTTGCAAAAATGAGAGCTCACAGCATGCAGGTGGGCCATTAGGACCGTGGTGTGCTGCCCCCGTGTGTCTCACAAGCATCATTATATCAAGGAACATCTAGTTTCACAGAATTCACCAGAGCAGAAAGAGAAAGAAATCGGAAAGTTCGAGATACTAGAATAATTATGCACACCAAGGCCAACTGAAAAGCAGTCACCCACAAATGAAATCTATACAACAGTTGTCCAAAGCTAAGGTCAGGAGAAATGGGAACAACATTTTTTTTTTTGGGGGTGGGGGGGTTCGAGACAGGGTTTCTCTGTGTAGCCCGGGCTGTCCTGGAACTCACTCTAGACCAGGCTGGCCTCGAACTCAGAAATCTGCCTGCCTCTGCTTCCCAAGTGCTGGGATTAAAGGCGTGCGCCACCACGGCCGGCAGGAACAACATTTTTACAAACGAGCTGCCTCAGGGCTTCTGGGATGTCATCATCCAGGCCTGCTGCGGGTAGTTCTTTATTTCTGACAGCGGTCCCCTGGAGGGATGTGTTTCCTGCTTCTCAGGGCACCATCCATGTCATGGTATGCTGTCCCCAGCATTTAGGGATTTGGGGTGCTGGGATTCCAATGCTGAATTGGTGTGTAGAGTCCATGAAGGGCACTTGTATGGGCAAACAACTACAAAAATAAATCCCCAGAATGTGTCTAGAAACAGCCCACAGAAAAACCTAGGACAGAAATGGGGAGGAAGGAGGGAGGCGCTTAATTGCTCCCCCTAGTGGAAGGATTGGCAACCTGCACAAGGAACTCTTTGTGACCTTTCTGGGCTCTGCTGGTTTTCATTTGAGAAAGCTGGTATAAACAATTCTATTTTCAGCTGGGTATCTTTCCACTCTTGTCTCTCAACAACCCCTCCCCCCAAGCAGGTTTGATTAATCATCCTTTTCTCTGGCCCCTCGTGGCAGGTGACCCACGGAGTGTGGAGGAGGCAATGACCGAATGGAGTCTGTTTAAAAAACAAAAACCATTTTGGCCACATTTGACCAATATAAGGCAAAGTTTAGTAAGAGTGGCCCTAAATACAAAGTTCCATGCCACAGACATGGCTACCTTGTGAAGAGATTATAATAATTATTGTTTCTTTATCAATCAAAAGCATGCATGTGTAAATTATGTCTTGTAAGTATGCTTTGCAAATGACTCATGTTTGGGCATTTATAAATAAGTATATATCAAAGCTAGAGAGATGGCTCAGAGGTTAGGAGCACATACTAGCTTTCCTGAGGACCCACATTACGTAGTTCATAACCTGCACCACAGAACCCAACACTCTCTTTTGGCCTCCCCAGGTACATGTTCACATGAAGGTGGATAAAAAGAATTGATTCCATGAGGTTGCTGTGTGTCCTCTACATACTTGCCATGGCTTGCATGTATCCACAGAAACACTTCCCAAACCGTATCCCCCCCCAAAAAAAAACCCAAGTTAATAAAAAGTTATTTGTATAACCAGTTTAATGTGTCCCGTACATTAAATCTTAATTTTAAATTATTTTGAGATGAGGGTGAATAAAGCAAGATTGTATTTACAAACATATGAACAAGAGTGGCTTGCTCAGTGCTTCTCCACTTGTATGGTTGGTGACCCCAGAGTCCTCCTTTGTGCCTTAAGTCTGCTTGTAAGAATATGAAAAGGGAGCCAGGCATGGTGGTGCATGCCTTTCTTTAATCCCAGCACTTGGGAGGCTGCTGTTGGAGGATCTCTGTGAGTTCCTGGCTAATCTGGACAAGTTCTAGGCCAGTCAGGGCTACATAATGAGACCCTGGCTATGAAGAGGAGGAGGAGGAGAAGGAGGAGGACAAGGAAGAAAAAGAAGAGAGAAAGAGGAGAGAAGAGGAGAAGGAAGAGGAGGAGGAGGAGGAAGAGGAGGAAGAAGAAGAGGACAAATAAGAGGAGGAGTAGGAGGAGAAGGAAGAGGAGGAGGTAACATCACAGGCACTGACGATGAGTTATGATGCCTGCTGTCATCCATACGACTTTTTGTTTGTCAACTTGACACAGCCTGGAATAACTCAGGAAGAGTCAGTGAAGTATTGTCCAGACCAGGTTGGTCTGTGGGCATGCTTGAGGGGGAGTTTTCTTAACTGGTTTAATTGCTGTAGGAAGACCCAGCCCACTGTGGGCAGCAGATTTCCACTTCCCCAGGATGCTGTAAGAACTCACCACCTTTTGTGCCCATCACCCACTACCTTTAGCAAGTGACCATATAGCAAGTGTGGTCAGTGAAGAATCGGTCAGCAACTGCTGCTCTTGGCAGTTCGGTGCCAGCAGATGGCATATTTCCACACCCCTATTATAGTTTCTCATCTCCATTTCCTTGGAGAACACTGCAGTTTTAGGCAAGCACAAGATAGCTAAGGTTCTGAAGCTTTCATTGGACTGCTAGGACATTTAAGTTACAGCACAGACCAGGCATACAATGACAAAAACATTTCCCTTTCCACTACTCATGAAAGGCATTGGCTATCTTTACCCAGACTTAAATACATACCTACTACAGGAAAACTTTTATTTGAATCAATATAAATGAATAAGAGTATAAAATACAAGTCTACAAACATGGAAAAATACTAACATAAATACTAATTTACATGGCATGTAGGCATAATAGAATACAATAAAAAAGAGAACTGTGATGGGGTCTGGGAGAGAATATAAAACCAAGTCATCAGTGATGGGTGTCAAAAGTGCCACAAAGAAAACCCGCAAGTCCTCTCAGTGATGTCACTGTAGCCCGAAGAAGCAGGGATATGGTACTCCTGGAAGCACTTGGCATGGACACCTTTCTGACACTTGTCACAGGAGTTGTTGGTTTGTGAGTAGCAGAGGGCACACTGGGTCCTCTTGTCCTGATGGATAACCCAGTGTCCAATCATATCGAAGGGCTCTCAGTTTCTCCCGGTCGGTTCTGCCTCCCCTGTTAGGATGAGTCCATATTGTTCTTCAGATATACGTGGGCCTGCAGAAGGTGAGCAGGCCATCCACCTGCCTGTTGTGGCAGCACATCCTGTGCAGCTGCCACACATTGTTGAGGGTTGCATCCATGATGAAGCCCAGGTACCACTTCATGCCCTGGATCTTTACCTTATACTTGGTGATGGTCTGGTCCACCTGGTCAACCTCTCTGGCCTTTTCCTGATCAAGCTTCACCAAGGGATGACTAGTGGATCTGTGCCTGAGCTTTGGCTGCTCCCAGGTGGTGGCTGGGCAGTCTGACTGGCTCTATGCCCGCTGCATTGGAGCATATGTTTACACGAGGTTGTTGTGCCAGCGGCACACAATGATCTCCTGGCTTTCATCCACCCTGTAGTCAAAAGAGTCCCTTTTTGTTTTCCTCAGTTCTTTGGAATCCTTGAGGGAACAACGCTCAGTCCTGTACTCACAAACAGTTCCTGTGACTTTTACTCCCCTTTCCCTCAAAATGGACATCAGTCTGACACTTGTAAAGACCTTGTCAAAGAATATGTGGTATGTCAGGCAGCCACGCCCTGAAATGCATCCACAAAGCTGACCACGATGCTGGTCCCTACATCCAAGCCTCTGTCTGGTTCAAACCACACCAGGTAGCCTCTGCTAGTCGGCCCACAGCAGATCTTGTAGCCCAACCGGACTGGCTTCCCTGAGTGCAGATGCTTGGACCCCCAGTGCCCAAAGTACTCATAGATGGATTCACCAAAACTGTAGATCTCCTCCAGGGGAGCATGCTTCTGGAAGTTACAGTTCAGATGGATGATGAGGGGCCTGACCTTGGCAAACCTATTGCTGTCATCAAGTTCACTGTTATCTGCAAATGCAGGTAGGAGAAGATCAGCTCAAATCTGTCCTTTCTGATAACATCAGCCACAAGGCGATGATGAGAGTCAGGAGCTGTCTCCCAAAACATCTGCCTCCTTGGATAGGAGATGTACCCACTTAAAACCAAGATGCCCAAAACACACTTCGGTTCCTGGGGCCCTGAGATCTAGGGTGATATTTTTCTGCTGAGCATAATGGATTTTCATGAACAATGAAACTGATTATCTTGTCATCAAAAAACAGTTCAAAGAGGCTCATGGGACTCAGCTCCTTGGTTTTGAGGTCCTCTATATGAGAATCAGAGGCTTTCCAACTACCAAAATCTGGCTGGATGGCTCTCTTGGTTCAAACACGCTGAGGCTTGCCTGCTGCCTTCTGCTTTTTCTTGGCTGGCTGCAGTTCTGGTTTCTCCCCCCCTCTCCTCCTCCTCCTCCTCCTTCCTCCTCCTCCTCCTCCTCCTCCTCCTCCTCCTCCTCTTCTCTTCTTCCTCCTCCTCCTCTTCTCTTCCTCCTCTTCCTCTCAGGGTCTGAGTCCTCAGATACGACTGATGCACACAGCACCTGGCTAGGCAGCTGGGCACCATTCTGGTTACTGTCTTCTTCCCCAGAATTCTCATTAGTGAAGTCCTCAGAGGCACTGTCAGGGGGTGCAATGAAAATCTTCTCCCTGTTGCTGCCAAACTCACCCTCCTCCAGAGCCCTCAGGACTCGTGCAGCTTAGGTGACCTTACCTTTGAGTGTGCTCCTTTCCTGGCAGGGACAGCTCTGCAGTGACAGAACAGTCAGAGAGAGGCACACTCCATGGAAAACTAACTCATCTCGGAGAGCCTCAGGGAGTTGGGCCCATCAGATGTAGCATCATGAGTTTGAGTCTTCCACATACACAGAGCTGGCAGGAATGGAGGTGACCCTGGGAGAAAGCACTTGGCCTCTTTGTTGTGAAAGATGAGGAAAGTCTGAAGAGGCTGGGCAGCCAGCCTCCACACTCTTGCTGGTCACAAAGTTTCCCCTTGCCTCAGCACTCCCTCGCCACTCGCAAAGGGAGTTTCCCTCAGTCCCCTTGTTCTGTTCCACCACCTGACCTTTCAAAGCAGGCACAGCCTGGCACCGAAATATGGCTATCCCTATCCCATAATGGTACTCCCTAATGAAAACTTCCTCCCAGGAGTGGCAAATGCCAGCTTGAGAACAGATAAATAGCAGCAACTCCCAACCCCTATGTGACGGAGGCTGGCACCTCTCTGATGGATGGCTAAGCACTCCCCAGTAGAGGTGCTTCCTCTCCTTGGGGAAAGCACAAGACCAAACGTCCTTGGGGAGATAAGCGCCGTACTTTGGGGCAATCAAGCGTTCCCAGACAGCTGTGGCTGGTTTGTGAAAACTCTAGTCCCTGATAGCACCATAAAGGCCAAAAGAGCTTCCCTCCGCAGTTGTGCGGATCCTGCCTGCCACCTAAACAAATGGTATTGTGTTTGAGAGATGACTTCCCTTGTCACTTTCCTTGTCATGTAACCCTGAAACCCCAGAATCTGCCTGCGTATAAATACCCCAAGCTCCTAGATGTGGGAACGGATTGTGATCCAAACCAGGTTCAAATTATTAAAAGACTCTTTGTCTCACTACATTGGGTTGGCAATTCTTTGAGCTCTCTGGGAATCCTGAGATCTGGGCATAACAAGTTAAGCCATGCTTAACATCAAGTACACACAGGGGCCAGTGCCCACTCTCTACCACCCCCCTCTCCAGGTGCCTCTTCTCTTCTCTGCTCTCCATCTCTCCATTTCTCATCTCCCTTCTTCCTTTATGCTTTGTGAATAAACTGCTTAGTGAGGCCCAACGGGATGAAGGGATTAAAAAGTCCCCAACTAGGGCTTTCAAGAATCCCATGAAGCATCATGTCAGTCTCTTACTGTGACTCTGAAGCCATGACAACCAGGGAAGATGAGGATGCTCTCATGAGGGTCTAAGAGCCTGTAAGACTATGAATATCAGTATTTTAATAAAGCAATAGGCTCTTTACCCTTTAAAGGGACTTTTTCTTCTTCTTCTTAAGACTTGCTAACAAGAAGGAAATGCATGGGATGTGAACAAGAAACAGTAAACTGATTCATCTCAGAACATGAACCAACATCCATTCAAATCAGTGTGGCTTATTGGCACAGCTATGGACATTTGGGGTTAGAAATGTCTTTGCTGGTGGTGGATGGGGAGAGTCAGCCCTGTGTGTCATCCCTGGCTTCTGCTCACTTGGTAGCTGTAGAATATCTCATCCTTAACTGCTGAAAATAATAAAAAAAAAATTCCAGGAGCCAAAAATATGGCTCACTAGGTAAAGGCTAGTGAATTTAAATATGGTTAATGTACTAGAAAAGAAATTCTAAATATAGTAAGACCTAATTGCAGGGGCTCAGTGGTTAAGAGCAATTGTTGCTCCTCCAGAGGGCCTGAGTTTGGTTCCAGTACCCAGGTCAGGCAGCTCACAACTGCCTGTAACTTTAGCTCCAGGCAATCTGATTCCCCTTCTGGCTTCTGTAGCACTTGCACACTCATGGCACACACATCACACACTCGAGCGCGCGTGCTCACACACACACACTTTAAAAACTTTAAAAACAAATCATGAAAAAGACACAATTTAAAAATTTTTACTTTTAAGTATTTTATTTTTTGAGGCAAGGCCTCATGTAATCATGTAAGGTTGAATTTGAGCTCGCTTTGTAGCTGAGAGGTAACCATCTGACCCTGCCTTTACCTCCCAGTGCTTGGATCATAAGCATGTGCCACCATGTTGTTTTTTTAAAAATTAAACTTTCTTTCTTTTTTTTTTTTTGAGACAGGGTCTGTCCACATAAGTCTGGTTGTCTTGGAACTCACAATGTAGACCAGACTGGTCTGGAACTCACAGAGATCTGCTTCCTGAGTGCTGGGATTAAAGGCTACCACATCTGGAAAAAAAAATTTACCTTTTAAAGAATGAGTGAAAGCCAGTATAAGGAAGTTTTTCTTGAAGAATGTAAAATTAAGAAAAATTAAATGTAAACTGGATGGTGGTGGGGCACGCCTTTAATCTCAGCACTTGGGAGGCAGAGGCAAGTGGAGCTCTCTGAGTTCAAGGCCAGCCTGGTCTACACAACGAGTTCTAGGACAGCCAGAGCTACACAGAGAAACCCTGTCTTGAAAAACAAAAACAACAAACAAACAACCCTCCCCGAAAGTTCTTGGCTTTCCTACAAATCAGCAGTAGGCAGCCTCTCAGCCTCTAAGATATCCCCAAGTTCCCCGCCCTCCTGGGGTCCACACCTAGTGTGATCCTCTTCCTGTGAGCCGGGGGTGGGGGGGGGCCTCATGATCTACTTCTGACAATCAGAATAGGGTCATAACAGTGAGGTATCATAACACAGGTCATAACACTGAGAAGAGACTACAGAGAGATTGGCCTTCTATACTGCCTCTGTCTCTGTCTCCTTTGCTTACTTTGAGGGAAACCAGTTGCCATGGCTAAGCTGTCCTAAAGAAAGACCTATGGGACAAGAACCTGAATCCTGTCCCTAGCCAACAGCCAGAGACAACCAAGGCCCTCATTCTAACACTGAGCAGGAATCCATCTCCTGAGGAAATATGAAGAAAATGACCGGCAAATTTATATTTATATTACAGTATAGCTCTCAGTGGCAGAATGATTACTTAGCATGTATGAGGGCCCACATTTATCCTTTGCACTGCGAAATAAATAGTAATAATGCTAAATTTAAAAAGAAATCAACAACTTTCCCATTTAGCAGACAAAATTCACAGGTAGAAGTTATTTGCCATAAAAGATTTGTATTTTGGTCTTATAAAAAATCTAGAACATGCAGGGAGAAAAATCCCAGCGACTATCAAGAAACACCATCAACACCACACCACCATACCACTACCATTAACCAACACGATAGGAAAATGGACAAAAAGATTTATGGGGACCAAAGAAACATAAACGGGAAAACATTTAATCTCTCCACTACTCAGAAAATGAAAATTAAAACCAGAAGATATCATTTCACAGGTACAAAATCTGGAAAAATAAATCGAAAGGGTAAAGGCAGGCGTGACCAGGACCGGAAGCCGACAGTGAGAAGCGTGAGGCAAGCGGCTGCAAGGCCACTGAAGAGTGCGCGGGCGGTGCCTGCAAGCTGAGCATCCCACACCGGACTGGGCTGGCAGGGGACTGGGCTGGCAGGAGACAGACAATTCTTTGAGAGTGTTGGAGGCGGGTCTCTCAGTTGTGGGAGCCAGGAGACTGTATTGTCGATTTCAGGGTGCCGGCATAGCCTATGCTAGCCACTAGAGGGCAGTAGCACCCTAACGACAACTGTGCAGACCCAGAGGTCTCTCTCCCTCATCAGCCAGCCTTCTTTAGAGACACCTGACCTAGCAGAGAGAACAGCTCTATGCTCAGGAATACTCGCGGCTGTAACAGGAAGCCAGGAGCCCAAATGGCTCACAAGAATGGATGTAATGAATACAATATCCACATAAGTCACTAATGATCCCAAGAATACACCATGGAGGGCCGTGAGATAATCCTAGCACTTGGGAGGTGAGGCAGGAGGATCATCCTGGCTAGCCTGGCTAGTTCAAAAACTCAAACAAAACAACAAACAACCTGTTTCCTTTCACAAGGACCAAACGTTAAGCAAAATCAGAATCATATTCCCTGGAAATACATACAGACCCACAGTGTAACTGTCATGAGAATGATTAAGCAGGAATTCAGAGCAGAGCCTCTAAGGAAAGGTGAATGAGGCAGCTCCAGGGGCACTAGTCTTTGGATCAGGATCAGGTTCTTTTGAAATGGCATTTACTTATGGGGTAGGGAGGGGACACATGTGGAGGGCAGGTCAACTTGGGGACTCAGTTCTGTCTGTCTACCATGTGGATTCTGGGATCAGGCTTGGTGACAAATGCTGTAAGTTACTGAGCCACCTCAATGGCACAGAAGTTCTATTTATGTTCTGGGACCCTTCCAACTGTTCCTGCTTCGTATTCAATTGCACTTGTTACACAGGGTCACCATGAAGAAATATGTGTGACCAACGAGTCACTAATGTCCAGTGAGAAAACTGCTGCCTTACAGGTAGGGTGGAAAGGTGCATCCACCCTCTGAGAGATTTCTCAGAGGTAGAAGAGACAAACATTTAAAGAGTCATCTCCCTGCTCAACAGTCTATAGCCTGACAAGGAAAATCTCCTTAAAGTGCACAGGAAAGTAGAAGCCCGAGGTACTCAAAGCCCTACTAGCTACATTCTCTGCTGCTGCCTCTGCTTCACCTGATGTCACCCTTAACTTCCCCAGGGCTTGTGGAAAAAGCCCTCATGTGACTAAAGCACTCACACTGGTCCCTACTGGCCTCAGCTATTCTGAGTTATGTCTGTGGGGCTCAGGCCTCCCCTGTATTCACTTTCCTAAGCAAGTGTCAGGTCTGTAAGAAAGACCTCGGTCTTCCAACTCTACCCCTGTGTTCCCCCCCCCCCCAATCAATCTGGTGACAATGGTGACAAGTGAAAGAGTCACCAGTGAGAAGCTGTGCAACTTTGACAAGTCATTTACTTTATCTGGCAAACGGGATCACTTTGGTGCCCTCTCACTGGGCTTTGGAAACAGGGAGTCTATTTCTAATGATGGATGATGGGCCTGGCTTCCCATGTAGTTGATTGCTTCAGATTCTAATCCCTTCCTTGTGATGAGAGAAGTCAGATATGCTCTAAATGCTGAGTTTGCCTCCCAAGCACTTTGGCATCACAGCCTGAGGCAGACCTAAAGTTCTTTATAATCTCAGAGAGTCACACATTTACTTTGAGACACTATTTGATGAAGAGGTGCTTTGGGATGTGTTTGGTAAACATTAGACATCTGGCCCTCTCCCCACTTCTGGTCACATTTGAGACAAAGCGTGCCTTCCTTCTATTCATTGGCTCATGTCTTTTCCTTTGCTGTGCCCAAGGCAGGCTTCATTCACTTTCTAACATGCTGCCCAACAAGCCCCAACCAGCCACTCTGCCACATCCTGTCTGAGACACCTGCCCAGGCACAGTTGAATTGGGCTCAAGAGAAAGCAGGGGGGTGGGGTGGGGGGGAGAGAAGAGGGAGAGGGAGAGGGAGAGGAGAGGGGGAGAGAGAGAGAGAGAGAGAGAGAGGAGAGAGAGAGAGAGAGAGCGAGCCAGCCCTGTGAATCTGGCAGTGACACCTGGCCTGGCCTTATAACTGTGTTTGTTCGCAGGATTTTGGACAAAGCCACAAAAGGTTGCCCTGGATGGAAGCCCAGAGTACATGAGAAGCATGTGGAGGAAAGAGTCTGTAAAGACTGGTGGAGAGGATGGAAGGGAGGGTGGAACTCCGCAAGGCACAGGTCACAGCACAAAGGGCAGGAGAAGGTGGGCAAGCAAGGTGGAGGACAGAATGGTTTCAAGACCCAGTAGCCAACTTAATGGGAGAGACTTGAGCTCAAGGGCCACTCTGAAGGGTCCTGGGGAAAGGGAAATCAGTAACTGCGCTATTTAATACATAAACATCTCCAAGGAGATAGGGCATCTCAACGTAATTAGACCTACATCAAAGAATCCTTAAGACACATAGGGATCTAAACAAGGCCTCTACAAGTCTGTTACTCTTTTAGATAAGATGGCAATTTAGTGGAGGCCTTGAAGGAACCTGGGTCAGTTAAAGTAGATTTTTTTTTTAAAAAATACAAACTAGTTTTGCAATTTTTTTTTTTTAAATGTGAAAATAAACTGGGTGGTGTGGTTCACATCTTTAATCCCAGCTTCAGGAGGCAAAAGCAGGTGAATCTGAATTTGAGGCCAGCCTGGTCTACAGAGGGAGTTCTAGGACAGCCAGGACTACAGAGAGAAACCTTGTCTCCAAAACCAACCAACCAAAGGAACAAACAAAAACAAAAAGCAAAAAACCAAACCAACCAAACAAAACAAAAAAAAAAATGTGAAAATAACTTAAAATGTTACTTTAGGTTAGGGCTGGGACTATATAGATCAAGTGGTAGACTGTTTGTCTATCATGTACCTAGTTTTGCATTCCATTCCCCATACAGAATAAGGCAGGCTTAATTCTGTAGCCCCAGAATTTAGGAGGTGGAAGTAGAAGGATCAGAAGTTCAAGGTCACTCTCTGCCAGATTGGTGCCATCGTGTACACGAGTCATGTGCAGCTCGTCAAGCTGGTAGGGTCGCCAAGGTGCTGGGCAGGGACACTGCACACAGGTGCATGTGGAATTTATGGATGACACTAGCTGCTCTATCATCGGAAACATCAAAGGCCCTGTTGGAGAGGGTGATGTGTTCATTCTATTGTCAGAAAGAGAAGCTCAGAGGTTGTACTGACCTTGCTGCTGGGTCCTGGATATCCACCACTTAGCCCAGGGGATGACCTGCAACTGTTAAATAAAGCATTTGTATTAACTCTTAAAAAGAAAGAAAAGAAGAAGAGAAAGAGGAAGAGGAGAAGGGAGGAGGAGGAGGAGAAGGAAGAATAATTCAAGGTCACCCTGAGCTACATTATGACTGCCTGGGATCTAACACACAGAAAAATAACAAAAACTAGTTTTAAAGTATTTTATACCATCAATTTTATTTTTCACTATCAACTATATTTTACACACACAACACACACACACACACACACACACACACACACACACCACACACACACAGGAACTATGACAGAATTGAAACTGGAAAAACAAAAGTGGAAAACCCTAGCAGAAGTACCAGGGCTTCAAATATGGCTGTTATAACTGTTCAGAGGTTCACTGAAATGTAGAGACTTTAGAACTGGACGAGTGTTTGTTAAATGGCTACTTTAATCTAGCTGTGTGATTTTGTGTGTTTGGGTTTATTACAATAAAGGGATTTTATTTATAAAAGAGTATTTTATAGATACAAATGTCTCAACCCTAAGCCATGTTCAAGAGGGCTCAAGAGAGCTTCGGTTGACATAAGAACTTTCCCTGTTTAAAAAGTTCTGTATCAAAGAAAACAATTGGTACCTGAGCACCAATCTATAATGCCACTCCTTAGGAGGTCGAGGCAGGAGAACTGAGAATTCAAGGACAGTCTGGGCTAGTAAGTGATGCTCAATCTCAAAACAATAACAACAACAAACAAAAAAAAGGGGGGAATGGAGGAAAACAAAGACCCTCAGCTATGATACCAAGCCTGATGTGCCTGGTCTCGCCCTTAGGGACCGAAATTTTAAGACTCTCAATACTCCGCTTCAGACCTAGAACCACGCTGACCCCGCCCACTTGATCCTGATCCCGCCTACCTGCCCACCCCTAACCAAATAAAAATACTCCTGGCCCCGCCCACAAACCAATTTATCCCAGTCAGACTCCGCCGCAATCCAGGCGTCCCCACCCCACCTCAGCCCGCCCCGCCCATGCCACGCCCACCTCTGCCTGGTCGCTCAGACTCTGCCCGCCCCACCATAGACTTGGTCTCGGTTTCTTTCTCCCCGACCTAGGCGCCTCCTCTGCGCAGTCCGCCCCGCCCTCAGGCCTGTTGTTGCAGCGTCCCCTGGTGGCACTGCGAGGCATCAGCGTTTGTAGGCTCATTTTCCTGGTCCGGGTCCTGTCAGCCCACCGTCTACGCACCAGCAATGACAACAAACGATATGGGCACTGCTAGGGAACTCATCAGGGCCCGCTGCTGCCTCACCAAAGCTAGAAGCTTGCCTGGAGCGCTAACTGGACGACGCCTACCTGGGCGACTCAGACGGGAGCCAGCGGCAGCTGCATCAACCTCTGGACCCGCCTCTACGCCACGCCCCGACCAGGCCACGCCCCCAGGACAGCCACGCCCCTACACCTAGAGATCACTGATAGTTGAGAACCGGGCCTCCTAGGCACCTAGAGAAGACCGAAGGTATCTACGACCCGGGCTATCCCCGGAACTTGCCCAGAAGCTTCCTTCACTCCCCCTCGCCCCTCGCCCCCCCCCCCCCGCCCCCGAGTCCAAATACCTTTTCTTTAGTTCAGGCAATAATGCTCACACATAGACTCATACCACCTCCAGCATCACCTAGGAAAGGGTCGGGACTGTGGGTCTTGGAACCTCGTTCACAATTCGAACCTGGTAGTGTCAGCAGTCTGAGCCCCGCAAGGCTTGGAGATGTGAAGAAAACGAATGTAGACCATTATTGGCGGGTCTCTCAACCCCCATACTCAAACGCGTTCATGCTTGGGTAATTGTTCCCTGTGAGGAGCTGTTCTCTGGGTTGCCAGATACAGTGCAGTGAGATTTAGTTTGCAGACAGCTGTGAGAACCCATATTTCATCTGGTAACACTGTTGGCTTGTTTAAAATACTGTGGTAACTTAGGATGCGGAGCATCCCAGGATTCTAAGGACTGTAGTTAAGTAATTAAGATGGTGTCCTTGTCCTTGAAAATCAAAAGTTCAACTTCAGCCCCGGCTGCATTAGAGAAGCTGCTCTGAGCGGGTGGTAGGACCTTTATCCCAGCAGTTGGAGCGCAGAGGCCAGGTGGATTTATGAGTTTGAGGCCACGCCTGGTCTACAGTGTGAGTTCAGGACCAGCCAAGAGCTACACAGAGAAACTGCTCGAATAACCTTAAACTAAAAAGAGGGTGAGAGAAGAGAGGAGAAGGAGAGAAGGTCTCTGTTAAGGCTTTATCACGAATCTACTTCCACCCTGAGGTATATAGAAGAGAACTTCACACTTGGTTCTAAATTTTGGTTTAGACTTCCAAGCAAAACCCAAAAAGAAATAATCGTATAACAGAAGAGAGGGCAAGGCGATGTTTTTAATAGAGTTAACAAAACCTGGCACAATAGGAAAAAAAACAAGATACAGGGGTCCTATGTGACACAACCAGGTCCGTTTTAGGTCTTGTTTTTAATTTTTAAAGTTTATTTATGTATATCACTGTTCTGCCTTCATGTATGCATCATATGAACCATACTAGTGCCTGGTTAAACCCCTCCTAAAATACCAATTTGCTCATAACACAGTGATCAGCACTAAAAATGACTCCTAAATTGTTCATTTTTAATTATGCATGGCCTTAGCCCTTCCAACAGGATCCAGGACACCTGGGCTCCTCCCCGAGGGACTGCGTTTCCCTATAAGTTGACTTCCTCTCCTGATGAGTCTCTCTCTCCACTCCTCCCCATAGTCCTCCTTCTCTGACTATCCTTCAACTTCTTTTCCTGATTGGATATATTGACATGAAAGCAAAAGTAAAAGATGACAGTGGGGACTAATGGAAAGGAGAGGGGCGAGAAATGGCATAGGAGGGGTTCAGGGAAGGAATATGCTCAACATACACCATATGCTTGTATGAAAATCTAAAAACTAAAACATTCAAAAGATGACAAAATATTGGTGAAGATATGAAGAAAAGAGAATCTTTGCAGTGGTTGGTGAGAATGTGAATTAGAAGTCTTTGTGGAAATGATGTGGAGGTGCCTTCAAAGATGAAAAATATGACTAGCATCCGATCCAGCAACTGGGCACATATGCTATGGAAATGAACTCAGGTATAGGAGAGCATCTGTACTGTCATGCTCAGAACAGTGTTATGCTCAAAGCCAAGAAATGGAAACCGTCAGCATCCATCAACCAATAAACAGTTAAGGAAAACGTGGTAACCAGGGGCTAGGAGATGGCTCAGTTAAAAGTACTTGTTCTGCAGTTATGCAGAGCGGAGTCGTTCCTGCGACACCTGTAACCTCGGCTCCCAGGGGAGAGGAAGACTGGAGGTATCTAGGGCTTGCTGGCTTTCAGCCTAGCTAAGATGTAAGCCCAGGTCAGGCCCTGCCTTATAGGAGCGCTCAGTGACGGAAGAGGACTCCAATGTTCTCTTCCAGCCTCCACGTGTAGGAGCTCCTGCACATAAGCATATCATGTGCACACCCACACACACTCTTTAAAAGAAGAGAATATGTGGTACACTTACACAGTGACGTGCAATTTAACTTTTTAAAGAATGAAATCGTTAATCGTGACAAGATGGATGGACCCAGAGGATAGTATACCAAGAGAAGTGAGCCAGGCACAGAAAGACAGACACTTCACAATGCCACTTGCATGAGAATTCTTTAAAAGGCTGAACTCATAAACGTGGAGTCAAATGTCGGTTGCTATGGATGGAGGAGTGTGGAGGACTGAGGGGCTGAGGAGGGATTGGTCAAAGGGAGAAGGCTTCAGACAGGATAATCATGTTCTGACCTATTGTACAGTACGGTGACTTCAGTAAATTATGTGTATGGTGCACTTAAAATTTGCTAGGAGAGCATCTTACTCTGTTTTGTGTCTGTCCACATTACCACATATTGGGTAAATGATTAAGAAATTGGGTCTGTTGGGGCCCACAGTTCTAGCTCTGGGCTGAGGAGGCCTCATCTGGTGATGGTACAACTAAGCTTTCCACGGTGAGAGACAGGGAACCCATGAGCGATCCAGCCAGACTGGCTCTGATGGCAGACACTTTCACGAGGATCCATTTACTTATTAATCAGCTAATTGCACGAATGGATATTACTTAGGGCCAAACCCTAATAACCTCTTAAAAGCTCACTTTGTCTCCTTTAATATCCAGTAATGATGGTAAGATTTTAGAGTTTCTGAGGTGACTCATTCAAACCTAAGCAAAGGACAGAACCTAAATGTTCTTGACACAAAAGCCTGATTCATGGACATGTGTGTATGGTGATTGATTTAACACCAAATGATGGTGATAGAGTCAAGTCAGGCTTACCCAGCCTGTGAACATGGCCCAACACAAACCCTTAAAGCATCGAGAGGTAAGCTTTTTTTTTTAAAAAAAAAAAAGAATTTGAAAAGAACTCACTTGCATGGTACTCAAGCATAATTCTTGTAGATGAATGATCACGTCGCAGTGTTAAAAATTTGGAAACTCCTCAGTTGATTCACAACATATCCACATGTCTGACACACACATAGTATGTGAAATTTTGTCACCAGAACTTTAAAAAAGCTAATAGAAATTCAAAGTCAAATGTATTCCCTAACTAAGGAGCTATGGCAGTTGATGGTTTCAGAGGAAGGAAGAGTCGGTTTTCCTTAAGGGTATGGGCTCTTGGTAGGTTGATCACTCTCTGGTGGCTGGCTTCACACCCTAGAGTTATGAGCAACACAAATGAGACCCCATGGTTATTCAAAAGAGGAAAGAAAGGAAAAGTAAGGAAGAAGACATGGTGTTGAGGGTGGGGAGATGAAATGGATGTGGAAGGAATTAGAAGAGTGGGAATGAACATGGTAAAGATGCATCGCATGAACATCTCCAGGGATGAGACTGTTCAGGGAGGCAACAGGATGAGAGAGAGGCAGCAAGGGAGCAGTCCTTTCATGACTGGCGTAAGCTTTCGGCCTTGGTGGGGGGAGGGGCACGTGTCATACCAGTCCAGGAGATTAGAACTCATTAGACACTGCCAATTAGGAAGCTCAACAAAGAGAGATTAATTCTCTTCCCTCACCCCGCCTTCTCTTTCCCTTTCCTTTTGTTTTTAATTTACTGATTGTTAAAAGGTTTGTTTTTATTTCTTATTTATGTGCCTGTGTGAGTATCGGTCTATGCAGAGGCCAGAAGAGGGTGTTTGATCCTCTGGTGCTAGAGTTTCAGGCAGCCGTGAGTGAGCTACTTGACACGGGTGCTGAGAACTGAACTCTAGTCCTTTGGAAAAGCAACAAGTGCTCTGAACTATTTCTTCAGCCCTTCTGGTTTTTGTTTTTTGTTTTTTAAATAGGTTTTCACAAGTATCCAAGATGGCCTGGAGCTCGTAATCTCTCTGCCTCCCAAGAGCTATGATCTAAAAAAAATTACCTTTATTATGTTTTGTGCGGTGTGTGGTGTGTGTGTGTGCAGGCACACAGGGTTACTAAAATATTTTGAAGGGCTGAGGGCATTGCTCAGTGGGTAAGAACATGCACTGTCTCTTCTAGAGGTTTTGGGTTTAGGCCCCAGAACCTATGTCTGGGTGCTCACAATCGCGTGTAACTCTAGCCATCATCTGGCCTCTGGTACTTCATTCATGTCTTAGAGTTTCTATTGATGTTATAAAACATCATGACCAAAAGTAACTTGGGGAGGAAAAGTTAATTTCATCTTATAGCTTGTAGTCCATCATCCAAGAAAGTCAGGGCAGGGACTCGAGGCAGAAACCTGAAGGTGGGAGCTGAGGCAGAGGCCATGGAGGAACGCTGCTTACGGCCTTATTTGTCATGGCTTGCTCAGCCTGCTTTCTTATAGCACCTAGGACCACCAGCCCAGGAGTGACAACTGCCCACAGTAGACTGGCCTCTCTACATCAACCAAGAAAATGTTGCACAGGCTTGCCCATGAACCAATTCAGGACATTTTTCTCAATTGACGCTATCTCTCAAAATTACTGTAGGGACTGTAGAGCTGGCTCAGCAGTTAAGAGCAACTGTTGCACTTGCAACAGTTCTAGTCCTGTCAGGCAGCTCATAACCATCTGGAAGTCCACTCTGACCTCTCTAGGCACCAGGCAAAACATTTATACATATAAATCAAAATGACTCTAGCTTTTATCAAGTTGACATAAAACTAGCCAGCACAACTCATGTATATGCACAAATAAAATATTTCAAAAGCAAATTATATATGTGTATATATCCATGTAAATGTGTGCATTCAATTGAATAAATATGAGCTATAGATGATTTATCAGCAAGTCATACTGTACCCCATGAAAGTTAATTAAAAATAAACAAGAATATAAATCAATAAAGTTATATAATGTCTAGCTGCCAAAAACACCCTTAGGGGCTGCAGAGTTGTGCTTTCTTGAGACTGTCATGATTGGCTGCTGTTTAGAAAGTATATTCCTCTCTGGTGTAAGTTCCCTGTTGACTGTTGACTACCTTCATTATCATAGGATGGAAACAGCAATTAAAAGTTTCCCATAAAACCCCCAGGGAGGATCCCAAGGGGCGTGGGTTAATGAGGTCTTGTTGTAAGGCTCCCTCTGCCCCTGCCAACCCTCCTGCTCCTGGTTTCCAGAAAGCCAAGCTGAGCTCCACAGCCCCACCCATTTGTAAGAGCCAGCAAGTGGCAAGAGGCCAGGCTGGATTTGTGGGAAGCTGGTCATCTTATTTTTAACTACATAAATACGTCCTCTTTGGCATGGAAATTAGATTCCCCCAATCCCTCATCTGTCCAGGTGCCTAAGGTTCTTTCCTAAGGTGACTGCACTTGACTATTCAATACCTGAGTTGGGTTTTACTTGAATCCAGTGATATAATGCTTTCAATAGAGTGGGAAGATTCCCTAAAGGAGCCCAGAAAATAATAAGTCCCTTGGTGCTAAATCAACAATCATTCTCACTTGTCAGTGAGGCCAGAGGGTAATTAGCCCCAGACTCACTCAAGTGATCCCATTAGGACTGATCACAGGTGATAGTATTTCTATTAGTGGGCACGCAATTATCAGACTTGCCTAGTAATCGTGGTAATTCACTCATGCTTTCTGTTCAAATCTACCCTCTGTCTCTATGCTAATTTCAGGCAATCCTCCCGAAGAAACTGGGAATTGCTGTCTTCATCCCTTTCCTACTTCAGAGATGAAGCAAGTTGGTGCAAGTATTCTCAGCCAGGTTTTTGACAACCATTGGTGGTACAAGATTCCATAAGGGAGTTGGTAGTCTGCAGGTTACACACAGACAGGCTTTGCCTTAAATGAGGAAAGCCTTGCATTTCAGCAGCACACTGGACCACAGGCCAGTTGTAATAGCCGAGCATGCCAACCACCACTGCCATATGCGGCAGGATTGAGATGGCTTCTTTTGCTTCCCTTTAAACTTTAGTTGCCACTCTACTGGGCAGCCAGAGTTCTGGATGCTAAGGCTAGGAAGGAACCTGGTTCCTGCTTCTTTTTTTTTCTTTTTAAATCACATTTGTAAAGAATGAGCTGGGGTGGAAGCAGAAGCAAGGTAGGATTGTTTTTACCAGGCATTGTCCCTTCAAGGGGTGGGGGTGGGAAATGGGAAGAATTTCCTTGCATTGTTCCAAGACTTAGTTTCTGGACAAGACTGGGTTTAAGCATGAAAATGATCATGCCTTTGTTGTGTAGCAATCACCTCAAAACTGAAGCATTCAACCCAGAAAGGAACTCCTTAAGGCTAGGGAAGTTCTAAAGAGAGATCCACTGAGACTGAGAAGTAAACAACTCACAAGTCTCAGGAAATCCCTGAAGGTTATGATATTACAAGTCTCAGGAAATCCTTGAAGGTTATGACATTTATGAGTCTCTCTTTCCTCAGGAGGATTGCTGTAAAGCAGAGACTCTCCCACCTTGTTGAGCTGCCTTCAAGTCCTACAGAGAGTGCCAGGGTTTATAAATAGTCATGCACATTGGGTAGTGGGGGGTTTTCAGGGATGCAATTGTCTTTGAGTCATCTAAACTCTTGTAAGTAACCCCTCACCCATACTCCTGTTGATAATCCCCAATAAACACACTGGATCATCAAGTTGGACTTTGGTTGATATTGCTACTTTGATTTGTTGTTGGAGTGAGTAAATGTTTATTCACATCTCCCTAGGAATAGTGTCACAGAGCAATCTTGTTGGAGATGGTATCTGTTTTGTACAGGTGATGTAACCAATGGACATGAATTCGGTAGCTTAAAAGAAAGAGGATTTAAAACATTTCCCAGTTCTATCCATCAAAAGTCCAACAGTAGGCTAGAGTCAGAGTGTGTCGCCAACTGTGTTCATTTTTTCTGGAGACTCTAGGACACAGCACACTTCCTTGCCTTGTGTTAACAGCCACCTTCGCACAGTAGGCTCATACTTGGTTCATCTTCCACCTTCAAAGCCAGCAGTGTGGGGCTGAGTCACTGTTACACCCCCATGCCAGATGCTCTTCTGTTTGCTTCCACATGTGAGGACCCCGTGATTACAACTGGCGCAATCCATGGCTCTGAACACCATGTCTGTAAGTTCTATGATAAGCAGCCTCTTTCTTTGCGTGACCTTAATCCTTCTTAGGGTGTTATGAAATACAGTCACAGGTTCTGGGGATTAGAATGAAGACATGTTTGGGGAAGCCATTATTCTAGGCATCACAGGTGTCACAGTGTGTCAGTGGCCTTGGGACCGGTTTGAATATAATTAGCCATGATTTGCACTCACTGACCTTGGATACATTGTTAAGGAACACTGGAGCATGTCTTACATTTCGGTGTGCCTAACTTCTCACAAATGGTGAAAATGGTCATTCTGTGGCTGCCCAAACCCACAAGCCGAAAGGCAGTCTGCAGTCTCAGGAGTGCACATTAAGTGGGTGGGGCAGCAGAAATACTTACAAAGTCATTAGTGAGTAAGTGTGACTAAGGCATATGATTACACTTAAATGGTGTGGAGGAGACTCTAGGCTACAAATACAATGCAAACAGGAGAGGGGATAAGCCAGGCCTTGTAATTACTGAAGCTTGTTCAGTAAAGTTTTTATGAGATAGTTTTTCAGTTATAAATGCAATACACATTCATTATAAAAAAATACACCCATATATATATGTATGTATATAAAATACATATACGTATATTATACAACAACAAATACATATTTATACAAATTTATATATATATAACATATGTATACATATATAATATATATGTATATACATACACACATATACAGATATATCAGAGGTCTAACAGATATGTGTAGACTGAAGTCGGGTGGCAGTTAAAGTGAAGTAACCCATTATTTTTACTTACAATGACATCCTTAACAAATTCCTAATGGATAAGTCATATCTTTTCTTTTTTTTCTTTTTGTTTCTTATATAAATAGGATTTTTTTTTTAAAAACAAATCATCTTTGCAATGCCTGACTATTTTCCCAGGAGAAATTTCTAGAAGTATAATTTCTGGGTAGGAGATAATGTGGATTTTTTTTGATGTGAAGGTTATGCCACATCCTGAAAATTCAGTAGTTAACAGAGCACTGTCTTTTTAATTTACTTTTTCCCCATGTGGATGCAACTATATTTGAATACAGTTTCCTACTGCACACGTTTTACATCTAGACTTTGCCTATGAGAGACAATATGTGGTGTTTGCCTTTCTGAGTCTGGCTTAGTCCTTTTAACATGGTAATCTCCACTTACATCCATTTTCCCATGATTGACGTGATTTCATTCTTGTGTAAAACTAAGTAAACCATTGTGTGTATATGACATTAAAAAAAAAGAAATCTCTCTGTTGGTAGACATCCTGGGTTGTTCTGTAACTAAGCTGCTGTGGGTAGCGCTGGAGTGAGCACAGATGTGCAGTCTCTGTAATGTAGCTTACGTGTACCCTGGAGAGGAGCTGGATCACTCAGTGCTTCCATGTTTAGGTTTCTTCTCTTTTGGGAAGCTCCAAATTTATTTCCTTAGTATCTGTACTAATTTACATTTCATAATCACACTAAGATTCTTCCCCTCCCCTAAATCTTTGTCTGTCTGTCTTTTCTTCTTTTGTCTCTTTTAAAAAAGATTAATTTAGCTAGACGTTGTTGTACAAGTCTTTAATCCCAGCACTCAGTAGGCAGAGACAAGCAGATCTTTGTGTGTCTGAGGGCAGCCATGGCTACAAAGATTTATTCATTCTATTTGATCTGTATGAGTGGTGCGTGCATGCGTGTGTGTGTGTGTGTGTGTGTGTACCAGGTATGTGCAGTGCCTGAGAAAGCTGGAGGTGCCAGATTCCCTGAACCTGAAGTCCAGATGGCTGTGAGATGCTATGTGGGTTGTTAAGAATAAAACTGGGGTCCTCTGCAAGAACAGCAGATGCTCTTAACCACTGAGCCATTTCTCTAGCCCTTGTCAGCATTTCTTGTCATTTGTTTCCATTCTGACTGAGTGAGACAGCTCTCAATGAAGTCTTGATTTGGTTTTCTTGAATATTTATTGATCATTTGAATTAAAAAAAAAAAATTCAAGATGGGGCTGGAAAGATGGCTCAGCGATTAAGAGCACTGACTGCTCTTCCAGAAGTCCTGAGTTCAATTCCTAGCAACCACATGGTGGCTCACAACCATCTATAATGGGATCCGATGCCCTCTTCTGGTGTGTTTGAAGAGAGCTACAGTGTACTCACATAAATAAAATAATAAATCTTTTTGTTATTGTTGTTGTTATTGTTGTTGAAGTTTGAGATTCTTAGCCTTGGGGAAATGTAAGTCAATATTACCCTGCAGTATTTGAATTTCTTCGGTTGTCAACCATGCGGTCACTCATTTGTCTCCTCGTTATTATGATTTGGTTTCTTTGTTGTTTGCTTTTTGAGTATCAATGCCCTGTCAGGCTTGTAGTTTGTGATGATTTGCTCCCACCCTGCAGCTGTCTCTTCAGTCTGGTGATTGTCTCCTTTGCTGTTCAAAAGCTTCTTAATCTCATGCTATCCCATTGTCAATTCTTGGGGTTGTTTCCCAAGTTAATGGAATACTTTTCAGAGTGTCTGACTGTGCTTACATCTTGAAAGTCCTAGTTCTTACATTAAAGTCTTTTCCACTCCCTCTCCTCCCTCCCTCCTCCTCTCCCTCCCTCCCCTCCCTCCCCTCCCTCCCTCTCCCTCCTCTCCTCTCCTCTCCCTCCTCTCCTCTCCTCTCCTCTTTTCTCTTTCCCTCTTTCTCTTTCCCTGTTTCCTTCCTTCCTTCCTTCCTTCCTTCCTTCCTTCCTTCCTTCCTTCCTTCCTTCCTTCCTTCCTTCCTTTTTTCTTTCTTTTGAGACAAGGTCTTGTTATGTAGAACAGCCTTGCCTTGAATCCCAGGGATCTGCCTCTGCCTCTTGAATGCTGAGACTAAGGGCCTGGCCACCATGGCTGGCTCATTGTCTTTGGTCCATTTTCCACTGAGTTTTGTAAGGGCTAGAGACGGGAATTTGGTTTCACTCTTCTAACCCAAACTACATTCTTCTTCTGGATGTGGTTTCCCACCTTCACATAACCATTCAAAAAGAAAGAGTTACATCTACAGTGTCTGTTTTTGACATCTCCGAAAAAACAACAACAACAACACCACACACCATCACCACCAAACTGGAGGATGCAAGCACCCAGGTTATTTTTGACCCTCTGTTCATCACACTGGTCTGCATGCCTATGCCAGCACCACACCAGCTTTGTTCTGTGCCCTGAAGTGTAGTTTCAGGTCTGATGTGATTTTTGCAGCACCTCTTTCTTTCTACTTGGAATTGCTTTTGTTATTTCGAGTCTTTCATGCTTCCATGTCCACTTTAGGATTGTTCATTATTTCTTTGATGAATGTCATTGAGATTTCGATGGGTATCACACTGAATTTGCAGATTGCATTTGATAATATAGCTCATTTTCTTGATAGTAATTCTGCCAGGCTATGCGTGTGGAAGCTCTTTTTATTTCTAGTGTCTTCTTTAGCTTCTTTCTTCATGTTTTACTGAAACATTTCACTGTAGAGGGTTTTTCACTTCTTGGCTTAGTTTATTCCTACATTGTGAATGGCATTTTTTCCAGATTTCTTTCTCAATATGTTCCTTGTTGGAATGCAGGCAAGCTTCTGGCTCTGGAACTTGATCCTGTTGCTTTGCTGGAAGTGTATATATTAAGGGTTTTCTGTCTGAGTCTTTAGGATCTTTTAAGTTCATAGTCACATTGTCTGAAAACAGAGAAAATTTGTTTTCTTTCTTATTTGTGTTTTATTTTGCTTTATTGTTCTGGCTAAAATATCTAGCAGTATGTTGAATAAAAATGGGGAGAAGGGACAGCCTTGACCACTCTTTTTTTTTTTTTGTTTTTTTTGTTTTTTCGAGACAGGGTTTCTCTGTATAGCCCTGGCTGTCCTGGAACTCACCTGTAGACCTGGCTGGCCTCGAACTCAGAAATCCATCTGCCTCTGCCTCCTAAGTGCTGGGATTAAAGGCGTGTGCCACCACCCCCGGTGACTCACTCTTTTAAAAAAGTTAACTAACTAAATTGATTAATTAAGTTAGATGGAATTTCACTATGTAACTTTGGCTGGCCTCATAGAGGCCAGCTACCTTTGACTCCCAAATTCTGGGATTAAAAGCATGTACCACCATGCCCAGCTGAAAGAGTTATTTTTATTTATGTAGATGTATGTATGTTTATATGAGTATATACCATGTGTGTGCATGTGCCTGAAATAGCCAGAAAAGGGCGTCAGATCCCCTGGAGCTGGAGTTATAGGGGGTTTGTGAGCCACTCAATGTGAGTGGCTGGGAACAGAACTCAAGTCCTCTGGAAAAGCAACCGGTGCTCTCAGCCACTGAGCAATCTCTCCCACCTCTGCCTCAGTCTTAATATTAGGGAAACTGCTTTCAGCTTTTAAACATTCAGTACAATGTTGTTGGGTATAATGTTGACTACAGGTTATTGTCTAATAGGCCTTCTGTTGTATTGAGGTATATTGTTTTTATTTCTAGTATTTTTCCAGGAATTTTATCTTGAAGGATTGTTGATTTTCATAAAACTTTTTTGTATCAGTTGGGATGATCGTGTGATTTCTGTACCCGAGTGTATTCAGGTCTCGTGCTACTTGATTGATTTGCGTATGTCAATCTTCCTTGTGATTCTGGAATGAAATCTTACTGACCTCAAGGTGCCATCTTCTTAATGTGTCATCAAATTTAGTTGGTTGTTGCAAGTAGTTTGTTGAGAAATTTTGCATTGATGTTCATCAGGGAACTTGGTCTGTCATTTTCCTTTTGTATGTGATTGTTGAGTTCATATCTGGGTTTGGTATCAGGCTAGTACTGACTGAATCATATGATGAGCTTGGCCATGTTTGTCCCTTTTATATTTTATGATATACTTTAAGAAGTATTGGTGATAGCTCAACTTTCCAGGTCTGTCATGGATTTATTTATTTATTTAGGGTTTCAAGACAGTTTCTTTGTGTAGCCCTGGCTGTCCTGGAACTCACTCTGTAGACGGCTGGACTCCAACTTATAGAGCTCCACCTGCCTCTGCCTCCAGAGAGCCAGGGTTAAAGGCGAGCATTAGCACTGTGCAACTTGTCGTGGGACTTTTATTTGTCAAGAGACTCTTTGTGATTCCAGTCTTACAGCTGAGTATAGATCAGTCGTGTGGTTTGTAACCTCTAGGTTAAATTTTGGTAGGCTATATGTATCTCAGAATTTATTCATGTTTCAAAAGGTACTCTCTAACAATCCTCTGGATTTTTTGGTCGTATCTGTTGTGATTTTTTTAAATCTTTACAATTATGTTATATAGGATAAAAATGGCCACGTTCATCAAGTGTATAATGTTTATTTAGCACAGTCCCCACCACACCCTGGCACACACCCTTTCTCCCCTGACTGGTCCCCCTGTCCTGTCCCTAAACAGTTTTGCTTCTGCTTTCTTGTCATCTGCACATATATGCTTTTATATACGGGAGAAGGGACAACCTTGACTCACTCTTTTAAAAAAGTTAACTAACAGGGGCTGGAGAAATGGCTCAGTGGTTAAGAGCACCAACTGCTTTTCCAGAGGTCCTGAGTTCAATTCCCAGCAACCACATGGTAGCTCACACCCATCTGTAATGAGATCCAATGCCTTCTTCTGGTGTGTCTGAAGAAGCCACAGCATATTCATATACATAAACTAATAAATAAATCTTTTAAAAGGTTAACTAACTAAATTAGTTAATTAATTTAGATGGAATTTCACTATGTATGTAGCCTTGGCTGCAAATTAGAGAAAATGTGATGTTTGTTTTTCTGAGACTGAATTTGCTTAACATGAACTCTCCAGTTGCTTTTCTGGAACAATAGAACTTCACCTTTCCTGATGAAGAAAAACTTCCAGTGTGCACAAGCACACATCATGTTTCTTTATCTGTTCCTGTGTTGGTGAATATCCATTCTTACCCCACTTGTATTAATCAGGGTGCTCTCTCTTTCTTGTGATTAGTTTGGCTAATGGCTTCTCAATCTTTTTTTTTTTTTTCTTCAGAGGACCATCTCCTTGTTTTGATGACTTTTTAAAAATTGACTTTTCTTTTAGTCTGTTTTGTTAATTTTGGTTCAGATTCCTATATCTTCCGTCTGACAATTTTGGCTTGTTCTTCCTGTCTTCCTAAAACCTCGAGAGACATCGCTGAGCTGTTTAACAGATGCACTCACAGCTGTGAACTTCCCCTTAGAACTGCCTTTGGTGAGTGGCAAAGGTTCCAGTAATTTATCTCTTCATTTCCATTTTATTCTGAGAATTTTTATGCTTCCTGATTTACTCACTGACCTGGGTTTGCTATCCATGTATTTACATGGGTTCTCTTGCCGTTGACTTCCAGTTTTATTCATTTTGATTTGAGAAGATAAACTGTATTATTGTGATTATTTTCTCCATTTTCATGCTTGTGTGGTGTGCATGTTTGTATGTGTGGGCATGCATGGGTATGTGGGTGCACATGGAGTGATGTCTGACATCATCCACCGTCTTTCTTCTACCTTATTCAAGGCAGAGTCTCTCAATCAAACTCAGAGCCCCCAGACAGAACTAATCTTACTAGCCAGTTTATTTTGGAGTTCCCATGTCTCTCACCTTTGCAGGAAGAAATTACAGGTGGGCTAGGATACCCATCCAACATTTACGTGGGTTCTAAGGAGTCCAAATACCAATTCATATGCTGTGCAGCCAGCACGTTAGCCACTGAGCTATCTCCCCAGCCCTTGTATTTGCCAAGGTTTGCTTTGTGTCCTGAAATATGATCTATTTTAGAGAGGGTTCCATAGACTGCTGAGAGAACTCACATTCCACAGTTGTAGGAAGGAAAATTCTGTAGATGTCAGGGAAGTCCACTTGACTTTCCACTTGATCTATGGTACACCTTACCTCTTAAAATTCCTGGTTGATTCATGTCTGTCTGCTGCTCTTCTATTATCTATCTATCTATCTATCTATCTATCTATCATTAATGAGTGTGTCATATTGAAGGTACTCAATATTGTTGTATCTGCGTCCATCTTTCCTCTCTGTCCAGTTCTGCCTTATGAAGTCCAGTGTGCCAGTACCTAGTGTGTATACACTTGCAATTGCTGCACCTTTTCATGGACTGTTCCTTCTATAATGTGTAGCAATCCTCTACCTCTTCTGACTGATTCTGCACATGGCTACTCTTGCTTGCTTTGCCCCTCTCATTTGGTATGTTGACTTCCACTGTAGCCCAGTTGTGTGTGTACATTTGCCAGGGAACTGAGTTTCATGGAGACAGCAGGTTGTTGCATCTTGTTTTTAGTCTCATCAGCTTGTCTGCATCTTTTAATTGGATAATTAAGACTACATTTAGGGTTATTATTGAGATCCTGTAATTTTCCTGGTTGTTTTTCTGGTTGGTAGACAATTGTTGGTGTGTACTTATTTGGTCACAGTCTTGCTAGGTAGTGCTATGTGACCTGCTACTCACTATGCAGCCAGTATGTACCTCAGACTCACAGTAATCCTCCTGCTTTCACCTCCTGAGAGCTGAGGTGACCAGCTGAGTCACCACATCAAGTTTTCTTTTGTCTTTTCTGATGTTCTTTTTCTTTGTCTCTTCAGTGAAGAGTGGATGAAGGCTTGAGCCATGGTATGAGCAGCCAGAGATGGACCTGCCCACCCTTTCTCTGGTCCAGAGCTTGGAATTCCATGCTGACTGTGAGGAGAGCAATGGGGGTGAGTTTGCTTATTGGTAAAAGGCCCTGTGGAGCTGGGGTTTAGCTCCATGGCAGGATGGTTATTTAGTGTGTACAAGGCCTTTGATTTGAATCTTATCATCTTCAGTGAGGCTCTGGGTTCAATCTCCAGCTCCATATAAACACACCATAGTGGTACTTACCTGTCATTCAAGCACAGAGAAGGTGAAGGCAGGAAGATTAGGAGTTTAAGATCATCCTTCATTACATAGATAGTTTGAGGCCAGTCTAGTCTACATTAGACCTTGTCTCCCCTGGGGGGAAAAAAGGTAAAATTTGAAACCTGGGTTTTCACATCTGAAGCAAACTCATAATCCAGAGGGCATCTCAAAGTTCAGAAGGGCCTTATAGATGCAGACTCCTTCTTCTAAGCCCTGGCTCTGTGTGTGGTCTAGCTTTCTGCCTCCACCATCTATCTCAGTATGTTCCCTTCATTTTTCTGCCTAGATCCCCAGCTTCTGGTTTTCGATCCTGCTTGTCCAAGCCTGGATGGTAAGGCAACACTATGTCACCAACCTCGATCGTGCCAACAGTGAGCACAAAAATGCCTATAGCCCTGCATCACAGTTTTGCTTTGAGATTTTAAATTTAGATTTTTATTTATGGGTGTCTCTGCATGGGTTTTCTTGTGAACAAGGGCAGATGCTTGTAGAGGCCAGAAGAGGGCATCAGATTCTGGAGTTACAGTGGTTTCAAACCACCTAATGAGGGAGCTAGGAACAGAACTTGGATCCTCTGCAAGAGCAGCTAGCTATCTTAACTCAGGAGCCATCTCTCCAGCCCCTGACAGCCAAAAATGAAGTGATGATTCAACAGATGGTAATGATATACAATTGTGTTATGCATATTGACATTGACTTGTTTAAAGGTATTTATTATTTCATATTCTCCATTAGTCAGCTTTACTATTGTATCTATGTGATTAATCCCACAAAACAAAAACAGGACCTGTTAAGAGTGGTAATTAATAATAAATACTAGTATTATCATCAAATGCTACATAAGAGAACAGAAACTAATAATTTTTTAAAACATCTTTTTCTGATCTTTCCTAGAAGAACTTTTAAAATAACTTTAAGATGGGTATTCATGTATGTGGGTGTGTGTGTATGTGTACAGGTGAATGCATACATGTATGTGGGTATGGTTGAAGTCCAGGAGACAACCTTAGGGTTTGTAGCTTAGGGCCATCCATTTATATTTTTGAATAGGCTAGGCTAGGTAGGATGGGCTGACTGTCTACCGAGCCCCCTGGATCCTCCTGCCTCAGCCTCCCGAGCACTGTGATTCAAGTGGCCAGGTTTGTTTTCACCTGGGTCCTGGGGACCTAACTGATCCTCCTGCTGGTGTGGAGCACTTTACTGACTGAACCACCTCGCCAGCCCTGATGTTTAAATTCTGTGGACTGTATTAGCTCACCTTGCGCTTTCTTCCATCTCAAGCATCGATCCCTGAACTGCAGGACATTTTTGAATTCCTAGGAGGAACACTCAGACGCTGGCTTAGCATGTCTCATCGTCACAATTAGCACCAAAGTGTCCCTTACATTAATTAATTAATTTATTTTTTTGGAGACACTGTTTTTCTGAGAAGCCCTGGCTGTCCTAGAATTCGCTCTGTAGACCAGGGTGACCTTGAACTCAGAGATCTGCCTGCTTCTGCCTTCTGAGTGCTAGGACTAAAGGCATACCAAGCCCAGCTCTCCTTATATTAATTTTAAAAACCTGCTTTTGTATACTCTTGTTCCAGCAGGGTTCAGGATGCAACTAGAGACAGTTTTTTTTCCCCCAGCCACAAAAAGTTTGCCTTTTATTTCAATACACAATTTATATCTTCGCTTTGGCAACCTTAACCCCATCTGAGTGTCATTTCTTTCTTCATGATATGGAGATTAGGCTGTTGCAAGATGTTAGTGGAAGATATAAGGCAAGAGTTGGGTGAGGGCTAGGGGTGAGCAGGTGTGTGTCTTAGGGAGGACTGTGAGGGAGTCTAACCTGGGCACAGAGAACAACCAGTACAAAGGCTGGAAGTACAGCCTGGACTATCTATCTAGTGATCTGAAGGAGGGAAGAATGGGGTTGAAGAGCAATAGGGGCAGAGGCGAGTGGGGCCTCTGGCCCCTGACTTAGCCTCTTGCCGAAAGAAGCCCAAAGATGCAGATCACGACTCAGCACATTCACAGATCACCCCATGGCAGTTTTGAGGCTTCAGCTTGGTTTTGCCTCATCCAAACAAGTCTCACTGAAGCAGAGAGGTGGACACTCCTGAGGTGGCCAGAAGGAAAGCTGTGCACAAGCAAGCCACACCCAGGATTAGTGATGCAGGACAGCTGTTGCCAGAGACACCTGTATAGATGTCCAAGGCATAAACCTACCGGCACAGCATGTCCAATAGAGCTCTACCACACATAGACCTCCACAGCAGCTGCCTCCACCACACATGCGCCTCCACATCTGCCCGCACTGCAGGAGCCCCACCCCTAGTCCCTTTCATCACATTCTTTTTTTTTGGTTTCGAGACAGGTTCTCTGGACTGGTGTCCTGGACTACTCTGTAGACCCGGCTCGACCAAATCCCCTCTCCTCCAGTCTGGTTCAAGGCGTCGCACCACCCCCGCTCATGCCTTTACCTCACACCTCTGTCAGTGCACAGCCTACTGAGTGCCCACCGCATCCCATACATCACATAACATCATCACAGGACATACATCACAGTCCCCAGCACGTCCCGTCACACTGCGACTGGAAGCTTTCTAATACATGTCATGTCTCCTAATTTGCTTTGATTTCTTTCTGCTTAGCATCATCAGGGATGCTCCTGCTCTCTGTTTTGCTCTCACTGCTCAGCAGATACATAATGGCCAGGGCCTTTCGTTTGCCCTCCTTCCTCAGCAGTTACTTAAGCCTTCCCTCCCTTTGGGGGGTGGAGATAATGAGGGATGCTGGAATGGTGGGATTCTTGCTCTTTCCCGACTCTCCACTGCGCACAGGGAGAGACAGGCAGCTCTGTCTTCCTTTTTTTTTTTTTTTTTTTTTTTTTTGGTATTTGATAAGCACTCTTTTGTGTGAACACTGTGATTAATACTGGGTCTTCTAATCTAGGAAGAGTGCAGTATCCTTTGGATTTCTTCCTGCCCCTTGCCCTCTGATCTCCTGGAGGCATGCAGGACTTGGGGTTGTGTTGATAATTTACTCCATCAGTTTGTAGCACCAGTGAAGGGCTGTGGGTGGAGGGAGAAGTTACAGAGAAGATTCGCTCCAGTCCTGTTTCCAGCCCAGGTCTCCTTTGTTAGTGAGTCTTTTAGGTGCTCCAAGGGAGGGACATTCAAGGACTCATGGGTCAGCCTAGACACAGACAGGAAGTTCTTCTTGAAGTGACTGAGCAGAGTCAGGATCTTGCACTATTCAGTGACCTGTAGGAAGCAGAGGAAAGAAAATGACGAGAGAGGCCAAAAGAAGTATGAGAGGGCGTGGTGATGTACACCTTTAGTCTCAGCACTTGAAAGACAGAAGCAGGCTGATCTCTGTGAGTTTGAGGCCAGCCTGATCTACAGATAGAGTTCCAGGACTGCTAGGACTATATAAGAGATCCTGTCTCATACACAAAACAAAACAACAAACAAACAAAAAAAACTATATTTTTGTGCCAGGCAGGTAGTGGCAGTGGTGGCACTTGCTTTTAAACCCAGCACTCAAGAGGCAGAGACAGGTGTATCTCTGAGTTCAAGGCTAGCCTGGTCTACAGATAGGGTTCTAGGACAGTCAGGGCTACACAGAGGAACCTTGTCTCAGAAGAAAGAAGAAGAAAGAAAGAAGAAGAAAGAAAAGAAGAGAAGAAGAGAGAGAAGGAGGAAAAGGAGGAGGAAGAAAAGGAGAGATAGAAGAAGAAGAAGAAGAAGAAGAGAGAAGAAGAGAAGAAAGGAAAGAAAGAAGAAGACAGAAGGAGAAGGAGGATGAGAGAAAAGGAGGAAGAGGAGAAGGAGGACGAGGACAAGGAGACTAAAGACCAGCATTGGCAGAGCCAGGCAAGTGGGGGCTATGGCCCCTGATGAGGAGTCACAGTAAGTAGGAGGAGAGGAGACTGGAAGATAAAGACTCTAACTTGACATATTTGTAAAAACAATCCCTGCCCCTGCAGCAGTCCCTGGGTCCATCCATCAAGTCTCACCAGTGCAGGCATGTGGAGCTGTAACTCCACAGTGCCATGAAACCCTCATCCACAGTTTCTTCCCCTCAGCATCTGCCAGGGCAGGGACACCCCAGTCTTCTACACTGATGCTATCTATCTCTAGAATAGAAACTAGCTTTGAGGGGCTGGGGCCTGTCATCTTTGAGAACCCAGAAAGGGGCTCAGTGGCCCAGCTGCTTCTACTACCCACCTGTCTGGCTAAGTTCCAGGACAGACAACAGAGAAAAAACTGTCTCAGAAAAACCAAAAATAAATAAATAAATAAAATAAAAAGCAAGATCAAACAGTACATTTCGGCACGAAGCAACTAGCTGCCTGGAATCGCTCCATGCTAAAGCAAGTAGGAGCCTACAGGAGACAGGAATGAGTGACCCACACAGGATTGCATCGGTGGAATGTGCCTGACTACTTCCACAGCCCACTAATGTTTTACATGGAAGAGGACCAGGAAGACTACATATTTGGTCCTGAGGACGAATACCTTCGCACCCTGGAGGTCCACAGCAACGCTCTCATTCAGCTGGAGAGATGGTTCACGGCCTCAGGTCACACCCGAGTCACTGTGGTGGGACCATTTAAGGCAAGGCTGTGGGTGATGGACGTGATCAGAAAAGTTGGGAGTAAGAACACTTTTGATCAGACTAAAGGCAAGATGATGTTACTGCATATCGGAGTTATCCCTGACGGAGCAGGACCTGGAGCTTCATTCAGAAGCAGGGAGCTGTCCCTTGTGTCTAGATTGAGTGTTACAACTTCTCTGGAAGTCCCTTCTTACTTTAGGTTTCCTTTTACAGTTGTTTCATTGTTTTCCGGTTCTGTTCAAATTCTTTGTATTCATAACATCACAGATCTCCTTTGGTACTGCTTTGGGAAAGCAGCCAGTCAGGAAGCAGGAGGAGGTTCTTCTTCAGCCTTTAAAAAAACACGTGAAAGATAGTTAAGGAAGTTTGAATTGGTGGATCATACTGGCACTCAAGCAGTGTAAGGTGTAAGATTACACACTTCTAGGTGTAAGATTCTGGCGAAGAGAACTAATAAAATACTTGCTATGACAAAAAAAAAAAAAAAACAGTAAATTTCAAGTTACATATATTTTATGGCAACAACATCTTTTTCAAGTGGAGAGACATTTCTGGAAGTTCCCCCATTCAGCTTTCTGTCCCAGTCCCAGCAGGGGAACAGATGTGTCAAAGAGTCAGAGGTCACCCTAGGGGCTTTCAGCAACCATCTTAACCTCATCTCTCCCAGACAAGGTGAACAGTGTCAACGAGGAGACGGATGCTCACTGTCCTCCTTAGCTTGCTGTTGCTGTGACAAAACACAATGACCAAACACAAGGTTCAGGGAAAAAAGGATGTCAGGGCAGGAACTCAAGCAGCAGCTGCTGGAGGAACCATGGGGGAAACTGGTTACTAGCTCTCTTCCCTGGCCTGCATTCAGCCAGCCTTCGTCTCCAACCAACATTACTTGCCCAGGGGTGGCACTACCCATCGTGGGCTGGATCCTCCCACATTAATCATCCAACTGTCAAGACAGGTCCCACACACCTGCCCACAGGCCAGTCTGATGGAGGCAATTCCTCAACTGAGGCTCTCTCTTCCCTGGTGACTCAAGCTTGTGAAAACTGGCAAAAACTAACCAGCATGCTCAGGTAGATCAAAAGACATAACCAATGTCCTGTTGCTGATGAGAAGTCAAAGTTACCTGCAGACTTCAGAGTGCCAGCTCCCATTAGAGGTTGTCATCTTTTGTCTGATTCATGCGGCATCTCTGAAGATTCAGGCTGGAAGGCAGGGTGTGGAAGTGTGGCCTGTCTAAACTGATCCAGACCCAGGGTAGTTTACAGTTGGGGGCCAGACATGATGAACCTGGCTTCTGGGACACAGATGCTTTGGGGCAAGTTCCAGAGTCCTGTACCTGGGTCTTACAGACTTAGGCAGGGGGTTCCCTACTCCCTGTTGCCACTAGGAAGATAAAAATTCTGAGGAGCTCCCTCCTAGGACCTGCCATTCCTAACTATCCTGGTCCTGTTGTATCCCTACACACAGAATGCTTCCCAGGAAAGCAACATGGCCAGCCTCTGGATGTTTCTGTACATGGAGAAAGGGCAGTACAGGTTGGTGGACAAGCCCAGGAGGGCCCAGAAGCTAGGCCAAGGTCACAGCTGTGGCAGGCATGCAGGATGATGAGGAAAGATGGCTTCAGGCTCCAATCACTTGAGGATCTGGGGATCAATGGAACCACGACACATGTCTGTGGCTTGTGTGGTGCCCAAGCATGTCAGGGATGACAACCACATGTTTAATAATGCCCTCAGAGTCACACCCAGAAATACACAGGTAGGTAGCCAGGTCCAATCCAAATATGGAACTAAGCATCACAGAGAGAAGCTGCTGTGGTGATATTGGCGTGATGTTTATATACTTAACAGACGCATCTCAGAAACTGTTTGAAGTCCATCAACGCTCTTGTTGCCTGTCATGTCATGGTATCATGCTGGAAGCCATATTTTAGGTTATTATTTCAAGTTTCATGTCACCAAAACAGCCAGATCTCCTTGCTACTATGCTACACTGAGTTCATGCCACATATCCAATCATGGCCAGTATACATGTGTGCACGCCTCTGTGTGTGTGTGTACATGTGTGTGCACACGCATGTGGATGCTGAGATCCATGTCAAGTGTAATGACTTTTTACTTGCTTTTCTCTAAATGTTCTATGTATCTGGGTGATCCAGCTGCACACAGTGCTCGAGAGCTCAGAGGAATGTGTCAGGTTCCTGAGACTGGAGTTACAGATGATTATGGGTCCTGGGAATCCAATTCAGGTCCCCTGGAAGAGCAGCTAGTGCTCTTAACCACTGAGCCATCTCTCCAGGCCCCATCTTCCTCTCGGAGCCAGTCTATAACTGAACTTGGAGTTCATTGATTTAACTATGCTGGTTAGCCAATGTCTCCAGGGATCTGCCTGTCCCCACCTCTCCCGTGCCTGGATGCAGACGTGCAGCACCACACCCAGCATTTTATGTGGGTGCCAGAGACCTTACGCTTGCGCGGCAGCCATCTCCAGAGCCTAATCAGGGAGGTTTTCCAGGGCTGCTGTTTTGATTGGTGCCGTGTTCCTTACAGAGCCTTGTCTGTACTTTGATGCCTTCTTGCTTTTAAGTGAGATAGAAATAGTTATCTTCTCTTCTTACCTGGTCACTCTATAATTTGGAAATACTAATTGAGAATTCTTGTCTTCATGAGCACATGGTTATTTTCATAAGGCCAAGAAGTGGCTGTCCCCATTGCAAGGGGACAAAACTGGAATGCCACTCACTGCCATTGTTTAATGAGAATATTGGGTTGGATAATGGCTCATGAAGTGTTATATGGACAGGCAGATTTAAGGAACTAAGCTTCACTACAAAATGGGGCTGGATTTTACCACAGAGGGGGAAGGGCACTCGAAGCCCCTCCCCAAAGATCTGTCCATACACAGCTAATGGTTTCTGGGAGAGAGCTATTTTCTTTAGTGGTGTAGCTGCTAGTAAGGTGACCACTGGCTGGCAAGCAATTCTAGTGATCCTCATTGGTTCACAAAATGAACCAAACAAAAGACAGGAGTTAGAAGAAGGACTAGCTGGGAAGAGGTGGGACTCCGCGGGTGGGACAGAAGATGGTGATGGGGTGAATCTGATTAAGATACATTGTGTCCAAGTATGATGTAATACTGAAGCCTGTTATTATGTGTAACTAATATATGCTAATTTTAAAAAGAAGCTGGCTTGGAACCTGCTTTTCAGAACTCCCAACATCTTAGGTGGGTTAAATTCACTTCCCTCAAGTCCCAAGCTCTAGGAGTCCTTTGAAAGAGGATCACCCAAACTTACCAACGTGGGAGAGTTGTAAACTTGATGTCCTGGTCTCAAGGGGCTTTGCAAAAGCAGATCCAAAATCCCTTGTGTGAACTTCTGGTAAAGAAAAGTTGAAAAGGCCTGTATGGTTAATTACCATTCTTGATGTGCTCCCAAAGACAAGCAGAGCTGCCTGGCATGGTGATCCCACCTGTAATCCAAGCTCTCAGGAGGCTGAGGAAGGAGAATTGTTGTGAATTCCAGGTCAGTCTAGACTACAGAGTAAGTTCCAGGTTAACCCAGAATACAGTAAGAATCTGCCTCATAAAAGAAAGAAAGAAACAAACAAACAAACCAAACCAAAACCCAAACAAACAGAAAGCCAAACAAACAAGAAACCAAGCAAACAAAAAACATTCTCTAAATATAATGAAACTAGACCTTTTTGGTAAATAAGGATGACCTTACATTGGTTTTGGGGGTGACGGAGGCTAGAGAGATGGCTCAATAGTCACGAGCCCATGTTACCCTTTCAGAGGACCTGAGTTTAGTTCCCAATATCCTATCAGGCAACTTACAAGTGCCTGTAACTCCAGATCCAGAAGGTCTGACGCCCTCTTCTGGCTTGTGTGGGCACTGTGTTTATGCATATATACCCACCTTCACCCAAGACACACATGAATAGACATAATTAAAAATGATGGTATTGACCAGGTTAGTTGGCACATGCCTTTAATCCGAGCACTTCAGAGGCAGGCACAGATAGAACTCTGTGATTTTTGAGGCCAGCCTGCTCTACATAGTTTCAGCACAGCCAGAACTGTATAGTGAGACCCTGTCTCAGAAAAACAAAATAAACAAATAAATTATAAAATAAAATAAGGTAATGGGGCTAGGTAGGTAGCTCAGTGGTCAAGAGCACTTGCTGGCCTTATAGAGGCCTCAGGTTCAGCTGAGCACAAAGTGCTCTTTCATAGGACCTGAGTTTAATTCCCAGCACCCACACCAGGCAGCTTAGAACCTCCTGGAACTCTAGTTCCAGGGAATCCAGTATCCACTGTCCTCCAAAGACACCTGCATGCACATAAGCTCACATAGACATGCATACAGCCACATGCACACATACATACATAATAACAAAACAAATGTTTAAAAACAGGATGACTATAAATAGAAATTGTGTGTTTCAGTGGAAAGCTATAAGTCTCCCATGGATTCTCAGTTCATACACTTCCTTCAGAGTCTGGCTACTGTGTTCCAAATTGACATTCCCAGTTTCTCTTCCTACTCCTGATTTAAGGTCAGTTCTCACATAACACAATAACTAACTGCCTATCTATCTATCTATCTATCTATCTATCTATCTATCTATCTATCTATAATCTGTATACCTATATTCTATCTATCCATCACCTATCTCTCTACCTACCTATAATATCTATCCCTACCTACTTACCTATTATCTATCTATCTATCTATCTATCTATCTATCTATCATCTCTCTAATGAGAGCTAGTTGACATGGAAACTTAAGGGTTCTTTGGAGAGTCAGTTGAGCTGATGGTGTTTTGGGGGCAAACATGTGAAGGAGTGTTTTTCTGAAGTAGATACAGGTGAAAGACTAAGGCAGACTCTTGAAGGAACATTTTGCTGAAGCAGACACTGGAGAAAGTATGTTCTGCTAAAGCAAGTACGTGAAAGGACACATGATGAAGGATTCTTTGCTAACAACATTAATATATTGGTCTGCCTTGCATAGTTAAGCTGCATTTATTGGGACTCAATAGAGAGAAAGGCACCAAAACCTTCTTATAGTATGCTGTAGCTTGTTCCAGTTTCTTGCTGCTTCCTCGGACTCAGGCTAATTGGCAGAGTGATATCAGCTGAGAGAGATGCACATGCTGAGGCAAGACCCGTAGAGGACACATGATGTTTGGAGGCAGTTTAAATAGGACTCGATGGACAATGACGGAGGCTGGACTTGGCTTGCTTATAGAGCCAGCTGTACAACACTTGTGAGTCTGGAGTCTTTGCTGATCTTCATTTCCCTGAGAGAGGCACAGGCAAGAACTCCTGGCATTCCTCCTGGTCTCTCCTGTTGACCGCCGAGACTGAGGCCTGGCGGTCTCTGCTAGGTCATGCCACCACTGCTGATTCGTGTTTCATATTTCAACTCTACTGAACTGGATTGCTGGTGTATCCGTGAAGTGTTTGTGAATGGATCGAGCTGCTGCTGCTAACCTGTGAACTGACTGACGATGCCAGACAATGCAAATGAGGAGTTACTCCAAAGAACCTTTCTAAACAGGTCCACTTCCCCCATATCCTTTCTTTCCCACTACCTCTGGTGGGTGGTGGGCTAAAAGGGAGGTTAAGGTGTTTAAGAACCATCATTAAAAAAAAAGATTTGGAAAAAATTAAAGTTACAGCTAATGCTGTCGTTTGTCCAAGTCCTGAAAGCTGATGCTAGGTGACTTGAGTTAGGCTCCAGTGACCTTCTCCACACATATCTGTGAGCCTGCCCTTGGGGCACTTGGAGAACTAACAGGAATACCCAGCAGTATGTCCAAAGTGTGCCTCTGCTTCTCTGGCCATTGAAAGATACTGCATACCAACAGAAATCTCACCCAGTGGTCCTCTGTGTTTCAGCAGTATTCTGTTCTCTTTTTATTTTCATATAAATCCCCACCTCAAGAAGTGCATGGCAGTCATCAAATGAGAAATCATTTAAAAGAAAGAAGTTTCCTCTTGAAAAACAGGAGTCTAGCCGGGCGGTGGTGGCGCACGCCTTTAATCCCAGCACTTGGGAGGCAGAGGCAGGCGGATTTCTGAGTTCCAGGCCAGCCTGGTCTACAGAGTGAGTTCCAGGACAGCCAGGGCTACACAGAGAAACCTTGTCTTGAAAAAACCAAAAAAAAAAAAAAAGAAAAGAAAGAAAAAAAGAAAGAAAGAAAAAAGAAAAAAAACAGGAGTCTAGGGAGATGGCTCAGAGCACTACTGCTCTCTGGTAGTCTGAGTAGGTCCTGAGTTCAATTCCCAGCAATCACATGGTGGCTCACAACCATCTGTAATAGATTCTTTGATGTGTCTGAGGACAGCTACAGTGTACTCATATACATAATAAATAAATAAATCTTAGAAAAACAAGGGACTTGAACTCAAGTTTTGCCCTGCTCTAAGTTTCTAAGTTGCTCCATTGGTGCAAAACAGTGATATTTTTTAGGTTGTGCCCTGATCCATTTTAAAGTAGTTTTTGGTTCTTTTTTTTTTTTTTTTTTTTTTTTTTTTAAGGCAGGGTCTTACTATGTTGCTGTAGCTGGGACTCTGTTTGTAGACCAGGCTGGCCTTGAACTCCCAGAGATCTCTGCCTCAGTGCTGGGATTAAATGTGTGAGCCACCATGACTGGCTTTGACTCCACTTTAAGAATGAGGGTGACTCCATACTTGAGTGGAGAGGGGGACACACCATATGTCTGGCACCACCCATACTGCACAAACTGTAAGTGACTCTTTCCTATAAGTACAAATGGTGCCAGTTGGGGACTGTAGACACACACCCGTGTATTAAAACGAGTAGAAAACCCAGGCTTGAGAACTTAGCAGACAGAGACTCCAGAAAAGGTGCAACATGCTCACCTGGACTCCCTATTGAGGAGGGCACCTAACACTCAATAGCCCCCACCAACTTGCCACATGACTATCTGGTGTGTATGTTAAGTGACTTTCAGGCATAACACTCTCCACTGTCCCAGGAGCTTCAGACCATCTTGGTCCTGCTGTAGACATGGCCTACAAGAATTATCATCTGCCTGTTTGTCTGTTCATTCATATGAATCTGCTATCCACCTGTCCCCCTGCTTGCTTGTCTGAACCTGACTGTACCCTTCACTTCCACCACCTCTACCACACCCCAGTCCTGTAGCCCACAGAATGCAGCACCGCCAGCTGTTTGTCTTATACACACACAACTCTGTCAGGACTTCTTGAGACCCCTTGAAGTCTGCTGTGGCTTCGTAGCCATTCTGTAACCTACACATAAACAGATGATACACAGACAGACAGACAGACAGATGATAGATAATAGATATAATATTGTAACCTACATACAGGTCATAGATAGACAGACAGATACATACATACATATGCATAGATCTACTGTGTTATATAATATGTGATTTGAGAGTTAATACTAAGATTGGAATGAAAGAACCTGCCAAGAACCAGCCTTGACTTGGAGAGGATTTCTGAGAGAAGGGTGTCTGGGAGCCGAGAAAATAAACGACTCAAAGTCAAATCGTGGGTCCAAGCTGGCGGTCCCTGTTCTGCTGGAGACAGCTTTCCAGCCTGCTCTCTCTGATCTGCTTTCTCTGGAGATCTCCAGACAGCGCTCTCTCTCTATGCTCTGTTCTCCAAGCAGTTCTCTTGCTACTCTAAAAATGTCTCTGGATAGCTCCTCTCTTTCAGATCATAAGCCCAGTCTTTTATTTTACATATCCATCCAGTCATTTACTCCAGGTTCCCTTTCGATTATCCTATGACTCAGTATCCCACAACCCCCAGCTCCTTGATTCTTAGGAGACAGCAAGCATATATTTTTTTTAACATTGCAAAGGAATTCAGAGATCTGCCTGCCTCTGTTAACCCAGATACTAAGCTAGATTAGTGAGACCCCATCCTAAAATTACCATTTCTACCACACCTGGGCCTAACCTTGCTCTGTCCCAAGCTGATCTGGAACTCCGGAATCTGTCTGCCTTTGTAAGCATAAACAAACAAACCAACTTAGCTGTATGGGATCTCTTGCAATCACCACTCCTAAATCTCTTTATCTCCTTCCTTAGTATCTTTCTGACAAGTTGGCTCATAGTGTAGCTGCCTCTGTTCCTTTAGATTAATGAAGCCCCTCATTTAATTCATATTGCATCCTTATTTTTGCATAGTTGAGAAATTCAATATTTTCAAACTCATGTTTTTAGAGTTCTTTTCACAGCCTAAAGGGCTATCCCAAAGTTCCCAGCATTTACCATTTTTCTGAGACATTAGCTACACCTTTGCTCTGGACTGGTGCTGTCTGATTATCGTGGAGCCTTTAATGTTAACAGGGAGGACACTACTTAAAGGAGGAATGTAAAATATGTATATTTTATACAAGTAAGCCTAATGTTCACGACAGCCATTGACATTCTTGGAGACCCACTTCGATGGCCCTGGCCTAGGAGCAGGAACCTTGTCATTCTGTCGCACCAAGGCCATGCTGGACCCAGCAAGAATCTATGTTTGTCTTGGTCAGGTTACAAGAAAAACTGAACTGCTTGGCAAATTGCTGCCAAGAAAATGAGTGTACTTTTATGAATTTATTGTTAGTAAATGATCAATAAACTCTGACACTAAGGAAAGACACAAAAGTGTTTGTTTCTGACAGCATGCTTATGACTGGGGGTGCTCTCTCTCCTTGACCTGTCTGACTCCCCGAATCTTCTTTCTGATAAGTCAGCTAACCTCAGATCCCCACCCTTGCTATATGATCATACTTCTTACTGAAGCTCTCAAATTCTTATCCACCTGGCCTGCCTTCAACATTCTTACTGTCTCAAAAGAGTGAGACACATACAATGTCCTTTTACGTTCAAATTGTGTGTGTATGTGTGTGTACATGTGTATTCATGTTTCTGTGAGTGCATGAGTGCACATGTTTGTCCATGCATGTGGAGGCCAGAGAACAATCTGCGTGTCATTCCTCAGGAACCACTGACCTCATTTTGAGGCAGGGTCTCTATACGCTGGAAACTAACACTGACTGGCCACCGAGCCTCAGAGACCCATATGTTTCTGCCTCCTCAGTGCTGGGATACAATCCTGGACCACCACATCTGTTTTATTTATTAAGTATGTGTGTGTGTGTGTGTGCGTGCACACACACGTGCCATACATGCACATGGCAGTCAGGAGACAACTTTGTAGAGTCAGTTCTAGTCATATACCCTCACCTAGGAATGGAACTCAGGTCTCAGGTTTGTACCCCTGGGTGGCAAACACTTTTGCCTGCTGAGGCATCTTGCTGACCCACCTCTGGGTTTTCACTTGGTTCTGGAGATTAAATCCAGGTCCTTGTGTTTTCAGAGCAAACACTGTAATGACTGAATGTATCTTCCTAGTCTCCTCTCCCTTCCTCCTCTTTTCTTGGTCCCTCTCCCATTTCTCTCTCAAATTTGAGACAAAGTCTCATGTATCCCAGGCTGGTCTTGAACTCACTATGAAGATACAGCTGACTTTGGATTCCTGATCCTCCTGCCTCTGCCTCCCAAGCTCTAAGATTCTAAGCATGAGCCACAATGCCTGCAGCTCCTGCTAGTAATTTTCCATTCTCTCACATCTACTTGACTCCTTGGCTATAAATCTCCATTGTCCTTGTATTAAAAATTCAGTCCAGACTCTACTGCACAAAAAACCCCATTCCAGGGTAACAAGACATTGCAATGGGGAAAAGATATTGCTTATACAATGCCATTGTAAAAACTGTGTTTCCATGTGCAAAACAATAAGAAGCTGGCAATCTCCTTCCTGAATGCATACACAAAAGAAATAAAACCACCACCTCTTCTCCTCTCTTCCCTTCCCTTCCCTTCCCTTCCCTTCCCTTCCTTCCCTTCCCTTCCCTTCCCTTCCCTTCCCTTCCCTTCCCTTCCCTTCCCTTCCTTCTTCTCTCCTACCCCCTCTTCCCTCCCCTCTTCTCCTTTATTTCTTGAGACATCTCTCTCTCTCTCTCTCTCTCTCTCTCTCTCTCTCTCTCCTCTCTCTCTTCTTTCTTTTGACAGGGTTGTGCTACATAGCCCTGGCTGTCCCAGAAACACTATGTAGAAAAGATCTACTTCTGTCTCCTGAGTGCTGGGTATAAAGGCATGCACCACCACTCTCAGCTTGAAATTATCACCTTTTAAAGAAATCTGCAATAAATATTCATTGCAGAACTGTCAAAATAACTGTGGTATGGAAACAAACCTTAACCAATAGATGAATGGACAAAGAAAATATACCAGCTACATTCATATACTATATGTATGTATATCTGGACATGATATATCTAAGCACACGACATATATTTATGCATATCTATCTATACATATGTATATTCATGATATATACATATATACTTGTGCATAATGGACTATTAAACATAAAAGGGAGAATATCACCTGAGCTCATTTGTATTTTAAAATCTCAAAATACTCAAATATACATTGACAGAAAATGGCACAGTGGTTATTTTGGGTGGGGCAGGGTAAGGGAAAGGAGATAAAAAGATGTAAATTAAAAGTGATATAATAATATACAATGGAAGGCAGACAGGATGAAGAACACACAGTATGAGGACCAAGTTCATTACATTGTAATAGGGATTTTGGTTGTTGTTGTTGAGTAGATTTAGCTGGTCATGTCACACATCATACAGAGTATAACCTATATGGGATGACAGATATGGGACTTTACCATGTGTACATTCCCTAAGAACACTATGTGTGAACCTCAAACACACAGATTAAATTTTATTTGTTAAAAAAATTATCGTAATACACTGAGCTGACTGTCAAGCTGTTCCATCTGGTCCAATAGTGTCATGACCATCATGCCTTCTGGTTGACCAGGAGACTTGCTCAAATGGAGGAATTTCATGCCTGGTCATGGTATAAGTTCATGACTGGGGACATCATAGGCTCACAGGCCACAGTGGGAACTCGCTTCTAAATCTTTATGTTCATATCTATAGATTTGTGGTGCTCTCACCTTTGATCAGAGATGCTCTCTTCTACAGTGACTAGTGAACAGTGCAGAGACTCATGACAGGTGGAAGTGTCCAGTACAAGTAACTGTGAGTGCTTAGCTGTGGATGGATCATCTCAATTAGCCTCCCCCCACCCAAGGCTCAGAGAACACTGAGGAAGAGGAGGTGGGAAGAATCTTAGAGCTGGTGAGTGCAAAGTTTTAAAATGCTGACTTCTGAAGGTGACAGGGCTATAGGCACCATCACCTCACGGCTGCTGTAAGTTGCCGACAGAAGACCTGCACACGATCAAGGCAGTCAACATCTCAGCATGGCTTGCTGGTGGAGGAGCTCTGGGCAGCTGATGGTGCTGAGGGAGGAAGAGTCATGCCCTTTTAGGGATATAGGTACCATTACATTGTTTATGCCTTGGGCACACACCTATGCATGTATAGACTGCACTAATGGACTCAAGACCTCATTAACAACAATGACAAAGGGTGCAGGTGGGTGGGAGATGGAGTGGGAGAACTAGGAACTGTCAGGCAGAGACACTGGAAGACAGAGTGAGAAAAGTTGTATAGATCTATGAAATTTTGAAAGAATAAATAAAAACAATACTTAAAAAAAAGCCATTATAGTTCTCTGACTCTCTTCTCTCTCTGACCCCTTTCTCCCCGTCTCCCCTTCCTTCTCACCCCCTGTCTCCATGTGTTCCTGGCTGGCTTCTTCCTCTTCTTCCTCTTCCTCTTCTTCTTCCTCTCTCCTTTTCTTCTCTCTCTCTCTCTCTCTCTCTCTCTCTCTCTCTCTCTCTCTCTCTCTTCCCCTCTCTCTTTCTGTCTCTCTCCTCTCTTTCTCTACCTCTACTCCCTTCTCAACTCTCTTTCCTATGTCCTCAAATAAACTCTATTCTATACTAGAAAAAAATACATAAATAAAAAGCTGTTATAACATGAATGAGAAGAAGACAAGAGTCAGGTATCCCCAGTGCTGCAAACTCAACATTGCCATGAGACAGCAGCTCTGTGTAAAGGGCAGAGAGGACAGACCTCTGGGAGATGGGGCAATTGGAGGTGGAGATCAGGCTTAGGGTGTAGCCCCCTCCACCCAGCATGCTCTCCCAGGTGCTATCTTCTCTTAGGAGACACTCAAAACTGCTAGTAATGCTAGAACTTTCCTTATTCAGCTTTCAGAAGGGAAAGAACAGGTGCAAAGGTGAGGACAGAGGCAGCCACAGTCATGCCAGGTCATGTGAGTTCACTTTCTGTAGGACATGAAGACACAGAACCCAGGAGCTGGGTCACTGATGATGGTGGGAGGCAAAACTGAGGACCTACCCCCACCCAGCAGCAGAGGTGCCAGGTCCTGCTGAGCCACTGACGGCCACACCCTCTTGCACCATGCCTCTTCTTGCATCAGGATGAGAGCGTTGCCCTGGATGTCACACAGAGGCATATGATCCCACCCTCTTTCCTGTTCCTCACCAAACGTCTCTGGCTTGTCAGCAGACCTGGAAAGCAAGGAGAAGTCAAGGGAGTTCAGCTTCGTCTTCATCGCGGTTAGAGTCATGGGCTCATGACAGAGGAGCACAGATGGCCACTTCCTGGTCCAGGACTCTGACCTCCACTCACACTCAACTCTGACAACTTGCCCAAGCTCTGGCTCTGTGGACATGGATGCTACCAGCCCCAGGCAGGCTTCTAGGTATGGAGCCTTTTGCCTTCTTTCCCAGGGTGAAGATCCTGGAATTGACCTCTCTCTCAGCTTTATGCCACCCTAGAAGGGTGTGCTTGCCTTCTTTTGCCAGGACACAACATCCTAAGACTAGTTCCTTGGTAGCAGCTAGGCAGGATACCAGGATACAGCATAGTGAGTGTTCCTCTGGGGTGAGCCCTCACGTCAGTAACTCAGGGTGACACTGTTTCTCCTGCTATTTCATTTGGAGTGAGATGGTCCAGAGTCACTTCAAGGAGGAAATGTGTGTAGGGGGTGTATCTGTGTGTGTGTGGTGTTTTTCTGTAATGTGCTATGTTATGCATGTGTGTTGTGTGTGTTATGTATATATTATGTGGCATATGTGTATTGTGTGTTGTACGTGATGTGTGTGGGTTTGTTTTATTCTTTGTTTAGTTTTTTGGTGTGCTCTGTGCTAATTGGGTCTGAAATTGAACAAAGGGTGTGAGCTGTGTGTCCCCCTAACTCCCAGCTGTTTTGGAGGTGACTCTCCCTTTTCCTGGGTTTCTATTCTCTCTCCTCTCTCTTCCCTGCATGCTTTATCTCCATCCCCGACTCTGTCCATCTGACTCTGACTCTCTCCAGGGACAGGGCAGGGAGCAGTTCCCACAGGAGAAAGCAGGGTTCTGTGTGGTCACAGTCTCTTTCTTTGTGTAGGCACAGGTGATTTCTATGTGGCCTGTGGAGTGGGTACAGGGGCAGACACAGGAAGTGCAAAAGGAGAACGTTATGTTGCAAGAGCAGGGACCAGTGCAGGCCCCCAGCACTTGGAGCACCTGCCCACATTTCCTCATTTTGTTTTGGTGCTTCCTGTACTCTTACAGGTTCTACTCAAAGTAAACAGACTCAAGCCTTGAGAATACTATGAGGATAGCCATCCGCCCTCCCCCAACACCAGCACTACAGAGGAATCCCTACCCTGGCTGTCAGACCAATAATCAAACAATAACAATAATAATTGATCAAACAATAAACAGAAATTGGGCATGGTGGTGCATATCCGAAGAAATCCCAGTACTTGGGAGGCAGAGACAAGAGGACATCATAAAGTTGAGGCTAGCTAGTTTGCATAGGGAGTTCCAGTTCTGGTTATACAGACCAGATTATATGGATCCTCTTGATCAAAAAAGGGGGAGAGGTGTGGCTTAGAGAGATGCTCAGGGGTTGTACACTTGCTGTCCATTGTCAGGATCTGAGTTTGGTTCATAACATCCACATCAGGCATCTCACAAACGCCTGTAACTCCAGCTGTAGAGGATCTGACACCTTCTTCTGGCCTCCCTGGGTACCCATACACACGTAACATATATGCAATTAGAAAGACAGATGGACCCCAAGACAGACTGCAGGATAGACCTCAGGATAAACTCTTAGGGCAAATCTCTAAACTATACAGACACCCCTCTCCACCCCATCACAGGCCCCAACACAGACCCTCCGAGACAGATCCCTGAGAGCAGACATCCTGGGACGACCTCCTGCAAGACAGTATCTTCTGGACAGAGATCCGTGCCAATCTTAGAAGCAGGCATCTCTTTGTTACTGGTGGTCAGAGTCTAGTCTAAGAGTTTCTAGATTCTTGCATCTTACTCAGAAAACTGGAATAAACACACACACACAGCTTAACAAAAGTGGTGAGGACTTTATTCAAAGGAAAGTGACAGTGCAGGTCAGAATGTGCCTTGAGAGAGCAGTGGGCCACACAAGTGAGGGTACTCAAGGGTCCTGGGTATCCTTAGGGACTTTCCTTTTAAGAGCTTCAGAAGAAGGAGGAGTTCAGTTGCTGGGAGGTGTCATGTTGGTGGTTCTCTGTTTTGATTGACAGGCTTGGGTTATGTAAGCCTTTGCTCACTATGCATATCTTTCCCCCAAATGCGTCTGATTTTAATAATCTTTACGCCCAAGTAAGCCTAGCCATAAAATGGTAAATAGGGACCCAAAAGTTCACTCAAGGGACACAGTTTGCCTTAACATGCATTGTGCATGTTTCAAGATGTGTTCTACGATATGTTTGAATAGAAAAGGGACATTATCAAGGGTTGTCAAAGGAGAGGAACTTACTCCCATTGCTTAAAGCAGGTATACATGCAATCTGGTACAAGTGGGGTCCTGGCTTGGAATGCTATTCCCTATTTGTGCCAATCTCTTGTTGCCAATCTCTGCATCCTAGGGCAGCCTAACCTCTTTCTATACATTGAGCAGAGGACAGAAGCCCATAGCAGATATGATCTCCTTCATGGTGCAAGTGATGAGAAGACTGTGAGCCCTGGCCTGAAGACAGTCCCTTGCCTCAAAACACATCCCAGTTCTAGAAGTGTCCCAATTCACACTAGAAGCATCTCAACCCCACCTGACATTCTGCTCTATTATATTTTATTTTTCTTCTACTATTGTCTCATTGCCTGTAAATACTCATGTGTATGAACACACATTTTTTTTTTTTTTAGAGCAAGAATCTCATTTAGAGCAATCTGTCCTTGAACTTGCCATGTAGCTGAGGCTGGCCTTGAACTTCTGATCCTCCTAATCTCCACCTCCTGTCTTAGTTAAGGTTTCTATTGCTATAAATACTATAACCAAAAGCAACCGGGGAGGGAAGAGTTTATTTCAGTTTACAACTCTTAGGGCCATCATTGAGGAAAATGTTAGGCCCAAAGGAAACTCCAATTCCCTAAACCCCAAAAGGCAGTCCAGATGTCTAGAAACGAGCTCAACGTGGACTATAGGAGGATTCCTGGCAGTTGGATAAAATCCAGCATTCCTCAGGAACGGGTGAAACTGGTTCCCACTACCGAAAGGAGCGATTTCTCTTACCTCTAGCAGGAGGGACTTATCACTACCTGTGTGCCTATTAGCATATCAAAGCACATGCTGATCAGCCTATCTCAAGGCTCAATCAGTGTCTCATGTACCTGTTACTTGTGACATTTCAAAGTTCATGCTACCTAGCATCCTATCCCATCTCACTTCCTCCCCTCCCTAAACTCTCTCCAGCTCATGGCTTCCCTCTCCCCAGCTACTCATTCTCTTTATATTCCCATTATTCCTGCTATGCCCCTCCAGTATGTTCTTTCTATTCTCTATCCCTTGCTGATCTCCTCTTTCTAGCCCCTGCCAGGTCCAGTCTTCTGGTTTTGTTCAGTGTACTTCTTTCTCTTTCTGCTCTGGACAATTCCAGATGACCCTGGCTGTTCATTCTCTTATATCTGCAACAAAAACATTCCCATTAACCACACCACAGAGTGGTTATTGCCATCAGTTTATACAGAAAGTCAAGGCGGGAACCTGGAGACAGGAATTGAAGCAGAGACTGTAGACGAATGTTGCTTACAGGTGTGCTTTCAGCAACTTGCTCAGTCTGTTTTCTTATACAATCCCAGACTGACTACCTTACACATGGATGGCATCACCTCCAGAGGGCTGGGCCCTCTTCTACCAATGATCAATTGAGAAAATACCCCTGGGCTGGAGAGATGGCTCAGAGATGGCACTGACTGCTCTTCCAGAAGTCCTGAGTTCAATTCCCAGCAACCACATGATGGCTCACAACCATTTGTAATGGGATCTGATACCCTGTTCTGGTGTGTCTGAAGGCAGCTACAGTGTACTCATATAAATAAAATAAATAAATCTTAAAAAAAAAAGAAGAAGAAGAAGAAGAAGAAGAAGAAGAAGAAGAAGAAGAAGAAGAAGAAGAAGAAGAAGAAGAAGAAGAAAAGAAAAAGGAAAGAAAAGAAAATGCCCTCACAGGCTTGCCTACAGACTGATCTTTTTCTTACATGAAATTTCCTTTTCCCAGATAACCTTGGCTTGTCTCAAGTTGACATAAAAACTAGCCAATACACCTCCCAACTGCCCCCCTCAACATTTTGAACCTAGGAAAGTTTTGTGTGTGTGTGTGTTTGTGTGTGTCTGTGTGAGTCTGTGTTATATGTACATGTGTGTATGCTCAGGTGTGGAGGTCAGGGGAGGCTGTTGGGTATTCTGATCTATCAAGGTCCACTTTATAACCTTGAAGCAGGGTCTCTCACAGAACCTGCAGCTAGAATCCAGCCAGGAATGCCCAGTGAGTCACTTTCTGTAACACTGGGGTCACAGATACACACGGCTACATCTAGCTTTTCATGTAGGTGCTTTGGATTTGTGCTCAGGTCTGTGTGTTTACACAGAAAGTGCTCCTAAACACTGTTTTGTCTCCTCAGTCCCTGAAAGAAAGAAAAAAAAACATTTTAAGCTAAGCATATACACTTCTAATCAGGCACTCAGGAGAGAGACAGGAGAATTTGGAGTTTAAGGCTAGTCTTAGTCACATAGTGAGTTTGTAGCCAGCCTGAGCTGTGTGAGACACTGTCTCAAAAATTTTTAGAAATACAGCTTTAATGTTAGCATGGGGTTCACTTTTGTGGTTTAGAACTGGCTTCTGAAAATTTTATAGCACATATACTGCCCTGCATAGTGGTGACACACTCATGTGACCACCACTCAGGTGACATTGTAATGAATTTCTAGTAGGCCCAGAAAGATCTCCTGTGTCTGGTCCCAAACCACACTTTCTAGAGATCAGCCCTGTGATCATGTCGGGTGTTATTGTTACAGACAGAGAGTCACCTTTAGTCCAGCTGTCCTGGGACTTACTGTGTAGCTCCTACTCACCTCAGACCCACGGAAAGCCTCCAACCTCATCCTCTGGAGAGCAGGGATGACAGATGTGAGCTCCCAAAGTTCACTTTATCTCCATTGTTGAGTTCATTTCTTTTTAAACATCGCACAAGTGGGGAGTCAATAGAAGTATCATGTGACTTTCTGGTCTATAGCATTGCTGAGGTTCTCTGGAGACACTCAGGTCACCCTAAGAAGCAGTCTGCTGTGTTATCTTCTGACTGGAACTGTCTGTCTTGGATGATTCCCTCCTGCTGAAGATCCATCTGGTTAATGAACATGAGATGTAGTTAAATTAGAGTACCGTGAGATGGGATTTGAGGAGCTAAAACCCAGAGTCTGGTGATGTTCTTGCTGGATGAGATCAGGTTTCAGCAGCCCTCCTGGCTCTAGATTTCAGAAGGCCAGAATGAGGCTGTGCCAGGCGGCAGGTGCCTGTGCTTGTTGGATTTGCTCTCTTCACTCATCTCTGCTTTCCATCAGGTCCAGGCGTCGCTCCTCCTGTAGGTGAGTCTGCAGGTCAGCAGCCTTTACATGGGCTTGCTCCAACCCTCTCTGTCCCACAAAGGGAGGGACAGGGAAGGGTGACAGCCTTCAGAAGGGCTATAGAAAAAATAGGTTCAAGTCCTGGAAGCTAGAGATGTGTCAGAACAGCACTCACCAGAGACTCACCAAGCAGGAAGCAAGCAAACACAACTCTGGAGTTTCTGTCCCAAGTGCCCTGGAGCTCTGGAAGAAGGAGGAAGAGGTGACTTTTTCCTAGAAGAAAATCTGAGAGAAGGGGAAGGATGATGGTGAGAGAGACTGAGGCAAGTCTGGAATGCACAGTGAGCTCCAGGCTAGCCTGGGCTACGTGGTCAAGCCCCCATATCAAATAAGTAAACAAGAAGAAGAGATGAAGAAGAAAGAGGAATAGAAGGAAAAGAAGACATACATACACACAGAGAGAGAAAGAGAGAGAGAGAGAGAGGGAGAGAGAGAGAGAGAGAGAGAGAGAGAGAGAGGCCCCTCAGGTCAGATGATGTGTGCAGTAGGGAGTGGGACGGAGGAAGGAGTGGATGCTCTAAGGAAGCAGCAGTGAGACAGACACACACAGAGACTCAGGAGGGTTCAAATCTCTCCTAAGGCTTCTGGCCAAGAACTGGTGGAAGGATTCTTTAAACCCCTAGTGAGAGGCAAGGGGAACGGTGCTTGGTGTGGAGAGCACATGTTTGCACATGATCCCTCAGGACCTGAGTTCTCTTCTCCAGGGCTCCCCCCAACCCCGTGCTTCTGGTGGAAGAGTCATGAATGGAGTGGTAAGACAGTGGGGAAGCTCTGAGGTGGGAGAAGCATGACCTGACTGCCGACCCTCAGACAGATTCAAGGAGCTGGAGCCATCTGGTCCCTGGAGACCTGGGATCCATTGCTGGGCTTCTGTGAGAACCCTGAGGAAGCCTGCTAGGCCAGGACTCTGGATCACCTTCAGGCTTCCTTTGTCATCTCTACAGCCTACCTCTAGACCCGTGGTGACTCTGGTTTCTAACCAATAACAGAAAAGACCTGGCAGGTGTATTTTTGAAGTAGACAAGGGGACAGAGTTGGTTTTACTTTATTTGTTGGTTTTGTTTTAGTTTTGAAGACAGGGTCTCATGTATCCCCTGCCGGGCTCAGACTACAGCCGAGGACCTTGACTCCTTGGACTCCCTCCCTCCCCTCCCAAGTGCTGGGATGACGGGTGCACACCACCATGAGCAGCTCTGGTTTTTATCTTTCTAATGGTACATAATAATCACACAGATCCCTGGCGCACAGCGAGATAACTTAGCACCTATTACAGTGTGTGATCACAGGGCAGAGGCGGCGTTCTCATCTGTTTACACGATCACTGTTGTTCAATATCACTTCAAGTCCCTCCCTCCCACCCCCCAAGAAAGTCAGGCATAGTGGATAGTAAGTGCCTGGGCTCCCATCACATGGGAAGCTGAGGCAGGAGGATTAGGAATTTAAGGTCGGCTTTGATTGCTCTAGGTGTGAGGCTAGCTTGAGCTATCTGAGATCCTGTCTCAGTAAACAAAGATATATTAATTAGGTTGTTGGTTAGTTACCTTATTGTAAAAAATTAGAGCCTTTTCTTTCATTCTTCCTCTTTTTTTGGTAGTTTTTTTTTTTAAAAAAAAAAAAACATACACAAAACACACACACAGTATGCGAATATGAGTGTTTTGCTTGTATGTCTGTGTAGCATGTGTGCAGAAGACGGTATTGAACCCTCTGGAACTGGAGTTACAGATGGGGATGAGCCCCATGTAGGGTTAGGTACTGAACCTAGGGCAAGAGCAGCCAGTGCTCTAACCAGTGAGCACCTCTCCAACTCCCCCTTGGCAGACTCTTGTTTTTATGAGACAGAGTTTTTCTGTATAATCCTGGCTGTCTTGGGAGTTCCTCTGGAGATCAGGCTAGCCTCAAACTCTAAAATCTGCCTGTCTCTGACTTTTTTTTTTGAGCCAAGATCTCATGTAGTAAATTCCAGACCAATCTGAGCTTCTTTGAATGAGGCCTTATCTCAAAGAAACAGATTCAGGATGTCCTGTTCCTCACTTGCAAATTTTATTCATTTCTCCAACCAAGACATTACACAAGTACCACATGTGGCCACACGAGGCTTAAGGTCCATGCAGATGGACAGGTCAGACGTGGCTCCTGATTCCAGCAGACACGTGGATGGCTTGTAGTCACCCCACCATAGACAAAGGTCACAGCCTCTCTTTAAAGCAAAGGGTGGGTGGATGGACGCTGGGCTGTGGACCTGGGCTGTGGACCTGGTGCCAGCTTCAGTTTGTGTAGTAAATGCCTGTGGTTGCCCAGGCCACCGCAGGCTTCCTGGCTCCGTTTTCCTTTTTTTCTTCATGTAGTTGGGGACTGTGGGTTGTTGTGCTACCTCCCGAAGCTCAAAGATGCTTTGTTGTCCTTTTCTCTGCCCTGTAGTAATCGTGTTGGAATGGCTCTCCAGGGCAGGACAACTGACAGGAAAAAGAGAGCAGCCCAGTGCGAACTTCCTCCACTCTGGCAAAAACAGATTGAGAGTAGTTGTGTTTCCCAGAAGGCTCAGCCTTTTTAAAGGAACTGCTGGTAATTTCAAGCACCATTTTCCAGCAATGGAATTAAGGTGATGGGTGTATACCGTATGCATGTGTTAAAGTATCATATTGAATCATGCTCATACGGACAATGAATAAATGCAAATTAGTGCCTCACAAGGGAGCAAAGAAGGAAACCCCAGATTTCTGGTTTCCAAAGCAATTCAAATCCACTTCTTTAGTACTAACTAGTTCTAATCCTTGAAGAAAGAAGAGATGAGTGAATCCAAGGGTGGAAAATAGGCTGGAGTTGAGTGATAGTGACGGTGATAGCGATGATGGTGTGTGTGTGTGTTGTGTGTGTGTGTGTGTGTGTTGTGTGTGTTCATTCCTCAAAAATAATTATAAAGCAGATTTCAAGTACGCAGAGGGAGTCTGGAGACTAGAGTAGGCCCTGAGGAAAGCAGACAGAAACAGATTGTAAAGGTGAGTCAAGGAGGAGCGGCGACAAGTCCAGACGAAATCCTGGCTCGTAGCCGCAGGCCTGGTGTCTGCGATGATTGCAGAGGCTGGAGGAAAACCTCTGTCCATGTGTCCTTCCCTCTGTCTACTCATCTGCTCCTCGACCCATCATCATTCTGTCTGCTCATTCCTCCATACGAGTATTTCTCAATTTGTGGGTGAACTGTTAGGAGCCAAGCTCTGTAAAACTGAATTCTGATTCAAGCTGGGTAAGACAGGTTGAGCAATTATCTAACATACCAAATATGAGTACTGAACAGGAACAAGGGACACAGTGCTGGGTGGGAGTCTGAGAGAGCCATCAGTCATACACAGATGGCAATTCTTCTGCTTCCATTCTCTGTGATGCTACCACGTGTTTCAGTGGCAAACTATTTTTAGAGAAAGGTGCCCAGTCGATCTTCTCTTCACAACCTGGGGAAAGATGCAGAGGAGCAACCTGTATTAGTCAGCTCAGACTGAGAAAGAAAATACCATAGAGTACATACATGGACGGGTGTCTCAACGAGGGTGTCCCTGGTGGGTTTGGTTTCTTCAAAGGTTTCTCATCATACCCTCCTCATGGGTACTGCCTTTCAGTGTGGGCATCTCTGGTGTTCCTCTCTAGTGTTCACCTTCCCTCTTCCTTTTTATTAATTCAATTGAGAGTTTCATACAATGTAGCTTGATCAGAGTCACCACCAACTCCTCCCCCTAAATCCTCAGAACCACCTTCTCCTCCCTACTCCTTCTGCCTAATTTTTTTTTCAGATTTCTACACCCCCCACTTCCTCAATGTTTTTTTTTTTTCTTTCTTTCTTTTGTAAGATTTGTTAGCTGTCTTCAGACACAGCAGAAGAGGTTATCAGAGCCCATTACAGATGGTAACCACTTGGTTGTGAGCCACTAAGTGGTTGCTAGGAATCAGGACCTTTGGAAGAACAATCAGTGTTCTTAACCACTGAGCCATCTCTCCAGCCAGCCTCAATGTTTCTTGAGCCTTAGTTGTAGGGAGTGTGTTGTAGATGTATCAGTTGGGGCTGGATACATAATAGTCAGTCGTTCTCTGTGTTTTGATCAGTTTAGCTTTCTGTAATGGTCTCTGTCTGCTGTAAAAAGAATCTTCTTTGTTAGGGTATGAGAGCAGCCCTTCCCTGTGGGTATCCTTAAGGATAAGTATTCAGGATGCAGTAAGAAATTGTACCGGTTTAGGAAAGAGGCTGTAGTTCTCCTTGAGGGCCCACAGCTCACACTCTTCCTCTTCTTATGAGGATATCTCATTTGGGGGTCAGGGGAACCCATCTCACAGCTTCATCTGAACTCACCTTTTCAAAGGCTACCATCCGTAAATAGAGTTGCAATTTTAAGATCTTGCTTTTGAAGCCTCAACATATATACGTTTTGGGAAGACTCAGTTTATCCCATAACACAGACAGTGGCTTTGAAAATAAGAACTCAGTTGACACAAGACATACATCTTTGATAGACAGACTCCCAGAGGGAAGGTGTGACCTGCCTTCCCACAGCTGAGCCAGAATTAATAGAATCGTGTCAGAAAAGAAGGCTCACTGCGGGGCAAACTCTAACTTCAGGGAGTCATGTCCATCTCTTAGAGGCAACCCTGTGATGATCCTCTGGGACTTGGGAACCTGGTGATCTGTCATACACACTTTGGGGACTATTTATATAAGGTTTCAGGTTCCTGATCTTTGGTCTTTCACAATGGTGTTTAGCTAAGGGTCTTCTCATAACAGTCTATACATCTCAAATGGTGGTAGAAATGGAAAAAAGCCAATGTGGTGGGCAGGTCTATGTCATCTGTGTGCATGACAGTTCCACTGACTGAGGGGAAGGAAGGTGACTTGGGCAGACATTCAGCCTGTGTCATTCCCTGAGTGAGAGGCTTTGATACCTGAGGGGCATTTGTGGGCCAGCAGGAAGAGTGGCAGGTAAGCTTGGGAGGACATGTGACTAAGGCTCTCTTTGGTAGGGGAGTGCCTGGTATATTGCGTCATGGTCCAGTGATAAATCGTCCTCAGATCAAGGGTTATGGCCAGTTCTCCTTCATCCCCAGGCGTTTGCTCAACTGCCACATCCACAGCTATGTTCCCAGGCTGGCTGGCTCTCATCCTCTTGTCTGTGCTGAGCTTGGGTACTCCCGGCCTTCAACAGCAAGCTTGTCAAGTGCTTTGAGGATCCCCAGTATGAAGAGCTGCTGCAGCTGGCTCAAAATGGACTGGGACAGACAGCCGAGAGGAAGCAAGTGGTGGTGATTGGGGCAGGCATGGCTGGACTCACTGCTGCCAAGATCTTGCAGGATGCTGGTCACCAGGTATGTGATGGGGGCAGGAGAGAATCTCTTGTGGGAAGATTGGGCTCTAAACTGAGAGGCAGAAGCCCAAGCTGTGGACATCCCTGGGGAGCTGGGGCCAAATGAAGCTCTAAGGTCTAGGGTAGCTGGGGTCGGAGGGCAGATAAGCTTGCTCAGTAACAAAGACCACATTTCAGAAAGAGGCAGGAAGAAGCTAGTGCTGTTGCTTAGTGATAGGGGGAGGGAATACCCTGTGGTTTCCATTCTCAGTACTGAAAAAGGAAGGAAAGGAGGAAGGGAGGGAGGGAAGAAGGGAGGAATGAAGGAAAGAAGGAGGGAGGAAAGGATGGAGAGACAGAGGAAAGGAGGAAGAGATGAATGGATGGAGGGATGGAGGGAAGGATGGAAGGGAAGGAAGGAGGGGGAGAAAGGAAGGAGGGAAGAAGGGGGAAAGGAAGGAAAGGAAGAAAGGAAGGGAATGATAAAGGGAGAGAAGAGTAGGGATGGATGGATGGATGGATAGATAGATGGAGGACTATGAAGGATAGTAAATCTGTATCTGCCACAGGGGAGGAGGATATTGTATGGAGTGTCTGTGACAAGCCCCATTGAGTTTATTAAAGAGCTGTCTTTCCAGGTGACTGTCCTGGAGGCCTCAGGGCGTGTCGGTGGCAGAATCGAGACTCACCGAGTTCCTGGAGCACAGTGGTATATTGAGCTGGGTGCCATGAGGATCCCCATCAACCACAGGTACTCTTCAGAACAGTAGTGGCAAAGAAAAAAGGCCAGGATCAGGGCTGTCACACCAGAAGGCTGGTGCAGACAGCAGAGGATGGATGGAAGCCCAGGGGTTAGCATCTGATTCAACTCCTTTGCCAGCCCTAGGCAGCCTAGGAGCCTCTCCCAGCCTTGGCGTTTAATCCACGTGAGATGATAACTGCATTAGGTATGACTGCCAAGCAGACTGGGCTGAGGATCATAGAAGATAGGTGGTCTAAGATAAACCTGTTGCAAAGTCAAAAACAGCCTACTGAGTTTGCGAATGACAGGAGCCTAGCATCCTCTCAGTAGGACTTTCCTGAATGGGTGAGGAGTTTGGAGAATGCAGCTAGAAGGTTAGGGGGTAGTGAACATAGCCTCCAGGAAGGATGGCTCTGAGGAACTATTCTAGGACACCCCTCACTGTACCTCCAGGAACCAGAGAGGTCACAGTTGAAAATGTGAAGGTTGCAGATACCTCACAAAGTGTCAGAGAGCTCTGCCAGCACAGAAGGTCACTAGTAGTGAGTCTTGGCCTCATAGCGTCTAGTCTAGTGTGATGACCAAGGTACCTAGCATACCTTTCATGGAGCAAGGGCTGGGGTGGTCTTGGTAAATTCAAGGGAGACATGAAGTAAGCCCAGGGAGCAAGAGACATTGCACTGTTATCTCTCAGAGCCTGAGGAGTCTCTGACCCTCTTCCACAGGCTTTCTCATGAGCTCATCAAAAAATTTGGGCTGATGCTAAAGGAATTCTGCCCTTGCACCAACCAGACCTGGGTGCTGGTCAATGGAGTTCGGCAGCGCTCGGGGGCAGTGCAGGCTGACCCTGGCTTGCTGGGTTACTCAGTAAGACCTGATGAGGTGGGGAAGACGGCAGAACAGCTCTTTGATGCATCTCTAGAAAGGTAAGACAAAATGAGGGGAAATCCCCTTTTCCCTCAGGGCCACCCTGCAGAAACACCCTCAAGTTCCTCTGGTTCCCTGGGGAAGAGCTTTGGGTGAACCTCAGATCCATGAGTAGAAGCTTACATCAGATTGGCCATTATTGGTCTCCCTCCCTCTTGTGACTCTGTCCTGTGTCAGCCACCAGCTCTTCAGGGAATGTATTCTCAGACCCCAGACTTCTGTGCACCTATAGACAGACATGTACAAAGTAGCTACCATGAAATCATTGTGGTGGGACCAGGTTCATTGCAGAGAGACCTACAAGCTGGACTCTGGGATTGGATGTGTTGTGTGACCCCATGAAAATTATTTGAGGCACACTTCTCTCCTCTCCTACATTTCCAGAGCCTTTTGTTCCCAGGTTGTTGTGAGGATTAGGTGCCTGGGATGTGTCACAGTGATAAAATGGTGGCAGCAGCAAGACCAGTGCTCAGACCACAGTTGTCATCATGACTGATGGTTCGTCAAGGAAGAACAATAAGCAGTCTGTCTGAACTGCCTGCCCACCTTTTTAACCTGGCCTAGCAGTGACAAGGCCTTTGTCTCATCTGACCGTGGCCTGAAGGGACCTGGTCTGATGAATGATCTCAGTGGGAACATGGAGCACTCCCTGGAGGCTTTTGCCCAGGTGTCCTTTAGTGCTGTTTTGTTCACTCAGGATCAGCACACCCGACCTCTCTCAGCAGTTCTGTGGGGCCAGGCCCTCTGGCTCCTAATGCTTCACAGTTGCTTAGAAATCCATAGAAAGTCAATGCAGGACAAGTAGACTCCCCATATGTAGGTGAGGTGAGGAGCCTTAAAGCTGACAGAGGAGCCTGGACACCTACCTTTGTATGCCTGGTGTCTATTCAAGGAGAGGTGAGATTTTCACCATGCCAGTTTTAAGACACAGTTCTGGATCCCAGGATTCATATAAAGTGTCACACACACATACACACCTCATACACACACCATACACACACACACCACACACCACACACATACAACACACACACACACACACCACAGACCTCACACGCACACGCCACACACACACAGCACACACACACACATATACCTCATACTCACCACACACACCACACACACCACACATACCACACACCACACACACACACACACACACACACACACACACACAGTTGAACAAGCATGGTGCAGATGCATGGATGGGCATGGTGAACCATCTATGCGGGCTGACCCTCAGCACATGCCTGCCATGTCTTCTTCCCTCTCAGATCGTGGAAGAGCTGAAACACAGCAGCTGCCAGCAGGTCCTGGAGAAGTATGACTCCTTCTCCACCAAGGTTAGTTCTGAGACTTCATGTTCCACTGTGCCCTGAAATGCTGCAGAGGGACTGTCGCCTGGGGCTGGTTGGGCAGTCACTTTATTAGTCTTCCCTGTCTACCCTGAGAGAATGCAAGCTCCAGCAGGAGAGGAAGGGAGAAAGAGGGAGAGAGAGGGAAGGAAGGATGGATGGAAGGAACTCAACAGAAATCACTTCCAGGAGGGCAGTCCAGGTTACTTTTTCAGAGCTTGTTGTATCAAAGGAGTCCTCCATAACACCTGCAGAATCAAAGGCAGACAGATGTGGGAAGCCTTGTACAGATAGGTGTGTGTTGCTTAATGTTTCAAAATCTATCTTTAGATGTTTACATAGTTCTGCAGAAGTCACAATGCTTACCTGCCTGTTGCTGTGTCACCAGTGTGGCACAAGTGTGGAGGTCACCAGTGATGAAAACATCTTTCGTAACACATGACCACAGTGAGAAGCAGGAAAGGCTGGGGGTGTGGGTATAGCACACTGGTATACGAGCTGATTTACTGTGTGTGAGGCCCTGGGTTCAAGCTCCTGCAAAAGCACAAGGAGTTCCTGAGGAGCCCTGACTGGAGGCTGTTGGCTCGTGGGTCCTGGAGCCAGCCCACCATGGGTCTGGCAAGGGGAGGATAATAAGTACTCTCCATCTGATCCTGAGATAGAAGCTGACAGTCACTCTCAGGTCCTGACCATTCTAAGTAGGCTGCGGTTTGCCTCTGTGGGTTGCTTGCTTCAGATATTGGGTGGATCAAAGCCTGTTGTGTAGTCTGACCACTGCTTACTCAGGGTTTGGTGTGAAGAAGAGAAAGAAGGAGAAGAGAGAATAAATACGATTCAGAGATGGACAGATCCACATCCGCTGTAACATACATCCAGACTTGGGGCACAGAGAACCATTCTGAGCCTTGATTATTGATGGTCCTGACAGGTCTGGCTTGTCTTCAGGCGCCCTGGTGTTGCTGTCCTAGGATGTCATGGCCCTACAGTTTTACTCTGGTTTAAATGAGTATGTTGAATAGAGGCATTTTCACCCCAACCATGGTACTTAACATTCTAGCAGATTCTTTCAGTGCCTGGCCTTTAGCCCTGCTACACTGTTGAATGAGATGACTCAGCCTGGGGCACACTGGATGGTGTGATCCACTCTACACTAGTGAAGCCATTCAGCCAGGTTTGTCATGTCCTCGATGCTTTATCTGAGACAATGAACAGAGACAAAGCACAGGGCACAATCAGGACAGCAGGTGCACCAGGAGCCAGCACTGAGGTCACTTGCTGATGGGATGACTGGTCAGCAGGTGATGGGGCAGGAGTGGGAGTTTATGGCAGGATGGGATGTTTCTGCTACTTGGATTCTTCTGAGAAGCCAGGCTGGGTCCACATGGATGGACATGGAGACCGTGTCAGCTTTCCCATCTAACAAAGCAGCATTCCTTGCCGTTATATGAGAGGATTGTAGAAATTACAGGCTAAGAGGAGAGTCTGTAGGCTGAGAACTATACATACTATCGATAATTTCCCCGTAGACCATGGGGATCATGTCTGGACACATATGCAAGGTAGCCTTGGGACCCAGAGGGTGCACGCCTGTCCTACCGTGTCCAGGTCTGTTCCTTACTGTCCCTGGGTAGAAAGTAAGCGCTCACATGTCGTCTCTATGTACGTTCTCACCTACTTGCCTTATTTCCTCACGCACGAGGACAGGAGTACCTGATCAAGGTGGGGAACCTGAGCCGAGGGGCCGTGCAGATGATCGGTGACTTGCTGAATACAGACTCCGGTTACTACGAGGCCTTTACAGAGACCCTGCGTGGCATCATCTCCTTTTTCCAAGAGCCCCGGTGAGATGGGGTCACTAGTTACTGATGATGCCTACCTTGGGACCCCACTCTGAGAACCTCTGATTAAGGTTCTACCAAGAGTATGTTATGTAATCCTCATTTGATCTGTGACAGGGACTGTGACCTCAGCCCTGCTTCAAGGGACACGTCATCTTCCAGCACGGGAAGACTGGGCTGTAGGGATGTAAACCCAAGACTCCAGTCACCACTGGTCACAGACCATGTGATCTGTAGCTATAAAGATGAAAGGGCGCCAGGCAAGGTGGTACGCACCTTTAACGCCAGCACTCAGGAAGTGGAGGTGGGAGGACCTGAAGCTCCAGGCCAGCTTATCTCAAAACAGCAACAACAAAAAGATAACGATGAACTGGTTTTGTGGAAAAGAAAAAAAAAAACAAAAAACAAAAACAGGCCACAGGGCAGCTGAACTGAAGCCTGCAGCATTGATTTATCTAGACATACTGTTTTTTTGGCATAGACCCCTACCCTTTTTATCAACTTATATCTGAGCCAAGAAGTTCCTTTAGGAAGCATAGGAGGGCGAGGACGTTTCAAGACGGACTAAATAAAACAGCTCTGTAGTGTTTAGGCTACGTGCCTTGAGTAGCCTCTGAGGACATTAAGAAGAGGTTGTAAGAACCTTGGGTCAGGGCCAGGGATCTGGTTTAACTGCTAGACAGTTTGTCGAGCATGCTTGAAGCCCTGCTGGCTTCCATCCCTAGCACCACATGAAACTGGGAAGGGCAGCAAAAGCCTATAACCCCAACGCCTGGGAGGTGGAGGCAGGAGGATTAGAAGTCCAATTCTGGGTCTTTGTTAGCTTATGGCCAAGCTCTCTGGGTGGTCATAGGAGGTAAGTGACCCAAAGGAGGGTGTGTGTGTGTGTGTGTGTGTGTGTGTGTGTGTGTGTGTGTGAGAGAGAGAGAGAGAGAGAGAGAGAGAGAGAGAGAGAGAGAGAGCTCAGAACAAATGACTCTTCTGATTGGTCACCGAAGAGCAGATGCACTCTTCCGATTGGTCACCTCAAAGCAGTGCCTTTCTTTTGTTCCCTGAGCTAACAGACACTCTGATTTGGCCTTGGTTCTTTGCCAACTTTTTATCCCTGTGAAATATATCTGGGACGTGTCTGAAAAGGAACTAAGTCATAGTCCAGTTCCAGCAGCCTGTCCTCCAAATAGCCTGTCCATCAACCCACTCACCTCCCCCTCTGCTGGTTCGTTCTCAGGTTCGATGAAATCGTTGGAGGCTTTGACCAACTCCCCCAGGCCCTGCACAATTCTCTCCTCCCAGGGACTGTCTGGTTCTACTCACCAGCAGAGGAAGTGGAGATGTCTGGAGACTGTATTCACATCACCTACAGGACACCTGACCCTCTGCAGCCCAGGGCGCGGCTGACTGCGGATTTTGTGGTGGTGGCCACCACTGCTAAGGCTGCCCGCCTCCTCCGGTTCCAGCCACCGCTCTCTCTCAGCAAGCAGGATGCTCTGCGCTCCGTCCACTACAATAGTGCCACTAAAGTGATCCTGGCCTGCAAACAACGTTTCTGGGAAAGAGACGGCATTTCCAGCGGCAAATCTAGCACCGACCGGCCTTCCCGTTTCATCTACTATCCCAACCACATCTTCCCCAATGGTGCAGGGGTCATCCTGGCATCTTACACCTTGGATGATGACTCTGTGTTCTTCACAGCCCTGGACCACACTCGGGTAGTGGATATTGTTCTGGATGACCTAGCTGCTATTCACCATCGCCCCAAAGAAGAACTCCGTGCTCTCTGTCCTTACTCCGCAATCAAGGACTGGAGCCAAGACCCTTATTCCATGGGTGGCTTTGCCTTCTTCACCCCCTACCAATATGTGGACTATGCCCAGGAACTCAGCCAACCAGAAGGGCGGGTCTACTTTGCAGGTGAGCACACAGCTCTGCCCCATGGCTGGATTGACACTGCTATCAAAACAGGACTCAGGGTGGCAAAGAACATTCAAGAATCTGTGGACTTGGCTTTGACAAGGAACCCCAGAAATACAAAAGAATACTTCTCCAAAAGTGAACTGTAAACAACTATGTGCCCCAGGAACTTGAGAGATTCCAAACAAGTTTGTCCATCAGGAGACAATGCAAAACCTACTCTCACCCATCTTTGCCTTCCCTCAGAGACTTGACCTGAGGCCTATGACTGGAGCCCCAAGGTAACAGACTGCCTGTGACCTTGGATTTATGACAGGAGCAGCAAGAGCTTGTGACATAGAGATTATAAACAATAAAGTTGAATTCAACTATTACTGTTTCATTTTTATTTACAATTTTTTAAAAATTAATTTATTCTGTGTGTGTGTGTGTGTGTACAAACATGCAAATGCCATGTCTTGAGGCGTGAAGGTCATTCTTCCACTATGTGCAACCAAGGGACTGAGCTCAGACCACTGGCTTGGCCTCAGGCATCTTTATCCTCTGAGCCATATGAAACACCATATGAGCCATATGAAACAGCCCACGTGTTTCATGACAGTCTAGTGTCATCTAAATAATTTTAGAGTAGAGTCCTGAGGGCAGGTGAGAACCTTGCCTTTCTTAGGCCTCTTCTTTTATTTCTTTATCTGAGTCTGGTCCTAGCTCTCTGTCTTACATTTGTATTGCTACGAAGACACTATGACCAAGGAAGCTTACAGAAAAAAGAGTTTATTGGTGGCCTACAGTTTCAGAGGGTCTGCAGCTGGCAAAACCATACCTCTCCTAGACCACGAGGCAAGTCATAGTCTGCTGCTGTCCAAAGCAGCCCCGTATCCCCATATTGGGATTAAAATGAAAACATATTCTTATAACATTTCTGTGTTGTTTTAAAGAAACCAAAATTCCAGAATTCTCATTACACAGGAAGGCATGGCACTGGAGCGTAGCTAAGAGCTTACATCTTTATCTGAAAGCAGAAGGGGAGGGAAAGCTAACGAAAATGGCATGGGCTTTTGAAACCTCTGAGCCCACCCAGTGACACCCCTCCTCCAACAATGCCACACCTCCTAGTCCTTCCCAAACAGTTCCATCGGCCAGGGGTCAAGAGTTCAAACATGTGAACCTGTGGGGATTGCTCTCATTCGAATCACCACCCTCCTCCCTTTTCTCCACTTCTCTGCCTTTCATGACTGAATTTTAAGAGGAGTTGAGATGTAGGTTACTTAAGGCAACTGTGGCCAGCAACTCACTCCATGCTTTTCTGTGTTGTTCCGACAGTCTCAGTGGACAAATTCTAATAGTACTATTTCTGGGATTGTCAGGGCCAAAACTTGGGCCCTGGAAGCCTTAATAAGTTAAGCTTGTCCACCATCCTTAATATACTAATTAAAAAGCAAATAATACAGCCAGCAAGATGCTTCAAGAGGTAAAGGCGCCTACCATAAAGCATGATGACTTGAGTTCAATTACCAGGTCCCAAGTGGTTGGGGAAAACTGACTCACAAGTTGTCCTCTGACCTCTGCACATGACCCCTTTTTGGGAGACAAACCCCCTGTCTGCCTGGCACCGGGATTTAGCTTTTCCTTCTCCCAGTAGGAGACTTACGGAAGAATTCCAATTCCCTGGGGCCCATTGTCTCAATTGTCTAATGTCCAAAGGGAGGACCCAAGGGCCTCTCTGCAAAAATAAATTCATTCTTGTCAGGATCGTGTAGCTGTCACCCCAGATCCTTCCTTGTGCTCATACAATATCTAGTGATTCACACTGGAGACCTGTCACAATTGGTGGGTTCAGTGTTTGACGAAGACAATGTCTCAGAAGACGCAGGGCTGCATTCTGACTTCTGTGCCTTACCCTCCCTGTCCCTAGACCTAAGTGTCCTGGCAGACCCAAGAGGAGTATAGAGATGGCGGAGTGGATGCTGATGATGTTTTCAATCAGAGAGATGGGAGGATGAAGGGCACAGAGATGGATGGGTCCCAGGGAAGCCCATCATTTGGCAGTGACTTGGCCTGAATTTTGTCCTGAAGGGAACTCTTGGGGTTGTGAGTCACCCTGAGGGTCACAGGAAGAGACTGAGTGGCTACATAGTGAGGTGACAGCTCAAAACCAAAGGCAACTAGGCACTGTCAAGAATCAACTGAGATAAGACTGGGTGTCTGTGGCCTAACCTTTATTCCCAGCACTTGGGAAGCAGAGGCAAGTAGATCTCTTGAGTTTGAGGCCAGGAGAGTGAATTCCACAGTATACTTTTCTTCAGAGATTAAGGCAGGGAGAGATAGAGAGACACACAGAGATACACACACACACACACACACACACACACACACACACACACCAGACAAAGACAGAGAGACAGAGAGCCATAAACAAGCATGTTAGCTGTTCACTGGGCAAGGTAGGCATTATTTTATCCCCTGGGGCTGTTCACCAAACCACAACCCTGACAAGCAGCTCCAGACAAAACAGTCAAGACCTCACCTCCGCATACCCGGAAGGCATTTGTGCAGACACTATGGGCCACAGATTGTTTCTCCCATGGCCAACTCATTCACCCACGTACTCTCTCTCACTGCAGAGAGCAGTGAACTGTGTTCTCCCACCTCAGAAGTTGGGTCAAAAGCAGCTTAGGGAAGAAAGAGTCTACTTTAGCTTACAAGCCCAAGTTACAGTCCATCTCATCAGGGGAGTCTAGGCCGGAACTTCAGCAGCTAGTCACAGTCAAAAGCAGAGATGTGACCAGGAGAGATGGCTCAGTGGTTAAGAACACTTACTGAGCCGGGCGGTAGTGGCGCACGCCTTTAATCCCAGCACTTGGGAGGCAGAGGCAGGCGGATTTCTGAGTTCGAGGCCAGCCTGGACTACAGAGTGAGTTCCAGGACAGCCAGGGCTACACAGAGAAACCCTGTCTCAAAAAACAAAACAAAAACAAACAACAAACAACAACAACAAAAAGAATACTTACTGCTTCGTCATGAGAACCAGAGTTTGCTTGTCAGGAACCACAAACACCTGTAACTCCAGCTCCGAGGGTCAGCACTCTTCTAGCTTCTTTGGGTACCAACACACACACACACATACACGCTCTTGCAGAGGAACCATGTTCTGTTCTCAGCACACACATGGTGGCTCACAACCCTCTGCAATCCAGCTCCAGGACATCCAATGCCTTCTTCTGACCTCTGAGGGCACAAGGCATTCATATGGTAGACATCCTTCCCTCCTTCCATCCCTCCTCCCTCCCTCTCTCCCTCATACATACAAGCCAAACACTCAAACAAATAATAAAAAAAAAAATCTAAAAATCTTGAAACAAAAAGGAGCAAAGAGAGGATAAATGAATCCATGCTTTGTGCTTAGGGGCTTTTTCTATTCTTACACCATTCAGGGCCCCAAACTAGAAGTGATGCTACCCTCTTTCAGGCTGGGTCTTCCACATTAATTAAGGCAATCAAAATGATCTCCATTAGATATACTCACATTGTTGTTCAGGGAGGCCTCAGAGTCTCCGACAATACCCCCTCTTGCTATTCCTCTCCAGTGTTCATCAGAGCTGGTTGATAAGACCCTGTTGTTGAAGATTTCACACATGCTCTGAAGTCACGTGACAGAGAAATCATATCTGCTGGCCAGTTTTCATAAGGCAAGAAGGTGCCATGCAGGTTGCCAGGAGAGAAAAAGCACCAATGGTCGTACCCAGCTGGGAACTCTAGGAATAAACTACCAGTCTTCCAGGTAAGATATGCCTACAGATGCAATAAGCGCTATGACTACCATGGGGAAAACCAAACATTCTCCGATTGGTTTTAAGCCTGGCCCACAAGACAGAATTCAGATCTGGCATTGTAAACTCAGTTAAAAATCCATGGCCAAGGAGGTAGTCTGTCCTGCATAGGGGGAACTTACTACTACAGTTTAACTAAATGAACACAATGCCAAGATGCCTTACATTCATACTCACAGATGAATGCTATGTCTACAAGGAACGGTGGTGAGGGCAGAGACACATGAGACCTCTGTAGTGGTGCTTTCCTTTCTGTCTTGTGCAGTAGCTTGGGATATTGCTGCTAGTTCTTTCAAGGTCTGATGAAGTGAGGAGATGAAAGAATTAGGAGTTGACTTTTATTTTGTTAGGGAATTATTTTATTTGAGATAGGGTCTCATGATGTAGCCCTGGCTAGCCTGAAACTCACTGTGTAGACCAGGCCAACCTCAAACAGAGATCCAGCAGTCCTAAGCACTGGGATCAAAGGCATGAGCCATCTTACTCAGCATATTTTTATTTTCAGTCTTGCCCTTTTCTAGGCTAGCCAGGTTGATCTCCAATGGCCTCTTGTATCTGAATTGTCACAGTCCCTAATTTGGGAAAATTTCCACTATGATTTCTATTAAAATGTTTTGGACAATGCCTTTAGTATGAAGTTCAGCTCCTTCTACGGCCATGAGTCTCAGATTGGTCTTTTCATAGTGTCCATCCATCTAGAAAGCACTGCTTACACGTGCCAGTTCTTTGACCTCACCTTTGCGCTGTCCAGCCTATCACTCTTTCTACCAGTGAGGTTTCCTCATAGCACCTCATTTGATTGGTTGTGGTTTTTCATATCTAGTATTTAAGTTTGATTTTCTCTCTAAGCATCTCATCTCTCGGCTGAGTTCCTCTTTTACAAATTGTATCTTGATTCTCTTGATCCTTTGTCTTTTCACTTGGCTGTTTGTGTTCTCTTGGAATTCACTTGGGAGCTTATTTATGATGTCTTTCATTTCTTTAAGTATACCTATAATCTTTTTTATCTTTCTTTTGGGGATCTCATCTATCCAGAATCAAAACATAGCTGCCCTGTGCTGTGTGCCACACTAGGCAGGGCTGCACCCCAGGCACAGGGCACAAGATAAGAATAGGCAAAGTCTGGGTTAGTAGGTGAAGTCACTATGTGGCTCTGACTGGCCTGGAATTCAAGAGGCAGAGCAGGATGGCGTCAAACTCACAGAGATCTGTTTGCTTCTGTCTCCCAAATGCTGAGACTAAAGGATGTGCACCACCATACCTGGTGACTGGGAAGCCAGGTTTTAAGTCCTGGTGGAAATAGGTTTGGAGGTCTCAAAGAAAGTTATCACATAACCCTAGGTATTTTGGCATGGCAAAGGTTTTAACTGTTGCAGAAGGGTGCATAGCTATGTCAAAGCAAATGAGTAGGCACACTCGGGTCTCCACTGGCTTTTTACTGCTAACACCCAGGGGTCCGAGCTCAACCTTGCAAGCTCATACAATTGGATAACTTAAAGCAGTGCTGTTGGTGAGCAATCTGCAACCTTGAGCACAGAATGCTGTTCATTTCAGGACAAAGCTGACTTGAGAGATTTTGGGCAAATGATATTTTTTCCATTTTTTTAAAAAAATGATGTTTCTGGGGCTGGAAAGATGGCTGAGAAGTTGTAGTGCTAGTTTGTTAGCACAGTACCCATGTCAGGTACTCACAATAGCTCCAGAGACTCCTGCACTCACACATGCATACCTATCTGTGAGCATGTGTATACACATAGTTAAAGATTATTTTTAAAAATCTAATGTGTTTCCCTTGTCTTATTTAACCCATGGTAGAAAAGACAGCCCAGTTCTTTCATAGTTCGTACAGTCCCGGGCACACAGAGTAGACACAACGCAGACCTGGGGAGCTAGAAAAGGTGCCTAGGGAGAAATGAATACTTCAGCTGAAAGCAACAGAAATTACTCATACAGAGTCACAATCCTTTAACGATGTTGGAGATGTTAAGGACCTAACATACGAGGCCTGCAGACGTAGCAACTCGATGAGAAGCAAGTGCCTACTACACAGGAGGCTTTTGGATTAAGCTTCAGCACTGAGGGGAGAAAAGGGGCCTGTAATTTAGAACATAGATACCGTTTAAATACTTCCATTTGTTCTCCATTATTTCCCACAGGCGATGGAAATTCCTAGAATGAACAGCAGGAGCTGCTGTGGAGGGCACTGTAGACACAGGCAAGAGGAGTTTTGTTTTAAGTTTTGCACTAAAATGGCAAACGTGGAGGACATGCTGATGTCCCTGCTCTTAGATGTCTGTGTGAAGTAACAGTAGGCAACTTTCAAATGGTAGGACCGGGAGATGGACACCTGAGAATATCCATCTATCCATCTATCATCTACTATCATTTGCCTTCTAATCTCCTGTTTATCATTTAGTAACTATCTATCAATCTGTTTATTATCTGTCAATCGCCTGTCATTTATTTATCATTCGTATCCTAATCATCTATCCATGGATCTGTTCATCTATCCTCTGTTTGTCAATCAATAATCTTTCATCTGTCTGCCTATTATTTGTCTATCATCCGTTTGTCTACCTCTCATCAATAATCTATTTTCAGAGAGACAAAGAATGTGACAAAATATTGACCCAGGATTGACTCTAAGTAAAGAGAACGTTCTTTAGCGTTCGCAACGCTGTTTGAATTATTTCTATGTGTTTTCTAACTAGAAAGGCCGGCAGAGGGAGCAACTCCCTTCGTCAGGAGCTACTGTGAGCCCCCCGTGGGGGGTAGGTTTAGGAACAGCTGGTTCTGAGGGCGAGCCAGGGCGCGGTCAGTGAGGCTTTGGGTGCTTCTGAAGACACAGTATTTCAGCGTCAAAGCCTGGCTGGCTGCCTGCAAGTGTTCGCTAGTGCAATATGACTCTCTGCTAAAACAGAAAGTTACCAAATTTGATCTCACCTGTATTTCTTAAAGATTTAGTCTGATTTTTCATAAGATAATGAAACTTGGAAAATCAAATGAAACAAAAGCAAAACAGATACTTCCCTGACCGGGAATCGAACCCGGGCCGCGGCGGTGAGAGCGCCGAATCCTAACCACTAGACCACCAGGGAAGAGATAGTTATTGGCCTCTCGCGGCACTAGACTAGGTGATCGACAACGGTGACGAGCAACTGCACTTCCACTTGTGAACCAGCGACTGGGCAACCGGGCGATCAGGCGACCAGCCGCCGGGGAGGATGCGACAGCGCCGGCAGCTGTGAGAAATCTTGCAGGCGAGGGGTGAGTTCCTGAGTGAAGGAAAATAAAAATCATACTTAAGAAAAAAAAAAAAAAAGTATGTGTCAGAAGTGGGATTCGAACCCACGCCTCCATTCGGAGACCAGAATACCCGTAGGTAAGGCTTAACCACCTTGAGTCTGGCGCCTTAGACCACTCGGCCATCCTGACACTTAAGCAAATGCTTCGCCTCACTCGTTCTAGAGCCTGTGCTGCAGCCGGCACTGGCCCTGGTCTCGGGCGTAGGAATTGCAGGCTTCTTCGCTTTGTTGGGAGATTCTAGGCCAGCGCTGGACAGTAAGCTCTATACAGTCGCTGCCTGTGAACCCAGAAATGCACTTCTGGGAGAGACGATTGCAGCATTGAGGCCATGGAGAACAGCCGAGCACCGCACCGTAACTCTGGCTCCCCTGCAAAGGCACCCAGCGTTCGGGGGTCTTCCGGAGGCCAGGCTGGGAGCTCCGTGTTTACCGCTCTGAGCCACCTGGGTTAGGTGAGTGTCGCTCCAGCAGCGGCCTGACGACCCTGAATGCTTTAGTTTGCAAAGGGAAAGCTACGCGCTGCCCTGCAGAACAACACTGGACCGGCTTGCGAATGGCCGAGTGCCTTCTGAGACCACCCGTCCTTCCCATTTTTCTCTCCTCCTCAACTTCTTTCTTCATCCTTCTCTCCCTTCTTCCTTCACTTAACTCCAACCTTCCCTATGCCCTGGTGAGCTGATGGAGATAATAAATACAGCTATGCAAACAGCAACAAAACAAAACAAAACAAAACAAAACAAAACAAAACAAAACAAAACAAAAGAACAACAACAAACCAAAACGAACAAAACAAAACAGAAAGCTATGAAAGGTAGAAGGGTCAGAACTGCTGAAGAGGGCAATTTTCTTTTGATAAAACATTTCCCAAAAACTAATATATACAGTGCAGGTGGAGACACTGGGATTGGTTCAATGTTATCCTTAGCTGCACAGTGAGTTCTAGAAACACGAGAACTCATCTAAAACGAAATAAAGAAGCAAAACAATAGCATATGACCCATCCAGTCATGACTTTTATATATCTCGAGATTTTATTCAATTAATGAAAAATATCCTGCTCTTGTTCATATGGTTCAGACTATTCTATTCAGACTATTGCAGAAGCAGAGAGAAACAGACTGTTTAGATCTAGCAAAGACCGCTGGGGGGTTTGTAACCAAGGAAATGGTGGCCAGAGTGGAAGGAAAGTTCTAAAGAGCAGAGAGAGGTCAAGGGCGCTAAACAGACCCCACAGAATTCTTCCAAAACCAAGTCAAGGACTTAGACATCAAAGGTGAGAGATGATGGACTCGATGTACGACATAAGGCTGTCTCTCAGTGTAGGGTTGACTGAGGGAGTTCTCCATGGACTAATCCAGGAGAATAGCTAATCCAAGAGACAGGTAGGGGCCAAGGTTCAGGCCTAGTCAAAGAAAGGGCCCAGAGGAGCTTAACTAAAAGTTGGTTAATGGTGGATTTGTAGATGTTAAAACCACACAGAGGAGAGTTTGAAGAGAGACTATTTTTAAAAAATAGCCCATGTAGTAAAAACAAACAAACAAACAAACAATGAATGGATAAATATATGGTGTACAGAGACTGCCAATAGATGCGGGTGAGTTCAGGTCCCCGTGTAGTCAACTGTGATGCTTGACATATGGCTTCTTATTTGAAGCTTTTTTTTCCCTGACAGAGAATAAATTATTTTTCTTTTCATTTCTCTTTTCTTTCTGTCTGTCTTTTCTTTACTGTGTGATGGATCTCTACATAGCCCTAGATGTCCTGGAACTCACTTTGTAGATAAGGCTGACCTTGAACTCACAGAGATCTTCCTGCCTCTACCTGAGTGCTAAGATTAAAGGTGTGACACCCCATATCTGGTGACCATGCCTACCTGCATTACACAAAATTCTAAATTAAAAAAAATTATATGGGTGTGTCTGTGTGGGCATTTGTGGAAACAAGTGCAGGTACTCTCAGAGTCCAGAAAAGGGTGTTGGGTCCCCTAGAGCTGGAGTCACAAGTGGCTGTGATCTGCTTGATGTGAGGTCTGGCAACCAACTCTGGTTGTCCACAAGAGCAGTAAGCACTCTTAACTAATAATCCATGAAGATAAGTCTTTTTAATTATTTTATTATTTTTTTGGAGTCAGGGTCTCACTCTATAGCTCTGGCCAGCTTAGAACTTGATATATAGATCAGGTTGTCTTAGAGCTCACATAGATCCATTTACCTCTGCCTCTTAGGTGCTGGAATTAAGGGGTATACCACATGTGGTGATCATCTTTAAAAATACAAATTATCTTGTGTGAGCATGTGTGCCATGTCTCATGGTTGTGGAGACCGGAGGACAACTTTGTGGAGGCCATTCTCCCCTTCCACCCTTATGGGGGGTTCTGGGGATTAAACTGAGGCCCCAGACTTGCTCAGCAAGCACCTTTCTCTGATGAGATACCTCAACAGCCTATGATGATCCTATCATATGCTGAAACATAGTTTCCCCAAACATCCATGTTCTAACTACCGGAATATGTGGAAGTTGCTTTTTTGTAGCAAACACTTTGCAGATATAATTGTTTGAGGTGTTGAAATGGGATTACCCAAGTGGACTATGTGTTTGAAAGAGGAAGAGGAAGAGGAAGGCTTGCACCAGAATGAGGCCTGTGTAACCATGGAGTCAGAAGCTGATGTGATGTGGCCAGAAGTCAGAATGCTAGTCACCACTGGAAGATAGAAAAGACAAGGAGAAAATTCTCTTAGAGCTCTCACTTGACATGTAGCCCTGCACTTTGGTGCTGACCTTTTGACCTCCAAAACTGTAAAGGAGTAAATTTCTGCTGTTTTGAGTTTGTAGTGTTTTGCTACAGAAAACAGTCAATAGTGCAAGTGGCTTGGGGTGAGGTTTGAGCCTCCAGGCTGTTCATTGTTGACATCCTTGTGCCAGACACTGCCATAAATTCTTTATATGCATGAAGTGTATTAACCGAGTTAACAATGGAGAGTCAACTGGGCAGTCAAAGGAGTCTGGAATACAAAAAGGGTAGCCAGAAACATCAATCAATGAGTGATCTAATTACATCACCCCCAAAGAGCATATCTAAAAGAGAGGCTTGCTAGGGACCTGAGTCTAGTACATTCCATCTTTTGGTAACATAGAAGGGTCTAAGAGAGAAGAGGAGCCAGCCAAGAGGGAGGAAACCAGGAGTAGACAAAGTCTGAGAGTGAAGCTGAGAAGAAAGTGAGATGAATGTGGGGTAGAGGAGAAGAGAGCTAAACTCTTCTTCATTCTAGGGCAGAGAGGCAACAGAATTGGTTACTTCATTTAGCAACACAGAGAGGTGCAGGCCTGTAATCCCAGTACTTCAAATGTAGAGGCAGGAGTGAGTTAGAGACTAGCCTTGAATTACAAGAGACCTTGTCGCAGGCAAAACAAAAACCAAAAAGGTGCCGTTGACAAGCGCCTTGATGGAAATAACTCCCTCGCTTGATGGAAATAACTCCATCAGAGCCATTTGTAGATGATGTGAAATCAGAGTCTCCACAAAGTCTAGGCAACTTCTCTTGTGGATGGTAGCAGGTTATAGGTTGCAGCTGGAGGGTGGTCCAGCGGTTCAGAAAGGGCTCTAGTTGGCTTCAGCTGGCGGATGCTGCAGCTTGCGTTTGTTTGGTGTCCACTGAGAGGCTAATAGAAGGAGCGATGACGACAGAATTCCAGACAGTCGTTCAGGACCAGGGCTAACTACAATTCCCGGCAGGCTTTGCACGGGGCTCCCGGCGCGCAGGCGCAGGCAGCTGTCTTCCCTCTGCTAGTCCAGGCCGCAGCCTCCCGACGCCAAGGGGGACGGTTTCTTCTTAAAGGAGAAACAGCGGCGGCGCGCGCGGTGGGCCCCGGTCCTTCTGTGGCTTTCGGAGCGAGCACGCGGGTCCGGGAGGCGCAGGCGCAGTTTGGGCAAAGGCGGGTTGGGGCGTGCAGGTAAGACCCCACGAGGGTTGGCCCGGTGCCCGGCAGTGCTGGGTGGGCTTCCTCTGCATGAGAGGCAATGAGAAGGCCGAGGCGCGGCTGCACGCAGACCTGGCCGCCTCCAGACAAGAAGAACAAGTTTCCAGTCGAGGTCTTTTTCCCTGCCTGCGACCCCCCGTGCTCCAAGTGTCCACCCTGGCTCTAAGAAGGGGTGGCTGGATCTGAGAGCCGCGAGCGCTGCGGAGACACTATGATCTGGTCCCCATTCATTGTAGACGGAGCGGGGGCAGTGTCTGTCCGGAACGCTCCGACGACAGCAGGTTCCCCCGCAGGTCCGGGCGCCTATGGCCTCTCCAGTGGCAGACGCATCCCGCCGGCGGCGGGAGAAGCGCAGGCAGCTGGACGCGCGCCGCAGCAAGTGCCGCATCCGCCTGGGCGGCCACATGGAACAGTGGTGTCTCCTCAAGGAGCGGCTGGGGTTCTCCCTGCACTCACAGCTCGCCAAGTTCCTGTTGGACCGGTTAGGGGCCGGGAGGGACTGGGGCGGGCACCCAGGCACAGCCCCAAGCCGGTTCCTACAGCCACGGGTTTCTTGTTTCGGCAGGGTGGGCCTGCTCCTCCCCTCGCAATCCCAGCGAATGGGAGGTCTGTAGAGTTGGCCCCTTAGGTGTATGAGTGTGGGCACTGAGGGTAGCTGGTTTCTGACACCAAGCTCTTCTCTGGCAGGTACACTTCTTCAGGTTGTGTCCTCTGTGCAGGTAGGTGTAGAAACTTATGCCCTGAGAGAATTGGATCAGAAACTCTTACTGGGTTTGGGAAGAGGACAAGCCCGAAATAAGCTTACACTAGTGCAGCAGCCTGGGCTTTGTCTCAGGACCTTTGGGTGTGTTTGTCCGGCTTTAAACAAAAACAAAACAACAAACAAACAACTGTGCATCTAGGCTGAAAACAAAAACAAAACTCCTAGACTCCTCAGGGAGGGGCTGAAGCGATGGCTGGATGGTGTGCTGCTCTTGCAGAGGAACCACATTCCTTTCCTTCCTAGCAGTGGTGGCAGGGGGCTCGACTGTGTGCAACTCCAGCTGCAGGGAGATCCAACAGCCCTGGCCTCCAGAAGCACCTGCACTCATGTGCACACACCCACCCACAGATACATAAAACTAATTAAAAATAAACTATTTTTAAAATAATGCTTTAAAACAACAACAAAAAACCCGGTGCCGGGGCTGGAGAGATGGCTCAGTGGTTAAGAGCACTGACTGTTCTTCCAGAGGTTCTGAGTTCAGTTCTTAGGAACTACATGATAGCTCACAACCATCTGTAATGGGATCTGATGCCCTCTTCTGGTGGGTCTGAAGACAGCTACAGTGTACTCATATAAATAAATAAATCCTTAAAAAATTGATTAGAAGAAACAAATCGATGTCATATGTGGCCTGAGGTTGCCATGGGTTTAGAGGGCTAGGATGGCCTGAGTAACGTTCTATCCTTGCATGACTGCCTTATCTTACTTCCAGGTTCGGAGCCCGTGCCTCAGAAGGGTCTGCAGTACCTGGTGCTCCTGTCTCATACACACAGCCGGGAATGCAGCCTAGTGCCTGGGCTCCGGGGGCCTGGAGGTGGAGACAGGGAGCTTGTGTGGGAGTGCTCAGCAGGCCACACGTTCTCCTGGGAACCTTCTTTGATTCCTCCACCTTCCGATGTGCCTAAGCAGGCCCCTCTCACATACACTACGGAGAGAACCTGGTGCTCAGAGGCCAGGAGGAAGCAGGAAGCCGAAGGTGAGTGAGCAAAGAAGTGCTGTGGAGAAAGAAACACTTTCCAATCTTCTCTGGCTCAGACTGGTTCATCAAAATGATCTTTTAATCTGTAAAGTTTTTGGGCTGAGATAGGGTTCTCATGTAGCCAGGTAGCCTGGTCCTGCCTCCACATCCCAAGAACTGGAGTAATGATCTCTTTATGATAGCAATAGCAAAGAAATATATCCTCACATGCATTGCTAGGTATGGGAAGCAAAAGTGTAGAGTGATGGTATGCTACCTTCGACAGAAACTAGAAATAAGGTTTAAAAGAGAATTCACTTGTAAAAAGCACTACCAAGCAAACCAGGATGCCTTTGGGAAGAAACTGTCCTCAGTCTTTGAGAACAGGCCTCCTTCTCTTATGACCTGCTTGTGCCAACAGGCTTGGAATGTGAGCATCGAGAGAGGACTCAAGAAACCAGGCTGTCCAGGTGAGGGAAGTGAGGGACAAGACAGACCTGTACAGGGAGTAGGGGGTGAGGTGGCAGTTTCTCAGGCTTGTCTTTCTTGAGCTTGCAGGAGAGTAGACTCTCCATTGGAGACAGACCCACCCCTGGGAGAGGATCAGGATGTGGACGAGGAGGATGAGGAAGAAGAGCTGCTCAGTGATGCCAGCCCATGGACCTACAGCTCCTCCCCAGATGAGCCAGTTGGGATTGAGGGAGGATGCGGAACAGACTGGGAGAGGGGAGGCAGCTGGCTATATAACTGAGAGATGTGCCAGCTGGAGGGATGGTCTTGTTGCAGGGTGGGCCAGGCAGATGCTGGGGAAAGTGAACTTTAGCCTTTGAATTGGGGATGTGGGAAGAGATGAAGTAAGGCTCTGGGGGAGGCTGAGAGTAGGAGAGTGGGCTGTGGGAGTTGGAATTTTCTACTTAGGGGTTAGAGGTGACTGATGCCCAGAGGGATAATGCCCTCCTCTCTCCTTCTCTTTCCAGCAGTGAACCAGATGTCCCTAGGCCACCTCCATCCCCTGTTACCCACACACCTAAGGAAGGAGAGATCCCACCAGTCCCTGCAACTCTGCCCACTCCCTGTACTGTTCTTGCCTCTCTGGGTTCTCCAGCTGCTCTGACATCAGATACTGAGGTGCGGCTGGAACTCAGCAGGACCCCTCAGGTGTCTGCAGAGCTGCAAATGACTGAGTCTTTGGACAGGTAACCTGATTGCTGAAACAGGGCAGGGGTGTCCTGGGATGTGTCACCCTAGAGGCTCTTGGTTCCTTCTTTGCTACCCATAGCCCTGGGAGTCAGGCCCAGTCTGCTCCGAATCCGACTTGGGATGAGGATACTGCCCAGATTGGGCTCAGGAGAATTAGGTAGGACTGGGGAGATGGGACTCTGGGGAGGGTCGGAAGAGAGGCAGAGCAGGCAGGAACCCTGCTCCCATTCTCCTCCCCCAGGAAAGCTGCCAAAAGAGAGCTGATGCCCTGCGACTTCCCTGGCTGTGGAAGGATCTTCTCCAACCGGCAGTATTTGAATGTGAGGGACACAGGTTGAGGCCTGTGTGGCCACTGGGGTTGGGGTGGGAGCTGAGGGAAAGACACCCCGGGCTGAGGTGTAAATATATAGCTCAGTTATAGTGCAATTGTCCAGCATGTGCAAGGGAACACATCAGCCTTTGTAGAGGGATAGGCCCATGCTTCACAGTTATTAAGGGCTTCTGACTCCAAGTGTAGGGAGGGCCAGAGGGATGGTAAAGTGTAAGGGGTCAGGGAGACCTAAGAAGAGCATCACAGATCAGATTTGAGCTTTGTATGTAGAGACTGCAGCAGCTATGGAAACAGGATTAGAGTGCAGGAGCCATCCTGTACCACCCATAATCCACGATGTGACCAGATCACATAAGAAAGATTTAGTCATTGGGAAGTTCAGGTAGAAGCACTAGCTGCCAGGTAGTGTAGCTTAGTGGTAGAGCACCTGTCTGTCATATGCTGGGTCCTGGATGAGAACCCCAAACTGAAAAAAGAAAATAGAAAAACAAACAAGAAATCCCAAAAGAACCCCTTTCCCTCAACAGTGCTCTACTTTGAGAGCCTATGAGGCCTGTGTATTTCCAAAGCAGATTTAGAAGAAAACCTCACATTGGTATGTAGTAATAGCAGTAGCAAGAGACTGTAGCACATATTAATGTGACTATCATGTTCACATACACCATATTCTGTCCCTGACAGACAAGGTTGGATAAATGACGAGTGTTACTTGAAGTGGAACTCTGCGGACATTGCACTGATGGTGTGCAAGGAAGTGAGTGGGTGGGCATCCAGAGGGGACAGGTGAGGGCAGTTATGGTCAGGATGGTAGGATAGCTGTGCTTCTCAGGGCTTAGGTGAGGATGAGGCCAGAATGGTGGCCCAGAGGATGATAGAACTATGGTGGGGAAACACGGGTAGATGAGGAACCTGCCTGCTCACCCAACTTCAGTCTGTCTCCCTGGGAAGGCAGCCATCCTTTTGCCTTTTCTCTCTTGTCACTCCCTAGCACCATAAGAAGTACCAGCATATCCACCAGAAGTCGTTCTGCTGCCCTGAGCCAGCTTGTGGGAAGTCCTTCAATTTTAAAAAGCACCTGAAGGAGCATGTGAAACTCCACAGTGGTGAGTGGTGGGACCCCCCCCCCAGCCCCCTTCAGCTGTCCTGGGAGGACTCCAGGAAGGAGGGAGGACAGGTTGACAATTGCTGCAGGCCAAGGAAAGGAGTGGGGACTAGATAGCATGACTGTGTGACGAGCTCTGCTGTGGGGATGACAGCCACAGCGGTTTGGGTTCAAGGCAAGCCAAGGAAGTGGGAGATGCTGTAGTTTTGCTCTGCTGATGAGGAGTAAGGTCTTACATGGAAGGCTAAAAGCTTAAGGTGCAGAGTAGGAAAGGAAGGCTTGCTGACACCAGGTGGGGGGAGTTTGATGAGAAAGAGATGAATTCTGAGAGACACAGTGGAGACAGCCACATATTCATATATATGGGCAGGGGTACTAGTTAACTGGTAGATTTGGGGCAAAGAAAGCTGTACTGGGAATGTTGGAGACAGCAGATAGTCTTCAGGATTCTGGACAGTGGGCATTGCAGAGCCTGTCAGTGAAAGAGAAGACGACGGGGAGGGTTGAATACTCATGCCTATCTTCAAGCAGGCCAGGGGATAGGTTTGGTCTGAGATTGGATTTTCCCAAGCTAGTACTGCTAAGGGGCATGGCAGATTGGTACTGTGAAGGAAGTCCATAAAGGCAGTTGTGAAAATGGAGCCGAAAGGGAATGGGTCTATGAGAAGATAGTAGGGATGATGAGTGGAGGTCTGGAATCATCAGATTGTCACACCAGAACAAGGCAGGAGGTCCTGGTTGGAGCACTTGGTAGTGGTGCCCAAGCAGAGTTGGGGGATAAAGTGATGAGGAAACAGGGTACAGTGATGCTGAATGATAGCATAGTGGCTGGCAGGTATAGAGGACTTGATGTCAGAGCTTGTGGTGTGAAGGGGAGTGATGGAGATGAAGAGTCTGCAGATGTGTTATGTGATGAGCAGGTTTTCAGCGAGCTGGTGAGACAGTTGGAAATGTACCAGGAGAAGCAAGAATGTTTCTGCTGTAGGCCCTTAGGTTAAGTGGCACTGGAGAGAAACCACAGCAGCCTGGAGAGCTGTTGTAAGGATGGATGACAGCAAGTTCTGTTGGATCTAGCAGGTTCAGTAAAAGGAGAGAATACTGGCCACTTGCAGATGTGGCACTTGTGCTGGCAGGTGGAACATGCACCTGAATTGGGGGTTCTTGTTTCGGGGATGGGGCCTTGTTACTGCAACTCCAACTTGACTCTAGGCTTATGTGTGGCTGCTACTTGGTATTTCCTATCCATACAAGGCTCTAGGTCTCCATTCATTACCCCTTTGACAGAGACCCAGCCAAGGTCTCAGATAAGGGAGGTATGCCTGTGCCCTAGGAGCTAGGGACAAAGGGTGACAAGAATGACAAGTTTTGGATTCCCTATTGTCTATCTCACTCAATTTTAGAATCAATCAGGTACAGGAGGTCCATATGCCTATTAGGACCAAAGACTCCTGAACCCCAGAACTGACACTACCTGTTGGGAGTGGTGGGCTAAAGCCTGAAGACAGATAACTGAGTATCCCTTGTGTGCCTACAGATACAAGGGACTACATCTGTGAATTCTGTGCTCGATCTTTCCGAACTAGCAGCAACCTTGTCATCCACAGACGAATTCACACAGGAGAGAAGCCCCTGCAGTGAGTGCCAGGGGCCATGGAGGAAGCTATTACCTGGCAGCCAGGGAGTGGCAGCACAACCCCTAGGGAGGTGAAGGTGAACCAAGGCTCCTTCCTATGTCTGGCTCCAGGTGTGAGATATGTGGATTTACTTGCCGCCAGAAGGCCTCCCTAAACTGGCACCGACGCAAGCATGCAGAGACTGCAGCTGCCCTGCGATTCCCCTGTGAATTCTGTGGCAAACGCTTTGAGAAGCCAGACAGTGTGGTAGCTCACTGTAGCAAAAGCCACCCAGCCCTACTTCCAGCACAAGAGTCACCTGGCTTTTTGGGGTCTAGTCCCAGCATTTCTGCCCCTGAACCCCTGCAATCTCCTGAGGGGGCTAGCTTCTCAACCTCTTCTGACTCGAATCCTGCCCCCTCAACATCCATCTCTTCACTTGGGGTGCCAGGTCCCAGGAACACAGAGAAAAGTTAGGTGGTGGTTCCCAGGAAGTAAGATATTTGAGCGCAGTTGAGGGTAGGGCTTCACTGGGCTCCAGATGCCAGGCTTTAGCCTTCAAGGAAATAATAAATGAATGGTATTTTACACAAGTGTATACTTTGGTTCTACAGTTATAAGAATCTGGGAGTCTTTTGAAAACAGGCTGTTAGTATATGCCAGAATGCATCAGAAGCTGACCCCATTCACATGCCCAACTTCTTTCTAGACTCTTTAAAGACCTTCCCTGTAGAGTGTTAACATTAACATCTGTCTTGGCCTAGGGGCACACTAGACTAGGAAGTAGATGACCCTGCCCTGTCTAGCATTTGCCTCTGGTTAGGCCCTGCAGTCTGGCCTTCTTGTATAGAACTGAGCCCCACAGCAAAATAGCTAGTTAGTCTACAATGGATGGACTTTTGAGAGGTGACTGGATTGTGGGTTATGACTTGTCAAGGGGTTAATCCTTTGATAGGTTCACAGCTGAAGGCTATTAGGCAGTGAGGCCACAGTCTCTGGGGAAGTGCTTTTGAAGAGTAATCTTCCCTGTATCTTTCCCATATATCCTTTCCCCAGTGTAGGTAGCTTATGTCTTTCTGATTTGGTTCAGGCTCAAAGTGGAGCCAGTTGACAACGGAGTGACAATACTGAAACCATGAGCCAAAATAAACCTTTAAGTTGATTTTCTTAGGCATTTTGTCACAGCAATGAAGAAACCACCACCAAAAGGGAAGAGAACTTGGAACTCATTTTGACAAAGGGGCTCTTGGTGTCACAAACCCAAGCAAGTAACAATTATTACCAGCTATAAGCAGTCATTGACCAATTCCAGACTTTACACCCTGCTCTTGCCCAGGACTCAGGTAACTTGTTTTCTTGGGCCTTGAAGCTTCATCTGGGAATATTCTTTTGTGTCACACAGTATCACTGGGCTTTATGGACCCCAAAAGTCTTCTGTATACCAAGACAAACATTTCCTACCTGGTTAGAGAAAGCTGTCCTAAGGGCCATTTATTGGAAAAAAAAAAAAAAGTACACTTCTTTGTGTGTGCACATGTACCATAGTACATATGTGGATTCAAAGGATCAAATTCAGGTTGTCTGCAGGTACCTTTACCTGCCTAACCATCTTATTGGGCCCAAAGAGGCATCTTGTCAAAGGACATATGGATGGCCAGGCTGAAGACTGGGCCTACCTACATGTATGCTGGTTACCTCTTCAAGGGAGAAACTTGCCTCAGATCTTGGTCCTTTAATGAAGGGAGCCATTCCACTCTCCCATACTGCTTGTATGTTACCTCTGCAACTATGTCTCAAGCAAGAGAAAGCAGTAGAGATTAACAGGCAGAAGAGACCTGACTGACCAAATGTTGCCTGAAGAGGCAGCAAAGATAGAGCTCAGGCCCACGTAACGGAGCAGAGTGGCATCAACAGAACACAAGCACCTGGTTTGTCTTGCATAGGGCTGTGACATTGGTTCCCTGACTCCTAGTACTCAGAGTTGGGGAATACAAGGATGGATGGTAGGGGAACTGGTGGGGATTTCCAGTTAGAGACAAGGTTAGCAACAATGTTACAGTAGCAGGTCTGGCTTCCTAAACCATCTGAGATTTTCCTTGGGACTGAATGTGTGTTTACCCAGCCACCTCCTGGAGCCCTCTTAGCAAGTTTCCTGAAATGGGGATACTAAGAGCCCTGATTTCTCCTGTTCTGTTGGCCCTGTGAGAGTGAGAGTAGGACCTATTGTCACCTCAGTGACTACAGTGGTGGTGGTTGTGGCTGCCATTGCAGCTGCTCGAGCCCTTCTGTGGGACCGCTGGTGCTGTGATAGCGACCGGCCATGGCTAAAGAATTTGCCACACTCTGTGCACTCCGCTGTCCGCTCACCTAGGTGTGTCTTTCTGTGCAGTGCAAGCTTGGAGGCAACACTGAAGGACTTGCCGCACTCTGGGCACTTGTGTGGTTTATGGCCTGCATGGTTGCGCAAGTGTACATTGAGGTTGGAAATGCAGGTGAATCGCTTGCCACACAGCTCACAGTGGTAGGGCTTTTCCCCTGTGTGTGTGCGCAGGTGTTTGGTGAGGTCCGAGCGGTCTGTGAAGCCCCGGCCACACTCAGGGCACGGGAAAGGCCTCTCCCCTGTGTGGCTGCGCTGGTGCACTACAAGATCGTACCGCTGTCCAAAGCCCTTGCCACAAGTGGCACACACGTGTGGCCTTTCACCCTGGTGGCTGCGCTGGTGACGCAGCAATGTGGAACTCTCGCTGAAACAGCGTCCGCAGTCACCACACGCATATGGCTTCTCCCCAGTGTGTGTTCGCTGGTGCCGCACGAGTGTGGCACTTTCCAAGAAGCCCTTGCCACATTCAGGGCACTTGAAAGGCTTTTCCCCAGAGTGCCTCTGGAGGTGTCGTGTGAGTGTGGAACTCTTGCTGAAGCTCTTACCACAAACGCCACATCGATGGGCCTCAGCGCCAGGGTCACTGAGGCTGGAACCACATGGATGCGGGAATGGTTCCGCAGCCCAGCACTGCTATGGAAGGCCCGTGGGCACTGTGTACAGTGGTAGAGCGTGCTGGGGGAAGGGGCGGTGGCAGTGGTAGTCTAGGGGGGTGTGCCCGTGCCAGGTGGAAAGGAAGAGCACTCTGCCGAAAAGAGCGGGCACACAGAGGGCAGCGGTGGGGCTTCTCAGGTGGGTGCTGGCGAACCCGATGCAGCAGCAGCGCAGGGACATGAGGGAAGCGACGGCCACAGAGGCGGCAAGGGTAGGTGTGGCTGCGCCTTCGGTGCGTTCCCAGGTGCAGATCCAGCAGGCCGCTGCGACTGAAGCTCTGGCCACACTCACCGCAGATATAGAGGGTCTGGCCAGCATGGGTCCACCTGTGCACACGTAGGTCTGCTGCTCGAGCACAGCGTTCACCACAGTCTAGACAGCGGAAACGCTTGTCGCCACCATGGGCACGTTCGTGCCGCAGCAGCACTGCACTATACTGAAAGCTCTTGCTACACACACTGCAGGAATAAGGTCTTTCCCGGGACGCAGCCATGCCTGGTGCTGTGAACATGATGTCTGCCTTTCCCAGTCAATAATTTGTAGTTTTAAAGCCTGGAAAGTAGCAAAGGGGAAAGGCTGTGGCCTTGAAAACTACTCTTCAGATTCCTGGGTTTCTTCTTTCAAGAGCATATGTCCTGGCTGTTCAAAAGGCAGGCTACAGCTGGGCTCATTATTGTGATCCCTGCAGAGAGGTCACCCCGAGTTCAGCACTGGCTGCAACAACTTTGTCTGGGGACACAGAAAAGGCACCTTGAACTCTCTAGGTCTGTAACATATTAGCCAGTCTAGCTCTTAAGTGAGGAAACCCACATGAATCCCAGAAATTCAGAGGGGTGTCTCTGAAGTGCCTGGAAAGGCAAGAGGGACAGATCACGCCTGTCCATGAAGTAGGCGGGTATGGATTCCAAGGTGCCTATTTGTTTCTTTGTTAGAACTAGGAACTCTCAACATTGCTAGAGAAGCCAAGAGAGAAGTACCTGAAAGTGCCTGATCTGGGTTTTTGTTTGTTTGTTTGTTTTGGTTTTTGGTGTGATTTAGGTTCCTGGTGAAATCTTAACTTGCCATCCCTCCTTGGCCATCTCCTAATGTATCACAGGTGGGAATCCCTTACCTGCCAGAAAATAGGTCTGAAACACATGCAGATCCAATGGGTGACACAGCTACACTGATCTAAGGACCACACCTCGTACTGGGTATCCTGGGCTTGTGATAGATCCCAGGCCCTGAGGGAGTCGTCACTAATAAAGTTAACCAGGTAGGAGATCAGTCAGCCTTTCTTTTTATAGGCATGGCACATCACACACCTTCTAGTGAAGTGTATTCTCAGATCAGCATTAAAAAAAAAGCAAACAAAATGGCAATAGTCATCTTGTGGGAAATGAAAATGTACCATGCCCATCACACTGGCTTGACTGAAGAACCTTTGGTCTACCTGCTGTATGTAACTGGAAGCAAGTGGATGAAACTTGTGGCTAACAGTAAACTTGAGGTGTGAGCTTAGGATCTGTTCTTCCATGCAGGGAAGAACCATCATGGATATGCTCTTCTGGTACCTTTTTTTTTCTGGAAGGACAGACTTTGTTCTGGTTTTTAAAATTTTGAGGCAGGGTCTATGTAGTCCTGGCTGTCCTGGAACTCACTCTATAGACCAGGCTGGCCTTAAACTCAAGAGATATACCTGCTTTTGCTTCCAGAGTGCTGGGTTACAGGCGTGCACTACCATGTCCAGAGAGCCACCTGTCTCTGAGTGCTAGGATTAAAAGAGTGCATCACCACTCCTAGCCAGAGGAAGGTATTTCTGAAATGGTTATTTTTCAAATATTAAAACCAAAGGGAGAATAGAGCCATGAGTTATCATTTGCTACTCATCTTACCTGTGATACTACTCTACTTTTTAATGTGTGTTTCCCTAACCTTACTCTGGACAATTTTAAATCCCAGACATCTTATTTAAAGTTGATTTTCAAACCCTGCAAAGCAGGGCACCTTTGCAGTCAAAGAGCCGACTTTAGTCAGCTCTGAATCCTCGGGGGAGCTTTCTATTTTTAATTTAATTTTAATATCTATCTTATTTTTATATGTATGCATGTGTTTCTCTGTAAGGATATATGTACAATAGTGCAGGTACCCACAGAGACTAGACGAGGGCATCAGATCCTCTGGAACTAAAGTTATAGGCAGTTCTGAGCCACCTGTAGTGGGTGCTGGGAACTGAACTTGGATCCTATGGAAAAGCAGTATGTACTATATTACCTGCTGAGCCACCTCTCCAGCCCCTTAATTTTATTTTTGAGTCAGGGTCTCATTATGTTGCCTTGGCTGGCCTTGAACTCACAGAGAACTGCCTGCCTCTACCTTCCAAACTTGCTGATTGTTTAAGGAATATTTGCCTTCATGAAACTAAAATCCAGTGGCCGATTTCAAATGTACAAGAGCAACACTCTGACTCACCTGAGGTCTTGGGAGGCTGGCATCTCTCAGCCCATGCTTCTGGGTGCTCACCCTCTCCTAGGCCAGTGCTTCCCAAGGAATTTGCCCAAGAAAAGTAACCCAAACACACAACACGTATGTACATATAAAAGGCAAATAAAATAAGATTCCATCTCTTCCTAGAACAGACATGAGTGTAGGGTGCTGCTTGGCCTTTTCACATCTTCCTTACCTCACCCCATTACATGAGCAAATAGGTCCATGCCTGGGGTAGAAACCTGGAAAAAAAATTATAATGCTTAGAACACTTAGAAATCATCCTAAATATCATCACTCTGAGAGTGAGTCTTGAAGTGTTATATAACCAATATGTTTTAAGGTTAAAGAGTAATTACATGGGATGAGCAACAGGTCCTGACTGTTAAATACTTTACTATTTTAACATCTTTCAAGCATAGTTTATTACAACTGTAAGTCAGTATCAAAATTAATCACAATTTAGTACATTTATTAACAGTCAACTGTGCAAATCCAGTCAGCTTCTCTCTGGGTGTCTGTTCTGCCATACCAATATTTCTTGGTTAGGATGAGAAGCTCAAGTTAGGAATCATAGAGGATATCCATCTTGGAGTTAGAGTTAAGTAAACATTGTTTATGAAGTAGGAATGAAACTGATTGTAACTGCCCAGAGCTGTGCTTTCTAAAAGCTCCACATAGCAACTAAGCATTCAAAAGTGTTGTGATGCTCAAATGCACTTACTTATTGAAAAGTTTTACCATGAAAATGATAAGTACACTATCTCATCAACAATGTTTAGGGGGTAGGGATGACCTAGGTTGTTTTCTAGTATGCACAAGGCCCTGAGTGCAATCCCTAGCATTTCCACACACACACACACACACACACACACACACACACACACACACACATACACGAAATATTATAAATACAGTCAACATTTTATTTCTACTGGAGCAATCAAACAAATACCTTCCAAGTTCTGAAACAACTTGGAGGAATTTTAGTCTACTTCAGGGTCCCCAAGAGGGCTATGTTGGAACAAAGTTGCTAAATTCACTTGACCATTAGAACTTCACTAAGCTTGAAGGAAGGGCCATTCCCCCAATTTACCAAGGCTCAGTTTCCTGACCATTCCTTCTAAAGGATATGACTCACTTTTCTAGAAAACAGGTCCCTATAATGCCCATCTAGGAGTTAGAACTTGGGCAGCGACTGCAACACCCCCTCTCAATGCTAATATGAGTAAAACCATCGCTGCTGTCATGAGCATTAATACATAACTCTACATATTTGGGTGTACCCTTCATCGTCCAACAGTACTTTGAGGTGGTGGCTATCCTTTACCTTTCCCATTCCCCATGTACCTGAGGCTCCCTTAAGGACTGGTCTAGTTATATTGAAAGCATGCAGGTGTGTCTAGTGACAAGAAAGGTAGCTGAACTCGCATGTTCCTCAGGTCCTGAAGATTCAGCTTGTGTGTGCTACATTAATCTTAGGTCCCTTGCCTAGGAAATGGAACTTAAATGAGGGGACAGGAACTTGAGGTAGGAATGTGGAGTATGGCTCTCCAGGGAAAGTGACTTTTCTGTTGGATTCTTCCTAACTCTAGGAAGCTAAGAAATGCTGTTGTCCCTGAGGTTCTATGACCCCTGAGATCAGGTAGAGTTCAATTACCCATTCCTTTCTGGATAGTATGTGAGTAGAAAGATTTATGACAAGTGTGACATATTGAAGAAGCTGTCAGGAGTAGGAGTGATAACTGCCTCCACCTCAAGAACCAAGTCTGATCATGATCCAAATACAAATCAAAAGTTTTCATTTCGCAAAGATTGTGAACTCTATGAAGGTTAGAAATTAGTGTGTAGGTATGAGAAAATACAGACAGCAAGAGCTTATCCTATATCCCTCTGGGCAAGACTGGAGTACAGAATGGCTAGAAATCTTGGAGCAGAAAGAACATGGGAGAAGAGACTACAACCTCTCTGGGTCTTCCAATGAGTTGGACACAACATACTCTACACCGCAGGGAATGATGTGTAATCATGTGTCAATTAACAGTAGGATGAATCCTGAAAATGTGGACTTGTCATTGACTGTCATAGAAATTACTCACATAAATTCAGTTTTGACATTACCAGGTAATCAAATCTTAAGGATTCACCAACATATAAAGAGACTGAAATGCTGCTCGGTGGCAAGTGGCTGTGTTAGCTCTTTCAAATCTGTTCTCTATGGTTCCATCCACCATATACATTATATATAGTTTGCTCTGGATGTTGGGATCACAACCTGTGAAAAGCCACACATATGCTGAAGATTCTGCAGAGTGATTAGAACTTGCTTGGTTATGAGGACTTGGAGTACCGCAGATGGAGAGCCTAAATAATCCTGTGTCATCTCTAGTCCTGTAACAGCCATTTACCACCCATCTCTGCATCTGACCTAAGATCCTTAAGAATGTATTAATTTAGGAGACTATTATCTTCTACTCACTCAGCAGCTAAGTATGTCACTAGATAGCATCTAAAACCTATAGCATGGGCTGGTGAGATGGCTCTGTGATTTTAAGAGAGTTTGAAACTTTGGTTGATCCTCAGCACCAATGTAGGGTGGCTCACAAGTGCCTGCAACTGCAGCTCCAGGGGACCTGTTGCTTTCTTCTGACCGCCATGGTTGAGTGCACTCATACACATGCCCAAACACAGACACACCAATAAATCTTAAACCAAAACCAGGCCTCCCACCTCTTTTGTTGGCAGGGTTTTCTCAACTGCTAACTGTACTTTAGGTCATACTTTCTTTGGAGACAAAGTCTCATGTAGCTTCAAGCTGTCCTCAATCTTGCTACCTGAATTATGGTGACTAATAACATGATACAGGAATTTGTTCCTTAAGATTCTGTTTATAAAAAACAAAACACAACACCCAAAAAGCTCTCCCAAATATTATCTTCCTGTCTACCCAGTCTCATCTCCCAGCACCCCAACACAATAGTGCAAACATCTGAGGTAGAAGGGTGAAGTCTGGTAGGGGTGATAAATTTATCTTGGATATCTTTATTTTCAATCACCTTAACAGTCATGTATCTCTCATCTCTGTTGTAACAGTCTTTTGTACCATCAGACAAAGCTTTTGGAAGACATTAACTTAAACCACTAACATCCACTAACCTGAAAGCTAAGACTATAATTACATAGCATCTAAAACTTATAGCAGCTATTTCCCCAATTCTGCTGTAGCCTGCATACATCTCACATTACCTTTGGGGAGCTTCATTTTATGTTGACAAACCTGCTTAGAGGAACCAGAAAGGCAAGCATCCAAATTCTAGTTCTTCCATGACTAATTATGTGACCTTGAGGACTTAGGCTGCCTGTACCTGCAGCCGAGAATAACTCAATACAGGAAACCATAACAGTTTTCTATGAAAAGAGAAAGGTCAAAGCAGTCATAAACCTGAGAACTGAAGTTGTGTGGTACTTGAGATTTACTCTGCAGGACCGCCCTTATTTAGGCAGACCCTGACTGAGTCAGGGGCATAACTTACTGGCCGGCTTCTATCACACTACAGCCAGCCAGGTCTTTCTGGCTTTCTCGCTCGCCCTAAGAATCCTTTCCCACCGCGAAGGCACGCACACCGGGCCTGACTTAACCACATGCGGGCGCCGGCGCCCGAGTGACGCGAGACTACGGGGCGCTGAGGCAAGACGGCGCGCAGTACTCGCTTCCCCCGGTCTCCTGAAGCTGTCACTACAGGCCGGAGGCTGTCATCGCCCCTTGACCCGCTCCGTCAGGCGGGCGACTTCCCCGGTGCGCGGCCGGACAGCACCGCCGGCCTGGAGCAACTTACGCAGGCGCACTGGCCTGCCGCCCTCCCGTCCAGGCCCCTCGACCCCGGGTAGAGGGAAGACGGCGCGGGCCCCCCGCCCGCCCTGCCTTGAGAAGCCCCCTCACCAGTCGTCGGAGGGCCGCTCCGAGCCGCATTCACCTCAAAGCGTTGCGGACAGCGCCGGGCTCAGCGAGCGGGGGAAGGGGCGGGTGTAGTGCAGGGCGGGCCCAGAAGGCAGCACGCTGATTGGCCCACTCTGTCTGCAGGGTCACCAGCAGCGGTCGTTGGTTGCTGAGGCGTGGAGCCCGCGCAAGCGCACTATTGAGCTGCCCTGGCGGAGGGCGGAGTTAACGTGGTGAGCCCGCAGTGTCACCGGCCAGGCTTAGCTAAACTGCTTCCCCTTTCCGTTGTCCACGCGTGGGCCCCTTTCTGTCACTCAGAGCAAAGGGCTGCGAGCCCAGTGCCATCTTGAGCTGAGTCAGGTTACTCGAGGGAGACTAGTGGCACTCATCTGTCACCAAGCTAGTGTGTTTCTATACAGTAAAATCAGACCAGATGCTCAGTCTTGATTAATCTTCCCCATAGATTAATAACCTGTCCAAGTGCATTGCCAGGGTCGGCAGTAGTCCTGTTCTGCTGAGCAGCTGTCTCCCGGTGTGGATGGAGACAACTCCCAACCTTTCAGAGCAACGGTTTCCAACCAGCGCTTGCAGCTTAGAACGCCCAACTCAAAACTAATCCTGCTGGGGTTGGACTAGTCGAGACCGGAGTTTATTTACTAGTACCACATGAAAACAGATTGGTGGGTACACAGACTCGAAAACCTAGCAGGAGCAGAAATTCAAGGTTATCCCGTGTCTCTGCAATTTCTAGCCAGCATAGACCCTGAGACGCTGTGTTGGTTAGTTTTGTCCATTTGATAGGATATCAAAACACCTGAGAACACAGTCCCAACGAGAATTATATGAGTTGTGTTGATCCGTGGTTAACCTGGGAGACATTTTCATAATTGGGTTAAGTGAGGTGGAAGGCCACTCCGAATGTGGGAGGTACCATTTCATGGATTAGGTTCTGCACTATTCAAGTGCTGGGAGGCGATAGAGAGCAAGCAAGCATCAAGCATCCATTTGTTCTTTGTTCATGACTATGGATGTGACTTAGGACAGGGGCAACCATGGTCCTAAGATCCTGCTGCTGAGACTCCTCCGCAGCAATGAACTATAACTTAGAGTTGTAACCTAAAATAGTCTTGCTCCATTTAGTTCCTCTGTCAGGGTTTTTACTATAGCAAAGACATGAAACTACCTGTTAAGACCACTGTTGAAATAACAAAAGTGTAACTTATAATGTTTGTGACTTATTTTTTGAATTTATAATATATATATATATATTAAATTATTGACTTATAATACACATTGAGAACTGATAGTATCTCAAGTTGCTTTTTAAAAATTTATTCACTTTACATCACAATATCAGGTCCCCTCCTCCCAGTACCCCTTCACACAGATCCTCCCCAATGTCCCTCCAGTTCTCCTGTGAGTGACTTATTTTGTAACAACTTCACAGTTGTTTACTTTCTAGATGACAACAGATTGAATGTCACACAAATATATTTGTATGTACACGTGGGTTCAGCTTTATGGTGGTTTCCAGGGTGTTATTTTCTAGGTGCAGACAGTGAAACTGGCCCCACCAGATGTTACATATGATTGTGGTGATGAGTAAAAGACAGCGATTACTGAGCTGCTAACCTGTCATTTGCAGAACAGGTAGGCTTTGTTTTGAGACAGGGTTTCACTATGTAGCCCTGGCTGGCCTGGAATTTGCTATGTACACTAGGGTGGCTTCAAACTCAGAGATTCACTTGCCTCTGCCTCCCTGTGTTGGGACTAAAGGTGTGATCACCATGTCCTGCAATTAAGATAGGCATTATTTGATGATTAAAGGCATTTCCACACCTCAGTCCAAATCCGAATTGCCTGCTGGATTTTAGGCCTTTCAGGTTGCATAGGCAGCTGAGATACGGAAGGACCCAAACCTTGCTTTCTATTTTCCTGTCGATTAATTTTCATAATGAAAGTAAATATAGCTCCTTGTCTATTATTTTCATCCTATCAAGACTTCTAGTTTCAAAAGAAAACACAGCCTGGGGACTGTAAGGATATCTTAGTGGTTAGAGGCTCTTGCATATAGACCTCACAGCCTGGGTTTGATTCCTAGATCTCACAAGGTATCAGCAGAGAATCATCCTCAAACATGCTAAAGGTGCACGTACACACACACACAGCAAAATAAATAAAAATTACATGTGAAGGGCAGTATTTAGTAAAAAGTGAACAGCTGACTACATTTTTGCTAAGGCACCCTGTTTAATTTGCAGGGAATTCATGCAAGGCTTCTAAGACTATGACTTGAAAGGCGTTAAACTGCAAAGACACACTGCCAAATTAGGTGCTTCTCAAGGATTGTGTTGTAAGGAAAAATATAACTGGAAAACTTCATTTTATACACTTCCTTGTCTCTTTTCAGTTGCTACATCTGCCAATTTTCAAATGGAATGCACAGAGCTGTAATCTGACAAGTTAAAGAAAGATTTGTGTCTGACTCATAGGTCCTATCTTCCTAGACTTATTCTTTAACTTATGATCACACCTTATTCATGCCAGCAGCTACATCTGAGCAACTATTCTCAAGAATGAAACATAGTTAAGAGTAAAATTAGAACCAAAATCTTATGAACACCTGAGAATTGAAATTACTTCACCGAACCAGATATTTATGCATTGGGTCTCTCTCACTAGTTTTGTTACCTTCTTTAATTTTTAAATAATTTTTATTAGTGACTATAAACCTGGGACCTGCCCAATGATTTTAAATGACACTCGAAACAGGGTGCTGCATAATTAGAATTATGTAAAACTTTTCTGCTTATATATGCTAACAGATATCATCAAAATGATACATGGACACCCCCCTTTTTGCTAGTGTTTTGTATTTACTGGGTAGGCCAAAATGATAGTTCTTCATCTAATGTGGACTAGAGCCAATAAAAGGTTAGATTCTGGCTGTAGAGCATGCTGAGTGGAGCGGGGCAAGAGTTCTAGAAAGTGGAGTGGGTAAAGATTTTGGGAGAGTTAACAAATCATGGAATCTCTTATCAATAGGATGAGAAGTGAACACAGACCCTTGTAATGCTACACACTAATAATAGATGATAGAGTCTTTATTCTATCACAGAACTACAAGCTCAACTTTCTACAAGCTTTTATTGGTGCCATGGTGTCTGCACATGGCTAGGTAATAGAATATAAATAGAACATCACATGCCCATCTCATACCCAGGAGTGTGAGCATCCCTCAGTGGGAATGGTAGAACCAGAGGTGTGCTGTGAGTCCTGTGAAATGTAGGCTTGCTGTTACTACTGTGTAGGGGAAGAATCCAGTTTTACTCATCATGTTACTACATCACTGTTTTCCATTATGTTTCAGTTTCGGTTCCACATACAAAGCATGTCTACCTCCTGTCTCTAGTTCTTTTCCAAATAACTTCATAGTGGTCAACTGACAGCCTTCCAATGGTGAAAGAACCAAGTACAGTAAAGTGAAATATAGTTTAGAACTAGAACAGAAAGACAGGGTTAACTAAGTCCTGAATCACAGACCTGTTTTTTACAAATGAAGGTTTTAATTAAGCTCAAGTTATTAATGGAAAGGCACATCAAAATAGATTTCAGGAAATTAAAGAAAATATGCAAGTTAACATTGCAAGTAACATCAACAAGGCAAGTGTTTATAATGGCTCTACAATTATCTTTTAAATTATGTTAGTCATCTCCTTTAGAAAGATTTTTAACTCTGTCTATGTGTATGAGTATGTGTTTGTGCACTGAGTCCCCTAAAGCTGTGATTACAGGAAAATTATGAGCTTCTTCACATGGATTGTTAGGAACTCAATTCATGTTTTCTGGAAGCACAGCATGCTATTCTTAATTGCTGAGCCATCTCTCCAGATCTTAGATAGTAATTTTTATAAAAAAAAAATTATTGGGGTTCCTGTTTACAGTGTGTGGTCAACTTCAAGGTGTCAAACACCACCTTGGTCAAACCAACAGAAAGACTATTTCTTTTTACCCTTTTGTAGGTAAACTACCTATAAAGAGCTATCAGTAAATTAAACATAGGCAAGCTACATGAATTTGGTATAGTACAAAAATATAACATACTGATAAGGTATTTAAAGATCAACATTTTTGAAAACAAACTTTACTAGTTCAAGATGTCTTAGTCTTTAAGGATGCAATTATGAAAATAGTAATAATCAGGAAAAAAAAATTATGTCCCAAACTAAGGTAATTGGCAATGCTTAGAAAAGGTAAGCAGGGGGTCACAGCAGTTCTAGGCCTGGAATACAGTGAAACCATCTAAAACATGCCCAACCAGCTATTGCCACTCTCATCCTCCACAGTCCGTCTTTCTGCCTCTGGGCTGACACAGCTATGCTGTCTTTAATGCTTTTAAAAGTTAATTTTTTTAATTAAAAAAAAGTATGCATATATGTCCGTGTATCACACGCAGGCAGTGCCTGAGGAAACCAGGAAAGGGAGACAGATCCCTTACAACAGGAGTTACAGATGGCTGTGTGCTGGAAATCGAAGCTGGGTCCTCTCAAATAACAAACCAGCTTGTCAGGCATGTGCTGCGACTCTTCTGTCCACGGGGCCTCTCACCAGAGCTTTGCTTTCATCTTTTACTTTCCTCACAACATACCTAAACTATCTTCATTAAAAACTAGTTGTTTTTTTCTTGTTGTTTTGTTTTTTGCTCAGGCCTTTAATCCCAGAACTCGAGGGCTAGAGAAAGGTGGATCTCAAGTTCCAGGACAGTCAGAGCTACACATTGAGAACCCGTCTCAAAAAAAACCAAACACCCCAAATAAAATAAGTGAATAAGTAGGTTTTGGAGGGTTGGAGAAATAGCTCAATGGAAAGAGTACTTGCTCTTGCAGAGGACCTGCATTTGGTACCCAGCACCCACATAATGGCTTACAACATCCGTAACTCCAGTTCTAGAAGACTCTATGTCTCCTTAGAACCTCTGAGGGCACCAGACATGCATGTGGTACATACAAGCAAGGAAAACACTCATACACACAAGCAAATCTAAAACAAAGAATTCTAAAAACTAAAACTTCCAATTTTTGCAGTGCTATGGACTGAACTCAGTACCAAGGGCCCTGCACATATAGACAAGTTCTGAGCTGTATTCCCACCCTTCATTCTAATTTTTTACTTCTTATTCTGTTTTGGAGACGGTATCACACAGTTGCCTAGTGTGATGCTCTTCCTGCCTTAGTCTCCGTAAGTGATGGGTGACAGGTGTGTATGTGCATGTGTGCTGACTCAGCAGTCAGCCCTCTCCTCCTTCCACTACTTGGGTTCTAGGATCCAACGCAGGCTGTCTGATTTGGTAAAGGTGCCTTTTAATTGCTGAGTGAGTCTATACCTTTTATATTGTATTTCTGAAGGTGTGTGTGTGTATGGAGGAAGGGGTTGAATCAAGGGCCTCAGGCATGCTAAGCAAACTTCCATCAGTGGATTAAATGCCCAACCCTTAAGTAGTTATTCACAGGGTTAGAATGGAAGGGGAGAACTAAGAACTGCAGAACTCTTGGTACCTAATGTTTCCATCCAAAACCTTGTACTAAGAGAAAACCAAATCCTAGCAGGTTTCTAGCACCAGTGGTCTTGTTCCTAGGATGACCCAGCCCGCTCTGTGCTTCACTCAAATAACTGTTTGAGAAAGCTCAACACTGACAGAAGAAACTACTGTGTATTTTGAGAAACTCTGTTACAGAATATCAGTGTCCCAGCTTCCATTTCTTAGAGCACTTACTAAAAAGGGCCTACAAATTTGACTCCTTCCTTTATCCCTTTAAGGCAGTGTGTGCATTTCTTACTCTTGAGGAGTGCCCTTCTCAAGAAGCCAAGGGGCATACATCTTTGAAATGCAGTCATTAGGAAAGGCAGGGCCTTCATGTCCTAGTCTTGGAGAAACATGAAAAAGATCCTCTAGTCTAACTTTAGTCAGGCTTCTGAACTTTTTTCTAGGCTTGTTGGAACACTATCTTATAAAACCTAGTTTTAATGAAGAACTTTGTGAAGTGAGTTTACCAAGACCACTCCTCTACCAACCTTGCATGTCAGGCTCCCAATTCCAGACACAAGCCTTCCAGGGTTGTCTTCAGCAAGAATCCAGTTAGGTTGGCTTAGTCAGTCCCCTCTACCCTACTTTTCCCTCGTATCAAATTCTCATCCACTGACCCCCAACAATGATCTTTGGTTATAAATTTTCCCCTTGTTCATCTCTAGTTGGAGTCCAATCTCTCCCACACTGTACTGGCTCCTATATCTAGCTGTACAATCCTTTATACCAGTAGTTCTTAACCTGTAGGTTTTGACCCCTTTCGGGGAGGGGGGTTATATCATACCTGAATATCATATATTTACATTATAATTCATAACAGTAGCAAAGTTACAGTTATGAAGTAGCAACAAAATAATTTTACAGTTGGGGGATAGCACAAAATGGGGAACTGTACCTTAAAGGGTTGCAGAATAAGGAAGGTTGAGAACCACTGTTTATACAGTCTTCCTTATCATTCTTCGACAATCCACAGGATACTTTTTAATATAACTGCTAACTAGAAATATGCTGGCCTTATAGGATGGATAGTTGAAGCCTGTTTCCTTGGCAGTGCCTCCCTGGCATAACTGTAGCTATTTTACTTCATGCCTGCCAGCTATCTCATATTGCTGACCCAGAGAATAGTTTGGCTTAGACAGACCTCAAGTTGACCATATATCCTGTTATGTTCAGAGGTTTGTTATCATGTTTTGAGGACTGTTCTTGCAAATTCCCCAATCGTAGACTTCACTCAGAGTCAAGAAAGATAGAGGTCGACTTGGACTGTTATGTCTAAACTACAAAAAAACCAAACCAAAACAAAAAAAACAAACCCAAAATAAAAACAAAACAAAAAACCCAACTTGGAAAAAGGCTAATCACCTTATAATCAGTCACCTTATAGCTCTCCCTGTAAACGCTTGTGAGTTCATTATGGTTTTCTGCTTATATAAACTCACACTGAACAACGTTCATGATCGTAGCGTTCAGTTCCCTAAGCTATGTCTATCGGCCTTAGAGGGTGCATTCAATAAACTATCCCTGTCTGAGAGCGACTGATGTTCCTGTGGTTTGTGGGGCGACTCTTGGACCCTAACAGTGACTAGCTCTGTAATTCCTTTCACTTCAGACTATGGAACCCCGTCCTTCTTCATTATCATTCCCTGTAAAACACCTAAAGACTCCTACACAAATAGGAATGCAGCTCTTAATAGTATCTTTTCTTTACTGCTTTACTAAACAAGGGTTATGTTCCACAGAATCCAGTGGGAAGAGAATTTGGCCCAGATACGTGCTTCATCCCCAGGGAAAAGCTGAGGCTCCGAGGCCGTCAGACATTTGTACCAAGCAAATACTCCATCCTGCATCTCTTGCCATGGCCTTGATCCGTCTTGCATAGCCATACATAGCGCTGATATCCAGACCACCCATTAATGGAGAAGGGAGTGATACACTGGCGAAGTTCGAGCCTTCTCCTCCTCTAGGAAAGTGAGCTAATAGTGAGATCCTCAGCATTCACGGCGTAGCCTGTGCCCCGTATGGCCTGCTCCTTAGCAGGTGATGGCCACCCCTGCAGGTCTCGGGAGAAGTTCACCCACCTGTCTTGACCTAGAGTCCGCCGGCTTCATTGAACCGAGAAAAAAAGAAAGAAAGAAAGAAAGAAAGAAAAGGAAAAAAGAAAAAAAAAATCACCTTTGTAAAACGACTTTCGCTTGTTAGCAATACCAAGATCTGAAACGGTCGAAACCGGAAGTACGCATTACTTCCGGTCGCGCCAGGCAGTGACAGCCCATAGCCCCGCCCCTGTTCCTTAAGCAACGATGGCGGCTCTCTCGTACGACGCGCTTGCTAGCATTTCTCGAAGTGGGAGGGACTGTCGATCTCCAGCACCTGCCGTAGTTTTCCCCAGACACTCATACTCGTGCATTCATTTCACTTAGGCTGGCTGGCGGATGAACTGGGAGCTAGGAAAGGCGACGTTGGACATAGAGTGCTGCCATCTTGTACGGACGCTGAAAGCTAGCACGCCGAGCGCTGAGCTTACATCGGGCAATACTTGTCAGAGAGGAAAATAGCGTTATTACGTGATGGCGTATTTCCGTTTCCTCTCCGCCAGGGCGTTTTTGGTTGGACCGTCTTGTTGCGGAGGGAGGGGGAAGATTGTTTGCTCCGTAGACGCTCCCCGTATAGCAAGGTAAATTGAGGTAAAGCCGGGAAGGGGAATTTTTTTTCTCCCGGTTATATGGGATGGCTGGGACTCGGACGTTGGGTCCGCGGAAAAGTATGCGATTGGAGCCTGGAGGCCCAGATAGCCCCCAGGGCTGGAGAGGCAAGGTTGGGGGATAGAAGGTGAATTGCAAAGCCGGACCGGGTAGAGGGGTACAGGCCTGATGGAAAAAGGGTGTGGAGGAGAGGGTGGGGCCCAGAGCGAAGTTTGGAAGGGGAGGGACTGCAGAGGGGCTGTGAAGGGAACAGGGACCGGAGCAGAGTCGGACCTAAAGTCCTTGAGGCCTGAGGAAAGAAGTTGAGGTGGGGACTGGTTGGATCACGGGAGTGTGTGTTGGGGATACGGTGGTATCTTTGGGAGACCCAGGACTTGGAGGAGGCTGCTGGCCAAGGTTCTAATGCTGACATCATATGTAACTTGGCCTTTGTTTCTCCTGCAGCTCCCCAGAGGCGCATCTCCTATCCTCTGCTTGGACTTAGCCTTCTCTCCATCTGCCACCACAGCCTGGAGGCGCTTGCCTCCACCCTCCCGAATGGTGCTCCTCTTCACAGGCGTCGGCCCAGGATCCAGGCCCCCTTTGCTCCCTGATTTGGAGCTGTTGCTGCTGGGGTCTCTTGGCGGACTCCTTGTGGTGGAGTGTGAAGAACTTTTGCACAGACGAGGCTTTAGTTATAGGGACCTCATCAGCAGTTTGAATCTCAGCCTCTAACTGAACGCGGGGCTCTTCTGGGTACCTTCTTTTCAGCCTCTGAGAAGAGAAAACCCTTCTCTCTTACATCCAAAGCCCAGGAAGCCTCAAGCTGGGGCCCTGGTCCCAGCATGTCAGCCCTCTCTTGTGCATAGGGCTCTGCCCTCTTCCAGCCAGCATGGCTGATCTCAAAAAGGTTCCAGGGGGCCGGGAGACTCCACAGGGGGAACATGCGGCCAGAGGTGGTAGAGGATGAAGTCCCTAGGAGCCCTGTCGAAGAGGAGCCTGGAGGAGGCGGAAGCCACAGCGGTGAGACCAAACTGTCCCCTAGAGAGGAGGAAGAGCTGGATCCTAGGATACAGGTGAGAAGGCTGATGGAGGTAGGAAGGCCAGGTACCAACCAGACTTGCTGAAGAGCTGTCGGATGAATGAGGCCTTAAACTTATCTGTCACAGTGTGCTGGGGTGGGGAAGGGAAACAAGCATGCACACAAAACATGGCAGTTCAGTGTGACAAGTGCTGACGGAGAGCAGGGACCCTGCCTGAGTGCTTGGGACATAGAACCTTTTATTGTTCTTCTTTCTGAATAAGCAAAAGGATTGCTAGCTCAGGTGTCTTACATATACTGAAGGCAAGAGGAGGTGACTGAGACTGGGAGGCAGTTTTGAGGCTGAGGAAATCCCCCCCCCCCACTTTTTTTTTGTTTTTTTTTTTTTAACCTTCCGAGGGATGGCTTTCAGAATCATTTGAGTTGAGACCTTTCAGGTATTTGAAAGGTTGGGCCTGTAAGGAAATCAACCCCCATCCCACTCTCTTTGAAACAGGATTCTCTGTGTAGCCCTGGCTGTCCTGGAACTTGATTTGTAGAGTAGGGTGACCTAGAACTCAGAGATCTGCCTGCTTCTGCCTCCCGAGTTCTGGGGTTAAAGGTGTGTGCCACCATGAATTCATGATTTCATGCCCAGCAGGAAATCTCTTACATTGTAAGGATTTATATCAGGTGTGATCAGTCCTTAATATACATTCCTGGCTCTTGGAATTGTGGGTTTACCTGAAGAATGTCAGAACACTTTATTGTCATGGAATGTGCACAGTCTAGTTGGTGAACCAGAAAGGTGGTTGTGTAAGAGACAGCAGGGAGCTGGGTATGAGGAAGACTGGCCATTGTGGAGGAGCTAGATGGCTGGCTAGGACAAGCTTAGTTATTTATAGTGTTTCAGGGTACTGTCTAAATGAACTGTGTGGGAAAGTCTCTTGGGCTGATAATGGCCAATATGTGCTGTGTGTTTGGGGCTCAGGTCTACCATTTAGGTGGTTGCATCTTTGAGATTCTGTTATTGGGAAATGATTTAGCTCCTTGTAGGTAGCTAGAACATCCTAGAGCTTGACTTCTTGGGCTTCTTCAATAAACCTTACTGGGTAATGCCAATGAATTGCAAAGAAAGTCAATCTGGTCCTGATGTGTGTGCATGCGTGTGTGCGTGCATGCATGCGTGTGTGAACTGAGGCTCCTTGGGTTTATGTGAGCTCATAATGGAGCTCCCTTCTGGCATGAGTCAGTAATTTATTCCTGCCATGCTATAAGATGCTGCACTGAAAACAACTCAGCTTCTCTCATTCATTTTGAAGATTTGTCCTCCACTGAGAGAATGCATTGAAAAAAAAAAAAAAAAAAAAAAGACGTCTTGGGATAGATATTCAAGCCACTTCAGTTCCATCATTTGTGATTTTTGAAAAAGTTAACTTCTTTGAGCCTCTGTTTGTAAAGTGAGGGACTTGGTTTATCTGATGTGCACAGCTCCCATTCACTGTGCACATGGCTCTAGAAGTTTATAGACAGTGAGTTATGTGCCCTCCAGGAGATGGGCATGTAACACACTTCTTACACCTCTCCGAAATATCCCTTGTTCTATGCTGGAAAAGCCTTCTTTCCTGCTTTCTTTCATCAACCTCCTGTTCTGTGTATTTCTCTAGTAATCATGAAGGCAAAGGTAGTTTAGACTGAAGGTGCACACTTGTGGCTATGTAAATACAGTCATTTGAGATAAAAAATGCAGTTGTGTACTGTAGCGATGGTTTAGATGGGACATTTCTGCCATCATAGTTCTGTCAGTGAGCTCTGGGAGTGTTAGAATGTCTTGGGAATGCATAAGGTCCTCTTTGCCTCCAGTGAGCTTGCAACTAGGAGGACAACGAGACCCTCGTCTCTCTTGCCAACTTGTATAGCATTTAGTGTAGTGTTGTAGGTGATACAGGAGGAAGGCCTTACATTCTCCTCTTTTGATGACACTGGCAGGATTAGGTCAGTTCTCCAGCCTCTCCAGGGATTTAGAGTTTGCCATTTGTAAAAGCGGCCTGATGTGAGGAATAGCTCAGTTTTTAGGTGAAGATCACAGCGTGTGCCCTTCTGTATTAGTGTTCTTTGGATGCTGAGGAGGTGAGTTAGTATGCGTGTGAAGTTCATGTTGACAGTGATCCATATCACATGCCTTGAAAATGTGCTTCAGCTCCTTCAGAGAGTGTCTGCTTTTCTAGATCAACACATTTAATGTGTCTCCAATAACAGATCCATCAATATCCACTAAAGACTATTAAAAACCATTTTCACTTGCTTTGCGGAATAGGATAAGATTGAAATGAAAGCACAGCCAGGGCTGGGTCCACTAGGCAAGGGGTAACACAGAGGTCAGGCTCTGACCTATTTTAGAGTTTTTTGAATTTCTCAGAAATGATTATCCTCAGGGTGAGGCTCTTTGATGTGGGGCTGGGTTTCCATGGCTGACAGGCAGGTAGCTCACAATTGTCATCTGGTGAGATCTCTCTGGAAGTAGGAGGGAGACTAGGCTATACTTGCCTGCTGTATGTGTTTGTTTACCCCTTCAGAAAAGGCTGTGTCTCCATCAGGGTCTCATTGGATCATTGGAGTTTCTCATGTCCTCCAGCTTTTGGAAAGAGGGTCTTAGTGGATAGAAGTGAGAGGTGCTGGTCAAAGGATTTGGTGGTGCCAGGATGGCCTCTCTGGTTTTCTCTGCCCTCCCCCCTTTTTCTGGTGAGGCAGTGTTTCATGTAGTCCAGGGTGGTTTTGAGCTTACTGTATGGAGCTCATGCTTGCTTTGAGCTCCTGATCATCACTTCTGTCTCTGCATCCTGGGTCTTAGATTGTAGGTCTGTGCCGCCATGATCGGTGGACACACTCACTTAACTCCCAGTTCTTCAGGAGGACTTTGCATCCTCAGAGTTCTCATCTTCAAGTGTTGGCATAACTGAAACACAGTCATTACCCCGGCCCTATTGACTCATCATCTGCTTGCGCCTTCGATGTTTTGTCAGAGAGGACCAGGAGCATCCGAGAGGGGAACAGAAACATTTGTAGTCAAGCACCCATGCTTTGACTCAGTGGCCTGGCATTCTGGGAATGTATCCAGAGTGCCCCAAGAAGGTCATCTTCCTGCTGGCTGCTGGCATTCTGACAGATGACGCGTGCTGACTCAGACCCTGTCCTCCCGAATTCCATTTTTGCTGAGTACCAGGAGTCCTAGTGGAACAGGCCAAATGGAATGTGTCGCTGACTGTCCACAACAGCACTCTGGTGCTCAGTGGCTTCCCACTGGGCCCCGCCTTGATGCTTCAGCTTGGCGGCTCTTCCCTGCTTCCCGTGTCCATCAGTCTATGGGGGGCTTCTCTTTGTCCTGTTAGAGCTTTGTGAGCACTAGGCTCGTCTATCAATAGGTAATAACACTGGGGTTACAGCTGGATGCCACTATAATTGACAGCAGGGATTTTTTTTTTTTCTTTTTAATTGTAAGAGGTGATAGTTCCTATATTTAACTTAAAAATAAAAAACAAAAAAAACAGACAAACAACACAGGGTTTTACTCTGTTGCCTTGGCTGGCTTAGAACTTACTGTATAGATCAGGATGGTCTTGAGCTCATAGAGACCTGTCTGCCTCTGCCTTCCAAGAGTTGGGATTAAAAGTGTGAGCCACCATGCCCACTCCTATTTTTACTTTTTAAATGTTAGATTGATAGCTGAGTGTGGTGCACAGTTTTGATTTTTTTTTTTTTGCTTTTGTTTGTTTTGAGACAGGATTTCTCTGTGTATCCCTGGCTGTCCTGGAATTCACTCTGTAGACCAGGCTAGCTTTGAACTCACAGAAATCTGCCTACTTTTGATTCTCAAGTGCTGGGATTAAAGGTGTGCATGTAGCAGACAATGCTGGTGGACATTTTTAATCTCAGCACTAGGGACACTAAGCCAGGAGGCTTAAAGAATTTTAAAAGATGGCCTTTGGAAAATGAACCGTTCTATGTGAGTTCACAACATTATTCTATAAATGACTCTATCATGGAGAATCGCCAGGTTCATGGTTCTTCTGAGATAGGCTGTGCCCAGGTTCATGTCCTTGTTCCTAGTTCCACTGGAAGGGCCATGCAAGGTGAAGGGGAGCCAGCATCACATCTATGCAGAGGGGATAAGATGGTGGTGTTGCTATCTAATAATGCCTGTCATGGATGAGCAGCAGACTGAGGCCTGGTGAAGGCAGAGCCCAGAGTTGAGCACCTGCTTTGTGGAACCTGTAATGAAGTACCTGGAATTTTTAGATATAGAGCCCTTGGCACAGCCTGGACTCTTAAGGAGTATCCTCAGATCATCAGGATCTGGGATTGGATATGTTTTCTTAGGCAAGTGAGAATGATTCGTGGCCAGCCCCCTTTCCAGCCCTGTGCTCACTGAAAGATGTAGGGTGATTCTCTCAGGACCAGACACCAGTGAGTCATTAAACTAGCATGTCCAGCGATTTTCCTTGAGATCCCTCCTTGCCAGGACAACATTGCACTGGGGGCTTCTGAGATGACTTGGTGGTTCAGAGCGTGTACTGCTCTTACAGGGACCTGAGTTAAGTTCCCAGCACCCATATTGGGCCACCCACAATCATTTGTAACTCCAGGGTCAGGGGAATTTGATGTGCCTGGCCTGTGTAAGTACCTGCACTCACATGCGTACTCCCTCTCACATGTTCATACTTTGAAAAATGGATAAGAAAAGTTGTACTGTGTTGGATGGGATCTGGCCTTCTGTTGTTGGCCAAGAGGTCAAAAAACCTCTTGCACCCTTACCTGGTTCTTATCTTGATCATCTGCCAAGCCCTGGTGTTTCTGTGTCCTGCATTTCCTTGAAGTCTTTCTTTTCTTCTCTCATCTGGAACACAATAAATAGCTTTTACTTTGTCTTACTTGTCTCTGCTGGAGTACTTGCCCTTCTCTGCTTTCTTACTAGGAAGATGTACTTCAGGCATCTTGCTCTGGCCTTCTGCCCAGGTAGGTGGCCCTGGTGCCTACGGGGCACCTGTGCCCATCTTCACACAGGCTGCTGAGAGCCTGTAGCCCACAGAAGTGAGTCGCCACCTCTGTGGGTGCTGTGTTCTACATTTCTTTTTAAGCTTTTAAAAAAGTTGTATATGTATTTTGCCTGTATATATGTATGTGAACCATGTGCATGCAGTGCCCTTGGAGGCTGGAAGAGGACATTGGATCCCTTGGAAATGGAATTACAGATGGCTGTGAACTATCATGGGGGTGCAGGGAACTAAACCTGGGTCCTCTGAAAGAGCAGCAAGTAGTCTTAACCTCTGAGCCATCTCTCCAGCCCCTGTGTTCCACATTGTTGTCAAAGTACTGACCAGGAAGTATGTAGTAAGCATGTGCTGGGTGAGTGGCCCTCCTAGCTCAGGAGGGAGTCCTTCATCTCCTAGGACTCTTCCTTCATTGAGAAGAAGTGATGTGTTCTAGTGGAGAGTAAGACTCACCGCTACCCTGTTCTTTGTGCTGCTGTATTCCCGGAGCTGGAGTTTCCTTATCCCTGCAATGGGATTTGAATCCTCAGTTAAGTGGAACCATGAAGACTATATGATTCTAGACAGGGTGCCAGTGGAACAGTCCCTCCCTTTTCAAGTGATTCAGTTGTTCCCCAGTCTGCTGGGACTTTCTGGTTTCTCTCCCTGCCCAATGTAGTTGACTTGAGGTTGCTTCCTTCTGCTCTAACTCACACGCTTCTTTGGCAGGAGGAGCTGGAGCATCTGAACCAGGCTAGTGAGGAAATCAACCAGGTGGAGCTACAGCTAGACGTAAGTGTCCCTTTCCTCACAGCCATGGGTTGGTCTCTGGAGATCTCTGGGTTTCCCTATATTGAGACAGTGGTGGAGGAAGGGGTGTGTTGAAGAAAGGAGGTTCTGTGACCTGTATGCTTATTTTCTACATTCCTTGCCAGGAAGCTAGGACCACCTATCGGAGGATCCTGCAGGAGTCAGCAAGGAAGCTTAACACACAGGGCTCTCACTTGGGGAGCTGTATTGAGAAGGCCCGGCCCTACTATGAGGCTCGACGACTGGCTAAGGAGGTAAGCCTGTGTTGTAGTGTAATTTCTGTTGCTGTGACAAATACCAAGACCAAAAGTACCTTAGTGGAGGAAAAGGTTTATGTGACTTACACTTCCAGGTCAGTCCATCATTGATAGAAGCCACCACAGGAACTCAAGCAAGAACTTGAACCGAACCATGGAAGAACCCTGCTTATTTACTCACTTGAAGGCATATTCTCAGCTAGCTTTCCTGTATAGACCAGAACCACCTGCCTAGGGAATGGTGCCACCCATAGTGGGCTGGGCCCCTTTACATCAGTTAAACAATCAAGACAGTCCCGCATAAGCATCCCCACAGGCCAGTCAGAATGGATAATCTCTCAGCTGAGATTCCCTTTTCAGGTGTCTGTAGGCTGTGTCAAGTTGACAGAACTAAGTAAGGCAGTTTGACCTATAATTTGGAAGGGCTTCATGTCTGTCTTCAGTCTCTATAGAATGGGGAATAAAACACCATACTTAAGGGCATGGCCATGTACTGAACAGTCTGTGTAGTTGAGGAGGTTCTTAAAGTTGTAGGGAATGTGTTCATTGGGCCAGTGAAGTGGCTCAGTGGATAAAGGCACCTCTTACCTGACGACAATAGTTCATTCCCTGGGATCCACATGGTGAAAAGAGAGAATGACCCCTCCTGTGTATTGTCCTCTGACCTCCACATGCTTAGTGTGGCATTTTTGCTGAGGTGCACACATACATACACATACACACAATAAATACATAAATGTAAGAAAATGCTCTCTTGGCCAAGAAATGACTGGGTGGAGGCATTGGGTCCTGTTCAGAAATTTTATTCAGTACCATTGGTAGCTTTGTTCTTTCTTCCTTCTCTTCTTTTCCTCTTCATTCCCCTCTCCCCATCTTTCTTTGGGCTAGGGTCAAACCCAGGGTCTTGGGAACAATAGACAGGAACTGTGATGCTGAGTACCACCCACAGGCCTCACCTGCCAATGTGTTTAAGTAGTTAGGATTCAGACTGCACCTAGTGTATTATCTCTCTCTCTCTCTTTCTTTCTTTGCCTCTCTGTCTCTCTCTCTCTTTCCTTCTCTCTCCCTCCATTCCTCCCTCCTTCCCTCCCCCTCCCCACACCCCCTCTGAGACATGGTCTTTCTATGTAGCTCTAGCTGTAGTAGAGCTCTCTATGTAGACCAGGCTGGCCTCAAACTGAGAGATCTGTCTCTGTCTCCTGTGTGCTGGGATTAAAGGCCTGTGTCACCATGCACTGGCTCAATAATCTTCTGTTTTGATTATTTTTTGTCATTTATTGCATTAATACTTACTGTTATTACTGGGATTAGGTCTTTGTTTATCACAAAATATGTGACACATATGGTTTCTACATTGTATTATCAACTTAGGTATTAGCACCATATTATTACTTACAATGCAAATTTCACTCAGCCTAGCCAGTTTACACTCATATTTTGCATATGAGAGATACTTTTTAGTATCTCTCAAATGTGCATTTTTTCAGAGCTTTACATTTTGAACCAATTAAATTTGATGACAAGCTTGTAATTATATATAAATTAGACAATTTATAGAAGTTGTAATAAGGAGGGGAGAGTAAATATTCTCCCACCTCCTCAGCAACCCATCCCTTAGCTTCCAGATAGTTCTTAAGTTTGCATATATGAGAGATTTAGCTCTAAGTAATAAAATTGTTAATCAGTATCTATTTGGAAGAATATTCTTTGCTCAGAAATTTAAAAATTCTTCTTGAATTTGTATATTTTATTAATACTACCAAATTTGGTAGAGTTTTTTTGTTGTTGTTTGTTTTCAATAATACTGTTTATAAATCTCTTATCCATCAACCTATAACAAAAACTTTGACTTGGTAATTTATATGTAATTTGTCAAATGTGCAAACTATTTCTGTTTTTAGAGAAGTGCAGAAGATCGATGAGGTTGTATGAGAAATCTGATTTTTTAAAAAACATGCGTACATGCAGAGCTCGAAGAGCTAGAGTCCTTGAACTGATCTTGATTCATGTGACTGTTCAATGCCATGCATGCCCGGAGTATGTTCATACCAGCTCTAGAAACCAGTGTGCTAGTTGCCATGACTCTTTGCCAGTTTCTTTGGATGCTATCAGCAGCTAAACATGCATTCTTCCCTTACTACTATCTCTGTATTTTGCTTTTTTGTTTTTCTTTGTTATAATATCCTTTATCTTATCTGTGTAACTGTATTATGACAGAACACCAAAGCTCTAGACAGCCACCTTCTGGTCATGGAATGCCTTATGGGGCTGGAGAGATGGCTCAGTCGTTAAGCCCTTTGCTACTGAGCCACACTCCCTACCCCTGTGACATACTTTCAAAGCCCAAGGACTGTTTTCTTTTCTCCTCTTTATTTTTTTTTTTCTATGTTCTTTTTCCCTTGGCTGTCCTGGATCTTGTTGTATAGAATAGGCTGGTTTCAGCCTTGAACTCCTGGAGATCTGCCTGCCTCTGCCTCCCAAATGGTGGGAATAAAGGTCTGAGGCATTAGGTCTGGCTAAGCTTTTTCCATTTGTATCAGTTTCCTGTAACTGGAAGCTGGGGATCACCCCCAGGTTTTTGCTTGGCTAGCACTGGTTAAATATCCCTTATCTGAATTTTGGGTAGAGCATAGCATGTATCATATGTTGAACTGATAACAGATACTATACTTGATCTTAGCCAATGAGCTGAGAAGCGGTCTTTATTGTAATTTTGGGCTAAGAAGTATTTTAGAATATTTTTTTTTTCAGATTTTGTAATATGTGCCTACACATAATGACATACCTTGGAGACAGCATTCAAACAAGGAATTCATGTGTTTGATAAACGTCTTATATATAGCCTGATATGTGCAAATATTGTTTTTATTTAAAAATACTCTTTAACAAAAAGTATAAATGAAGTGCATTTAACTCTTATATAAAAATATTCAAATCTGTAAATATTTTTAAAAAATTAAAAACTCATTTTTATTTATGTGTATGTATATATGTGAGTGCTAGATTTCATGTGGCCATCATATACTGGTATTATGTTTCTTAATATTTATTTCTGTGTTTCTAATCTATAGAATATTGCTTTGATGGCATCTATTCTTAGTGTGGTTTGGGAAATGAAGCTGAAATTATAAGTGGGCCTTCCTCTTTTTCTTGTCCTTACCTTGAGGGATCGCATGGGTGACTGGGGTCCTCTCAGGCTTCCCATCCTGATAGTCCTCTCTCCACAGGCCCAGCAGGAGACACAGAAGGCAGCACTGCGGTATGAGCGAGCAGTGAGCATGCACAACGCTGCCCGGGAGATGGTCTTTGTGGCTGAGCAAGGGGTCATGGCTGACAAAAATCGACTGGACCCTACATGGCAGGAGATGCTCAACCATGCTACCTGTAAGGTGAGGGGTGCTGCCAGCAGGTCCCCTTCACTGCTCCCTTAGCTAGTCCTTTACTTTGCCTCCATACTCCTTCCTGTTCCTCTCCCACTCCGGCCTTCCCTCAGCTTTGGTTTCTTTTAAGGTGGAACCTGTCTACGTCTGCCCAGCTTGGCCTCCAGTACTTCCATTATTTCATTTCTCTCTTAGAAAGCTTCCTCTCCACTCCTGTTTCCTCTGGGTTGGACTGGCCCTGAGCTCCTCCCAGGCAGTGGCTCTGGATTCAGTACTCACACGTTAGGCTCAGCTTTGTGATTCTCTGTTCTTGTGTGCAGAAAGTTTTCCCTTCACGGGTCCTGCACTCTGCTAGTGTATGTTGGAGGTAGAATTTGTGTTCCATTTCCAAACTCCTAAAACTAGACTGGGCATAGGTGCACCCTGGCATGGGCTCATTCTGCCCCTTCAGCGTGTACAGGGCTGTATCAACTCCTGGATAGTGACTGTGTCTTTCAGTTCTTTGAATGCACAGAGAAGACACTGTGGTGGGCCTTCTGAGGTGAGTGTAGTGAGAGAAGGAAGGGTCACTGAGGCTGTGGTGTGTAGCCATGGGGATGGGCGCGCCATGAGCTTGCCTGGTTCTGGGAGACAAGGTGCTTGGCCCACGCCTGTCCCTGGTCACATAATGCTCTGGGCTACACATAGATAGGGAAGCTGTGGAAGCTATGAGAACCCAACCTGCCTCTGTCCCTCCTGTGCCTGACCTGAAGCCATTGTCACTGAGGACTCCCTTAGGACTGTGGTGTCTGCACAGTTGAATGTGCTCAAGGGTGTTTAGCCATGTTTAGGAGGGACTGAGCTGACTGAGGCGCTTTTCCATGGTGTCAGCAGAGCTGAGGGCAGGTCATACAAGTGAAGAGGTGCAAGACACTGGGGAAGAGTGCTTTCCCAGGCACGTGCTTGAGATGGTGAGAAGCTCTCGTGGCCCCTGAATCCTTATCTGTCCTACTCTGTCGACCTCAGGGATGGGAAGGGCTTTGCGGACATTCCTGTTCAGGTTCCCTCCGGGCAGTGTGCATATTGGCAGTCTAGGGCTGACCCCATTTGAACGCCAGCTCACTGATGTGTGTCTTCCTCCCAACCTGGGCCAGGTGAACGAGGCAGAGGAAGAGCGTCTTCGAGGTGAGCGGGAGCATCAGCGTGTGACGAGGCTGTGCCAGCAGGCTGAGGCTCGGGTCCAGGCCCTGCAGAAGACCCTCCGACGGGCCATTGGCAAGAGCCGCCCCTACTTTGAGCTCAAGGCCCAGTTCAGCCAAATCCTGGAGGTAGCTAATGGGGGAGGATGGGCAGGTAGTGCTGGTGTGCTTCTTTGGTCAGTGCCGAGAACTGACAAAGGTGAAACCTTGCTAGACCAGCCAGTACACTAGCCTGTGCTCAGAGTGACCCTGCAGAAGTGGAAGGTAGAGATGGGAGGCCTGTGCTGGGGGAGAGCACTGATCAAGAAGCAAAGGTAAATGAGGAAAGTGAGACGTGATGGGAGATGGGATGGGGGAAAACCAGCCAGGTGGGAAGGAAGAATAGAGAGAAAGGGAGGAGCAGCCAGTGGGGTGAAGTCCTGGGGGGAGGGCTAGCTGGGGCTCACGTCAGGAGGAACATTCAGAGGACAGTAGGGCTGGAGAGAGCATTACAGTTCAGAGGTCCTGAAGGCGTCCAGGGGCTCTGAGGTAGGAGGTCTGACCACAGGGACAAGTGCCAGGTGGGGTCAGAAGACATCTCATGGGTTACCTGTTTTTTTCTGCAGGAGCACAAGGCCAAGGTGACAGAACTGGAGCAGCAGGTGGCACAGGCCAAGACCCGCTACTCAGTAGCCCTGCGTAATCTGGAGCAGATCAGTGAGCAGATTCATGCCAGGCGCCGGGGCTTGCCCCCTCACCCTCTGGGCCCACGGCGATCCTCCCCTGTTGGGGCTGAAGCTGGACCTGAGAGCATCGAGGATGGGGACAGTGGGATTGAAGGGGCAGAGGGCGGGGGCCTGGAGGAGGGCAGCAGCCTTGGACCTGGCCCAGGCCCAGACACGGACACGCTGAGCCTATTGAGTCTGCGCACTGTGGCCTCCGACCTGCAGAAGTGTGACTCAGTGGAGCACCTGCGTGGCCTCTCGGACCATGCCAGTCTAGATGGCCAAGAGCTGGGAGCCCAGAGCCGAGGACGCCGAGGAAGTGACGGCGGAATCCGAGGGGGCCGGCACCAGCGCAGTGTCAGCCTGTAGCTCTGTGGCCAGAGCTAGCTTGATTTCTACCATGGGCAATCAGGGCCCCCCAGGCCTTCCCTCCTCAAGTCCTGTCTGCCCCAGATCCTGGTCTGCAGCCTTCCTCGGGCAGGATGAGCTGTCTCAGCCCTGTGTCCCTAGCTTCCTCACCGTTCTTCTCTCAGGAGGCAGCTCTCTCTTTGCCTTACCCACCTAGAAGGCTTGCTCTCTGGCCCTGTCTCCTCTTCCTCTGCTGGCACTCGAGTCTCTCTGATGCTCTCTTGATTTCCTCTTCTGACTTGACTTCTATCTGTCTGGCTTTTCCCCTCAGGGAACTTGGTCTAGAAGACACAGGAGGTCATGTGAGAATATGAGCATCCTAGCCCAAGTGATTGGGCAGGCCCTCACCCGTTGATTCCTGACCCTGTCTTCCCAGAAGGTGTGCCCTAGATATGCTGCTGAGTCCCTGGCAGCCTTTGCTCTTGTCCTGTCCCAGCTTGCCTGTGAGCAATGTGTAAAATGTCCATGTGCCTCTGGAAGACACCACCTTCTGTCAGTGCACCTCTTGTGACCTTAGCTGCTGTGCTGTGTGTCCTTCATTCAGTGTCAGGTGGGGGAATCGGACCCTGTTATCAACACAGGCATTTGGGCCAATTCCAAATGGCCCCTGTCTGTGTGGTGTGTCTCCAGTTGGGCTGAGCCCTTAAAATTGCCAAGGTGCTAGTGGGTCCCTGGTGGGGCCTATGCTGGAGGTAGAGATGTGAGATTCTCAAGGCTGAGACCTTGCCATCCCCGCCTTCCCTGTGTGTGGCGCTGGGCTTGCTTTTTCTTGGTAGAGGTTGAACTGGAGCTTGGCACCCTCCTACGGGGTGGCACTAGGGAATTTGGTGCTCAATTGCTCTTTATTGCTCTTCCTCACCCCAGATGGTACCTACACCAGGAACCTTTGGAGAGCGCTTTAGCATGATTGTAAAGCCTCCTTTCTTGTATGAGAGGAGTTGACCTGAAGTGAGGGGTTCCAGCCTCAAAAGGCAGCTCTGGGTGCTGGTGTTCCTGGGTCGTGTGGGTGCCTTGGAAGAACCAACCTCCTGTGCCACCAGGAGGATGAGGACAGTGCTTGCCCAGGGCTGGGAGAAGAGTGCCCGTGTCTCGCATGGGATCTCCCAATTTTCAGGTTTCAGGATGGTCACAATGAGAACCTGTGGGGTTTGAGGTGGCTGTTCAGGAAGAACAGAAATGAGGAGGACATGATTGTGCGAGTGCATGTGCTGGTGCGTGTGGGAAAGGGTCAGTCCTGGTTTTATTTAAATAAAATAGTTTATGTAACAGTGATGTTTACTGTCTGTTAAAAGAGACATGGGGTTAAGACATGGGGCTCTTCAGGCCATGCAGTCAAGGAGGTACACACCAACTGAGAAGAGAGGAAAGAGGTGCCACTTTTGGGTGGTAACACAAGCTAAGTGGACAAGGCTGGAGAGCCAGTGTTCTGAGGCTGTGTTGAACGGTAATGAGTGCCAGGGGTGGCCCTGCTGCAGAGAGCCTGCAGGGTGGAATGGCCGTATGGTATCCTGGGTGTGTCTGCACGTTAAGAAAGGAGAGGGATCAAAGTAGGGACACTTGGTTATTAAAAATGGTGTGATGCTGAATTTTGAATTTCCAGTAGACAGTGGTTTCTGTCCACTGCAGTAGGTGGGAGAGGTCTGAGTATATTTAGACACAGATGGGAGACACCTGGGAAACAGCCAGTAAATCAGATCCACAGGAGCCGTAGAGGTGAAGATTGGGCTGGAGCTGAGGCCACTCAGTGCAGTGTAAACAGATGTGACTCACATCTGTAAACCCAGCATCCAGAAAGTGAAGGACAGAGATTTAGAAATTCGTCACCTTTAGCTACATGGTGAGTTTGAGGCCAGTCTTGGCTACCTAAGACCATGATCAAAAGGCTCTGGGTCATGCTAGGGCTGGACAGTGAGGCCCACTGAGACAGTGTGCCAGCCCGGGAGAGAGTGAATTACTAGTGTCGTAGGACTTCAGGTGTCAGGGAAGGGCAGGGTGGAGGTCAAAGATGGAGAAGTACAAGCAGAGCTCTGATCCTGGGGACACAGGACACAGGGCCACCGGGAGCCAGGACAATTGAACATTCACTGTACCTTTTGACAGGTACTGTCCAGGTCTTCCTTTGAGGCCACCTTCCTGATCTATCAGGATACTTTGGGTGAATAGACTTAAAAATTAATTGTCTTCATTAATGGTGCAGAGTGGAGTGTTCTGCATGTAATGAGACAGTTACTATGGTTAAACTTAGTGGGTTTATGTGTGTGTGTGTGTGTGTATGTGTGGTTATTTTTCTCTTATGTTTTAAAAAAAAAACACCTAAAATCAATGAACTTAATATAACATAATCATAGTTCTCAAGAGTGAGCTTTTGAGAGTCCCTAGCCAGCCCCAGGGTCCTTAAGGCTTCTGGTACAGTAGAACATCAGAGAATGCTTGATCTGTTTCCATGCAGTTTGTCTTTGGCTTAGTCACCTGCCAGGTAAGTGAGCAGAGACTAGGAAGGTCAGAAAATGATTTTCCTGCAAGTGAAAAGTACATCCTCCCCCACAGCAAAGCCCATGAAGGTTCTGTTCCACTTTGCTAACACAATGGGTTTTACTTAGCAGGTGTATCTCTGACCATTTGTGAGGCCTCCTCCCCATTCCCACACGGTCCTACCACATGTCACCTAGGGTGAGTTCTGTATGGTGTCTTCTCTATTGAAGGGCAGGGGCTCTTCTATGCTCAGCACACACCTTGTACCTGGAAATCTTTAAAGGTGGTTTTGTGTTTTCCCCTCTTGACCCCCAAACCTACAGCAATCGACTTGATCATCACAGTGGTTAGGAGGTCAGTATTGAGTGGTACAGAGCCCCAGAGTCAAGTCTTCATTCTCTTGAGGAAATCTCAGGATTTTATCACAGTGTAGCCATGTATAGTGTGATGCTACAGTGACTATTACTCATAATGATTTTTGTTGAGTCTGCAGCTTCAGATGTTTAAACCCAAGGCTCTGGCCCTTGTGCATGACAGGAAAATGTCAAACAGAGGTTGTATTTTTCTCTCTTAGTGTATATTTGACAACTCCAATGTGCAGGAGCAGGAAGGGGCTTCTCCGCTGTCATTCATACTCTGTATGCAGCAAGCAGAAGCTACATGAAATCAGAAATTCCCTTGAGTCATAGTGTGATAGATACTGCCCTGATGTTCTGTGTGCACATGGAGGAGTCACTTGGTTCCTTATCCCTGTCCCTGTGTGCAGGGAGAGGGCTGGACTGGGTAGCTAACACCAGGTAGTCTAAGGCACCTAAGTGGCAGTGACCCCCTCGGCCTTGTCGGTGGGTGAGGTAAGGTGGTGGATATGTTCACACAGAAGATGGGGTGTGGGTGGCAAACCGGGAAGACAGATAAATCTAGCTTCGGGTGGTCAAGGCTGCTGAACTACAGGTTTCTGCACGAGGTGATGCCTGTTGAGTTTCTTCTTCCCTGGGGAAGGCAGCTGGTGCTCACTGCACAGTAAGAAAAGCAAAATAAGCCCCAAACACCACAGTTGATGTATTCAAGTGAACTTTGGAGGAAGGGGTTTTCAAGATGAGTTTCTTTCCTGAATAGGAAAGAAGAATATTCTAGATCTGGAATGCACTGAAGGAGCAGGACCCTGGAGTTGAGAGAAGACAGATTCAGCTGCTGCCTCATTGTGAGCGCTCTGTCTAGGCCACCGGTCTATCCTTTTTAGTCTTTTGAATCAAGAAGGTATTGTCTACTTACTGGAAAAAAATCACAGAAATATTTTTATCAATAATGCATGATAAACATGAAAATCATTCAAATTGCATGTCTATTAAAAGGGCTAACTTCTTGACCACCTTAGATTAAATGTAGAGCCGAAGGAAACAGAGTTTTACAGGCTTGAACTTTGTTCTTTCTTTTTTCTAGTACAGGGGACCAAACCTATTGAACTCCTGATTGACAACTGAACTATACCCCACTCCCCACTGCTGACTACGCCCCACACTCTACCATTGAGCTATACCCTCATTCTACCTAAGCCTTGGATTAGTAAAATACTTAGAACTGAGATTACAAAAGTAACAGCTGCTTATAAAAAATTTCAAACAGGATAAAATGAAATAAAGAATTTCAGAGTTGTGAGTCTCCTCTGCAGCCCATCCCTCACTCCTCACAGAAAGGCACATCTTCCTATAGTTTGTTTTGGTCCTGTCTTTCTAAATCTTCTATACAGATGCAAACTCACCTTGATTTGCTTCATATCATAGTGTTTTATAATCTGCAATTACACTTCATGTGTCTTTGATGTCTTTACATGTTAGCTGGACAGTAGTTCATCATTCAATATCCCTTTAAGGTGAGTGTGAGTATGGGATCTCAGCACTGAAACTGGGGCAGGATCAAGTTCAAGATCAGCCTGGGTTACATAGTGAGTTGTTTATCTGAGCTACAGCAGAACTTGTCTTAAAAAGCTAAAAACCAGGGGCTGGAGAGAGCTCAGCAATTAAGAGCATGGTGCTGTGTGTGTGTGTGTGTGTGTGTGTGTGTGTGTGTGTGTGTGTGTGGTGTGAAGGAGAGAGAGAGGGGGAGGGAGAAGAAGAAGGAGAGAGGGGGGAGGGGCAGCATACATACTACAGCCTTTGGGGGGTGGTCAGAAGGCAACCTGTGGGGATGGACCATCTCTGTCTACATGAGGATCCAGTATATTGACCACAGGTCTTCAGGCTTGAAGGCAAGTCTCTTTATCTGCTGAGCCAACTCACTGGCCCTTCTGATATTTATTTGGATTTTTCTGAGAAAGGGTTTGTCTGTGGAGCCCTGGCTGTCCTGGTACTCACTCTGTAGACTGGGCTGGCCTCAAACTTAGAGATCCACCTGCCTCTGCTTCCTTGAGTGCCAGGATTAAAGTCGTGCACTACCACCACCCAGTTATGATAGTTAATATACCTAAATGCATCTACAGTTTCAATTGTTGTGATAAATGTATAGGGTGGTATCTGTTTTGTTTCCATAAATAAGTCATTTATCAGCCTGTGTCATATGGGTGGAGCTGGACAGATGGTGTCTTTCCTTATCCTCCCAGGTGCACAGTCCATCCTAAAGTGGAGCCAAGGCTACTTATTCAAATGGAGTCTCCCAGGGCAAGCCTGAAGAAAGTTTTATGCCATTTTTTTACGCTGCACATAGTGACTTAACAGTAGGACATAGCCTGAGCTCAACACACAATATTTTTGTGCGATTGTCAGAAAATGTCTGGGTGTGATGAGACCTGCCTGACCTGAGGTCATATATATTCTGGCCTGAAGCCTAGGTTATACTAGGTGCTACTTTAGTATGCACACCAGAAAGTAGTTCCACAGAACTATTGACTCTGTATACTTACACAGGGCAAGTTAAGTGTGTTGCAGTCTTGGGAGAGCTTCAACCTGATTCTAGAGTGAAGGGCTTCTTTGTTCCCCTATAGCCCTATACATTTCCCCATCTTTCTATCCTGTCTTAGTGTCTTAGGTAAGGTTACTATTGGTGCGATGAAACACCATGACCAAAGCAAGTCGAGAGTAAAAGGTTTGTTTGGCTTATGTATCACAGTTCATCATCAAAGGAAATCAGGATAGGAATTCAAGCAGGAGAGGGACCTGGAGGCAGGAACTGATGCAGAAACCAAGGAAGAAGGCTGCCTGATGGCTTGGTCCTCATGGCTTGCTCAGTCTACTTTCTTATAGAACCCAGGATCATTAGTCCAGGGATGGCCCCACTTACAGCGGCCTGGGCTCTCCCCCATCAATCACTAATTAAGAAAATGCCCTACAGTCCCATCTTAGGAAGACATTTTCTTTTCTTTTGGTTTTGGTTGTTTTGTTTGGAGATAGGGTTTTTTCTATGTAGCCCTGGCTGTCCTATAGGCAAGGCTGGCCTTGAACTCCTAGAGTGCTCGAAATAAAGGAAGGCATGTGCCACCATCACCTGGGAAAGATTTATTTATTTTTGTGTGCATTAGTGTGTTGCTTACTTGTATGTCTGTGTGAGGGTGCCAGATGCCCTGGAACTGGAGTTACAGACAGTTGAGCTACCATGTAAGTGCTGGGAATTGAACCCAGGTCTTCTGGGAGAGCAGCCAGGGCTCTTAACTGTTGAACCATCTCTCTAGCCCTAGAGGCATTTTCTGAATTGAGGTTCCCTCCCTCCTCTCAGATGACTTTCTGCTTGTGCCAAATTGACATAAAACTCTCCAGTACACTTAGCTTTTCTAACTTTTATTTATGTGTATGTTTCCATGTGTGCCTGAGGAGGCCAGAAGTGCACATCAGATCCTCTGGAAGTGAAGTTACAGGCCGTGGGTGAGCTGCCGTGAGTGGGTGCTGGGGATTGAAGTCAGGTCCTCTGGAAGAGCAGCACACATTCTTAAGTGCTGAGCCATCTCTTTTGCCCCACGTATGTCCTTTTGGTTGAAATCTTGAGCTTGGGTAGCAGAGCCTGGCTTGTCGAGGCTGTTCATCTCAGGCTTGATTGAACTCTACAAGCAAAAAAACTCTGGGGGGACAACCTAAGAAAGTGTAAAGTACCTCTGTGTAGCAGCAGAGAGGGAGTGAGCCCCAAGATGTGTGTGGTTAGCTGGAAGAGGATTCCTTAGGGAGAGAAGAGGTAGACACCTAGTGACTAGTAGCATAAAGGGTGCCCAGAAGTGCTGGTGCCGTGCACAGCCGTGCCAGCTTTATCACCCTTGCTTATCTTACCCTCGCTTATCTTGACCTGCCTTAGGTTTCTAGGTGTGGGGCTGCTCCTAGAGCTCTCTGAATTCTTCAGCTGTTGACAGACAGGAGGTTTATGGGTCTGGTGTCAAGGAAATCACTGATAAATGGAGTTTTAGACAGGCCCCACCCTCTTTTGGCTCCAGTGGCCTTTGATATCTAACCCTGTAAAGGAAACCAGACTCCATGAGGACAGCAGAGTATGCAGCTCTACAGAAGACATAGCCACATTCCTGGAACATTTTAAAAGTCTTCTCTGGAAAGAATGCTCTTTAGGAAGAGGACCAGGGAGCGTGCCTGAGGATTTGCCTGCCAATCCCACATGCCTGGAACCCAGCCAGCTCAGAAAAAGCCATTCGCTGCTTAAAATGCAGTTGCCTAGTATGGAACTTGCATATTTTGTCGGATTTTTATTTGCTATTTTATTATTTTATTTGATGTGCATGGATATCTGTGCACCATGTGTGAGTAGTGCCCATAAGGTCAGAAGAAGATGGTTGTTCCCCTGCAGGCGATGGGAGCTGAACCCAGGTCCTCTGCAAAAAGCAACCAGTGCTCTTAACTGATCAATTATCTCTTCAGTCCCTTCACTTATTATTAGTTAAGAAAAGGTGTGTGTGTGTGGTGTGTGTGTGTGTGTGTGTGTGTGTGCGTGCATACCTGTCTGTCTGTGTTGGGTAATATGTACACAAGTGTGTATGCTTTTAGAGGCCAGAAGAGGGCATTGCATGTCCTGAAGCTGGAGTTAGAGGCATTTGTGATGTGCCTGATGTGGGTTCTGAGGACCTAAGCAGGGTCATCCATTCTCTAGCTGTTTTTTTTTTTTTTTTTTTTTTTTAATGTGTTACATGTCTCTACAATTACATTCAGGTGATTGCAGACCCCGGAAACTGCTGCTGTCATTGAAGCAGAACATACTAAAGTTCTTGGTATTTTAACATACACAGATACACTGTGTATGTGTGTATGTGTGTGTATATGTGCATGTGCACAAATGTATATAATTTGAAATTTCAGAAATTTAGCTGAGTTGTCAAATTTGGTAAAAAAAAAAAAGTCTCCTGTTTTACTGTGTTGAGTTGCATTATGGTGAAATTAACAGCTGTAATGGTCTAGACGTGTTAAACTTACTCCCTCTCCCCACTTGTACAGGGCTAATTCAAGGCACTAAATATTTAAGCTCTTGTCTATGTGAGTTTGATTCCAGAAGCTAATATTCCGTTCTCTAAATAATAATAACAAACAAACAAACAAACAAACAAAAACTCCCCCAAAACAAAAAAAACCAAACCCAAAACACCCCTGCTGCTCTCTGGAAGACTCGTGGGCTGTGCAAAGTCTGTGCTGTGTGGGATGCGCTTTTTCAGGTTTGAACATCAAACACCCACGATGCAGTGAAAACAGAAGATGGCCTATTTGCCACCCGATTCTTAAACACGATTCAGAGATTGCAGCCTAGTGAAGGAATTGAAATTTCCGCAGGAGAAGGAGAAGGAGAAGTCTGGTACCAGCCAGAGTGGGAGCTTGTCTCTGAGGAAGATCCCACACAGTTCCGTCAACTTGTCAGGCCACCTTGTAAGAGACTGAGAGTCAGGACCACACCATGATCAGGGCTGCTTAGCAATGCAGACTTCTGGCCCTCTAAACCTAAACCTCGTGTTAGGACCCAAAGATTGACTTGGGGGTCCCTGGATTTTCTTATTCATTCTTCTTCCTGATGTGAGCACATTAAATGTCTTTTCTCTGTTCTGCACTAAGGATTGGTAGCAACCTGCCTTGTTAGAACTGCCAGGCTCTGTCCTAACTAACACTTATGGCCACAGCACAGCCCTCTCAGTTGGGAGCAGACATGAACAGAGGCCCCATAAGCTTGCCTGCATCCATCTGGTGTCTCTTTTCATTCCTTCTGGGCTTTGGATAAAACAAGTGGGTTTGTTACCTGAAGGGTTGTAGGTGCTTGCTGTCCTTGCAAGTTCTAGAAGGTTTTCTTGAATAAATACCTCTTCATTTGCACAGTGTACAAGTTCAGAGATGGCTGTTTGGTTGTTGGTCAAAGTAGTTTTCCTGACTCTACTTAGCTCCCTTGGGGAGTGTGTGCATAGACCCCTGACTCCGACATTGCACGCATAGAGCCCACCTTTGCAAACAGGGCTTTGTTGGCTGTGGAGTAATGTTCCAGGTCCTTCAATTCCTTTCATCTTATGAGTATTTTTTTAAAGACATTTGAACCTTAAGATAATTTTGGAAAAGCTTCATGTGACAGTCCACTCATGCTCTACACAGACCAGATGGCCATATTTGAAATAAGAAAAAAACTTGAACTGGGTTGAGTCGTGCACCTGAAGCCAGGCTGAACTCAGGACATCTCAGTGGATTTATTGGTTTTTGATCAAAGTGACAGGCTATAAGAATCAGATGTGAAGGGCTGGAGAGATGGCTCAGTGGTTAAGAGCACTCACTGACTCACTGGCTGCTTTTCCAAAGGTCCTGAGTTCAATTCCCAACAACTGCATGGTGGCTTACAACCATCTGTAACAGGATCCGATGCCCTCTTCTGGTGTTTCTGAAGACAGCTATAGTGTACTCATAAAATAAAATAAATCTTTAAAAAAAAAGAATCAGATGTGAATTCCCTCTACTTCCCACGCCTCTGACATCACACATTGATAATTCACATATAGTTCCTAATCTAGCAGATAGTTCAGAAGAATCTTATTTCAGTGCTCCAGAAGGTTCTGGAAGCCTGGGAGCAGACTCTCCCAGATGTGGGAGAGTCTCTCTGTGTTTTTGCACTCATTTGTTCTCCTGGTTTTTTTTTGTTTTTTGTTTTTCTTTCCTTTAGACCCAGTATTCCTCCACAGTTCTCCAATCTACCTGTTAATGACAAACCAAATAACAACGGAATGCGTGTTTGTGGCTCCCTCAAATTAAAGTGTTGAACTGTTGTACAGTTTCTGAATTTATTTTCTTCCCTCCCTCCCTTCCTTTCTTTTTCTTGGTTTTCTTTCTTTAAAAAGTTCTCTCTCTCTCTCTCTCTCTCTCTCTCTCTCTCTCTCTCTCTCCTTCTTCCCCTCCCCTCTGTGTGTGAGCGCACACATCCTGGCTTACAAGACCCTCAGGCTCTTTTTCTTGTTTTTCAGGCTGCCTCAAATTCACTATAACCTATATCCACCTTCTAGTGCTAAGATCCTTAGCATTCCAGCTCCCTTCCTCTTCCCTCTTCTTCTTCTCCTCCTCCTTTCCTCCTACTCCTCTTCTTCCTCCTCCTCCTCTTCCTCCTCCCCCTTCTCTTCCTCCTCTTCTTGCAGAATTTCTATGTAGCTCAGTGCTAGCCTCAATTTTCAGCCTTGTAACTCTGCCACTGAATGATGGAATTACAGGATTGGGCTACCACACTTAGACCCAAATTTCTTTTTTCCTCAATATAAATTGTTTGTTTTACTTATTATGTATGTATTTGTGTGGGTGTGTGAGTGCTACAGTACATGTGTAGTAGTTAAAGGAGAGTCTATTCTCCTGCCATGTGGGAGCTAGGGACTGAACTCAGGACATCAAGATTGGCAGCAGACACCTGCTGAGCCATCTTGAAGGCCAATTCTAAAACAGCAATGCCATCAGTCACAACCACTGGGGCAGTAGTGTATAGCTCAGAGACAGACCAGGCTCATTCACCTGCCTTTGATGTGGTGCCTGTGTGGCTCCTACCCAGTGTGGCTCAGAGATGCCAGGAAGAGAGCTCAGAGACACCCTTCCCTGTCTCGCCCTCTGCCTCTCCTCTCTCCTCCCTAGCTCCCCATCCCCCACTCATGCCCCTCTGTGAGTCTTCCTTCTTGTATTCCTTCTTTCTACCGCCCTAGGAAACTGTGGGACCCAGAGCCTTACCCCCCACTTCCTTTTGGAGTTTCTGATGCCTTGACCCTGGCCATCTGGTCAGGTGCAAATACAGGGTGTTACCTGTCCATGCCTTCTGGGTTTGGAGGGTCGGTCCAGGTCAGGCTCCTTAGCAGCACAGCACACTTCCTGGGATGGAAAGGTGAGTACTCTATATTCTTCTCAGCATGCTATTCAGCTTTCCTGTGAGGAAACCAAGTGCTTCCTGCCCTGGACTGCTCCATTGGGAAGAGCACCCTTAACAGAACCTTGGGAGGGTGTGGGACTTCTTCCTGGGCTGGGCTCACAGGTCTCATTGGTTAGGTCTGTGGGGCCAGTGGTAAATGGTTTCCTGGACTACTTCATGAACGAGCGGGGTGAGGCACATCTCTTTTCTCCCGAGTAAGTATAACTGATATTGAAACGCATCATTTTTTACAGATTATGAAGGTGTGACTCAGAGAAATGGTCACACAGCTTATAAACTTCCACTCTGAGTTCCAGACAGGCCCAGAGCTCTTTAAACACCACCTTAATTGTTTGTGAAAAGAAGCAATACAAAGTATTAAACAGGGCTCAGATGATACGACTATTGACCTTGTGACATCACAGCAAGCTGTTGATCCCTTGTCACTTCCCTGAGCAGGAACCCTCTTCAACAGGGGGACTTTTAAAAATTAATTAATTAATAATTATTATTTTACTTATTCACTGTATATCCTGCTCACTGGCCCCTCCTGGTCACCCTCTCACAATCCTTTCCCCCCATCCCCTTCTCTTCTGAGTGGGTAGAGGCCCTCTTAGGTATCCCCCCAACCCTGGCACTTCAAGTCTCTGGAAGGCTAGGTGTACCCTCTCCCACTGAGGCCAGACAAGGCAGCCCAACTAGGAGAACATATCCACAGACAGGCAACAGGTTTTGGGATAGCCCCCAATCCAGTTGTTCGGGACCCACGTGAAGACCAAACTGCACATCTGTTATATATGTGAGGGGGATAGAGGTAGGCGTGGTCCAAAGGTGTATGTCCTTTGGTTTGGTGGTTCAGTCTCTGAGAATCCAGGTTAGTTGACTCTGTTGGTCTTCCTGTGGAGTTCCAATCCCCTTAGGGCCTGCAGTCCTTCTTCCTATTCTTCCATTAGAGTCCCCAAGCTCCATCCACTGGTTGTGGCTGTATGCCCCTGTCTGAGTCAACTGGTGGGTGGGGCCTCTCGGAGGACGGCCATGCTAGACCCCTGTCTGCAAGCATAATAGATTATCATTATTAGTGTAAGGGACTAGTGCTTGAACATGGGATGGATCTCAAGTTGGGTCAGTTGTGGTTGCTCATTTCCCCAGTCTCTGCTCTGTCCCCAAATTCCTGCATTTCTTATAGACAGGATAAATTTTGGGTGGAAAGTTTTGTGGGTAGGTTGATGTCCCTATTGCTCCACTGGGGTTCCTGCCTGGCCACAGGAGGCAACCTCTCCAGGCTCCACGTCAATGCTGTGAGTCACAGATAAGGACATCTTTTGGTTTTTGTTTGCCTCCCTATCTCAGGTCTCTGTCTCTTTCTGGAGATGTCCCCTACCTCCCCGCATCCCTGCAGGCTGCAGATTTCCATTTATTTTCATGGCCACCTGGCCATCTCCCCTGCTCCTCCTCACACTTGACTCCCCATTCCCCTCCTTATTCCTCTCCCACTCAGTTTCCTCCCTCCATCTGCCTTCACACCCATTCCATTTCCCCTTCCAAGTGAGGCACCAGCATCCTGGCTTGCGCCTTCTTTCCTGTCCAGCCTTCTTGGGTCTGTGGAGTGTAGCATGAGCATCCTGAATTTCAGGTCTAATATCCACTTACAAGTGAATACATACCACGAGTGACTCTTTGGGACTGGGTTAGCTCATTCAGGATGATATTCTCAAGATCCATCCATTTGCCTGTGAAATTCATGATGTTTTTGTTTTTCATAGCTGAATAGTATTCCATTGTATAGATAAGTATAGTTGTTTTTTGTGTTCCCATAAACCTCTCTGGAAACACCCTCAGAGCCACAGCCAATGGGGAAATCTCCTAGGTGATTCTAAATCCTGTCAACTTGCCAATGAAGATTGACCATAACATCAGGGTGACAAACAACTGAAGTTTTGTTTCTCACAGTCTTGGAGACTGGAATGCCAAGGCCCAGTCTCAGCTTAGAGAGGAATTCTGAGAGAAGGAGTGTCTGGGAGCAGGGAAAACTCAAAGTCATATGGTGGGTCCAAGCTGGCAGCCTATGTTCTGCTCAAGACAGCTTTCCAGCCTGCTCTGTGTTCTGTTCTCTCTGGAGATCTGCAGACAGCTCTGTGTTCTGCTGTCTCTGGAGATCTGCAGACAGCTCTGTGTTCTGCTCTCTCTGGAGATCTGCAGACAACTCTATGTTCTGCTTAAGACAGTTCTTCAAGTATTTCTCCTGCTATTCTAAAAAATTCTCTGGATAGCTCATCTCTTTCAGATCATAAGCCCAATCTTTTATTTTACATATTAATCAAGTCATTTGTTCCAGGTTTCCTTTTGATTGTCCTATGAATCCAGCCGTTTGATTCTTTAGGAGACAGCAAGCACACATTTTCTTTTAACATTGCAAAAGACTTCTGAGATCTCCCTGCCTCTGTAAAGCACAGATAAGTGAGCTGGGAAGGTCCCCACCCCGAAATCATTGTTTCAACTATGACTAGGCCTGGATCTAAATTTCCTGTTCTAGGCTGACCCTGAATTCAGGAATCTGTCTACCTTTCTAACAAGTTGGCTCACAGCACAGCTGCCTCTGTTTCTTTAGATCTGTGAAGCTCCTTGCACGATTCATATTGTATCCTTATATTTTGCATAGTTGAGAAATAATATATTTTCGAACTCATGTTTTTAGAATTCTTTTCCGAAGTCTTAAGGGCTATCCTGAAGGTCCCAGCATTTACCATTTGGCTGAGACATTAGGCACACCTTTGCCTCCTGGACTCATGCTGTCTTTAATTATCATGGAGTTATTAATGTTAACAGGGAGGACATTCCTCAAAGGAAGAATGCAAAAATTGTACATTATTATATAAACAAGCCTTATGCCCATAGCAGCCATCAACACTCGTGGAGGCTTACACCTGCTAGCACTGTCCCAGGGGTGGGGACCCTGTCATTCCACACCTACCAAGGCCATACCAGACCTGGCATTGGAAACCTGAGAACAGCATGGACAGTGTTTGGTGAGGGCTCTTCCAGGTTGTGAACTACCCACTTCCTGTTGCCGATCTACCTGGGGGAAGTGTACTCTTCTGGGGTGGCTTTCATAATGGTTCCACTCTCATGACCTAATTACTTTGCAAGGACCCTACTTCCAAATACTCTCACCTTGGAGTTTAAGGTCTGAATATGTAAATTTGAGGCAATCATTAGTTCGATTACCAGTGACTTTTCTCTACCCTGCTCTCTGTGCCTACCTTAAGCATCCTGAAGCACAGCGATCTCTCCGCTCTGTACGTCAGGGGACGTATTTTAGAGGAACTCCCATGTGTTTTAGAGGAACTCCCACTGTTAGTTCTAAGAGGGTCTGACTCAGTTCCTGATGGCTGCAGTCTTTCTCACACTGTCCCCTTTCTCTAGGACACATGAATGGAATTCCAGAGTTTGGCAGAGAGGCTGAGGGGTCAGGAAGGCCTCTTCTACCGTGAGTTCTCCTTCTCACACATTCATTCATTCATTATTTATTTGTGATTAGATGTGTGGGCACTTGAATGTTACAGTATGTATGTGTGCAACAGGTGTGCTGCTTTCCTTTGCGTCCAGAGAAAGGATTGGATCCCCTGGGGCTGGAGTTACAGGTAGTTGGGAGCTGCCCCATGGGGGTGGGAACTGAAGTCAGGTCTTCCTCAAGTCCTTCTCTTCTTCTTCTTCCTCCTCCTCCCCTCCCCTCCTCCTTTTGGCTTACAAAAGGCGATTTCCATGCAAGTATATAATGTACTTTGAACATATTCTTCATACACCTCAGTGTCCTCCCCTTCTTGTTATTTATTTTATTTTATTTTATTTTATTTTTTTTTTTTTTGAGACAGGGTTTCTCTGTATAGCCCTGGCTGTCCTGGAAACTCACTCTGTAGATCAGGCTGGCCTCAAACTCAGAAATCTGCCTGCCTCTGCCTCCCAAGTGCTGGGATTAAAGGCGTGCCTCACCACTGCCCAGCATCTGCCCCCTTCTTATTCCACCCTACTTTTTCTTCAAGGTATGATTTAGTTCCCCACCCCACCACACACTGCCCTTCCTGTGCTCTTCCAAGAGCTGGAAAGCTCTTTCTGGAAATGTGAGTCAGTGAGTGGAAAATGCAACTTTGAGGCAAGAAGTGAGGCAGCTGGGATAACCTCTCCTTCAGGCCTTCCTGTCAGGTCTCCATGGTACCTGCATCTTCTCTCCAGGGTTTCCTTGATGGGTCACTTCAAGGAAGTAGCCCAGTGTTTCTATCCTGTCATGTCTTGGAACCATGGTCTGTCCAGGTCACCTTCAGTGAGGTCATGCATGTTGCATCCGGCCTTGCAGCTGTGAATGCCTGAGCTGCCTGCTACTCACTACCTCATGATCTGACTCCCCACTTTTTGGAAAGCAACTGAAGGCCTTCAGATGAACTTTGGTCCTGGACCTTCATGCTGTCACGCTCTCTGAGGTTCAGGTCATGGCTTCCCAGACTTTGGTGGCTTCCTTCACCCAAAAAACCATCTCTTCATTTTTCAGGCTCTCGAAAATAGGAACCCACAGTGGTTTGTAGGCCTGGCTGAGACTCATGCTTCTTCCCAGCCTCAGGCTTAGACCAGCCCTGACAAGTGAATTAGAAGCTCCACAGAAGCACTAGACAGGGACAGTGTTGGGGCAGAAGCATCTAGAATATATCCAGAATGAATCTCAACAGGAACTGGACCCATGCACAGGCATTCTGGAGCTAGAGGTCAGGGAAGAAAATTGTAAGTTGTTGTTTTCACTTCTGTCTGGGATCTTATAAGTAGCTTCATGGATCTGCCAAGCCTTCAGGGGCTCCTGAAGCCAGGAGAAAGCCAGACAGCTTATTGTCTGGTAGGCATTGTCTCATGTTCAGCTTACCTCTCCCACCTGTAGGCCCTCACACTGGTTCATTTTTTTTTTTTTTCCAGCCATGGCATATGCTCAGGAAGAACAGATTCAGATGACTTGACTGTCTGCCAGGCATATGACTGGGTGTCATAAAGAGGGACTGAATGTTTTCAGTCTTACTTTCTTTTCCACCTTTGTATGGCACAGGTCTATCCTTGAGAGATGCAAATGCCATTTATCCTTGATCCTTGTGAGACTTTGGCACCTCAAATGATCCTGTTCTGCTGGGTGTCAGGTGGCTGAGAGCTGATGGGTGATTCCAGGTCACGATGACATCAGCATAGCTCTGTATGCCCATGTCTATCTGCACAGTATATGGAGTGGGCACCAATAAAGCTGCTCTCTTGGGAGGATGAGAGTTAAGACTTCCAAATAATTTCTCTTCTCCTCTCCACTTCTCTTGCGAACAAGAAAATTGGCTGTGCCTCCCTTGCTAGATTAACCGATGTCACAGGCTCTCTCCTGTGAAGGAAAGCCTCCTTTTATAACTCAGGGGATGAGGCCCTTGGCTTCTGCCCCACACTGGTGAGTGTAGCTATGCAGTGGTTTTCTGCCTTTGCTTTTCAGCTCCTTCCACTGCAGGTCTACATCCTGCATCTTGAGCTTTTAGAATATCTAAACGTATCTCTTCCTTTCGCGAAAGGCAGATGCAGTATTATGGGATCTTTATGGTTGTTGTCAGCAGTGTGGCTGGCAAGGGAGAGGCAATAGCTATGTTATCCTGTGTATCAGTCAACAAAGGTGATGCGAAGCTGCTGTAATACGTCATCCCAAGGTGCCAGAGGCTACAACATCAAAGACTTATTTCTTGCATATGTTATCTGAGCTAGTTGCATTTCTGTGCCATGCCATCACAACATAGACTAAGGGAAAAGATTCTAGACTGGGGGCCTTGGTGTATGCCTCTAATCCTGGCACGTGAGAGTCAGAGGCAGGAGGATTGCTGTAAGGCTAGCCTGGTTTACACAGTGAATTCCAGGTCAGCCAGTACAATAAGATCCTGTTTCAAAACATCACCCAAACAAAATAATAATTAAAAAAAAAAAAAAAAACCAGAAAGAGAGAAGGAAGGAAGCTTTGGAGGGAGGGAAGGAGGGAAGAAGGAAGAAAAGAAGAAAATATTCTACATGAAGAATTGTTAAAGGCTGGGTGTGATGTCATACATCTTCAATCACAGGACTCAGAAGGAAGAGGCTGGCAGATTTCTGAGTTTGAGGCCAGTCTGGTCTACAGAGTGAGTTCCAAGACAGCCAGAGCTATGTAGGTAGAGCCTGTCCCAACAAGAAAGTAAGCAAACAAACAAAGAACAAACCAAACCAAACCAACAACAGAAAAATGGTTGATTTCCATCGGGAGGAAAACCAAAGAGCATTGTAACAGGCCTGGCAGAAATGAATACTTTAAAGAGACGCTTGTGTCCCTCAATCTACGAGACTGTTGAGATAATGAAACCCAAAGAAATAGGGATCACCCAGGAATTTCAAGCTGGGAGAAACAAAGGGTTCCAGGCAGTGTGGGAGCCCATCTCCCAGAAGGCTGTTCTAACCACGTGTGTGACAACCTTATAGGATGAGACTGAACCCCAGACAGGTGAGTCATGGACTGGGACTCTCACCCTTGGCTCTCTACTTATTTACTTCAGGACCTAGGAAGACAGACTTGGGAGCTCGCTAGATCTCCTTGTCCTTCTTTCCAATGTGACCATATTGAATAAATCCCATCTTCCTGCTTTCCACTTTTAATTTGGCTCTTTTAATTCACTTAGTAAGGACAGGTGGTCGGACCTGATTTGGAGCACAAGTTTAATAATAGCATGGGAGCTTGCCACTAGTCCTGTTATATACTGTGATATAACTTCTGCTAAAATTTCAGTGGACAATGCAGGTCATTAGACCAACTTTGACATCAGTCAGGTAGGCCAGTGCAGTGTGCTCCAGGAAGAACCACTGACTCGCTGGAAGTATGGCTCCATTCCCTCAGTCCCTGCTTGGATCTGAAAATATGACATACTTCTCAGAACTGGGAAGTCTGTCAGGGGCAAGGCTCACACCAGACTTTCTCTGGATCTTCTGATGTTGATAGCAGCTGGTGGAGGCAATGGGCATTTGAGAGAATCAGGACACCTGGATCTTTATCTGAGTTGCCAGGGTCAGAGCCTAGGTCCCGTAGTCATAAGCCATGAGGATTGATCATTCATCCTCAATAGGTCAATAAGGAGACAATCATAGTGACAAGCAGACACAGGGAAGAGGAACAGAGATGTCAAGCTATCATATTCTGGTAGGAGGCTTAAGTTTAAATAGAGGGTAAAAGGTATGCGTAGCTAGGCAGTTTCAGTCAAGGTGTGGTTCTGTCCATCACTAACCCCTGTCCACTGTTCACCATTACCTCAGTTCTTGCAAGGTAGTCTGATGAGTTGTCAGAACTGTCTGAAAATCACTTTTTGGAAGACAGGTCTACCTCTGACTGGCACCAGGATTCAATTTTTTTTTTCTTTCTCGTAGCTTGAGACTCCTGGTGTGGGGGTGTACATTCTAATTTCTTGGGTCCAGTGTTTCAGTAGTCTGCTAGCCAAAGAGAAGGCATAAGTAACTCTTTAGTGCTGTCTTCAAGACTATGGAGACAACTACAGGTAGATTCTCATTTTGCATCAGTCAAGTTTTGCATCTTCTCTGAGCCTCCGACTCCTCATCCTCAAAGAGGGGCCTGAACTATACAAAGGCGGAGATTGGTCCTGGCTGGGGATGATGATGTTTCCATGGACACACCTGAGAGGAAAGTGAGTCACACATGCATTCCAAGACCAGAGCATCACAGAGCAGTTGCAAGCTTTCTCTCCATGCTCTCCCCGGATGTGACTTGGGGACCCCATCCCCAGACTCTGCAATTTCAATGTTTTTTTTATATTTTAAACATTAGCTCTGCCCTTTGCCATCACTGTCCCCTTGTTCTCTGCTTCCTGGAAACCTGATTTTATTTTCCTCAGAGAGCCCACAGTGTCTTATAGTTTAGTTCCGACTTCCTTATTGCCCATGACCTTCCTGAAAGTCTTGTCTCCATTTTCAACTTGTTTCTTGAGTTACCTGCCCTGTATCTTCCAGCCTCCTACCAAGCCTTCATAATGACTTGCTCAAATTGCAGTTTGAAAAGCAATAACCACTACTTAAACATCTTATCTCATTAAATTACCACAAGGTAGATATCATGTCTCCCATGATAACCTGTGTTTCATAGGCTTTCTGATAATCCAATAACACAATTTAGTATGGTCACGGAATGATTAACAAACATTGATATGATATCTCAAGGGGCAAATTCAATTTCACACTTTATCTCAGGGGGAGGGGGTCGGTGTTCATGAAACTCTGTTTCACATAGAATTAAGAAATTTTTTTTTTTTTTTTGGTTTTTCGAGACAGGGTTTCTCTGTATAGCCCTGGCTGTCCTGGAACTCACTCTGTAGACCAGGCTGGCCTCGAACTCAGAAATCCCCTGCCTCTGCCTCCCAAGTGCTGGGATTAAAGGTATGCACCACCACCACCCGGCTCTTTTTTTTTTTTTTTTCAGAATTCTACCTTAAGATTAAGTGTACAAGCTTCTAGTGGTGGTGCACACCTTCAATTCCATCACTTGGCCTGCCGATCTCAGTGAGTTCAAGGCCAACCTGGTCTACAGAGCGAGTTCCAGGACAGCCAAAGCTACACAGAGAAACTGTCTCAAAAAAAAAAAAAATTCTAGGGTGTTTCATTATATGTACTAGATGGTTTTGTGTGTCAACTTGACACAAGCTGATGTTATTACAAAGAAAGGAGCCCTTCTTGAGGAAATGCCTCCATGAGATCCAGCTGTAAGGCATTTTCTCAATTATTGATCAAGGAGGGAGGGCTTAGCCCATTGTAGGTGGTGCCATCCCTGGGCTGGTAGTCTTGGGTTCTATAAGAAAGCAAGCTGGGCAAGCAGGGGAAGCAAGCCGGTAAGTAACATCCCTCCATGGCCTCTGAATCAGCTCCTGCTTCCTGACCTGCTTGAGTTCCAGAACTGACTTCCTTTGGTGATCAACAGCAATATGGAAGTGTAAGCCGAATAAACCCTTTTCTCACCAACTTGCTTCTTGGTCATGATGTTTGTGCAGGAATAGAAACCCTGACTAAGACATGATGTATATGTGAATATTCAAAAAAGGAAAAATTCCAAAATCAGAACCCCTTCTGTCCTGAGCATCCCTCAGGAAGGCTTTAGGGATTGATGAACATATTTCAAAGTCCTTATAATCACCCCAGTGGCAGCGGTGAGCGGTGACATTTTGTGGGGGAAGGGGAAGGGAATGCTGAACACTAGGTGTTAGTCATCTTTCTGTCAAGATGACAAAATATGTGAGAGAAGTAATTGACGAGAAGCGGAACAAGTGTGCCAAGGCTCAAGGTTTCGGAGACGTGGTCACTAGCTCTGATGTTTTGGGCCCACGGTGAGGAAGCACCGAAGTGAGAGGGAGCTGTGGCTGAGCAGAGCTCACCACACCGAGGACACAATCAGAAGGAATACAAGCACAGGGTGCTGGGGACAAAGCACTGCCTTCGAAAGCATGCCCCAAGTGACCTCGGCCTCCAACCAAACCCACCACCTGATGACTACTGAGCTGTTTGGTTATGGATTCATGGATTCGTTAACCTGGAGGTGAGGTCAGAGTCCTCAGGATCCAGTCACCTCTCAGGGGGTCACCTCTGAAGTACTGAGAACCAACATGAGGGAACTTAGGTAGCCGTTTAATACTGTATTTGAGCTCTGGCTTCAGGAAATGTAAGCCGCAGACTCTGGGGACAGTGCGGACTTCACAGCCACATTCCTTCCAGTCAAATCTCTTCTTGGAACAGGTACATGTGACTGACTCAGCCCCTTAGACCCCAGTCAGGTTTTACCTCAACACATGCTTGCCCTGACCTTCCAGGCTGGGCTCTGTGGTAGGCTATATTGAACACAATGCTCAGCGGGAGTGATTCAAGGGATGTAGTGGCCATCATGTATGTAGGGGTCTGAAGGGGAGGCATAGACAGTAGAAAGAGCTGATCTTGAATCCTTCAGTGGGGATTCGTCAGTTTTGGTCCTCAGTTATTATTATTTTTATTAAGTTTGTCTCAACATGACTCTTAGATATTGGAAATATGTAGTATGCTGGTTGGGATGTTGCCCCAGAGGGCTTAGTGGACTAGTCCACATCCGTGTGTGTTTGTGTGATGGTTTTTATTACAGGACAGACAACAAAAGCCACCTGAGAACAACTACAAGAGTTGGGTGCACTCTCTAACCTACTCCACCCATCACCACACCCCTTCACGATGAAGCACCATTTCACCCGGTGCATCTTAACTAGATTGTATGGTTCTTGCTGGGAATTTCCGAGGGTGGCTTTCCATGTGCTGGGGCCCCTGGTTTCTATAGTAACCACATAATAAAAGTAGAAAGAAACACAGTTAGTGATTAACCTCCTCTGCCAGTGCTTGGAATTGACTGTAAGCAAGTGCCACTCATGTAGACCTTAGAGGTGGCAGCGCTAGGAAAGCATGGTATGCTTCTTAAGCTTGTCATAGGCTTCTGTGCTCAGGCCATGAGTTGTTGGCACATATGTTGGGGCCACTGTAGAACATCTTGAGGACCTAAGCTGGGTCTGTCCAATGTGCAGTAGTGTTGATGGGTGTTGGCGCCAGGGTTGTGGTGTTCAGGGTGTGGCGTACTTGCTGTGATGTTCAGGTTTGTGGTAGACAGGCTATGATACATAGGGCTGTGGTATTCAGGTTGTGTTCAGGCTGTGGTGTGCAGGACTGTGGTGTGAAGGGCTCTGGTGTGCAGGGATGTGGTGGCTTGGAGTCAGAATCCTTGATTATTTTTTGAAGTTCTTTCTCTTGATCTTTTACGCACAAAGATTAGCATGGCGTCTTTCACTGGGTAGTGGGGGTCAGGAATAATCCATTCAAGGAAGGTCACTCAGTCCAACTTAGTGACATCTATGCCCTTCTTGAATTCATGGAAACATTGCTCGCACAAGTTCGACCTGTATTTCCAGGTAGGCCATGGAGGTTTGAGCAGATAGGCCTGGAGTGAGAACCTGGCTGAACTTCTGCAGGTAACTCTAACAGAGCTGCCGTTGAGCCACCTTGTTCTAAGATAGCCAAAGAGGGGAAAGGAAAATCCTTGATTTTTACAGATTAGTTTATTCCTGACAATCTCAAATGTGTATGCAATACATTTTGGTCACATTCATACCCTCCCTAATCTTCTTCTTATCCTCCAACCTCTTTCTTTTCCCAGCTCTCACCAAGACCTTTTCCACTTTCATGGTTTTTTTTTAAATAAACACATCAGGTTTAGCCAGAAAACTCATGTGAGTCTGGGTGTGACACCACCCACTGTGGTATGAGTAACTACCCCACCAGTGGCTATGTCACTAAAGATAATGGCTCCAATCCCCCATTAGCCCTCTACTGCTATTAGTTCCTCTAGGTGGGACTGGGTCTCACAAGACCTTCCCTCATCTATGATTGAGTGAAAAACTTTGGATTAAACCTAGCTTTTCTCCTCCTTCTTTGAGGTTCTAGAGGCCTGGGAGTGGGTGGGTGAGTGGGTGGAAGCTGGTGTCTCTTTTCTACAGAAATGTTACCTGCATACCTTTGTGGACATAGGAGGTAATGTCGTATTGTTCAATACTATTCAGAAACACATTGTGATATATGCAGGGAAAGAGGAGATCTGACACCAGGTACTTGCTCTAAGTTGTTTCTATAGCAAGAGGAAGCAGAGAGGCGAGAATTGACAGCTATTGGAAGCTGTAAGCAGGGTTCAGGAGAGACAAGCCTGGTTTTTTGAACCTCTACCTATGTCACCCACCAGAGCCTCCTTTTGGACAAACTAGACTGAAAGAAGTGGGACAGGAGCCTGGGTTGTTTGCAGAAGACTCTCCTTTGGAATCAGAGAATCTGGAGACTACACCAGCAAAGAGGCTGTAGATGAACACGGTGAAGGGGTAGTAATTTGAGGCTGCCTATCTCCAAATAGTCTGTCAGGAAGGATGAGAACTGGGTTGACCTCACGCAGGGGGTGTGGCAGGTTCTCCCTGAGGATGAGCTTGGACACGTGAAGCCAAGGGAGTTGGCCAACATCCATGACAGCATGACGGCTCTGGGCTGGGGGAGGTGGTGAATCCCAGAACGGAGCATCTTCCCTTCTTCCTGTTGAAGAGCAAGGGCTTGAGGACAAATGAGAGGAACCGAGTGTCCACACAGGTTGTGACAACTTTTTTAATTAAAGAATTTACTTTAAAAAATATTTGTTTTTAAATGTGTGTGTGTGTGTGTGTGTGGTGTGCACGCGTGCGTGTTTGTGTGTGTGTGTGTGTGTGTGTGTGTGTGTGTAGATGCTCAGAGAGGCCAGAAGCAGGTGTCAAGAGTTACAGTTGGTTTTGATTCACCTGACACACTTAACCACTGAGCAATCTCTCCACTTCCTGCCATTTTATATTTTTAGAGTAGTTTTAGGTGCATGAAAGAAAAATCAAGCAGAAGGTGCAAGGTTTGCTACATGCCTTGACACCTCCCACCCCCCATCAACCTCCACATGGGACAGCCACTATAGGTAAGGAAGGAGCCTACACTGGTTTGCACATCCTGTCAGCTGACAGGCATAGTACAGATTAAGATTCTGCAATACAGTGTATACTATGTCTCTGGATGTTTTGTTGAACTCCCAGGCCCTGAGAATGAAGGGCTGAGCGTTCTAGCTCTGGGTCTTTCGGAACAAGGAGTAGTACACCTTTCCTCAAAACAGAAAAGGTATGGGGAATCACTGGAGCAGTTATTCAGCTTATAGATGAAGTGCAGAGAGGGCCAGCAGTGTTTGCAAGATGGGGTGGTGCGCCAGAGCCTGAATCTGGGGGTGGGGAGGGGGAGAGAAGGCTTTCAAAAACCCCAACCAGGTCCAGCATCTGTTTCTCTCTTGGTCTGTGGATGAAGATGCAGTTCTCAGCTACTTCTCCAGCACCGTGATGATCACGGACTAAACCTCTGAAACTGTAAGTCAGCCCACAATTAAATGCCTTTTTAAAAATAAGAGAGGCCCTGGTCATGGTGTCTTTTCATAGCAATAGAAAAGTGACTAACACAGAAATGTTTTTAGGTATAGGAGTTGTTACCATTCCCTCTCAAATTCATGACCTCTTCTTTATTACTCTCTCTCTCTCTCTCTCCTCTCTCTCTCTCTCTCTCTCTCTCTCTCTCCACACACACACACACATACACACACACACACACACCATGGCACATGTGTGCAGGGGACAGAGGACAACAATTTGCAGGAGTTGATTCTCTCCTTTTGACAAGTGGGACAGAGGACTGAACTCAGGTTGTCAGGCACCTTTACTGGTTGAGGCATTGTAAAGATTTATTTATTTTTATTTTAAGTGTGTGTTTTAAATGCATGCATGTATGTGCATCGTGGATGTTCCTGGAGTGCAGAAGAGGGTGTTGGATGCCCTAGAGCTGGAATTATGGCTCTTGTGAGCCACCATGGGTACTGGGAACCAAACCCAGATCCTCTGCAAGAGGAGCAAGTGCTTTTAACTCCGAGCCATCTCTTCAGGCCCTAGTGTATGCCTCCTGATGGATGATCTGGACACAGGCGGTGTGCATACAGAAGAAGAGAGTGTCTTTCTTGCCCTTTCCTGGAATTCAGCTTCTGCAGTGTGAAATATGCTGCATCTCGCCACTGCACAACTAGGCTGGATCTGGGGAGGCAACAGCCACCTTGGCTGTGCTTGCCTGGAGTCAGGCTTCTCACGTGCAGAGAATGAGGTGGGGCCGGGATGGGAGTGGATTAGCAGAGGTTACAGGCACTGCTGATCTTACAATGTTTGTCAGACCTTCTTTAAAAATTAATATATTTATATATATATATTTTAAATTGGTTTATTATGTATGTATGTGCGTGTGATTGGGTGTATGCATGTGTACTGTCTTCAGGCAGGGCCTGTGGAGGACAGCAGAGGATGTCAGATTCCCTTCGAACATTAAGGACAGTTGTGGGTGCTGGGAACTGAACCCCAGTCCTCTGCAAGAGGAATGTGAAGAGATGTCTCTTTATCACTGAGCCATCTTTCCGTCCCTGACTAAATACTCATTCATTGCAGAATTTTTCTTGGCTGATTGTCAAAATGTTTTTCAGCAGTTTGCTGATTTCACAGGGGTGGGGGTGGGGTCTGTGCATTGATCTTAAGACTACTGCTGTGAAAGAGAACCCACTTCCTAAAATATTGGCTTCATCTGATAATTAAGAGTTTAGTTTTATTTTATTATACTGGATTATTTTATTATCCTGGATGTGTTAGTCAGGATTATCTAAATGAACAGACCTGATAAAATAAATGCATACACATTAAAAGGGGATTTATTAGATTGGTTACACCATATGGCCCAGGTAGTCCAATAGTGGCTGTCTCACCCTGGAGGGGTTATGAATCAGCAATTGCTCAGTCCACTAGGCTGAATGTTTCCACACACTCCCAATCTAGCACAGAAGCCTTGAGGATTCCTGGAAAGCTACTGGCATTCAGTTTACTTTGGAGCTGAAAGAGCTGGTTCTAGTATTGGTGGAGGAATGCAGCAGCATCAGTATAGATAGGCTTGCCAGCAAGAGTGATTTACAAATAGGCAAAAAGCAAAGCTTCCATGTTTTTTAAATATGGACAGCACAAGAAGCTGCTGCACTGTTTTAGGGTAGGTCTTCCTGTTGAAATAATCTGATCAAGAAAATTCTCCACAGGACTGCCCAATAGCTTGAATTCTAGTTGACTCCAGATCCAGTCAAATCAACAACAATGATTAACCAACACACAGGCTGTTTTCACAAAAGTATATGAAGTGTGTCAAGCATACCACAAACTTACCTCTATCTCCCTTTTTCATTTCACTCCCATCCCCATTCCACTTTGTTTTCTAGACAGTCTCCTTTTTACTTTGATATGATGTTCATTCACATGATTTTAAGCATCTATATAAAATCTAAGATCCATGAATGAGAGAAAATACATGATGCTCTTTTTTTTTTTTTTGAGACAGACTTAATTCAATTAGTAAGAAAATCAGTATGGAAGTTCTTCAAATAACTAAAAGTAGATGTATATGACCCACCTACAGCCCTGCTGCCTAGGTACCCTCAGGACCTAAGTCAACATATCACAGGTACAGGCACGTCAGTGTTCACTGAACAACAATCCACAACAGTCATATTACAGAACACGAACCAACCTATGTGTCCAGAACAGAGGAATGGGTAAAGAAAAAAGTACAGTTATTTTGTTTGTAGGAAAACAGACATGACTTGAGATGATCAAGTTAAATATTGATAGGTGTTTTGCTTTTGTTCTTCTGTGAACATTTTAAGAATCTTTGTACTCTAAACAATTTAAAAGACTTTACATGCTTGTTCTTAGTTAGGGTTTTACTGCTGTGAACAGACACATGACCAAGGCAACTCTTATAAAGGACGACATTTAATTGGGGCTGATTTACAGGTTCAGAGGTTCCGACCACTGTCATCAAGGCAGGAACATGGCAGCATCCAGGCAGACATGGCACTGGAGGAGCTGAGAGTTCTATATCTTGTTCCGAAGGTAAACAGGAGAAGACGCTGTCTTTGAGGCAGCTAGGAGGAGGGTCTCATTGCCCCCCCCACAGTGACACACATTCTCCAACAAGGCCACGCCCACTCAAAAAAGGCCACACCTGCTAATAGTGGCACTCCTGTGCCAAGCATATCCCCCCCTCCCCCCAATGCTGGTGTCATGCACATGTGGTCTACACAAAGTCAAGATAGTCAAATTTAGTGGCCATCTTTGGATTCAGAAGAGAGGTGAACGTTAGATTGAAATGTCAAGGGAGCTGCTAACTCTGTTGGGATAACATATCTACTACTAGACTAAGAAAGCCAGCAACACCATTGGGCATCACCCCCAGAGAACCTGGAGGTAGTATCTTGCTCTGGGATAGACCGAGCTTGTGTACTTGCCTCTGAGGCGGTACCTGTGTGGCTCCAGTCCTGGGTGGCACAGAAGTGGTAAGAGGAGGTGGGTAGGGTGGGGAGTTTCAGAGCTAACCCTTTTTTCTTCTAATCCTCTGCCTCTCCTTGCTCATTCCCAGCTTTCTTGCTTCCATCTTGTTCTATGAGGTCTTTGTTCTTCTCTTCCTTCTTTCCACTTCCCCAGGAACCTGTGTGCCATCCCAACAGCCTATAAACTATGTCCCTCACTTCCTTCTGGAGTCTTAGTGCTTTGACAGGTATGCCCAGTTGCTAGTACAGGCTGTCATCTGTCCTCTGTGCTGTGTCTGTGGCTTCTGGATCTGGTGGGTGGGAGGGTGAGCAAGGGAACAGTTGGATGCAGGGAAGTCTCCTTGATGGTGCAGAGTTCTGAATCTGGGAAGATTGTTCTTGACACACCATAAAAGGATCTGGAGTTTGGGACTCACTTCCCATGATCTATTCGTTAGGTTTGGAACCTACTTCACAAAAAATGGGAAATGAGGCACCACATGTTTTCTTTCAGATAGGTACATTTTTCTTTTCTTTTTTTTTCCTGTCCTTTAGTATTCTCAATTGATGCATAATAGCTGTACATATTTAGTACATATTTAGCAATTAAGGTTTTGCTGTATGTATATAAAGTGTAACAATCAAATGAAGGCAATTATTATGTCCATGAACTCAAACATTTATCACTTATTTCATTATTGTTATTTTACTTATGTGTTTGTGTGTATCTGTCTGCATGTATGCTTGTTACTCTCAGAAGTCAGAAGAGGGTGTCAGATCCCCTAGAGATGGAATTAAAGTGGTTGTGAGCTATCCCATCACTGCTGGGAACTGATCCCAGGTGCTCTGGAAGAATAGCAAATGCTCTAAACTACTGGCTCTCTCTTCTCCAATCATTTCTTTGTCTCAGCAACCTTTAAGACCCATTTGTTTATCTATTTTGAGAGACACTTTAACCATGAACTTCAATATTCCCCAGAGTAGCAGTGTTCCGGGCTGACCCTCCATCTAACTGAAGTTCTGTGGCTACAAACTGACTTTCTAGCTTCACCTCCTCCCTCACCTCTCTACCCTAGTAATCCACATTCTACTCCGTACTTCTATGAAACCAATTTGGTAAGCTTCCACATGTGAGTGAGAGCATGGAGTGCATGGTTTCTTTTATTTAACACAGTGTGCTCCATCTAGGTTGCCACAAGTATCAGAATTTCATTATTTTTCCCAGCTGACTATTATTCCATTGTGTATATATACTGCCTTTTCCTAATCTGTTTATCCATGAGTGACGGCTGTGGGGGACTCTGTATACTAGCTGAGCAGTGCTGCATGAGTATGACCATGGGTACTTCCTTGTCATTTTTGTCTCCTTTGCTAGGATGTACCTATGGGGCATCTGGGATTACACGGTACAGTGTATTTCTAGGCTTTCTGATGCACCTCATGCAGTTGACCATTAGTAACTGGCAGATTAAACTATGGGTCTCCATTTTTCTCTGGTCACGTAGCAATTCACTTATCAGTTCACTATTTTACACTTACATCCACATTCACAGCAAAGAGTTAAGAAAGTATATTGTTCTTGATTTGCATTTTCCCGGAGCTTATCTGCTGATGGTAGTTTTTAATAATACTCACATGTTTTTTATTTATTTATGGACATCTGGTTTTCCTATCACTGCTTATTGAACAAGTCCTCTTTTCTCCAATACATATTTTGGCAGTTGTATTGAAGATCAGTTGTTGGGGGTGGATGTACCGGTGCTTTCTAGGATATCAATTATCCTCTATTGATCTATGTGTTGATGTTCATGCTAGTGGCTTTTTTGTTTTTTTTTACGCATTGCTCTGGTTTAAAATAAAATACTCTGATTCTTCTAGACTTTGTTTCTGTTCAAGATTTGACTATTTGAAGTCTGTCATGCCTTTGTATGAATGCTAGCATTATTTCTTTTCTTAGACTTATGAATTTGGATTGGTTGTTTGAATAATGACATTTTACCAATATCAGATCCTCCAATTCATGATCACCCATTCCTTGTACCTTTTTTTGTTTCATCAATATTTTCACATTTATATTACAGGAGTCTATGTTAGTTATTTCCCTCACTGTGGTGACAAGATACCCGATAAAAATCAACTTAAGAAGAAATGGTTTTACTTTAGCTCACTGTTCAAGGATCTGGGTTGTTATAGTGGGTCATCACTGGTGGCAGGTCTCAAAAGAAGTGTTCTATGTAAGACATGAAACTTCTAGAAGAAAATATAGTGGGTGACTGCTTCAAGGCATCAACAGGGCTTGTCAGGAAAAAGAGAAGAAGAAGAAGAAGAAGAGAAGAGAGAGAAGGAGAAGAGAAGAGAAGGAGAAGAGAGAGAAGGAGAAGGAAGAGAAGAGAAGAAGAAGAAGAAAAAGAAGAAGAAGAAAAGAGAGAGTGAGAGAGCACAATGCTGTGTTCAGTTCATTTCCTCCTTTTGTTCGGTGTAAGACTGCAGCTCACAGAAGGACGCCACCCACATTTAGAGTTGACTTTTCCACCTTAACTAACTCAGTCTATAAATTCCCTCACTGACATGCCCAGAGGTTTGAGGTTTGCCTATTAGGTGATTCTAGGAACCTGTCAAGTTGACAACCAGTATCAACCACCACAGAGTTCTTTATTTACTTGGCAAATGTTATCTTCGAGTATCTTATCATTGTGGTGTTTTTTTTTGGCGGCATGTGAGTGTGGTTGCTTTCTTAAATTTTCGTCTGGGTATGCTTATCATTGGCATGTAAAGATGCAAATTCTGAAAACCCATCATTTTATGGAGAAGGAAGCTGTAACCTTGGAAGAAGCACTGACTCACAGCTCATAAACGGCTCTACTATGTTGCAAGCAGCCCAGGCCCTCTCTGCCCATCATCTAAGCTGCTTATGAGGATGAATATAGAATATTAAAATGAGCTCAGGAGGAGGGTGTGAGCACAGTCTTGTAAATTCTCCGTAAACTGGTTTCTTTGGTGAATTGGTAATCCTTTAGTAAAGCTTTGTTCATTCTTTACACAAGACACACTGTTCCAAAGCCAACGGAACTTTTTGGGCCATCCTGCCTTTCTGACTCCCTGCCTGGTTTCTTCTCAGTTCTCAGTAGGATCTTCCTGGCTGGAATATTGTGTGGCTATGGAGCTGCCTTGTTATTTCCTGTGTTTTGTTCCATTTTAATTCTACCACGACACTGCAATTTGCTTTGATCTGTACATGTGTATCTGCTTGTAGTTGTTTTCATTAGGTTTTTAAAAAACCTAGGGAGGGCAGCTTCCCATTAGTGCCTTGTTGAATAAATGAGTAAATTTGAAGCTTGGTGGAGAGGATGCTTGGGAAAAAATAAAGGTCATGGAGGAAGGGGGCTGTACCTCTTAATGTAAATTTTTATTTATATGTATGTGTGTGTCTATGTGGGTATATAGCATGTGTGTGCAGGTGCCCAAAGAGTCCAGAAGAAGCTGTCAAATCCCTTGAGGCTGGAGGTGGCTGCAGGCTAGCCTGACATGGATGCTGGGGTCTGGGTTGTCTGCTCACAGGTTTTGTAGAAATGATTATGCTAAAAATTTCCTGTGATGGTTAGTGGATTTGCACCTGGACAGATGCTCACCTAAAAGGGCCCTGTTGATGGCTTTGCCTGAGTCACTGAGAACATTGTGACAAGTCCCTCAGGCCAGCCTTAGAGTCTTCTGTGCATTGTGCAAAGATCATCATATCTTTCTCTCTTAAACTTTTCTGTTTATTTGCTTTGATTTTGATCCTACTATACTTTATTTGAACAACAAAATGTAAGCAAGCACTTTGGTACAGCTTATAGAAATGATAAAGATTAACTCCCAAATCTCTTGATCTTTACACCCAATTAGGTATTGTGGCTGCTGATTTTCTCTCGAGCGAAGAAACAGAGATTCAAGTACTGTGCAAGCTTCCAAGCTTGCTTGTCTTGTAGGTGGCAGGGTACACTCTGAGGCTGGGCTTCACCCACATTACTATCCTGTGTGGCCTGGTGTGTCCCTCTAGGCTGAGGGCGTCTCAGATGTGAGCTTGTGGGTATAGACCTAGCCGTTGCTCCTGTGGCCCCTTATGACCTGCATGTATGTATGCCAAATGTTTTCCCCACAATCTTTTCCCTTTAAAATAGATTTACTTAATTTTTTTTTTAATGTGTAGAAGAAGTATTAGTGCCCCCCCCCACATGAAATGCTCTTGGCAGCCAGAGGATGTCATGAGATCCACCAGAACCAGAGTTACTGGTGGTTGTGAGCCACCACAAGGGTTCTGGGAACTGAACTGGGATTCTCTTCAAGAGCAGCCCTTGCTCTTAACCTCTGAGCCATCTTCCCATGTTCCTATGCTCTAGTGTAATTCTTAGAATTACTTAAGAAGTGAGTGATGATGGTTTTCTTGCTCGGAAGACGGGAATGGAACTTGAGGGTTATCGTCTCAAAGAGGAGCAGGACTGTGGGGAAGCTTGTGTCTCCGGTTGTGCATGGGTCCTCTGTGAAGTGAGCGGGGGCGGGGAACACGGAGGGCTATGATTTTGATTACTTTTTAGCTTCTTTTAATATTACAGCTAGAGGAGGAAGGCAGCCAGTGAGAGCTTCCAGAAGAAGCAAGCAGAGGGCAGATGGGGCAAGGATGGTTGCTTTAATGGAATCCTCTGCTGTAGTCTGATGATTCTGCACACTTGACTACAATGGAGCCTTTAGGGGAACTCACATCCAAGCTTTGCCGGAGGCTGAGAGAACCACTTCCTATAGTTGCTCCAGGTTTACATACATACATACATACATCATACATACATCACTCATAATACATACACAGATACACATACATACATTCATACATCGATACATAGATACATACATAATATATACATACATACATACATATCATACATACATACATACATACTACAACTTTCTGGGACCCAGCTAGGCTTGTCTCAGCGGGACTTGGTATAAGAAGGGATGACTTCACTTTCTTGCCCAGAAATGGTAGAACCAGAGTGTCTGAGTCACTCTCAAGGATTCTCAGGTTAAGAGTGAAAGTTGGACCGAGCACTGGAATTTGCTTCTCCTGGGTCCTTGGGGGATCTAATCTAGTCAGACTGAGGGTCAGCTTTAGGGAGGTGGTTTCTCACAACATGATGGAATGAGATGTCAGATGTCCAATGACAGATACCCTACCTCTAGGGTCTTAGTGGGTGGAGTCAGTGTGTCCAGCCCTTTGGGTGGAGAGGCTCAGCGCACCTGAGCTATGTTGGGATGCAGGGAAAACTGGCTTGAGACTGAAGGTCCACAGGAAAAGCCTCTTTGGGCCTCAGTTTCCTCATCTGTCAAATGTAATGTGATACCCATCTGTGTACGGCGCAGGACATCAATGGCGGTAAATGCAGGGCTGTGACGGGTGGCCATATAGAGCTGTCTAGTCGAGTCAAGAGGCTGCTGTTGCCTTCAGTGTTGACACCAGTTGGGGAACATGATCGAGATCATCTTTGTGAGTAACTCCAAAGGCTTAACACCCCTCCAACATTCCTGATAAATGACCTTGGAAAACACATGGCAAAATGACGTGAGGTTTCCGGGAACAAATAACCATCAGGTCTTGTTTTATTAGGGCTTTTATTTTATTAGGGCTGTTAGGATTTCACACAGGTAACATGGACAGTGAACAAGGTTAATAAGTAACTTACTTATGTGACATGAGGTGCAAAGTCTGCCTTCAGACCATATAATTTTGATTGCTTTTGTCTCTCTATCCTGAGGACCTGATGCCTCTTGAAGAGGCTTAGCATTGGTTAGTCTAGTTTTCCTGTGTCTGTCCTCATCCTAACAGCTGATAGGTTTCCCAGAGCTGTCAGACAAATTCACAAACACTCAAAGTCCTCCATGGACAGCTGGAACTTCGAAACCTGACTCAGGGTGTGCTTTCTCTACCGGGTGATTCTGATGTTTCTATTAAAAACTTAGTCCGCACCCCCAATTTGGTTGATGCAGTGACTCTGATCTTAATCTCTAGTTTGCTTGATTGTGTATTTATTTATGTTCTGCCTTCCTTTTCAGAGAACATTTCAGGAGAGCAAAGGTCACAGACTTTCCCATGTGTCTAGCCAGCTTGACATATGGAGGGTGCTCTAGGAGTGTCTAGGGAAGTGTGTGGATGTGTTGTGTGTGTGTGTGTGTGTGTAGACAGACAGAGAGAGAGACACAGAGAGAGAGAGGGAGAGAGACAGAGAAGAGAGAGACACAGAGAGAGAGAGTGGGATGGTTAACAGAGGTATTTATGTATTTTTATTTATTATTTTGGAGACAAGCTCTCACTATGTAGCCTTGACTTGTCCAGAGCTTCTAGCTATGTAGACCAGGCTGGCCTTGAACTATTATGGATCTGCCTGTCTCAACCTTCCAAATTCTGGGATTAAAGGTGGGCTCCACTATAGCAGGATACCAGGTATTTATTTTTAAGAGTAAAAAGTTTCGAATTTGAATTCAGGCTGTGGACATTGGTGTGAGTACATTCATCAATTTCATTCTTGGCAGAGTTGCTCCCTTACGCTCTGTCTCTCTGTCTCTCTGTCTCTGTCTCTCTCTTTCTGTGTGTTGTGTGTGTGTGTGTGTGTGTGTGTGTGTTGGTAGGACAATAGAAAGATGAGGAGAACCACAGTATCACATGAGGGGCCAAGAGGGGATCCCAGTGCACCTGACCTGGGCTCTAGTCAATGCTGACTGCACAGATGGAGCACAGGAGGCTACGCTGGCTGTTAGAGAAGGCAGTCGTCCCTGCTGGAGGCCCTGGGTAGAGCCTGCTGTGGGCAAGTTTCCCTTTGTGGCCCACCCATGATCTCATGCAGCTGCACAGTGGGCTTAGCTTTATCTTGGTTGGAAAAATTCTGTAACCGAGTCTAATTAAGCCATTTGCCAAAAAGACTTGAGACTCTTTTCTGTGTGTTGTGGCCCTCCTGTGATCCATCTGACCCTGTCCTGTGACCTGCCAGGGGCAAACCTGTTACATTTTCCTTCCATAGCTGGGGTTCCTCATCTATAAATGAGGATTTTGCCAGAACTGGGGGTCACCTGTAAATCAAGCTGCTATTCAGGAATGCTACTTCCTGGTTATGGGAGTGAGTCAGTGGGCTACGGCCAACACCGGAAGATGCCAGGAACACTCTGTGTCCGCTCATACACTGCAGGAAAGGCAGGTACTTTTAATTCCTGCAGGTCTCAGAGAGAACACCACCTACACAGGGTTCAAGGGTTAAGTAGCCTGATCACTATGGTTGGGCAGGGCACCGTCTAACAACCCTAAGTTGGGATCAAGCTAACAAAAAGGCCCCTCCCCAGAAGGCAGCTGGGCTTTCAGATCATACAGCCACCTACTATATAAGGCCTCTCCCCACACCTGCCCCAACATATTGCCAGGTTCCATCTTCCTTGGGATAGTGTCCTTGGCTGGAACTAGAAGGTGAGGGGACTCTGAGGTTGGAGCCTGATCCTGGGAGAATATGAATCCTTGGGGCGGGGGCATTCAGGGAACTCAGGCTTGTTCTGGCTAGTGTTCAGGATGTTCTTGAGGCTCTTTTCTGCCACTATTGCCCACTGCTGCCCTGATTTCAAGATGGGCAGGCTGTAGCAGAGTTGAAGCTGGGCGGGGGTGGTGTGTGTTGGGGGGGCATTGTTTGCATGGCATTCTGTTGTCCGTGTGGCACACTGTCTCTGAGCTCTGGCTTCCCTGCCAGATGCCAGCAATTATAAAAGCATGCTACCTGACTACTGAATGTCACAAGTCAAGAAGGGGACTGGAGATGGAGCTCGAGTGGTGGAGTGTTTCCCTAAGACTCAGGAAGTGCTGGCTTCCATCCCTAGTGCCTCATAGATTGGGTATGGTGGATGTCTGTCATCCCAGAACTCAGGATACAGAGGCAGGAGGATTAGAAGTTAAAGGTCATCCTTGACTACGAAGTCAGGTTGAGGCTAGCCTGGGCTACACAAGACCCTTCTGGCCAATAGAAGTGATTGACAGGCCTCATGGCCACTACAGGATTGCTGCTAGGCTTTGCCTCTCTGCTGTCTGCTAGCCAGGTCCTGACTTCTCTGGGTCTGGAGATAAGGCTCACATCAGGCTGGTGGTGGAGCTGATCTGATCTGTGCTATGGCTGTCCTATGGTTGCCTCACCCCACACCTTTTATCTCTCTTCCTCTCCTCCTTCCCAGTAATTACGTTCTAGAAGTCTTTTCCCAGCCGTTGGGGTTCCAGGTCTGGAGAGGTGCCTTGGTGTGTGAACGAATAAATACTTGAATGCAGAGCTCGTGTGTCACATACTCGAACCAAGACATGCTAGCTGCCTTTTGGGTTTCTAACCCTCATGGCCACTGGGAAAACACGTTGGCCTCCTGTCCCCTTGACCAGGCTACTTTCCTTTACTTTTTCCCTAGTCCCTAATAAGTCAACCAGAAGGCCACACTGCTGTGTGTGCAGTGTGATGGGATGTGTGTTTGAGTGGTGGTATTGGATAGAGCAGGAAAAGGTTAGTTCTTCAGCCTGTGGCAGCTGTCATGGGAAGAACCTGGAGTGTGTTCTTCTTTGAGCCTGGGCTGCTTTTGCTATTTCCAGAGGTTGCACGGCTGTGAAGTACAGACACAGCCAGGCGTGGGGGTGGTAGTGGTGCAGTTAGGGGGAGCTCCATGAAACGCAACAGTTCTGCCTGCCCTGGCTAGGGGCAGCTGCTCAGCTCATATGGCTACTGAGGATCTGAACAGTGGTTCCTGTACTGACAGACAGGTGTGTCGTTATCTACCTTGAGTGGATTAACCTGAGGAGCCACATTTGACCATGGCCGCCATTTATAGGATAAATAAGATCATGACCAGGGAGGGCTACATGCAAATGTTTGCTTTCTGTGTCATGCTGCTATTCAGGCAAAGTGAAACTCCCAAGCTGTGACCTAGGATCCTAACAAATGTGGCAAAACCCCAGCAAGCCTCAAAGAGCTAATTCAGATGGTTTGCAGGCAAAGAGTACTAGGTGCTGAGAAACTGGTGACACTTTAATCTGACTCAGGAGCCTTGATGTGTCCAGGCCTGGGATTTTGAGGTGTGTCACCAGTGTTGGGTGGCAGAGTGGAATGGGTGTGTCCCAGTTCTGACACCTCTCAGGAGGAAGAGCTTGATCTTGAGCACATTTTTCTCATCTCAGTTTTGACCAGGTTCTAAGAATAGTACTGGGTGGACAGATGAGCACGTGAAAGGGCTCTTGGAGCATAGCAAGGGCTCACAGGTATCTGCATAGGCGTGGCAGTTAAGCCTGTGAGCAGGGAAGGAGTGCAGGAGACTCCTGGAGGGAGGATACCCATTGCACTCTGGAGGGGGAGAGGGGACACAGGATCTGTGTCAGGGGAGCTGAGGGGAAGCTGAGGGAAGTGAGGAGGGCAGAGAACCCAGGGCAGCTCTGTTTATCTAGGACCCTGTTAGGATCTGAATCTCAAGTGCCCCTCAAAAGCCCACGGCCTGGTCATCAGCCTGCAGCTCTGCAGTGAGGTGCTGGGACTTCAGGAGGGTGCCTAGAGGAAGTTAGCTCATTGAGGGAGACACTGGGGCACTCCCCTCTTTCCTTGTACTTTCCTGGCTGCCGTAGGTGAACAGACCTCCTTCCACACAGGCCCATATGATATAGGTCAAAATGAGTGACACTTTAAAAAAAAAGATTTATTGAATTTATGTATATGAGCACACTGTCCTGTTGCTCGCTGCCTTTAGACACATCAGAAAAGGGCATCAAATCCCATTACAGATGAGACACCATGTGGTTGTGGGAATTGAACTCAGGACCTTTAGAAGAGCAGTTAGTGCTCTTAACTGCTGAGTCATCTCTCTAGCCCAACTGACACTTTTGAAGCCATTGTTAACAGTGAATCTTTCTTCCTTATAAATTGATCATCTCAGGCATTTTGTCAGAGTGACAGAAATCTGATAGGCACAAATTTTGGCCCCAGCAGAATTGAAAATCAGCCTGTCTGCCCGTCTGCAGTTTAAATTCAACCTGGTGTCAGGACCCTGTGGACATGAGTCACAGCCCTGTGTACCTGGGCAGGACTCTGGTTTATATTTTCTTCAGACACAAGGACAGAGCCAGTACTAACATTGTTTCAGAGTCTTTAAAACACTCTTTGGTGGAAGCCATTTCTCTAAGATCTCCAGCTGACCCTTGTGTCTCTCCAGGTTTGAGGCTCTGTGGCCCCATCCTCTGGGGAAGCCAGCTCCAACATCATGAGAGGCGTTTTTATTGCTGGTGTCATTGCAGCGTTCACCATCACAGTTGTAGGTGAGAGAGGTCATGTGGCCCACTTCCTGTACAGCCTTCTTTTCCATTCCGGCCCAACAATTTAGCTCTTGGTGTCCTGCGGTACCTACCACCTGGCCTGTTGTGTTGTGCGAGACCCATGTGTCCATTCTTCCTTCAGAAGACTACTCTGTAGACTGGTCAGGGTTGGTTTTTCCTGTCGGGGAACAGTGAATGATGAGGCTAAACTAATGGGCATGGCTTCATCTCATAATGTCAGTTCTGGGGATCCTCAGAGAACAGTTGGGCGTCCCATCTGGATATTTTTCCTGTTGTAGGTGTGGTGCTCTGTGAATGTCTGCTGGCTGTTGACTGTATTCTGTAAATACTTTGTCCTCTCAGACTCCCTGAATTGTAGACAGTGTCACGTGTCCAATAGCACCTGTTATGCTAGTGCCTCTGAATGCGTTGACGAGTCCTTCAGTTGTGTGGAGTCCTCTGTCAACTCCACTCTAGGTGAGTGGGGCTGCTGTTGCTGGGACTTGTGGTAGGTGGGAGCTAAAGAGGGTGGGAACAGAGGAAGGATACTTGAGACAGGGCTGGGCTGTACAGTGCAGAGAGACTACTGGGTCATGCAGACAACTCCGCAGTGGCTGAGATGAGCAGGAGCTGGATGGGAATCTGGGCACAGAGTCAAACAATCGGATGAGCCTTGTGGTGTCTGGAAATCACTTCCATTGACGGAAACCTCACTGTAGAGACATTTTCGTAGATGTAAACAGCAAGAGCAACTCAGAGCTGAATAAGAGGCAGGTGATTTGCCTGAGACATTTGTACTTTTCCCCTCAACCATCTCTTCCTTCCGCAGCACGGCTCCTCTCTCTTGTAGATCAAATGCGTTTTCTTCAGAGAATCCCCCCTGCCCCCAAGGCATTCTGACCTCTGGGAATCTCTCAGGGTACTTAGCGGTCTTCCGTGCACAAAAGTAGCAAGGACAACAGCTGATGTCTAAGCAAGGGCACTCAGGAGTTGGGCAGTCAATGAAGCGCTTGCACAAAGCATAAGAGCCCAAGCATATCCCTCAGCATCTACGCACAAAGGCTAGGCATGGTAGTGCATGCCTTTAACCCCAGCATGGGGGCAGCTAAGACCAGAGGAACCCATACCTTGATGGTCAGCCAACCTAAAACTGGCGAGATCCAGATCACCTCAAGACCCTTTTACAAAAAATAAAGCAGAGAGCCATTGAGGAAGTTGATGTCAATCTCAACTGCTTGAATGCTGGAATTATGATTATATGCCAACATGGCCAGCTAACTTCACTTAATTTTTTTGGTGGTGTGTGTGTGTGTGTTTGTGTGTGTGTTGCTGGGCATTAAATACAGGGTTCTGCATGTACCAGACAAGCACTCTACTACAGAGCCACACTCCCAATCTCTTATTTGACTAATCCACATTTAATGTAACAGCCACATGCAGCTGATGTTTCCGTACTGCACAGCTCTGACTGGATTTTCATGCAGTTGCTACTCTGATGTTGTGTCAGATACAAAATCCCGCTGTGTCTGCTTTATTAGTTTTTGAGATGTTAAGACAAATTAATGGTGGGGGTGGGGGATGCTGTCTATATGTTAGACTAGACCACCATTTTCGGAGGCTGCCTAGGCGTTTTACCCAAACTTTTGACATCATGATATGACATTGTCACCACAAAACTCATGTTCAAGAACAAGAGATGTAGTTAACAACGGCAACAACAAAATCATGGAAACTTTTACCAGTATGTAGGTTTACAATTTTGTGCTGGACTTCACATCTCTTCTGATTATGTGACCGTGTGCATATGTGCATATGACCATGTGAGTGAGGCTCACAAGGTGTAGGCTACCTAATGGCAGAGTTTAACCCATGTCTCTGATGAAGGAAAGTTCTCTGATGGGGAGTAGTTTTCTCTTTGCTTGTTTTTTTTTTTTTTTTTTTTTTTAAACCAAGACAAGGTCATACTATGTACCCTTGGCTGGCCTGGAACTCACTATGTAGACCAGGCTGGCCTTGAGCTCACGGAGATCTATCTACCTTCCTCTACTTCCCAAGTGCTGGGGTTAAAGAAGTGCCACTACCACCCAGCTGAGTTCTTCTTGATCTAAGAATCCTCCAGTTTCTCCCAAACTGTTCTGAGCAGAGGTTTACGTCAGCTGTCCTTGTCTGAAGCATTGTCTTCTCAGGATGCTATTCTCCCTGAAGCTTCTTCAGGTACTAACAGTCTGTGTTTGCTTTGGTGTAGGAGGGCTCCTCAATTTGTACCAGAACAAGTTCTGCTCCACATCGAATTGCACTGAGAACAACAGGGAGGTGGCCTTCACTGTGCATATATTTGATGACCAAAGATTCCATTTTGCAAGCCAGTGCTGCCAAGGAGAGGCATGCAATGACACCTACTATGGTTTGTACAGGGCCCAGCAGCCTGTCCTGGGTCACACCTTCCTTGCTTTTCTGCCTGCTTTGCTTAATCTGGGGGTGGATGTCTCAGGTCCAGGCACTTCTGCACACAGCTGGATAATGTTAGCATCTGACTTATAGCAATTCCACAAGAAATATGGGAGATGCTAAACCAGCTCAACTATGCTCTCCCTTCCAGTGAAGATAGGGACTTCATGGGTCATTTTTGTGGCAAGCGAAGCAAATGTTCATTAGTCATTTTTAAGTTTTGTGATCTCAGCGCCTCAACTAAGAATTGCTTTTAGACAATGTTTCCTGCAGTCTAGAGTCACCTTACACTTGCTATGGAGCCAAGGATGATCTTCACTCAGTCCTCCTGCCTGTGCCTCCTGAGTGCTGGGATTCTAGGTGTGTGCCACCATGCCCGGCAACATTCTAAGTCTCAGTAACAATTGAAGACTCCTCAAGTCTTTTGTTTATATGGTCTCCATCTGCTAACATCTACCAGTTAGAAATTAAAGCTAAGCAAATCCACAAATCTTAATTCAAATAATCAAAAGTAAAATCAGTTAGCCAAGTGGAGTTGCACATGCTTTATTTAATCCTAGCACTCCCTTGGGAGGCAGAAGAGGTAGCTAGATCTCTATTAGTTTAAGGCCAGCCTGGTCTACATAGTGAGACTCTGTCTTGAAGAACAAAAACAAATAATAAGTTATATATATAAATACTAGTAAGAGTTTTACTTAGAAATAACTTCAAAAATATTTAATGAGCAATAGATATGTAAATAGATATACAATATACAATATGTGTTAATAGATACTAATAATAGTATATACTAATATGTTCACCATTTATCGAAATATATATTATATGTATGTGTATGCATTTATGTGCTCCATGCATATGTAATGCCCATGGAAGCCAAAAGTGGGTATCGAGCTGGAGTTATAGGGTTATAATATGCCACATGGTTTCTGGGAACTGAATCTGGGTCCCCTGGAAGAGCAGCCTGTGCTATTAATTATTAAGCCATCTCTCTAGCCCTCCCCTAATATATATCTTCCTAGAGTGTTTAACACCTGGTTTAGAAGGAAGCTGGGAATCTCAGATTTGCTTGTGTATTTAATGTTTCAGTCTCACTCATTATGTGGGGCTTCTGGAAAATTCTGCCGCATGCACACAAGGTAACAGGAGTACTAAAAGAAGCAGATAACATCTTGGTGTTTTATAGAAGTGGTTTTAACCATTTGGAATCTCTGCAGGTCTCAGGGACCCAGGGTTTTCTAGATCAAAGTCTTCATTTAGAGCAGCGGTTCTCAACCTGTGGGTCACAGCTATCGGAACCCCCAATCATAAATTTATTTTTGTTGCTACTTCATGACTGTAACTTTGCTGCTGAGGAGTGTCTCAGTTCCTAAGACCATTGGAAATATGTGTTTTTCTGATGGTCATGATCCACAGTTTGAGAATCGCTGATTCAGAAGAAGAAACAAAACAAAGCAAAACAAAACAACAAAACAAAACAGAAAAATGGGCAGAGACAGTGACGTTCATTATCATAACCACAGGCAGTTAGGAGTAAGGCTCGTTCTCAATGTGATTAAAATTGTTTTTCTCCATCACAATATGAAAATGGGCCATTTTCATCTGCTCAGAACAAATCTTAATGCAATCAGACACCTGTTGGCTAAGGCTCCAAACAGGCAGCTGGTGTTGACACTGGCTACAGCTTGTTCTCTTTCATTTCTCCCTTATGTTACCCCGCAGCACTGCGGATCACCATTCTTGTGAACTGGCTGGTGCACAAGAATGGATCTCAGGAGTTATGCATAGAAAACCTTTGGGCAAAGCATGTGTGTCTTTAGGGCTAGATCTGAGGCTCCCCGAATGTAGACTTCCTAGCAGCTTTTCTGCCTGCGTGTCCCTGCCTCTCAGGACAGTGTAATAACATGGATCTAAGTAATGGCTTTCCTCTACCCAGAATCTGGAACACAGGAATCCACTAACACGCAGTGCATGTCTTGCTATGGCTACGACCAAACACCCTGCGAGGAGAACCCCCAGCAGTGTTACAAAGGAGAACAATGTGTCCATATCATTACAGAGCTTACAGATGGTAAGTCTGGGGCTTCCGCTCCTTAACAGGGCTCAGATTGAAACAAGATTCAAGTGCTGAGTTAAGGCAGAAGAGCTGGGGATGGGGGACACAGAGGGAGAATTAGCTCAGGATGTCCTTCAGTTGGAGACTGCCAGGAAGCCTTCTGCTGGTTGCTACTTCAGCTCTTTGTCCAGGGCTACATCCGGTTGCCTTTCTCCCTCCCTTCTGTAGTCACACCAGGTTCAGTTATCTGACTGCATGGCCCTCCTGGCCCTTGCTTCTTTGCTAGGCTGCCATTGCTCTTTAGGTGTGGACATGTGTGACTTTTATTTGTTTTTAATACCTATATATACTTTTCTTCTACATCCTGAGAGGTGTTGGCTTGGGGCAGCTAGGGCCATCTGGTTATTTCTTCTCTTCTACAAACGTAACCTGAGAATAGCCATCACTTTGCCAGAGTACCCGGCCAACCTGACAGCAGCATGCAGTCAGTGCACATTTGCTTTTTGCTAAAGGGACAGCCTTGGGGCCACTACTACCCTGAAGCTCTGTCCTTATTTTCCCAGAAGACAGTTGATCTCTGCTGGTCCTTTGTGGTGGGGATCTGGGGGTGGGGTGGTGGGTGGAGAGGAAGACAGTGGGACAAGGCTAGGGCCATCTCTGGAGTCAGGGCCAGAAGTGAATGTGCAGTGTCCTCCTACACACTACAGTGGGTGGAATCCCAGCTAATGGAACTCTTGGGAATGTGCTCTAGTGATGTCCAAGAAGGAAAAAAAAAAGAGGTTAAAATAAAAAACGAATAACCAGCCTGTCTCAGCTAAAACTCAGCTCAGACTAATAGGAGTTTAATACCTGTACCCAAATACAAATTCTATTTCTATTTTTGCTTAATGTAATTTCAAAGCTTAACTATAGCCACAGAATTTTCAGTGTATCCAAGTATTCTGTTTTTTTTTTTTTTTTTTAAAGCCTTTAAAACTATTTTTTAAGAGATATTTTAGGACTACAGTAAAGCTGGGTTAAAGGCACAGACACTTCCCATGTACCTTTGCTGCCTGGCTCATGTGTAATTGCTATCATTGTCAAGTGCTCACCACAGAGGTGAGCGTACACAGGCACTCATTGTCACTCAAATCCCCAGTTTACCTCAGGGTCACTCCTGATATAGTCCTTTCACCCTGACAGTGTACTAGGAGACAGCCCTTGTCCTGGAAGACTTCTGTGACCCAAGCTTTTCTTCTACTCAACAAGACTCTGGCACCACGTCTTTTTACTGCCTGTATAAATTTTCATACTTGGATGTCTGTTCTCTCTCCCTCTCACTTTCTCATTGCTGTTTTCTGTCTGTCTCTCTATCTCCAGAAGCCTCAATGCAAAACATACATTCTTCCACTGCAAAGGGCACACTTTCTTTTCAATGCTCGAGGACCCACATCCTGGTTTAATCTGAAGTTGCGTCTAAAGGGCAACAGCAAAAGAATTTCTATGCTCACCTCATTCCGTCTCTGGGATGTAGCTCATTAAGCTCAAGCGGCATACCACAAGGACTCTGACTCAGGTAGCTCAGCTCTCAGCCTGATACCTGGGTGAAGCAAGAGCAAACTGCTTTCTTCCTGAGTTGTGTCTCTTCACACAGTATGCTCTGACACTCTGCGCTCTGATGCTTGACGTACTGAGTCGCTTCATACTTTTGAGCCATTCATTTCGGGGAGCTCCCTGTTTCCTAGGCAGTTGAGTTGCAGTGACAGACCGTACGGCACAACCACTCAGAAGTACTGCTATATAGCTAAGTCTTTGAAAGAGCCATGACTTTCCTACAACTTGAATCTGAAACTATGTTAAGTAACAGAGCTCCAAGACAGAGATGCTGAGAATTTCCTGCGCACTTCCTGTTGGCTTTTCTTTTTTTCTCAAGGAAAACTCAGACAGGAAGAAGTCAGATCTAGAGGAGTAAGATTTCTGAAAGAAAATGCTGGGTTGCAGGGGGGGGCCCAGGGTGCCCACTGACTCATGCCTTTCTGAATGGAGAGTTGTGAGAAAGAGCGGACCCTGAGCCTGTCCCCATGCTTGCCCTCTCCCTTTTGATTCCTCCTTCTCTCTCTCCTCCTTCTCTCCCCCTTCCTTCTTTTACCCTTCCCTCCCCTTTGTATTTCTCTTGACAGAGTCTTGCCACATAGCTGAGGCTGGCCTTGAACTCATGGTCTTCCTGCTACAGTCTGCCAAGTACTGGGCTTGCAAGTGTTCACTACCATACCTGGTTTGATTTTTGGCTTTTTCATTGGACAGCTCCACAGGAGCATGAGAGACTGGGCATCCAAGATCCAGCTCCCAGCTCTCTTTTAAGTCTGGGTTTGCAATCCACCTCTCACAGCCCCAGTGGCTTTTGGGGTTGGGTGAGGATGGGCCTGGACTCTGACCTCCGTAGTTCTTGTACTGCTTCTGTGTGGTATTCTTAGCTCTGGACTTCTTCCTTAAAGATGGCTGCCAGGAGTCGAGGGGCTGTTGCACACTGTTCAACTTCTCGGAGATGAATAACTGCTTGGGCTGGGGCTTGGGCAGAGGGTTGTATGGAGTTCTGATTGTCTCATTTACCTCTTCAGGTACTGGCAGAGTGGAGCTGAAGGGCTGTTCCGATATCAGCAACTCTACTTGTGAATTCCTGTTCCCTGAGAACACAACAGTTGGAGAGTTTGTTTTCAAGTCGGTTAAATGCACGCAGCCCACTGAGTCCAACTTAACCAGTGTTACCCCATCGGATATCAATACTTCCCTCACCTCTGTTACCCCATCAGGCATCAAAACTTCCCTCACCTCTGTTACCCCAACAACCAGCATGGGCATCAGAACTTCCTTCACCTCCTCTATCTTCGGCAGCCTCCTTTTTCTGAAGCTGCTGTTCTGAGGTCCCTGGGCTCTGCCCATCCAATGTCCCATGGGTGCTAACGCCTTTCTCTTCACATACCTTCCAGTTAAATTGTCCATTGAGTTGGAAGTTACAGGACTCCAGGCAATGCTAGCAGCTGCATTATCTCCTTTATTAAAGTGTTGCTTGAGGCCTGGACAATGTCTTTTGATATGTTTGGGGCTGGTTGTGGTTCAAGTCACTGCCCAGCTCTTATCTCTGGGTGGAGGTGGGGTCTTTGCTTTGGAGATAGCTGCTTCTTTGCTTCAGGACTCAATGACATCTCTGTTCCTGTTCCTCTATTTCTGAGAAGGTAAACCTATGGCCTTGCTGGTACCTGTAACGACCCGGTCCGTTCGGGTCAGTCAACAGGGTCTCCAGCGCAGGAGTGAGGATGCATGCTTCCAATTCCTGCAGTGTCCTTCACTGTATCCTGCTTACTGGAGCCCAGCGTTGAGGCACCACTTTGTACCTGCCTGGAGCTGCCCCAGGTTTGGGGGCCACTATATCCCGGCCTGAGTTGCTGCTTTGGCCTGCGGATCAGGGTCTAGCAAGAGAGAGTGGGGAATGGAAGGGCAAGAGATGTAAAGAATAGAGACAAGACAGAGAGTCTGTTCAAGACTTGTTCCTCGTTCCCTTCATCCTTTATTGAAAGGAAATCATGGGTATATATAAGCATAAGCAGGGGGACACAGCTGAAGACACTTTACCACGTGCACCTTGCAGCTGGGGGCACCAAACAACAAAACAAGATATGGGAGAAAAACAAGATGTTTATCAGAGTGTGCTCAGCTGTTGTAGGCTGTTGAAAACAAGTCTCTTGTCAGGATATATGGCTTAAGATGACTGCAAAGATGATAGCCGCTTTCTGCCAGAAGCTGGCTCCTAACAGGTACCTTCTACTAACACCCTGTACTCCAGCATCCCAGCACTCTAGCATTCCTGCACTCTAGCATCCCTGTACTCCAGTATCCTTGTACACCAGCATTCCTGCACCCCAGCATCCCTATACTCCAGCATCCCTGTATTCCAGCATCCCTGTACTCCAGCATTCCTGTACTCTAGCATTCCTGTACTCCAGCATCCCTGCACTCCAGCATCCCTGTACTCCAGCATCCCTGTACTCCAGCATCCCTGCACTCCAGCATCCCTGCACTCCAGCATTGTCCGACGCCCCTCCTGACCATCAGAAATGAGGTACAGGACAACCAGGTTCCTTCTCAAGGCAGTTTACTCAAGAGTCTCCAGACTGACTCACCCCCACCCCTCGGTTATACCTGTGCCACAGCCAATGACCGGCCTCTGCGTGGCCGATCTCCATAGGTCTCTTACATAGCCTGTTGATCACGCCACTCTCAAGCACAGCCTCATGCCTAAATATGGAGTTGTTTATCGCTCAAGCGGCAAAGCGCCAGGCACCATCTTTAAGACGTGGTACCGGCTCTCCACACAACATCCCTGTACTCCAGCATCCCTGTACTCCAGCATTCCTGTACTCCAGCATTCCTGTATTCCAGCATTCCTGCACTCCAGCATCCCACCTTCTACTGCTTATGCAGTCACATGCAGGAAGTACCCTAGCTGAGCCCTGTCATGTCCTGTGCTGCTCCTAGTACCAACACAGACGTTCAGCAGCTTTTCAATCTGGTATTCATCAATTGTCCTGGCTGTGTCCAGAGACCCATAGCAAATGGAGAAAAAAATGTCACCCCAGGGTCCGGTCACTATGAAGACACAAGAAGGGCATATGCAGAAGGACTTCTGAGGACCAGAATGCTCCCACTGGTTGAATGATCAAGTCTTCAGGAAGACAGAGGACAAGGGACTTAGAGCCTGGGATTAGGAGGTAGTGCTGTGCAGGGTGGAATATAGCCACAGAGAGCCCTGGGTCCTTCACTTAAGAGAGTTGAACCTGGTCAGCCATTCTAAAGCAGATACCTATAAGGACAAGACAGCCACTCAGACACAAGATTGCAGGGTTCAGGTTTAAAATAATGTGGGTGTTGGACTAGTTTTGGATAAATAGGGTTTTTTGTAATAATGAAATCAAAAGGTGTAAGCCTGCAAGGGCTTTTATTGTTCAGAGTTGCTGACAATGAAGCAGGGGCAAGCCACCATGGGGGCTATGACAGCACACATCACTGTGCTGGTTCTGGCTTACTTTAGATCTTTAAAACCGCTGATCTTTAGTATTTCTGTGTACATGGTGCACATGTGCATTTGTGTGTGTATGTATGCATGTATGTATGTATGTATGTATGCATGCATGCATGCGTGTATGTATGTATATATGTATGTATGTAGTATGATGTGTGTGTTCTCATGAGTACAGCGCACACAGAGACAAGAAGAGGGTGGCAGATCCTCTGAGGCTGCAGTTACAGGGATGCAACAGCCTGATGTGGCTTCTGGGATGAGAATCCAGGTTCTTTGCAAGAGCAGCAATTGCTCTTGACTGCAGAGCAGTTTCTCCAGCCTACTTTAGCTTTTTATTTTGAATTTCATGTTTACTGAAAAGTTACAAAACCAGGAGTGGTTGAGCTCCAGTTTCATGTCTGTTGTTGTCTCACATTTCACACAGGTGAGTGCATGAGCTCCAGCACACACACACACACACACACACACACACACAATTTAGGAGATGAATGGCTGATTTCAGACCACAGTTCCAGGCTGCAGTTTAACACTCAGAAGTCATAGCAGCAGGAGTGTGAGGCAGCTGGTCATATGGCACTCATAGTTAAGAGCAGAGAGAAACATACACACACGGCACCACCTTGATCACCTTGATTTCTTCTCTTACAGTTCAAGATTCCCTGCCCAGGGAATGGCACCACCCATAGTGGAATGTGGTTTTGGATATCAATTACTTAATTAAGATAACCCCCATCCCTCCAACAAGATAAACCTACAGGCCAACCTAGTATAGACAATGCCTCCTTGAGACTCTCTTCCCAGGTTGTTCTAAGTTGAGTTGTTAAAGCCAATCATCACACCCTGCCTTTTGTCAGCTTGACATATAACCCAACACTTTTAAATCATAATCTTATTTTTTTTAAATGTGTGTGGATGTTTGCCTGAAAGCATGCCTGTGTACCACGTGAATGCACCCGTGCCTGCTGAAGCCGGGAGAGGGAATCATACTATCTGGAACGGGAGTTACAAACATTTGTGCACTATCCCAGGAGCAGCAGCCACCATGGTCCCAGAATGGCTCATTTCCCCACCCATTTTAGATCTGTTTCTTCAACCAATATATCTGACAGAAACACACAGAGGGAAACGCAGAAAGACACATAGTAAGGACAACCAGAGGTGGCCACCGCAGATTCAAACTAGGGTCTCAGGTGATGTCTCATGTGAATCCTAGACACTAGAGCTAGGGCTGGGTCCAGACTTTTGTAAGTGCCCTATGCAGCAGGCGTCATAAACAGACTCACTTCCAGAGAGGACAGATCCAGGTGACTTTCTGTGGCTTCCTGTTTAGGGTGGAGATATATGGAACAGAGGTGGAGAAATTCCTCGGGTTCTGGAACGTCTCTGGGTGCACACTCATTAGGAAATGCCAATCCTTTGTGCAATCATCCCAGGGGATCTGAGGCCCTAGTGTCTCTGGGAATCTTCCTGGGGTCTCCAGAATGTCATGAGGCAACTCCTTTAAAGAACACAAACCCCTAAAGCCAACAGAAAGTCTTTATTTGCCAGCTGGAGGAATACAAGGGGAACTTGCCCAAAATGTGTGGCCCCCAAGCCTCGCTGTTCTTGGCTGTTTATGCACAAAACACATATCCTGGTTGACACGCTTTGGTTAGGAAGAACAGTTAGGGAGAAGCAAAACTATAAAGGCCAAAAAGCAAGGTTGGTACATTTAGGGACTTTCCCAGATCCTGGAACTATGGACTAGGTCTTTGTTCCCATTTTGGCAGGTGTTGGAGCCTACATGCTAGGTTCTAAGGTCAGAATGGTGTCTCTAATATGGCATCAGTTGTATGAAGTTCTTGGGATTTACAAAAGTCTTGGGTCCTGTTATACAACTAGATACAAATAAACTCAAAATCTAGCAGGGTACATTCCAAATCTTGTGGGTCCAATGTCCAGTATCTGAAGCTCCTAATGGAATTTTTGCTCTGAAGGACTTAGGAAGCCCCACCCATCCAGCTCTGACACCTGCAATACATGCAGCTTCTCTTTTTAGGGTGGCTCAACTCTATACCAGCAGCTTTATACGGTCTTAGCATCTCCTCAGCTCCTCTCCATGACGCCCTAAAGCTTGTTATCTTTTATGCTTTCATAACCAGTACCACGTGGATGACACTTACATCTCCAGGATCCAGCTTGAGATGTGGCCTGCCCCTCTTGGATCACTCCTGTCAGGATCTCTGTGCTGACCCTGAGGAAATACTTTTCTTTGTTCCACTGAAGCTAAGAACCTCATTTTAGTGGTGTTGATTTCTATGATAGTCATAGCTGCTTTTATAGCCCCAGTCTGATTAGCACACACGTTCTGAGCCAAAATACCACACAGAATGACTGCCTCCCATTTCTGATAGAGTCTTAGATATTCTCTAAAACCCATGATCTGGGTCTCAACTGTCTATGTTTCTTACAGAATTTTATCTTCCAAGTTGCCACTAAAATGTCCCATTCCTCTGCTTCCAGTATCCAGTGGCTTTTCTAACCCAATGTGTCCAATGCCCTCATTTTCCCTATAAAATAGTTCAAAGCATAAAAGCTATATAGTCAACTACAGCAACAAAGCCACTTCCTCTGTATAGATTTTTGCTCATTTAATTTCTGTTTCTGTGATAAAATATTTTGACAAAAGAGCAACTTAGGGGAGAAAGGATTTGTTTTAGACCACAATTCCAGGTTATGGTCTATCACTGCAGGGCAGGAGCTTCAGACAGCTGGTCTACCACATCTGTAATTGAGAACAGAAAGAAATGTATGCACACACCTTACTTTATTGCTTGCTTATACTCAATTTCTTCACTCTCAGCTCAGGACTCCTTTCCTAGGATATGTTGTCATCTGTTGTGGGCTGGGTCTTCTTCCTCCATCAATTGACTCAATCAAGACAATCTCTCTTAGATATATCCACAGACCAACCCAATATAGACAATACCTTATTGACACTCTCTTTCCAAGTGAGTTTGGGTTGTGTCAAGTTGACAAAGGTAACCATCATGCTAGGTTCTTTTTAGGTCTGCATCTCACATCACCTCAATACAGCACTGAAGAGGAAGTGAGCATTGGAACAGTATCATTGGCCAATGTTGGGGTTCAGGAATCACCAACAAATCATAGGAACACCAATCTTTGTTAAGCAAGGACAGCCTATTGAACACACACACACATCAAAACTGATTGATCAGGACCACAAAGAGGATCCTAATTGTGGTACTGGTCTGTTCTTAGGGCAGGCTTTTTATACGAAAAACCAAGTTCAGAAGTTCAGAAGGCAAGGATGGAGACACTACATTTTGGCTAACTAGGTAAAGTATTACCAGCTAACTTTTAAGCTGACAGGTCCTAAGTAAGGTAAGAGGGGTGGTGGATGGGTGGTGAACAGGGAGTTTCATAGCACTGACATAACAGAGCATAAGTAGTACAACCATAGTGTTATGACCTTTTAGGAGAATGCTTTCAGTGTCAGCTATGGATAATTACTCAGATTAATTGCATTGACAAAGGAAATCTCAGAAACGTCCAGCAGAGACTTTGCTTTGCTCTCTTGGACTTTTTAAATACTCAATGAATGTCATGCATGTAGTTCTCTGATTGTGTGTGTGTGTGTGAAAGAGAGAGAGAGAGAGAGAGAGAGAGAGAGAGAGAGAGAGAGAGAGTCTAAGGGACAGTACAGTGTTCCTGAGGAGACAGGGTTGGCAGTAACATCCACAATTTGTGTTTGCTCCTCCTCACTAGCCAGACCCCAGACACATGGCCTGTGGGAGTTTACCCATGTGCATCTCTTCAGGTCATATACATCGGGAGCATTCTTGCTTGGTAGCTGGGGACTGGACCTCCAAAATCTGAAAGTATGGTTCTCAATTCTAACCCTGGTTCTCACCTTTCCTGTCTTAGCTTTGCCACCTGTGCCATGGGAACAATGGTCTAGCCTGCTGTATGGGGTTAGGAGAGGTGTAGATGGTTCCCCAGATGTGTAGTGGACATCAATATTAGTGATAGGTAGAGGACTGCAGTTTGGCAGCTGGTCCTCTCAGGGGCTCTTTTAGCAGTAATGATTGATGATTAATGAAAAAGTTGAAGATGATCTGTGTCTCTCAATACCAAACGCTCAACCAAAATTTTAATCTTTTTGTGAAGATTCTCAAGCACACCCTCCTTAGTATGCAAATCTGCTTTCCTCATTAAGACGCAGCAAACATTGCTTGGTGTTTTGACAGCATTAGGGGATCTTTGCTATTATTAAGAGAGAGTTCTCTGTGTGTATATCTGACAACATGGATAATGTATCATCTGTCCCAGACTTTCATGTTCAAGTTAAATCTGCCAGATTTTTTACTTCTGTTTCGATGATTTCGAAGTATCATTTGCAGGTCTTCATGATAGAAAAGACATCTCATTTTTTTTATGTCAATCTTGAATTAAACATGAAAATCTGCTGTAAGCTTTGCAGCTTGTGTGATTTGATGTTTTGCTGATGAATTCTTTCTCAAATTCTTATGTAATTATTTTGATCCTTCACTACCTAAGCACAGGCCTTCTGTGTCTCTTTAGATCAGGCATATGGAGACTTTCAATACTGTATAAGCAGCAGCCATATTCCTCTCAAGCCTGAAGAAACCTCAGGGGCTGGAGAGGTGGCTCAGCAGTTAGGAGCACTTGAAGCTCTGGTAGTATGACTGGAGTAGGGTCCTGGACACACATATACAGGGGTTTCACAAGTGCCTATGACCCCAGCTTCAGGAGATCTGGTTCCTTCTTCTGGACTCTGTAGGTATGCACATAATGTCTTCTCTCTCTCTCTCTCTCTCTCTCTCTCTCCCAAACAACACACACACACACAACACACACACCACAACTCACCTAAAAAACAAAAAACAAAACAAACAAAAAAAACCTCAGGAAGGGAGTTTCAACTATCGTCAGCCCTTAAGATGAAGGGATCCATGACCCAGAAGGCAAAACTGAGACAGGATAGAAAAAAGAGAAAACAAAAGAGGCTCTCACATGTAGGCCATGTGCATGAAAGCATGTATCTTCACTTCCTTGTGACCTATCTACAGTAACAATGCTGTGTTGAGCTGTTTTTATATCACCAGCCTATAAATATGTAGAATACACCTCATAAACCTTTGAGAATTTACTAAAGAACCATCCCTTAGCTATAGAGCAGGGTTCAAGCAGGCTTTAATAGTCTAAGTCCTATGAACAGTGTATAAGGAAATAATGCTATCCTGTAGTGTGCAACTATTGTTAAGGTAAGTCGACATGATTTTCTTAGATGCCCACATGTATTATAAAGCATCAGCTACTGTCCTTATTTTTTTTACTTTAATGTAAATTATTCTTGTATTTTTTTTGTTATTAATAAATCACAATTACTCTGTTATCTTTGAATAATCTTTTCACCACCTTGTAAACCAGAGCATGTTACCCAGAATTTTTCCAGTGAATTTCCTTTTCATCGTCATTCTTTTTTTTTTTTCCTTTTTTTTTGGATATTTTATTTACATTTCAATGTTCTCCCTTTACTCCATTTTCCCCCCCTCCCTCCCTGGAACCCTTATCCCATTCCCCCTCCTCCTGCTTCTATGAGTGTCCCCCAACTACCCCCCAACCTCACCTCCCCACCCTCGAATTCCGCCCCCCCCCCCATGGCATCCAGCCTTCATGGGAACAAGGTCTCTTTTTCCCACCTATTTCCTGACAGGAACATCCTCTCTTGCATAATAGCTGGAGCCATGGGGGCCCCCCCCCTAAATGCTCCCAGGCTGGTGGTTTTAGATCCTGGGGCTCTGGTTGGTTGGTATTGTTGCTCTCCTTATGGGGCCCCAAACCCTTTCAACTCCTTCATCTTCACTCTAAAATCCTCCATTGGGAGTTATCAGTTAAAACTCATGATCAGTTTAATGGTTAGCGTGAGCTTCCCGCCTCTAATATGTCAGACTCTTGCAGACCTCTAAGGAGACAGCTATGTCAGGCTCCTGTCAGCATGTACCTCCTGAATCCACATCAGCATCTACCTTTGGTGACGGCACATGGAATGGATACCCAGGTGGAATTGCTGCAGACAGCCCCTCCTTCATTTCTGTCCTGCACTTTATATCCGTATTTGCTCCCTTGAGTATTTTGTTACTCTCCTTCTAAGAAGGACGAAGCACCCACACTTGTCTTCATTTTTCGTGACTTTATGTGGTTTGTGATTGATCTTGGGTATTTCAAGCTTCTGGGCTAAAATCCAATAATCAGTGAGTGATACCATGTATGTTCTTTTGGATTGGGTTACTTCACTCAGGTTGATATTTTCTATTCCATCCATTACATAAGAATTCTCAAATTCATTTTTTAATAGATGAGTAATAATTCCATTGTGTAAATGTACCACATTTTTTGTATCCATTCCTCTGTTAAAGGGCATCTGGGTTTTTTTCCAGTTTCTGGCTATTATAAGTAAAACTGCTGAACATAATGGAGTATATGTCCTTTGTATGTGTTTTCAGCATCTTCTGGGGTTTTATGCCCAGGAGTGGTATAGCTGGGTCCTCAGGGAATGATATGTCCAATTCTGAGGAAACCCCTAGACTGTTTTCCATAGGGTTGCACCATCTTGCAATCCCACCAACAATGGAGGAGTGTTCTCTCTTTCCCACATTCTCAAACCCGCATCTACTATCACCCGAGTTTTTGATCTTAGTCAAATTTTACTGGTGTGAAGTGGAATCTCAGGGGTTTTTTTGATTTTTCATTTTCCCTGATGACTAAGGACGCTGAACATTTCTTTAGGGGCTTCTTGGCTATTCACATTCCTCAGTTGGAATTCTTTGTTTAGCTCGTACCCCCCTTTTAAAAATAGGGTTATTGGTTGTCTAGAGTCAATTTCTTGAGTTCTTTGTATATATTGGATATTAGTCCTCTATCGGGTGTGGATTTGGGAAAGATCTTTTCCCAATCTGTTGGTTGCCATTTTTGTTCCTATTGACGTGTCCCTTTGCCTTACAGAAACTTTGCAATTTTGTGAAGTCCATTTGTCAATTCTTGATCTTAGAGCATAAGCCATTGGTGTTCGTTCAGGAAATTTTCCCCTGTGCCCAGGTATTAGAGGGGCTTCCCCACCTTTTCTTCTATTATTTCAGTGTGTCTGGTTTTATGTGAAGGTCCTTTATCCACTTGGACTTGGCTTTGTACAAGGAGATAAGAATGGATCAATTGCATTCTTCTGCATGCTGTCCTCCAGTTGAACCAGCACCATTTGTTGAAAATGCTGTCCTTGTCCACTGGGTGGTTTTTGCTCCTTTGTCAAAGAAACAAATGACCATAGGTTGTGGGTTCATTTCTGGGGCTTCAACTCTATTCCACTGATCTTCCTGCCTGTCTCTGTACCAATACCAGGTAGTTTTTATCACTATTGCTCTGTAGTACAGCTTGAGGTCAGGAATGGTGATTCCTCCAGAAGTTTTTTTTATTGTTGAGAATAGTTTTCGCTATCCTGGTTTTTTGTTATTTCCAAATAAATTTGAGAATTTCTCTTTCTAACTCTGTGAAGAATTGAGTTGAGATTTTTAAAGGGGGTTGCATTGAATCTGTAGATTGCTTTCGGCAAGATGCCATTTAGTAATTAATCCTGCCTACCATGAGCATGGGAATCTTTCCATTTCTTGAGATCTCTTCGATTTCTTTCTTCAGAGACTTGAAGTTCTTGTCATACAGATCTTTCACTTGCTTGGTTTGATTCACACCAAGGTATTTTATATTATTTTGGACTATTGTGAAGGGTGTCATGTTCCCTAATTTTCTTTTCAGCCTGTTTATCTTTCACATTGAAGAAGGCTACTGATTTGTTTGAGTTGATTTTATAACCTGCCACTTTGCTGAAGTTGTTTATCAGGTTTATGAGTTCTCTGGGGGAAGTTCTGGGTCACCTATGTATACTATCATATCATCTGCAAATAGGATATTTGACTTCTTCCTTTCCTATTGTTTCCTTTGACTTCTTTTTTTTGTCTAATTGCTCTGGTTAGGACTTTCCCGTACTATATGAATAGCAGGGAGAGAGTGGCAGCCTTATCTAGTCCCCTGATCTTAGTGGGGATGCTTCAATTTTCTCTCCATTTTGTTTGATGTTGGCTACAGGTTTGCTGTATATTGCTTTTTACTAATGTTTAGGTATGGGCCTTGAATTCCTGATCTTTCCAAACTTTTACCATGAAGGGAGTTGAATTTTGTCAAAAGATTTTTTCAGCATCTAGTGAGATGATCATGTGTTTTTTTTCTTTGAGTTTGTTTATATAGTGGGTTGTTATATGATGGATTTCCCAAATATTGAACCATCCCTGCATTCCTGGGATAAAGCCCACTTGATCATGATGGATGATTGTTTTGATGTGTTCTTGGATTTGGTTTGCTAGAATTTTATTAAGTATTTTTGCGTCGATATTCTTAAGGGAGATTGGTCCGAAGTTCTCTTTCTTTGTTGGGTCTTTGTGAGGTTTAGGTATGAGTGTGATTGTAGCTTTATAGAACAAATTGGGTAGTGTTCCTTCTGTTTCTATTTTGTGGAATAGTTTGAAAAGAATTGGTATTAGGTCTTCCTTGAAGGTCTGATAGAATTCTGCACTAAAACCACCTGGTTCTGGGCTTTTTTTGGTGGGGAGACTTTTAATGACTGATGCTATTTCTTTAGAGGTTATGAGACTATTTAGATGGTTTATTTGCTCCTGATTTTACTTTGGTACCTGGTATCTGTCTAGAAAATTGTCCATTTCATCCAGACTTTCCAGTTTTGTTGAGTATCGGCCTTTGTAGTAGGATCTGATGATTTTGAATTTCCTCAGTTTCTGTTGTTATGTCTCCCTTTTCAGATCTGATTTTATTAATTTGGATACTGTCTCTGTGCCCTCTGGTTAGTCTGGCTAAGGGTTTATCTATCTTGTTGATTTTCTCAAAACCAACCCTGTTTTGTTGATATTTTGTATAGTTTTTTCTGTTTATACTTGGTTGATTTCAGCCCTGAGTTTGATTATTTCCTGACGTCTACTCTCTTGGGTGTATTTGCTTCTTTTGTTCTAGAGCTTTCAAGTGTGCTTTCAAGTTGTTAATGTGTACTCTCTCCAATTCCTTTTTGTAGGCACTTAGAGCTATGAGTTTTCCTCTTAGCTACTGTCCTTATATGTCTTTGTGTATTGATGACTTCAAATCTACATTAAAACACTTTCTCAAACTCTTCACTCAAAAAGCAAAGTAAATTGGAGGGGTGGTGGGACCTGTTCTTGGCCTGTTTAAGATGCTGAGGACAAGCACTCTTTTCCCCTTCTTCTCCCCTTTCTTCCCTCTTCCCTTCCTCCCTCGTCCTCCCTCTTCTTCCTCCTCCTTTCCAGCCTCTTTCTCTTTCCTTCCTCTCTTCTTTTTTCCCTGCCTCATACCTTCTTTCTGGATTAAATGTTTTTCAAAACACACACTCATAATTATTCCTAGTACTTCTTCAGCCTTTCTTAGACACCGAATCCTTCTGTATGATCACACTGACTGAAACATCTAATACGACTCAATCAGATATACCCAGACTCTGACTACGTCCAATTTAGAACTGACTTGGTCTTTCTTGGCAGTGGTTTCAGCTCAACCTCAGTCTCCCTTGCAATCCCCAACCCTCTCCCCAGCTTTGCCTGTTGAAAAGCAGCATGTCAGGGTGGAGTGGGGCAGGGACAAGGCAACAGGAGAGGTTTTTTTCTGAGATGTGATGGTTTTCTATCTCAGTTTACAGCTCCCTGAAGCTCTGCCTCTATCTGCCTGTAAGTCAAGCTTCTGTGACCACCCTGTAAAGGCAGTTTTTCCTTGTACTTATGTTTGTGTAGAAGAGTCCTTGGGAGTCATGCCGCTAGGGGGAGCTGTTGAACTGTGTGCAGCAGTGCAGTTTGTTTCCCGTTTCCCCATTTAATTTTTTTTTTTTTTTTTTTTGTCACCGTTAAAGCCATATTTTTCCATACAAGAAATCAAGATATCCAGGCCCACGATTCTCTTGGACTTCTGAGACAGGGCTTCATTTAGCTCAGGCTATGTAGAGCAAGAGGATGACCTTGAACTCTTGGTCCTCCTGGCATTACTTCCTGAGTGCTGGGATTACAGATGTGCTCTGGGGTTACATACTAGCTCTTCAGTGGGTTTGAATGCCACGTGTCAGGGTGTAAAGCATTTCTGGACACCCTGGATAATGTTTTCATGTTATTTCATATTATTTTCAGTGAATAATCCACTAAAACATCTTGATTTTCTTGTGGACACTATGCATTAGGTTGGAGGGCCCAGCCTTGTGCTATAGACACTGGAGGCCAGATGCATCCCTGAGGTGTCCACCATCTAGTACTAGTGTAAGAGGACTTGAGCAGCATCCCAGGCCTTTTCTCTCTAGACTCCAGACACACCTCTGGCTCTAACAACCTAAGACATTACCACAAGAGGAAGGCTCATATAAGATCTATTGGCCATTGCTCTAACTTGCTTTCTGTTGCTGTGATGAACACCATAACCAAAAGCAACTTGTGGAGAAAAAGGTTTATTTCCTTTTACAGGTTAGATTCTATTATTGAGGAAACTCAGGCAAGAGTTTCAACAGAGCAAGTCCTGAAGCCACACTCAGGGAGGAGTGCTACTTACTGGCTTGCTCCTTGTGGCCTGCTCTGCCTGCTTCTGTACACAACCTAGAACCACCTACTGGGCATGGCATCCCCCACTGAGTCTAGGCCTTCCCATACAAATCATATATGAAGAAAATGCACCACAGTCTTGCCTTCAGGTGAATCTGATGGAGGTTTTTTTTTTTTTTTCAATTGAGGTTCTTTTTTCTCAGATTTCTCCAGCTTGTGGAGATTACTTACTGCAGAATGAAGTGCCAATGTGCCCATACAAAACAGAATATGCAGAATCCCTGTCTTCACTACATGGTGCTCTCTAACAGCTCACACATACTCTGAGAGGTACTTCTTGGAAAATACCAGGAGGAGACACTGGGAATGTGTTACCTGACTTTTCCTGAAGAGACTTGAACAAGTGTCTGTTCATCTAGAAAGTGTACTGATACAGACAAAATAGTCCTACCCAAGTCTACCTGGATAAAGCCAGAAGTGTTTGGGTTCCTCAGTTAGGAGCAAGAGTGACTTATAGCCATTGCTAAAATCTTCACTGTAGAGGTAGTCACAGGAGAACAAAATAGAATGTCCTCATTGAAAACGTGCCTTTAATCCAGTGTGTTTGTGTGTGTGTGAGAGAGAGAGAGAGAGAGAGAGAGAGAGAGAGAGAGAGAATTCAGACACATATGTGCCACACTGTGCCACACATGCCCAGCTTTTATGTGGGTTCTGGGGTTTCAGATCCTATGCTTGTACCGCTAGTGCTTTTTCCCCTGAGGCATCTCCTCAATCCAGATCCAGTCATCTTAATCATGGACAAAATGCCTTCTGCTCAATATGGATGCTAATCTATTCAACAAAGGCTTAATTACTTTAACTGCAAGCTAATGATGAAAAGTATTATTTATTTTGCCCAACACATATACCCACACAAAACACTCTCACAGTCACTACCATTCTCAAAGAAAGAGTAAAACGTATCTCAAGTTGCAATATGAAAATGAGATTCTGTTTGCATTCATTTTTCTTACTTCAAATCCTACTGCTAAATTCTCGTAAAAACATTTAGCATGGAATGTCTCCACAACAGACTCTCAGGCGTGCCTGTGGGGTTATCAGTGATAGTCGATGCGCTGTATATTAGATGTGTTCATCTTGCAAAAGAATAAAAATCAGGCTCTCAAAAGAAATCTTCATTCCTGTATTCAGTCAGGGCTGTTCGCAAACGTCAAGTGTTGTCTGGCTTTTCCTGGGGAAATATGAACAATTTGTGTCTAGGAGTCCATTCACCCTAGATAGAAACCAATGGCATGAGAGAAATGATTCCACACAAATCTGCTTTGGTGAACCAGTGAGTTTATTGGGGTTGCTTTCAGGCACCTGAGTGAGAATTTCTTATACCAGTGGTTCCCACTCTTCCCAACGCTGTGACCCTCTAATACAGTTCCTCATGTTGTGGTGACCCTTAACCATAAAATTATTTAGTTACTGCTTTATAACTATAATTTTGCTAGTGTTATGAACCATAATGTAGATAACTGATATGTGGCTTCCAAAGGGGTCTCAACCTACTGCTTGAGGTCCACTAGCTTACACCAATATGGCTGAATTGAAGGCAGATGCATGGCTGAAAAGCCCATCCTTGCATGGAGGGCAGGTGATATTCTGAAGAGTGCTAGATTACTGAATACAAGCTATAGATTCAATGTAATCCCCATCAAAATCTCAACAACATTTTTCACAGAACTTAAAAAGAAACTCAACCAACATTCATATGGAAGCACAAAGGACCCTGAACAGCCAAAGCATCCCGAGCATGAAGAGCAATATTGGATAGCAGAATATCCAGTCTCCATAGTAACAAAATCAACATGGTACTTTCACAAAATGCATGTTGACCAATGGAATGGAATACAGGGCCCAACACAGTTGAAACTGCATAATATTTTTTAACAAACTTGTCAAAAGGAGATTTGCTTGCTGAAGAAAGACAGACTCTTTGACAAATGCTTCTAGGGAACATGAATATCCATGTTGTCCTAGTCAATGTTCTATTGCTGTGAAGAGACAATATTCTGAGGTTTAGTTAATTATCATCACGGAAGGAAGTATGGAGGCTCAGAGGCAGACATGGTGCTGGAGAGGTACCCTAGAGTTCAACATCTGGATCTGCAGGCAGCAGAAAAAAGAGAAAGTCACCAGGCCTAGCTTGCTTGGGCTCTCTCTTCTTCTTCTTTCTTCTTCCTTCTTCTTCTCTCCTTCTTCTTCTTCTCTTCTTTCTTCTTCTTCTTCTTCTTCTTCTTCTTCTTCTTCTTCTTCTTTGGAATATTTTATTTATTTATCATTTCAGATGTTATCCCCTTTCCCCATTTCCACTCCCCTTCTGAAACCTCAAATCACACCCCGCAGTGACACACTTCCTTCAACAAGCCACACTTACTTCACCAAGGCTATATCTAATAGTGCTGCTCCCTGGTGACTAAGCATTCAAATTTGTGAGCCTATGGAGGCCATTTTCCTTTAAATTATCACATATATGTAGATGAATCAGCTAGATCCCTATCTCTGACTTTTGACTTTACACCTACCCCCGAAAAACCAACCAACCAACCAACCAACCAAAACGAAATAAAACAAAAATTCAAAATGAGTAAAAGACCTTAAGGTAAAAACCTGAAATGTTGAAACTTCTAGAGAAAAACACAGAAAAACTTTCAAGATAATGACATAGGCAGAGTCTCTGAGGGAAAAAAAAACCACAAAAAAACAAACAGAAAACCTCTAACAGCACAGAAAAGAGCCCCAAGACTTGGAGATTGGGGTGACATAACATTAAGTAGCTTCTGCACAGCATAGCAAACACTCACCAGAGTGAAGGGACAGCTATAGGATCGGAGGAGCCTTGTCAGCTATGTATCAGACAGCAGGTTACTATCTAGAAAATGCAAAAAACAAAACAAAAACCATAGAAAACAGTACCCATCCAGTCCAAGGCTGAGAGCTAGCAATGCAATAGTTCTAGAATAAGAAATAGAAATGGCCAATAAATACTTTGAAAAGGGCTCAACACCCTTAGCCATCAGGAAAATGAAAACCTAAGCTGCCTTGAGGTGCTATCTTACCCCAGTCAGAAAGGCCATCCCAGGGACAATAGATACTGGTGAGGGTGTACAGGAAGGATCACACTCAGTCTCTGTTGGTGGGAATGGAAACTAATGTAGACATTAGGGACATCAACATGGTGTCCTCCGAAAACTAAAACGGTGTTGCCGTGTGAGCCAGCTCTACCAAACCTGGATCTCAACCTTCAGGACACCAAGCCCACTTATTACAGAGACATCTGCATGTCTGTGTTTATCCATGTGTAGTCACAACAGCCATGAGATAGAAACTGCTCATATAACCATAAACAGATGAACAGCGAGTGGGAATGAGGTGTGCACAATCAATGGAATTTTTATTCAGCCATTAGGCAAGACCGTTTGCAGGAACATGATTACAGCTGGAAAACTGTTTTCTGTGTCAAACACGAATTTAACATCATGCCTGTGTGCACAAGCATGTTTTTTTTAATATACATGTGAGTGTGTTGGTCATTAGAAGAAGGACGGTGAGAAGGAAGAAAGAGATCGTAGGAAAATGGTACTAGAGATGGCAATGAGATATATGTCATGGGAAATCAGATGAGGAGACTGGGAAGACAGTAACTGGGGTAGGGGGAGTGAGTGGTCACAGAGGGGACACTGGGAGAGCAAATGAAGGAGATGTGTAATGATGTATAAAGGTAAAGACGCCATGCTGAAGCCCGTCACCTAGTGTGCTGACCTAAAAACAACTTTGAAATGGTCTGTACAAATAAAAGAATATGCCCTTGGTTCAGTTAAATTTATTTATGTAATAATGTAGGAGACAGTTTGCTACCTATAGTGGCAGCTTTAGGCCAAGTGTAAATGAACAGAACACTTGCCTGTGTGCCTCAGAAGATGCCTTTATGTTGTGATGGAATTACTCTGTGCTCTCAGGAGAATGGTGAGGTGAGGTGCCCTCAGAGTACAGTGGTGCCCAGGGAAGAGTTAGGAACCAGGACATGAAAGTATATGCAATAGATTTTGAATGATCTGGAAATAGCCAGAAAAGAGATTTTAAGTTTCAGTAAAGTGTCAAGGATAATTACCTGATTGAGATAATTTATAATAGTTAATTTTGGGGGGCAACTTTTCTAAACTTGCTTTTAAGTCTTAAAATAAGTTTTCAGCCCCACCCTGGGCCTGGAAGTTGATGTGGTTGAGCCATCTCTGCCCGCATTGCACAAGCCATTTTCTCTTTTCAGAATGTGCTGATTGCAATCTTGTTTTTATGGACCTGGGCTCACATCCAATGGCTGGCAATGAGCCTCCTGGACAGATATGAACCTGCACGGTTGGGAGTAATCTGAAAATGTACAGAGCTGGTGAGTGGGTGTCCGTACTGTTCAGTCTAAGGACTGTTAGCGTCCTTTCCAGACAGAAGCTAGAACAAAGTTGCTATCATATTTCAATGTAGACATGGGCAAGGATGCCCCACCCCCATTAAAGGCACTAACACACATGCTTGTGGGCATCTTTGTCACCCTCTGAGCCCACAGCAGGCATTTTCGGAGGACATACTTTGCTCTTGTGTTGTTTCAGCCCTTCCTGTAACATTCTGACACTGTGTTTTAAAATATTCTATTTGTGTGTGTGTGTTTACTTTGAGACGGGGATCCTCCATGTAGCCCTGGCTGGCTTAAAACTCGCTGTGTAGTCCAGGCTGGTCTCCCAATGCATGGTTGTGATGAATCACTCGGAGATTCACTATGACCATGAGGAGGACTTTTATTGAGGTACTGGTACCAGGTACCTGGCATCAAGTCTGTCTGAGAGTGTATCCCAAGATAAGCACCTAGACATAGTAGGCCAGGGCTTATAAAGGCAAACCCCATAAAGTTATAATTTTGGATCTTGCGGTTATCTTTCTGAGCAGAGTAAGCAAGTCTGATTACAAATGCAGAAATAGCAGTTAGTCTTACGACTTATTATTATCTTGCAAGAACAGCAAATTTTATAAGATCAGTCAATTTAAGAATAATCTTCAATTTCTGGGAAAAAAGGAATGTGGGCTGCTAGGGTACAGCCTGTACAAGTAAGAGGATTACATGTTAGAAGCATATATATGCATATGTATATAAGTATGCATATGTATATGCATATATACGTGCATACATGTGTGTATAAGTATATGTGTATATATACTTGTACACACACACACACCCCACTTAAGCATAGTGATTAAAACCTAATGTAATGTTAACTATCACATTTCACCCCTTGAATTGTTTCCTGAATCTAATCTTTGACTCTCTGATGGATGACTTGTTCATATTTCTAAAGCCATATAATAACCTTCTGGAAGAGGGGAACTAGTTTCCTTTGGACCTAACGTTGCAGCCTTTTGTTGTGGATAAGAAATGATGTAGTCTTTTCTGTAACTGCCTCTTAGCTTCTCAGGGTGTTGTTTTCAGGGAACAGGAAAGTTGGAATACTGGTCAAAGGCCAGGAGAGGATTCAAGTAACGGGCGGTGGGGGATACTTGGGGATTCATCAGAAACATTTGGTTTGTTGACCCAGATGGAGAGACAGGTATCAATCACATAGATAGGACTGGCTTTTATCAGCTTTCAGAAAGTTTAGGGCTCACTGATTTTGGAGCAGTTTGTAGTCTGCAGATGATTCCTGATGGTGTCTGTCAGCTGAGTGGAAATCATAGACTAGGGACAGAAGTTGAAGTTGAGGAACTCAAGGGAGAATTTAATATTTGGAACTCCCCCTCAGGTATAAGCAGTGTGGGTAAGCTGAGGCTGTTGATTGACAGGAGTATTTATCTTGAGTCCATTTGACCTGTAACAAGTGGATCCAAGTTATGATTTTCTAAAGCTTACATGAATTTAAAAAAAAATACAAAAAGAGATAAAAGTTTTAGATATATTAGTATTACCAATGTTTGTGATTTGTGCTAAAATCTATATTGTAGACAAAGCAGTGGATTCATGCCTTTGAGACATAGTAAAAGCTTGAGGATCCAAAAAGTGATTCTGAGTTTAAAATGTAGGGTTGTGTGTGTGTATGTGTGTGTGTGTAGATTGAATAGAGATTTGTTTTTTAGCATAAAAGAAGCATCTTGGCTCTCTGATCCTCCCTGTTCCAGAAACAGCTGTATCTTCTTGTGCAGTGCCAGCCTCGTTCTGGAGACAAAATGGTGAAGTTTGGTGTGAACAGATTTGACCTTATTGGGTGCCTGGTTACCAGGGCTGCCTTCGACTCTGCACTTGGCAAAATGGAGATTGTTGCCATTAATGACCCCTTCACTGACCTCAACGACATGGTCTAATGTTCCAGATGACTCCACCCATGGCAAGTTCAACAGCACAGTCAAGGCTGAGAATGGGAAGCTTGTCATCAACAGGAAGCCCATCACCATCTTCCAGGAGTGAGATCCTTCTAACATCAAATGGGGTGATGCTGGTGCTGAGTATGCTGTGAAGTCTACTGGTGTCTTCACCACCAAGGAGAAGCTGGGGGCCCACTTGAAGGATGGGGCCAAAAGGGTCATCATCTCCGCCCTTTTTGCTGATGCCCCATGTTTGTGATGCGTGTGAACCATGAGAAATATAACAACTCCTCAAGATTGTCAGCAATGCATCCTGCACCACCAACTGCTTAGCCTCCCCCCGCCAAGGTCATCCATGACAACCTTGGCATCATGGAAGGGCCATGACATGGTTCATGCCATCCCTGCCACTCAGAAGACTGTGGGTGGCCCCTCTGGAAAGCTGTGGCGTGATGGCCGTGGGGCAGCCCAGAACATCATCCCTGCATCCACAGGTGCTGCCAAGGCTGTGGGCAAGGTCATCCCAGAGCTGAACGGAAGCTACTGGCATGGCCTTTCCATGTTCTTACCCCCAATGTATTCATTGTGGATCTGATATGCCGCCTAGAGAAACCTGCCAAGTATGATGACATCAAGAAGGTGGTGAAGCAGGCATCTGAGGGCCAATGAAGGGCATCCTGGGCTACACTGAGGACCAGGTTGTCTCCTGTGACTTCAACAGCAACTCCCACTCTTCCACCTTTGATGCTGGGGCTGGCTTTGCTCTCAGTGACAACTTTGTAAAGCTCATTTCCTGGTAAGACAATGAATACGGCTACAGCAACAGGGTCATGTACTTAAAAAAAATAGAAGGAAAAAGGAAGTTGGCTGCCAGTGTACAGCCTGTATAAGTTAGGGGTTTATTATATGTTAGAGGCATTTAAAAAATATTTGCACATTTTATCATCTTTTTTTGTTTTGTTTTTCGAGACAGGGTTTCTCTGTGTAGCCCTCCCGGGCTGTCCTGGAACTCACTCTGTAGACCAGGCTGGCCTCGAACTCAGAAATCCACCTGCTTCTGCCTCCCAAGTGCTGGGATTAAAGGCATGCGCCACCACTGCCCGGCCCACATTTTCTCATCTTATACATAGTAATTCAAACCTTAAATGTAATGTTGACCATCCCTGTACTCTTCTTGCTTCAGCGTACTGAGAGATTGTATAATAGGTTTGCATTTTCAAGTCTGAGCATCACCATCATCATAATCACCATCATCACCATCATAATCATCACATCATTATTATATTCTTTCTAGTGTGGTAATGTTTAAATACTATAATAGAGTATAAACTCACCATAGTCTCTGGACTTCTGTAAAGTCTGAAGGTACTGACCAGAAGTTGTACATCTCAAGCTAACATATCCACCATGGGCTTGTGGCATCTGATCTACTGATGCCAACAGCAGGGTGGCTGCCTGGCTTGGGAATCAGAGGAGCCGCAGCTGCTGTGTGGTATCTGAATTTATAAGGGGTTCAGTGAGCAGAAGAAGCTCAGTGTCTGTTCACTACTTCCCACAACAGACTGGGGTTTGACCACACACCACATCTTGTGCTGTAGACTGAGTCGTTCATGGAGGGCCTCTCAGGGCAGGAGGTTAAGGCAACGGAGCTCATCTTAAGAAGTGTGTCAAGGGCCTTGAATCTACCATGTCACTGGATCTAGTGAGGTGTTCTGTTACATCTTTGGACTGAGAGGTAGCATGCAGAAATGCGGATGCCAAAGAGACAGATGGGACTACGCTTGCCATCTCCCATTGTGCTGGGGATACAAGCCTCTACTGCAGGTCAAGGGATCAACATATGGTGGCTTCATGTTCACCACAGGCCCATAAGCTCTCTAGCTCCAGGAAAAGCATTCCTACTTCTAGGAGAATTTTGGGACAGAGTGCTGAGAACTGTCCTGACCAATGGGGCTGTGATGACAGGCCACAAGAGTGGTCAGGGGCAACAGCTGTAGGCCTGTGGACTCCATCTTCACTTCCATTCCTTTGTGGGCCAGGAATTTTACATACGAATCCCTTTGGAAAGCCTTTTTTCGTTTGGGAAATTTTGGGAAAATTTTTGAAATTGTTTTCGAAAAAAAATTGGGGGGTAAAAAAAAAAAAAAAAAAAAAAAAAAAAAAGTTTAAAATTTAAATTCTTTTTTAAAAAAAAGGGTTCCCCCAATTTCCCGAAAGGTTTAAAACCCTTTTAAATTTGGTTTTTTTTTCCCTTTTAAAATTTAAAAAAAAAAATTAAAAAATTATTTTTACTATTTTCCCCCCCTTGTTCCCCCCCTTTTTTCCCCAATTTATTTTGGAAAAAAACAGCCCTTTAAAATTTTAAAAAGTTCGGGTTTTTAAAAAAAACCCCCCATTAAAACCCCCTTTCAAACCCACTAAAAGTTTTTTTTTTAAAAAAACTGATTTTTTAAAAACCCTTACCCCCCCGGGGAAAATAGTTTTTATTGGGCTGCTCGATGAATTCCGTTAGAAGATTTGGAAAATTTGTCTAAATCATAGCTTCTTAAGCTGTCAATCATGAGGTTATAATTAGGGTTTTAAAACCAACCCCCCAAACCAACAACCAACCAACCAACCAACCAAAACCAACCCAAACCCAAAACGTTGGCAACATAAAGACTTCATTAATAAGACAAAAAGCTAGTTCAAAATCTACAAGGCCCTGATCAGGCTGTGTTAGGAGCCCCTTTCCCATGCTGCATCCCATCTTCACCGCACCTTGGTTCTGGCACATGATGCTCTGCCCTGCCCGTGCCACACAGTGCTGACAAACTCTGCCTGAAACACACCAGCTCAAATTGAGACTACTGTATGTTATGGATGTGGTATTTTCTTCGTATACATCAAGTTTGCCACTCCTTTAGAAACATAGGTAGTTACACCAATGAGACTTTAAATATTTCCTAGCATCATTCATAAGCACATAATTATCAAGCTAGTCAATTGTTGACTATACTCTATTAGAATGCTTGAATTAAAAACTCACTGTTTGAGTTGGTGACCTGTTTCATAGGAAAAAAAAATCCAATCAACTTTGGATTGGAATAGGGCAGAATTTCCAATAATTCTGAAATGCCCTAAATATATGCATTTAGGAGAAGCAGCCTTCTCAGCATTTATGATTATAAAATCTCATGTATATATTGAAGATGCTATACATCCTGTACTATCTGCTATGTTTAGGTAAATGTATGTGTGCCATGATGCTTGTTCTATGATGATTCAATAAGAATGGCCTTCCATGGGCTCATATATTTGAATGCTTAGTCATCAGAGAGTGGCACTATTTGAGGTGTGGTCTTCTTGGAAGACATGTGTCACTGGGGCTGGGCTTTGAGGTTCCAAAATTGCCCAAGCCAGTCCTAGTGTCTCTTTGCTCCTGCTACCTGTGGATCTAAATACAAAACTCTAAATTACTTCTCCAAACATCATGTCTGCCTGCTTGCTACCATCTTTCTTGCCATAGTCATTATGGACTAAAAACTGTAAGCACGCCCCAATTAAATGCTTTCTTTATAACATTTGCCTTGGTGCGATGTCTCTTCACAGCAATAGAACACTGACTAAGGTGAGGTCCCTTTCCACCAATGAGTCAGGGTCTCTCTTGTTTTTGATGCTATGCTGAGTACTCTTTTAGCTGGCTGTGAGGTTCTGGGCGACCCTCCTGTCCTGTCTCCCATCTTGCCTTCAGATGAGATTGTTGACATACATCACCACATAGGACTTTTTCATATGGGTTCTGGTGATCAAACTCAAGTTGTCAGTCTTGTGTGACAGGCACTTTTATCTCATGAACCATCTTTGCAGCCCTATTTAATTTTTTTTTCCGATATAAAAAGAAACAACTTCATTGTTAGAACCCGGACCCTTCAGCTGCAGCCTCTATTCTTCTCAGAGGGACCAATATGCTCCCCCACCCCATTTGCCTTTCCAGATAGCAAAACCTTAAAGGGAGAAATGTTCTAATCAACACAAGTGGCCACCGTCATCTCTTATACTAACTCTACCCTTTATTCTCCCAGATGCCTCTGTCCAAGAATGTCTTTGGGACTTTTTGAACATTGACATTAATCAGAACTACAAGAAAACAGTCTCCTAATCTAGTGGATGATGTCATCTGACTTTAGACCTATTTCCTTATGACAGAACACATTCACGAAGTTCCTTGTGCCTGATGATACCTGTAGCAGCAATTTAAACAGTGGGACTTTGCCTTTTCTTTCACATTCACAAACTCATTGAAATCCTTCCACATAGAGACCTGCCAACTCAGTCAGAGGTCTCCACTAGATGTGCACGAAATTGCTTTAGTACATAACAAAAGATGACACTGGTTCCACCAAAGCTAAGTGCCCACTATAAAAACAGGTTCAATGAGGCAATATGCAAAGAATCTCAGAAGTCACAAACTTAATCTTCACTTCCTACAGGGTAATCAAAACATGTCCGGAAGCCCTGAGGCTGTTGTAGTCATGTGACATGTGAAAGGTGACAATGGGTTTGCTATCCTTTGGCTCCTCAGAAGCATCAGCTGACTGGAGCTTTTGCTCTGCACAATCTTATAAGGCCCTTCCAGTTGTAAGTGCAATTCCAATGATGTCTATGGTGGACAAAAAAGAAAGAGACATGGAGACAGGACCTGAATGTACAGGAGCATTTGTGACAACTGCCAGGTGTTAGCCCAGAAAATGGCTTTAGGTGGAGCTATATGTATCAGAAGTTCACGTTCTCCAGGTCTTCAGATGTCTTGGGATAAAGGTCCATCTGTCTAATACATGCAGTTCAGAACCACAGCCCGGAATTCATGTTGGCAGTCAAACTCCTAGGTTCAAGGTTACTATCACAGCTTTAGATCTAAATGCTTAGGGTAATCTGCTCTGCTCTTATATGAAATGCTCTAGATGCTTTCCCTATGCCTGTGTAAGGGACTGTGGGGAAGCTGGATCTCTACTCTGCACATATGTAGAGTGATGGGGCTGGCTAGCACCTCAGTTTAACCCTATGTATTGGAATGAACCTGTCCACCTTCTCAATCTAGTCCATGGCTTTCTTAGCTTACATCTAACCTAGCAGTTAGCAGCTAACATTCTGCCCACATCTACCTGTCCGTCACCTCATGGCCTGGACCAGAGCCACCATTTCATCCATCTGGGAGCTCACAATCCATTAACTAACCAACCAATCAGCCCAGCTGATCAAGTTGAAAGCAAACAAAGGAGCAATTCTTTCAAATGGTGTCTAGACTTCAAATCTCCAGCATCTCCTCTTTAACCAGATCATTTATAGAGTGCAGCACGCTGCTAACACAGCTACCAGTCCTCAGATAGCATTGAGGTGATACTTCATAGTGAACCCAAGTTCTTCAATTTAACTAAAGCCATTGAAAATTGATGTTGCAGAATCAGTCAACACTAGGACTCTAAATTCCAGCTTCCAGCGTCATGAGAATATAAGTTCTGCTCTTTCTGCCCTCCCTCTGCCATGATGTCCACTTACTTGTCATGTTTTGTTTTAATTCTAACAACAGTTGTGAATAATTGGATCTGCTTTCTTTTCCTTTATGGGGTTATGTAAGGTCATTTCCATGCAAGTGTACATTGTACTTTTCAGTCTTCCCTCCAGATCACACTAACTTCTTCTCTCTAGCCTCTTGTTCCCCTACAGACTTCCTTATGTGCTTTCATGTCAGCTGCACATACATATGTTGCTGAACCCAAATAATGCTACTCACTTGCTACCCTGGTTTCTGAGTACTCAAGACACACACACAGCCTTATATTTTAATATGCCTTAAACAACTCAATGGCTGGGACACTTCCAAATGTCCACGTGGCTAACACACTCCCCTCTAATATTCCTGAGTTATTACTTACTAAAACTTATATTCCATCCTGGCTGCCCTGGACCCAAACCAACAGCCCTCTTGGGCTGAATTCCCCAACACCTACATAACGGCTATGTTCTCTGTCTGTCACCTCTCAGGTATGCCCTCTGTTCCTTTCCCATAAGCAGGTGAATATGCCCTGTCCTCAGATAAGGGAGGGTCAGAAAGGTTGAAAGTTCAAGACTGGGGACACCGACCCTTGCGTCAGACCTTGTAATTGAGGAAGGGCTGGAGAGCTCTTGCCTGTTTCTCGACACAAAGGTGATGGCAGTAGGTAGAGGAAGGCTCATAAAACACTCTGATGGATATTTCTTTTTTAAAAAATTTTTTATTAATCATTCCATTCATTTACATTTCAAATGATATCTCACTTCTTGGTTACCCCCTCTACCAACCCCCTATCCCATGATATCCCACTTCCTGGTTATCCCTCCGCCACTCCATCCCAAATCTGCCTGCCCCCTCCCTTTTGCCTGTATGAGAGTGCTCCCTCACTCACATACACTCTCCTGCCCCACCATTCCAGAATCCCGCTACTCTGGGGCATCAAACCTCCCTGGGACCAAGGACCTCCCCTCTCATTGCTGTCGGGTGAGGCCATCCTCTGATACATATGTATCTGGAGCCAAAGATCTCTTTCCTTACACTCCTTGGCTGATGGTCTAGTCTCTGGGAGAACTGGCTGGTCAGGCCAGCTGATGTTGTTCTTCCAGTGGGGTTGCAATCCCCCTCTACTCCTCTAGTCCTTCTGCCAGCTCCCATACCAAGTTTCCTGAGTTCAGCCTGATGGCTGGCTCCAGGCATCTGCCTCTGCATTGGTCAGTTGCTGGCCGGACCTCCCCAAGAATTACCACACTTGGTTCCTGTCCACAAGCACCTCTTGACCAAAGTGTTGGGTTTGGTGTCTGCAGACATGATGTATCCTTGGGTAGGGCCATTCCCCATTTGGCCCATCCTTCAGTCTCTGTTCCATTTTTTTGTCCCTGTTCTTCCTTTAGACAGAAACATTTCTGGGTTAAAAGAACTTTGAGATGGGTAGGTAGCTCCATCCCTCGATCAGGAGCAGTGCCTATCTACTGGAGGTGGTCTCCACAGCTTCTATCTCCCCATTCTCTGCTCATTACAGCTAAAGTCAATCCCATTGGGTCCTGGGAGCTTCATGTTTCTCTGGTGTCTGGGACCCACCAGTGGCAATCCTCATCAGATAAATATTTCTGTTTTAAAAAAGAAAGCATGTGCCAGCATTTGTGGAGATGAAGAATGTGGGCCGATTCTGCACCATTTGCTCATCTTCTCAGTGGGTTTAGCTGAAACTGGAACTTGAATTGGCTGTGGGGAGTTTCCTCATTAATGTTTGGGGCTTGGTAGTTGTACAAATAGTGGGCTTAGTTCTGTGATGTTCTGACTGTTGCACAAAGAGTAAGTGTTAAGATAGAAAGCTCAGGGGACACAAGTAGAAATAATTATTCCTTTATGGAAGTCTGCATTCTCTCTCTCTCTCTCTCTCTCTCTCTCTCTCTCTCTCTCTCTCTCTCTCTCTCTCTTCTCTCTCTTTCTCTCTTCCTCCTTTTCATCCTCCTTCACCCCTCTCTCTCCCCTTCCCCTTTTCCTCCTACCTCCTGTTTATTAGATAGGGTTCTATTATGAATCCCTGAATGCCTAGAAATCTTTTTGTAAACCAAGGCTTGTCTGGGACCTCACAAGAATCTGCCAGTCTCTTCCTTCTGAGTGCTGGGATTAAAAGCATGTGTCACACCATTAAGTCATACTCAGTTTTTCCTGTAACATTTTGCTGAAGTGTCCCAAATGTTTTGCTGGCTAATGCTCAGAAAGCCTGAGCTTCCAGATGGATGACCTGATGCCTATCTGATCCAGCCATACGCAGAGAAACAGTTTAGATGAGAAAATGCTGGCACTGCTGATCCCTCCTTGATGGTTTAATTAGATGTAGGAAGAGGATTCTGTTGACCAGGTTAGGGAGGTAGACAGGCTCCTTGGTGTGGCACCAGCCTATCCAAAGCTGGCTACAGTGGTGTGCAACAGAGATCAAATCTCACCACAGTTCATTACACAGGTGGAGGGAGAATATCTATCTGTGATCATGTAAGATCATGCCAGTCAGCCAGGGCTTTTAGAGTTCAGATTATTTGGGTAGTCTTAATCTGGGAAGGGTAAGAATTACGTGACTGCCTAGCTAGCTGTGGTGCTTAATGATATATTGGACAGGTAGGCTATCGTTCTAGGCATCTGAAAGTCTGGAGAACCTCTGATCACCATGGTGCTTGCTGAAGACACTTGTTAGGTCTGGGTACTGATGGACACCTTGCTAGTGTTCTCATTGTTCTTGTAGACTTGCGTTATGCATCTATCTCTGTTTCTTGGACATGGTGGACAACAGCCTTGACCATCAAGGACAAAGTTCAACTTTCTTCTTCCTTGGGGCTCCATGTCAAGGCTTGGTTGATCTTCCATACTTCCATACTCCAGCCTCCCCTGTCAAAATATTCCCTATCATACCTCTACACTCCAGCCTCAGGGAGTCTGGAAGCCATTCTGTTCCTTTTCTGCAGCCCCAGCATTCATCAACATAATGGGTTGCTAGGTGGTTTCTCTCTGATCTCCATGCCTGCTGCACAGTCCTGGATTTTGAGGAAATGTCATTAAGATCTGGACAATTGCAGAAAGGCAGATGAATTGTGAATCTTTCTTGTTTATCTCTTCATTATATATGTAGGCTGGTATAGAGTTAGCAGGAGCTTGGCATAAAAGCATGAGGGATGACAAAGAATATGTTTTAGAGAAACATACCCAGTTCCTTTCTAGCAGAGATGCACGTGGGTCCTGGGTCTGGTTCTGGGTGGGAAGACTAGAGTCCATGAGAGGCAATTCTGGGAATTTACACAGAGGAAAAGTGACCGGTGGTAGCCACATGCCACAGGCTGTGATGCTATACTCTGCAACTTGTGATTGGCTAATGTGTCTCCTGTAGCTCAGTGGAGGCTCAGGGTCATTGTAACCTCCTCCCATCCCCAGCATCCAGAGGTCAGGAAGCACTGTTCTGATAGTACCAATCTCTCTCTAGAAGATCCGGAAGTTTAGTGCACTTGGCTTCATGCCAAGATACTATTTACAGTGCCTTAATTGACAGACAATGGTCCTCTGGGCTATAAAAGTGACAGCAAGGCAGAAAAAGTCATTTCATCCTTTCTCTAGGTGAGATCGCTTCCTCTCCAGCTCAAGGCAGTCCTTTCCGAAGAGCAGGAATCCTTCTTGGTGAGCATTTCCAGTGTGGGTTGTGACATCCGGTGATGGAGGTCTTAGGGGGAAGGTGACTTAGGAAGTAAGTGGTGAACCCTTGTCCTTAGCTAAGGGTCTTGAACACCATTGCCTAGAATTTTCTAGTACATAGAGAGCCTCTCTACCTGCCTCCCCCACCTCCAGAGAAGTAATTTCTTGGCTAATTCAGCCATTTCATTTGTGGAAGGAGATCTACCATCTTCTAGATCCACCCAAGTAAGGAAGACTTTTCCCTTGATGCTTCTATGACTGATATGGCATTTTTTATTGTTTTTCGACCCCTCAAAGAACTATATGTAGCACAAGGCTAGGACTTTAAAATTCTGGTTTAAGAATAATTGAGTAAATGAATAACTGAATGAATGAACAAATGGACAACACAGTCTAGTGTGTGGGTTACTGGGTTCCATGGCTGAGCCCTGCAGCTCTGACTCTTTCATTTTCATCTGGGCCTCATGCAGTGTTCTTGGGAGTCATCATGTTCTGGTCCTCAGTCTCGAAGAGCCTCCTTGCTGTCTGTGTTATCACGGAGTTTGCTGTGATCTTTGTGGGTAAGAGTCAAAAACAGGGGTCAGAGAGAGGACTCAGAGCTGAGGAGCACTTGCTGATTTTGCAGAGGACCTGGGTTCAGTTCCCAGCACCCACAGGACTCATAACTGTCTGTAACTCTAGTTCCAGGAGAACCAACACGCTCTTCTGGCCTTACACATATGTGACGCACTTAAACACATGCATGCAAATAACTAATACACATAAAATGAACATAGATAAATAAATCTTGAGAAAAGAGAGAGTCGACAAGAGATCCCTTTCTCCCAAAGATGGAAGAGGAGGTGGGTAGATCATGGGCTGCTCAAGTGGAGAGCTTCATGGTTCCTTGATTCCTAGAAATCTTGGTATGTTGGAACATACAAAGAAACAGCGGCTGCAGTGCCCTTTGATGGCTTTTTGCTCATGTTTATTTCTTCCTTCAGAGAGTTTTTCCTGTGAAAATTCTTTATGTATAAATGGAGACTGTCAGATCCCTACTACATGTGAGACCTCTAAAAGCTGCTTCAGCCAAACACAGGAACTTAGAATGCCAGGTAAGCGCCCCTCCTTCCGTTATGCCTCTTTGAACTTATCCTCCCTTGCTCTCAGGTTGGACTTGGGAGTGTAGCTTCTTCAAGGTGGTGGGAATGAAGCTCAGGACCAAAGCGAAGGTCTCAGAGACACTGGCCCCTCCATCAACCTTATTCACCCAGTTTGGGGTGGTCACTCCCGTCCTACCCTACTTTTCCTTGCAGTGGTGGGGATCAAGCTCACGGCATCTTGCATGGTAAGCTCTGCCTCAGAACACCCTGTTTGTAACCGATCATCCCTCTGTAGCTTTGTTCTCTGAAACAGAGGGTCCCTCCGGAGAAGTAAGACTAGCAAGTGCTGGAACAGAACTTATTTCCACACTGGAGGCTTCATTCTCTCTGGGGCTCAGAAGGAACATTTTTTATGAGGGTTTTGGTTCTCTGCAGAGCCATCCAGAAATGTAACTTTGCATGAGAAAGGCTGTTCTCCAGATGAATGTACTGAACTGGCATTTTCAGCGACACTGGGGGACCAACGGACATTTAGATATGACCAGCGATGCTGTGCTGCTGATACATGCAACCAAACAGACACGCAATGTGAGTGAAGTAACTAACATTCATCTTTGCCTGCTTGATACCTGCTCCATGGCCCCTCTGGCTTCTGTGGACTTCTCCCTGCACTGGGATGCAAGAATGCTGCTCACTTGTCTTTCTTTTGTCCAGGCCACTGTCCTTTGGAAGATACAAGCCTTATGCTGGGTGGGAAAATGAGTGACAGTTGAAAGTCATGGATTGAAACTTATTCTTTTGAGTTTATTGATTTAAATGTGTTTCCCCTAACCCTCCAGCTGAGAGTCTTTTTTTTTTTCCTCACCTATTTAAATTCCTCATCTTTGCTTTTTTGTTGTGGACATGGAATCTTGCTGTGTTTCAAGGCCTGTCTTGAATTTCTAGACTTAAGTAATCCTCCTGCCTCAGCCTCCTAAGTAGGAGTGTGTGTGTCCGTGCATGCACATGCATACATGTGTGTGTGTGTCTGTCTGTCTGTGTATTTGTCTCTGTGTGTGTGTCTGTTTGTCTCTCTCTGTGTGTGTGTCTGTCTGTGTATGTGTGTTGGTTGCACCTGGTTAATTCCTCACCCTTTGATCAGCACTTTTTTTAGATCACAGATTATCTTCTTTTCTGATATCTAGGAATTTTTCTCCTGCCACAGCAGAGATGCAAGTGACTGAAGAAATGTGAAGATATTTGGGTGTACAACCATTACCAAAGGATCTCGGGAACCCGTCCCCCATCCATTCTTCTTACAGCATTTTAGTTGTATTTTTGTTTTGTACAATCATGAAAGAACAATTATATTGGATCTGGAGAGGGAGTGATGTTCTCAGCTAGTGTTTCCTGCCTATTCCTCAAGATTAATACTTTTTTTTTAATCTTCCCACTCAGCATCTCAGGCGCCTGCAGAAGCCAATGGCGTTCAGTGTCTTGCCTGCTATATGGAGGCAGGCATGCTGTGTAATCCAACTCTCCTCAAGTGCACGGGGAGCGAGACCAAGTGTGTTTCATTTGTTGGCACAGGTACGATTATCTCCTCAAGCATCATGATGTTCGCACTGTTAAGGGTACAGTGTGTCTGCCCTTATCACCACACGGCCAATTACGCCACAACCTAACAGGTGAAAACAGGAAATATTTATCAGCACTCGATATCCGCAAGTCTATACAGGAAACAGCATTGCCGTGTGGTTGTCTCAGGGTGTCTCATCAAGCTGAGTTCTGTTGTCAGCTGTTGTCTGTCAGGTGCTCAGAGTGTCTCATGGTCAGATGGAGGAGCTGCTTCCCAGCTCGTTCTTGGTGGTTCTCTCTTTCTCTTCCTGTGGCCTCCCCACAGGCTACAGGTGTTCTCCCAGTGTATCCTCTTGCTTCCCTTTCTGAGTAACCCATGAGAAACCTCCCTCTTGGAGTAACTGATAAAAAACCGGAAGTGGGCCCCAGCAGTGCAGCTGAGATTTTTCAAGCCTCTTTCTCAGAAGTGACTTATCATTCCAGCTCGTGCCCTGTTGGTCACATAGATTGACCTTGATGTGACATACATGAATTTGACAGACTCAATACTTGGGCACCTCTGACAGGAGATGGGCTTGATGGGAGCAGAGCACCCTAGAAGCTGTTTTCCCCACAGAGCGAGGGGAACAAAGGTCTAAGTATTTGGTTGTCTCTCTGAACCTCAGGAGAAGACATTGTCCCAAGAAAGGAGTTGACAGAAAAAGTGTTGAGGTAGGGGCTGTGGATTGAGGGGAACAGATGAAAAAATAAAGTGCTTGCTATAGAGGAGTCCGGTTTGGACATTTGTGTCACTGTGACATTCTGGAATGGGACCTTGATCAGAAGTGCACAGTGACAACATTTGAGTTCCAGGTGTCATCGTCACTTATGTTGTGACAACTCAGAGCCCACCAATAAGCACTCAAGCTTTGCTTAAAGCCACAGGCTTAGTAAAATACTTATAATTTCCTATGTAGGGGAGATGTATGCATTCACTGTGAGAGACACAGATATGTTTCAGGGATTAACTGCAAAAATAACCATAGGGGTTTCTTCTGGATGTGCTGTTGGGATGAGCTAGCAACCCCTGATGAGAACACGGGAAGTTGTGTAGGCGGTGTTTTCGGCGTTGATTAAGTGGTGGACTGAGAACTTGGTGGGACTGGAGGCAGGCTATGCTTTTATTTGAAACACATTTTGACAGAGGTTATGGGGTGAGCAAGGGAAGGGCTCTTTGACCAGATAAGTTGAATGAACGAGGAAAATGAGGTGTCATAGAATGCAGAGGAGGGTTGAAGCCATCCATAGTGGGACAGGCTTCTACCTCATTTTACCTTGGGAAACAGAGACATCCGGTGGGTTCCATACATATTATCATAGGGAACTTAAAGCCCTCAGAAGAAGAGATGTCAGTTTGTGGGGGATCCATAATATTTTCCTCAATGGAGCTTGGGTAGAGTAGACAGGTACCTTAGAAGGGTTTTAGCCAACATGAAGGCCCTACATCTTCCTGTGTGCCTCAAGGTAATTTTTCCTAGTGAGTGGGCATCCAGAGGCCCCAGTGTTAGTATTGTGTCTGAGACGTGAGGGTCGCTATAAGGTTCCTTCTAAACTGGGGAGACAGTAGGATCAGAGGATACTAAAACTGGGCCTCTGCATGCATGGGATGGCGCTGGACACATGCGTCTCAGGCAAGAGGTAGAAGTTGTGGATGCTGGACCGTCCTAAGCACAGTTTCCTTTCCTCATGGATGTGGGTGAGGAAGGCAGAAGAAAGGGGAAACTAATTCCTGGGTCTTTTCCTCAGATGCTGGAAGCAATAGTCTGCCTTCAGTAGTGATGATTGGAGCGGGATGTGCAACAGAAAGCGCCTGCAACCTGCATATGACCATTCTAAAAAATATAAACATCCATTCCTTCTGCTCCAGTGGGTTTCCTGTACCTCCAATCACCTCGCCAACCACTTCGCCAACCACCTCGCCAACTACCTCGCCAACCACAGATAGCACGGGCCTTCCACCTACATCCTCAACAATACTAGTTCTGATTAATCTCTTACTGAAAATCTTCTTTTGATCTTTCCGGCTCAGGCCATCCCACAGTCCCTCACACACACTTGGAGGGCTTCCTTCAGTGAGAATTAAAAGTTGGTGACTGCTTGATGTTTTTGTAGTTCATTATTAAAATCTCCAATTCATTTTCAGTTTTACTTAATTTTAAAAATTGTGTGCACAAGTATTCGTTGTGTGTGTGTGTGTGTGTGTGTGGTGTGTATGTTGCTAGTGGAGTCCAGATGAGTTCTGAAGAGAGTGTCAGATTCCCTTCTGCTGAGTGACAGGTATTGTGAAATGCTTGATGTGGGAGCTAAGACTTGAACTCCTGTTCTCTGTAAGAACACGCTTTTAATTGCTGAGCCATCTCTCCAGGCCCCTATGAGCCATTCTGTAACAACCTCTTCTTCCTTATTTGTAGCATGTCTAAGATGTCTGAGATGATAGTCACAAGATTCTCCTTATTATTGACAGTCCACCTATCTTTGAGCCATATATCCTGGAACATATCTTTTCTGATGGTTAATCTCTACTCAAAATCTAGAAATGATTCTTATTAAGAAAAATGAGTTTGAATGGATAATTCAGGCCCCGGAGGATCATTTCTCACAGTTTATAATAGGACATCTCTAGTATAGCTAGATATGGTGGTACACAACCCAACACTCAGGATGCCGGGCAGGGGGATTACTGCATGCCTGAAGTCATCATGTGTTTCACAATGAGTTTCGGGATAGCCGGGACTGCATAACAAGACCTTGTTCAAAAAAAAAAAAAAAAAAATAGAATAAGATAAAACAAGTCACAAATAAAAGAGGAAGTGTCAGGCACTCCTGAAGCTCTCTTACCTCAGAACCATGAGCGTGGAATCATTGCCATTCACTCTGTACTTCTGTAGCTCAGGAGGGATGAGTGCCAGGCAGAGGCTGTCTGTCAATGAAGTTGTAAATACTCATTTGAAATAGGAAGATAGTAGTTCTAAGATTCTTTAAAGCTGCCCCCTCTCATGGCAGGAATTGGACCATTGTTAGCTTCTACCTCTCCTCCTGTGATGCCAGTGTGGCAAGGGGACTCTAGGAGAGAAATAGTCCTGCATTAAGGAACTCACTAAGGGCTGTGGATATCTTTGGGAGAGGATTCAGCTGACACAAAGCATGTTAGATTACCAGGAGAGCAGTCCTTTGACAGAGTTATTGCAGGAGCTTTTCTCCAAGAAGTTCTGGACATGACGCATGGTGTTTGATAGGCTGTTTGGCAAAAATAAGGAAACTCCTTCCATTGCCTCCTGGTGAAACAGTGCAACAGGTGTGGCATGTCATAGACCATCATGTCAGGAAGCTGGTGAGACACAGTCTGCTTTGTGAGCCTAAGGACCAGGGAAGGAGTTTCTCTGCCTGTAATTGTCTGCATGGAGAGACATGGTGGTGGCAATCAACTGGCTCCCTGTCACTACTCCTGGCTCCTCCTTGGGTGTGTTTCTACAATGAAGGCTTGGCATTCTCTAAGTTACAGTCCCACCCTTCTCATCTGTCAAACAATACATGAAGGTTGCAGTCAGGACTTCCCTTTGTGCCTGTAACTATTGCTCCACTTGGGCAAACCCACCTGATACCAGAGACCTTTGCCCATTCTCTCTGGCTACCACATCCTCCTCAGAAGTCCCTCTGACTAACCAGCCCTTGGGTCTATGAGCGACCGTACATCACCTGCTCTGGTGTCTGCCCTCTCTCTGCTGCCTGCATGCTCACATGTGTTGCTGTAGTCCCTTGTGTAGCACTTCAGTTGCTTAGCCTTCCTCTCCTTTCTGGATTCTAGGACTCCTCAGGTCTGGCTGTGTGTGCATTTACATTATCTTCCTGGAATCTGGGAGGCAATCTCTAATTTGCATTGCGCTGGATCCCAGCGCTCTGCACTGTTGTCTCATGGAGCTTGTAGACACCTTATTCACAGGAGAATTTAAGGAGGATGAAACTGGGGCTTTAGCCTTCTGTTTCTGTCCATGTCCCTTATATTAAGTCTTCAGGCCGTATTCTTGCTCAGTTCAGCATATCACATTTAGTCTAGTGAGGGGAGTCTCAGAACTGGCGGTACATATTTTTAGCCCTAAATTTGCCTACAAAGACATGAAGAATAACTGAGACTCCTGATGGTCAGCTTTTCCATTCTATTCAGGCCCCCTAAAGGACACTTCTCTAATTATTGTCCAGCCCTGGCTGTAGCCCTGGCTGTAGCCCTGGCTGTCCTAGAATTAGCTATAGAGCAGGCCACAGGCCATGTGACCTGGCCCTCAGATGGCTGCTTGTTAAACATCCCTGACAAAAACAATGTGCCTGTCTGGAGATTTTAGTTGAAGCTATTCTATGATGGTTGTTCTGAGCTCCCTAATTACTAGTGTGCAAGGGCTGTCACCACACTGTACCACAGATGGAGGGCAGAAACATGGTCTCACATTCTCCTAGATGCTGGATGTATGTGGTTTGGTATTGGAAGGTCTGGTTTCTCCGAGGATTGTGTTGTCAGGTTTTAGCTGACCATTGTCTCCCAGTGTCTTTATGTCGGCTGTCTGTTGTATGCATCTGGGTCCCAATCTCTGTTCTTACAAGGCCATGTGCTTTATTGAATGGAGATCCATATTAATGACCTCTGGGAAGACTCCTTATGTTCTCAGGCATGGTGGGGGTCTAGTCTTTCAACTTAAATTTTCTGGACCTTGAACCTCTAGTACTTCCCTTTTAGGGCCAGATTTTTGCACTTTTATATCTGACAGAGGATTAACACCTATACTTTACAAAGATCTAATGCAAACAATCAATCAGACAGACAAAAAACCCAAAAAACCCTAAACAACACTAAAACAAACAAATAAAAAATGGGTTAATGAACTGAACAGAATTCTTAAAAGAAGAAGTGCAAACATTGTTCAATGTCATTAGCTATCATAGAAATTAGAATTTAAGCTATTGTGAGCTTAGCTAGAAGGCTGTTATCAAGGAAACAAATAGTAGATTGGACTTGGGAAAAGAAGAAACTTTATTTCTGATCATGCAGGTGTAGTACTTCTGCTACAGAATTGGGTACACCCAAATTAACTCTGAGTATATGTTGACAATTATAATGCCCTCTTGATGGATAACTTTCTTAATTGTAGTGAGGTGACTTTTGTCTTCTGATTAGTTGTGTTAAGGTTTATTTTGTCAGATTTAAAAATAATGATGACCTGCTTGATTTCTAGCTATGCCTGTAACATTCTTTCCATGTTTTTACTCCAAATTTGGTATCTGTCTTTCATCACAAAGCTTGTTCTTTGAGGTAACAAAAAAAATATAAACTCTGTATTTTAATTCAACTGGATAGATTATTTTTTTTAAATGTGGAATTAAGAGCACTAATATTAAGATAAATTATTGAAAGGTATGGATTGACAGCATTTTGTAGAATTTGTAGTGTTTAACATTTTTTTTTTTTTTACTTCCCTCTTTGCTTAACTATCGTTTCCTCAATGTTAGAAAACTTACTGATATGACTTTATTAAAATACCTTCTCCCAGCCACTCACCAGCTGATGCATTCTGGAGAGCTGGCCCCGCCCCTCACCTGGCCAGCAGGGGAGCAAGCTCAGGTGGCATGGGTTTGGGGACAGATGGCAGGCTGACCAACTCAACTTCCACTCAGGGAGAGATTCAGGGCTTTGAGTTGGCTCCCCTGTCAAGATCCCACTAGACACCCAGGAAATGAATGAGATGAGTCATCAGACTGGCCAGAAAGCTGATGACTTCGGCAGTTCAACTCTCTTTTGCTCCCCTGAGGCCAAAAGCTGATGGCTTTTGGCAATTAACTTGTTCTTATGGTTCTGGGGGCCAAAGCTGATAGCTCCTGGCAATTTGGCTCTCCTTTGCTCTCCTGAGGCCAATAGCTTCTGGCAATTGACACCTGCTGATAGCAGTAGGGGATTAGGAAAAGAAACTTAGTTACTTGGGCCCCCCCCTTTTTTATTAATCATTCTATTCATTTACATTTCAAATGATAGCCCCCTTCCTGTTTTCCCTTCCCCAAATCCCCCATCCCATCTCACTTCCCCTTTGTGTCTATGAGAGTGCTCCTCCACTCACTCACTCATTTTTGCCTCACCACCCTAGCATTCCCCTATGCTGGGCATCAAGCCTCTACACAACCAAGGGCCACCCCTTCCATTAATGCCAGATAAGGCCATCCTCTGCTACACATGTAGCTGAAGCCACGGATCCCTTCATATACATTCTTTGGTTGGTGGTTTAGTCCCTGGGAGCTCTGGGTGGTTCAGTTAGTTGATTTTGTTCAAGGGTGTCTGGTTAACCAGGGGAGAGGCTCAGAGTTCATTAACTCTTTGTGAACTAGAGAGAAAGGGAAAGGAAGAAAGAAAGTCAGGTACACACACACATAGACACACACACACACACCACTGGATGAAGCAGAAAAGGGCTTCACCAAGCTTTTATTTTTGCTTTCAACTTTTTATAGCGTTTTAGACAAAAGTCTTCTATGTAAGAAAAAAGTACCCATAGATAAAAGGTTAGACAACAGGGAGTTGCAGCAGAATGTAGATTATTAGTTTAAAGCAGTGTTTCATTCTATAAGCTCATTATAAGTTCAAAGCTACAGTTTTACATGGCCTTGTAGCTTTTAATTCTACAGGGGGCTTAAAATTACTTGAATCAATTCAGGAGTTCTATAAAATCATTATCAGGAATTACGAGATCATCAATTTGTCTAAACAGCATTATTACATGAAAGCACATCTGTTAATGTAAATTTCCAACCCAAATAGGACCGGTCAATGAAAACACAACTCAGTAATTATGGTTATATTCTAGAAACCTAGATTGGGCAGATTCACCACTTCATTACTTTATTCCCCAGCTATGAGACCTTATAACTTAAAGGTTTTCTAGACCCTGTGTTTGTCCTTCTATCTCTGGCTTCCCAGTCATCCTCCTCTGTCGATCTCTGTCATCTTCTCTCTCCTCTCTCCTTCTCCTCTTTGCTCTCTTCCCACCAACTTTTATTTCTCCACCTCCCCTTCTTCTGCCCAATCACTGACTCCAGTCTTTATTTTACAAATTAAGATGGGCAGAAGGTTCACTAGAAATCACCTGGTAATGACTCACTCCTCCTCTGCAGCCCTTCACAGGAAAGAGGAATTAGTATCAAAATACAAGGCTGGGGCTATCCACAACACACATCTTTGTATTGATCTGCAGAAACTGTGTCCAATAGGATGGGCTGATGAGCTAGGGTTCATTAAGTTCTGTATTGGTGGCAGGAAAGGTATATCAGCAGCAAAAAGCAATCCTGAGATGAAGTCTCTGGGGTCCATGCCTCTCAGAATGCGCCCATTGCAAGAAATGCAAACTGGTGGACCATTTCCAGAGAACTTACTTGCTTGCCGTAGCCTTTTCTGCATGGATCCTGTCACTTGTCCAACATTTTCCTCACCCATCTGCTAGAATGTGTGAAGGAACAAGTCCTACTGATCCCCACATCTCAGGGCAATAGCAGGGTGTCTGCGAGTCTCTATGAGGGTCCAGTATTGATGCTGTAGCAGAAGCTAGAGGTCTGGAACTGGCCTGATGATTCATTGCAATGAACATTTGCAAGTAGAGCTGTTTGGGCAAAAGGATGTGCTGCGTGACACGCTGTAACTTCCAATACCACTACAACTAAGGGGTATGTGATGGAGATGGGGAAAGACGGAGGAGCCAAATGATACAAGAACCCAGAGGTTGATGGACAATTATTTCTTTTCTCCCTGAGGTTGATGGAGAATTATTTCTTTTCTAAGTTTTTTTTTTTTTTAATTTATTTACTTTTGGGGGGAGGCTACAAGGGTAGAGAGCAGGTATGGAAGGACTGGGAAATGGGGGAAGGGTTGGGGTGCATAATGTGAAATTCCAAAGAGTTAATAAAACTTATGTTAAAAATATTTTCTATGTCTTTAGAATGAAATCCTTTTCCTTTTCTACCTATGGTTTTTAGATTTGGTCTTTTCATAGTGTTCTGTCTGTTTTGAAAGTACTGCCTATACTAGTCTGGAATGGTGGCTGGAAGACTCTACCCAAGGAAGAAAGTGTCTTCCCTCCAACTGTGGCACAGTAGCAGAACTTATGTGGAAAACCCCCAATTTATTGAAAGTTACCCTCTTTTCCAGGTGAATTATATAGTGTGTGGATTAAATCAATAAAAATGTTTCAAAAACTGTTACACTGTGCATATAGAAATATACAATGATAGTAAAGAAATAAAGATGTTGCCTAAATCAGGTTTCAAAGGCCTTTCCTGTTCCTGAAACGTGGGCCCGTTTCCTTGCACACTAAACAGACAGCATAGTTGACTACTGCCACCTGTGTGTTTTAGACACCAGCTTTGCAGAGCTGAGGCATCTCCAGGAATGGTCAGGCATTCCACAGGCTCAGGAAGTTTCTACATGTCATTGGTACCTTGAACATTAGCTTAAACACTGACTTTGCATGTGTGAAATTTAACTTAAAACCCATGCTGAAACTCTGTATAGTCAGCCACATTTCCAGTAGATCCCCCTGAAATTACACTGGGGTGTGTGTAGGCCTGTGGGCTGATGTTGCAACTGCAGAGTCCTGTTTGTCACCTCTTCCACGTGGCCTCTCCCAGCCCAGTTTCTAAATCTTCAGTGTGTGTCTAGAGACATTTTGTGTTTTGTGATTCGAAGCTTTCACCACTTGCTGTGGTCATTTGTATAGAGGCAGAACAATTGCAGTGAACTCTCAGACCCTGAGCCTTGAATTCTGCTCATTGAGATGTGGAAGCATAAAAACCTACAGATTCACACTCACACTTGGGATGAGACCTTGACTCTCAGACTTGCAGCAGTCCACTCTCTGGTAAGGCTTTAACTGTCAGTCTGGAAGAGTCTAGCATGTCCTAACATGGAGTGTCCTTGAGTACTGACATTTGTGATGTTGAATAGGAACTTATCAGGACCCTTGTGAGCTAGCTAGCCTGTGGTTCTTTCCCTGATCCCACATTGTAGTTTGTCTAAAATTCTCTGAAAGCAAGCTTAGAGCTTTTGTAAAGCTGGACTATTCTAGTCTTCTGGTCTACCAAAGTTTGAGTGTACAAGCTCTGCCACAGCAATGCACCACAGAGGGATAGCACTTGCAGGAGTGTCTCTGTCCTTGGGATCCTGGAAGGTGACATGTAAGATTCAGTGTCAGTACTTTTACTTCTCTGAGGACTGTAGGTGACTGCCTCTTCTTCTGTCTTCGTATGGCTTCTTTTCTGTCTATGTCAGGTCCCAACCTCTTGTTCTTGCTGTGCTAGATGAGGCCACACAGATAGCCTCATCCTGATTTATTTGTGGGAAGACAGTGTCCTAAAATACAGTTACATTCTAGTATATGGATGGTTAAGACTTTAGTAACAAATATGGGGGTCATGCTCTGTCCCTAATAACTGATAATGCTTATTTTCCCTGCTTCTAGTTTATCCACGTTAGAACATTGGTCTGTGGGCTGGCAAATATACTCTGTCTGTCTATAGCCATTAGAAACAGATGCGTAAAAGTTCAAGACAGGGGACACCACCTTCAACTCAAAATCTGTGACTGAGGAAGCTCTGGAGAGCTTTTGCTGTTGTCTGGCGTGGGGGCAGTAGGATATACAAGCAGGTTCTCAGGGCAGGCCAACAGACATTAGTGGAGACAGATGCTCCAGTGTGTGTGTCAGGAGGAGGAGCATGGCTGATGCTGCATTGTCTGCCCATCTCAGTGGACTTAGCTGAAACCTAAGAACTTGAGTTGGCTATGGGTCATTCCCTCATTAATTTTGGGGGTCTGGTAGCTGTGTCAGCTGCAGGCTGAGTACTATGAAGTCTGCTTTTTTTAACTAATGGAAAAACTAGTTCATTTATGGGAGCTTAAGTTTGCTTGCAGTAATTTTCTTTTTAAAGTTCTGCTGAAATTTCTGAATGCTGTATTGGTTCATGGTCAGAAGGCTGACACTTCCAGAAGGAGAGCTAGTGGCTATGCACTGGGCCATGAGCTAATGAGAGGGTCGATGTAAGAGGAATCCTGGATGCTGATCTGCCTCTTTGATGATTAGTTAAGTTTGATGTAAGGTGAAGGGTCTGTGGACCAGGCTGTGAAGGAACACGGGTCTCTAATGTGCATGGAGTTAAACTGAGGTACTTGTGCTGAAAAGAGATTGAACTCCTCTATAGCTCCTTATACTAGTAGAGAGGAGAGGGAGAGGGAGAGGGAGAGGGAGAGGGAGGGGAGAGGGAGAGGGAGAGGGAGAGGGAGAGGGAGAGGGAGAGGGAGAGGGAGAGGGAGGAGAGGGAGAGGGAAACTGTGAGAGTGTTTCTGTCATCAAGGCATTTAGGCAAGTTTCTGTAACAGTTTTGAACACGGACATTTGCTGAGGAGGGCCAGCAGTCCAGGCTGTGGTGCTTAACTGTTGATGGATGACCCAGTGATCCCAGACATAGTGGATGCCTGGAGAACATGACCTTTGTTACCTGTGTCTTCTGCTGATGCCACTGGGAGCTACCTTATGGTTGTCTCCATTGTTCTTGTCTGTTTGAGTTCTGCGTCTGTATCTGTATTTTTTTCTCTTGTCTGTGGTGCATGACACTATGGAACTGCGCATCCAGCTGGAGAGGGTTCATGTGATTGTGTAAGTCAGAAATTTCAGAATCATCTGAGATGTGACTCCCAGGAACACACCAGATGTTCTGCAAAGGAGCAAAGGGCAGGCAGGACTCTGCCCGCCCCCCATGTCCCTCATTATAACAACCTGGGGCCTCAGGACATAATCTGTTTAACCTGAAATACTTGCAGATAAATTCTTGGCTTTTCAAACTGTTCTGACATTGTTTGATTATTTAAATTTTAAACCTTGGTGAAACTAGCTCTCATTTAAAGTAAAAAACCTCCTCCCTACTCTGCCTTTTAAAAGACTTTTTTCTATGTAATCCAACCTAGTTTAAAACTTGCTGGGTATCTGAGGATGACCTTGGACTTGTGGGTTTCCTGAATGCTGGGATTATGGGTATTTGTCACCATGCCACTAGGTTTACCAAGTGATGAGAATCAAACCAAATGTGAGCTACACAAGCATTCTACCAACTTCCTTCCACCACAGCACACTCCCCTTTCTTTGGTCCCCTTGTTAATCGTGTGGCTGCTGAAGATTAAAGATGCTGTCTGGCACAGTTTGTGATCTTGGATGCCTTTGTCATCCCTCTGTCCTCATACCCTTCCATACTGTTTTTTCTACACATACATCTCTCTCTCCTCTCTCTCTCCTCTCTCTCTCTCTCTCTCACATCCTCCCACACACACACACACACACACACACACAACACACACACACACTCACACACACACACAATGTATGTTTTGACAAAGAAAAATTAATTATATTTGTGGAGTAAGATTTTGGTATTTCAACACACATATGCATTGTTTTACATTTACATCTTGATAATAATATCCATCTCCTCAAACACTGGTCATCTCTTTGTGTTAAGAGTATTAGAGTCTTCCAGTGTTTTTAGGATCTCACTTCCCATTCTTTTCATCACTTCAAGAACAATTTCATCAGTTTTCTTCCATTTCAAAATGTCTGTTGCCCACATCCTTCCTTCTTTTTCATTTTATGGCTGTGGGCGTTAGTGAGTGACAGTTTGTGTGCTACAGTAGTCTGTCTGTGGTCTTAGGCCTGTTTCAGATCTACTTATGTTTTCCTGATGAGAAGATCTTAGAATGTATGTTTGCGATCCAGATGAGACTTGATTTTGTTATTATGTGAAGTGGTGTGTGTGTGTGCGTGTGCTGTGTGTGTGTGAACTCTTGTTCAGAGGAGAAGGCTGTGGGAGAGAATCTTGCTATTTACTCTTGTGTGAACCTATCACTGGCTCCAGTTCACCTGCTTGTCCTGCCTGATCAGAAGCCCTGCCTTCTGTTGTTTTGCTCACACCTGTCCTCATCATTTCACCTGGACCACGGGCCCCAAGAAAGGGGCTTTACTGCCTTTTCTGCTCCTTCTGACTGTGTTCCTACCGCTCTGCTTTCCCGCCGTCTCCCCTCATTCTCTGGGGATCTACGGTCCATTAGGAACAGGTCAAGTCATGGTTGAGTGTGGCATCAGCCTACACACACACACACACACACACACACACACACACACACACACACACACCAGTGTAACTGGTCTGCTGGGCAGGAAGGAGGACATTCTAAGGAGATACTTGGGTTCACCCCTTCCATCAAGGAAATGAAAGTCCCTAGGAATCTAGTGCTGACAAAGACCTTAGTCAGAGGTAGATCTGTCTCCTGAAATATAGAAATATTTCACAGTTTTGATAATTTGCTAAATTGCCTTACAGGAGAGATTGGAGCCTAGAGAGTAATGGCGGTGTGTGTGTGTGTGTGTCCCTGCTTTGGCCAGGACTACTTATATAGGCACATAGCTGGCTCTATACTTAAGCATTAACCTCATGTCAGGATCTTAAAGATAATCTTGGGAGGTAGGTCACCAAACCTCTTTGTCCCTCTTCCCAGTGTGGCCACATTGAATCCACCTCTTTTTTATGTTCTTTATTTTTACTTGTTTAGTTGGCTTTAACTCTAATTATATCTTGAAGTCTACAATTCATATCCTGCCTCTCAGCAGGCTTGGCTCCGGTGTTCTGGAAGTCAGATATCTCCTAGGATGAAGCCCAGCCCTCTTCTCTTACAGACACTAGGCCCAGTATCAGATTCCTCTGAGAGGAGACCCATGGAGAGGACAGAGACTTCTTAAGACTCCCATTGGATAAAGGCTCACCTGCAACTCAGGGCTGTCAGATCACAGGATGATACCTATCCTGTAAGCCTGAGAAAGACTGTCATCTCTGGGTATCTGGGTCTCTGCAGATGTCCTGTTGGCTGCCACAGTCTGAAGTATGATGTTTCTGGTCTCAAGAATGAGCATGGGATGGAGAGTCCTTGAGGGGGTCTGTGGGACCATTCTGAAGCCAAATGTGCATGGGATAGAAAACAAAGATGGTGAATCCTCCAGGTCTCCAAAAAGCAATCATGTTTGTGCAACTGCATAAGCCACCTTCTCCACAGTGATCAAAAGTTAGCACATACCTGATTGGTTGTTACCATGGAGGTTTGACCATGCCTTGGCCCGGGAGTAGAAAATTGTCACACAATTGGATAGTTCCTGGCCAGTGGGGGTGGTGTGCTTTGTTCTTCACTGATAAATGACAGTGGCCTCAGGTTGCTGTTCATAGTGACAGAGCAAGCATATTTCTGACTGGCGTGTGGTGTAGAATCCAGGCCACTGGCAGTGGGTGACAGCCCAGCTGAGGTTAACTGAAGTCTCATCCCAGGCTCTGCTGTAAGTCTGGCCTCTTGGCCTCACATCTTCTTTACAGGAACGTTCCCTACCTCCACCTTCCTCAGCTGTTCAGGGAGATATGGTCCAGAACTAGAAGCCTTACTAATCTGAGCAGGTAAGAGAGGAATGACATACACAGCCTTGGACATTGACTAAGGGTCCTGCAGAGGATATCAAGGTAAGTGGCTTGGGGCTGGGTTGTCAGGAAACTCATGACTCTCTACAAGGCAGGGAGGTGGGATTCCTTTCTAGGCTGGCAAAATTCAAAGGGCCCTGGTGACATAATTCTAGAAAGACCATTAGAATCAGCCCAGCAAACCCTGGTCATCATCATCTTATAGGCCTTGAAAGTAGGTTGCTCCCTAGCTAGTATTCTTTGGAATGGACAATGGATTCCTCATCAGGGATCAGATCATCTTAACCTGCCCACATCCAGGGTGTGGCAAACCTCCAAGGACATGCTTCTTTGTCCGTCGAAGTCTTGTCAATTTAGTGTGGGCAACAGGACCCATTCCTTGCCAAGAATTCCAGTGTCCCTCCTCCTCTACTTCTACACACCAACTTCCGAGGCATCTGGGCATCCCCAATGTGCTCTTCCTGCAGCCCCCACCGTCTTCCACACTCAACACGTCCGGTTCCCAGGAAGGTCCTCACTGCTCTCACACCCAGCACACAGTCCCGGACTCTGAGAGTATGTGATCAAAATCTGGATGATTGCAGGAAGGTAGAGGATGTGTGAATCCCCCTAGCTTATTGTTTCTCTCCATTGCAAAGAAATGAAGTGCTTCTGTCCTAACAAGAGTTTAGCATAGAAATAGGCAGAAAGAGGAAGAAAATGTAGAGAAACACAGTCCCTTACCAGCAGAGATGCATATGTGTCTGGAAGAAAGGAAGGGATGAGACTTTACTGCAGCTGTGCTGGGGTTTCTCTTGAGGAAATGCTGGCCACACACACAATGGCTAAGATGCATTTCATAACTTTTGAACACAGGAGACTCCTGTATAGCTCACAAGAGCTCCGAGGCCTTGGTATACCCTCCCTTCCTTCCTCTGCCAACCAGAAGCTCAGGAAGAGCTGTCCTCATGGTCTCTGTCTCTGGGAGATCAGTTGCAGTTTAGTGCACTCGGCTGCATGTGACAATTCTATTAATTTACAATGTTTCAACCTGCAAGAGAATGACCACTAGGTATAGAAGTCAGCAGCAGGGAGGACAGAGAGTCTGTCATTGACACTCATCGTACCTGGTCCTTTCCTTCTGTTTCTAGCTGAGAACACTGGATTTTCTCTCCTTCTCAGGAAATCAGGAATAATTCTTGATGAACATTTCTAGTGCGTGGTTGTGACAGATGGTGGTAGGGGCCAGCTCTTTGTGAAATGATGGCTTTGGAAGTGGTGAATCTGTGTCCTTAACTAAAGGGCTAATGAAGACAATGGCCCAGAACCTTCTAGCACATAAAGAGCCTCTACCTGCTCCCCGGAGGAGTAATTCCACTTCAGCAGTGGAAGGAGATCTAATACCTTCCAGACCCATGTAATGCTCCTGAGCAGAATCCTTCCCAGGGAAGGATGGTACTGGCCTTGTTACCTTCATGATGGATGTAGCATCTTTTCCAGTTTTACATGCTTCTAAATGGCCACATCTGGCATAAAGCCAGTGTTTGATAAAATTTAGTTTGTAGAATGAATAATGAATGAATGAGTGAATGAATGAATGAAAACAGGAACAGACAGTATTTCCTGGCATTTGGGTTTCTGGATTACAAAAGCTGAGCCCCTTGGCTCTGATTACTTTGTCCTTATGTCCCTTGTGCAGTGTTTATGGGAGTCACCATGTCCTGGGTTTTGGTCCCGAAGAGCCTCCTTGCTGTCTGCATCATCTCTCTCTTATCTGTCAGCTCTGTGGGTAAGAAGAGCAAGGCACTTTTTGTTTCAAGGATGGGAAAAGTGGGAGTTGAACAATAAGGTGCCTTAGGGGAATTCCATGGATCACTCAAGCCTCAAGGAGTCCCTTCCATGTTCATGGCTCCTTGACCCCCGGGAAAGGTTGTCGGTAGTTGCGGAGACTTGGGACAGCTTTCTGAACATGTTCATTTCCTCTTTGCAGAGAGCTATGGTTGTATAAGAGAAACATGCTCTGATGGACCATGCATCATCATCTAAGCACTTGTGAATCCTCTAAAGGTTGTTTTTCCCAACGGCAGGAATTTGAATTCCCAAGTAAGCCAGTCCTCAGTCTTACAGTCTTCTAGTTTACCTTCGGCTCCTTCAAGGATGGAGCTGGGAATGTGGGCTTCTGGGAGGTAGTAGGGATGGGATGATGATACTGGATGTAGTTACTAGGAATAGAGCTGAGAGACCCTGGATCTGTTTCCCAAATCAACCTCACTAAATCAACCTCACAGGGCTACTGGAGAGTGAAAAGTGAGTTCCCCACACTTTTTTTTTTTTTTGCTATGCTAGGGATCAAATTCATGGCACCATACATGCTAAGTGAACAGTCTAACACTGTGCCCCATTCCCACTGAACCAAACTGTCCCTCTGTTGATTTGTTCTCTGAGGGACAATCACAGAGGAACTCTTGGAGTAAAGAAACTAAAGACAGAGAGAATGAAGGGACAGATTCCTTACCACTGGATGCTTCATTCTCTCTGTGTCTCAGAAGAGAACAATTCTCGGGGGGGTGGGGCGGTTTGTTTCACAGTACTTCGAACATTTGAGCAGAAAGGCTGCTCTGAAGACAGATGTACTGAACTAGCATTCTCCGCAACTCTGGGGAGGTGTCGGACATTCAGATATGACCGTCGTGCTGCTACGCTGAACACTGTAACCAAGGGAGCATTCAGAGTGAGTGTAGCTGTCTCTGTACCCCACTGTCGGCCGTGTCTCCTTGCTTTCTGAGGGCTCATCTCACTGTTCTGAGGCACAGCACTGATGCTTGTCTTTCCTTTGTGTATAGCGCTCCTTGGAAATGGTTTGAACTACACATAGGCCCTTCTCCTGTGAGGTAGACTGAGTGGGGGTTAGACAGGAGGGATTGGTCTTGGGGATTTTCTCTAATGTCCATCTCATGGTTTAACTCTTTGCTCTGCTCCTCTGGCCAACAGCCTTTGCTCACTTGTTTAATTCCCAGGTTCAGTTTTGTTTTGTTGAGAAGTAGTCTTGCTGTGTTTTGGAAGTTTGTCTTCAACTTCTAAGTTCAAGCAGCCCTCCTGCCTCAGCTTCCAAAGTTGGAGTAGCTGGGAGCACAGATGTGTGTGGACCACACCTGGTCATCCCTCACTCTGAGCAGCATCCTTTTAGAAAACAGATCCTCTCTAATTATCTAGGACTTTCCCTCCAAGGCGGAGAGCAGAGTAACTGATGAAGGTGAGGATGGCTCTGAGTTCCCATGAGGTCCTCCATGGCACTCACAACCAGTGCCTTCCTCCTGCGTCTCCTTCCAGCTCATCCTTCACTGCAACGTTTTTTGGTAGAATCGTGGGGCGGGGGAACCCTGTATTAGATGAGCAGTGGATAGACATGTTCTCAGCTGTTTCTTCCTTCTATTTCCCAAGATGAAAACTTTTCTCTCTCCATTCAGTGTCTCCATTATCTTCAGACCCCAATGGTGTTGAATGTCCTGCCTGCTACAGTGAACATGGCAGATGTAGCCCAGTTTCCCTAAAGTGCACCGGGGAGGAGACGACGTGTGTTAAGGTTACTGGCAGAGGTAGGATTATTCCCTTGAATGTTTTGTTAAGGGCACAGCAGGTCATTCATCACTATGTAGCAAACTATGCCAAATGTAGCAACTGAAAACAGCAAACATTTATTATATCTCAGTATGTGTTGCTCTGTAACCTGAGAATGGCCAAGTCCGTGGGCCTGGCTCGGGGTGTTTCCAGGATGCTGTGTCCATTTGTCAGCTTCTGTTTCCTAGCTCACTTGTGGTTTCTGCTGAGTTTCAACTTTTACCTGGCGTCACTCTAAATTTAGAAAAACTTATATATCTTTATTGAGGGAAAGTTATATATTTATTATAAATGGTCCTGCCTGGTCTTTTGGGGGTCAGAGCTGAGGTGGAACACAGCATTGGATAAAGGCCAAAAGACTGTTGACTTCAGCCTTCTAACTCTCTCTAACTGTATTGGGGGCTAGAAGCTGAGAGCTTTTGGAAACTTAACACTCTCTTGTTTATTCGGTGGCGGAAAACCACTGGCTTCTTTTCTCTTCAACTCTCTGTGCTTTAGTAAGTACTGTAGCCTTATTTTATAACTCTGTGCTTTATTAAACAAAACCAAACAAAAAAAATGGGCCAAGCTCATAACAGTCATCAGTTAGCCTGAACCATTCCTAGATGGTTCCTGACAGGGCCTGTCTGCCACTGAGACAGGAACTTAGAAAACAACGGTAGGAGTTTTCTTTCTGGAATGCACAGCCAGAGGGAGGGGCTGGCGACTCTTTCCTGAACAATATATGGAAAATTTCATGAAACCTGAGAATCAGTGGTATTTTGCGTGCTGATTAAGTGGTAGGCTTCTACCTCAGTTTACCTTGGAAAGAGATGTCCTGTGCATTCTATAGTTATCCTCAGAGGGAGCTCAGAGCCCTCAGAAGGACGTCAGTTTGTGAGAGAGCCACAATATTTTCCTTCAGGTAGGGAAGGAGAGAAAGAGTGGAGTGGGGAAGACAGGTTCCACCTGAAGGGTTTTAGTCAACAATTGAGAGTCTGCATCTGGTCTTCATCCTCACCTGCGTTAAACTCCTCTCCCTCTGAATGGCTACCCAGAGGCCTCATTGTTAGTCTGAGACACAGGGTCCTTTTAAGGCTCCTTCTATACTGAAGAGACAGTGGGGCCAGAGGACAAGAAGGCCCAGCTTCTACATGGATGAAGCTGTGCTCATGATCTCACACAGAGGCGGGAGTTGTGGATTCTGGACCATTCTGAGCACAGTTTCCTATTAAAGGATGCAGGTGAGGAGGGGAGATGAAATGAGAGAAAAAGAATGATGCTTGGGCCTTTTCACTAACAGGCACCATACACCAATACCCCATCGAGATATACGGCATGGGCTGCGCAACCAGGACTGCCTGCAACCTGAAGACCGTGACCGTCTTGGATAATATTCAAATCAATACCTCCTGTGTCAGTGGGAGCCCGGGTCAAATCAGTACCTCCGGTGTCAGTGGGAGCCCGGCGCTCAGGCCCATCTTATTTGTTCTGACGAGTCTTTACCTAATGAAAGCCTTGCTTTGATCCTTTGGGGACTGACGCTCCCATGATCCTTCACATTTAAACACATCAACAACCTTTTGTGACTCCTTCACCCACCAGAGGAGAAATAAAAGCCAATGGTTGTTTGTACTTTAGATGGAGAACTCTTTCTTTCTTCTTTCTGTTCTCCAGGCGCATTTCTCAAGACCGATCTCTTTCTTGATCCTACCCACACCTTAGTCACATGCCCCGGTGTGCACCCTTTTACAGTATTATCAGATTATACTCCTAATTTGTAACTGTCCATTGCTAATGAAAAGATTTATTTTTATTGTTTTGGGAAAGGCTCTTACTATGTACCTCTGGCTAGCTGTCATTCACTCTGTAGGACCACAGGCAACCGAAGGCTTCTTGGGAGGGAGAGTGAGTTTCCTTCAGAGATATGGTCTCTGAGAGGCTACGCATGCTCTAGTAGACAGCCCTACATCCATGTGTGTGCAGGCGTCACTAAGAGAGCTCAGTGGGTTTAAAAATGGAGCATATGGAGGGAGGGGAAGGGATGGGACTAGGAGAGGAATCGGAGGGAATGGAATGGGGGGTTAATTAAAATATAATATGTACATGTATGAAAATCTCAATGTGTTCAAATAATAAGAAATGAAAAAAAAATACAAAAATGGAAGAAAACACACACACACACACACACATCAGAGGAAATCCACCTTTGAAAGACCCAAGGGGTGGAGAGAGGCATATCATAATAAAGGGGATGCAGTCATGGTGGCCCACAGAGCAGAAAGACAGGCAGATCTCTATGAGTTAGAGGCTAGCCTCGTCTACATAGTGAGTTCCAAGCCAGCAAAGGCTACATAGTGAGGGAGACCTTACAACAACAACAACAACAAAAAACAAAACCAACCAACCAAAGGGCTCAAAATTTGGGGGAACATCTCCACCTAGTGGCCACTCATGGCATAACTGCTAATTTAGCTAATTTCGGTTTCCCTTTTTCCTCCACTTCATTCGATTCACGCTAACCAAGATGCTTTTGGGCTCCATGGCACCTCTGGGCAGCTCTGTTGCTTGGGGTCGATGTGGATGACGCCTCAGGGACCCCCAAAGCCCTTGGTAGATGTCTGTAGTGGCGACAAGCCAGCTGAAGTCTTCAGGGGTGATAGCTAATAAGGTCCTCCCAATTCCTGTTGTTCCTCTAACAGGGGAAGTTATGGCTGCAGGTGAGTCTCATGGCCCTGACTAACTCTGGAGCCTGAAACACAGCTTAGTGGGCACTGAAGACAGGATTGGGATGGGCAGATGGTGCTGAGACTCAGGGGCTCCTCAAGTGGAGAGCATGGGAAGCAGCCGAGAGCCAAGCATGGGGGCACAGTCCTGCACAATCTGGGGGTGCAGGGAAAGAACCTGGGATTGTAGCTTAGTCCTCTACAGTGACTCAGCTCTGCTGCAACTCAGATCTGCCGCCATACACTCGGCGCTGGAGACTTCAGTACCAAGTAGCTTGCTGCTGTGGGTACGGATGCAGTGTCTGGGAGGTCCTGGGAAAAGTGCAGCCTCAGAATTTACCTGTAGGCTGCTGCCACTTTGTAGGGTGGTGGCAGCTCCTTTGTGTCCCAGTTTAACAGCAATTGCTGCTTTTGGTTGCGTGGCCTGGGGATCCATGGAATGCTTAGCCACGTGGGCTCTGTGGGTTCTTACAGGAGATGATATGCTTTCTGGTGGAAGCCACCTGGGGACCTTAGTGTTTCGTTACAGGTGGCCTATACTGACCGTGATGCTGTGCTGCATGTGGCTCCCTCTCACGAGTGGAGGCATGGGGGCTGATGACAACTTGTCTAATCTGATCTAACTGGGGACACAGTCTGTAGGTATGCTCTATTATATTTTCTCCACTGAATCACTGCAGATTCTGTAGTGGGTCTTTGGGGTCATTCTGGTTTGTGGCTGGTTATGGTTGTGCTGTCGTGGGTAGATGAAAGCTGGTGGTGTTTCCTACTCTGCTATCCTGATGTCGATCTGTGATTTGACTTTGAATCAGAAGTGTTTCAGTGTCAAAGCTGATTGATCCAGTTACCACCACTGACTCCTGTGTTCAGTAGGTATCGCTTGTAAGCAACAGTGTTAGGCCTATTACTATACTGGAGAGGTAGCTTAGTTTTAAAAGCACTTGCTGCTCTTGCTGACAACCTCCAGCTGCAGGGATCCAGCTCCAGCTCCAGGCATCCAACACCTCTTGTGGTCTTCTAGGACACGGCAGTCACACCACATATAACTTTTAGAAAAATGTATAAAGTTATTATCATTGATTGATTTATCTTATGGAAAGCTTCACATTTGATATAAATTCTATTTATTTAGCAAGATCATGTGAGACTTAAAAAAAAAAACCCCAAAGCAGCTGACAAGAAGACTCACATAGGTTGGAGCTGTATGTGATTAAAACAAGCAGACTTCGAAAAGAGAAATGGTGGTCGTGGCAAAGCTTGCTTCAGAGCAATCCATCCTGAGTTTCTGGTACTCAGCCCGGGATGAGTTGTCCAGCATCAGGTTCCCTGGCTATCCTAATGATCAGAAGAGGAGACCTGAAGAGACCCCATTATCCAGAGACACTTCTGTCAGACTCTTCCAGTGAATGAAGAGCGGCTGACCGTTCTCCACTGCATATCAGTACCATGCTCAGTAAGGGAGTCCACTGTGCCCAGCGGTGGGCAGCATCTCCATGGTGTATTAAACACCAAGCATGTGTGTCTGCTCTCCTTTTCTTTGCCCAGCCCGATAGGAACCCCAGACACGGTGTTGTAGTCTCCTCCCATCTTCATCTCTGTGTCCCAACCGTTCCCACCTGACATAGCACGGACCTCACATTACCCACTAGCTTAGCTTAGTCATAGCCACAATCTTCCATGTCTACTGGTGTCTAAGCCAGATCCAGGGCTAGTGGGCAGAGCTCTGTTCATTCATACTTCTCACACTGATTCTAGTCACGGCTGTGATTGCATCTAATCTGTTCTGAATGCTCAGAAACCTTAAAGACCTGGCTTTGGCCCCTGCTGTAGCTGTTTCCTCTAGAGTAGGGTTCTCGACCTGTGGGTTGTGACTATCAGAAAACAACATATTTCTCAACGTCTTAGGAACCTCCAACCAGAAATTTATTTTTGTTGCTACTTCATAACTAATTTTGCTACTGAGCGATGTATCAGTTCCTAAGGCCATCAAAGTCTGTGTTTTCTGATGGTCACTCCCCACCGCTACTCTAAAACATTTTCCTAGGAAGGGAGGAAGGAGGCTCATTAGACTCAGGAAACTCCCAAAGTTACAAGATTCACAAGGCCCCTCTAGATTCTGCAGCTTCTGGGGAGAGGGAGACTGGTGGGACCATCAGCCAGTTGTGCAGGGAGCTCTTGGGATGGAGCTTTTCTGAGCTGTTACCCGGCTGGAGGTTGTCTTGCTGGAGATGATAACACCACTGCTGACACCCCACACTCCATAGACAATGCCCCAAACTCACTGATTTACTAAACTAGGCGTGGGCAGGATCATTCCTTTGGTTTGCCATCAGTGACCCATTTTCAGTGAATGAACAGATGCTTGCTCATTCATCACTCCCCAGGAAGTCACACAGAGGTTTTGTTCCATTTCCTGTGTGGCTGGGCATACACTAACGTCTGTGGAACCTGCAAGTAGATAATGAATGTACGTGTATTGAAATTGACAATTAATGTGATAAACAAACAAACAACTGCAACTTTAATTCTTCGGTGATGGTGGCTGAGCCTCTGTGGCTGCTCAGTGAAGCAGTTTCTCTAGGAAGAGAACGAAGAAGATGGGGTTCGGGGGTCTGACTCTGGCCCCGCTTCTGATGGCTGATTTACAGATTTCACTTTTGTTACTGAGGGTAAGACCCATAAAACCCGTCACTGTTTCTTTGCATTGCTCTAAGGTTACCATTTCATCAGCTGAATGCCGATGCTCTTGACACCTGTGGGAAGAAACACATGCGACACTTCCCTCCCTGGCCTTAGGTCCCACTTTGACCCACGCAAGACTGGTCCATAGGCCGAGGCAGACCAGCTGCCTTCTCACAGGCCTCAGACGTACTGCTCTCTAGGCCTAAGACAGGCGGTGGGTTGGGATGTTTTTCTCCTAGCATAGGGCCTTCCAATCCCTGAACTTTCCCCCAAGCCGTGTCAATCAAGTACTGGTATGTCTTCTATACATCTGTGGATGGAACCCTTGGTACCCTGTAGTAACCCGCTAGCACTGGGTGGGGTACTGCAGCACTTTGATTGACACCTGTGCTGTTCTGGGAGCGTCCTGTGTGCTGCTGCTGCTTCTTGGTGTGTGCAGACTTGTGCTGCAGCCAGACACGTATTTTAAGATCATGAAGTTATGACCTCTCACTCCTGGCTTGACTTGCCTACTACAACACCAACAGCTACCGGAGTGAGCATTCATGATTACACTCTACGCCTTTGAATGTGCTTTCGGGTCCATTCCCTCAGGCACCTGCGTTTACGAAAGCCGGAGAACTCCACACACTTTATCTTGTTCGTGGGGCACCACTTGAGCTCTGGCTTGCACTCCCTCTCCTTCAGGGTGAAGCATGTGGACACTTGAAACCACTGGAGCTGAATTCATCCACGTCCTTCTCCTCTAGCTCGCTCATTGTGATTTCCCAGGAGTCTGTGTGGTGGGGGCACAAGACAAGACAGAAAACTGGCTGGCCCCATCGGTCACAGCTGAGATAAATGCATATGCCCAAAGAGCCACAGCTTCTTGGAGTGGTCCTTCCCACTAGGCCTCCCCTCCACTCCACCTTGCCATCCACAAGTGATGCTTTCTGATTCCTCTCAGTCATACTAGAGTCACTGTGTAATCCCCGGCCTTCGAGGAACATGCTCTGTGATGGGGAAGACACTGCATCTGCAATGATAATAAATGCTACAGAGAGGAGCGAATGTGTCAGAGAGTTCAGGGCGGGGGCTGCAGTGCACAGGGTTGAGGGAAGCCCTCAATGAAAGGTGATGCTGTGAGTGGAGTCCCAGGGGAGGTTTAATTCCAAACACTTGTAGGAAGGATTTGGCCTTGGAAGCACAGGGTGCCCTCGGAATGGGCAAGTGACAAGGCAGAGCCTGTTTTTCCTGCATCTTCTGCCTCTGGGGATCTGTATTATCTTCTCAGTCTTAAGGCAGCAAATCTGTGTCTCCATCAAGTGTCTCCACGGTGGTCCTGGGTTATGACAGGGCTTCGGCACTCTAGAGAGAAAGGTCCCTGGCAGAGGGAGAGTGATAGGAGATAGGGATGGAGAAGCTGAGATGGTGAAGGAAGGGTAAGAAGAGAGGGAGAGCCAGGGCTGTTTGCAGAAGTGCTCTGGTCACCTTCCTCAGGAGTGCTGCCTCTCCATGGCTCTGTGGCCCCGTGAACTGAGGTAAGAAAACCATGAGCTGGGTGGCAGATGGGAATACCTCAGACTTTGTTCCCTGGCAAGGAACTATGGTAAGTGTGAAACTCCCAGGGCCTTTTTTTTTCTTGAAGGATAGTGTGTCTCTCTCTCTCTCTGTGTATGACAAAATATTTTAATAATTCTGCTTAATGTGTGCTTTCCAATTACTGTCCCACATCGCCCTGGCCCAGCTAAGTCAATACTTCTCCACTTTGGGCAGAAGCAGGAGCTGATGTAGCGGGGCCCTTACATGCCTGAATGCTCCAGGCAGTGAAATTCTCAGACACCCAGGGTGAGCCTAGCCTTGTCTCCCTCCAGAGTGTGGGTGGAGCCCAGTCGGAAGCAATTAAAATAAAAAAGAGAGACAAAGAGAAAAAGAGAAATAAAGAGAGAGAGAAATAATTTATAAAAATACAAAAAGCTTAATATTCAAAGCAATAAAAATCTGAGAAAAACATCGCAAAAAGAATGCCAGTCATTAACAGTAGAGAGACTTCCCAGAACTCCGAAATATGGAGATGCCTCTTCCTTCTTTCTCCTGTGAATTCTCATTCCCACTCTACTACATCTAATGTGACTATTTTGCTTAAAATCAAAATAAAATATAATTAAAATGTGTGTCCTGGGAGTGCTGCAAGCCCGCACAGCTAGAACCTGTGTGTATACCAATCTCCATGGAATGCATAGACCAACAGAAGTTAACAGTGAATGACAGCAGGCAGCAGCATATAACTCTGCTGGGTTCATTGGGACCACTTGTTAAGAGAGGGTCATCTGAGGCAAGGAGTTCAAGGGCAGGCTGAGTAACACAGACTCTGTCTAAAAGCAAACTGACAAGTGAACAGATAGATAGACAAACAAACCCCAAACTACAAATGCCAACAAGACATTAGCATTACCTTTGGAGGGGGAGGATTTGATGATGTAGAATCAGTTTTGAATATACTTGGCCCACAGGGAGTGGTACTTTTAGGAGGTGTGGCCTTGTTGGAGGAAGTGTGTCAGTGTTGGGGGTGGGCTTTGGAGGTCTAACTATGCTTAGGCTCTATACATTGTGGAAGAGGGCTTTCTCCTAATTGCCTGAGGATGCCAGTCTTCTCCTTGCTGACTTTTGATTGGGATGTAGAACTCTCAGCTTCTCCATCATCACGACAGCCTCCATGCTACCATGCTTCATGTCATGATGATGATGGACTGAACCTCTGAAACTGCAAGCCAGCCCCAATGAAATGTTTTCATTTATAAGAGTTGTTTTGGTCATGGTGCCTCTTCACAGCATTGGAAACCCTAACAAGACAAGTACCACTGTAGAGTCCAGCATATCTATGCACTTTCTGCTCTGTAACCATGCTCACTTTAGCTTTTATTGTAGCTATCTGTGAGGGTAAGTGATTGGAGATGACTATGTCCCCACAGGGAGGCTGAGCAGGAGGACACAGTGGGCACACTTTTGATGGGGGTGGGCAGGACACAGCACACTTGGTATACAATTCTGCCCTGGAAGCAGATAAGAAACTAGTGTAGGTTTTTCAGTGAGTGGCTATCCCTGGAAAAGCCCATAGAAAGGTACAGTAGTGCTGTCATCAGAAGCTGACCTGGGGTGTGGAGAAGATTTTTAGTCATGGGCATCTATTATTTATTTTAAAAGCTATAAGCACAAATAATTAAAATAGAGAAAGGGGAATAAGGGTTATAGAATTTTGCTTTTGGTGGGAAAGGTGCCTATTTTGGTTAAGAGCACCCACCATTCTTCTGGAGGACCTTGGTTTGATGCCCAGCACCCACATGGCGTCTCACAACCATTGGTAACTCCAGTTCCAGGGGGTCTTATGTCCTCTTCTGCATGTGATATGTAGATATACATGCAGGCAGAATACCCATACACATTTTAAAGAAGGTTTAACATAGCAGATATTCAAGAAATCATCTCTGTAAACCACAAAGGATGGCTCCATTCTACCCTCACCTGTTGAGAAGGGCATGAAGGCGAGGCTACAGGCCAAGAGAAGCCTGTTCAGGGTGACGGGGTGCATGGTCCAGACTGTTAGGTCCCGTCTCTGTGGAGAGAGTATGGTCAGGTGGAGTTCACACAAAGCAATAAGGCCAGGTCACGCCGACTTCCTCCCTCCCCGATGTGGGCAGCATTGCCTCCCAGTCTGAAGCTCCCACAACTGGAATCAGGGCTCTAAGTATCCTAAACCGGATATAGAGAGCAAGCACATGGACTCAGCGGCTGAGTGGGTCATGCTGACAGCCTGGCTCTGGGGGAAACTGGGGGGCACTAAGGAACCACCTAGCCTTAGTACGGCCTGAAGAGAACTCTGGCCCATTTCTCTCTCTCTCTCTCTTTTTTTTTTTTTTACAAGGCTAAACTGAAATGGGTGAGTGAGGGCAGTTTAAGAGGTTTATCTAGATGAACATCATGCCCTCTGGATGAACTGGGAAGTTTCGGTGGCGAGGGTAAAACCAAGAACCAGTACCGGGTGCTGAGGTTCAAGGCGCTGTTCTTCCTAAAGTAGGCCAAACTTCATTGCGCATGCGTGTAGTGCAGGGGCTCCAGGTTGCCATCTTGTTATCATTGGTCTGCTTCTTACACTCTTCCCGCCTTCTCGGAGTCTTGGCCAATAATATTTCACTGCCTGTAGCTCCCAAATGACTAGACATATCTTGGCAGGGGATTTCTGCAGGTCTGAGAAATGAGAGGCCTGGCGAATTGAGGCTTCTGTTTTCCCCACCCTTCACTGCCCGGTTAAAGATGTCTTCTTGTGGCTGGCTGCCTCCACTACTGTCTAGAAGACCCTCTGACGAGACTTCTAACTGACACTCATTCCTCACCTGCAACGCCCTCCAGTGAGCAAGGCATGGAGAACAGCAACTCTTTACTTCAGGGCATTTTCTATCTGTCACTATCATTTTTTGGAAGAGTGTGTGTGTGTGTTTTGTGTGGGCACGTGACTGCCAGACTCTAGCACTGTGCCTTGGCTGTGAGCATGTTGTTAGTGACAGATCCTAAAAGTACCAGAATTCCTCTGCTCACCCACCAACCCTATTGTTGAATCCTTGCTTTTCCATCAGTTGCAGATGGAAACCCCGTGTAGTTTCTTGAAGCAACCATCAATGGATGAATGGATAAAGAAAAGGTGCCATATATACACAATGGGACATTCTTTACTAAAAAAAAAAAAAAAGAGGCGGTCTTGTGCTCTGCTATGACATGTGGTAGCAATTAAACTATCAGAAACTTTGATCAATCACAGTGGGGAAGCAGCCTCCACCTGTGGTGAGAGGTCTCTAAGCTGGAAGCAGTGGAGAGGAGGGCGGGGAGGACGTTGGGAGAGCGTGGGGTATCAGATGAGACCAAGTGGCCAGACTTCACAGGGTTTTGTGGAAGGATGAAATATTCTGTGGGTATGTGGAGTTAGAGCCGGTGTGTGCTGAGAAAAGGGGTTGGGAAGTCTGGCTCACCTGTATGTCTGTATAGCTAACTTTGGAGCCAAGTGATGACTGAAGTCCTGGCTTTAAATCGTGTGTGTGTGTATGTGTGTGTCTGTGTGCGTGTGTGTGAAGAGAAAGGGCTAGCCTCAGGCTTTAAAGACCTTTATCATGTAATAGGAAAGACTTCCTATCATTTTATAGGAAAGGGGAAGAGGTAGGAACATGGAGTCATTGCCAAGGCAGGAACAAATTCCAAGAAGCTAGCAACAGGACCAGCAGTTCTGAGATCAAGTAAGGAAATGTTCTTTGCATTTATTATTTATGTTATTTATCCAGTATTTGTTATTGATCATATGTTCTAGGTTCCCTCGTAGAAGCTGACAGTGTGACATAAAATAAACAAATCATCTGCCGTCTGGGTCTATACACTCTTAACGGGGGGGGGGGGGAAGAAAGCTCAAATCCACAAATAGGATGAGGGGAAGATGGTGGGGGTGGGGTGGGGTGGGGTCAGAGAGCCATGGTGGACGGGATAAGTGTTGCAGATGTCTCTGGTGTTTAAGCCATTTCTAAGCAAGAGAAGGAGGAGCTATCTGAAAATGTCAGGTGCAGTTCCTGCCTTGGAGGACTCTGCTTAAGGATAGAGTGCTGACAGGGAAGTTTGATGAAGTAGCCAGGCATGAAGGAGATCATGGGTCCTCGGCTTCTAGTGGGGCTGGAGGGAAAGCTCTCAGATCCTCAGTGATACAGAGGACATGGGTTACTGCTATGGTTCACAAAGAAGGCTGGGGTGTGCTGAGGTGGAGGGGAGCCACCGTAGACAATTCTCTGAAGAAAGAAAGCAGTAACTGGGGGTTGGTGGGGCGGGGGGAAGTGATGGCTTCTCCTTTCACTTCTTTGCACATGAATTTGGGAGCTGACTTCTTGGCCTGTAGGGGAGTCCCAGAATAGGATCCTTGAAGTTACTGAAGTAGAGGTCCTTTTTCTTGCCTCAGCATTCAATGCATATGATGCTGCGGAGGTCTGAGGTACTTGTTTCTCAGTCCTCTCTCGGGTCTCAGGCATTCCTACTGACTCCACACCTCCCCATTGCTTTCTTCATCGCCCCTGTAACTTCCTTGTTCCTGAGGCTGTAGATGACAGGGTTAAGCATGGGCGTGAGAACAGTGTAAAAGACGGATACGACATCATCTTGGCCTGGCGAGTGATAGGAAGCTGGTAACATGTAGGTGTAGACAAGGGGCCCATAGAAGAGATTGACAACTGTCAGGTGGGAGGAGCATGTGGTCAGGGCCTTCTTACGCCCCTCCACAGAGTGCATCCGGAGTACAGCAGCCAGGATAAGGGCATAGGAGGCGGTGATGAAGGTAATGGGCACCAGGAGGACCACCACTCCCGTCACAAATAGTACCTGCTCGTAGGCTTCCGTGTCTGCACAGGCCAGCATCAGCAGCGAGGGCACCTCACAGAAGAAGTGGGAGATCTTCCGAGATCCACAGTAGGGGAACTGAAGGGTCAGAGAAGTCTGAATGGAGGCATTGAGAGATCCTCCCAACCAGAGGCCACGACCATGAGCAGGCACACCCTGCGGCTCATGAGCACTGGGTAGCGCAGAGGGTTGCAGATAGCCACATAACGGTCATAAGCCATGAGGGCCAGCAGGAGGCACTCTGCAGCCCCCAGGAACATGAAGAAAAACATCTGTGCCCCACAACCTCCGAAAGAGATGCTTGTCCAACCAAAGAGAAAGCCTACTATCATCTTGGGGACAGTGACTGATGTAAAGAAGATGTCCAGAAAAGACAACTGGCTGAGGAGGAAGTACATGGGGTGTGGAGTCGGGTGTCCATCCAAATCAAAAGGACCATGGCCGTGTTGCCCACCATAGCAAGGATGTAGACCAACATCACCACGCTGAAGAGGAACAGGTGCGTCTGGCTGTTGTTAAAAAGGCTCGTCAGCACAAAGCCAGTGGTGGAGTAGTTCCAGTGCTCGCTGCCCATCTGCTGAGCTGCACGGTGGGGAGAAAGAATCAGTTCACCAGTGGCAGAGAAGGGGAGAAGGGTTGAGGTAAGAAGAGAACACCCATGGAGTCCAAGGGGCAACTCAGAGCAGGGGAGTAGCAGATGTACTTTGTCATTAATGTACTTGCCGGTGTTTGTAGGGTCATTATTTCATAGGAAAACCGCTATTGAGATCATAGCCTGCAGTGAAAGCAATGTTCAGAGGGAAACATGCTACTCTGAATGTGTGCTGTGCAAGAAGGAAGACCAAAGACTAGCAGCTCATCTTCCCATTCCACAGGGAAAATGAGGATCCTAGGGAAAACCCCCAGCAGATAGCAACATGCCCCGCCAACCCCATTACTGGAATGCACACCGTTCACACCGTTATTGATATTTTTACAAGCTTATGCCTGACTGACTAGATCCACACTCGTGTGAATTATATGGTCAGTGTTCTTGCTGATGTGAGGGTTTGTGTGATTCATTTTTCTTACAAGCGAGAGCTGTGGGTGTAGCCGAGAAGGAGCATTTTATCATCTGCCAAAGCTGGCTGCCCAGCTCCATCTTTCCCTTGTGGTCCTGGCCACCGGGAGACTCACATTTGGGTTTTTGTGCTCCGGGTGCAGTTATTGCTTTATATGGGTTTTGACGACATGTGTTCATCTTCATACCATTGCTTTCTCATCTTCAATAATTTCATAAACGAGTCTTTTCTTGGCAGTCAGAGCCCCTGTCACATCCTGATGCCTACCAGGCTCTGAAACTATAAACACATTGCCCCCTTATAAGGATGAAAACCAGCTGTGGTAGCTTCTCCTGGGAGTACCAGAGACTCCAGCTCCTCCATGCTAGGACTGCAACCATTCAGGTGAGCTCCAGTCTCAAAGAACAGCTCAGGGAAGCTATGATGGGAAACAAGCCACCCAAAGGCAGTGTTTGGAGGCTGGAGAGGGGGCAAGGTGAGGCCAATCTCCGATACAGTGAGGATGAGGCTATAGGTAAGCTCCCTTCAGGCAGAGCCCTCTTTTTACCACAGCATGTTGGAACAATGTTTCCGGCATCCAGTATCCCAGGGAATGCCTTAAATCCTACCCTGCTTGGGTCTGACAGCAAATGGCCTAAGTGGAGGGACTGAAAAAATGTAAAAGGAACAATATCAAGTTCCATGAAGGAACTGTGGATGCAGGAGAACCTGCTGTTGGCAGCTGGGTCTCTGGGACATAGCAGGGAGGGAGGCAAATGTGACAGATGATAGCCTACGTTGCTCACCCTGTGAGAATACTAGCAGGGCTGAGCAGTCTGAGTGATTGTTTCTTGCCCATAGATCTAGTCTCCAGGAAAGCTTGCTTGCTGGTTTTAAAATTTAATTTAAAAAATTTTTTTTTGAGACAGGTTTTGACACATTCAGACCGACCTCAAATTCACTATGTGGCCAAGGACAACTTTGAACTTCTGGTTCTCCTGCCTCCACATCCCAGGTGAAAGTATAGGCATGCACCTTGGCACCTGGCTTTATGAGGTGCAAGGGATGGAACCTGGGAGGTTGCATGATAGGTAAGCACTCTACCCACGGAGGTATAGCACCATCCTTGTCTCAGACTGCTTTGATGGGTAATCTGGGTTGAGATCCACTAACTAGACCCCAGCCTGAATCTCAGCATATCACTGTTGACTGTGAACCCAGGAGGTCCACAGCAAGACAATCAGGAGCTGGAGAAGGAAGCAGCACTGCCAAGGGGACCTGCCTATGGCTTCAACCTCACCATTCCCAGGCTGTCCACGCTGAGAACACAAGATCTCAGATACAATTTAAAGAAGTTCAGAGCTTGACTGTCTCAGGGTCCCAGGGTTACTCTGAAACCTGTCTCAGGAGTAGAGCACAGAAGAGCACTGTTAAAACCAACTATTGCAGACAGCACTAAGGTAAGTGAATGATAGCTGTCAGGGCTAATTCCTAATAATATACCTGTCTATATGCCCTTGATATGCAAACCATCCATTCTAGATTCTACAGCCCATTATTTTCTAGTGTCAGGGGTTGCAGTCTGGGACACCCATCTTCTTACCTTAGATGATCCTAGGATGAGAGTCTGGGCCACTAGAAATGACGCCTGTATCCAGAGCCAGCTCGAACCATTTGAACCATGACTACACCACTGCTTACCCGTCTTGCTCATTTGTGCTTACAGAAAAACTAAAAACAACCAAGCAAAACTCAGGAAAAGTCAATGAGGCTGTAGCACAGTTGATGGAGTGCCTCATATTCACAAGCCCTGGATTTGATCTTTAGTGCTACAAACCGACATAGTGGTATATATACCTTTAATCTCAGCAACTGGGAGGAGGAGACAGGAGGATCAGAAGTTCAAGGTGTCTTTGTCTACATCGTGAATTTGAGGCCAGCCTGGGATGCATGAGAACTTGTCTCAAACCAAAAATGACAACAAACCAGGAAGAGTTTGTCTACAATTTCTGCTCCCTCCCTCTGACTCCTGATCAACCATGGTACTTTCCGATACGACCCTGTGTGCATGGTATGCTCCCTCCTGCTGGGAATTGTGAATATTAAACCATCGTGTCAGTGGTCTCCTGCTCTGCTCACCTTGTACTAAAATAAAAGTGAAGCTTCAGGTTGCGTTCGATGCTTTTCCATAAAGAGAATGAGAAATTTTGGCATTTTGTAAGCACAACTTGCTTTATGTCTCAAACATCTCAGATTTTATATCTGGAAAGAACCTTGCTATTGGCAAGCAATATGAAACACGGTCAAGAAACTTGGCCTTTTACCTGCAGCTGGAATCTTCACAGCTATTCTGCCGTGGCCTTTCTCAGCCTCAGCACCACTGGAATTCATGGTTGTGTAATCCTTTGTAGTCAGCGATGCCCGTGTGTTGTACACTTAGTGCCATACCTCACTGTATCCTCTAGATGCCAGTGGCAAGCTGACCTAGTCACGAGAGCCTCAAGTCTCTCAAGACATCATGGAGTGCCTCCGGCATGTGTAGTCACCCCCCACCTCCGGGGAATCTCTTCAGGAAAGCATTTCCCTTCCCTCCTCTCCACTGAGACAAATTAAAAAACCTAGGCGCTCACACAGTGCAATATTTTTATTCTGAACTGGCTGAATGTCCTTTTCAGATTTTATCCCATTTAAAGTGTTGTGTTTAAGTACATTGACAAGCTGCTAGTTCCACAACCACACGCCCATCGATTCTTAGCTATGTACCTTGTGCAGGATACTCAGCTAGCCCCAGGTCCCTCATCTCAAAGAATGAGAGTGTTAAGTGGTGGATGCCTGGGCGTGTCTGTAGGAGACCTGACCACTGAGCATTAGCTGCTGCTGGGTATTACCTACTCTGTAAGCTGGGATGCCTGTGTGCATGACCCAGGGGTATTGTGAGTGCAGAATAAAACTAGGAGGGTGTGCCTTTCCCAGAGCAGGCATGGAAATAACTCATTTCACACAAGCAACTTAATTTCACATCGTAACCCATAGAATTTGGGTCAATGTTGGGGGACTATAGGAAGGTGTGTACATAGGAAAACATGTTTGCTTGTAGAGGCTCCACCATCTCTGTTTCTAACCCCATGTCACAGTCATGTGAGTACATCTTGTTTGGGAGCACAAGGCACTCCTTCTTGATAATACAGCAATGTTTCTCTCCCTTGTTCCAACACAGGTTTTCTTCCTTTGGTGGGATTTTAGAGTTGATGTACACATGTATACTTCAATGTCTGTAACAGGTGCCTGCCTATGTGTGTATTACATGCTTATCTGTATGAGTCCTCTCTCTCTCTCTTGTATGTGTGTGTGTGTGTGAGAGATGGAGAGAGATGAAGAGAGAGAGAGAGAGAGAGAGAGAGAGAGAGAGAGAGAGAGAGAGAAGAGAGAGAGAACAATCACTCAAAGGAATTCTTTTTCTTTCCCACTGTTCCAGAAGAGAGGGGGTTTTTTGCTCTTGTCTCTTCCAGCAAATAGAGAACAGGATCAGTAGACTTCAGATGCTGAGACTGTCTACAGTGAATAAAGGGATATGTGGGTGTGACTCACATGTTTGCTGTTATAGGCTGGCATCTAGCCCAGGGTTCACTTGGTTGTTTTGACTCCTGGTTTTTTTGGGCCCACTTTATATCTTATTCAATCCCATGGTTAGGCTGGTATTTCATCCCTCCCATCATGCAAACACTCAGAATGGTTACCCTTAATTGTAACAATGTTGAGCTGGAGAGATGGCTCACTGGTTAAGAGCACTGACTACTCTTCCAAAGATCCTGAGTTCAATTCCCAGAAGCCACATGGAGGCTCCAACCATCTGTAATGGAATCTGATGCCCTCTTCAGGTGTGTCTGAAGACAGCAACAGTGTACTCACATATATAAAATAAAGAAATCTTTTTTTTAAAAAAGAGTTTACATTAAATTTCTTTTTTAACAATGTCAGGTATTTGTTGGTAGAAAAGCTTGCTGACCACCAGAGATACAAGTGCTGAGACCTTGAGAGAGAAGAGAACTGTCTTTCCGTCTACAACTCACCCCATACTGTCCCAGTCTATGCGTCCATCAGGAACCTGCCCCTCTTGATAACTTTTCTCCTTCTTCCATGTTTACTCAGAGCTGTAGGCTGAGGTTCAGGGACCGAAGTGCCTCTCTTGGGAAGTCTGCATGGAGACCCATGAAAGCTTGGGGTGAAATTTGTCCCTTCACACAGGACAAAGAATCCTCAATCCTTAGAGCCCCTTCTCTACATGGTATATCCTGTTGAGCTTTCTGCAAGGACAGTAAAGTATTGGCTGTGGCTAGCATGCCCACACCCTCCACAGTGCCGCCACTGAGAAGCTTTCATGATTGACCTGCCCGGATTTCCCCCCACTTTCAGGACTTCAATGATACAGTCCTGGGGAGTGCCCATCATTCTCCCATGCAGTTTAGATTTATACAACAAGCTTACTGAGAAGCTGGAAACTGCCTCAGCTGAAGTCCGGAAGTCAGAGATGAAGTCAAGGGACTTAGATGTCTGTGTGGTCTTCGTTTTAAAATGATTGTCACAGCTCCACAACCCCCAGAGCCTGTGCTATACTTCTCAAGCAGCACAGCTTAACTGGTCTGGAGATATAGCTTGGTCTTTGGAAGGTTTTTAAAAAGTTCTGAGCACTAACAAATCTACTGAGTTAGAGACTTCCTGGACAGGAATGATGGGTAACTCCACTGCAGCAACGGCAGAGATAGACCAGGAGTGGGTTCCAAATAAGCACAATGCATTGTGTGTCCACTGTGAAAACTCTCAAGCTCCAACTCAGATTCAACAAATGAGAAGTTGGGCAGATCTCAGAAAGATGTCTATCTCAATGGCCCTTCTAAGTGAGCCACTAAGACTCCCAAGAACCACTGCTCTAGTCATATGTTCACAAGCAGGAGTTACTTGCTCCTCAGGGAACCTTTGTCCATGTCTGAAGACCAATTTGGTGATCATGAGGAAGAGAGAGGCTGTAGTGCATGCATGGTCCAAGGATCGCCCACATACACTAGAGGCCCAGTAAGTCCACTCCTGCTCTTCCCTTGTCTGTGGTGACCTTGCAGTCTCTCAAACATATGTGAGGGTGCTTCTGTCCCCTTTCCTGTGTGGAAGCTGAATTAGCATGTTGAGGGGTAGTGTGAATGTGTGTGATCACAACAGATCATCCGAGGAGGAAAGGGGAAGAATCAGCTGGAAGACTGTGTGCGTGTTCATGTGTAGAGTGCATGCGTGCAGGCACATGTATATATGTGTGTGATCATGCATGTGGAGATCAGAGGACAACCTTGGGTGTCCCTCCTCAGACACTATCTAACTTGTTTTTTTGAGGCAGTGTCTCTTACTGTCCTGGAGCTCATTAAGTAGGCTAGGCTGGCTACTCTCCAGGTGGGGGTCCTCGTAGCTACTCTTCCTCAGTACTGGGATAAAAAACACCAACATGCATGAGTTTTTGTGTGGGTTCTAGGGGATCAAAGCTAGGTACTCAAGCTTGCAAGACGAATGTTTTACTGACTGAGCTATCTCCAGAGCCCAGGAGAAACCCTGTAAATAATGTCAATTCCAGTCATTTTGTAGCACCCAAACATCCTCATCCCAGGCTTCTGGGAATTCAAACATAGTTGGCTCTAAGCAACTGAGCAGCAGCTTGACCCAAACAGCTGCCTGAGCAGATGTGGATTTGGGTATGAGGTCTTTCACAGCAAACAGGCAGAACCTTTTACTCTACAGAGCACAGGGGTTTTCTAGGTTCCTCTGAGTATGAGGTCAGCCTCTGCCAGAAATCTAGAGCTGCTACAGGGCTCCTGACTACTGGTCAGGCAGATCTTGACCTACGCATAGAATGTTTGCTGTTTTTGCTTCACTGTTCTGCAGGCTGTCAAGGCCATGATGAGAGTTACTAATTTCTGACTGGAGAGTCACTGGCTGGAGCAGTTCCAGGGAGGAGAGGTTGCTTCCTCTGTCCTGCACAGCCACATGACACTGGGATTTCTCAGGTCCAGGCTCTCTGGATGCAGATGGCTGTACTCTCTTTCCTTTTATACCTTCTGCGAGCCAGGACCACACTCAGAGTCTTTCATAGCTATAGGAAGCTGGGACTCTGAGATGACGGAGTGGTGGTGGTTCTGACCAAAAGCCAGGTCTTGTTCTGACATTTGCTCTCCAAAACCTCACATCCTCAAAATTAGTGAACGATAGTCTACTAATCATTTAAGAGACAACAATGAGCAGACTTAGCATAATTTACAGATTATGATCACTATTCACACTGTGTATGTAATATAACTTACAGACACTGATCAAGCTGAACCTAGGTGGAAATATCTAAAGAAATAGAATATCTATGAAGAGACAGATATGAGATGACCAACCAGGCTTGTAGTTCTCAGCTCTTCTGTGCCCCAGCTCAGTACCTGAGCAGAGTGAAGCTCAGAACCAGCAAACAGAGACAGCTGGGCTTCCAGTAAGCAGGACACCCCAGCTGAGAGGAATTTGTCTTTAAAAGAGCAGATAAAGGAAGGTCTGGGTTCTTTAACCTCCCTCAGTCAGTTCTGAGGGTGAGATTTTCCTCACCTGTGCACAGCTCTGAGGTCTGTTCCTGGGCTGGGGGAGTCTTCCAAATCTGAAACCCAGAGACCCTACTGGATCTCAAGTGTTCCTTGATGTTTTCTGAGTAGGAAAGCCAGTGGTTCTGCAAAGGGAAACAAGCTAGATCTCAAGTTGGAAATAGCTCGTGTTAAAATCTGCCATACAGAGATGGCACACAAAGTCTCCAAACAATGCTGTCAGTATTAGCATGCGATGCCGCAGGCATGAAACCTTGCCTTACTTCCTGGTCCTAAAAGGGAGCTGTGCAGATGTGGATCAACATTTGTTGAAAATAAAGTATTAATACTTTAAAGTCAAAAAAAAAAATCTGCCATAAAGCTCTTCAATTCTAGAGAAGTGAAGGCTTCTCTAAGAAAACACACACACACACACACACACACACACACACACCCCTTCTGCTGTAGTGAAGGATTTTCAGGGGCACCAGGGCCCCCAGACTATTGTTCTAAATCACATATATATTCATGAAATGCTTAGGCAATCATGGGTGCAAGTCAACACATCAACAAGCATCTGCTCGGTGTCTGGGGGAAACTGCCTCACCAGTGAGCAATTAGAGACAAGTCCTCCCTTCCTCCCTTGTCCCTCCTCCTCCCTCCCTCCCTCCCGCTATTTCTTATATTAACTAATATTTCTTATACTAACTGAAGTTCTTATATCAACTGTATATACGTATGTATGTAAGTATGCATGTATGTATGTATGTATAATTTTTTTTGAGACAGGGTTTCTCTGTGTAACCCTGGCTGACCTGGAACTCACTCTGTAAACTAGGCTAGTTTCAAACTCAGAGATTTACCTGCCTGTGTGCTGGGATTAAAGGCATGTGCCAACCAATCCTGGCTTCAGTTGTCATTTTTTAAAAAAGATTTATTATTTATTATCTATGTGAGTACACTGTAGCTGTCTTCAGGCACACCAGAAGAGGGCATCAGATCCCATTACAGATGATTGTGAACCACCATGTGGTTGCTGGGAATTGAACTCAGGACCTCTGGAAGAGCAGTCAGTGCTCTTAACCATGAGCCATCTCTCCAGCCCCAGTTATAATTTTTCAAAAGTCTTACTGTTCTAATGTCTTTTTTTTTTCTCAACTTGAAAGAAATTAGGATGGGAAGTGAGCTTGTCTTGCTTTACCTCCTGTATTGTGTTAGATACGCACTATCTTATCTCACTTATACAATAGCATGACACAGGTAGGTCAATCATTGTTTTAAAACATGAAAACACAGACAGTTAGTAGTTCAGTGCCCAGGTCACCTGCACAACCAACAGCAGGTCTGGGATGTGGGCACAGGTCGATGGTCACCATGGAGCCCATTCCCTTCTTGGTCTTCCACATGGCCTGTGTGTGCCACACCAGACATATGTTTATCCTTGGGATTTAGGTCATCACAGGTACACAGATGCCCACAGTGGGATTGAAGCTGTTCTCTCTCGTTATCCCCTCTTCCATCTGAATCTCATATAGTCCAGGCTGGCTTTGAAATTTTCTATATAGCTAAAGATGACCTAGACTCCAGCTCCTGCTGCTTCTACCTCCTAAGTGCTAGGATTATAGGCATTCACCATGAATGCCAGTTTTATATGGCGCTGAGGATTGAAACCAGGGCCTCAAGCATTCTAGGCGAGCAGTGTACAACTGAGATACACCCTGGACCTTCTCACACTTTGTTTGCTTAACCATACTTATGAAGTACCTGCAAGGCTGGGCTGTATTAGGGAAGCATGGCTTACTCTGATGCCATTCTGGTCCATAAGCACCAGATGAAGTTTGCCATGAGGTCATGTGACCCAGTTCTCTGCACGTAGAGTTCAAGCTACTGTGGCGGAGCGCTCTGGGGTGCACCACAGGCTCACTGAACTGCTAGAAGGAATGGCTGGTAGTCCAGTTGGGCTTGCTTTTGCTTAATTTGTATCCTCTGCTTGGCACTCCATAGAACAGAGCAGGAGCAGTCAATTCCTGTCTCCTGTCATTGAGCACTCACAGATTTTGAATGGTGTCTTGGCAAGTCTGTGCTCTATGAGACTTTTATTCTTTGATGAACTCCTCTCCTCATTACATTCTAAGTTCTTTATGTTTTATGCACATTGTGGTCATCCGGGCTCAAATACTTTCTGACTGATAGAGATGTGGTGGTCACTTCTAGGCTCTTAAATACAATTTCTGTTGTTTTTATTTGCAATCATTCCATTGCATGGTGTGGTTGTTTAGGTGATGCTAGCTGTAGGTCCCTAGTTATTTGCATCATTGCTTAAAACTGGACTCATTCCACTTTGGCATCACCTGGTTTCTAGATCTGTGTCTACTGTCCTATATTAACCCCACAGTAATGTTCTACACAGGTGAGCAACTAAATATTGTTACAGGAAATGTGGTCTTCTAGTACTTTTTTCCTAAAATAATGAGTATTTTTGTTAATGTACTATTTTAGAGACAGGGAGATGGCTCAGATGGTAAAATGTTTGTTTTTTAAGCATGAGGACTGAGCTTGGCTCCTAGAATTTACCTAATAAAGCTGAGCTTGTTGATGTTGTTTATTCCTAGCATTGGAGTGGTAGCCACAGGGGGCTCTTTAGGACTCCCTGACCAGCCAGCCTAGTCTTGTCAGTGGGTTTTAGGCCAATGAGAGACTCTGTCTCAAAAACAAGGTGGATAGAACCTAAGGGATGTTATCTGAAGTTGACCTTTGGCCTTCACATGCATGTGAAAGCATGTGTATTCACGCACACATAAGGGGACACGCACATGCACACATATGTGCATATACACGTGTACATACTCACATATACAAAAGAAAAAATGTATACTTTAAAATTAGTGGTTTAAACCTCTGACAGTTTGATTATTATTATTTAGCACAACAATATAAATAGCCACCACCATCATAGTCTTGATACATCAGGCGTGGATGTTAGGGCTTTTCATCTTTGTATCAGTACCATGAGATGTGAATCATCACCTCTGTCGGCTTCAAGGCAGCAGGGACAGTCACATGACTGTCTTGGGGCCAAACGGCTGAGCCAGGATTCAAAACAAAGAATAGTAGGGCCCATAGTTCTTCGCTTTAGGGATAGGCTTTGAAATGTCAAACTCTAGATTGTCAGTGAAAGTGCTTTTAATAAACGTTTGTTGTGTTTAGTCATCACGCAGCATGCTGTGTCGTGTAAGGACACTTTCACACAACATGCCTTATGCATGGAGCACATTCGCATTCTCTACCTCCCCTTCCCATGAGTCCTCTCTGTCCCCAGACAGTTTCCCTTCCATTTTTGTGTCATATATATGTACATGATTATTACATATTTGTATGGCATCTAGGAACCACGAACGACAGAAAACATAGAGTCTTTACCATCCATCCATGAAGGTATTTTACAGATGCTGCTGAGGGGGATTTGACGTTCTCAGGGGCAGCTGCCGTGTCCCTGACTCCAGCTGCCTAAGGTTAGTGCTGATCTGGACAGACCCAGCAGGAGTAGCCCTTTAGTAGATTATAGAGAGCTGCATATGCTGAGTCCTGACCATTCAAATGAGTTTACGTAAGAGTTACTTCAAGTAGTTGGTTTTCATGGTAGCTGAAATCCAAGTTGTACATGCTAAGTTTTGTGTGCATATTCAGAATTTGTAGCAGCACAGATTAACAAAATATTTAGAAAACACTCTGACCCGCAGTTTCGTTTCTGTGAACTTGATGCTAAAGCAGTTATGAATGAAGGTGATACAGTCACATGCTCGTACTTTCCATGTAGCTCGTACGACTATCATAGTGCAATGGAAAAAGCAAACACTGCTAAGCTATCGAGATGTAGGTATGTACATGCTCTTGGGTCTACCCATGGAGTACCATTAATCCTTAAAAATGACCATATTTATAATATGTAGTGAAAGCAAGGGTGGTATACCATATAATGTCAAACCTCATAATTGTAAAAACTGTGTTTTCCACATATGGAAAGTGGGGGAAATTTGAACTCCGAGATGGTCAATAATCAGTACTTTCACCTTTTTCCTTGATATAATTACCATAAAATATAAGTTGCAACAATACATGGAGTGATATTGAACTGACTCTTTTTACTCAGTTATAAGTGAACTTCAAATTATCAGCAGACTGTTGAGTCAGACTTAACCATGGCTGTAATTTACCAGAAAGTGTGTATGCTTTATGTCATCCCTAAGGAACTCAGAAATTGTAGCTAGCTTTGGTACTCCCTTATGTTGACTGGACAACAGTGGAGATAATTATTTTTGTTTATTGGTATGAAGTCATTTTCTAGATTTGAATTAAGGGTGGGGAGGACCAAATCCCAGCAGGGTAAAGAGCCACCATGGTGGTTCAGGATGTTCCTCCAGAGGACTCCATCACTCTCCTGACACTTCCTGCTTATGGTGTGGAGTGGTGCCTGGTGGGCAGCTCTGACAAGCAATGAGTCTTCAGTACACATTCAGATAATCAGAACCTGTTCCAATACACTCTGTTCACGAGCTCTTAGGAACTCACAACCATCAGGGACCTGGGAGATGCCCAGGGAAAATTCCCAGCCTCATGGGGACTCTTCAGAATTAGAAAACTTCCAATGTGTTGACTTGTCCATGTGAATAATGAATGGATCTTTCACAGATCACAAGCCTTCCCACCTCAGCCTTTCCACCTCAGCCTCACACCTCAGGCCCACTCCTCAGCTTTTCTACCTCAGCCCTCACACTGAAACCCTCAGCTTTCCCTTCTAAGCCCTCACAGTTCAGCCTTCCCACCTTAGCTTCCTACCTCAGCTATCGCAACTCAGTCTTCCTACTTCAGCCTCACACTATAGCCTTCTGACCTTAGCCTCATACCTAGCCTTCCCACCTCACTCTTCCCATCTCACTCTTCCCACTTTAGCTCTCACACCATAGCCCTCACACCTCAGCCTTTCCAGCTCTGCCTCATACTTTAGCCTCACATCTTAGCCTTTCTACCTCAACCCTCACACCTTAGTCCTTTCACCTCAATCTTCCAATCTCAGCCTCCCATCTCAGTCTTTCCACCTCAGCTTCACATCTCAGCCTCTCACTTTAGCCTTTCTACCTCAGCCCTCACACCTAGGCTCACACCTACGTTTTCCCACCACAGCCCTCACACCTCAACCTTCCCACTGCAGCACTTTCACCTCAGTTCTCATACCTCAGCTTTCCCACTCATCTTAACACCTTAGTCTTCCCACTTCAGTCCTACACCTCAGTTTCACACCTCAGCCCTCACACTTCATCCTTCTCACTTCATCCTTCACACCTCAGCCTTCTACCTCAGCACTCATATCTCAGCCTTCCTATTTTATCTCTCATACCTCAGCCCTCACAACTCAGTCTTCCCATCTCAGTCTTACACCACAGCCTCCCTACCTTACCTTTTCTACCTCAGTGTTTCCACCTCAGCCCTCACACCTAGGCTTTCCCAGCACAGCATCCTACCTCAACCCTCACACTTCAGTCTTCCAACTTTAGCCCTCACACTTCAACTTTTCCTCCTGACCCTTTTCCACCTCAGCTTTCATACCTCAGCCTCACACCTCAGCTTTCTCACTTCAGCCTTCATACCTCAGTCTACACCTTAACCTTTCCACCTCAGCCCTCATACTTCAGCTTTCCCATTTAAGCCTTCCCACCTTAGCCTTCAACCTCAGCCTCATCAACCTCAGCCCTCACACCTCAACCTCCCACCTCAGTTTTACTCCTTAGCCTCATACTTCACCCTTCCTACTTTAGCTCTTCCACCTCAGCTCTAACATCCCAGCTTTCCTACCTCATCCTTACACCTCAGCCTTCCTATTTTGTCTTCTACCTCAGCCCTTACACTTCAACTCTCATACCTTGGCCTCATACATGGGCCCTGATACCTCAGTTTTCCCACCTCAGACCTCACCTCAACTTTCCACCTTCACCTAGCCTTCCTTCCTCAGCTCTCCCACCTCAGTTCTCCTACTTCAGCCCTCCCATCTTGGCCTCACACCTTAACTACCACTTCAGCTTTCTGACCTTAGCTTCACACTTCTGCCCTTACACATCAGTTTTCCTGCCACAACCACCTTGGCTTCATACCTCAGTCTTCACACCTCAGCTTTATCACCTCTGTCTATACCTCAGCCTCATCGCCTCAACTTTCTCACCTCTAGCTTCCACTTCTCTCTTACCTCAGTCCTCAAACCACTTCATACTAGTTTCCACCTTAGCCTACACTTCACCGCCCTCCATCTTGCCTCACACACTTAACTATCAACTCAGTTCTGACCTTTAGCTTCACACTTCTGCCCTTACACATCATCTTATCTTGGGCTTCATCTGTCTCACATTTTCACCTTGCTATACAGTCTCTACTCAGCTGCTTACCTCACACTCCCCCTTCATTTCTATCTGACAACTTAAACTGAATGCTCAAATAGCTTAACATCTCTTCACTTCAAAATCTCTCATTCATTTCCTCATTCATGCTCATCTGCTTAACCAGTCCTCATATCTGGAATTCATATGCAATCACTTAGTCCTCACACTAATTTCCTACTCAAGCCATCTACACTCAAACTCCATTCAGTTCAATGATTCACACTTAAATACTGACAAGTTTTTATCTTGGAATCTTTCATTTCTGTCCAATTGTTATAGTTTGCCTCTCGCTCAAGTGAAAGACAACCTATTTCTTTCTATTGGTACTTTGAACAACTTAAAAATGATGTTTGTTGTATGTGTAATTTTTATTACAAATCGACTCAATTTCAGTTTGCATACCTATGTGTAAATAATGCCAGATTTTGGAATGGTAACATGTTCAATGATTTAATCAAGGTAATTATGGTTAAGAATATCATACTCAAATAAATTCAATGAGATACATTTTTTTACTGGGGTATTTGCTCTATTAATTGTATTATCAGATTGTGAACACATGCCTTATTTGTGTGTTGTGTGTTTGTGTGTGTGTGTTGTGTTAGGTCAGGATCAGCTCAGACACAGTTGGAACCAGGTTCTCCCATGCACACTTTCAACATGGTGTATGCTTGTAATTTCATTGTCAACTTTTTGGTTAGAATTCTAAGCATATTGAGGACAGCTTTTGCTGTCTTGTATTTTCAGAAGGAGTAGGAGTGGACCTGCCCACAGAGGACATCATCATAGGATGATGTCCTGGACTGGACAACAATGGAGAGATGAAGCTGTGTAAACAATGGATTCCACTTTCTCTATTTTCCTACTCATCCAGAAGTGGGCAAGCAGCCTCCCACAGGCATTGTGCTTTCCCTACCATGATTGTCCCTCAGACTGTGAGCTAAAACACACCTCTCCTTTTTAAAGTTCCGTCTTACCAGGTATTTGGTCAGAGCAAGAGAAAAGTCACTAATGCAGCATCTAATGCTTGGGACATCTTCTCAGGTCCTGGTGCTTAAACAGCATGACTTGCAGATGCCTGTAGTCCTTGGCCAGTTTGGCTGTCCAGCCCTGGACTTTGTGTGATCCTTATCAAGACTTTAACTTTCTGGATATGCCAAGGCACACTGTGAACCAGTCCCTTAGTAAGTCTAACGTTTCTTGTCCTGGGGCTTTTTGTCCTGTTTGAGAGACAAACAGGACGTCAGCAGGTGCAGTTTTATCCCCGGGATGGCAGCAAATGGTCTCTTTACCCCAGTCCTCCCGCTGTGATGAGTAAGGAGCTACTCATGACTGAGGTGTGACCCCAGCATGTCAGTGGCTTTGGGCTTGTGCACTTCATGAACCCTGAAATACTGAAAAGGAGAGCATGTCTCTCCTTCATCAGAGTAACATCTCATACTTAGAAATGAGGCTAGCCTAGGGACATTCTTCCATTTGAGTTTAATTTGAGAGATGAAGCCATTTATGACAAATTGTGTTAGGTCAGTAATACTTGCTAACCATTCCTTTGTGGAGAACATGGGTGAGAGAGAGAGAGAGAGAGAGAGAGAGAGAGAGAGAGAGAGAGAGAAACAAGGAGGAAAAACTTGAGGAATTTTCCTGTGGGGACCCTACAATAGTAGAATATATTAATTTTTATTAAACTTTGAGGATCAGAAATTGATATAATGTCCAGGTTATCATAAGAAAACAAAGCTGGTTCATAGGATGTTTTTTTTCTTGTTTGGGGCTACATGATATAGAGCTAGGAGCTCGACACTTTTGCACACTTGTTTCATTTAAATCAGCGAGCCTGACCAGCTGTAGTCACAGTTTCTCTGACTCACCATCCACTATGAGTGACCGTTTCGGAGGATCCAGTCCTCCTCAAAGGACAGCAATGTATTACACACTGCTCCCAGCTTCTGTCTGCATCACTGCTTTCCCCATAATGCAGCCTTCATACTCCCACAATGCTCTTTTTTTTTTTCTCTTCCAGAAAAATAAGAGGTAGCTCCTATGATCTCCCTGAGAATGTGGCAACATTGGCTACAGAGCAACTTCTCATTAAACATTTATTAATGAATTGGCCATTGACTGTGTTGTAGGGAATATGAATGGGGTGGGTTCACTCTCAAAATGCCAGAACAACTTTCCTTGAGCCTAGTGGGGAACCTGTGTTGTGGATGATGGTGGGGTGGGCACCCCACCACCAGCTGTTCTCTGTGATTTGATCTGTTTTGTCACAGAGAAGGAGCTTCTTTGATGAGGGATGAGAGCTACATATATGTGTGGGTATAAGGATAGTATGGAGAATGCAGTTTGGAATTATGTTGCCCAGGTTGGCTTGGGACTCACTACATAGACCAGGATGCTCTGGAACTCTCAGAGACCTGTCTGCCTGTCTCCAAAGTGCTGGAATTAAGGAGTACCCCACCATACCTGTCTTCTACTTTAAAATGAATCGTCGACTCATTACTTTTCTCAGGGCAGCGAGTACCTCCTTGTTCCTCAGGCTGTAGATGAGAGGATTAAGCATGGGGGTGAAGATGGTGTTAATCATGGAGAGGATTTCATCCTGTTCCGGAGTGTGGAAAGAGTCGGGGTCATGTAGATGATCATGGCTGGCCCATAGTAGAGGCTCACAACTGCCAGATGAGAGGAACATGTGGCCAGTGCTTTTCTCCTGCCCTCTGGAGAATTCATCCGGAGAACAGCGAGGAAGATGAGCAGATAGGAGGTCATGATGAGTCCCAAGGGGAGAAGAACAAACACAATACAAATGACTGACACCACTGTCTCATACAAGGAAGTGTCCTCACAAGAGAGCCTCAGGACAGCGGGCATCTCACAGAAGAAGTGGTGGATTTCCCTGGAGCCGCAGAAGGGGAAGTGCATGGTGTAGATGGTGTTGATGAGAGAGTTCAGGGCACCTCCACCCCAGGACACTAGGGCCATCCACAGGCAAACTCTAGAGTTCATGATAATTGGATATCTCAAGGGATTACAGACGGCCACATAGCGGTCATAAGCCATGAGGGTCAGAAGGAGACACTCACTGCCCCCAAGGGCAAAGAAAAAGAAAATCTGGGTCCCACAGGCAACTTTGGAGATGCTTTTCTTTCTGGAGAAAAAGTTGATGACCATCTTCGGGACAGTGGTGGAAATTAAGGCCAAGTCAATAAGAGAGAGGTGGCTGAGTAGTATGTACATTGGGTGTGGAGGCGAGCGTCTGCCCAGATCAAGAGGACCAGGACAGCGTTCCCCGTGAATGCGACGAGATAGATCAGGAGAATGGAAATGATGAGGATGCCCAGGTGGTGCAGCTCTGGGAAAAGGCCCAGGAGAATGAAGTCTGCTGAGGTTGCATTTCCTCTGCTAATGTCCTGGACTCCCAACATTGAGCTAGGCAGTGTGCAGAGAAAACATTAGAAATGTGATCAGAATCACCTCCTTTGAATAAGGAAAAAAAAATCCAAGGAAAACAAGGTCGACAGGTGGGACCAGACTTATTTTTAGAATAAAACTCTATTTATGGAAATGCATTTAGGTATGCAAAGTTAGGTCTTGAGACTGAGGACAGGGTTAATTAAATATTTTGTATGTGACATTAATGCTGATGTGGGATAGTGCAAGCATGAACAGCCAGAGATTACCAAAAAATGAGCTTCAGAACCGAAGAGATGACTCAGAGGTTAAGAGCACTTGCTGCTCTCCCAGAGGACCTGAGTTCACCAATATGTAGCAGCTATCTCACAACTGCCTAGAACTCCCTATCCAGGGGATCTGATGCCTTGTTCTGGCCTCCTGAGGCATCTGCAAGCATGTACGCATCCTTGTGTGCTTGTGTTCTCTCTCTCTCTCTCTCTCTCTCTCTCTCTCTCTCTCTCTCTTTCTCTCTCTCTCACACACACACACGACATTAAAAAATAGTTGGATTTTTAAAATACTTGTTATATAATGATATTATATTTGATGATGTGTAAATACTTCTCACAGTTCTTGAGATTTGAACAGTTTGCCCTGTATGTAGCCTTGTATTGGGAGCCTCCCCCCAGGAGCAAGAGATCGTGGGATTCAGAATAGGATGCATACACGGACTGGAACCATGAACCACAAGTAGACAATGCCAGAAGAGCCATGATTTGGAGCTAGGGATACTTCTTCCAAGTCACTGTCTTCAAGGACCATATAGAGTTCTAAAGGACACTGGGGATTTCCTCTAGTCACAGTGTACATCTCTGCCAAATGCATTCTAACTGATAGGGTGGTTGTGATCTCAGGGGTCGCCCACTCATGCAGAGAGAAGAACATGATGGGACAATTAGAGTAGCAGGTGTGGATTGTTTTGTTCTGCAAGAGCTTGAGCTCTGCATTTCAGAGATGCTTTCTCCGAAGGAAAGAGAAATATGAAGAAGGTCTTGTTCCACACTCATGCTCTCTGATATTCTTAGTAAATGCAATCAGAGAAAATGGAACACTTTTTCTGATAACAGGTTCTGTTTGAATCCTGGGCTCTGGTAGCTCAACGATTGATTCATCTACATGCCAACATGCTAAGATCGCTAGCCTGGCGCATATCTTACAATGTAATTAGACTGCTTACGGAGATGTCTGGGAGCTGGTGTGCATCACAGTGTTTGCCTTGGGTGTTCCAGGCTCTGGGTTCAGTCTTTAGCATCACATACAGAAAACCTGAATTCACCATGTGCCCCAGCCTCTGCTAACAAGCTTACTAATTTGTTTCTGGCTGAATCACTTCCCTTTGTTAGTTTAATGTGCTTAGTGGAGGCGGTTTTAATACCCAATGGATAAATGCACATGCAGATGGCTCTGGGTAGTCACCCACACGATGTGGGTACCCACCTTCACCTGGGTACCATGCCATCTGCCTGAATGTGAGCTTGCTTTCCACCACCCTGATTGTAATTATGGGATGTCCTAGAACTAACCTGAAATAAAATTTAATACTCAACTTTGGACCTCTCTCTAACATTGGAGAAAAAAGAGATGAGCGATCCAGGAGGTTGGTCTTTGGGGTCCTTGGCACTTCAGTGTCGTAGGTTACCTCCCTGACAGCATCAGTTGTAGAGTATTCCCAGCCCTGAGGCAATGCTGTTCCAGCAGACCCTCACTCTGGCTCTGCTTCTATCCCTGTAGGGCCAGGCTGGGACAATCTTCCCTCTTCAGAGAGCAGATGAGGCAATCCTAGAGACCTCTTTTGTCTCCAAAGCATAAAAAATGCTGATGAGGGAATGGGGATTTGGAAGATTTGGAGCACATACCCTTGACATGCTATTACATACACAGCCCTGGTTCCCTTACCAGAGAGATACACTTACAACTAAAGTGCATACCGTCGTCTCTGCAAAGGCCAGCGTTCACTCTACATAGGGTATTTTTTTTTATTCTTTTTTTTAAATTAATTAATTTAGTTAAATCACATCATAATTTACTTATTCACACAGGGGTTATAAACACAAAAAGGCAGGATGTGGGGAAGGGAATGGCACCGGAGCATAGGTGTTCAGGGGGAGTACCTTTCAGAACAGGGTATCAGCTGGGTGTAGGTTCAGGGGACAGGTCACTATGACTCTGCCTATGATTCACTTGTCCTTATCTAAGTTGGTACTGTCCACCGAGGCTGCCTATTTATAAGACCTATGACTACTCGGGCTGGTAAATTTCCACAGAAGCTGCCTGTTTACAATAGCTTATAGCCTGCTGTTTCAGTGTTTTTCCACAGAGACCCAAGACTTTGTGTTAGCATGCATGTATGTCAGACTTATTGCTGACTTTAGGCCTATGGCTGATTTTAGGCCTTTAATGTATATGTAGGGCTGCTCCTGACATCTCCTCCGTTCTCTAAGTATAGAAGGGCCTTGGCGATTCTATTCTTGCGAAGGCGGGGATAGAGGCCTGACCTCCAATAATTGAAGGGGACCTTGTAATGGCTCAGGTCCTCCTGTCATAGTCCAGTGAGGCATGAGGGCCATACCCATCCTGATGTCTTTTTCCTGGAGAGGGGATATGTTTGACATCAACCCCTATGCAGTCAGGCTTGTCCCTCAGGGAACCCAGATAGATATTTTAAAATTTTATTTATATTCTACATAGGGTATTTTTAACGCCATGATAATTTAGTTTTGATCTTAACGAGGGACTTTAGGCTTTGTGACCATGTGACAATAGGCTTTGAGGTGACTTGACAGCCAAGTGACTGAATGAGGATTGGCTTTTTAATTGATCCAGGCTTTGTTTTTTAATTGATTGGCTTTGTTTGGCTTAATCTACCCAGGTAACAGGGTTTCTGGTTGTGGATATGTCTGCCTGGGGGAAGCCCTGCTTTATCATCAGGTCTGTATCTCAGTGACATCACATGGTTACTGGTGTGTAAAACATCTAATACCAAGAAAGGCAAAGATGAGAGGAGTAAAAGTGTACAGGAGGAGAGGCATGGACCAGGCTGGGAATCCCACAGATATTATTTTAAGCACTTACCTGTGTAAATGGCCTTTGTGATACTACTGGTTAATGGTGGCTGTGACGGTATTCTGTCTTCTCAGATCATCACTATGTGTGGTCTCAACACTGGGGTGATCAAGTCCTAAGTCAGAAATGACACACAGCCAGGAGTGAGATCTTCTTGATGGCTGGCATGACAGGCTTAGATGGCACACACTGAGCTCTGCCTAGCTTTCTTCTTGAGCCCAGTTAGACTCAAAGAACAGTTAGATAAAAATCATGGTTATAGAAAGGTAATAAAGATAATTATGAAATTCAAATACATTTCTGGAAGGGAAGAAGTGTCAACCTGTAAAAAGATGTTTGCGGTTGAAGCAGTGTGCCTTGCCGAGCAGGAGGGAATACTGTGGTAAGTCCTTCACCAATCACTCCAGTAGCACTCTGAAGTTGCTTGGTTGTAGTTCATAAGTCACCATGGTTGTCCAAGATCAGTACAGGTACAGCCCCTGGATTTGATCCAGGCAGTTGGATCACACTCTCAGCCCCCAGTACATTTAAGCTAGTCACCCTCACAAGGTTGCTCCCAGCTCCCTGACCTTGACTGAGAACCGAGTCAGGAATGGAGAATCTGGGATATTGTTGAGGGACAGGAACTGGGGCCAGTGGGGAAGCACATTGCTGGATGCCTTTCCCTCCTCCCTGTCCCCACATCTCCTACTCCAAGTAGAACCACTGTCCCTACTTGCATCTATAGATCTCAGGCTTCGGGAGGAAAACTCTCATTGATTACTGGAGTTCACAATTGGCTACATCTTGAGAGGATTTACCTGGGCCTGAGCTTCGCTTCACTTCAGCAAGGACTAGATTATGTTCACGTCCAGTGAGTAATGGCCTCAGAAAATGTGGCCTCCCTAAGTGGAGTCTGGCTCCTCTGGATAATGGACTCCGATGATAGATTGATCTGAGACACGCAGAAGAGAAGAAAGCTTGTTCAATGTACACCATGCCACAACAGAGACTGTGACAGCCCAGAAACGAGGAATTAATGGGAGGCTGCATCTCAGACAGGAGCTGTCTGATGAAACCAATGCCTCCATTACATAATCACTTCTGGGAGCCCCTCCCCTGTCCCTTTCCCCTCTGGGAATCTTGCCCCCAGACATCAATTAGTTGTGTTCCTTGATAGATGCTTGCTTTTCTTTGGGATTCCAGCATAACTGTCTGATCAAATGCTAGGGACTTTAGAGAGTGATGCTTACATCTTATTGTGACATCTGAGATGACACAGGTCAGGGATACACCTTGGAAGTTTCCACTGGAAGGATATTCTCCCAGCTTAACATAGGTACAATCAACTATAGAACTGACTTCCTGGTTACATTTGAACTTCCCACATTAGATTTTTATGTCTCTTTGAAATTTATTCTTTCATAATCTTAAATATATTGTAAAATATGCTTTGATTATATTCTCCCCTATTAGCCTCTCTTGCACTCTCTCCATTCCACCAAACCCCTACTTCCTCCCAACTAGCCTTCCTGCTATTTTTATGTCTTTTTGTTTTTGTTTGTCTGTGATCTACAACATTTATTCAAGGTTGCCTGCATAAGCATGATTGTGGTATTATTTACTTGAGCAAAATAGGAGTAGCTTCAAGGAATCTGATCCCCTTCTTCCCCCAGCAACCATTAACTACCCATGGTTCCTCAGGGAGAGGTGGAGCCCATCCCATGATGGACTGTTGACAGGCTCAGCTGGTAGGCCTGGTTCAGAAAGACCCTATCCATTTGATCCATACTTAATTGTTTCAAACAAGTCACGCCTAGAAATCTTTCACCAATGCAGTGTGAATGTGAACACTGATAACCATGAGACAGGAGATGGAAAGGAAGAGGTTGAAAACCTCCTAACTGCTGATATTGTAGCTGTGTACCACCAAGCCTGCCTCTCTTTTGTTACTCAGCCATTCTCCACAGGAGGAGATTGAAGAGTTTGTCCTGGCAGCCACTGCCTAGACTGAGAGATGCGAGGACTCATACTTGAACTGTAGCCTAAAGCAAAACACTGCATTGGCCATAGATCTGGGAGTGGAAGGAATTTTTTCCTATAAGTCACTGAAATTCAAGGGTCTGTTCACTACATCACATTAATGAAGCAATACTTAACTGATAAAAGACAGGTGACATGACCTTAGGGTTTCACATTGAACTTAGGTCAATCATCGCCATGGAGGGACCCCCAGGTCTCTTGACCAACATGAACTATGCCAGTATCTGTATCAATGTTATCTTCCTGTTGAGCCTTGTTGTGTTTTTCTGAGAGCCTCCTCTTCAACCTCTTGTTATGGTGGACTTGATGTATCATAGTTGAGTGTACTTTCTCCTCAGCCAGTTTTCCATTTTTCAGTAACAGAGATCCAAATATGGCAATCAACTTTTCTCTCTGGAAGAAGGATGCCTTTAGGGTCCAGTTTTTTTTTCTTTTAAGCTTTTACTCCTGAGGATGCTCAGATCATCCTGTTGACCCCTATGGTCCATGACTACTACGTAGCTGTCTGTAACCCCCCAAGTTATCCTGTTCAAGAACTCTAGGGTTTGTTTACATGACCTGGACCAGCAGGTCATTCTTCAGTGCCGGGTCCTAAGGGAGAAGATCAGGAGATGAGAAAATAAAGAGGCTGTGTAAGCTGGGGTCAAGAGATCTTACATAAGCTATGTCTTATGCTAAGCAAGTTTACAAAGAAGTGTAGCATCATATACAGTTTTCAAGGGAAAAGACTCAGTGGGAAGCTGTCATGCAGTGAGATGAAGTTAGCAGGAAACTATTTCAGCAATGTTACACAAGGGAATATAGGATATCTAAGTGTGTCACAGACTTTGTACTCAGTGGCCTTGGGATGGTTAACTCATTTCTTCAGGAGGAAAAGCCAAGTTTCTAGGACTGAATCTTTATTTCCTTTGAGGCCCGGCAGCAGCCCACACTGACCTTGCCGTCTGCCCCTGGGCAAGGATGCAGAACTAGGTTCCCTTTGTCTTTCATCAGTTTTGCTGACAAGCTTTGGATTGACCTGCCTCAACATTTACCAATGCCACAGAGTCCTAGGTTGGGGACACTGTAACTTCTATAATTTCTACATCCATATAATCCATAATCTGCCAATTGGCAACCCAATGAAACCCATCATTTCTACTATGATATGTCAGGATGTGAGGATTTCTCACAGACTTCTCACCATGAGCTGGGGTCTTTGGGAAGGGCAGTAGCATTCACATCATCACCACCTTGGTACTATCATGGCTTCTTATAGCTCAGTCATCTTCTTCAATGTTCTTTGCATAAATCCGTTGAGGAAGGGGCACTGTCTTCTCATTCTTCTCACTTTTGCCATTGTATTTGTTAAACCTCGATTTATATACACAGCACCAGTACACCCTCCACTCCCGAGAGAGTGCAGGCTGACATCTGTTTTGTACGTCCTCACACTCTGATGATCAAACATGGTGAGCACTGATTTTCATGTATGTATCTGCCATCTGTCCTTTCTTCCTGAAGATATCTAATTGATGCATTCATTCTCCCTGCTTCCTGATTGTGCATGTGATGTGAAGCTTGCTTTCTAATGCTGCACCTTCACGTCTCTGCCATGAGAGTCTGACCCTTGAACTATGAGCTAAAATAATGCCATTTTCACTAAAAAAAGGTCTACCACACTCAACTGAAGATTAGATTGCTTGTTCTTTTTATTAATTATGAGTCTTTATACATTCTGGGTGTGGACCGCCCATCAGAAAATACTGGCGGAGATCTCTTTTATTTTGCAGGCTGATGTCTTTGCACTGTGCTGTTTCTCTTCTCTTCACGCTTTTTATTTTGGTGCAATCTCATTCTTCACTGCTTGCTGTCATGTCCTTGGTCTATTGGAGAAGGTCATTGCCAATATCATATCTGTTAAGGGCTCCAGGTCTCACACTAAGGTCTTGTACACCACTAGAGCTGGGTTTTACAGATGGTGAGAGATACGGATCTAGTTTCTCGGTAAAGAGACAAAAAGTGGAAAGAAGACGGGTGTGATTTTCAGTTTTGTGGTTATATTTTTCCTCTGGGAAAGAAGTGAGGATAAAAGTTTTTCTGGTTACTGGTTCAAGGATATTCTGTTTAGGGAAAAGGAGTTTACAGTTCGAGAGGACCTGATGGGTCTGGCAATTGGAACTTACAGTGCGAACATCCAGCAGGCTCGAAAAGTGCTAGGAGTGACTGCCATTGAGTTGGGCAAAGAAACCTCCACTTTCAGAATCTATGGGAGATGCCAGAGGCATGCAGACAGGCTCAAAGCTACCTTGAATTTTCTGAGGACTCTGTACAAGTGCCCAGGAACTTGGTTGGCAAAGTGATTGAAAAGAATGGGAAAGTGATTCAGAAGATTGTGGATAGGTCTGGTGTGGTAAGGGTTCGTGTGGAAGGCGATAACGACAAGAAGAACCCCAGGGAGGAGGGAATGGTTCCCTACATATTTGTTAGCACCCGAGAGAATATCAGTAATGCCCAGGCACTGCTAACCAGAAGCTATGGGGCAGGAGCGGAGGACTGGTGGTCCTGCCTATGGCCCAGCTTAGACCCCTCCACAGCTTCTGAGACAGAGTCAGAAAAGAGAGAGGAGTCTAGTCGAGTAGGACTTGGTGACAGAGATCCCTCAAGCCGTGGAGAAGAAAGCAGGAGGCGGCCAATTGGGGGCCAGGGAAGGGGACCCCGGTCGTTCCCCGGCCTGCCTCAAGATACAACTCATCATCTATTAGTTCAGTGCTAAAGGATCCAGACAGCAATCCTTACAGCCTATTAGAAGATTATGTCTGTATTTTTCAAAAGAAATGATTAAGGTAGTAGTTATATCTCCCAGAATTATATGGATCAGACATGATAGAGGTAGGCCTCCAGAAGACTAGATTTCAGGGTTCAGGCAGGTTATCTTGATACTAAAATTTGTTAATATTTTTAAAGGAGGTGGATGTAGTGGCCCTTGGTTTGCTGTCATTAGGCTACCTTACAAAAGGCAGCTGGGATAAAATCTGCAGGTGAGCGATATACATAGATAGTTTCCAGTACAAAAAACAGCTGGAATAAATTAGGAAAGGAGCTAGATTTTGCCTGGGAACGAGGAAGTCTGAAAGGAGGTGGTTAGAGGACTTGGAAACTTGTTCGCAGCTGTTTAGAAGATGATAGGTGCTGCAGAGCATTAGAAAAAACATTAGACGCTCTGGAACACCTGAAGGAGAGCAGGTCAGAGAGGGCAGAGAGAAAAAAGGAGTCCTTACATTCAAGTTTGCAGGACCTAGAGGACTCAGAGGAGTCAGATTCTGATGAGAGTATAAGTTCAGGGGCAGAACTAGAAAGATTAGAGGAAGGTCTGGAAGCTTTGTTGGCTAAAATGGAGTCTGTAGTTCTAGAGAGAAGTAAAGGAGCAGGGAGGAAGAAGAGGGCAAAAGCGGCTGCACCTGAGCCTTCTGCTCCGCCTTCTTGGCAAGGGTGCATCTGCATTGCCTCCGCCCTATGCGGACACTTCTCATTCTACATGGTCACCTGAAAATGCGCAGTCATTATGTCCGGAGGTCTGGAGAGAAGCCTGTATGGCTTTTCGGTGTTCCAAGATGCTAACAATCAAAGATATCATGAGCCCCTAGATTTCAAACAGTTGAAAGCTCTTGCAGAGTCTGTGAAAGCTTATGGCCTTAATGCTTCTTTTATACAGGCACAATTAGAGCGCTTGGCTAATCTTGTTATGACGCCCAGTGATTAGATGAGCACGGTTAAGGCTTGTCTTACAATGGGCCAATATCTAGACTGGAAAACATTTTACCAAGAATTTGCTCAGCAACAAGCTGTTCAGAATCAAAGGCAAGGAAATCAAGCCTGGGATTATGATATGCTCATAGGACAGGGAAGGTTTGCCGCCAATCAGGTCAGGGTACCCACTGCAAGTTTATGAACAGATTAACAGTATGGCTATTAAAGCATGGAAGTCATTACCAAATAGAGGGGAGGTGAGTGGTAATTTAACAAGATCATTCAGGGGTCCACGGAGCCTTTCTCAGACTTCGTTGTGAGGATGGTTGAAGCTGCAGGGCATGGCTAATAGTCCTACCATATGTCAGCTTTATGTAGGTACAGCCATTAAACCTGTTAGGATGAAATTTAAAGAACTAAGTGTTGTCATTATATGGATGATATTTTATTGGTTCATAAAGATGAGAATAAATTGAAGGAGGCTTATCTAATGGTAGTAGAGAGTTTGCGAGCCCATGGACTGTTTATAGCCATGGAGAAGGTTCAGCAGGATCAAGTGGTATCCTATTTAGGTGCAAGAATTGGACCAATGGAGGTTACTCCCAAAAAATGGAGATTAGAAAAGATGGATTGAAAACTTTAAATGATTTTCAAAAATTGTTAGGTGATATTAATTGGATAAGACCATATTTAAGAATTCCCAATTATCAGTTGCAACCATTATATGATATATTATGTGGAGATCCTGCATTGGATTCCCCAAGAGAGTTAACATCTGAGGGACGTGCAGTCTTGGACATTGTTGAAAAGGAGTTGGCTAGAGCTTGTTTAAAACGTTATGAGTCGGAAAAGGAAATTGAATTATTAATTTTTAAAACAAAATATCAGCCCATTGCTGTAGTATGGCAATCTGGACCAATGAAGTGGATACATCCTAAGATTTCCATTGCCAAAACTGTTGATTATTACACAATAGCTGTTGCTACCCTGGCAATGGAAGGGATATAACAATGCTTGCAACATTTTGGAATACAGCCTCATAAAATAATAATTCCTTATAATAATAATCAGTTGCAAATGTTATGTGCTGAGGTAGATGATTGGGCAGTTTTAAAGTGCACCTTTGAAGGACTATTTGATAATCATTATCCTCAGAATCCCTTAATTTTAATTTTTTGAAGCACATCCTATTGTGATGCCCAAGGTAACCAAAGTTTATCCCATAGTTTGAGCTGCTATAATTTATATGATGGATCTAAAACTGGATGTGGCTCTTATAAAATTAATGATGAGGAACCGTAGTGATTCAATTTTTTCCAGCTTTGCCTCAAATTATTGAATTAAAAATAGTGATTGAGGTGTTTGCTAATTGTAAGCAACCTTTTAATTTGATTTCAGATTCCCAATATGTAGTAAATCTTGTAAAAGACCTGGAAGCTGTAGGGAAAATTAAGGCTTCCAGCCCTATTTTTGGGTTACTTGTGAAGTTACAAAAGTTAATTTGGGATCGTAGGTGCCCTTTTTTATGTTCAACACATAAGAGCACACTCAGGTCTTCCAGGACCTATGAGTGCTGCTAATGAAGAAGTTGATAATGCTACTCATAGGGAGTTTGTATTTTCCTCTCTTGTTGAATCACCTGTAGTATTAGCTAAACAATTTCATGCTAATTTTCATGTTAATGCTAAAACATTGCAAGTTAAATTTGGCATATCAAGAGATGCGGCTAGACGAATAATTGTTCATTGCCCGGATTGCAGTATCCACCTACATCCATCAGGAGTAGGTGTTAACCCAAAAGGATTACTGCCTTTACAAATTTGGCAGATGGATGTGACACATTTTTCAGAATTTGGAAAATTAAAGTATATACATGTTTCTGTGGATACATATTCTGGTCTTATACATGCTACCCCCTTAGCAGGAGAAAAGGCTCGTAATGTTATTGCTCATTGTTTGGAAGCCTGGGCCGCTTGGGGAAAGCCTTGTATTCTAAGGACTGACAATGGACCAGGATATACTGCTGCATCTTTTCAATCTTTTTGTAATCAAATGCAAGTTGACCTAAAACATGGACTTCCGTATAATCCACAGGGACAGGGTATTGTAGAAAGAGCACATCGTACTCTTAAGGAATGCTTATTAAAACAGAAAGGGGGAATTGGAGTAGGTCGTACCCCCCCCCCCCGAAAATGCATTTCTTTGGCTCTTTTTACTTTGAATTTTTTGCAATTAGATGTTAATGACCGCTCCGATGCGGATAGGCATGTGCATTGGACACCGACCCTTAAAGGTCAAGTAAAATGGAAGGATATCTTAACTGGAGAATGGCATGGCCCTGACCCGGTGTTGGCTTGGGTGAGAGGATCTGTTTGCATATTTCTGCAGGATCACCATGACCCTATTTGGGTCCCAGAGAGGCTGGTGCGCATATGTAACTTGTATGATCCTTCTGCTTCTTCTCCTGAAGGTAAATTCTGTCGGTGTTTCCGAATCTGATGCCAATACACCATGATGCTCAAGTGTTTTCTTGTTTTTTTTTTTTTTTTTTTTTTTTTTTTTTTTTTTAGTAGTAATATTAGTTTGGATTTGCCCTATTTATAATTAAACTGCAGCTTGGTTTAAGGTAAGGGATTTGCAGAATGGGAAGAATAGTTCTAATGCCACCTGGATTAAAGGATGGTGGACAAGTTCAGATTTAAAAGGTAATTCTACCATTTCCATACAACCCAGATGGATTCCATTTGTAGAGGAAGTGCTAGGGGAGATTCATTGTTGCCTTAGACAGGATGCCAAGCATGCAAGATGAACTGGGCAAAGAAGGATTATTTTGCTTTTTCACCTTATATAACAACTGCCTTTAATAAAACCTGGCAGGGGTATAACTTTACTTATCAAAGCCCTGTTCAATATGTTGCCCAGAATCCTTTTGATGTATGGGTTCTGGGTGGAACTAATAGTAGTTGTACAAATTAGTCACCTTTTGTTATGCTAGGTGGAGGGATGATAGGGAATACTACGTTTAAGAATATGAGCTTTAAGCCGGGCGGTGGTGGCGCACGCCTTTAATCCCAGCACTTGGGAGGCAGAGGCAGGTGGATTTCTGAGTTCGAGGCCAGCCTGATCTACAGAGTGAGTTCCAGGACAGCCAGGGCTACACAGAGAAACCCTGTCTCGAAAAAACCAAAAAAAAAAAAAAAAAAAAAAAAGAATATGAGCTTTAAATTTACTCCTGTGTGTGTGTATATTCTTTTTGTGTAAATTGTCAGGAGGATAGTTAAATCAAGTCTAATTTTTTCACTTTAACAAAATAATTTCCAGCCGGGCGGTGGTGGCGCACGCCTTTAATCCCAGCACTTGGGAGACAGAGGCAGGCGGATTTCTGAGTTCGAGGCCAGCCTGATCTACAGAGTGAGTTCCAGGACAGCCAGGGCTACACAGAGAAACCCTGTCTCGAAAAACCAAAAAAAAAAAAAAAACAAAAACAAAAAAAACAAAAAAAAAAACAAAATAATTTCCATCCTTTTAATAAATTGGCCAGATTATTATTTTGACATAGATTATAGATCTTCGCCTGGCAGCTGTGACAGTAGACTCTACCTGCATTGACGTGACTGTTGCAGAGGGATTGACGACGTGGATACATCAAGCAATGAATCATCTTAAAGAGTGGGCGGGTATGGGGACCCTGTCTGTTGTCTTAGTAGGGGTCTCTGTGCTATGCCTGTGTTGTCTTTGCTGTATTGTCCTGATCCCGAGAAAGAGAGACCTTGCCATGGTTGCACAAGCACTCTATGCCATTGAGGCAGGACACGCCCCACAAGCATGGCTTGTTGCCAGTAAGTCTTGAAAAGTTCATCACGTTCAGGCTGCAAGGCAAAGCACTGCACTCGAGATACGCTGAATGCTGCCTGCGGTCTCGTGAAGAGCAAGTCTGAGAGATGTGGGTTGGTACTACCCTTTCCTCAAAATTCCCTCATCTTGCCCGCCTCAGCAAAAATCGGTACCGGACGGGTCTAGCATCCTTTGGGTGCTAGTACAATGTCCATTACTCCATTCTGAGATCAGACCTCTACTCTTGCCTGTTTCTTTGTAAAACAAAGAGGGGGAACTGTAGAGAGCCGCTATGCGCTGCACCTGAAGATGGTGCTGGCTGAGATTGCTCCTTTTGGTAAACAAGTCCTCATTTGGCTATGCAGCTGTGCAGGGGCAGGGAATGGTCATATGTGGACGTATGGAGAGATGATACGTGGCATATGTTCATTGGCCTTTGCTTAGATATAAGCCTGGTCCCCGGGGTAGGTGGGGCCGCCACCATCAGAAAGCTACAATCCTGAGTAAACTGCTTTGAGAAGGAACCTTGTTGTCTTGCGTCTAATTTCCTGTTGGCCAGAAAGGGCGCCGGACACTGTTCATTAATTTTCTTTTAAAGGCTCTACCAGCACCCGACCAATACAGATGCAGATACTTACAGCCAACCATTGGACTGAGCCCAAGGACCCCAATGGAAGAGTTAACGGAAGGACTGAAAGGGGCTGAAGAGGATTGCAACCCTATAGGAAGAACAATATCAGTCAACTGAACCACTCAGAGCTTCCAGGGACTAAACCACCAACCAAAGAAAATACATGGAGAGATTCATGGCTCCAGATACATATGTAGCAGAGGATGGCCTTATCTGACATCAATGGGAAGGGAGGTCCTTGGTCCTGTAGAGGTTTGATGCTCCAGCATAGGGGGAGGCTAGAGCAGTGAGGCAGGAGTGGGTGAGTGGGTGGAGGAGCACCCTCATAGAGGCAAGGGGGAGGGTGGAGAGGGGAGATGGGATGGGGGCTTCGTGGAAGGGTAACTAGGAAGGTGGATACCATTTGAAATGTAAATGAATAAAATGATTAATAAAAAAGGGAAAATTTTATTAACACAGATGAGCTTGCTTAAATGTGCAGTGTCTGAAAGGCATGATGATGTTGGTTTCTGGCTTTTAGTGATCATAAATAAATTTACTATAACTACTCACACACTGGTTGGACTTCATTGGCTTACAGTGAGTGTATACAGTGCCCATAACAGTTGCTAACTGGGCAAATTATCCCCTGGACTCCTGTGATAGAGTCTGCCATTCAAAGAATATATTCATTGAAGGAAAAAACAAGTTGGATCTTTTTTTTTGAAGGAATATGAAGCCATTTGGATCCATTATCGGTTCCTACACATCACCTCCTGCCTGTAGTCACAGATTGCAACCCATGGACGTCAGCTATGATTAGGAAGTAAGGAGAAATAGACTGTGAAAGCTAACAGGAGATACTAGATCAGGGTAATTGTCACACACAAAACTTTCTGAGAGACTGTATTCTTAAGTGTTTGAACCACTACAAGCACAGTGGGAGAGGAAGGCGTTGATGCCTTGTCGCTGGAATCACCACACAAAGTGCATTTATGTCAATACTACGACTTACATGCTAAATGTATGAAGTTACTTTTTCATGCATACCTTAGTAGAGCTGGGAAAATATTCTGACAACCAAGGATTAATTTCTCCAACGAAATGGAAAGTATATAGAAGACAGAAGAAAACAGTTTCATCCAAGTAGGGTTCTATGAAAGGAACTCAGAGGTGTGTTCTAGCAGAAAGCTATGGTATCTGAAACGATGACTATTTAGCTGCTTTTTAAAGATCCTTGTAAATCCCCGTAACTGAGTGCAGAGACGTGAAGCCACTCTGTGGTGACTTGACTGTAAAACCGTGCGAGTCCCTGGGCTTCTGAAGTGAAAATTCCATAGATCATAGTTTTAACTTCTTCATAACGTTGGAGTCCTTCATTTCAAAAACAATTCGAATTAAAGTCCCCTCACAATAAATCCCACGTCACCGGGAGATCTTTCTCCGGAAGGTGAACATTTGTCAACATACATTTTAGTGACATAAAGCAGCCTCAACCATGACACACACCTGGGAACGGTCTGAGTGGAAGGGAGAGGGAGAGGTTCTTGAGGACGGTCACTGGTCACCTTTAATTTTAGCTATCGTTTTCCAAGCCTGACACATTGTTAAAGTTTCAGGAATTGATTTATTCTGTTTTTTTTTATTTGCAGTTTAAATGCTGTCAATTTTTAATTTGTCACATGTATTTTTAAGAGATGATTGTGGGAGAAGGGGTCTGTAATGCTCAGACTCTGTTCTGAAACACGAACCTTTATTATTAAGGATTTCTCTTAAAGGCAACACGATCATGTGACAATTCCATCTCCCGTAGCCTCAGAAAGCACACTGGGTATCATTTCTGTGTTGGGAATGTGATTGCTCAGTATTTTGATAAATATAAATAATGCACTAAGGGCTCATGGGAAGGGTTGAAGTGTAGTAAGAAAAGGTGATTCATGTCTATCCCTGCCCAGTATAATCAGTAGTAATGCGATCAGTCAGAAGAAAGAAGAATCTAATGCATAGATTACTTCAAGGATTAAATGAGAGTAAAAATGTGAAAAGGAGACACTGACAGGATGATATTTAATTAGCTGTGTCAGTCAACATGGGATGAAAGGACAGCAAATAGGTTCTGGACTTGTGACTCAACGAAGTAAGAACCCCTTCGCCTTTGCACAGATGTCATCGTCAAAACCCATGCGATTTTACAAATAAGTAACACTCACTAAGAGTTTACAGAAGGCACCCGGATGTGAGCTAAGAACAACATTCTATAGAACTCCATTGCATATGCGCCTTACACATTTCTTTCTCACAAGGCTCTGTTTCCAATCTGGATTTAGCTAGATTTAAATTCGCTTTTATGGTGAGGGATAGGACACTTCTGAGCGCAGCACTGGAGGGAACTGGCTCTGTCACGGCTGCAGCATCTGCCCGAGCACTTCTGCAGGGCCCCTATCACTTCCTTGTTTCTCAGGCTGTAGATAAGAGGATTGAGCATGGGGGTCACTATGGTGCCCAGCACAGCACCTACCTGGTCCTGGTCGGGTGTGTGGGAAGAAGTGGGCGTCATGTAGATGAAGATAGCCTGACCGAAATAGAGGCTCACGACTGTCAGGTGGGAGGAGCAGGTGGCCAGGGCTTTATTCCTCCCCTTGGGAGAGTTCATCCTGAGGACAGTGAGGAATATGAGGGTATAGGAGGTCAGGATCAAAGTGAATGGGGTCAGGAGAAAGATAATAGTTGACACAAACTTCACCATCTCGTAGACGGAAGTGTCCACACAAGACATTCTCAGAACAGCTGGCATCTCACAGAAGTAATGATTGATCTCCCTGGAGCCACAGATAGGAAAATTCATAGGGTAGACGGTATGCACGAGGGCTGCGGCAATTGCTCCGATCCAGGTGCAGGCCGCCATCTTCAGACAGACCTTGGGGCTCATGAGAATGGTATACCTCAGAGGGTTACAGACTGCCACATAGCGGTCATAGGCCATTAGTGTCAGTAAGATGCACTCCGCAAGGCCGAGGGTGAGGAAGGAAAACATCTGAGTGGCACAGGCAAAGAAGGAGATGTCCTGCCTCCCGGTGAAGTAGTTGGTGGCGGCCTTGGGCACTGTGCAGGAGATGTAAGCCAGGTCAATGAGAGACAGCTGACTGAGCAGGAAGTACATGGGGGTGTGGAGACGGGGGTCTAGCCAGATGAGGAGTATCAAGAGGAATTTCCAGCAAAGGCCAGGGCGTAGATGAGGAGGATGAAGGAGATAAGGAGGTTTGGGTACCTACAGCTGGGAAAGAGCCCCAGCAGGATGAAACCGGCTGTAGTTTTATTTTTTGGGTTCATATCTTCATTCAAAAAATATTTTTATGTCAACTGAAAATCTACAACGGTAAAATAAAAACTATCACAGAGAAAGCATTTGACTGAAATAATTTGAGTCTCTTGGTCAGTACCTTTTGGGGCTGGAACTCTCAGATGCAGGTTTTCACTGGAGAGGAGTTGGGGTAAGGCACAGGAATAGGGAATTGGGAAGGAGACAGGCAGCAGGAACTATAATGGAAAAATCTCAGGTCACTATGGCAAGTTACAAACTACTAACAGAACAGCTTGCAATTATCTGAAAGGATAAAAAAAGTATTAACAGCAGATAGCTGATAGCTGACCTGAAGCTAAATGTCAGGCAATAGATACAGTCAGCTATTTCCTATCTTAAACCCACATGCTGAATTTCAGGCCACACACAACAGCCTTTTACTAACTAGACCAGAATGTAGCTAATTACTTCCGTGTTTGGCCTGTACCGCAGAAGCATGCCACTCAAACCATACTGCTACCCCGTGTGATCAGTATGCATGTCCAAATCGTAAAAGCTCTAGTCACCCCCACAACACGGGACATCAGTTTTTCATTCTTTTCCTGGTCTGCCTACCTTGTTCCTTTCAGGGTATGCTGTTCTTTCTCTGCTCCCTCCTTAAATGTTTGCTTAGCTTTTCTTCTGTTCCCCATCTTGTTTTGTCTGGGGTTGTACCTCAAAGGAACCACACCAATGACCAAGGTATTTCTCTTTTTGTCCAGCAACAATGGTATCTTAGAGTTTCACCCAATTGAAGTATACTGTTACCCAGGACTTATCAAGATCATAGCCTGCAGTTATTCTAACTGGAACAGCTTAATAATTAGTCCCTTTGATTATAACCTATAACCCAATCATTCTTTTCCTCCCATCTTTGATATTTCATGAGTAGCAGTCTCTTGAAAGTCTTGAATCTTACATATTCCTTCTCTGTAAAATTATTTCATTTTATGAGTTTTGCCTGTATTCAGGTCTGCATCCCATCTGTGCACAGTGCCCACAATGGCCAGAAAAGGGTGGTAGAGACCCTGGAACTGGAGCTACAGATGTTAATGGCCATGTGAGTTCTGGGAATTAACCCAGTCCTCTGCAAGAGCAGTCAGTGTTCTAAACTGTGGAGGCAACTCTCCCAAGCCCCCATATTACTTTCTTGAGTGTTCTTTTCTACAAATCTTCATTCCAGAGAATCTCTTAAGCTTTCCTAAAAGCTCTGCCATTCTTTAGCAATTGGCTGATGTGACAGGAGGACCCAGGCTTTTCACTGGGTCAGGACAGGCTTTGACCTCTAGTCAATCACTCACTGATTACAGCATTGGGACCTTTTTTTCCCCACTCCTACCTTTTTCACTTGTTCACATGATCATGACTTCAATATGAAGAGCATCCTGTCTTTTCTCAGGTTGCAGAGTTTCTACCCTAGCTCTATGGCTCAAGCACAAACCACCAACCAGAATTAACTTCCTTCAGGGAGAGCAAAAGCTTTCTCAATAGTGATCTTCATCTCCACTTCACTTTCCTGTTTTGTGCTGTAGTGTGAGCCTGGGGTAGCCCTTATCACCCTTCACTACATTTTGATCCATACCTGGCTTAGATCTGAGAGCAGTGTGTTGGCTCACTGCTGTGATTCTGGCTAGATTAAGAGTTGCCAATTATTCTGCATGTAGTGGAACTGGGGAACCACCATGGAGTCTTATGGGAATCTGTCCCCAGACTTCAATTAATCACATACCTAGAAACCTCTGATGCAAGCCTCACTGTCCAGTATTCTGTGCTGTTTGTTTGGTGAAACAACAGTTGGATTTTTACTGTCTCAGTGGAGATGGGAAGGAAGCAACTTGGCAGGGGCAGAAGGAAACAGACTCTGAACAATCAAAGCTCCTTCAGAGTCTCATGTGGCAGTGATCCTGTCTGACCGAGGATGGGCCGGGATCCAGGAAGAATGGAGAAGAAATAACTAAGATGTGATAAGGGAAAAACCCCCTAAAACACAGTTCTGATAATCTGGGCTTTTCACAGGATAGTCAACACTCTAAATATCAAAGTGTACACTCACATTTTGACCCTGCTGTACCAGATTCTAACCCAGGCACCAGAAGTCCAGCTCCTATCTTGGGTAGAGACACCCTGCTCAACCACAGGCCATACTGACCAGAAAACCAGAAAGGAACCAGAAATCAAGGAACAAAACACCCATCCAACAAAAACAACTCAGAAATCTGAACCTAAACCTAGAATCACTCCAAACCCAGATGCATACAAACTAGCATAAGAATATAGCCAACAGCCAAAGGAATATGTTACCACCAGAGGACAGATATCCTACTACTGTAAACAAGCCTGAATATTCAACATAGAATAAGACCTTAAAACAAACTTTATGAAGACAGTACAGATCCTTAGAGAGGGAATGAATAAATCCCCTAAAGAAAGCCAAGGAAGGAAGCCAAACGGTTGAAGGATATGAATAAAACTGTTCAAGACCTAAAAATGGAAATAGAAGCAATAAAGAAAACACAAACAGAGCTGGAGAGATGGCTCAGAGGCTAAGAGCACTAGATACTCTTCTAGAGGTCTTGAGTTCAATTCCCAGTCACCATGTGGGGCTCATAACTATCTATAATGTGATCTGGTGCTCTCTTCTGGCCTGCAGACATACGTGTAGACAAAATGCTGTATGCGCAATAAATAAATAAATAAAAGGAAAAATACAAACAAGAATTTGTAGACATGAAAAATCGAGGTAAGTGGACAGGAACTACAGTTACAAGCATCGCCAACAGAATACAAGAGAAGGGAGAATCTCAGGTATTGAAGATATGATAGAAGAAATTGATACATTGGTGACAGAAAATGTGAACTAAAAAATTCTGGGCACAAAACATCTAGGAAAGACTAAACCTAAGAATAATAGGAATAAAAGAATCAAAGACCTAGAAAATATTTTCAACAAAATTATGGAAAACAAATTCCTAACCTAAAGAAAGAGATTCCTATAAAGATACAAGAAGCTTACAGAATACCAAATAGATTGCAAAAAGAATGTCACCCCCTTCCATATAGTAATCAAAATGCTAAACACACAGAACAAAAAAAGAATGTTATAATCTTCAAAGGAAAAAAGAACAAGCAACATATGAAGGCAGACCTATTAGAATTACACCCAAGTTCTCAATGGAGATTCTAAAAACAAGAAGGGCCTGGACAGATGTCTTGAAGACTCCAAAAGACAACAGTTGCCAGCCTAGACTACTCTGCCCAGCAAAACTTTCAATTACCATAGATGGAGAAGACAAAATATCCCACAATAAAGTCAAACCCTTATCCAACCTAAATAAGAGATACAAAGAGAATATCTAAAATATCAAAATCAGAAATAAAAAGTGGAGCATAACAACAGACACCAGGAAACCCAAAGAATCATTAAGTCATAGTTTAAATCTATAGTTCAAAAAATTTGAAAATCTAAAAGAAATAGATCTATAACCTCCAAGGAAATAGAAGCAGTCATGGAAGTTTCTCAACAACAACAACAACAACAACAACAACAACAACACAACAATGTTCGTGCATGGCCAGATGGTTTTAGCACTGAATTCTACAAAACTTTCAAAGAAGAGCTAACACCAATCAATATTCTTCAAATTGTTTCACCAAACAGAAATAGGAGGAACAAATTTATGATTCCTCAATCACCCCAATTCCCAAACCACACAAAGATTCAACAAAGAAAGAGAATTACTGATCAATTTCCCTTATGAACATAGATGCAAAATACTCAATAAAATTTTCACAAACTGAATCCCAGAACACATCACAAAGATCACCCATCATGATCAAGTAAGCTTCATCCGAGAGACACTGAGATGGTTCAACATTAGAAAATCAGTCAATGTAATCCATCAAATAAACATCAAATAAAGAAAAATAAACCCACATGAGCATCTCATTAGATCCAGAACAGTTTTTGACAAAATCTAACTCCCCTTTTATGATAACAGTATTGGAGAAATTAGGGATAAAAGGGACATATATCAACAAAATAAAGGCAATTTGCAGCAAGCCTATAGCTAACATCATATTAAATGGAGAGAAACTCATAGCAATTCCACTAAAATCTGGAACAAAACAAGGCTGTCCCTTCTCTCCATATATATTTAATACAGTAATTGATGTTCTAGTAAGAGCAATAAGACAGCTAAAGGCAATCAAGGGGATACAAACTGGAAAACAAGAAGTCAAAGTATCACTATTTGCAGTTGATATGATAATATACATAAGTGATCTTAAAACTTATACCAGGGAACTCCTACAGCTGATAAATATCTTCTGTGAAGAGACTGGATACAAGATTAACTAAAAAAATAATCAGTAGCCCTTCTATATATAAACAATAAACAGGCTCAGAAAAAAATCAGGGAAACAACACTCTTTACAATAGCCACAAATAACATAAAACATCTTGGAGTAACTCTAACCAAGCAAGTGAAAGAATTGTATGATAAAAACTTCAAGCCCTGGAAGAAAGAAATTTAAGATGGTACCAGAGGCTGGAAAGATCTCATATGGTCATGGATGAGTAGGATTAACATAGTGAAAATAGCCATACTGCTAAAAGCAATCTACAGATTCAAAGCAATACCCAGAGAAACTAATACAATTTTTTCAGATCTTGAAAGGACAACACTAAATTCCATATGGTATAGGGATAATCTCTTGTGTACTGTGATAAAGCATCACCTGTCAATAAAAACTAATGGTCAATAAATTGAGACAGGATTAGCAGGTGGAATATGTGTGTGTGTGTGTGTGTGTGTGTGTGTGTGCGTGAGAGAGAGAGAGAGAGAGAGAGAGAGAGAAGTAGTAATAGTATATATGTATATATATGTATATATATAAAATTAATATATAATATATAGATAATATGTAGTGATATATATTATATATTAATATATAATATATACTATATATAATATGTAGTGAGATATATCTCACTACATATTAGCCCACTCTTTTGAGCAGATTTCTGCAGAGCAATGGAGATGTGCTCTTTTGTAGTGTTGCTATATAGACAAATAGATGACTTCTTAATGCTTAATGATGATTATATAAGAATTCCTAAAATTATATTAGTAATTATTAAGCTCTTTTATAATAGGACTGCTATTAAGTCCTCTCTGATAATCAGAACCGCAATGAGAACTCTGCCAGTCTTTAGTGTCATGAGTTAATTGCTTCTGAGATAGCAAGCAGGCATTTACAATTTATAGCACATTCCAAGAGCTTGTAAAACCATTAACCAAGGGTCATAAAATGTGAACTAAGGATTTACTATAGGTGCCAATAAAATATTGACTGGGTTTATCTATACAAAACTTCAGTAATAACTTAGTCACAAAAATTATGGTTTTTTAACTCTTCATGAACCTGTGCAGCTGTGACAGGTGATGAATGTTTAGCCAGATAATTACTCCTAAAGGATATGCATGTAAACATTCTCTGTTGTAAACTTCTTATTCAATTTATGATTTGAATTTATGTGTAAACTTGTGGTGAACTTTTTACCATGTGATCATGTATTCTAAAAGATGTGTAAGTGCTGAGGACAGAGAGCAGAGACAGGCCCTTTCCCCTTGTTCTTAGAGAACTTTCATAGGAAACTTTAGAACTTAAAAATAAAAGCTAAACCTGGAGGCCAGCATCAGGATTAGAATTTCTACCAGCAGACATCATGGGTGTTTCATTTTTACCTGGAAAGGAAAAAGAAGGGAATTCTCAGTGAGATTTCTCTTCCCTGGAGGTTAATTGTTATTCATCTTATTTATAGTTGGGCCTGGCTTGTGGGGTATCTATTTATTTCATTAAACTTTTGACTACTCAGACCTCTGATGGGCCATTGACAAGGACACCAAACAGCTAGAGATTGACATCACTAATCTGAAGAAATCCCTTGTTTCGATGTCTGAAATGATCTCCAAAAATTGCAAAGGACTTTATTGAACTTGATTTACTCTTCCACAATAGAAAAGACTGTGTACAGCTCTTGACTGTGTACAGCCCTTAAAGAAGAATGTCGCCTTTACATAGACAAGACAGGGATGGTTAAAGAGAGCATAAAAAAGGTCAGAGAAGGCCCGGAGAAAAGACAGAGAGAGAAAGAGAAACAGAAAGATGAGAGCTGGTACAAGGACTGGTTTTCAACCTCTCCATGGTTGTCAACCCCACTTCCTCCCATCTTGGGACCATTAATTGGGTTATTTTTGCTGGTTTCTTTTGGTCCCTGGGCCTTAAATAGGCTGATTAACTTTGTGATACAACAGATAGATAATTTGGTAGCAAAACCTATTCAGATACATTATCATAAGTTAGCTATGGAGGACTACGAGTCTCAAGATGAGGTTGTTACTTTATACAGGGTGTTCCTCAAACCCATCTCCACCCAACCTAAAAGAAGATACTTCCACCCCTAGACCAAGCAGAGAGGGGCTACCAGAACCCTCTCTGTCTGGTGATCTGAATTCTTGCTTAGGCTGCAAGGCTAAGCACTGCAAGGGAATATAAATAAAAGTTTAAAATATCTATCTGGGTTCCCTGAGGGACAAGCCTGACTGCATAGGGGTTGATGTCAAACATATCCCCTCTCCAGGAAAAAGACATCAGGATGGGTATGGCCCTCATGCCTCACTGGACAACGACAGGAGGACCTGAGCCATTACAAGGTCCCCTTCAATTATTGGAGGTCAGGCCTCTATCCCCGCCTTCGCAAGAATAGAATCGCCAAGGCCCTTCTATACTTAGAGAAGGGAGGAGATGTCAGGAGCATCCTTACATATACACTAAAGGCCTAAAATCAGCCATAGGCCTAAAATCAGCAACAGGCCTGACATACATGCATGCTAACACAAAGTCTTGAGTCTCTGTGGAAAAACACTGAAACAGAAAGCTATAAGGTATTGTAAACAGGCAGCTTCTGTGGAAATTTACCAGCCCGAGTAGTCACAGGTCTTACAAGTAGGCAGCCTCGGTGGATAGTACCAACTTAGATAAGGACAAGTGAATCATAGGCAGAGTCATAGTGACCTGTCCCCTGAACCTACACCCAGCTGATACCTTGTTCTGAAAGGTATCTGTACTCCCCCTGTACACCTATGCTCCGGTGCCATTCCCTTCCCCACATCCTGCCTTTTTGTGTTTATAACCTCTGTGTAAATAAGTAAATTACAATGTGATTTAAATAACTAAATAAATTAAAAAAAATAAATAAAACCTAAAGCCACTTTTCAACATGTCCCTTTTTCTTCCTATGACTTCAATTAGTAGGCTGGGAGTTAGAGATAAGAGTTCCTATACCACTCCTGGGCGTATACTCAAAAGATGCTCCAACATATAACAAGGACACATGCTCCACTATGTTTATAGCAGCCTTATTTATAATAACCAGAAACTGGAAAGAACTCAGATGTCCTTCAACAGAGGAATGGATACAGAAAATGTGGTATATTACACAATGGAGTACTACCCAGCTATTAAAAACAATGAATTAATGAAATTCTTAGGCAAATGGATGGAACTAGAAAATATCATCCTGAGTGAGGTGACCCAATCACAAAAGAACACACATTGTATGCACTCACTGATAAGTGGATATTAGCCCCAAAGTTCTCAATACCCAAGATACAACTCACAGACCACATGAAGCTTATGAAGAAAGAAGATCAAAGTGTGGGTGTTTCATTCCTTTTTAGAAGGAATAACAAAATACTCATGGGAGCAAATATAGAGACAAAGTGTCGAGCAGAGACTGAAGGAGGGGCCGGCCAGAGACTGCCCCACCTGGGGATCCATCCCATGGGCAGTCACCAAGGGCAGACGCTGTTGTGGATACCAGGAAGTGCATGCTGACAGGAGCCTGATATTGCTGTCTCCTAAGAGGCTCTGCCAGAGCCTGACATATACAGAGGCAGATGCTTGCATGCCTGTAGCTAACCATTGAACTGATCACTGGGTTCCCAGTGGAGGAGTTAGAGAGAAGACTAAAGGAGCTGAAGGAGTTTGTGGCCCCAAGGGGAGAGCAACAATACCAACCAGTCAGAGCTCCCAGGGTCTAAACCACTAGCCTGGGAATACACATGGAGGGACCCATGACTCCAGCTGTGTATGTAGTAGAGGATGGCCTTGTCAGAGGAAGTTATTGGTCCTGTGAAGGCTGGATGCCCCAGTCGGGGGTAGCGGGAATTCGAGGGCTGCAAGGTGGAGTGGGTGGGTAGGTTGGGGTACACCCTCATGGAAGCAGGAGGAGGGGGGATAGGATAGGGGGCTTCTGAGGGGGGAATGGGGAAAGGGGATAACATTTGAAATGTAAATAAATAAAAAATATCTATCTATCTATCTATCTATCTATCTATCTATCTATCTATCTACCTATCTATCTATCAAGAGTTCCTACAGAAGGCTGGAGTGATGGCTCAGCCTAAAGGCTAGGCTCACAACCAAAATTATAAGAGTTCCTGTAGAGACAGAACAAAGGCTGCATTACTTAATCCCCCTCTGTTTTACTATGAGGTGCTAAGACTGCAGCTTCTGGCCTCAGAGCAACTCAGACAGTCAGGTCAGCTACGGAAGCAAAGTGATTTAGACTTAAGATAGGTAAATGTTTTATTATTATAGAGCAACTCTAAATATCTCCTGCCAATGCTCTTCCACGTAGGCTTACCTTCAAGGCAGAATGAAGAAAGAAGTGCTAGGGATGGCCCTGAGATGCTGAGGAAGTTTGATATATGAAACTAAGGAAAGATAACCGGCCATGTAGCAGATAGAATAGTTTAAACAGGTTTATTAAGTTGGAGCTAGTTGGAGAACAAGTCTAGCTTAAGGCCTAGGCATTTATTGATAAGATATAAGCCTCCAAGGTGTTATTCTGGAATTGGGGCACAAATGGAAGAGCCCTTAGCTACAAATGGCATAAAATGTAAGGGCTTTTAGAGTCTGAGAAAAAGCCCTGGGTGGAAAGGCGGGGAAGGGGCACTTCCCAGAGCTTAAAGCAGGTTTCCTACCGGTGGGGTGGAGTGGGGTGGTGGTGTGGAGGATTGGCATGGGGTGTGTGGGAAGGCTAAATTCCTTCAAGAGAGAATGAACCAAAAGCCTCAGTGCATGTCAGAGGCAGGAGTCTTTTAGGAGGACCATTAGTTAACTCAGCTGGCATGGTGTTGGTGCATTTCCCAGGCATGGTAGTGAGACTGAGCAGTCTGGGCCCATTTGCCTGTGGAAAAAGCCTGCAATGACCAGGAGCTACAACAGGCAGTGGCATACTGTGGCCTGAAACCACCTTCTCAGAATGAGCAGAGGTTGGAGACAGGCCCAGCCCAATGTGGCAGGGCATGTGGGCTGATGAAAATCTGCAACTGGCTAGAGTTGGGCAGAGGGAGCGAGTGGCCAGAGGGGGGCGGAGTCACGGGTCAAAAGCCTGTTTGGCTTGCTAGCTGAGTAGCAGAGAGACTTGGCAGAAGCCTGCTCCAGACATGTAGAAACAGTGGGAAAAGCTGAATAGTCAAAAGACTTGATAAGACACTTTAGACCTCCTTAAGGACAAAGTTAGAAATAAAAAAAAAAAAATACTTTCCATATTTAAAAAAATGTAAAACTCCATGCATCTGGGTCCCATATAATTTTGTTACAATTACCAGCATAAAAAATCATATGTACATTAAGTGTTGCAATTTATATATGTTAGCATCAAGCCCGAACTCTCAGTGACGTCATATTCAGGTGACTGCGACTTCTACCTCGTTACCAAGACAACCGCCAAACCTCCCCACAATTCACCTGTTACCTGTGGACGAATACGTCACAGGCGATATAAATATTCAGAAAAAGCGACAGCTTCCTCTCTTCCTCTTTCTCGCCATCTTTCTCTCCACTTCTTCCCCCATCCTCTATCCTAATAAATCTACTTTCTTGTGGGATCAGCTGGTCTGTTGTGGTCTGCTTTAAGCCGCGCGCCGCTGTAATCTGCTGCAGCAACCCTTTAATATATCCTTTTAATGAGAGATCAGAATAAAGCAAACTTAGAGGAAAAGACTGAAAAGTTAAATACAGAATGGAGGCAATAAAAAAGAGATTGGAAAATCCTGACTCAGAATGAAGGATCTTCAGAGGGATCCAGTCTGGAGCCTATGGCACCACCTTGTGATGAAGTTGCAAAATGGCAGTCCATAGAAATGCTAAAGGAAGAGGCTTCTGCTATAAACCAACATAATCAGACTAGAGACATTGATATTGTCAAGGATGAAGGTCTGTATGCTGAATTAAGGATACAGATTCTGTTTAATGAAGTCACCTTAGAGCAATGTCATACAATAGCTTATGTGTTTCATTTTTTAGAGTTTGAAATTTTAAAATATGTACATGTGTTAATACATCATACAGTTGATGCATGCTCAGAATTCCAAGGGGCTTCTGCCTTGAACTCTGAAAAGTCTGATTCTGATATTGCACATTTTTAAGAGGTTGTGGCTATCTTGGAGATGCCTTTAGAGACTGAAGCTGATAATGCTTCAGAATATGCATTCATTAGAATTCAACAATTTTTTAGACATTATGGCATAGAACATCTTACAGATATATTTTACAGTCCTACAGGTCAATCAAATGTAAAAAGATCTAACTACACTTTACAGGAAATGGTCATAGAAAAGAAGGGATCTCTCAGAGATAGATTAAATGATACCTTATTGACTTTAATAATTTTAAATGTCAATGAGACAGTTGCTGAAATATACTGGCTTTTTGAAAAGACTGAAGGATTAGATCAGCTTGTAAATGCCTTAACTTCAGAATGGAAGGAGAGAAATGTGTTGTGGAAGAGGTTTTGCCCTTGTTTCAATAGGAGAAAGAAACTATGTATTCCATCAAAATTAATAAAGATTATATTTGAGCAGGGAAACCTTCTGAAAAGGTCTTGGCAGCAGACATGCAGGAAGAAACCAAGAAGAAAAAAACAGGCAAAGTATATGCTGATCTCTCTACGTGGGAACAGTGCTGAGACATGCAAGGGTCTCTGTGTAGCCAATAAATCTAGTTGGCTACAGAGCTCTCAAGACTTTGCATGCCAGCCTTTCATATGGCATGAATGGAAATTTATATTACAGTCCAAATGGACTTATACAGTTTGATGCCTTTTTCCTGCTCGGACATAGAGCAAAGAATCATCTTGAGCTGATTTGTGCATACTACATTTCCTATACATAATGCAGAAATGTACCTACAATATTACCTTTGAAAATTTATATGTTTGTAGAGTAAAAGTACCAGACACCAAAGAAAACAAGACAAGTAGCTCAGGTGATCCTATCTTGCAAACTGCCTCAAATGCTGTTTCCTCAAGAATCTGCATCAAGGACATCAATACACCTAGCTAGATAGTTCAGTATCACAAATTGTTCCACTAAAAACTTCAGTTGAGCACTATATTTTACCATCACATGGAGAGTGAACAACAAATGACACAGTTAGTTTTCCTAGGACTTGGCCAATATCCCAATTTTCTTGGGCCCCCAAAAGAACATCACCCTTAGACAGCAGGAAACAATTTTAAGAGCACAATGCCCCATTTCCAAAAATGGGGTGGGTGGTTTTGGGTTGTTTAGTGTGTGGTGGACGATTGACATCATCTTAGGAGACTTAGTTAAAAGTTGTTGATGCTCTTGGTTAGGAAGGAAACAAAGTAAAGGAGGTTAGATTCAAGTATTTCTGTCTATCTTTCTTTTTCTTTCTTCTACTCTTCTTTCTTTACTATCTACTGTTAGGGGAAATGTGGGGAGAAGGGATGAAATGAAAAAGGGGAGTTTTGGAAATGATAGGGATAAAAGAGTAGATTGTTGAATATACTTTTAGACTAGAAATCAACAACAAGCCAAATAGTTCACATTTGGTATGGATTTTGTGCATTGATACAAAATTACAATTATTTTTTGCTACAACATATTGTATATGTTTCAACTTTCTTTTAGATATCGTACCTGTGCAACTCATTTAAAAATGTAAAGTGAAGTTCTAGTTCTTGAAAGCTACTATTACAAACTGTTTAGAATAATTAAGAAATACAAGTTAGTAGTCAACCAATCAAACTTGTAGTCATGGTATGTACTAATTTCGTTTATTGCAGAAATAAGCTTTATTTAGCGTCCTGTAGATGTTTTCAAAGTTAAGCAAATAGTGGATAGCTAGAAACAAGCAAAGATATACTATAGTTAGAGATGGTTTTGAGAAACCTCAGAGATCTACAGCATATGTCATTTGTAGATGTTTTATTAAGAAAAAGCTTTTCATGACAGGGAGACATATCTGCTCCTGGCAGCACCCCTACTCTAATTCAAAGAAGATGATGAGCATCGAAGACCCTCCTTGTGGAGTTTGCTTCAAATGTGGCAAAGCTTCCATAAAGTAAAAAACTGCCCTTGCCTCAACTGCTGGCAATATGCTGTCCAAAGAGTACAAACAGGATACAGGGAAGTGGATTGCTGAGCTTTGGCAAGACAGGGTAAGAAAGTCCTTCAATATTTCTGCTTTATAGAATATCTGTCAGATATTCTGGGCCAGATGATGATGTTCCAACGACACAGAGAAACCTTGGGTGACTGTCCAGGTAGCCAGTAACTTTTGTCATTTCTATAGTTTTGAAAGCTGCTTGCTCTGTACTTCCTGTTCACTCAGGAAATATTTATCCTTCTAAGGTCTCTGATGGTGTTGAATATTAGATAGTTACAGTCTCACAATTAAGCTTAAGTTGTTTAGGATTTAAAAAAATGTTTTCAAGTTCAAAGATATTTATAGGTTGATAAATGCACCTTCAAATAGAATATAATTTAAAGGCGGGGCGGTGGTGGCGCATGCCTTTAATCCCAGCACTTGGGAGGCAGAGGCAGGCAGATTTCTGAGTTCCAGGCCAGCCTGGTCTACAGAGTGAGTTCGAGGACAGCCTGGGCTACACAGAGAAACCCTGTCTCAAAAAACATATATATATATATATATATATATATATATATATATATATATATATATATGGTTTAAATATAGAACTCTGAACTCACCAAGATAGGATAAATGATAGAGTACTTTCTCCAAGGTTGCCAAATACATATGGAGTGGACATTATGAAGATATTCTTACCTAATGGCTTTCATAATTGTTATTATTGTATATAGTTCATTGATGTTAAAGAAAAAGCTTTTTATTGAACTCAAAGGGGAACTGTAGCGATAATTTCTTGTGTACCGTGTGGAAGCATCACTTGTCAATAAAAATTTGATAGCTAATAAGCTGGGCAGGTTTAGAAGGTGAGACATGGGATATCTGGCAGAGAGAGAAGAGAGAGAGAGAGAGAGAGAGAGAGAGAGAGAGAGAGAAGTGAGGTGGGGAGATGAATTCTGGGAAAGGAGTCAGGGGTCTGTTAGGAAGGAAGTAAAAAAGATACCATGTTGTCTGACATCTTTTACGAGGTGATTTTGTATTAGTTCTCAAGAATGTACTCTGGTGTAAAACCAATACAACTAAACAAATCAAAATACTACCAATAAATAAGAGTTACAAAAATTTAGAAACTAAAGAGCAATCTTTCTTAAAATTAGAACTAGCCATTCCATATGAAATTAAAGCTATGCAGCCAGCCTGCCAAAGAAAAAGCAAGTTTATAAGAAACTGAATTATTTAAAATATTCTAACCAGGCAGGCAGAGAGGAGACACATAGATAGCTTGATTGAATTCTAGTTCTAGTCGACTTAGAAACCTGTTTCTCACATTTGCTGCTTTTACTTTCTTCAGCCTCACTGCTGTTTCTCTAATTTAACTTCAGGTATGACATTCCTGTAACATGTCACATGTAAAAGCTGTGTCAGATACAGAGCGTGGAAGCAAACAGATCCAGATCAGAATGCCTGTACTAGACACCTCTCCTAATGAATGCTGCCCTGCTTATCCAGACACCTGGGAATGAGCTTCTTCACCACAGGTCCTAGAACAGTGCTTGGCCTCCTCATCCACCAAGGTTCATGCTTGGTAAACAGGGGACACTGCACTGAGACTCAGAACAAAGCCAAACACATGTTCAAGATTCTGCACTTGGCAAACTGATGAGAACTCCTGTGAACATGGAGCTTTAGAACATTCCAGAGACAGAGCCCATTTACCCTGGGCTGTCTACAGTGTCCCCTGGGGCCATTCATTGTCCACTGTGGTTTCTGTCAACATCCCTGTGACAATCAGGTGACATCTTTTTGAGTGCATTGGCTTCTCAGAATGCTTGCCTCCCTGACACTAAAAGCTTTCCATGTCACCAGACAGCATCTGAGAAGCAGGGCAGAGATTTTCCCACTTTGCTACAACCTGATGTTTCCACAAGTGTAGCTGAAAATGCCCTGAGTTATGACTTATGACTTCTTTGTGCTTTGTAATAGTTTATCAGTCATTGGAGCATGTTGTTGGGGGAAACCTGTGTGCAGGTTCCTGGGCCATGGTCATTTATATTTGGGGCAAGAATAAGTGATTCCTCATTTCTTTTGAATAGAAGCTGTGTTTGGTTTTGAAGGATATATTTATATGCAAATACAGGTGCACTGACAATTTGAAACCCTTGGGGAGCATTGTACTATTCAGATCTAAATCTCATTTAAGCATTATTTTTAAGGGAGAAAACTCTATCTTGCTCTTTATTTTTAACTAATTTCAACTTTGCATTAATTATCAAGAGGGTAAACAGTAGTATTTCAATATGCCAATGATCTCTATTTACCTCTGGTTAATGTTGTTAACCACTTTTCTTATATCTCACTCTATCTTTTATCAGTTGAACACATCATGACAATTTATTGCTCAATATGACATAATTTTGAATGATGAGACTTTTCTCCCATGAAATTAAGCAGCTTCATAACATGTAACAGTGACAGAATGCAAATAAGATTACTGAATGGACAAGAAGTATATCAATGAAGAATATTTCAGAATAGAGAAAGAGTTCTACAAAAGGGATGAATATGAAATGAGACATGATGGATCAGCAATAAAGTGAGACCTGGTCAACAGATGTACAGAGACAAGTAAAAGAAAGATGCATTGCAGGTTACTTTACTATTTTTGGAAGAGAATGCTCACACCCAACAATTTCTTCATAGCCTCTGTGACATTCTTATTCCTAAGACTATAGATTAGTGGGTTCAACAGAGGGGTGAGTATGGTGTAAAACACAGACGCCACCATGTCCTTCTCAGGGGTGTGGAGGGAGGCAGGGAGCATGTAGGTATAGACAGCAGCTCCATAGAAGAGGATGACCACAGTCATGTGGGAGGAGCAGGTGGCAAGGGCCTTCTTCCTGCCCTCTGCTGTGTTCATCCTGAGAACAGTGAGGAGGATGGATGAATAGGAGGCTGAGATGACTGTCACAGGATGAGAAGCATGAGCACACAGCACACATACATGAGGGTCTCATAGAGCCAGGTGTCAGAGCAGGAGAGCTTTGTCACAGCAGGGACCTCACAGAAGAAGTGATGGATCTCCCGGGATCCACAGAATGGGAAGGTCATAGTGACAGGGGGAACATGAAGCCATCCAAGGATCCCAGGAGCCAACAGACAGACATCAGGAGGAGACACACCCTATGGTTCATGAGGACAGGATATCGAAGTGGATGGCAGATGGCCACATAGCGGTCATAAGACATGGCAGCCAGAAGGAAAAATTCCGAACCTGCTAGTGTCACAGTAGAGGAACATCTGCATGCCACAGGCAGCAGCTGAGATCTTGTGGCTCCCCAGGACCTGGTCCATGAGCATCTTGGGCACAGTGACAGAAATGTACATCATGTCCATGAGGGACAGTGGCTGATAAAAAAGTACATGGGTGTGTGGAGGTGGATGTCAGAGAGTATCAGCAGGATCAGGAGTGTGTTCCCAGACAAGGCCATCAGGAAAATCACAAATATGACCACAGCAAGCAGGGCAGGGTGTTTGGATTGACTGAAGAATCCCAGCAGGGTGAAATCTGACTCTCTAGTGTAGTTGTTCATCCAGGTGGTGAGGTCCATGTGTGTCTCCTAAGCAACCAAGAAGCTTTGGGGTTAGTGATTGCATACTGATATCTGTACAAGCCTAACTATGCTGAGAAAATTTCTGGACCTACAGATTTGAAAATGATAATCTACTTATAATGTAAGGAATTAAAAAATTAAGAATTCACATCTGTCTGTAGTTAGAGCCATCACCAGTGAGAGGAGGGCCCCCACATTCATGGTCGTGGTCTTTCCTCATCACAAATAACATCCTCTATTGACAAGTTTTGAAATTTGCAAGATAACCTTTTGCTCTCAACAAAAACAGTGAATTACCAACAAAAATGAACCAACAAACTAGTGTAAGTGAAATGCAAACAAGTAACCAAAACACACTACTCAGGTGTTGATGAATACACAAGTTAGTCTTAACCACTGTAGAGCTTCTTCTATTAGCATAATATTGCATGTACTCCCCAGTTTAGCATTCATTGAAGAATGTGGTTTTAAAATAATGTGGTACAAGAACTTAGTTGAGTACTGCATATGGCCCATTTAAAATTGAATTTGAACTGTTTTGTAATTCTTTGGATAGATAAATGCTCTTTAAATATACATACATATAATATATTCATATGAAAATATAGACACAATAATATAAGTAATATCGTTTCTCATCTAACACTTGTTAATTGAAAGTCCCACCTTTTCTGGTCTGTGCTTCTCCAAGTTCACCTCCTCACAGGTTGTCCTTTTGCTCTAAGACTCAGCAGGAGACTGAGGGTTTAGCAGTCACTGCTGGTTGCCAGGCCATGATGTGCCAGCAGCATCTGTGTGGACAGTTAGCCACTTCCTCATGCACTCTGAGAAGCAGAGGAAACAGAGCCCTGAGATGTCCCTGAGAGCAGTTCACTGCTCCCTCCACCTCACACTCACAGCCTGCCTCTGTTAGATGCTGAGAGAAATCCAGGGACGCATTAACCTTGCTTGCACTGAATGAGGTCAGTGTCCACCTATGCTGGGAAAATAGTACACGAGTGTGAACTAAGCTTGAAGGTTTCAGCAGGTACAGCAGAGTAAGAGGCAGCATCAGACAGAGTATATCCAGCCTTCCTGACAAGACTCAGTTTACTTTAAAAGAGAGATTTTAAAGGTCTCTCCATCCATCCATCCATCCATCCATCCATCCATCCATCCATCCATCCATCTATCTGAACTAGGAGATACTATATTTTGGTAACTATAAGCAGTAGGAAGGAAATGAAATGTCTGCTTTCTGAGATATCAGCAATATTTTTAATGGAGGGATTGTTGGACAGCAATCACAAATCTTAGGAACATTTTACATCTATGTCAAGATTCTCAAAAATGAAAACACCAAAGCAAACCAGATACTGAGGTCCTTAAGACATTATGTACTGCCCGAGCTGCTGATGGAGCAGAGAAAAGCAAGGTTCTTGTTGCCTTCATATAAATGCCAGACAGATCTGAGACCTATGGGAGGAGATGGGTAGAGATACAGACAGGAAATAGACTGAGTGATAGGAAGGAACAGGATAGATTTCCATTTTAAAAAGGAGTATTTATGAAGGAAACTCAGTTCTATTAAAAATTTAAATCTTTTAAAGTTCATCTTATGTTTTCCTGATGACCCTGCTTGCATTTTTTCGACAGAGTGAAAAAGACTGGGGATGGAGCCACAGGTGCCAAGAAGCCCTGAACACTGTCTGCTGGGTAAGTGGAGGTTAGGAGGCAGGTGAGGGGCAGGAGGTGTGCTGTGAAGGTCAGAGGCCTGTGTTAAGTGGGGACCACTGGCATCAGTGACCCAGGCAGCAGTGAGATCAGGAATGTGGTGTGTGCAGAAGGCAAGAGATTAGCAGCTCTGTTGTCCTTACCCATGCTGTGCCATTGATGTCATGTGAACAGCTTGGTGCACTTTTAACCCTTTGTAATACAACAGTGAAGGCAGAGAGATGACAGAGCAGCATCCCAAGCCAGCAGCAACCCTGAGCCACCCTAATGCTTCCATGGGACCCACCATGCTTTCTTCTTTTACAGAGGAAATGCTTGGGGTCTCAGGCATCTGCCTCACTTCACACAACCCTGACAGAATGAGGGCTTATCCTGTGAGTAGGCACAGAGTGGCCACCTGCCTGGGTTCTATGGGAAGAATAACTTCTGTAGAAAGATATAGTTTTATTTTTAATCACTCATTGTATGCTTCATGTCGTGAAACTTGAGTAAAATGAAGACAATTATTTTTGCATTATTGTAACCCTGAAAAATTACACATCCTTGAAATTAATTAAACCACCCAAAAGACAATTTCAAAATAATGCCTTGTCATATGAATATGTAAAAATGAAGAAGGAAGGGTGGGTGTGTTGGCAGATGCCCACTAGAGTCCTAGTACTTGTGAGACTGAGGCAGAGGAATTACCAACATAACCAAGGCAATACTTTGTGTGTGTGTGTGTGTGTGTGTGTTTGTGTTGTGTGTGTGTGTGTGTGTATGTATGTAATACATATTGCATGATTCATAACATAGAAAAAAATTCTCAGTAAGGAAGCAGTAAAGGGAAACTTTAGGAAGATCTTGCATGTGCTAGTATACAACTTTAATCCTAGCACCAGGAGGCAAAGGCTTGTAGATCTCTGTGTTTGAGGCCAGCCTGGTCTAAAGAATGAGTTCCAAGACAACCAGGGCTACACAGAGAAGCCCTGTCTCAAAAAATCAAGAATGAAGGCGGGGAGGCCAAATTTCTTTCCTCCTGATAATAAATAAGACAGTAAAGAATAAAGGATAAAGGAGATTTTGTAAAGAAGGAACAGACTGCCTGGTGACCACCCTGTGCTGTGCAAACTCTCCTGTCAGGTGGACTCACCGTGAGATGCAGCTGCAGTCCGGGCCACATTGGGCAAGAGGCAGAAGCTGCTTAAGTGCACAAGGAACAACATGCAAGTGACGTCATCCCTGGCTGGACTCGGCATATTGCCAGAAAAGGATTTTGTTGATAACTTCCCTCTGGGAATTTAAAGAATAATGTCACTAGAGAGTCAAGGATCCTAACAGAAACTTCTACCATAGCCTGATTTGCCTTTCAGTTTTATTATAATAGAAAAATCATAACCAGTATTAAAAATAACCCTGAATAACACCATCATAAATAAAATCAGGCCCAACAGGAGTCAGCTATCGTATGTTTAGGACTTTGTTCACTACAGAATTTTCTCTCTCTGTCCATCCTATTCTCTGTGTTCATCTAAACTTTCAGCAGCCTTCATAGGCATGCACTTGGAAGCTTGGGGTTTGGCTGCTGTGCTGTAAACATTGGCCCTTACTGTGCATGGCTGGGTAACCTGAGCCCTCATCACTCCTGTGTCATCTTCTCCTCCCCTCACTGCATCATCCCTGGGTTCTGCTGTCAGTCACACACCATATTCCTTAGAGCTACCTTCAGTGTAAATGCTAGTTTCATTTTAAATAGAGACCTGAAAGTTACAGAAGAATCTGTAAATATAAACGGCTTAGATGAAAATGTAAATTTTGATATTACCCACAGCTGAGCAAAAATTACACTTTAAAAGTCCTACCCTTCCATAATCTGCAGACAATTGTGCAAACACAGTGAAGTACACTGTGTAGTCTGAGCTACAATACACTGGGTGGAAGACAGAGTCAACTCTGCACTCTTGATCTGCAGGCAAATGACACTAAACTTTTTCTGAAATGCTAAAGGTTTCTGATCACATTCCAACAACATGGCACTTTTCCATGCCATCCTCTGGTCACACAGTGTCCTCTATTCATCAGTCCACCTCCTGAACTCAGCCCTCTCAGGCACCCAGGGATTTAGCCTACAGATGGAGCAGTGTCTTAACTCCTTCCACACTTGGTTTAAGTTCAGCCCTGTATGGACATTGGCAGGGAAGGGGGAAGAAATGTGGTCTATAGTGCTTTGAATGAGTTTGCCCCACCCCACATAGACTTATGTGTTTGAATGCTTGGTCCAGAGGGAGTGGCACTATAAGGAGGTGGGCCCCTGGTAGAATAAATGTGGCCTTGTTGTGAATAAATGTGTCACTGTAAGGGATGGACTTTAGGGCTCCTAATGCTCAAGCACTTCCCAGTTTGGAAGAGACAGCTTCACCTTACTGCATTCTGATCAAGATGCAGATCTCTCAGCTCCTTCTCCAGCACTATGTTTGTCTAGATGCTGCCATGCTTCCTGCCATGATGATAGTGGACCAAGTCTCTGTGACTGTAAGGCAGCCTCGGTTAACTGTCCTTTATAAGAGTTGCCTTGATCATGATGTTTCCTCACAGCAATGGAACCCTGACTACTACAGCATCCTTCCCTGTCACTGCTCATCTTGGGCAGCTGCATCATCAACTTTGGTTGCAGAGGCTTTGTGAGATTCCAGCTGTGTCCAGCACTTAAAGCAGCTGATTAGCTCTTGTTAGGACACAGCTGTGTCAGGTCTTGCAGGGTGTCAGGGCAGGACCACCAGTAGTTTCTGACTCTCCAGCATCTAATGCACAGTGATGGGTACATACAGCTGCAGAGGTGGTATTATTCCATTTCCATGTCACCAGCCTGTCCTATGCCCTGCATGAAGTTCTCCAGATGTAAAGGGAAGAATTTGTAGAGTCCTGGAAAATGTTCATGAAGATCTCTGTTGAAGAAGAGAAATAAAAACTAGTGTCATCAAACAATCAAATCTTATGTAATAAAAAGTGATAAACTCATGCTACAATGTGGACAAGTCATAGAAACACAATTAAAACAAAAAGTGTTATAATAGAAGCTTATACACAGCACAGTTTCCCCACAAATACCCTGGGTGAACCGTAAGTAATGGAATTGACAAACCACAGGGGAGCTCCAAACATTTTCAAGGGACTCTGGGTAATTCCATGGGAATCACAATATGGAGACTGTATTGACATGAGGAAATCTGCTTGACCAATGTCTAGCAATGTCATTTAGCTATCACTTTCCCTCTAGACCTAAAAGATAGTTCTCATTTCTTGAGCTTTTCAAATGATTAGTTTGAAATCTAAAGAGTAAAATGTATACAATCTTTTGACCCTGCTGTCCCATATTCTAAGCCAGCCACTACCAGAATTCCAGCCCAATGTGGGTGGAGACACCCTGCTCAACCACAGGCCACAGTGGCCAGAAGACCACAGAGAAAACAGAAACCAAGACACAAAACACACATCTAACAAAGACAAACTCAGAAATCTGTGCCTCTACCTATAATCACTCCAAACCCAGATGTCTAGATGCCAGCAGAAAACACAACCAACCATAATCAAGGCAATATGTCATCTCCAGAGCCCAGGGACACTATTTCAGCATGCCTGACTATTCCAACACAGGTAAAGCTCAAGAAAAAGGCCCTAAAACAAACTTTATGAAGACGATGTAGGTCCTTAAAGAGTGAATGAGTAAATCCCATTAGAAAAGCCAAGACAGTCAAGAAAATAAACCAAACAGTTGAAGGATATGAATAAAACTGTTCAAGACCCAAAAATGGAACTTGAAGCAATAAAGAAAACACAGAGGGATTTGTGTAAATGAGAAACCTAGGTAAGCGAACAGGAACTGCAGATGCAGGCATCACCAACAGAATACAAGCGACAGAAAGGAGGATCTCAGGTGGTCAAGATATAGAAGAAGTTGATGACAGAATATATTAATCTAAAAATTTACTGACATAAAATATCCAGGAAAAAACAAAACTATGAATAATAGGAATAGAAGAAGGCGAAAAATTCCAGTTTTAAATCCCAAATATATTTTCAACAAAATCATAGAAGAAAGTTTTCCTAATCTAAAGAAGGAGATGTCTGTAAAAGTACAAGAAGCTTACAGAAAACCAAATAAGTTAGACCAAAAAAGAATGTTCCTTTTTCATATAACAATCAAACATTAAACAGACAGAACAAAGAGATGATATTAAAACCTACAAGGGAAAAAGACCAAGTAACATATAAAGGAACACCTATTAGAATTACACTTGACTTCTTAATGGAGATTGTCAAAATCAGAGTGCCTGGACAGATGTCCTCCAATCTCTATGAAACCAGTGATACTCCAGCTGAGAGACTATGCCCAGCAAAAGTTTTTTTCTTTTTTCGAGACAGGGTTTCTCTGTATAGCCTGGGCTGTCCTGGAACTCACTCTGTTGACCAGGCTGGCCTCCAACTCAGAAATCTGCCTGCCTCTGCCTCCCAATTGCTGGGATTAAAGGCGTGCACTACCACCACCCAGCCCAGCAAAAGTTTTAATCACCATAAATGGAGAAAAAAAATTCCACCATAAGGTCTAATTTAAACAATATCTATCCACAAATCAGTCTGTACTAGAAGGAGAAATCCAACCTGAGAAGGTACCTACATGCATGAAAACACTAGAAAGAAATAATCTCACACCAATAAAGCCAAAATAAGGGAAGAACAGACACACCACCACCACCACCACCATGATCATGGCCACTGCAACAAACAACAACAGAAAGCAAGAATCATTGGTTATTGATATATTTAATATCAGTGCATTTAATTCCCCAATACAGACTCACAGAATGGAAGCACAAACAGGAACATTTTATATGTAACAATATAGATTTCAAACATAAGTTAATCAAAGGAGACAGGGAAGAGCACTTAACATTTGTCAAGAAAAAAATCCACCAAATGATCTTTCAAATTACACATTGGCCCTCACATATTGATGATGGGAGGCTTCAAACCTAATGGCCTCCAACATCCTGGTCATCAAGGCGAAAACTAAACAGGTAAATACTGGAGGCAATGGACAAAATGAACCAGTCAATTTCCCTGCATTGTGTTTGTCCACTTTGCACAGCATGCTGCCTGCAGTTGAGGCAAGAGAAACTTTTGTCCTGATTGCTAGCTTACCACATGTGAGCTGAACTCTACAAGGAGATTCTTTGAATCTTATCATGTTATTTGAAGTACAGTGGGGTGCTGCCATGACCATATCTGTCTCATTGTCAAAAAAGTCTTAAATTAATAAAACAGCTTTAAATGCCATATTCTGTAGAAGAGCTGTGAAGTTTTTAAAGACTATCTATCTATCTATCTATCTATTATCTATCTTCTATCTATCTATCTATAGTATATTTGAATTTTTTCTAACTATTATCTGTTCAACCTAGGCAGCATATTTCTCTAATTAAATAACTAGTATCTAAAATAATGATAAATTTGATTGTTTACTACAAACTTACATTTCTTAATTATCATAAACAGTTTGTAATAGCAGCTTTAAAAAGAACTAGAACCTCACATTGCATAGGTACAATACCTTACGAAAGAGGTGAACTATATATACATAGTATGTTGTAGCGAGATATAATCCTAAATCTGCATCAATATATAAATTCCATAGCAACGTAAAAAATTTGTCTTGTTGATGTTTTGTGACCTGAAAGTAGATTTAATAATCTATTCTTTCATTCTATTACTTCTGTATTATTCCTATATTTTTGTCTTTCCCTCTGACACCAGACAGGAGAGAAACAAGGGCAGAGGAAGAAAAAGAAACAGAAAGAGAAATCCCTGAATCTGACCTCCCTTATTTTGTTCTGTTTCTGCCTAAGACAATAAAAACTTGTGAACATCTCCCTCTCCTTAAATGATGACAAACATCCATTGAACTTCCAAAAACCCTTTTCCTCACATCTTTGGAATGGGGACATTGATCTCTTAAAATTGCTTCCTCCTTCTGGGGGTGATCTCATTTTCTTCTTTGAGGGGTCCACAGAAAACTGGTATATTGGTTAGTCTTAATAGAGCTAGCTGTAACATGTATTGTCCAGGTCACCACAGGTCCTAGAACAGTGCTTGGCCTCCTCATGCACCAAGGTTCATGCTTGGTAAACAGGGGACACTGCACTGAGACTCAGAACAAAGCCAAACACATATTCAAGATTCTGCACTTGGCAAACTGATGAGAACTCCTGTGAACATGGAGCTTTAGAACATTCCAGAGAAAGAGCCCATTTACCCTGGGCTGTCTACAGTGTCCCCTGGGGCCATTCATTGCCCACTGTGGTTTCTGTCAGCATCCCTGTGACAATCAAGTGGCACCTCTGAGAGTGTATTGACTTCTCAGAATGCTAGCCTTCCTGACACTAAAGGTTTCCATGTCACCAGACAACATCTGAGAACCACGGCAGAGATTTTCTCACTTTGCTACAACCTCAGTCCTGATGTTTCCACAAGTGTAGCTGAAAATGCCCTGAGTTATGACTTATGACTTCTTTGTGCTTTGTAAGGTTTATGAGACTTTGGAACATGTCGTTGGGAAAAACCTGAGTAAAGGTTCCTGGGCCATAGTCTTTCACATTTGGGGCAAGAATAAGTGATTCCTCATTTCCTTGAAATAGAAGCTGTGTTTCGTTTTGAAGGATATATTTATATGCAAGTACAGGTGCACTGACAATTTGAAAGCAATGGGGCCAATTGTACTATTCGGATCTAAATCTCATTTAAACATTATTTTTACTATATCACAATACAGGAAGGAGCTGAAGGGGGAAAACTCTATCTTGCTCTTTACTTTTTACCCAGTTTCAGTTTTATATAAATTATCAAGAAAACACACAGAATTATCTCAATATGCCATTCATCTCAATTCACCTCTTGTTAACATTGCTAAGCACATTTTTTCAACTCATTCTATGCTTTAAAAGTTGAACACATCATGACCATTTATTGCTTAATATGACACATATATTGAATGTTAACATCATAGTACCACAAAATAAAATAGTCATTATTAACTTCACAAAATACAACAAAGAGAATACAAATAGAGTTTGTGAATGGAGGAGAGGTTTGTTAAGGAAGAAATTTTAGGAATAAACACAAGATGCTTCTAAAGGGATCAAGATGAATAAGACATGAAGGATCAGGAATAAGCTCAGCATGAGACCTGGAACAACAGCTGTGTGGAGACAAGGAAAAGAAATTTGCATTCCTAGTTGTTTACTTCACTGTTCCTGGAAAGAGGAGTTTTACACCCAACAATTTCTTCATAGCCTCTGTGACATTCTTATTCCTAAGACTATAGATTAGTGGGTTCAACAGAGGGGTGAGTATGGTGTAAAACACAGACGCCACCATGTCCTTCTCAGGGGTGTGGAGGGAGGCAGGGAGCATGTAGGTATAGACAGCAGCTCCATAGAAGAGGATGACCACAGTCATGTGGGAAGAGCAGGTGGCAAGAGCCTTCTTCCTGCCCTCTGCTGAGTTCATCCTGAGAACAGTGAGGAGGATGGATGAATAGGAGGCTGAGATGACTGTCACAGGGATGAGAAGCATGAGACACAGCACACATACATGAGGGTCTCATAGAGCCAGGTGTCTGAGCAGGAGAGCTTTGTCACTGCAGGGACCTCACAGAAGAAGTGATGGATCTCCGGGATCCACAGAATGGGAAGGTCATGGTGACAGGGGTGAGCATGAAGCCATCCAAGGATCCTAGGAGCCAACAGACAAACATCAGGAGGAGACACACCCTGTGGTTCATGAGGACAGTATACCGGAGTGGATGGCAGATGGCCACATAGCGGTCATAAGACATGGCAGCCAGAAGGAAAAATTCTGACCCTACTAGTGACAGGTACAAGAACATCTGCATGCCACAGGCAGCAGCTGAGATCTTGTGGCTCCCCAGGACCTGGTCCATGAGCATCTTGGGCACAGTGACAGAAATGTACATCATGTCCATGAGGGACAGCTGGCTGATAAAAAAGTACATGGGTGTGTGGAGGTGGATGTCAGAGACTATCAGCAGGATCAGGAGTGTGTTCCCAGACAAGGCCATCAGGAAAACCACAAAAATGACCACAGCAAGCAGGGCAGGGTGTTTGGATTGACTGAAGAGTCCCACCAGGATAAAATCTGACTGTCTAGTGTAGTTGCTCATCCAGGTTTTGATGTCCATGTGTGTCTCCTAGGCAACCAAGAAGCTTTGAGGTTAGTGAATGCCTATTGATCAGTGTACAGGTCTATTAGGCTGAAAAGTTTCCTGGCCCCTATATATGAGAGTTATAATCTACGTATAATTTAAGTAACTTAACAAAGTAAGAATGCACAGGTGTGGTTACAGCCATCACCACTCAGAGTAGACCTGCCACAGTTCATGGCCATGATCCTTCCTGATGACATATGGATTCTCAATCAACAAATTCTTCAAATTTGCATAATTATAATTTCATTACTAACACAAATAGTGGAAAGGAACAAAACTCAATCAAAATGAAATGCCAACAAGTAAACAAGGAAACACGTTATTCAGAACATTAATGAATATGCAAGTTATTCTTCAGAACCATTCCAGAACTGCTTCTAATATTAACACAACATGGGACAAGTTCTCCAGTTTAGCATTCAGTGAAGAATGTGGTTTTAAAATAATATGGTCCAAGATCTTATCTGAGTTATGCACACAGCCCATTAAAAACTGAATTTGAACTGTTCTTGTAAATTTTTATTTTGATAGATAAATGCTCTTTCAATAAACATTCTTATGAATATATTCATACAAAAATATAGATACAACAATATAAGTAACATATATTACTCATCTTACACAGGTTAGACAGAGTTAATTGAAAGTCCCACCTTTTCTAGTCTGTGCTTCTCCAAGTTCACCTCCTCACAGGATATCCATTTGCTCTGAGCCTCAGCAGGGGGCTTAGCAGTCACTGTAGGTTGCCAGGACACGTGGCAGCAGCATGTGTATGGACTGTCAGCCACTTCCTTATGGAGTCTAAGAAGCAGAGAGAGCACTGCCCTGAGCTTTTCCTGAGAGCAATTCTCTGTTCCCTCCACCTCACATTCACAGACGGCCTATGTTTTAGATGCTGAGAGAAATCCAGGGACCCATTAAGCTTGCTTGCACTGAACGAGGTCAGTGTCCACCTAGGTCCGGAAAATAGTACATGAATGTGAACTAAACTTGAAGGTTTCAGTAGGTACAGCAGAGTACGAAGCAGAGTCAGACAGAATGTACCCAGTCTTCCTGACGAGGCTCAGAAATGCCTCCCCACATGTACTTCTTAAAGAAGAGAGAGTTTTAATTGTTTTTTTTAAATTTCTAAACTTGTAACATTATATTTTGATTTCCCTAAGCAGTAGGAAGAAAATGAAATCTGTTTCTGAGATGTTAGCAATAGTTACAGTGAAGGGGCTGCAAGACAGCAATCACAAGTCTCTGCAATATTTTTTATAACACCACACAAAAGCAAACCTGTTCCTCAAGCCCTTATAGTGCCCCTGTCTGCCCAACCTGCTGCTTATGCAGAGAACACAGCAAGGATCTTGATGCCTTCATATAAATTCCAGACAGATTTGAAACCTATGAGAAGAGATGGGCAGAGATAGAAAATAGACAGAATTTGGAAGAAAAAGATAGATTTCCATTCTTCATGAAAAGAAAATTTGGATCCATTAAAAGTTTAAATTGTTTATTACTAACAGTGAAGGCAGAGAGAGGACAGAGCAGCATCCCAAGCCAGCAGCAACCCTGAGCCACCCTGGTGCTCCCATGGGACTCACCATGCTTTCTTCTTTTACAGAGGAGAAGCTCGGGGTCTCAGGCATCTGCCTTACTTCACACAACCACTGACAGAATGAGTGCTTATCCCATGAGTAGGCACAGAGTGGGCACCTGCCTGGGTTCTATGGGAAGCACTATTTCCCCAGGAATGTATAGTTTGATTTTACATCACTCACTGTCTGTTGCATAAGATAAGATTAATATGGTTTTTTCACACTATTCTGACTCTCAAGAAGTGCTCGCATTTGAAATTAAACCTCAAAGAAACGGAAGGCTAATGCATTGTCATAGGAATACCTGAAAACACTGAAGGAAATGTGGATGTAGTAGCAGATGTGGACCACAATGCTAGCACTTATGAGACAGAAGCAGGGGTATCATCAATGAAAAAAAGGAAAATCTGGTGTGTGTGTGTGAGTGTGTGTGTGAGAGAGTGTGTGTGAGAAACACATTGCTTCATTTATTAGTTAGAAAAAAGTCGCAGTTCCCCTAAAGAGAAACTTTAGGAAGATGCTGGGTGTGGTAGTACATAATTTTAATGTCAGCACTAGAGAAACAGAGGCATGTAGATTTCTGAGTTTTAGGCTACTCTACTCTATAGAGCACATTGTAGGACAGCCAGGGATATACATAGAAATCCAACAACCAAGAAGAGGGAGAATGAGAAGGAGGAGGAGGAGGAGGAGGAGGAGGAGGAGGAGAGGAGGAGGGAAGGAGAACAGGAGGAGGAGAAGAGGAACAGGAGGAAGACCACGAGGAGGAGGGAAGGAAAGGCAACACAATTTCTTTCCTCTCTATAATAAATAAGACAGTAAAGAATAAAGGATAACCTCGGCCTTGTAAAGAAAGAACAGACTGTCTAGTGACCACGCTGTGCCATGCAGACTCCTGTCAGGTCTACTCACCATCAGATGCAGCTGCAGTTGCACGCTGAGCTGTATAGACTGAGGGACAGCAGCTGGTTAAGTGCACAAGGAATAAGAGCCAAGTGACGTCATCCTTGGGTGGACTCTGCACATTTCTAGATAAAGATTTTGTTAATAACTCTCCTCAGGGACTTTAAAAAAGAATGTACCCAATAGCCCGGGGATGCTAACAAAATCCTCTGCCACAGCCTGATCTTTACTCTTTAGTTTTGCTGAATTGGAAAATCATAGCCAGTATTAACAATAACTTGGAATATCATTATCATAAGTACATATCAGGTACAACATGATGATTGTATGTCAGTTATTATATGTCTGTCTTATTGTTCATTGTATAGAATTCTCTCGTCCTACTCTTTCTTCTCCACTCCCCCACCCCCCGTATGTGTTCTATAAACTTCCAGTAGTTTTTATGACATGTTTTTTTCTTTTTCATATGTGTAGATTCAGAAGCTTGGGGCTCAGCTGCTATGTTGTAAACATTGACTCTTTTTCATTAATATATTTATTTACTCAGTTTACATTTTGATCACAGTAACCCCCATCTTCTCTTTTCAGTCCCACTATCACAAGTCTCTCCCCCAATTACCCCCTCTTCTTGGAGAAGGGAAATCCCTCCCTTTGGTACCATTCCACTTCGGGACATCAAGTCAAAGCAGAACTAGGCACATCCTCTCCCACTAAGGTCAGACAAGGCAGTACAATTGGGGAAGGGGATTCAATGGCAGGCAACAGAGTCAGGACAGCCCCTATTCCAATTGTTAGGGGACCCATATGAACACCAAGCTGCACATCCGCTACAAATGTGTAGGGGGCCTAGGTTCAGCCCCTTCATGCTCTTGGATTGGTGGTTCCATCTCTGTGAACCCTATGGGCACAGGTTAGTTGACTCTGTAGGTCTTCTTATGGTGTCCTTGAGCCATCCAACTTGCTCAATACTATTCCCCTACTCTTCCACAAGACTCCCCGAGCTCTGTCTGATGTTTGGCTGTGGGTCTCTGCATTTGTTTCCATCAGCTGCTGGATGAAGCCTCTCAGGTGCCAGTTATGCTAGCCTCCTGTCTGCAGGCATAGCAGAATATCACTAATAGTGTCGGGGTTAGCTCTTTCCCATGGGATGAGTCTCAAGTTGGGCCAGTCATTGGTTGGCCATTCCCTCAATCTCTGCTCCATCTTAATTCCTGTGCATCTTGTGGGCAGGACAAATTTGGGGTTGAAAGTTTTGTGGGTGGGTTCTTGTTTCTCTCCCCCCACTGGAAGTCCCACCTGACTTCTGGAGTCAGTCATCATATTTCTAGCTACCAAGAGGCTCAGCTGGAGTCACCTCCATAAACTCTGGGGAGTCTCCCCTATCCCAGATCTCTGTCCCAGAGATGCCCCCATCAATTTCTGTTCTCTTTCCCAGTCCTTTTTTGCCCCACTTCACCACACCTGATCACCATCCCTTTTCCCTCCTCACCCTCTCTCCCACCATTTCCTCCATCTATCCACTTCCAATGCCTATCATATTGCCCCTTTTGAGTGAGATTCAAGGATCCTCCCTTGGGCTCACCTTACTACTTAATTTCTTTGGGTCTGTGTATTGTAGCATGGCTACCCTATACTTTATGGCTAATGTCCATTTATTAGGGAGTATATACACCATGTGTGTCTTCTGTGTCTGGATTACCTCACTCAGGATGATAATTTTTGGTTTCATTTATTTGTCTGTACATTTCATGATGCCTTTGTTTTTAATAGCAGAAGAGTATTCCATTGTGTTAAAGGTATCACATTTTATTTATCCATTCTTCAGTTGAGGAACATCTAGGTTCTTTCCAGTTTTTGGCAATTATGGATAAAGCTGCTATGAACATAGTTGGGCAAGTGTCCCTATGGTACGGTGGGGCGTCTTTTGGGTGTACGCCCAGGAGTGGTCTTGGGGTAGAACTATTTCCAATTTTCTGAGAATCCATCGAATTTATTTCCAAAGTGGTTGTACTAGTTTGAAATCCTGGAGGCAATTTCCATTGCTACACATGCTTGTCAGCATGTGTTGTCTCTTGAGTTTTTGGTATTAGCCATTCTAATGTGTGTAAGATGGAATCTCAGAATCATTTTCATTTGCATTTGTGTGATGACTAAAGATGTTGAACATTTCTTTAAGTGCTTCTCAGCCATTCAAGATCCCTCTGTTGAGGATTCGGTTTAGTTCTGTATGGTTCCATCTTCTGCCTCTCCTCTGGTTGGGTTCCTGGCACTGCTGGTACACTGGCTCAGAGAAGGCAGGGCAAAACCCAGGACAGGGGTCTGCAGTCTCCATTGGAATGTCAGACATTATCACACACCAGGCTAGAAGTGAAAAGTAGAGTCCTGGATAGACAGGATTCTTGTCTGGTTGAAAGTGAGTGCCAAGTACTGGATGGGTGGGAGAAGATAGAATCTTAGTGTCACAGTTCTTTTAGGTGAAGGCCTTCCCCGTGGCAATTTATGATGTAGCAGGTCTCTAAGATAATTTCTGCTTGTTCATATTGCTTTATTGGGTGTGTGGTGGGGTGGTTGGATGCATACGCTTTGTTCTGGGTAAACCAGGGATTATATAATTTTGGAAAATGGTGTGAGAATATCTAGGAAGGTAAGGTCATTGGCTGAAGGCTAAGACTATTGTGATGCCTCATTAGCATGGAGAAGCATTCCAGGTGCTGTGCTATGTGACTGACTGTTTGTGGTCAAATTTAAGGTCATGATTATGTGCTTCAGAGCAGGCATAGAGGCAGGGAGGGAGCAGCTCTCCTCCTGCCCTCTCAGACCTCTGAGATTCCCAGAGTTTGAGCATTCTTTCCCCTCACTAGTCCTATACTCAACTGGTGACACTGTCCATGTGCCCTACAGCTCTGTACCCCATTTTTAAATTGGGTTATTTGAATGTTGGTGTCCAATTTTTTGAGTTCTTTATATATTTTGATTATTAGTCCACTGTTGGATGTAGGGTTGATGGATATTTTTCCCATTCTGTAAGCTGCCATTTTGTCTTATTGGTGGTGCCCTTATCCTTGCAGAAGCTTTTCAGCTCCATGAGGTCTTATTTATTAATTTTTTATTTTAGTACCTGAGCTATCAGTGTTCTATTCAGGAAGTTGTCTCCTGTGTCAATGTATTCGAGACAGTTCCTTATTTTCTTTTGTGTTTGATTTAGTATATCTGGTTTTATGTTGAGGTCTTTAATCCATTAGGACTTGAGTTTTGTGGAGGGATTTAAATTTGGGTCTATTTGCATTTTTCTTTCTTTTTTATCATTTCCATAATTTTATTAAAAACATATCCATGAATTTCCACTAGAAACATTTATCACTAATTATAAAGCATGATTTGCACTCTTTTTAATTTAATTATTACCAGCATTCAGGAAAATATAACAAATTACTTTTTTTGTTTTCTGTTTTTATTTTATTAAAACTATTTAGAAAGTATTACTTTTTAATGTTTGCATCACATCTTTTCTTTTTTAAAAATTTTTTTATTTTTTTCCCAATCTGCTTTTATGCCATTTTAATTACATGCAAGTATTAAGGTCAGTTCTAAGTTGAGGAACTAGCAATACAATAGATGCAAATAGTCAAGGAACAAGCAATACAATAAACACAAATAGTTAAAGGACAAGCAAGGCAATAAACGAAGTCTCATGATCACTGTTTCTAAGAGCTTATTAGGATGACCAAAACATCTGAGCCTACTTCCCTGTCCTAGCCCAAAATCATTTTCATGCCTGAAGCCTACTTCTTTGTTCTAGCCTAAGATTTAGATTCCTGCCTGAAATTACTTCTTTGTTCTAGCCTAATGCCAGATTCCTACCTGAAGCCCATTTCCTTGTCCTTGGCATTTTTGCATAAATACAGACAGGTTGATTAGTGGAATAAAATCAGAGACCAAGAAATAAACCCACATCCATATAGACAGTTGAATTTGACAAAGACAAAATTATGCATGGATTGATGGGGTGCAGCACCACAGCTAGCCTGTCAAACACAAGATTCTAAACATCAACTCTAGTTTTTCTAAATTTCATATAACTGAGAAAATAACTTCAGAACACCATTACTGTAACATCAGAGGAAATTTCATCATTTTTTGTTTAATTATCATTTCTCCTGTTTCTTGGTATATATTGGTGACATATGATCTGTCTATACTGGTTATCCATTTAGGTTCTTCTCTGTGTCTTAACATTGTTTTTATTTCTTGTATTTTTTTTATAAACCATTTCATATTTACACATTAACTTTTATCTTCTACATTTATGGTAATATATTTTTTATGCCCAGTGGTAAAGCACTTCTAGGATACACAGAGCCCCAGATTCATGATCTCATAACAGCAGCAGCAGCAGCAGCAGCAGCAGCAGCAGCAGCAGCAGCAGCAGCAGCAGCAGCAGCAACAAAAGCAGGCATGGTAGTGTGCATTTCCTATCCCAGCACATGGGAGATGGGGACTGGAGGATCAGGAACTCATGGCCAAACTGGGCTATATGAGATCCTGCCTTCAAAAGGTAAATAAAAACAAGCAAGGCTTCATTCTCTAAAACATAGTCAGCTTGTGGTGGTCCAAGCGAAGGAAGTTGGTTTTATGAAGAGATGTTCCATGTTTTAAAGTGGCTTAAGTGTTTGCTATTTGTTTTTTTTTTAATAATGACAAATTTAGATTTCTTTACTTTTTTTTGTTTTGGTCTTCTAAAAAATTCTGAGTTTAGAGGTACATACCACACTTCATTTTTGGAATTTAAGTGGCATATGAGGCTATACATAGCTGCAATTTTGTAGCATCTATCGATATTGTAAACTCACTGCTTACTAAAGTTTTTAGTATATAACATGCATGTTAATTTTCACCTTGAATTTCTAGTTGGCAAAAACAAGCCCCTACAAAGCTAAGATGTGCAAATAGAAAGGACAGACACTATTATTCATACACACCATTCACTTGTTTATTTCAAAGCTGCAACTTAGATAGCATGGTATCCATACAATATTTTCAAACAAGTGTAACTTTGTTCTTCTATGGTTTAAGTTTTCCGTTGTGTATGTAGAACTCATTTTCTCTATTGTCCATTGCCATGTTGCCTGACACCCGTGCTGGTCCCATGACTGAGCCATAGGGAACAACAGCATTGTTATAAACACGGATGTACACTTATCTCTGTGCTGTGCTGGTGTTAGAGGCTGACAGGGAAATAGCAAGAAGTGGTCACCTGGTAGATCTTTTAATTCTGTTCTTCTTTTTTTTGTGTGTGGCATGTATGTATGTATGTTTGCAAATATGAGTGGACACATGTATGTGAGGGTGCATGTGTTCTTGTGCATGTGACTGCTGGAGATTAACAGCTGATATCTTTCTCAGTTAGCTTTTTGGGAAAGTCCACTGGTGATATGGAATTGGGGCAATGACTGATCTGGTTTCTTTGCTGAATGAGGGGGTCTCTGGCCTATGTTAAACAGCATTAAGTGCATTGCAGGCACTATTAACACCACTAGACTAGGCAGGGAGCCAGCAGTAGCCAGATGATGGTTTTCAAATGTCCAAATTAAAGTCCACTAGAATTTCTGGATAGACTCACAGGAGCCTCTCTCTACTGGACTCTTTTGGTCTCCATGTCTGGACATGAGAGTGACGACCCCAGGGCAGTGTGCCTGTAGAAACGATAGTTTTTTTTAAAAAATATCAACTTATGAGAGCAGCACATATTAGAATATGAGACTCCAGACTCTTTTCTTTCTTAAAGAATTATTTATTTTATGTATATGAGTAGATTGTGGTTGTTTTCAGACATACTAGAAGAGGGCATCGGATCCCTTTACACATGGTCGTGAGCCACCACGTGGTTGCTGGGAATTCAACTCAGAGTCTCTGGAAGAGCAGTCAAGTGCTCTTTACTGCTGAGCCACCTGTCAGGTCCAAGTGATGATAATTTTAAATGAAGTTGTTAAGTAAAGAACAGAGTGGCAGTGGCTGGTTCAGCAAAGGAGTTGATGTATAATCATCCTTCCAAACTGATTTTTGGCATGAGGAAGGGGCTTTGAGACAATGACCAGGTCTTCAGATGGGGAACTTTACAAAGGAATCATATATCATTTTAAAAGCACAATTTCCTTTTCTGATTGTGACATAAATGGTTTACTGATTTCCACAATAATCTTGGAATTATGAGTTCCTATTGATTTAACTTATACTTTCTATCCCTAGTTCCAGTAATATTTGTTACATGGGGAAAGGACAGTTGTGTTATAAAGGAAGTAAAAAAAGAAACCATGTTGTTGTCTGATATCTTCTACAAGGTGGGTTTATATTTACTTCCCTAAATTACAATCTGGTACAATACCACAGCATCAGAAGTAATCAAAATATAACCTATGAAAAGGAGTTACAAAACCTTAGAAAGTGAAGAACAATCTTTCTTAAAACGAGAACTAGCCATTCCATATAAAATTACAGCTATGTAGACAGCCTACTGAAGAGAAAGCAAATTTATAAGAAACTGAATTATTTAAAATATTCTAACCAGGCAGGCAGAGAGGAGACACACAGGTAGCCTGGTTCAATTCTAGTTCCAGTCGACTTAGAAACCTGTTTCTCTCATTTGCTGCTTTTACTTTCTTCAGCCTTACTGCTGTTTCTCTAATTTAACTTCAGGTATGACATTCCTGTAACGTCATATGTAAATGCTGTGTCAGACACAGAGCGTGGAAGTAAACAGAGCCAAATCAGAATGCCTGTACTAGACACCTCTCCTAATGAATGCTGCCCTGCTTATCCAGACACCTGGGAATGAGCTTCTTCACCACAGGTCCTAGAACAGTGCTTGGCCTCCTCATGCACCAAGGTTCATGCTTGGTAAACATGGGACACTGCACTGAGACTCAGAACAAAGCCAAACACGTGTTCAAGATTCTGCACTTGGCAAACTGATGAGAACTCCTGTTAACATGGAGCTTTAGAACATTCCAGAGACAGAGCCCATTTACCCTGGGCTGTCTACAGTGTCCCCTGGGGTCATTCATTTTCCACTGTGGTTTCTGTCAGCATCCCTGTGACAATCAGGTGACACCTTTTTGAGTGCATTGGCTTCTCAGAATGCTAGCCTCCCTGACACTTAAAGCTTTCCATGTCACCAGACAGCATCTGAGAAGCAGGGCAGAGATTTTCCCACTTTGCTACAACCTCAGTCCTGATGTTTCCACAAGTGTAGCTGAAAATGCCCTGAGTTATGACTTATGACTTGTTTGTGCTTTGTAACGTTTATGAGATTTTGGAGCATGTTGTTGGGAAAAACCTGAGTAAAGGTTCCTGGGCCATGGTCACTTACATTTGGTTCAACAATAAGCTATTCCTCCTTTCCTTTGAATAGAAGCTGTGTTTGGTTTTGAGGGATTTATCTATGTGTAAATGCAGCTACACTGACAATCTGAAACCCTGGAGCACTTGAACTCTCCAGACTTAAACTTCTTTTAACCATGATGTTTACTATATCAAAATACAGGAGGTAAAGGGAGAAAACTATATCTTGATCTTTTTAAAATCTAATTTCAAATTTACATAAATTATCAGTAAAATACAGAGAATTATTTCAATACACATTTATCTCGATTCACCTCTTGTTAACATTGCAAAGCACATTTCTTTTAACTCATTCTACGCTTTATCAGTTGAACACATCATGACCATTAATTGCTCAATGTGACATGCATTTTGAATGTTAACATCATAGTACCACAAAATAAAATAGCCATTATTAACTTCACAAAAAGTAACAATGACAAAATACAAACAGAGTTTGTCAATAAAAGAGAGGTATGTTAAAGAAGAAATATTCGGAATAAACTAATGATTCTTCAAAAGGAATGAAGATGAATAAGACTTGAAGGATCAGGAATAAGCTCAGCATGAGACCTGGAACAACAGCTGTGTGGAGACAAGGAAAAGAAATTTGCATTCCTAGTTGTTTACTTCACTGTTCCTGGAAAGAGGAGTTTTACCCCCAACAATTTCTTCATAGCCTCTGTGACATTCTTATTCCTAAGACTATAGATTAGTGGGTTCAACAGAGGCGTGACTATGGTGTAAAACACACACACCACCATGTCCTTCTCAGGGGTGTGGAGGGAGGCAGGGAGCATGTAGGTATAGACAGCAGCTCCATAGAAGAGGATGACCACCATCATGTGGGAGGAGCAGGTGGCAAGGGCCTTCTTCCTGCCCTCTGCTGTGTTCATCCTGAGAACAGTGAGGAGGATGGATGAATAGGAGGCTGAGATGACTGTCACAGGGATGAGAATCATGAGCACACAGCACACATACATGAGGGTCTCATAGAGCCAGGTGTCTGAGCAGGAGAGCTTTGTCACAGCAGGGACCTCACAGAAGAAGTGATGGATCTCCCAGGATCCACAGAATGGGAAGGTCATAGTGACAGGGGTGAGCATGAAGCCATCCAAGGATCCCAGGAGCCAACAGGCAGACATCAGGAGGAGACACACCCTGTGGTTCATGAGGACAGGATACCGGAGTGGATGACAGATGGCCACATAGCGGTCATAAGACATGGCAGCCAGAAGGAAAAATTCTGACCCTCCTAGTGACAGGTACAGGAACATCTGCATGCCACAGCCAGCAGCTGAGATCTTTAGCCCTAGGATCAAGAGCGTGGGGATTTCTCTACCCACCACCCTGTTTTATTCACACAATGTACACTTCACACCTATCTGCATTTTAAGGCCAGGTGTGACTTTTTAAAGAGTGCCTTTTGCTCGGCTGATTGTAATATGAATATGTACATTTTATCTCAAGGATTTGTACTTGGAGAATGTTGCATCATTTTCTGGTCTCTATTGAAGATGAAATGGACGTTTACACTGCAGGCAGCTCTAAAGACTATGGCTTGTGACTGACAGCAGAACCCAGGGATGACTGGGTGGGGGAGGACAAGCTGGCACACGAGGGATGAGGCCTCGTGTGGTTTAGCTTGCCATGAGCTATCAGGGGCAATGTCTACAACACAGCGGCTGAACCCCAGGCTTCTGAATCCATACCTATGTAAAACAACAAGTCACAAAAGTCACTGGAAGGTTTTATGAACACATACACAGAAAAAGAGAGGGGAGGAAAAGAGAATACTGCACAGGGAACAAGGACCTAGACATACAATAGCTGACTTGAGTTGGACCAGATTGTTATTTATGATAGTGATATTCCAGGTTATTGTTAAGAATGGCTGCAATTTTCCACTTTAACAAAACAGGAGGTTAAATTGGGCTTGACAGAGGTTTCTGTTAGCATCCCTGGCTCTCTTAATTACATTCTTCTTTGAAGTCCCAAAGGGGAGTTATTAACAAAAATCTTTATCCGGGAATGAGTAGAGTCTAGCCAGCGATGATGTCACCTGGCTCCTGTTCCTTGTACACTTAAGCGGCTGCTGTCCCTCTGTCCATACGGCCCAGGGTACAGCTGCAGCTGATGGTGAGTAGACCTGACAGGAGTCAGCATGGCACAGGGTGGTCACTAGGCAATCTGTTCGCTATTTGCGGGGTTTGTTTGATTCTTTATTATATTTTTTTAATGTGAAGAAAAGAAACACTGACTTTTTGTTCGTTCGTTTGTTTGTTTGTTTGTTTTTCAGTTTTTCGAGACAGGGTTTCTCTGTGTAGCCCTGGCTGTCCTGGAACTCACTCTGTAGACCAGGCTGGCCTCAAACTCAGAAATCCGCCTGCCTCTGCCTCCCAAGTTCTGGGATTAAAGGTGTGTGCCACCACTGCCGCGCTGTTTGTTTTAAGATAGAGTTTCTCTGTATATACCTGACTCCCCTGGCACTCACTCATTCTGTAGATCAGGCAGGACTCACGCTCAGAGATCTACCTGATACTGTCACCTGAATGTTAGACATAAGAGCATGTGCTACCACACCGGGCTTCTTTGTAAAGTTCCCCTTTAGTATTTTCTTACTGAATTATTTTTAAAACTAATGAATTAGGTTAAATATGTCCCAACTTTAACTTATTTTTGGTGTTTTTGAGACAAGGTCTCTCCACTACCTACCTGTCTCACATACACCACACCACCACCAACACACCACCACCACCACCACCACCACCACCACCACACCAGTCTTGCCTTGATTACATTAGTAATCCCTCTGCCTCAGTCTGACAAGTGCTAGCATTGCAGTAGGCATCTGCCGACACACGCACGCTTCCTCCTGTATTTTTAAGTATTCATATGACAATGCAGTAGTTTTCCAGAACTGTGTCTTGTGTTGTTTGTTTAATTTCAAATGTGAGCACACCTTGAGAGTTAGAATAGTGTGAAATAACTACTTTAATCTTATCTTATGCAACAGACAGTGAACGATGTAAAATCAAACTATACATTCCTGGGGAAATAGTGTTTCCCATAGAACCCAGGCAGGTGCCCACTCTGTGCCTACTCACGGATAAGCACTCATTCTGTCAATGCTTGTGTGAAGTGAGGCAGATGCCTGAGACCCCGAGCTTCTCATCTGTAAAAGAAGAAAGCATGGTGAGTCCCATGGAAGCACCAGGGTGGCTCAGTGATGTTGCTGGCTTGGGATGCTGCTCTGTCCTCACTCTGTCTTCACTGTTAGTAATATAAAAGGTTAGCAGTGCACCAAGCTGTTCACATGACATCAATGGCACAGCATGGGTAAGGACAACAGAGCTGCTAATCCCTTGCCTTCTGCACACACCACATTCCTGATCTCACTGCTGCCTGGGTCACTGATGCCAGTGGTCCCCACTTAACACAGGCCTCTGACCTTGACAGCACACCTCCTGCCCCTCACCTACCTCCTGACCTTCACTCACCCAGCAGAACATGGTCAGGGCTTCTCTTAGCCTGTTGCTCTCTGTTATTCACTGTGTCTAGAAACATAAACAGAGTCAGCAGGTAAACATAAGGTGAATGTCAGAAAGCTTACATTATTGTATAGATTTATGTTTCTCTTCGCAAATATACCTTGTAAAATGGAAATTTATCTTGTTTCTTCCTGTCTCTCAGTCTGTTTACTGTCTGTATCCTATCCATCTCCTCCCATAGCTCTCAGCTCTGTCTGGCATTTACATGAAGGCATTAAGAACCGCTCTGATCCATCAGCATCTTGGGCATAGCATGGCTCCTTAAGACATCAGTACCAGGTTTGCTTTTCTGCTTTTAATTTTAGAATAAATTTTAGATAAAAAGTGTTGCTGAAACTTGTGATTGCTGTCCCAAAAATCCCCTGCCTTGAAACTATTGATAACATCTCAGAAAGAGAAGATTTCATTTTCTTCCTATTTCTATTTTTTTTTATTTATTTATTTTTTTTTTCCCGAGACAGGGTTTCTCTGTGTAGCCTTGGCCATCCTGGAACTGACTCTGTAGACCAGGCTGGCCTCGAACTCAGAAATTCTCCTGCCTCTGCTCCCAAGTGCTGGGATTAAAGGCGTGCGCCACCACCGCCCGGCTTTCTTCCTATTTCTTTGAGCTACCAAAGTGCAGTATCTATTAGCTCAGAAATAAAAAACATTAAAAATCTCCTGACTTAAAAGTACAAATGTAAGACGCATTTCTGAGGCTGGATACATTCTGTCTGATGCTGTGTCTTACCATTTTGTACGTATTGAAACCTTCAAACTTATTTTTCATCGATGTACTATTTTCCCAGCATAGGTAGACTCTGACCTCTTTCAGTGCAAGCAAGCTTAATGTGTCCCTGGAGTTCTCTCAGCATCTAACAGAGGCAGGCTGTGAGTGTGGGGTGGAGGGAACAGTGAATGGCTCTCAGGAACATCTCAGGGCTCTGCTCCCTCTGCTTCTCAGACTCCATGAGGAAGTGGCTGACAGTCCACACAGATGCTGCTGCCACAGCCTGGCCTGGCAACCAGCAGTGACTGCTAAACCCTCAGTCTCCTGCTGAGGCTTAGAGCAAATGGACAACCTGTGAGAAGATGAACTTGGACAAGCAGAGACCAGAAAAGGGTGATGTTTCCACTGTCTAACCAGCATAATATAAGTGAGCATATTATGTGTATTCTTATGTCTATATTTTCATATGAATATCTTTGTATGAATGTATGTTTAAAGAGCATTTATTTATCCAAACAAATAGATGTGGTACTCTTCATATTCACTACACTGTATGCATTATTCAGTTAAGATATTTTACTATCTTCTTTTAAAAACTGCATTCTGAATGAATACTAAACTGAAGAGCGCATTCCATATTGTGTTAATAGTAGAGGCAGCTCTGCACTTGTACTTATCAATAACTTGTATATTCATTAATTTTCTTAATAATGTGCTTGGTTGCTTGTTTTTATTTACTCTCACTACAATTGTTTGGGTTATTTATTTGTTTGTTTTTGTCAGTGATTCAGGCTTTTTATTAAGAAAAAAAAAAACCCTGCAGATTTGAAGGACTTGTTGTCAGGGAACGCTATTTGTCATGAAAAGGATCACCACCATGAACTGTGGTAGCTCCAATATGAGTTGATATGGCTCTAACAACATATATGAATTCCTTTTCAATTTTCTTAAATTTTATACAGATTATCATTCTCAGAACTACAATCCCAGAGAACTTTCTCAGCCCACTAGGCTTCTGTGTTGATCAGTAGATAGTCACTAACCTCAAAGCTTCTTGGTTGCCTAGGAGACACCCATGGACATCACAACCTGGAGGAGCAACTACACTGGACAGTCAGATTTCATCCTGCTGGGACTCTTCAGTCATTCCAAACACCCTGCCCTGCTTGCTGTGGTCATATTTCTGGTTTTCCTGATGGCCTTGTCTGGGAACGCCCTCCTGATCCTGCTGATACTCTCTGACATCCACCTCCACATACCAATGTACTTTTTATCAGCCAGCTGTCCCTCATGGACATGATGTACATTTCTGTCACTGTGCCCAAGATGCTCATGGACCAGGTCCTGGGGAGCCACAAGATCTCAGCTGCTGCCTGTGGCATACAGATGTTCCTCTATGTGACACTAGCAGGTTCGGAATGTTTCCTTCTGGCTGCCATGTCTTATGACCGCTATGTGGCCATCTGCCATCCACTCCGGTATCCTGTCCTCATGAACCACAGGGTATGTTCCTCCTGATGTCTGCCTGTTGGCTCCTGGGATCCTTGGATGGCTTCATGCTCACCCCTGCCACCATGACCTTCCCATTCTGTGGATCCCGGAAGATCTACCACTTCTTCTGTGAGGTCAGTGCTGTGACAAAGCTCTCCTGCTCAGACACCTGGCTCTATGAGACCCTCATGTATGTGTGCTGTGTGCTCATGATTCTCATCCCTGTGACAGTCATCTCAGCCTCCTATTCATCCATCCTCCTCACTGTTCTCAGGATGAACACAGCAGAGGGCAGGAAGAAGGCCCTTGCCACCTGCTCCTCCCACATGATGGTGGTCATCCTCTTCTATGGAGCTGCTATCTATACCTACATGCTCCCTGCCTCCCTCCACACCCCTGAGAAGGACATGGTGGTGTGTGTGTTTTACACCATAGTCACGCCTCTGTTGAACCCACTAATCTATAGTCTTAGGGAATAAGAATGTCACAGAGGCTATGAAGAAATTGTTGGGGTAAAACTCCTCTTTCCAGGAACAGTGAAGTAAACAACTAGGAATGCAAATTTCTTTTCCTTGTCTCCACACAGCTGTTGTTCCAGGTCTCATGCTGAGCTTATTCCTGATCCTTCATGTCTTATTCATCTTCATCCCTTTTGAAGAATCATTAGTTTATTCCTAAAATTTCTTCCTTAACATACTTCTCCTCCATTCACAAACTCTGTTTGTATTCTGTCTTTGTTGTGTTTTGTGAAGTTAATAATGACTATTTTGTTTTGTGGTAATAGGGTCTTAACATTCAATATATGTGTCATATTAAGCGATAAATGGGCATGTTGTGTTCAATTATTTTTCTTTTTTTTTATTGGAAATTTTATTTACATTTAAGATGTTTTCTCCTTACCCCATTCCCCCCACCAGGAACTCCCTATCGCTTTCCCCCTCCTCTTGCCTCTATGATGGTGTATCCCCACTCACCCTCCCCCATACCTCACCTCCCCACCCTCTAAACCCCCCCCCCCACGTCCAGCCTTCATGGGACCAAGGATCTCTTCTCCCACTTATATATAGCTCCCTTGCATATATAGCTGGAGCCATGGGTCCCTCCCTAGGCGCTCCCAGGCTGGTGGATGACCCTGGGAGCTCTGGTTGGTTGGTATTGTTGCTCTCCTCATGGTGTCGCGAATCCTCTCAACTCCTTCAGTCTTCACTCTATCTTCTCTATTGGGAACCCCATGATCAGTTTAATGGTTAGCTGTGAGCATCTGCCTTTGAATATGTCAGACTCTTGCAGACCTCTAAGGAGACAGCTATATCTGGCTCCAGTCAGCATGTACTTCCTGACATCCACATCAACGTCTAAAGCATAGAATGAGTTTTTAAAAATGTGCTTAGCAATATTAACAGGAGGTGAATTGAGGTAAATGGCATATTGAAATAATTCTGTTTGTTTTCTTGATAATTTATATAAAATTGAAATTAGGTAAAAAGTAAAGAACAAGATACAGTTTTCTCCCTTCAGCTCCTTCCTGTATTGTGATATAGTAAAAATAATGATTAAAAGAGATTTAGATCTAGATAGTACAATTTGCCCCAAGGGTTTCAAATTGTCAATGCACCTGTATTTGCATATAAATATATCCTTCAAAACATATCCTTCTATTCGAAGGAAATGAGGAATCACTTATTCTTGGGCCAAATATGAACGACCATGGCCCAGGAACCTGCATACAGGTTTCCCCCAACGACATGTTCCAAAGTCTCATAAACATTACAAAGCACAAACAAGTCATAAGTCATAACTCAGGGCATTTTCAGCTACACTTGTGGAAACATCAGGACTGAGGTTGTAGCAAAGTGGGAAAATCTGTGCCCTGCTTCTCAGATGCTGTCTGGTGACATGGAAAACTTTTAGTGTCAGGGAGGCAAGCATTCTGAGAAGCCCGTGCACTCAAAAACATGTCACCTGATTGTCACAGGGATGCTGACAGAAACCACAGTGGGCAATGAATGGCCCCAGGGGACACTGTAGACAACCCAGGGTAAATGGGCTCTGTCTCTGGAATGTTCTAAAGCTCCATGTTAACAGGAGTTCTCATCAGTTTGCCAAGTACAAATCTTCAACATGTGTTTGGCTTTGATCTCTGAGTCTCAGTGCAGTGTCCCATGTTTACCAAGCATGAACCTTGGTGCATGAGGAGGCCAAGCACTGTTCTAGGACCTGTGGTGACCTGGACAATACATGTTACAGCTAGCTTTATTAAGACTAACCAATATACCAGTTTTCTTTGGATCCCGCCCCCACAAAAGAAAATGAGACCACCCCAGGAAGGAGGAAGCAATTTTAGGAGATAAATGCCCCCATTCCAAAGATGTGGGGTAAGGGGTTTTTGGAAGTTCAATGGATGTCTGTCATCATTTAAGGAGAGGGAGATGTTCACAAGTTGTTATGGTCTTGGACAGGGAGAAAACAAAATAAGGGAGGTCAGATTCACGGATTTCTCTTTTTCTCTTTCTTTTTCTTTTTCTTTTTCTTTCTCTGTCCTTTCTCTCCTGTCTGGTGGCAGGGGAAGGACAGGAACGTAGGAATAATACAGGAATAATAAAATAAAAGAGTAGATTGTTAAATCTACTTTCAGATCACAAACATCAACAAGACAAATTTTTTACATTGGTATGGAATTTTTATATTGATGCAGATTTAGGATTATATCCCGCTACAACATACTATGTATATATAGTTCACCTCTTTGTTAAAGTATTGTACCAATGCAATGTGAAGTTCTAGTTCTTTTTAAAGCTGCTATTACAAACTGTTTACGGTAATTAAGAAACACAAGTTAGTAGTCAGACAATCAAATTTATGGTCATGTTAGATTAGTTATTTAATCACAGAAATATGCTTCCTAGGTTGAAGAGATAAAAAAAAAGTTAGAAAATTCAAATATACTATCAAAAGAAATATAGATAGATAGATAGATAGATAGATAGATAGATGATAGATAGACAGTCTTTAAAAACTTCACAGATCTTCTACAGAATATGGCATTTAAAGCTGTTTTATTTATTTAAGACTTTTTTGAGAATGAGAAAGGTATGGTCCTGGCAGCAACCCACTATACTTCAAATAACATGATAAGCATCGAAGAATCTCCTTGTAGAGTTCGGCTCACATGTGGTAAGCTAGCAATCAGGAAAAAAGTTTCTCTTGCCTCAACTGCAGGTAGCATGCTGTGCAAAGTGGACAAACACAATGCAGGAAAATTGACTGGTTCATTTTGTCCATTGCCTCCAGTATTTATCTGTATAGTTTTCACATTGATGACCAGGCTGTTGGAGGCCATTAGGTTTGAAGCCTCCCATCATCAATATGTGAGGGCCAATGTGTAATTTGAAAGATCATTTCGGTGAACTGTTTTCCCTTGACAAATGTTAAGTGTTCTTCCCTGTCTCCTTTGATTAACTTTGGTTTGAAATCTATATTGTTACATATAAAATGTTCCTGTTTGTGCATCCATTCTATTAGTCTGTATTGGGAATTAAATATATTGATACTAAATATATCAATGACCAATGATTCTTGTTTTTTATTGTTGTTTGTTGCAGTGGCTGTGATCATGTGGTGGTGGTGGTGGTGTGTCTGTTCTTCCCTTATTTTGGCTTTATTGGTGTGAGATTATTTCTTTCTAGTGTTTTCATGCATGTAGGTAACCTTCTCAGGTTGGATTTCTCCTTCTACTACAGATTGATTTGTGGATAGATATTGTTTAAATTAGACCTTATCGTGGAATTTTTTATTTTCTCCATTTATGGTGATTAAAACTTGCTGGGCATAGTCTCTCAGCTGGAGTATCAGTGGTTTCATAGAGATTGGAGGACATCTGTCCAGGCACTCTGATTTTGACAATCTCCATTAAGAAGTCAAGTGTAATTCTAATAGGTGTTCCTTTATACGTTACTTGGTCTTTTTCCCTTGTAGATTTTAATATCATCCCTATTTTCTGTCTATTTAATGTCTGATGATATATGACAAGAAAACTTTCTTTTTTGGTCTAATTTATTTGGTGTTCTGTAAGCTTCTTGTACTTTTACAGACATCTCCTTCTTTAGGTTAGGAAAACTTTCTTCTATGATTTTGTTGAAAATATATTCTGGGATTTGAACTGGGATTTTTCTCCTTCTTCTATTCCTATTATTCATAGGTTTGTTTTTTCCTGGATATTTTATGTCAGTAATTTTTTAGATTAATATTTTCTTTTTTTTAAATTTTTTTTATTCTTTTTTTTCTTTTTTTTTTAAATTTATTTAGTTATTTAAATCACATCATAATTTACTTATTTACACAGGGTTTATAAACACAAAAAGGCAGGATGTGGGGAAGGGAATGGCACCGGAGCATAGGTGTTCAGGGGGAGTACAGATACCTTTCAGAACAGGGTATCAGCTGGGTGAAGGTTCAGGGGACAGGTCACTATGACTCTGCCTATGATTCACTTGTCCTTATCTAAGTTGGTACTGTCCACCGAGGCTGCCTATTTATAAGACCTATGACTACTCGGGCTGGTAAATTTCCACAGAAGCCTCCTGTTTACAATAGCTTATAGCCTGCTGTTTCAGTGTTTTTCCACAGAGACCCAAGACTTGGTGTTAGCATGCATGTATGTCAGGACTATTGCTGACTTTAGGCCTATGGCTGATTTTAGGCCTTTAGTGTATATGTAAGGATGCTCCTGACATCTCCTCCCTTCTCTAAGTATAGAAGGGCCTTGGTGATTCTATTCTTGCGAAGGTGGGAATAGAGGCCTGACCTCCAATAATTGAAGGGGACCTTGTAATGGCTCAGGTCCTCCTGTCGTTGTCCAGTGAGGCATGAGGGCCATACCCATCCCGATGTCTCTTTCCTGGAGAGGGGATATGTTTGACATCAACCCCTATGCAGTCAGGCTTGTCCCTCAGGGAACCCAGATAGATATTTTAAACTTTTATTTATATTCCCTTGCAGTGCTTAGCCTTGCAGCCTAAGCAAGAATTCAGATCACCAGACAGAGAGGGTTCTGGGTAGCCCCTCTCTGCTTGGTCTAGGGGTGGAAGTATCTTCTTTTAGGTTGGGTGGAGATGGGTTTGAGGAACACCCTGTATAAAGTAACAACCTCATCTTGAGACTCGTGGTCCTCCATAGCTAACTTATGATAATGTATCTGAATAGGTTTTGCTACCAAATTATCTATCTGTTGTATCACAAAGTTAATCAGCCTATTTAAGGCCCAGGGACCAAAAGAAACCAGCAAAAATAACCCAGTTAATGGTCCCAAGATGGGAGGAAGTGGGGTTGACAACCATGGAGAGGTTGAAAACCAGTCCTTGTACCAGCTCTCATCTTTCTCTTTCTCTTTTCTCTTTCTCTTTCTCTTTCTCTTTCTCTTTCTCTTTCTCTTTCTCTCTCTGTCATTTCTCTGGGCCTTCTCTGACCTTTTTCATATTCTCTTTAACCATCCCTCTCTTGTCTATGTAAGGGCAACATTCTTCTTTAAGGGCTGTACACAGTCAAGAGCTGTACACAGTCTTTTCTATTGTGGAAGAGTAAATCAAGTCCAATAAAGTCTTTTGCAATTTTTGGAGATCAATTCAGACATCGAAACGAGGGATTTCTTCAGATTAGTGATGTCAATCTCTAGCTGTTTAGTGTCCTTGTCAATGGCCAATCAAAGGTCTGAGTAGTATAAGTCTGGAGGCCAGCATCAGGATTAGAGCTTCTACCAGCAGACATCATGGGTGTTTCATTTTTACCTGTTCTGGCTGGAGGTTTAGACACTGGGAGCTCTGGTTGAATCTTTTGATACTCATTCTAAAAAGGACAAAAGCACCCTCACTTTGGTCTTCCTCCTTCTTCTTGAGTTTCATGAGGTCTATGCATTGTGTCTTAGGTATTGTGTGCTTTTGGGCTAATATCCGCTTATCAGTGAGTGCATAGCATGTGTGTTCTTTTGTGATTGGCTCATCTCACTCAGGATGATATTTTCTAGCTCCATCCATTTGTCTAAGAATTTCATGAACTCATTGTTTTTAATAACTGAGTAGTACTCCATTGTGTAAATGTACCTCATTTTCTGTATCCATTCTTCTGTTGAAGGACATCTGGGTTCTTTCTACCTCCTGGCTATTATAAATAAGGCCGCTATGAACATAGTGGAGCATGTGGCCCTATTGTATGTTGAAATATCTTTTGGGTATATGCCCAGGAGTGGTATAGCTGGGTCCTCAGGTAACACTGTGTTCAATTTTCTGAGGTACCTCCAGACTGCTTTCCATAGTGGTTGTACCAGTTTACAATCCCACCAACAATGGAGGAGTGTTCCTCTTTCTCCACATCCTCGCCAACATCTGCTGTCACCTGTGTTTTGGATCTTAGCCATTCTGACTGGTGTGAGGTGGAATCTCAGTGTTGTTTTCATTTGCATTTCCCTGATGACTAGGGATGCTGAACACTTCTTTAGATGCTTCTCAACCATTCAAGTTTCCTCAGTTGAGAGTTCTTTGTTCAGCTCTGTACCCCATTTTTTAATAGGGTTATTTGATTGTCTGGAATCTAGTTTCTTCAGTTCTTTGTATACCTTGGATATTAGCCCTCTATCAGATGTAAGGTTGGTGAAGATCTTTTCCCAATCTGTTGGTTCCCGTTTTGTCCTATTGACAGTGTCCTTTGCTTTACAGAAGCTTTGCAGTTTTATGAGATCCCATTTGTCAATTCTTGATCTTAGAGCATAAGCCATTGGTGTTCTGTTCAGGAACTTTTCCCCTGTGCCCATGTGATCAAGGCTTTTCCCTGTTTTCTCTTCTATTAGTTTCAGTGTAACTGGTTTTATGTAGAGATCCTTGATCCACTTGGAATTGAGCTTTGTACAAGGAGATAAGTATGGGTCAATTTGCATTCTTCTACATGTTGACCTCCAGTTGGACCAGCACCATTTGTTGAAAATGCTGTCTTTTTTCCACTGGATGGTTTGAGCTCCGTTGTCGAAGATCAAGTGACCATAGGTATGGGGTTCATTTCTGAGTCTTCTATTCTATTCCATTGATCCTCCTGACTGTCTCTGTTCCAATACCATGCCGTTTTTATCACTATTGCTCTGTAGTACAGCTTGAAATCAGGGATGGTGATTCCCCCAGAAGTTCTTCTATTGTTGAGAGTAGTTTTTGCTATCCTGGGTTTTTGTTATTCCAAATGAATTTTAAGATTGTTCTTTCTATCTCTGTAAAGAACTGAGTGGGAATTTTGATGGGGATTGCATTAAATCTGTAGATTGCTTTCGGCAAGATAGCCATTTTTACTATATTAATCCTTCCAATCCATGAGCATGGGAGATCTTTCCATCTACTGAGATCTCCTTCGATTTCTTTCCTCTGGGGCTTGAAGTTCTTGTCATACAGGTCTTTTACTTGCTTGGTTAGATTCACACCAAAGTATTTTATATTATTTGTGACTATTGTGAATGGTGTCGTTTCCATAATTTCTATCTCAGCCAATTTATCCTTTGTGTAAAGGAATACTACTGATTTGTTTGAGTTAATTTTATACCCAGCCACTTTGCTAAAGTTGTTTATCAGGTTTAGGAGTTCTCTGGTGGAAGTTTTGGGGTCACTTAAGTATACTATCATATCATCTGCAAATAGTGAAACTTTGACTTCTTCCTTTCCTATTTGTATCCCTTTGATCTCCTTTTGTTGCCTAATTGCTCTGGCTAGGACTTCCAGTACTATATTGAATAGGTAGGGAGAGAGTGGGCAGCCTTGTCTAGTCCCTGATTTTAATGGGATTGCTTCAAGTTTCTCTCCATTTAGTTTAATGTTGGCTACTGGCTTGCTGTATATTGCTTTTACTATGTTTAGGTATGAACCTTGAATTCCTGATCTTTCCAAGACTTTTATCATGAAGGGGTGTTGAATTTTGTCAAATGCTTTCTCAGCATCTAGAGATATGATCATGTGGTTTTTTTCTTTGAGTTTGTTTATATAGTAGATTACGTTGATGGATTTCCATATATTGAACCAACTGTGCATTCCTGGGATAAAGCCTACTTGATCATGATGGATAAATGTTTTGATGTGTTCTTGGATTCGGTTCAAGAGAATTTTATTCAGTATTTTTGCATCGATATTCATAAGGGAGATTGGTCTGAAGTTCTCTTTTCTTGTTGGGCCTTTGTGTGGTTTAGGTATGAGCGTAATTGTGGCTTCATAGAATGAATTAGGTAGTGTTCCTTCCATTTCTATTTTGTGGAATAGTTTGAAGAGAATTGGTATTAGATCTTCCTTGAAGGTTTGATAGAATTCTGCACTAAAACTATCTGGACCTGGGCTTTTTCTGGTGGGGAGACTTTTAATGACTGCTTCTATTTCTTTCACGGTTATGGGACTGTTAAGATGGTTTATCTGCTCCTGATTTAACATTGGTAACTGGTACTTGTCTAGAAAATTGTCCATTTCATCCAGATTTTCCAATTTTGTTGAGTATAGACTTTTGTAGTAGGATCTGATGATTTGTTGGATTTCCTCGGTATCTGTTGTTATGTCACAAATGCCAGCCTAGGCTACTGTATCCAGCAAAACTCTCAATTACCATAGATGGAGAAACCAAGATATTCCACGACAAAACCAAATTTACACAATATCTTTCCACAAACCCAGCACTACAAAGGATAATAGCAGGAAAGCCCCAATACAAGGAGAGCAATCATACCCTAGAAAGAGCAAGAAGGTAATCCGCCTCCAACAAACCCAAAAGAAGCTAGCCACAGAAACAATGCCTCCCCTTTTAGCAAAAATAACAGGAAGCAACAGTCTGCTCTCCTTAATATCTCTTAATGTCAATGGACTCAATTTCCCAATAAAAAGACATAGGCTAACAGACTGGATACGCAAACAGGATCCAACATTTTGCTGTATACAGGAAACCCACCTCAGTGACAAGGACAGACACTACCTTAGAGTAAAAGGCTGGAAAACAGTTTTTCAAGCAAATGGTCCTAAGAAACTAGCTGGAGTAGCCATTCTAATATCGAATAAAATTGACTTTCAACTTAAAGATATCAAAGGATAAGGAAGGTCATTTCGTATTTGTCAAGGAAAGTCAACCAACATGAACTCTCAATTCTGAACATTATGCATCAATGCAAGAGCACCACTTTCATAAAGAACCTACTAAAGCTCAAAGCACACATTGCACCTCACACAATAATAGTGGGAGACTTCAACACCCACTCTCAGCACTGACAGACATGAAATGGAAACTAGACAGAGGTACAGTAAACTAACAGAATTAGAACCAATGGACTTAACAGAATCTATAGAACATTTCACCCAAAAACAAAAGAATACCTTTTCTCAGCACTCATGGTACTTATGCAAAATGACCATATAATTGGTCACAAGACAGGCCTCACAGATACAAAAAAAAATCGAAATAATCCCATGCAACCTACAGATCACCATGGTCTAAAGCTGGTCTTCAATAACAACAAAGACAAGGGAAAACCCACATTCACATGGAAACTGAACAATACTCTACTCTTTGATAATGGGGTGAGGGAAGAAATAAAGAAAGAAATTAAAGACTTTTTAGAATTTAATGAAAATGAAGACACATCATACCAAAACCTATGGGACACAATGAAAGCAGTGCTAAGAGGAAAACTCATAGCTCTAAGTTCATAAAAAAAGAAACTGGAGAGAGAACACACTAGCAGCTTGACAACACACCTGAAAGCTCTAGAACAAAAAGAAGCAAATACACCCAAGAGGAGTACACGGCAGGAAATAATTAAACTCAGGGCTGAAATCAACCAAATAGAAACAAAGAGAACTATACAAAGAATCAATAAAACCAGGAGCTGGTTCTTTGAGAAAATCAACAAAATAGATAAAACACTTAGCCAGACTAATCAGAGGGCAGAGATACAGTATCCAAATCAATAAAATCAATGTCACCAATGTATCAAATTCTTCTATATCTTGACCACCTGAGATCCTCCTTTCTGTCGCTTGTATTCTGTTGGTGATGCCTGCATCTGCAGTTCCTGTTCGCTTACCTAGGTCTCTCATTTACACAAATCCCTCTGTGTTTTCTTTATTGCTTCAAGTTCCATTTTTCGGTCTTGAACAGTTTTATTCATATCCTTCAACTGTTTGGTTTATTTTCTTGACTGTCTTGGCTTTTCTAATGGGATTTACTCATTCACTCTTTAAGGACCTACATCGTCTTCATAAAGTTTGTTTTAGGGCCTTTTTCTTGAGCTTTACCTGTGTTGGAATAGTCAGGCATGCTGGAGTAGTGTCCCTGGGCTCTGGTGATGACATATTGCCTTGATTATGGTTGGTTGCGTTTTGTCTTGGCATCTAGACATCTGGGTTTGGAGTGATTAAAAGTAGAGACACGGACTTCTGAGTTTGTCTTGTTATATGTGTGTTTTGTGTCTTGGTTTCTGTTTTCTCTGTGGTCTTCTGGCCACTGTGGCCTGTGGTTGAGCAGGGTGTCTCCACCCACATTGGCTGGAATTCTGGTAGTGGCTGGGTTAGAATATGGGACAGCAGGGTCAAAAGATTGTATACATTTTACTCTTTAGATTTCAAACTAATCATTTGAAAAGCTCAAGAAATGAGAACTATCTTTTAGGTCTAGAGGGAAAGTGATAGCTAAAATGACATTGCTAGACATTGGTCAAGCAGATTTCCTCATGCCAATACAGTCTCCATATTGTGATTCCCATGGAATTACCCAGAGTCCCTTGAAAATGTTTGGAGCTCCCCCTGTGGTTTGTCAATTCCATTACTTACTGGTTCACCCTGGGTATTTGTGGGGAAACTGTGGTGTGTATAAGCTTCTATTATAACAGTTTTTGTTTTTATTGTGTTTCTATGACTTGTCCACATTGTAGCATGAGTTTATCACTTTTTATTACATAAGATTTGATTGTTTGATGACACTAATTTTTATTTCTCTTCTTCAACAGAGATCTTCATGAATCATTTTCCAGGACTCTACAAATTCTTCCCTTTACATCTGGAGAACTTCATGCAGGGCATAGGACAGGCTGGTGACATGGAAATGGAATAGTACCACCTCTGCAGCTGCATGTACCCATCACTGTGCATTAGATGCTGGAGAAACTACTGGTGGTCCTGCCCTGACACCCTGCAAGACCTGACACAGCTGTGTCCTAACAATAGCTAATTAGCTGCTTTTAAGTGCTGGACACAGCTGGAATCTCACAAAGCCTCTGTCAACCAAGTCCATGATGCAGCTGCCCAAGATGAGCAGTGACAGGGAAGGATGCTGTAGTAGTCAGGGTTCCATTGCTGTGAGGAAACATCATGATCAAGGCAACTCTTATAAAGGACAACATTTAGTTGGGGCTGCCTTACAGTCGCAGAGACTTGGTCCACTATCATCATGGCAGGAAGCATGGCAGCATCTAGGCAAACATAGTGCTGGAGAAGGAGCTGAGAGATCTGCATCTTGATCAGAATGCAGTAAGGTGAAGCTGTCTCTTCCAAACTGGGAAGTGCTTGAGCATTAGGAGCCCTAAAGTCCATCCCTTACAGTGACACATTTATTCACAACAAGGCCACATTTATTCTACCAGGGGCCGACCTCCTTATAGTGCCACTCCCTCTGGACCAAGCATTCAAACACATGAGTCTGTGGGGGATGGGGCAAACTCATTCAAAGCACTATAGACTCATTTCTTCCCCTTCCCTGCCAATGTCCATACAGGGCTGAACTTAAACCAAGTGTGGAAGGAGTTAAGACACTGCTCCATCTGTAGGCTAAATCCCTGGGTGCCTGAGAGGGCTGAGTTCAGGAGGTGGCCTAATGAACAGAGAACACTGTGTGACCAGAGGATGGCATGGAAAAGTGCCATGTTGTTGGAAAGTGATCAGAAACCTTTAGCGTTTCAGAAATAGTTAAGAACAATTGGCCTGCAGATCAAGAGTGCAGAGTTGACTCTGTCTTCACCCAGTGTATTGTAGCTCAGACTACACAGTGTACTTCACTGTGTTTGCACAATTGTCTGCAGATTATGGAAGGGTAGGACTTTTTTAAAGTGTAATTTTTGCTCAGCTGTGGGTAATATCAAAATTTACACTTTCATCTAAGCCATTTGTATTTAGAGATTATTCTGTAACTTTCAGGTCTTTATTTAAAATGAAAGAAACATTTACACTGAAGGTAGCTCTAAGGAATATGGTGTGTAACTGACAGCAGAACCCAGGGATGATGCAGTGAGGGGAGGAGAAAATGGCAGAGGAGTGATCAGGGCTCAGGGTTAGCCAGCCATGCACAGTAAGGGCCAATGTTTACAGCACAGCAGCCAAACCGCAAGCTTCCAAGTGCATGCCTATGAAGGCTGCTGAAAGTTTAGATGAACACAGAGAGAATAGGATGGAGAGAGAGAGAGAGAATTCTGTAGTGAACAAAGTCCTAAACATACAATAGCTGACTCCTGTTGGGCCTGATTTTTATTTAAGATGGTTATATTCAGGGTTATTTTTAATACTGGTTATGACTTTTCTATTATAATAAAACTGAAAGGTAAACCAGGCTATGGCAGAAGTTTCTGTTAGGATCCCTGACTCTCCTAGTTGCATTATTCTTTAAATTCCCAGAGGGGAGTTATCAACAAAATCCTTATCTGGCAATGTGCCCAGTCCAGCCAGGGATGACATCACTTGCATGCCGTTCCTTGTGCACTTAAGCAGCTTCTGCCTCTTGCCCAATGTGGCCCGGACTGCAGCTGCATCTCACGGTGAGTCCACCTGACAGGAGAGTCTGCACAGCACAGGGTGGTCACCAGGCAGTCTGTTCCTTCTTTACAAAATCTCCTTTATCCTTTATTCTTTACTGTCTTATTTATTATCAGGAGGAAAGAAATTTGGCCTCCCCGCCTTCATTCTTGATTTTTTGAGACAGGGTTTCTCTGTGTAGCCCTGGTCGTCTGGGAACTCATTCTTTAGACCAGGCTGGCCTCAAACACAGAGATCTACATGCCTTTGCCTCCCGGTGCTAGGATTAAAGGTGTATACTAGCACATGCAAGATCTTCCTAAAGTTTCCCTTTACTGCTTCCTTACTGAGAATTTTTTTCTATGTTATGAATTAAGCAATATGTATTACATAAACACACACAAGTATTGCCTTGAATATGTTGGTAATCCTTCTCCCTCAGTCTCACAAGTACTAGGATTGTAGTGGGCATCTGCCAACACACCCACCCTTCCTTCTGCATTTTTAAGTATTCATAGGACAATGCATTCATTTTGAAATTGTCTTTGGGTGGTTGATTTAATTTCAAGGATGTATAATTTTTCAGGGTTACAATAATGCAAAAATAATTGTCTTCATTTTACTCAAGTTTCATCATATGAAGTATACAATGAGTGATCAAAAATAAAACTATACATTTCTGCAGAAGTTATGTTTCCCATAGAACCCAGGCAGGTGGCCACTCTGTGCCTACTCACAGGGTAAGCCCTCATTCTGTCAATGCTTGTGTGAAGTGAGGCAGATGCCTGAGACCCCGAGCTTCTCATCTGTAGAAGAAAAAAGCATGGTGAGTCCCATGGAAGCACCAGGGTGGCTCAGTGATGTTGCTGGCTTGGGATGCTGCTCTGTCATCTCTCTGCCTTCACTGTTAGTAATACAAAGGGTTAACAGTGCACCAAGCTATTCACATGACATCAATGGCACAACATGGGTAAGGACAACAGAGCTGCTAATCCCTTGTCTTCTGCACACACCACATTCCTGATCTCACTGCTGCCTGGGTCACTGATGGCAGTGGTCCCCACTTAACACAGGCCTCTGACCTTCACAGCACACCTCCTGCCCCTCACCTGCCTCCTGACCTCCACTCACTCAGTAGAACATGTTCAGGGCTTCTCTTAGCCTGTCGCTCTCTGTTATTCACTGTGTCTAGAAACATAAACAGAGTCAGCAGGTAAACATAAGGTGAATGTCAGAAAGCTTACATTATTGTATAGATTTATGTTTCTCTTCGCAAATATACCTTGTAAAATGGAAATTTATCTTGTTTCTTCCTGTCTCTCAGTCTGTTTACTGTCTGTATCCTATCCATCTCCTCCCATAGCTCTCAGCTCTGTCTGGCATTTACATGAAGGCATTAAGAACCGCTCCTAAAAAAGGGATAAACCCACCCTACACTGTGGAGGAAACATAGAAATGCAATAAGAAAAGAAATGGAAACAACAGCTTATACACAGTGCGATCTGTCTCGGACGCAGAGAACTTACTCCTTGTTCTTTGGGAATCGTGCTGTCGTGATCTGTGCACCTCACCTGTCCCCTTCTGAAGATAATTTGATAGGAGTGGTCCTTCCTTTGTATTCAAAGTCTTGTAAGATTCTTCAGGGGTTTAACGAGGTTCACAAATGTCACATTTGTAGCTTTAGTGGCAGCTCCTGGAACCAAATGATGGCTGGTTCTAATTCTGATTCCCTTCAGGTATTCCATCCTGTCACTACTGTCCCTAGGGACGCTAGTAATTGATTGGGATCACTGAAAACAAGAAGTCAGCTTCTGTTTGTGCATTTGTCTCCAGAGAAGCAAATATTAAAAAAGAAATGACAATAAAAAGTTTTCTTTAGAAAAAGGAGGATTTTTGTACAACAGCATTTATGTCTAAATTAAGATGGCTAAATGCTCCCAGAATGCAAAGGATCAATACAAAGCTGAAAAGCCTACACAGGTCACAGAGGGTCTGATTAACTTATGTAGAGTATGTAGAAGATGAGCTGTAAAGATCATTGAGAGATGTGAATCAAAATTTTAAGGTCCAAGTTCAACCAAGCATTTATTTAAATAGTTAAAGTCCTCTAAAGTTCTTGGTCTTCTCTTGGAAACCTCTATAAGGGCCAATTTAATAAACAAAAGGGGGTGTTTATACTCTAAAACAGTATTTAAAATTCAATGTATTTAACAGTACCAGGCAGGTGCAACTGATTAAGTGTACTTAGAGGCCTATACTGATATAGACAGAGGAATTAAAGGGACAGTGATGTTTACTCTAGTCCTTCAAAGTAATTTAGGTTCCAAAGGGCTGTGAGGCACCCTTTAAAAGATTCCACATTTTTACTGAGTCACCTGTCCTCTTCTACAAAGGGCCACTGAGGCTCCACAGGGTGGACTCCAATCAGTGTACATTTTGCAAAGAAGAGAGTCAACAAGGAGGGACATGCTCTCAGTGCTTCCCAAGAAGATTGTGGTCAGAAAGATCCTGACCTATCCCCAACTGATGAGACAATTGGAAAAAAAAGCCAAAAGACTGAGGGCCTCCTGACTAGTCTAAATGACATAGCCTTAACAGAAAAATAAATGTTTATGTTGGCTCTCAGTATGCTCTTAAAGACCTAACTGGAACTATAACCATGGAGTAGTCATAAGACATGGCAGCCAGAAGGAAACATTCTGACTTTATTAGTATCAGGTAGAAGAACATCTGCATGCCACAGGCAGCAGCTGAGATCTTGTGGCTCCCCAGGACCTGGTCCATGAGCATCTTGGGCACAGTGACAGAAATGTACATCATGTCCATGAGGGACAGTTGGCTGATAAAAAAGTACATGGGTGTGTGGAGGTGGATGTCAGAGAGTATCAGCAGGATCAAGAGTGCGTTCCCAGACAAGGCCATCAGGAAAACCACAAATATGACCACAGCAAGCAGGGCAGGGTGTTTGGATTGGAAACTGTCACCAGGGTGAAATCTGACTGTCCAGGGTAGTTGCTCAGGACTACTCAGTGGTGTGTGCCTCAAGCTGACTGTGCTGACAGAAGTTCCCTGAGCCTTGAGATTTGGCGTTTATTACTTATCTATACTTTAAGAAAATTTTAAAACAAAATTCATGTCTGTGGTTAGAATCATCAAAATTCCTAGTGAAACTGTTGCATTTCAGGACCAGGTCACATAACACTGTCCTTTATCCAACAGACCAGAGTCTGTAGGTTTACTTCCCTAGAGTATTATAAACCACTGTGCCCAAATGGAAATCAAACTTATTCTGAGGATTATTTTAACACGAGGTATGAACTGAATCTGAATCTCTGTGTATTAAGGATCAAACATGGATTTTTAAACCTGAGGGCTATATTCCATATAATGATTACACAGAAAATATATCAAATATAATGTGGCAAAATGAATCTGAGACCCTTGAAGGAACTTTACCCAAAGAGTCATGTGACCCAGAGGTTCTGTGCTGTGTGGCGCTCCGCTCACATGTAGTTCCTGGTAACCAGGAAGGACATGGATGGAGGACCCACTCAAGGACCAGACCCAGCTGTGGGACTAGCCATCTCTCGGGTAGCCAGTCCTCTGTGAACCCTACCTAAAAAGGGAGAATAACAACTTTTCACTTTTTTTTGTTTTATTTTGTTTTTTTGTTTTGGCTAAACCTAAATGAAATAGTGAGTCCTCTCAGAACACTGAACATTCAAATTCAACAAACATCCATACATTAGAAGAGTTCATGAGCACATTTTCCTCAAGAAATGCCTTATGGGTTTGTGCTAATGTCATTGGATTGTGAGATATGACTGGTTCTTAGGGTGAAGCATCTTTTTACATGTGTATGAATTTTGTTTTCAACAACATCGCACAATCTCACTCATCTGTAGATCTTTTCTTTCTTTTTTTCTTTTCATTGGAATTTATTTATTACATTTCAATGACATCCCCCTTCCCCATTTCCTCTCCTAGAACACCCTATCCCATCCCCCTCCTCATTTTTGCTTTTATACCATTTTAATTACTGCATGTATTAAGGTCAGTTCTAGGATGTAGGGTCTAGCAATACAATAGATGCAAATAGTCAAGGAACAAGCAAGACATAAACACAAATAGTCAAAGAACAAGCAAGGCATCAAACACTATTCCACGAACACTCCCGTGATCATTGTTTCTAAGGCTTATAAGGATGACCAAAATATCTGAGCCAACTTCCCTGTCCTAGCCAAAGTTCATTTTCATGTCTGAAGCCTACTTCCTGGTTCTAGCTTAAAATTTAGATTCCTGTCTGAGATTACTTCTTTGTCTAGCCTAAGATTTAGAATCCTACCTGAAATTACTTCTTTGTTCTTAGCCTAATGTCAGATTCCTGCAAGTCTACTTCCTTGTCCTTGGCCCATGTCAGATTCTTGCCAAGCAGCCCCAAAGGCTCTCCGCTTCTCCCCCTCTTTTATTTCATTAACAAGACTGAGCCTGTCTTAGTCATTCTGACAAGAATGCCTTCCTTACCCATCATGGAATATGCATTATACAAAGCAATGCATTCTGTCTTAGGTTGGTAAGCTCTGTGAAATCTTACCCATCCTTGGCTTGCCAGCCTATTAATTTAATAACTCTGTCTAGGGTCCATTTTCAGGTTCAAACCATGTACTTTGGCTCCAACATGTGATGTTGTTAAAGACAAGCTTTAACATGATGGCAGGAAAAAAGTATTCCCAGGACAAGAAGGGCAGCCTGATCAAGCTATATATGCCATTCTTGAAGCTTGACCAAATAGAAATACTGACCTCAGGACATGCTAATTTTATCAGCAGTATCTACCACATCATGCTTACAGAGCAGCATTCTTGAAACTCATAAGCTCACTATGTAAAGTTAAAACATCCAAAGAGGTGTTAGAATTATGTCAAATACACTGCAAGTGTCTTTAAATTTTTTTCCTAATTATAATGACTACCACTGTAAATTTTAGAACTAAGGTGAATCCAGTGGTATTTGGCATGACACTCGAGATGGCTCTTCCTTAAATTTTGTACCTCCTTCCAATAATTTGAATAGGATAAAGAGCATCAATCCATTCTTCCAAACACCTATCTAAATCCTCTTGTATATTCAACACATTAGTAACATTTTTTGTTAAATGATTAATAAAAGTAGCTGTCTTAATTTCTTGTGTCACACCAATTGCAGAAGCACTAGTCCTAGCAATTAATGTAATTAAAGCTGTTATACCAGCAATAATCAAGCTCACTACCCTCTTGCTTCTGCTTAAAGCCTGACTCATTTCTTTCAGTACTTGCAAGCTACTTTTAGAATACCAAGATTCTGTGATACTCAGGGCATTAAAACAAAAGCTGGTTGATAGACCTCCATAATGGACATGCCAGATTTCAAAACACAAACACAACTAGAAGGTGTACAATCAATGCAACTTACATTAAATACTGTAGAAGAAACAAAAGTAATTTTAACTTGACAATTAAAAGAGCCTTAACACATGTGCTAACACCTGTTTGAAATTCAGATCCTGCTCCAACTTTATCTTTTGCTAACCTAACATCATAGAGAACTACAGCTAACTTCCATATATGTCTCTGAAAATGTCCAGAACCTGGCTTCCAAATGAAGACTGTTATTTCCAATATTGGATGATTTCTAGATCAGTCCATGATTGAGTCTGAATAACTGGTCACATTTAATAACAATACAAGAGGCATTATAACTTCTCTTTTTGATTCTCTGTTCCAGAAGGTCTCAAAACTTGAGGCAAGGAAACTTGTCCCATCGGATTATAGGTAAGCAATGGTTGGTCAGGAACATATGTCCAATACAGCTTCCCAGTCACCATTTTCAGGGACTCAGCAAGCTCACAGGTCAGCATCATTCTTTGTCCTGGCATCAGCATGTCTTACCCGTCGCTCTGGTGCCACCATGCTCCTTCAGCATCCTGCAGAAAAAACACAAATATGCCATTTTCCCCATATTTAATACCTGATTGGGATCATGCCTTATGCCAGTAAGTGGATCCTTCCCTTTCACCTATTCATACATATGTTTAGTTGTAGAGTGCCATAGACACTCACCAGAAAGTTACTTATCATCCATTTTTTTAAAAAAAATTTAAAATAAAAAATAAAAAACATATCTAAATAAATTTGTGGTGTATGGGGATTTATCTCCCCCTTTTTTATTTTATGAAGATATAGTTTTAAAGTTCCATGGACCCCTTTTACAGTCTCTTGTCCTTGACAATTATAAGGAATCCCAGTAATATGGATAATGCTAAATTGTGCTAAAAAGTCTCAAATGTTCAACTGTGATAGCCAGTTCCATTATTGTTTTTGTATGTTTGTTTATCTTTTTGTTTTCTTTTTTTATTTGATACTTTATCTACATTTCAGATGTTATCCCCTTTCCCCATTCCCCCCACTCCCAGAAACCCCTTAGCCCATCCTCCCTCCTCATATTTCTAGGTAGAGGATGTGCCCCCACACATCTACCCACTCCCACCTCCCCTCCTCAAATTACCCTTTTCGGGGCATCCAACCTTCAAGGGACCAAGGTTCTCCTTCTCCCACTGATGCCTGACAAGTCCACCTCTTCTACATATATAGCTGGAGTCATGGGTCCCTCCATGTGTGTTCTCAGGCTAGCTGTTTAGACCCTAGGAGCTGTGGTTGGTTGGTATTGTCACTCTCCCCATGGGGAGCAAGCCCCTTCAACTCCTTCTGCCTTCTCTCTAACTCCTCCACTGGGGACCCTGTGATCAGTTTGATGGTTAGTTGTGAGCAACTGCCTTTGTATATGTCAGGCTTTGGCAGTGCCTCTCAGTAAACAGGTATATTAGGCTCCTGTAAGCATGCACTTCTGGACATACACAACGGTTTGCATATGGTGATTGCACCTGGGATAGATCTCCAAGTGGGACAGACTCTGAATGGTCCCTCCTCCAGTTTCTGCCTCACACATTGTCTCATATTTGCTCCTGTGAGTATTTTGCTACTCCTAAGAAGGACCGAAGTCCCCACACTTTGGTCTTTCTTTTTTGTGGGTTTCATTTGGTCTGTGAGTTATGTCTTGGATATTGTGAGATTTTGGCTAATATCCACTTATCAATGAGTACATACTATGTGTGTTCTTTTGTGATTGGGTTACCTCATTCAAGATGATATTTTCTATTTCCATCCATTTGCCTAAGAATTTCATGAATTCATGTTTTTAATAGCTGAGTAGTATCCACATTTCCTATATCCATTCCTCTGTTGAAGAGCATCTGGGTTCTTTCCAGCTTCTGGCTATGATAAATAAGGCTGCTATGAACATAGTGAAGCATGTGTCCTTGATATATGTTGGAACATCTTTTGGGTATGTGCCCAGGAGTGATACCACTGGATCCACAGGTAATAATATGTCCAATTTTCTGAGGAATCACCATACTGATTTCCAGAGTGGTACCAGCTTACAATCCCACCTACAATGGAAGAGTGTTCCTCTTTCTCCACATCCTTGCCAGCATCTGTTGTCATCTGAGTTCTTAATCTTAGCCATTCTGACTTGTGTGAGGTGGAATCTCAGGGTTGTTTTGATTTGTATTTTCCTGATGACTAAAGATGTTGAACATTTCTTTAGGTGCTTCATGGTCATTTTTATTCTCAGTTGAAAATTCTTTGTTGAGCTCTGTACCCCATTTTTATAGGTTTTTTGATTCTCTGGAGTCTAATTTCTTGAGGTCTTTTTAAATTTTGGATATTAGCCCTCTGTCAGATGTAGGATTGGTAAAGATCTTTTCCCAATCTGTAGGTTGCTGGTTTGTCCTATTGACAGTGTCCTTTGCCTTACAGAAGCTTTGCAATTTTATGAGGTCCCATTTGTCAATTCTTGATCTTAGAGCACAAGCCATTGGTGTCCTGTTCAGGAACATTTTCCCTGTGCCCATGTGTTTGAGCCTCTTCCCCACTTTCTCTTCTATTAGTTTCAGTATGTCCGGTTTTATTTGCAAGTCCTTGATCCACTTGGACAAGGAGTTAATATGGATCAATTTGCATTTTCCTACATGTTGACCTCCAGTTCAACCAGCACCACCTGTTGAAAATGCTGTCTTTTTTCCACTGAATGGTTTTAGCTCCTTTGTTAAATATCAAGTGACTATAGGTATAAGGGTTCATTTCTGGGTCTTCAATTCTATTCCATTGATCTTTTTGCTTTCTCTGTACCAATACCATGCAGATTTTAACACTATTGCTCTGTATACAGCTTGAAGTAAAGGGATGGTGATTCCCCAGAAGTTCTTTTATTGTTGAGAATAGTTTTTGCTATCCTGGGTTTTTTGTTATTCCAAATGAATTTGAGAATTGCTTTTTCTATCTCTGTGAAGAATTGAGTTGGAATTTTGAGAGGGATTGCATTAAATCTGTAGATTGCTTTTGGCAAGATGGCCATTTTTACTATATTAATCCTGCTAATCCATGAGCATGGGAGATCTTTCCATCTTCTGAGATCTTCTTTGATTTCTTTCTTCAGGGACTTGAAGTTCTTGTCATATAGATCTGTCACTTGCTAGATTCACACCGAGGTATTTTATATTATTTGTGACTATTGTGAAGGGTGTTGTTTCCCTATTTTTTTCTCAGCCTGTTTATCATTTAAGTAGAGGAAGGCTACTGATTTGTTTGAGTTAATATTATATCCAGCTGCTTTGCTGAAGTTGTTTATCAGGGTTAGGAGTTCTCTGGTGGAAGTTTGGGGTCACTTAAGTAACTATATATCATCTGCAAGTAGTGATATTTTGACTTCTTCCTTCCTATTTGTATCCCTTTGACTTATTTTTGTTGTCTAATTGCTCTCACTAGGAATTCCAGTACTATATTGAATAGGTAGGGAGACAGTGGGCAGCCTTGTCTAGTCCCTGATTTAGTGGGATTGCTTCAAGTTTCTCTCCATTTAGTTTGATGTTGGCTACTGGTTTGCTGTATATTGCTTTTACTATGTTTAGGTATGGGCCTTGAATTCCTGATCTTTCGAAGACTTTTATCATGAAGGAATGTTGAATTTTGTTAAATGCTTTCTCAGCATCTAGTGAGACGATCATGTTTTTTTTTTAAATTGAGTTTGTTTATATAGTGGATTACGTTGATAGATTTCCAAATATTGAACCATCCCTGCATTCCTGGGATAAAGTCTCTTGATCATGGTAGATGATTGTTTTGATGTGTTCTTGGATTCTATTTGTAAGAATTTTATTGAGTATTTTTGCATCGATATTCATAAAGGTCTGAAGATCTCTTTCATTGCTGGGTCTTTGTGTGGTTTGTAAGCGTAATTGTGGCTTCATAGAATGAATTGGGCAGTGTTCCTTCTTTTTTATATTTTGTGGAATAGTTTATAGATTAATTGGTATTAGGTCTTGTTGGAAAGTCTCATAGAATTCTGCACTGAAACCATCTGGTCCTGGTTTTTTTTTAGTAGGAGAGTTTTAATGAGTGCTATTATTTCTTTAGGGCTTATAGGACTATTTAGATGGTTTATCTGATCCTGATTTAGCTTGTGGTGTCTGGTATCTGTTTAAGAAATTGTCCATTTCATTCAGATTTTCTAGTTTTGTTGAGTATAGGCTTTTGTAGTAGGATCTGATGATTTTTTTTTAATTTCCTCAGTTTCTGTTTTTATGTCTCCCTTTCCTGATTTCATTAATTTGAATACTATCTCTGTGACCTCTGTTTAGTCGGGCTAAGGTTTATCTATCTTGTTGATTTTCTCAAAAAACAGCTCCTTATTATGTTGATTCTTTGTATAAGTTCTTTTTGTTTCTACTTGGTTAATTTCAGCCCTGAGTGTGCAGTCTACTCCTCTTAGGTGCATTTGCTTCTTTTTGTTCTAGAGCTTTCAGGTGTGCTGTCAAGTGCTATTGTGTGCTCTCTCCAGTTTCCTTTTGTAGGCACTTAGAGCTATGAATTTTCCTCTTAGCACTGCTTTCATTGTGTCCCACAAGTTTTGGTAGGATGTGTCCTTATTTTCATTAAATCTAAAAAGTCTTTAATTTCTTTCTTTCTTTCTTTCTTTCTTTCTTTCTTTCTTTCTTTCTTTCTTTCTTTCTTTCTTTCTTTCTTTCTTTCTTTCTTTCTTCCCTGACCAAGTTATCACTGAGTAGAGCATTGTTTAGTTTCCACGTGTATGTGGACTTTCCATTGATTTTATCATTATTGAAGACCAGCCTTAGTCCATGGTGATCTGATAGGATGCATAGGAGTATTTCAATTATCTTGTGTCTGTTGAGGCCTGTTTTGTGACCAATTATATGGTCAGATTTGGAGAAGGTACCATGAGGTGCTGAGAAGAAGGTATATTCTTTTGTTTTTGGATGAATGTTCTATAAATATCTGCTAAATTTGTTTGGTTTATAATTTCTCTTAGTTTCACTGTGTCTTTGTTTAGTTTCTGTTTCCATGATTTGTCCATTGATTAGAGTGAGGCATTGAAGTCTCCCACTATTATTGTGTGAGGAACAATGTGTGCTTTGAGCTTTAGTAAAGTTTCTTCTATGAATATGAATGCCCTTGTATTTGGTGCATAGATGTTCATAATTGAGATTTCATCTTGGTAGACTTTTCCTATGAGTATGAAGTGTCCATTCTTATCTTTCTTTCTTTTTTTATGCACATAACTTTTTATTTCATGACTTAAATGGAATACAATATATGGAAGATAATTTGTATTACATTACAGAAAAGCAGTTGTATTTGATTTTCAACTTTTTTTCTAAATCAAATCGTAATTTTTACTTATTCACACAAGGTTTATAAACACAAAAAGACAGGATGTGGGGAAGGGAATGACACTGGAGTGTAGGTGTTCAGGTGTACATATATCTTTCAGTATAGATTATCAGCTGGGTGAAGGTTCAGGGGACAGGTCACTATGACTCTGCCTATAATTCACTTGTCCTTATCTAAGTTGGCACTATCTGCCAAGGCTACCTATTTACAAGGTCTATGGCTACTCAGGATGGTAAATTTCCACAAAAGCTGCCTGTTTACAATAGCTTATAGCCATATGTTTCAGTGTTTTTCCACAGAGACCCAAGACTTTGTGTTAGCATGCATGTATGTCAGGCCTATTGCTGATTTTAGGTCTATGGCTGATTTTAGGCCTCATTCTTATCTTTCTTGATAACTTCTGGTTGCAAGTCAATTTTATTCGATATTAGAATGGCTCCTCCAGCTTGTTTCTTGGAACTATTTGCTTAAAAAATTGTTTTCCAACCTTTTATTCTGAGGTAGTGTCTGTCTTTGTCACTGAGGTGTGTTTCCTGTATGCAGCAAAATTCTGGGTCCTGTTTAGGTATCCAGTTCTTTAGTCTATATCTTTTTGGGGAGGGGGATTGAGTCCATTGATGTTAAGAGATATTAAGGAAAAATGATTGTTGCTTCCTGTTATTTTTGTTATTAGAGGGGGATTATGTTTGTGTGGCTATCTTCCTTTGGGTTTGTTGGAAAAAGATTACTTTCTTGCTTTTTCTAGGGTATAATTTCCCTCCTTGTGTTGGTATTTTTTTCTCTGTTATCCTTTGTAGGGCTGGATTTGTAGAAAGATATTGTGTAAATTTGTTTTTTTCATGGAATATCTTGGTTTCTCCATCCAGGGTAATTGAGAGTTTTGCTGGGTATAGTAGCCTTGACTGACATTTGTGTTCTCTTAGGGTCTGTATAACATCTGTCCATGATCTTCTGACTTTTATAGTCTCTGGTGAGAAGTCTGATGTAATTCTGATAGGTCTGCCTTTTTAAGTTACTTGACCTTTTCTCCTTACTGCTTTTAGTCTTCTTTCTTTGTTTTATGCATTTGGTGTTTTGAATATTATTTGACTGGGAGAATTTCTTTTCTAATGTAGTCTATTTGGAGTTCTGTAGGCTTGTATGTTCATAGACATCTCTTTCTTTTGGTTAGGGAAGTTTTCTTCTATAGTGTTCTTGAAGATACTTACTGACTCTTTAAGTTGGGAATCTTCAATTTCTTCTATACCTATTATCCTTAGGTTTAGTCTTCTCATTGTGTCCTGGATTTCCTGGATGTTTTTGGTTAGAAGGTTTTTTTGCATTTTGTATTTTCTTTGACAGTTGTGTCAATGTTTTCTATGGTATCTTCTGGACTTCTGATTCTTTCTTCTGTCTCTTGTATTCTGTTATTGATGCTTACATCTATGACTCCTGTTCTCTTCCCTACGTTTTCTATCTCCTGGGTAGTCTCCCTTCCTGATTTCTTTATTGTTTCTACTTCCATTTTTATGTCCTGAATCATTTTGTTCAGTTCCTTCACCTGTTTGATTTTGTTTTCTTGTAATTCTTTAAGGCGATTTTATGTTTCCTCTTTAAGAGCTTCTACTTGTTTACATGTGTTCTCCTGTATTTCTTTGAGGGAGTTAGTTATGTCCGTCTTATAGTCTTCTATCATCATCATGAGAAATAATTTTAAATCTGAATCTCGCTTTTCTGGTGTCATGGGGTATTCAGGACTTGTTATGGTGGGAGAAGTAGGTTCTAATGATGCCAAGTAACCTTGGTGTCTGTTGCTTATGTTCTTGTGCTTGCCTTTTGCCATCAGTTTATTTCTAGTGATACCTTCAGTCACTGTCTCTGACTGGAGCCTGTCTGTCCTGTTATCTTGGTTGTGTCAGAACTCCTCAGGGTCCAACTGTCTCTGTGATCCTGTGATCCTGAGACCCTCCCTGGTTTGATAGCTCCTGGGAGTCAGGCTGCTTCTGGGATCCTGAAATCCTGGTTGTTCCCAAGCTCCTCAGATCCTGTGATCCTATTATCCTATGTTCCTGGGTGAGTTAGAGCTCCTTGGATCCCAGCCTCCTCTGCTTTTGGAGGATTGGGTGCAGAGCTGAAGCCTTAGGGCTGCTCCAGGCGCAGGCACAGACCGTGGGGTCCCATGCCACTGGCCTTGAGGAGTTCCTGGGTCCCCATTGGTCCCAAATTACTCCCTGTTTGAGGGAGTGGGTGTTGTGGCCTACTCACCTACACTCCTGGGTCTGTTAGAGCTCCTGGGAGTCCAGCCTTCTCTGCGTTAGTGGAGATTGGCTGCAGAGTTGAAGGCTTCATCTGTAGATCTTATTGTTGAATTTTTCAATGTGTGTGTTTAATTTGGAGAATCTGCCGAATATTGGAAACTGGGAAGTACTGATTGGTGGGAAGAAAGTGAAAGTTCTTAAGGGATGGGGACAGTAGGGTATAGTGGCATGAAGGACAAAGGAATAACTGGGAAGGAGTTTGAAGTGGGGAGAGAATGAGAGTGAGGACAGAGATGGGAACCCCTAACACTAAGGATGTTTGAAAAGCCTAAGTAGAATCCTGCCATTCTTCTCTACACAGTTATATAGATGTATGTGCTCTACTCAGAAGACATAACTGCCAGAAGCTGTGGACTGCCAAATAACCTAGAGCCAGGTATGTGTTATCTTATCCTGAGTTGTTTTCTGGCAGACAAAGTCCTTCAGAGTCCCAAAGCAACACGGGCTATTGCTGTTGCTCTTGGTTTTCCTCTAGAACTTATGGTAAGACCCCAGTGCTGAAGAATCCACACACATTGCTCACAAGACCTGGGAAAAGCATGTTGGAAATGACCAGGGAATTTTATTTCATAGTATCAGAAGCTTGTAGATGCTTCTGTTTATCTGTATCCAAAGCCTATACACCCCCTCATGGTGCTATGAAAGCTAGTTAGCAGGAAGCAAGACTCCTGGTGAGTACAGCCTGGCTTCTCCATATCCTGTGACCAAAGTGTGTGGTGTCTTCAGACTATGGATTTAATCAGGTGATGGTAATATAAATATTTACATTTTCATTGAAACGTTTAGTGCTTGTAAAGTGTTATGTAATTTGCATGTCACTATTTAAAGTGAAACAGATAGCTTTAAAGAATATGGCTTGTGACTGACCTCAGAGCACAGGGATCATGGGGTGGGGAGAGGGTAAGATGGCACATGATGGAGGTGCCAAAAGGCAGCACCTATGACAGAGCAGCTCAACTCTGAACTTTGGCATCCACACTTGTTAAAACTACTGGAAGTTTATATGAACACATACACACACACATACACACACACATACACACACACACACACATACACAACACACACTGAGAGAGAGAGACAGAGACAGAGAGAGACAGAGACTGAGAGAGAGAACACTAACCAACTGTACAAGTGGCCAAGCCTATGGCCATGCATTAGCTAATTTGTGTGTTTCATGCTTGAAATCTGTTGACAATGTTGAAATTTTAGATCATTGTTAACTCTGGTTACAATTGCATTTTTACAAATTTAGAAGAAAAAAGTCACAAAGATAAAACTGCAGCTGTGTAATGGAGCTATCTGTCAGCTTTTGTTAGCTCTATTAATTACATCTTAAAAGTCTCAAAGGAACATTATTTACAAACTCCTACCACATCATCCTTTAATGAGCAGAATCCAGTCAGGGGTGACATCACTTTCCTCCTATTCTGTGTGCACTTAAGAAGCCTCTGCCCTTGGTCCACATGACCAAAGTTGCCAGCAGCATCTGGGGTGAGTTGGATCTGACAGGAGACTCTCCAGGAGTCACTACTCTTGACTTAACATCTGCCTTCAGAATCTTCTGTCAGTTCTTGAGAATATTTATTTCATTTTTCCTCTACTTTTTTTCTGCAGAGAAACATTTACTTCCAAAACCTTCAAATACTACTTATTAAACAGATTTAACATGTTTTATTTATAACCATCTAAAAACAGAAGAACACATATGTTACTTTCTTATCTTATTGGCATGCATTAGCTGTCTTGGAACTAGAAGCTTACAGAGGGTCACAGTGACACCAAGAATTATGTTCTCATCCTGTCTTTTTCTGTGATGAAAGTTGCAGGACCTTGTCTAGACTGAGCTGTAGACTACAGGGGGAAATGGGATTTCCAAAAGAACTGAGGCTGGAGCATGCCCTGTTTCCTCCCAAAGGATGAAATGTACATCTGTTGGTTAGTCGTTTTTTTCCTGTTAGGCACACACTCTGAAATCTGAGTTTTCCCTCTGTAAATGAAGAAGATAAGGTCAGTAGGTGACTCAGGCTCCTGGGGCAATGTGCTGTAGGAAGGATTCAGAACGGACTTAGATGCTGATGGCTCCAGTAGTTTGGGTTGACTGTACCAGTGAGTCCAGGGGTTACCTGTTAGTAAGCTCCAGTGTGAAGTTGAATCTGGCTGTCCACAGGAGATGCAAACTAGAGATTGGGGGCAGGATTGAATAGGCTGTAATCACCATGTGTGCCCCAGAGACCTTGTTCCTAGACCTTTTGTCCTGGGTGTCTTAATGTGAGAAACTCCAATTTAACAGTGGGCAACACTAAATATTTTGGCAGCTGAGTATCAGGATTAGTTTAGGACACTCTCACAGTGGTGTAAATATCTCTGCAGTTGACATTTTTTTCTAAATTTTCCCTGCCCTGTAATCAGAGCTAAATGCTTCTCAGAGAGAGGAGATATTTTTTTCTGCGTTGGTGAGAGTGATAATAACCCAACATTTACCATTTTAGATACTAACAGGTTGGCAGAGGGATCTGGTGGGATGGCTACATGGTTAAGAGCATTTGTTGCTTTTTTGGCAGACCCAGGTTCCCCTCTCAGCACCCACATGGCAGTTAACAGCCACCTGTATCTCCTCTTCTCGAGGATCTGGCACGCTCTTCTCCTCCTTGGGCAGCAGGGACACATGTCGTGCACATACACACAAGCAGGAAAAACAAACACACATACTAAAATTTAAAAAAATCAGAGAATTTTTATGTTGAAAATTCAATATGTTTAAGGAATCATGGCATAAGCTTTATTTGACTTCAGAAAGGCTAGGTGTACTTTGTACCTGTTGCTTTTCTGTTCTGCAGCCCTTTAAACATTTAATTTTTATCATTTTTATTTATTGTCTTGAGTATACTGGCAGAAGCCTCATTAAACAGTCAAGTTTAAAGTCTCCTTGGCATGATTTCGGAGTCTAACCCAGATTCCAGCTATCATCATGGAGCACAGGGAGCCAGGAGCTCATGCCAGAAGCATCTCAGTGGTACCCAGTCTTCTTTCTGTCTCTTGGATTCCAAGAGATAGGGATTGTGATGGGTAGGAAAGCAGATGATGCTGTAAGAACAGCCTGGCCTGGGAACCACAGTCACTTCTGATCCTACAGATTTAGAGCACACAGTGGGAATGTGAAGAGATGAACTTGGAGAGGCCAGGACTTACACAGGTGAACTTTTCTGCTAATCAGGGCTAAATGTGTAAATATTTTTACATATATATGTACATATATATAGTATCATATATATCATATATATGCATATATATGTACATATATAGTATCATATAATATATATTTATATATATATATTATATATATATGTATATACTTGTAAATTCCAATGTTCATAGAATGCTTATCTAAACACATATTTAAGATTTTTATACATTTATACAAAATAAGCATACCTATAAAATCATAGAAAATTTCAAATACTAATTCTTAATTTGGATTATACATTTCTTATTTGAAGATCTTCCCTTATTTCTTTGAAAAATAAATCCTTAACATTTAACTTGGAGAACAAAATACAAGACAATACTATTACCTATCTCTGAGATGGCTATCCAAGATAGTGAGTTCTTAACTCTCTAACTGTGTGTGTGTGTATGTGTGTGTGTGTATGTGTGTGTGTTACTTGTGTGTGTATGTGTGTGTGTGTGTGTATGTATGTACGTGTATGTGTTGTGCTCCTCCATTTTTCTTGGGATATTGAAAGAAACATTTATTGTTTTGATTTATTTAATCTTGGCAAAATCAGAAGGCAAGGTTATCACCATCATCATCGTCATCATCACTACCACCATCATCTTCAGTAGCATTATTTTAGGTAGAGCAGATGGAGGATTGCTAGGTTGAGTGATAGCAGGACTGGTGGTAGTATTTGGCAGCTTAGTGGGTTCCTTGACCCAAGCTTCTTAGAGTTCTGAGCGTTAGTCCTTCTTGTTCCAAGCAACACATTACATTGAATTATGTGTAATTTGCAATCCTTAGATCTTCAGGCCTAGAGAACTTAGCACAGGCAGGTTGAGGCACAAATCACTGAGCACTTATTCCTATGATACTAACCCCAAAACATTCTTGGTTGCCTAGGAGACACCCGTGGACTCACAACCTGGATGAACAACTACACTAGAGAGTCAGATTTCACCCTGCTGGGATTCTTCAGTCAATCCAAACACCCTGCCCTGCTTGCTGTGGTCATATATGTGGTTTTCCTGGTGGCCTTGTCTGGGAACGCCCTCCTGATCCTGCTGATACTCTCTGACATCCACCTCCACACACCCATGTACTTTTTTATCAGCCAGCTGTCCCTCATGGACATGATGTACATTTCTGTCACTGTGCCCAAGATGCTCATGGACCAGGTCCTGGGGAGCCACAAGATCTCAGCTGCTGCCTGTGGGATGCAGATGTTCTTCTACCTGATACTAATAAAGTCAGAATGTTTCCTTCTGGCTGCCATGTCTTATGACCGCTATGTGGCCATCTGCCATCCACTCCGGTATCCTGTCCTCATGAACCACAGGGTGTGTCTCCTCCTGATGTCTGTCTGTTGGCTCCTGGGATCCTTGGATGGCTTCATGCTCACCCCTGTCACTATGACCTTCCCTTTCTGTGGATCCCGGGAGATCCATCACTTCTTCTGTGAGGTCCCTGCAGTGACAAAGCTCTCCTGCTCAGACACCTGGCTCTATGAGACCCTCATGTATGTGTGCTGTGTGCTCATGCTTCTCATCCCTGTGACAGTCATCTCAGCCTCCTATTCATCCATCCTCCTCACTGTTCACAGGATGAACTCAGCAGAGGGCAGGAAGAAGGCCCTTGCCACCTGCTCCTCCCACATGACTGTGGTCATCCTCTTCTATGGAGCTGCTGTCTATACCTACATGCTCCCTGCCTCCCTCCACACCCCTGAGAAGGACATGGTGGCGTCTGTGTTTTACACCATACTCACCCCTCTGTTGAACCCACTAATCTATAGTCTTAGGAATAAGAATGTCACAGAGGCTATGAAGAAATTGTTGGGTGTGAAACCCTTCTTTCAAGAATCTTTAAAGTAAGTAATTTATAAAGAGTAGTTTCTTTTCCTTGTCTCTACACATCTGTTTTTCCAGGTGTCATGCTGATGTTTTTTTGCAGGCTGCTCACATGACATGCCTGAGAGCATGGTGCTTTCTGTCTGTCATCAAGGACCTCTATTTTGTAGCAATATGGACTGTCTGTATCTAGTTTACCAGGACATTTCATCAGAAACGGATGCTGACTCAGTAACATGGGCTTGCTATGCGTATTGACAGGATTGCATGGGTTTCATTACTTTCTTCTTTATGTGTATTGTATAAACTGATATTCCTGGGATATGTCCCATTTGTTCACAGTTAGCAATAATGGAATATTCAATATCATTTGCCAGTATTCTGTGAAGAATTTGGCATAAATGTATATCTTGGAGATTGTTCCATAGTTTTCACTATTTGCGTCTTTGCTGCATGTGTATCATAACAATATCAGCCTCTTGTGAGGGACTGGAATGTATTCCTCTTCCTGAACATTTTAGAACAGTGGGAGAATTGTTATAACTCTTGTAACACTACAATTCAGCAATTAAACTATTTTCCTGGGCTTTAAAACAAAGATTTTTATCTTGAAGGATATGTGTATTTTTGTGTGTGTATGTGGGTATTTGTATGAATGTTTGTGTTTATATGTGTTTGAGTTCATGTGTGTACCTGTTTGTGTGTGTCTGTTTTGTGTCTCTGTGTGTCTGTGTGAGTTTTTGTGTTTGTATGTGGATGTGTTTTAGTGTATACATGTGTGTGTCTGTGTGTATATATTTGTATGTGAGTTGTTGGTGTGTATGTATGCATATATGTGTGTATGAGTGTTTGCTATGTGTCTCTCTGTGTATGTGTTTTTGTGTATGTTTGTGTGTGTGTGATATGTCTGTGCCTGAGTGAATGCGAATGTATGTGAGCCTGTGTGTGAGTATGTGGAGCATGAGTATATGTATGTCTGTATGCGAGAGAGTGTGTGCACATGTGAGCATGTGAGTGTAGTGGCAAAGAGGCCAGAAGAGGTTATCAGATCCTCTGGAGTTTGATTTACAGGTGGTTGTGAGCTGCCCAACGTGAGTGCTGGGAACTGAACTATGTCATTGCTGCTGAAATGGATTCTATCTGGGCATCATATTGGGCCTTATCTTTTATGCATCCATGGCTCTGTGTGTTCCAGTGGGATAATACAGTCCACAGTCAGCCATGGTAACCACTGTGAGCAAGAGCACACGCTTGCACCAGCTCCTGTTTCCTAATTGTCTGTACTTCCGTCCTCTCCTCTTTTCTCACTGTCTGCTTTTGTGCTTACGTGACTTTTCTCTAGTAATATTACTGAAAGCTTTTTCTTTTTCTTTTTAGTTTGTGTACAAAATTTTAATTTGTAGTTATCATGAGACTAAGAAATAATCCTATCATAAAATAATTATTCTAAAGAGAATAATTTTAGTCACAAACCAAAAAGGTAAAATGTAATGTTAACTCTTACCCTACATTTTCAATTTTGACATCATAATTTTCGTCTTTTTATGTTTGTTATCTCTTGATAACTTTTTTAGTTGTGACCTTTAAAGATTATTAACTGGAGAGGAGCACTGGATTACGTCTCCAGCCCCTCTTTATCATTGACTGCTTTCAGAGTGAGAGATGAGACTCAGCTCCTTAGTGGCAAGTAGGACTTAGTAAATTGCTAGATGAGTTTAACTACTGAGGTGGAGTCCAGGAGGAATAGAAACATGACCCTAACAGCAACAATAATGTGGTTAAAATGAGTCATCAAAGCCTCCTGTCAAACGGGGCAGGGAAATGGGCAGTAACTCCACAAGATTAATAGGTATTTAGCAAGTAAATGCGTTCAAATTATGAACTGTTGTGGGTTGTCCTGATGTTGTTTGTATTCTGATGTTAGTTCTGCTTTCTCAAGAGGGTTACCCCCACGACCAGGTATTCAGGTGATCTCATGTGAACTTTCTTCCCATTCTAACTGGTTAATAAAGTCTAGAGCCTGTGATTGGGCAGTGGAGGGGAAAGGTAGGATGGGAGATCTTTGAGAGTGGGAGCAGGTAGAGGGAAGAGGAGGACAAGAAGGGAGGAGTGAAGGTGGAAGAAGAGGAGGAGAAAACCATGATGAAGCAAAACCACACGGCCAGGGAGAAACTGCAAGGAGCGAAGGGTCTTATAGCTGGGGAATAAGTTGATACAGCATGAGATCTGCTCAATCTAAGCATATAGCTTATAATTATAATAACTGGCTTGTGTGTGTTTTTATATTGTCTTATTGGGGTTGGAAATTACTACAGTGAACATTCTCAAAACCAAGTATAATTTCAATAATGTTTTCCGACTGCAGTCTAGGGTGGGAACCAAATGTTGGAAACTAGGATCTCACTAAGTTGTTTCCACAGCAAAAAACTGTGCTAGACACCTGACCCCAAAGTGATGTGCCTGAAAATAAGACCTCAGGTGCAGACACAGGATTTCATCCAGGCTTTGCAGGGAGAGGATGGAAGGAAGGCCAGGGGAACACAGAAGGGAGGTGGGAATCCAGGGTGTGATGCCTTCAAGACCCACTATTGATGTGTCAGTCTGTCCACTCTAGGGATGTGGTTGAGAGTCATAATAGTTTTGAAGTGGGCCCATGAAATCAGCGATGGACTCTGGATTAGTGATTTACTTCCCAGCAAAGAGGTGTAGGACAGGGGAGCTGAGGCAGGGTGGGCGTGGTTCCACTTGGGAGGACCTTTCTCAAGGGAGTGGGCTGTGGCTGGCGAGGGCATGGCTTATCCCATGCTGCTTGCTTCCTTCAATCATTTACATTGTGTTCCCCGTTGGTCACTTCTCTCCTCAATTTTTCCTACACGTCCATTTACCGTAGTGACCAAAACACAGCTGCGCAGGAAGCTTGCCACTGCTCACCAGGCTTCACGGTAACCTGCTTTTTCTTCCTTCAGGTGCAGAAGATCTGTTTGTCCATCCACAAGTCTTGGCATCCCCACTGTGAGCACCTTGCAAGCTCATAGCAGTCCCAGGCTGAACCAGCAGGTGGTGGAAATGACAGATCTCTGTTGGCAGCCACAGGGGCCCAAAGCCTTTGCAGAGACTCTGGACAATCCCATGGGAGTCACCATGTGGAGACTGTATGAGGTGATTTGGGCAATCAATGTCTCAGTGTGTGAGGCCACCGTTGCTATCACCTCCCTCTTCATAGCCAGTATTGTAGTGCACATGCAAGGTGTCCCCATGAGCCAGTCATTTGGAATTTATACTCCTCCAGGTCTGTTGTGAGCTGTGGGAGCCTTGGGAAATCCCTTTCTTTGTTTGAGCCACGAACTTTTTTGTATCTAGTGTCACCGGCAGCGTGACATTTGTTCACACATGCACAATGTGTTACTCACTCTCAGAATGTGAAAGGCTGAGATGTTGACCATGAGAGTGATGGCAGGTCTTGGTTCAGAGATACTGAAAACAGCTCTATTTGTCAGTGGAGATGCTTCCAGAAAAGGCTGACATGACAGATGGTAGCTTGGGGACTGAGGGGGACAATCTTGGGAATGTGGGCAGCATCCTGCCATGGGCTGGAGGTCCTTTAGGGAGGAAGTAGAAAGCACAGAGTCATGTGCCCTGCAAGCCCTTCTTCCTACTGTGTCTGTTGCTGCTGCTGCCTCCCATCCTCACCAACCCCTCCTTCCATTACTCCTCCCTTCTCCTCAGAGAAGGAGAACTGCTCCCCCCCCCACCCAGTACCACCCTGCCTGGGACATCAAGCCAGAGTAGGACTAGGTACAACCTCTCCCACTGCGGCCCAACAAGGCAGTCCATGTAGGGGAAGGGGATCCAATGGCAGTTAGGACCGTCCCAGTTCCCATCGTTAGGGGACTCATATGAAGCCCCAGCTGCACATCACCTACAAATGTGTAGGGGGCCTAGATCCAGCCCCTGCATGTCCTTTGGTTGGTGGTTCAGTCTCTGTGAGGCCCCATGGGCCCAGGTTAGTTGGCTCTATAGATCATCTTGGCTCCCTCAATCCTATCCCCCACTCCTACACAAGTCTCCCTGAGCTCCACCTGATGTTTGGGTGTGGCTCTCTGCATCTGTTTTCATCCACTGCTGGATGAAGCTTCTCAGGAGACAGTTACCAGGCTCCTATCTGCAAGCATAGCAGAGTCTCATTACTAGTGTCAGGAGTAGGCTTTCTCAAGTTGGGCCAACCAATGGGTTGGCCGTTCCCTCAAATTTGTTGTTAGACTACTATATGGACCATTGGGACAGTAACAAGCCAATGTTGACTGAAGTATGGGGCATGTGGAAAAACCAAGGTGGAGGTGAGGGGATGAAATGGGTGAGTATGGGTTTCCACACTACCCACTCTACATTCTTGCTTTGTTTAAACAATGTTGCTTTTTTAAAACAAAAAACAAAGCTGTTCAGACCTGTTTAAAAACTTACCTAGGGGTAGGTCTGTTTCCTGCAACAAACCTCTGATTAAATCCACACCCTAACGTCCATCCTTTTCTGGCTTTCTCTCTCCAGGCTACCTCTCCAACCTCAACTCCTCCAGGGCAGAGCAGCAGACTAGCAAGTGACATGCCTGAACACCGAGGAGCAGAGCAAATCTGCTTTGCTCCCTGTGCATAGTGCATGTCTTATAGCCCCAGCCTCCCGCTACCCGTCCTAAGTGTGCTCCTCCACCAAGTGCCCCTCCTGATCGACTTGTCCGCTAACCATCCCTGTCCTCACTCCGTGCTTTCTTTCTTTCTTTCTTTCTTTCTTTTCTTTCTTTCTTTCTTTCTTTCTTTTCTTTCTTTCTTTCTTTCTTTCTTTCTTTCTTTCTTTCCTTGTCTTTCTGCTGCAGTTGAGTGACATCATCAGTTTGCAGGACCTCTTTTCTGGGATTTCTTCCCTCTGCAGGCCATACCTGGAATCACAGCTGTGGGATGCCAGCACTGACCCCGTGACAGGGCCTTTTTTGCCTGGGTCTTTATACTTTATTCCACATTAAAATATAAAAAGGAGACACACGGATACAAAGTTATTATATGTAACAATAGCAAGAAGATGACAATTGTAATTCTAATGATAAAGGCACAGTATTCTATTGTCATTGGAGCCAGACTTGGGATTTATCTTTAAAGTCTTTTAACAAATGCCTTTAGGCTTAATTTGTGTATGCTGTATCTGTTCAGATTAAATTGCATTTCCATAATGGAAAGTTTATCCAGTAAAAATGACGTATTAAAATAGAAGAAGAAGTAAAAATTAGTTTAAGACAAGCAGAAGTTAGGGGAAATCCTGAGAACCAAGCTAGCACTGCAGAATATTCTTACAAGACTACTGACCATAGAGGAAGAAGAGAGATAGTGTCTCACACAAGAACACAAGGAAGAATGCAACCCATGGCAGCAGTAGAAGAGCCGATGGGAAAATAGCCAATTATGTCTGACACTGCAGAGCAGAAAGCAGCCGACATTAATTAGTAGGGATGGGAGAAAAGTAATAACTATTAATCAGAACAGCAAACAGTAAAATCCCAGCATTTGCAAACCATTCTCAAGTACAAACTTGAATGCAAATAGACTTAACTCATCAATGAAAAGATGGAGACTAATTGGATTTTAAAAATGTGGTCAACTTAGGGGCTCTCAGAAACTGAACCACCAACCAAAGAACATACATGGGCTGCACCTAGGCCCTCTGCACATATGTAGCAGATATGCAGCTTGGTTTTCATTTGGGTCCCCCCAACAACTAAAGCGGGGGCTGTCCCTGACTCTGTTGCCTGCCTGTGGATCCTCTTCCCCTAATTGGATTGCACTGTCTGGCCTCAGTGGAAGAGAATATGCCTAGTCCTGCAGTGACTTAATGTGCCAGGGTGGGTTGGTGCCCAGTGAGAGCCCTCCCCCTTCTCAGAGGAGGAGAGGGGAGGAGGGACCATGTGACAGGGGAAGGAGTTATAGGGGAGAAGATGCATGAGGGGGAACTGTCAGGAGACAGGGGCTGCAATTGGAATGTAAAGTGAATAAAATAATAAATTAGTGGGGGAAAAGAAAATACATTGATAGCTAAGAAAATAAAATATTTTAAAACTTAAAAAAATTAAAATAAGCACCAACTCAGGTATCTAGGATGTAACATAAATCTGAATAAGCTTAATGAGAATCGGGCTGCCATCCACAAAAAACCAAATCTCCTTGCCCTCTTGCTTCTTACTATTTGAGCTGACCATACAGGGCCTTTGGGCTGAAGTCACAACTGAGCACTTGGCCATGCCCTGTCTATACTAGACTGATCTGCACAAGACCAGGGACACTGAAAACTGAATATATAAAATATCATCCAGCCCAGTGAATCTGAAAGGCTTTGCCAGACTTGGGGAGGAGGAGGTGGAGACCCTGGGACTGGCTGCCAGGCTAGCTCCAGGTCCAATGAGACATCCTGCCCCAAGGGAACACAAGAGCAGATACACTTTCACATACATATGTGTAGAACACACACACACTCACACACTCACACACATTTGCTAACTTTCTGTAACTTGTTCAGGATTTATCATGCTTAACAGTGACTGGATCTTGGCTGCAGTACATTTGGGCTCATTTCCATCTCAGTGAAGTTTGTTGTCCCTTTAATTTAACCTACAACATACAAGTGTGTGATCCCATCCTTCCCCATGATTCATTTTCCATGGTGATAATCAACTTCTCTGTGAAAATGACAAATAAAAATTTCTATAATCCACCCCCAAAAGTATGGTCAAGAAACACGTGTGGCAATGACTGATCCAACTTGAGAGCCATGCCATGAGAGAGTGCCCGCCCCAGACAGTCTACTTTGAGTATTTATAACATTCTACTGTGCTTGAAGACAGGAGCCTAGCATAACAGTCTCCTGAGAGTCTCCACCCAGTAGCCGATGGAAACAGATGCAGATGTCTGCATTCAAACATTAGGAAGAGCTTGGGGGGAATCCTGTTAAAGAGGGGAGGAAAGATTTCAGGAGCTAGAGGGGTCAAGGGCACCACAAGAAAACCTACAGAGTCAACTAACCTGGACCCATAGGGGTTCACAGAGACTGAACCACAAACCAAAGAGCATTCATGGGACGACCTAGGCCCTCTACACATATGTAACAGGTTTGCAACTTGGTTTTCATGTGGAACTCCTAACAACTGAAGGAGAGGATGCCTCTGACTCTGTTGCCTGCTTTTGGACCCCTTTCTCCTATGTGGGCTGCCTTGTCTAACCTCAATTGGAAAAGATGTGCCTAGTCCCATTTAGGTTGGGATATCCAACTTGATACATCAAGGTAGATTGATAATCATGGGAAGCCTCCCCTTCTCTGATGAGAAAGGGAAGGGGAGGGGGCAAGAAGGTGAGAGAGAGAGTGACTGAGAGGAAGGAGACGGAGAGGAAGCTTCAATCAGAGTATAAAGAAGATAAATTAATTAATAAAAAACACACATGGGTAGAAATGACATCTATAAACCAAGAATCAAAGATTAGAAATTAAGACAAGCAAATGGAGGCCACAGTCACGCTGGGGTAGCTAGCTATTCTTATATATGATAAAGAAGGTTTTAAAACTAATCAAAAGAGGGCTACTACATATCAGGAAAGAGAACAGAGTTCACATGGATATCTGCAGAACTTTCTACCTGGACATAGGGAATATACAGTCTCATCAATGGCACATAGAACCTTCTATAAAATTGATGGCATTATAGGCCACAAAACAAACCTTAATAAATAAAGAAAACTCAATTCCCTGCATGCTAAAGGTTCCACAACTTTTCAAAACAGAGCCACTATCTGAGGATCCAGTGTGAGTCCATGGGATACACTTCACAGTCAAATCATAAGAGCTTCTATGTGTCCTAGAGTATACTAGAGATCACATTAAATTCTTTTTTCGTTGTTGTTTTGTTCTTTTCACATTAAATTCTTATCACAGTTAATAAATTCAGAAAAATTACAAGATACAAAGTCAGCACACTGTAATTAGTAGGCTTTCATACTCTGTCAATGAATAATGCAAAATAAATAATCAAGCAATGCCATTTACAACACAGAAATAAAATGCGTATGGATCCATTTTCTCAAAGAAATGGAAGATCTCTGCACCCAAACCTACATGACACTGTCGATGTAAGTTAACGAGAACAGACAAATATGAAAGAGTTGATATTGTTTAAGTCTCAGTGCTACCCAGCGTGTAATAAAATCCTGGTGAGGATCTCAGTAGAGTTTATCAGAAGTAGAAAAATGTATGCCAAAATACATATGGACATTGCGCTACCTAGTCTTATGCCAGCTTGACACGCCAACTAGAGGTATCTAAAAGGAGAGAACATCAACTGAGAAACTGACTCCATAACACCTTGTTGTTAGGCATTTTCTCAGTTATTGATCAATATGAGAAAGCCCAGATCAGTGGATGATGCCATCCCTGGGATGGTGGACGTAGGTTCTCTAAGAGAACAGGCTGAGCAAACCAAAGGCATCAAGCCAGTAAGCAGCACCCCTGCATGGCCACTGCTTCAGCTCCTGCCTTCAGGTTCCTGCCCTGTTTGAGTTCCTGTGCTGACTTCTTTCCTTCAATGATGAACAGTGATATGGAAGTATAAACTAAATCAACCATTTGCTTCCCAACTTGCATTTTGACAGTTGTGTTTTGCAACAATAGGAACCCTGACTAAGACAGACATCCTAAGGGATTCTAAATAGCTGTTGTGGAACCTTGCTGGAGGAAATGGGTCATTGTGGGTAGGCCTTAAAGTTGGATAATCCAGTTGACCCACTTCCTGTCAGTTGGCTGCTTCCTGATTTGGGACACAGTATAAACAACTTCTTAGTGTTCCTGTGACTGTACTCTGTCTACCATGAGAGACAGCATCACGATGGACTTTAAGTCAAAGTAAATCCTTCCTTTTTTCAGTGGCTTTTGTCAGATGTTTTTTCTCACTTCAGAGTAAAGGAACAAGAAAAATAGCTAGTTCAGAGTCTCATTTTAGTTGGCTGATAACAGAGATATTTATTTATTTCCATGTGGATTCTTATCTTGCTTCTGATCTTACTGGGACAGTTTTCAATCTCCTCCACCACTGAGGAACTTCTTGGCTATGGATGTCCATACACAGTCAAACTTCTACTAGTATTTATTTTAGCTTATTTCTAAATGCTTTGCAATTACTTATATATGTTGGAATGGTGTATGTATGTACCATGGTACATGTGTGGAGGTCAGTCCTCTCTTCCCCTGGTGGGCCCCAGGGATTAAACACATGAAATCAGGCTTGGCAGCAAGTGCATTTACATGGTCAGCAATCTTGCTGGCCCCATTTTAATCTATGAAAGATAGCTTTTTAAAAATTATTTTTTTAAATTTTATTCTCTTCCTTACATGTATCTAACTTTGCTTATGCTCTTGTTTTATTATTGGGGATTTTGTTCATTTTATTTGTTGCTGATTATTTTCTCCTTCTTTCCTTCCTTCAAGGAAGGAGAAAATGAAACATAAAATCATTATAATAAAATAAGACATAAAAATAAAAGCCCCACCCTCTGCCCTTTCCCTTGCCTCTCCTGTGCTTTCTCCACACCTCACTCTCAGTCACATATCTGGTTCTACATTTACCCTAAATGACTTCTAGCATCATAGAACCATGTTCATTAGTGTCTACCATTTGAGTTCTATAGTTATTGAATTCTATAGTGTTACTGGGATGGAATTAATTATATGTGTATTTTTATATGTTGTCCAGCTTGACATTGTTATTGTTGTAGCAGTTTGCTTTCTCTTCTCTGGTTGGTCCTGAAAGTTGAGTCCTTAAGAGGAGACTCCCTGATTTAAAAAAAAAAAATAAAGTACTCAAAATCTGTAAATAACAAAGCCAATATGTATGCAAACCATCACACAGGGAAACAGGAAACAACCAAACAAACAAAAACCAAACAAGACAAAACAAAAAACCAAGACAACAGAAGTCCTCAAAAAGATCGGCACTCCTCCATTACTGACATATGTAAAATAACAGGTGAAAAATCCAAAATGTTACATGAAAATGAAAAACTAGCCTGTTATTCTAAAGAGGATACAAAGACGAAGAAGAAAGAGGAGGAGGAGGAGGGAGGAGGAGGAGGAGGAGGAGGAGGAGGAAGAGAAGAAGAAGAAGAAGAAGAAGAAGAAGAAGAAGAAGAAGAAGAAGAAGAAGAAGAAGAAGAAGAGGAAGAAGAGATGAAGAAGAGAAGAAGAAGAGAAGACGAGAAGAAGCATGGAGTAAGGAAATTAGTTCAGGGTCTAGAGAAGAAAGTTAGAAGTGCATGAAAAAGCCATAACATAGATGATAAGAGTCGCCATCACGGAAGATGAAATCAGCATGGCGAATGATAAAGTCAGCACCACAGATAATGAAATAAGCACCGCGGACGATGGATGACAGATGATGAATTCAGCACTGCGGTGAAGAAGTCAGCACCATGGATAGAGAAGTCAGCACCGCAGATGGGGAAGTCAGCACCATGACTAGAAACTCAGGAAAGATATAGATATTTGGGAAAATTAAATAAATCTAATGAGTTAATGAGTTAAATAAAACATAAGGAGGTATCACTATTGCCTGAGACCAGGCAGAAGGAGTATTAAGGATAGAGGGAAAGGGCTGGAAATAGTACATTCAAATGTCAACAAAGGACAAGGTGGGTGGAGAGATGGTCCAGTTACTAAGACACTTGCTGCTCTTCCAGATGATCCTAGCAACCATGAAGTGCCCAAACATAAGAATCCATGAGGTAGAAGGAACCAGTGCAGCCATTATAGCAAGCAGTAAGGGAAAGGTTCCTCTAAACACTGAAACTAGCACTACCATCTGATCCAGCTGTAGCTCTCCTGGGGACATAGTTGCAGGCATGAAGGTGCACACATCCGTGATTACTGCAGCACTACTCACAATAGATATTTGGAACCAGACTAGATGCCTGTTAGCAGATGAATGGATCATGGCATGTGGTATATATACTCTATGGATCATTCATCCACGAAGAGTCTAATCTTATATGTAGACATTTGATGTAATTGAAGTTGTTAACCTTGCGTGAAGGGAGCTGGACATAGAAAATGTAGACCATTAAATATAGAAGACAGACCATTAAGTAAACGAAAGGGGACCAGAGGAATGAAGGGAAGGGGAGGAGAAAGAGAGCACAGGAGAGGATGTGTGTGTTCAGAGCACAGTGTATGTACATCAGGACGGATCACAGATTCCCTGCAGGAAATACAATTGAATAAGTATAATAAAGACAAAACTATAAGTAAGCAAATAGCATGTCATGAACACATTGCTTTCAGTTGTTTTCCACTTAAACATCAAAGGGGAGATGCTTTCCTCACAGAAGAAATGCAGCTTCATTTTGTCACCACGAATAGAAACTATACATTGTATTAATGAACTATTTGACACTGACAGTAAGTGGGAAAATAATTAATTTTGACTTTTGTTTTTCATGCATGAAGTTAACTGGGTCCCAAGGGACCCACCTACAACTTTGCTTCCTTCATGGGGATTTTCAAAACTCAGTAAAGTCTCCAGTCTGGATTTATGTCTAGACAGTACCATTATTTATTTTCATCTCAGGAAAATCCTGGTAAACACGAAGTCGAGATGAGAATGGAAATGTTTCAAGAGAAGGTGGAGAAGCAGCATGATAAAATCACGGGAGCTCGGGAACAAGATTCATGTGTTTGTGTTCACAGATGAGCAGTACACCACAAAGAGAGAAGAGAGTCCGGGTATGTTACATGTATGCTCTCATGTATGTTACATGTATGCTCTCATGTATGTCACATGTATGCTCTCATTCTGGCAAATGGCTGTGGTCCTGATGCTGCCTCTTTTACAGATGGACCCAAGATATTGTTCCTTTTCAGAAAAATCCATTTATAGTTTGCCAGTACTGAGCACAAGCTGACATGTTTCCCAGCATCAGGAAGCTGGGCAGGTTTGCCAACTCTTTCAGCCAAACACATTTCCTCCCTCATTCAGAGGGCTCTCTCTCTCTCTCTCTCTCTCTCTCTCTCTCTCTCTCTCTCTCTCTCCTCTCTCCTCTCTCTCTCTCTGTATCTATCTGTTTATCTGTCTGTCTATCTCTGTCTGTCTGTCTCTTCCCCTCCCTCTCCCTTCTCCTCTCCCTCTCTCTTACTATTGCTATGTGCCATGCACTCTGATATACTGATATGAACTGTTCAAACAGAAAGAAAAATGATTGAGGAGAGTAGTTTTTTTTTTTTTTTAATTCTAGAAAAGCATTTTATGTGGAATTAAACAAGGAAATGAGAAAACAGAGAAACTCTGACTGGACGAAGAGGCAACAGCTCCCAGGAGTTACAGAAGAGGCAGCATCACCCAGGAGATACCAGAGTCAGTAGAGACTGGAGCCGTGTTAAGGTAGGGGACGTAGCTGAGTGAAGACTGGGCCTCAGGTCTTATGACTCACAGACATCTTTGTGGAAAACATCCTCAAAAGCATCATTTGGTTTTGTTTATTGTTGTGTTGTTATGCCAACAAAAGCTAGTATTTGATATTCTACATGTGATGGAGCCAGCCAAGACCAGCCATGTCAGCACATTCAAAAATGTAATTCATAATTTCTTAAAGAGGTGTAGGCTTCTAGGTGTGTATTGCTGTAAAGAGTATTTCACTGCATTTAATATAATAAAAAATCTTTATTGAGATTCTGAAAGACAGACGTCACATGCATTCTTTCATATACAGACCACCTTTGATTTAAATTTGTATACAGTATATAGATGTGGCTGTGAAACTAGAAAGGGGACCTTGGACAGTGGCAGAAGGGGAGACAAGATCTTCAGGCAGTGAGAGCAAAAGAGAGGGTATTGGAGTGTGTGTGACCTGAGCAAAAGGAGGAGTATGTGGGGAAGAGGGAGAGGGGTGGGGAGTGAGCTCTGTGACATGGGCAAAAGGAGGACTATATGGGGAGGAGAAAGGGGTGTGGAATGAGCAAGGAAGATGACTAAGAGTAAAGAGTGTGAAGATGCTTGGTGAAACATGCTGCACCTCATGCTTAAAAATAATAAGAAAATCCTGGCTCTGAAAACAGTTCTATTTTCTGAGACCATGACCAGAAATCTGGAAGACAGAAATCTGGGTGACTTAGTTGTATTGTTTTTGAGAATGGTGACTTGTTTAAGCAGTTTAAATACTACCTGTCTCATTCCATCTGTAGAGACCAATAGTCTGTTTCCTGTAGGGTCTGGGAGTGTTAAGTGATTTGTTCAGTCAGATGAGCTCAGTGATATCAATTACCAGCCTAGTCAAAACAAAATGCAATTATTTCAGCTTTCGTATTTTCACCCGTGACGTCAGACAAGTCATTTTTTAAAAACCGGAGTTCCAACTCACTTTTAAGAGTCAGATAATTAAAACATGCGGTTAGCAAAACACAGGAGTGCCTTAATCTGTGTGACATGATGCAGCGATGGCAAAATTATCCCTGTGAATCTATGAGACCTGGTGTCATTAGCCAAAAATAGTCACCCAGAGTTAGGAGTGTGGTGAGTTAAATTTATGTCTGAAAAGGCTTCACGAAGAGACCATCCTTTAAATTTAGTTACCATCAGCATTAAAACAAATGTGAAGAGGGGCTGATCTGACCTAAGATTTTTCATGTGGGGGCCTTTGATTTCTTCTCATTTGGACAGGTATGGCTAAGTAGCAGGCATGAGACCGCAGAATTCCAGCATCATCACCGAGCTGGTCCTTGTTGGGTTTTCTGACCAACCCCAGACTGAGGCTCCCCTCTTCTTCTTCTTCTCTCTGGTTTACCTAGCCAACTGCTTGGGGAATACAGTGGTCGTCACATTAGTGGCTCTAGATGTCTCTCTGCAGACACCCATGTATTTCTTCCTCTGCCATCTGGCTATCCTCAATGGATTCTTCAGCACGGTTGTGACTCCAAAGATGCTCTTCAATTTCCTTGCAAGCAGGAAGGTCATATCTTACCCATTCTGCCTGGCTCAGACCTACCTCACCCTGTTCTTGGAGTCAACTGAGTGCTTTCTCCTTGCAGTGATGGCCATAGATCGCTACGTGGCCATCTGCTACCCACTGAGGTACCTTCTGATCATGAGCTGGGCGGTGTGCACAGCACTGGCAGTGGCGGTCTGGGTCACAGGCTTTTGTGCCTCGGTTATACCTCTCTGCTTCACGATCCTCCCACTCTGTGGTCCTTACGTTGTTGATTATCTTTTCTGTGAGTTGCCCATCCTTCTGCACCTGTTCTGTGCAGATACCTCTCTGCTGGAGGCCATGATGGCCATTGGAGGGGCTGGCACTGTGCTGTTCCCCTTCCTCCTGATTGTTCTCTCCTACCTTCGAATCCTGCTGGCTGTGATAAGAATAGACTCGGCTGAGGGCAGAAAAAAAGCCTTTTCAACCTGTGCTTCGCACTTGGCTGTGGTGAGCATATATTACGGAACGGGGCTGATCAGGTACTTGAGGCCCAAGTCCCTTTACTCCGCTGAGGGAGACAAACTGATCTCTGTGTTCTATGCTGTCATTGGCCCCGCACTGAACCCGTTCATCTACAGCCTTCGGAACAAGGAAGTGCAGGGCGCCATGAGGAGAGTGGTCGAGAAATACAAGAAAAGCACAAGAATCGCCTTCTAGAATCTTCGGGAACTGAGTACTGTGTTTGTTTACCAACATTTTAACAGGTTCAAGCCCAGAGTCTGTGAGACTCAATCTCACTGGTCACAATTTCAACTGACCAGAACTCCTCCTCCTGCCCCCAGCACACAGAGACTGTTCTTTCATGTTTGTCATCTTTATGAGTAAATACTGATGTTATTAATTAGGAGTCAACGTGTCATCTGTCAGCTCAATCAAATGGGAATAATAGAACCAAGAATATATATGAACACATGGACTTCACGTCAAGGATATTGTTACTGAGTGCATTCTCTATTTTGGAGCTCTCTCTCTCTCTCTCTCTCTCTCTCTCTCTCTCTCTCTCTCACACACACACACACACACACACACATTTTGGTTTTGTAGCTCAGGTTGGCCTTGAGGACCAACTGCTGATGTGTGCCACCACACTTGGGGATGTCTCAGCTTTCCATTCATAAGACCTCAGATTGTGACAAATGCTGGGTTCCTGGTTCCTAATCAGCTGCACTTCATTGAGGAACTTAAAGTGAAGGCAAACCTCAGCTCTATGAGAATTAAAGGCAATGAACACTGCCGCTGGCATTGCCATTGCCATGGTATTGGGAGATACCTAGGACATGGCTACCTACCCTTCACAGGCTTCCCCTTTGCAGAGCTGTAACAAAACTGGTTATACCAGAAAACTTCTGTTCTGGTTACAGGGATGACGAGACCTGGAGATCCCAATCACTTTCTGTGTTCTGCCTCCTCTGAGCAGCCATAACACCCCCAGTAGACAGGCAGCCCAATAAAAACAAATAACAGTAATTTTATTAATTTACTTATACACATGTACATTAACAAATTCATGTTTTAGAAGGCCATATAAAGGCATTGCAATAGTGTTAATTTTGGAGACAAAGTATACATTTAATTGGAGGCTCAGCCACTCTTTGTGCAAAGATTTCTATTTGACAAATCAGGCAAGCTGACGCCCATGCAGATGAGCATATAATTTTAAAGGTAAACCTGTGCTATCATCATTCTAAAGTCACCTTGTCCCCTGTCTACTATCTTACTAATTGCTGTTGGCTGTTGAGGCTTCCAAACTAGTGAATAGTCCTTTTCACAGGCTAGAAGTACATTAATGAGAGATCTTTTTTTTTTTTTTCTTCAACTAAGGAAAACACTCTGCAGTCAGGTTCTTTATTTCTCTTTCATGCACTAGGCCATGAATTTGGATGGCATGGGCTCCAGCAGCTCAGGCTCCTTTCCGTTAGTCCTTACAAAGTGTGCCTCTATCTTAGCACACAGTAGTTAAATATAAAGCCCAAGGAACTTGATATCTCCAGTGAGACTACTGTATGTCTGCATCAGTAGTTAATTGGCAACACCTCCCTTCTCGATGGACTTTGATTTTCTGGGAAGAGATCAAGGGCTAAAATATTCAAGAGTCTTGCTTTGTTTCTATGTGAGAGCATTTTTTATATTTTTATATACAGTGACAGAAAAACAGAGACAGAAGGCAACAGAACTTGGAGACAGAGGCAGGTGGACTTACATGAGCTTAAGCCTCGCTTAGTCTACATGAGGAGTTCCAAGAGAACCAGGGCTGTGCAGTAAGATTCTGTCTCAAAAGAACACACACACACACACACACACACACAGACACATACACACATACACATTTATGTTTATCTTTTTAAAAATTCCACAGTAAATATATCTATGTCTATATCTATATCTGTAGGTTATAGAATAAATACAGTGTAAAGAGGGTGAGAGTTCAAGGGATTTCAGAAGTTGGCATAGAGTCAGTGTTCATAAGATAATGAACCAGACCAGTGCTGAGAGGGGGCTGCTGCTGGAGTCAGACCTGAGGGAGAATCTGAAGAGTTCAGCTTGAAGCCAAATCCCAAAGTTGGTCATAGCAGGAAACATGTTGGGAGCAGGGAACAGTGGGTCAGGTCCAGGTAGACAAACAGGTGGACTGGCAGGCAGTTCAAACAGCCTCATCAACAGCAGGGCACCAAACCAACTGGAAGATCCAGGGGCATTTGTGGAGTCCCCTGTTCCTGACACACAACAGGTATAAGATGATAGGTTGGTATGAGGCCAGGCACAGCTGGAAAGGGTGGAGTCTCCCAGGGCAATGCACAGTGGGAAAGACCACTGTTTTACACAATGTGAAGCAATTTAGAATAGGGCACAGCCTGAGCTCTGCACACGAGATTCTTTTGTGGAGTTCCTCTAGGTTTCCCTGTTTTGTTTCCATTCCAATGGAGCCAAATGTTTAGCTGCTGCAAAATAAAAGTCTCAAGAGATTCATCTGCTTCCCAGTTCTCTATGCCTCTTAGTTTCCTAACCTCACATAAAGAACAATTCATATATCCAATTCAAGGTCTTTTTTTTTTTCTGAAAGGTTTATTTATTTTTATTTTATGGGTATGGGTGTTTTACCTGCATGTAAGTTATCTACCATGTGCATGCCTGGTGCCCATGGAGATTAGAAGAAGACGTCAGATCTCCTAGGACTGGAGTTACAGATGGTTATGAGCCACAGTGTGGGTGCTGAGAATTGAACCCAGGTCCTCTGCAGGAGCAGCCAGTGCTCTTAACCACTGAGCCACCTCTCCAGCCCCTAAATCAAATGATATTCTTATATTGACTGCTAATGCATTTGAGAAGGTACTGGAATTTGTACTTTATTCTGTAAAAATTAACTCATCATTTAGACCTAATAGTGTACCTTCATGTCTAAAATAAGTTTTGGATATAACTAGAGACAAAATGTGCAGACAAACTCTTAATGAGTTTAGCAGACAGGTTGGTAATGGAACATAAGGAGCAGAATAGAAACCGAGGAGAGTCTTGATGGGAGAGGCACGGAGCGAACTCAGTCTCCTGAGGATTAATTAGGAGAAAGTTTCTGCTCAAGTAATGATTGCGTGGTCTTCCCAGAATCTTAATGGAATTACACAAGAAAGACAGTAAGTTTTTTTTTAAGGCTTATTTTTATCATTTTTGAGAGAGAGAGAAAGAGAGAAAGAAAGAGAGAGAGAAAGAGAGAGAGAGAAAAAGAGAGAGAGACCAAGCGCACCACTATGGAGGTCAGAAGGCAACTTGCAGGAGTCAGTTCTCTTCCACCATGTGGGCCCTAGGAATCAAATTCAAGTGATCAGGCTTGAAAGAAAATGTCATTACCCACTGAGCCATCTTTCCAGCCTGGGGCACTGTCCCCATTCTCAATGTGGCAAAAGGCTGTTCCCGAGCCTAAGTCAGACATGAGGACCTTGCCGTCGAGGGTGTCTTGTTTTAACAGCCCAGATAGCCAGAGAGAGATAGTATTTAAGAATGTCCCCACTCTGGGTGGTGCACACCTTTAATTACAGCTCTGAGGAGGCAGAGCCAGGGAGAGCTCTGTGTATTTGAACCTAGCTTACTCTATATAGTAAGTTCTAGGCCAGCCAGGGATACATAGCAAGATCCCGTCTCAAAACACAAACTGGCAGCTGTATGTTCAGCTGGTGAACAAAGGCAAGTAGAACTCAGTGTTCAGTGTGAGTTTTGATACAAACAAGAACATGATTCACAAGACAGCTCTAAGGGATGTTGATCCTGCTTGTGTCAACGTCACACTAGCATTTCTTACATACAAAACCTCACTATGCTGAGTGTGTCAGGAATGAAAAACGAGCCAAATCTGTCTATTAAAGGTAGCGGTAGAGAGAGACAGAAGGGAGGAAGAAAGAGAGGCTCTGTCTGACCCTAGGTGGGATCATTGTTTATTCAAGGTGGGAGCATTTTGCCACCCACAGGTGCAAACTGGTCAAAAATGCTTACAGGGAAAGGTGGAATGCTGTCTCTTATTGGGGGTGATGATTGGCGTGATCCACAAGGGGAAACTGGGAAATGTAGTCTTTTAGCAGGAAACTATCAGAACTCACGAGTTCTCCAAGTAAATTGTTTGAAGAAATTGGATACCAAAGAATTCTGAGCAGATAGAACAACTGGATTTGGATTAAACATCAGTTCTTTGAGAAAATACTGTCTTTAGAAATCTTGAACTTCAGCAGAATATAGCGATGCAAGCCTTAAATCCCAGCTTCAGGAGGCAGAGGAAGGTGGATTTCTGTGAGACAGAGAGAGTTTCAGAATAGTCAGGTGTATGTAGAGATAGCCTCCTGTTAGTGCCAAAGATGGGAGGAGAAAGACCATATAGCCAAGTCATGACATCCAAATTAACTAAAGCAAGCAATCAATTAAAGCAAGCTTTTTTTTATTACTATATGTGGTCTGCCTCCCCCTAATGCAGGATTCAAGGTCAGCACTGGATGTGAGGGAGACAAGGTTTTTATAGCTCAGGGGTAAGAGATTTTTAAATAGAGAATTTGTAGGGCAAAATAGGCAAGGTTACAGGAGCAGAGCATAACAAGGTGGTCAAAACAAGGTAGTCATAGCAACATTTTGAGACAAAGGTCCGGTTGCAAGACAGCCATTGCAACTTCTTGAAACAAAGCCTCGATTGTAAGGTAGACATAACAACAGGTGACCATAAAAACTTTCTGAAACAGACATGATTGTTAGGTAGTCATGACAACAGGTGACCATAGTAATTTTTGGAGACAAAGGCCAGGTTGCATTTCCTGGAATAGGCAGTACAGAGCCATTTCCAGTTAAGGCAAGCTGATTCATCACCTGTCTTAAGAAAAAAGAAAGCAGAAAGAAAGAAATGCTGAACTTCAGTGACCTTAACGGTCAGAGAGAGAATCACCTGCGAAATCCTTTAAACAAAAACATATGGAGTTTACAATTAAAGAAACTCTTGAAGGCATGCCAGTTATAGTCTCAATACCAAAGTAAAGAACCAGCCTGCCTCCATTTACACTTAAAAGTCATTTTATTGTATAGACAAACTAGGTTCATTCCTACCTTCCCCTTCCCCCCTCGCCCTGAGCCCCCATAGCCTTTAACTACACATGGTCCTGTATTGTCTGTTCGAGAAAATGGCAACCATGCCTTTCCTTCAGGAGGTTGTGATAATGTTTACTTAATATATATCCTTGTCTTCCTCCTTCATTGTGTTTTCTATCTTTAAAAGTCATTCTCTGCCCTGTAAACAGGCTTACAGCTGCTAATCTTTTATTTCTCCCCATTAAAATGTGAATGTAAAAAGAAATAAAAAGGGAAGCACATGACTGCTCCTAGGTATGCAGGAACATAGCAGGAGAAAGAGACTTTTGGGAGAGTCCAGAGTGGACATGACTCTGAGCTGGACCACGTGAAGAGAGGTAGGAAGGGGGAAGGGAGGGAAGCCACCAACCAAGAGGGGTGGCCTAGGCCTAGAGACTGGCCAAGAGACCAGAAGGAAAAAGGGTAGACAACCTTAATGTCTGGGTTATATGGGGAAGGGCAGCCCAGCCCCTGGGCTAGAGAGGGTTAAGGTAGCCAGTGCAGAATGCTAGCCAGAAGGACCCTGTCACAGATAGAGACTGAGGGAGGCTGGGAAACCCTCGGGCCAGGCTCATTTTGATATGTTAAATAGGTGCCTCAGCCATTTGTTAGGTTTGAGACCTAACAAAAGGGATCTTGAAAAGCCAATGAGGACTGCTCTCTAAGTTCACAATTTAGGGTAAGACAGCCACAGATGGCTAGCTAGTCCCAGGTGCACCTCCAAAATAAAGCTTGCTTCAGTTAGACAATTGTGGGTTTGGTCTTTCTCTTCACAATTTTTAGGTTTAACATTAATATTCAGTCACACACAAAAATATTTATATTTCCTCTTTCATCTTAAAAAATTTTTATGATTTATATTTTCCTAGTTTAAAAAGTTAGATTTGACAGGTATCTTAGTTAGGATTTCCATTGCTGTGAAGAGACACCATGGCCATGGCAACTCTTAGAAAGAACAGCATTTAATTGGGCCTGGCTTATAGGTTCTGAGGCTTAGTCCGTTATCATCAACACGATGAGTGGCAATCAGGTTTTCTCTGACTCCTGAATGGCAGAGGGAGGGACAAAGTTTCAGCCCTTTGTTACTATGTGTAACATCATTGTGGGTGAACCGCTCGAAGCTCCTGGTCACTTAGGGTAAGCCTCCTTTGGGGACATGAGAGTTAGACTCACAGGCAGACTGTATTCCTAGGGTCCTGCCATTTCTCTCTAGTGAAGGAACAGAGAGGAGATGCGAGGGTGGCTCAAGTAGCCCAAACCCATCGCTTTCCTTTTAGTATTCAAGGAGCTGCTTTTCTTTTCATAAGAGCTCAGTTCTTTGCTTTCCCACCAACAGTTTTCCCGAGTCCCCTTTTTTGAGCATTCTTGGTGACAACCTGTCTGCTGTCTTCTCCTCACTACAATTACATGTGGAGACCTGGGCTGGACTCTCACAGGGATTTGTCCATAGTTTCTGTTCACACTGGGGATCTGGGTTAGTCTGTGTTCCTGTACTTCGTCCCACTTGTCTGCTTGGTGTGGCAAAAGCTGCTCAGGCCTTTTGTCCATGTCCTAAGGGGAGACTGTCTCCTTTGCATTGAGGTACTTGAGCCCTCACCCCTTCACAGATCTACATTTTGCAAGGATTTTTCTCTCACTGCCTAGAGTGTGTCTTAGCCTATGCACTGCTTCCTCTTCTGGGCACGACATCTGACTGCAAACATCACTCCCCTTATCTGCTTCTGCTGTTTGTTGTTACCTATGCTTTTTTTTTCAGTCAAAGTAAAAAAAAAAAAGCAAAAAAACAAGTTAAAACTCAGTTCCTGGAGCAGACAGACCTGGGCTGCTCTCAACCATGGTCAGGGACACTTGTCTTTACAGTGGAAGGAAGCCAGCCTTCCCACCCTGTGGAGTTCCCTCAGCACCCCAGTCCCACCTCCCTTTCCTTAAGTCTTCTCCCAAGGTTGAAAGTCACAGTCCAGGGCTGTGCATTTCACAGTCCTCTCATCTTCTCAGCTAACTAACCCGTCTCGCTTTGTACCACTGATATTGGACCATGAGTTCCAAGGCGGCTAATGAGTTGGAGATAAGGACAGTTCCTGGCAAAGAAGGTGCAAGAGCCGAGAGGCCATATTTATAGCTGAGTCTGGGGCAGGATTACCTCAGTCGCTCTACCCTCAGAGGACACTGACCTAGAGCCTGCAGAACAGGTCAGAGTCACAATGAGCTGGCTATGTCACTTTAGGAAGAAAATGAAGGCTGCTGTCACTTATCTCTAGAGAACAGAGGGTGGCCCCAGGTGGACAGAAGTCACTCATCTCTGTGCCAACTTCCTGCTCCTGGGGCAAGGCCTCAGCCAAAGCTCCATAGGAACAACTATTCAGATATGTGGTAGTCTGGGGTCACTGTGGGGAAGCTGGCAGACCCTGTTGGAGGGACACACTTCTGATGTCAAAGAAGGATGCTCAAAATACGGATGATGTCAGCAGTTCCCGCTCCTTGATGTGTATCTCATACACATCTGTCTTTATATTGGTCCCACAAGACCCTTGAGAGCATTCAGCTCTCTTCTCATTCTTAGGACAGAAACAATGTTCTATTATATGTTCCATAAAGTCACTTCTCCAGGGCAGAGTGACCATCTTCCTGTTAGCCTTCCACGTGGGATCATTTCTTGGAGGAACACACTCACTGCCTGTTCCTCAGGGTACTGCCAAAGTAGTCCCCTCCCGCACAACTCGAGTTCCCCAGAGCTGCTCGGTGAGGCTCTCGAACTGCTCTGTCATGTTTACTTGTATGTTTCTCCATTTTCTGAAGGATTCATCTTGGTCACTTCACAAAGAATGAGGGTGAAAGCAGAGAGAAAGCAGACCAATGAAACCTAGCCCAGTCAGAGTATGCAGCAAAGACAGTAGACCACTCTGCCTTACCTGGCCCATCATGTATGCTCAGTAAGAGGCTGGTAACCAGATCTTGAGGATCCTCAGGGCAGAGGGAACAAACCCAACATAAAAGTGGGGCTTCTGGCAAGAGCAGGTGCAGGTAGGTGCAGGCTTATGATGTCAGGCTAACTCTGGAGTAAACATCCTCACCCAACACCTGCCATCTGGACGGGCATTGTACACTGCTGAGCTGTGTTGTGGTTACAGATAAGGACTCTATGATACATGGTCTCCGCAAGTTCTTCCTTCTTGATCACATTCAGTATTGGGTGCCTCAGAGGGGCACTTGGACAACTGGTCAACTTTTTAGGAAAAGCACCCCTGAGTCGTGCCTGATCTCCTCTACTCCTGGCTATTAGTCACACAGTGTGGAAGTGAGGGCTATGGGAGGTTCTGTTGCTCTTGGGAGCTCATTTGCCCCATCCCCCCATGGGACCTGCAGGTACATGGCACCAAACATTGTGTCACTCTATGCCAGGAGTCCATGGCCGCCGTCAAGCAGGATGAAGGCCCTGGCGGACAGCCTCCTCACTCCTGTACCTTACTGTAACCCCTGCTCTTGTGCTTTGTCCCCAGGATTCTGCTCTCTAGTCATCTTTGTCAAAGGTCGCTTCTGCTCTTTTGGAGAGGAAAAGGCTGAGAAGCATTAGAGGCAGCAAAGAGGATCACTAGGTCCTAAGAACACAGAGGCATTCATGTGCAAAGGCCAAGAGGAGGGCCAGGGAACCAGAGGTGGCCTCTTTGGGTCAGTTTGACTTGGCCTTTTCTGGAATGATCTAGGGTGCTTTTCAGGCATAGAGACTTATTCTTAGAAGCTCCATGTTCACTTCCTGACTGTGACATTGGGTCATGGAATGATGCTGAACCAGCTGGAAGGCTAGCACCCGGACATGGTTTTAAGAGTTCAGAGAACACTTGGCTCTTCAGTATCACAGTCCACAGAAGGAAGTCAGGGCAAGAACCTTAGCAAAAACCTAGAGGCAAGAACTGAAGCAGAAGGACACTGCTTACAGATGCTCTCTCTGCAGCTTGCTCAGCCTGCTTTCTTACATCACCCATGACCACCTGCCAGGGCTGGCACCGTCCTCAGCAAGCTGAGGCTTTTCTCCTCATCAATCATTATTCAAGTAAAATGACCCCACAGACCTGTCTATAGGCCAATCTGATGGATACAATTCCTCATTGAAACTCCCTTTCTCCATGTATGTCTAGGTTTGTGTCAAGTTGAAAAACAAAACAAAACCCAAAACAACCAGCACATTTTGGTTAACCAATATTTAATACAAATTATGAAAAAGCAATGGTGTGTGATCTGAGAGTTGTAAGCTGAAATAAACCCTTTCCTCACCACATTCTTAGAAACACCAACTAAGGCAGAAATAATACTTAAGTTAATGCCCAAAAGTTCTCTCCAGCACCACATACATATGTGTACACACACACACACACACACACACACACACACACACGTTTTCTTCTAGCAGTTTTACAAATTTCTTTCCAATACGAATACATTTTCTTCCCTTCCCTTCCTTTTTATTTTGCTTTTCTTTATTCTTGCTTTCAGATTTAATTTTATTTGCTTACTGCTTTGATTGGTCTAATTACTCTAGGCAGGACTTCTAGTACTATATTAAGGAGGAGGGGGGACATGCATAGTTACCTCTGTATGTTTCCTGATATTACAAAAAATGCATTCAAGTTTTCACATAAAGAACAGAGAAGCAATCACCAGTTTTTATTTGTTCCACGTTTTGGAAATAACCACCCAAGTATACCAATGGGCCTATGTGCACAGGATTGTGGGATTGTTGGTGCCTGGATGATCAAAGTGAGATTTTCAGGAGGAGCAGAACAACTGGGAGGGATGCAATGGATTTGAGGGCGGGCTTCCATTGCATGAGGCTTTAATTTGTCCGGAATTTAAGAATAGCACATCCAGTGTGCAGGCACTCTCTGTTGCACAGCCTTTTCCATACAATATAAAATTAGAAAGTTGATCTGTTGAAAGAAAGAGCCAGCAGTTAGTTCTCTCCTCTCCTCTTCACCATGTTCTCTGGGGAAAGAACTGTGCCCAGAATGATCTTAAATACATAACCTCTGTCTCTGGGTGACAGACATGCAAACAGCTCCATGGATAGGTTGGGCCTCTGTTTAAGGCATGATTACCAACACTGGGGTTTAGAACTCTTTCATTATAAGGGATGAACTTAATATACACAAGAAGGACACTAGCTGAAGGACCTCAAGTGTTTGGCTAAATTTTAAGTTGTGTCTGTGCTCCATCCTAACTTAGCTGTAGAAAATAGAGGGAACTGTTGTAGATGCCCTGGAGCTCAAATCCTTCTTTCAAGACCTCTGAGCTCCATGAGAGACCAATACCGTGGAAACATATGTCTCTACTTCCCATGAAAATAGAACTAGAAGGCTGTCCTGTTGTGGATGGCTTCAACTACCCTCTGTATCCTGTGTGACATCCCATTATCCCTGTTCATCTCAACTCTTCTCCACAAAGGTCCTTTCCCTACTCACCCTAGACCCTCCGAGATAAATTCCAGATATAAGGCCTGACATGTCTTCAACTCATTAAGTTCTCAGTTCCATGAAATATTTCACGTCTTGATCAGCAAAGAGCTATCACTGCCTCCCTCCCGTTATATAGTGCATAGAGAAAACTCCCACAGTTGCTTTTCTAGCTCCTACCTGAGTGATGTATGCACCTACATAACAAGCACATAGTTCTGCTCACCAGGAAAAATCAAAACTTCTACTAAATTCACCAGCGGTTCTATGAAAAACTCAAGTGCTCACCTATGTGACATCCAGAAATGAAGTCACCTCCTGTGTTGTCGATGAGCCAAGGCCCCATTGCAGGATATCACAGCATGGCAGGTGCAAGCATTTGTATTTCTTTCCCTTAACACCCCCTACCCCACCACACACACACACACACACACACACACACACACACACCTCTTCAACTGCCAGCAAATGACCCCCTTCAGATCTTGGAGAGATAACCAAGAGCTTGCTTGACCCCACATTGCCCTTTGCTCTGTGAGGAAACTACCTTCTAAGAGGACCCCTCCCCGACTCTCTCCAATTGCTGGCAGAGGGGCTTTCTGTAGGCCCCATTCATGTTGTATCAGGATTCTGTGTATAGGGACTGTATTGAGCTGGAAGTAGAGATGAGGGGAGAGATTTGTATCTTGAGAGGTGTCTGTCACATTAGGTGATGAGGAAGGATGGGGTGGAGGTAATGGACACTAGAGTCATGAGAGGATATGGAACTAATTGCATTTTTTGTTTTGATTCTGCCCTAGATTTTGTTGTTGTCATCATTGTTTGCTTGCTTGTTGTGTCTGTGCGCGCGCGAATGTGTGTGTATATGGAGGATAAGCACATAAAACTCTAGTTGACAATGAAAGTGTAAAATTCCATCCCAATCTCCTCATCTTCAGAATTGCAACTTTAACTGTATAGAAGGTCATGGAGTTGTATGATCTTTGGATCTGGATAATCTCACTACGGGATGTTTTTAATTTGTAAGTTCTTTGAAGTTCTAATTTAAAAAAATACAAAAAAAGGAACAGAAATGATATGTTGCTTCTGAGATTAGACTATAAAACGTATAGCTCCCCTTGTCAGTTTGCCCTTCTCTATCTGATCATTAGTGCTGAAAGAAGTCAGCTGGTAGACCATGAGGCCACTTCATGAAAAGGAGTTGACACTAACCAAATCAGGAGTGAAGTGGAAAGCAGACCCTCCATCTGAAAAACCCAGCCCCTGCTGACAACTCACACAGCCTCAGGAGACACCCTGAGCATCTGAAGGACCTCAGCCCCTGCTAACAACTAACAGAGCCCTGGGAGATACCCTGAGCCAGAACCAGTACTAGTGATGTGCTCAGATTCTAGACCTGTAGAAACTGCGATTCATATTTGCTATTTTTTAGCTGCTAAGCTTTGGATACACAGAAATAAATGGGGAGTACACTATACCCTTGAAGACCATCCACATCTTAAAGTAACAAAGAAAAATAATAATAAGAAAACACTCTGACCTGTGCCAGTAACCTCAACGCACTTTTTCTCTGCTCCTGTGCACTTTAGGGTAGTCGTTGTGGGACATGTCTTGTTTCTTGGATTGTAGCAGGCAGGACATTCAACACCATTGACTTCTGAAGATAATGGAGACACTGAATGGAGAGAAAAAGGTTTTCATCTTGGAAAATAGAAAGAAGAAGCAGCTGAGAACATGTCTATCCACTGCTCATCTAATACAGGGTTCCCCCCGCCCCACAATTCTACCAAAAAGCATTGCAGTGAAGGATGAGCTGGAAGGAGATGCAGGAGGAAGGCACTGGGTGTGAGCACCATGGAGGACCTCATGGGAACTCAGAGCCATCCTCACCTTCATCGGTTACTCTGCTCTCTGCCTTGGAGGGAAAGTCCTAGATAATGGGAGAGGATCTGTTTTCTAAAAGGAAGTGGTTCAAAGGGTGAGGAATGACTCAGGTATGGTCCACACCTGTGCTCCCAGCTACTCCAACTTTGGAGGCTGAGGCAGGAGGATTACTTCATCCCAGTAATACAATGCAAGCCTGGATACATAGCAAGACTCCATCTTGACAATACAAAAATCCAAGATGAGTAATAAAATAGGTGGGAAAGTCTCTCTGCTGGAGGAGCAGAGCAGAGCAGAGCAGAGCAGAGCAGAGGCAGAGCAGAGCAGAGCAGAGCAGAGCAGAGCAGAGCAGAGCAGAGCAGAGCATTTGAACCTATAGATTCACTGAACCTACTTAGAGAGTAGAGCCTGAACCAATTACAGCTGCCTAGCTGTCTCTCAGTCTGTTTATGCAAGTGTGTACACACATACCTCAAGAGAGGGGCTTGTATCCAACTCAGGCCCTTACAAATAAAGGCTTCAAACAAAAGGGGAAGGGCAGACATCATCACTGCAGCCAATAAACACAGAGATAGACCCATGGAAAGGTAGAGGAACCATGAGCAGGTAGTAGGGCATAGACATAGGCTGTTTGCACGTGTTGGGACACAGACAAGAGGAATACTCACAAGTCATTTTATTGTTGTTGCACTGATCACTGGTGCAGCAAACGTTCTTGTATCTAAATTTCTGTTGCTCTCCCAGCGTTATTGAGAATTCCATGCCACATGAGTTTTTATCTGAAGTACACCCTTTTTGCTCAAGTACTTGGTTTATATTTGGAGCTGCAGAAAATTGAACCACCAAGTAAAATTTCCTCCTGAGTTAGTGGTAAATAATCTGTTCCTTCATCCCCTATCTCTTGAGCGTTGCACTTCTCCAAGAGTCTCTCTGCACTAGTCTATTGAGAACAAACCAACAGAGCATGGGCCACTTGCCACAAAGGGAGTGACTGGTGGTAAGGTACTTGTTTAGCAAGCATGATGCCTGGAGTTTGATCCCTGACACTGTAAAAGAGAGGAGTCACCCCCAAATGGTCCTGATCACGTAGAATCGAGGGCCTACAACAAGCACATGTGTCATCTCCACCCAGCTCCTAGTCTCATCCTGGAAAGAGGCAAAGATAAATTGGAGGATGCTCAAGGTAATGAGGATTGGCTTATGTAGTGTTTCCAATGTCTGTATTTGGCTGAAGCAGCTAACAGAAGTTTCACAAGTAGCTGTACTCTCAGGACACTTTTCATTTTCACACACAACTTGTGTACAGTGGTAACTCTCTGTAAGGAGGAAATGCACACCATTTAAAAGGTAATCCCAAAGCTTTGTAGTTGATATTGCTTAAGGAGTCAAGAAACCATGGGAGGCTAGACAGACTACTGGAGTCTCATGTGGTTGGCTACCTCCCCCAGGCACTTGACTGCTTACCTCCCCTTTGCATTTTTAGGAAAAGGCAATGCTTTGTTTACTCTTACCTACAGGTATGACAGCTAAGATGCTAAAGACAAAAACTGTGAGGAGGCTCTTCAGGATGGAGGACCAGCCCATGGTGATGCTTGTGAACACTGCATGAGATGCAAGTAAGGACAATGGGATCAGAGCAATGGGGCTCAGACCTGTAACCCAGCAATCCACATACTAGACTGTGTTGTTTGTCCATCTATTCATCCATTCACTCATTCATTCGTTCATTCATTCATTCATTCATTCACCCCTTCACTCATCCTTTCTGAAAGCTCAAATTTATCAAACACTGACTTTATGCTAGATGTGGCCATTTGGAAGGATGCAAAACTGGAAAAGATAACATATCCTTTATCAAGGCATGGGGAATGGGGATGGGTTCTGGGAAAGGACTTTCACTCAGGAGGAGTTCTTCTTTCATGCATCTGGAAGGTGCTAGATCTCCTTCCACAGTTGAAATGGCTAAGTCAAGAAATGACTCCTCTGGAAAACAGGTGGAGGCTCCCTGTTTGCTACAACGTTCTGGGCCATGGTGCTCAAGAGCAATCAACATTAGCTAACAGCATGGCTTCACCACTTCCTAAGTCACCTTCCCCTTAATGGATGGCCTCCATCACCAGATGTCACAGCCCACACTGGAAATGCTCACCAAGAAGGATTCCTGCTCTTCGGAAAGGACTGCCTTGAGCTGGAGAGGAAGAAATCTCACCTAGAGAAAGGACAATTTTCTCTGCCTCCTTGTCATTTTTATAGTCCATTATATGGTCCATTATATGTCAATTAAGGCACTATGATAGTGTCTTGGCAGGAAGCCAAGTGCACTAAACTCCCTGATCTTCTAGAGAGAAATACTGTGAGAACAGTTCTTCTTGAACTTCTGGTTGGTAGGGAAAGGAGGGAAGGAGTTTGTAATACTGCTGTCCCTGAGGTGAGCCTCAGAAAAGTTTGGAGTACTTGAAAGTATAGAAATTGGCCCACAGTGTGTAGCTACCATCTTCCATCTTTCCTTGGGGCAAATCTCCAGCATTCTCTCTTTCATCCTTTCCTTTCTCCCTAGAGTCTATTTACTTCTCTGCTTAGAAGGGACTTCACTAGCCCCCACAGACACACAGACACACACACACAAACACGTCTATTTTTATGCCCTCCTTTTGTTAGGGCATAGCTCACCAACCTACTTATTTACAATGGAGAGAAAGGCTAAACTAGAAAGACTCATACTTCCTCTAGTTATTCATATTTTAGACACATTATCTCAAAATTCAGGTGACAAATTTCCCCTCCCTGGGAAGTCAGTATGCAGAGTTTTGAAGAGGGTGTGGGTTACAGGAAAGGAACAGGGTTGTACATGTGCCTCAGAGGCTGGAGTGTGGAAGAAATGAGGAGGGGTGCTCAACAGTCACTGAGATGAAGGACTGAGAGAGGACATCCATAGTGACAGAGACTAGCAGAGACTTAGCTGGAACTTCCAGTGTTCAAAGTAAGTTGATAAAACATTTCATGGAACACAGAAACATGAGCTGGGAGTAGACGTTGCCACAAAAAAAAACCACAATGAAGGCCTTTTCAAAGAGTCAGCTTGAGTCTTGCCTTCCAAAGAAGAAATTTGGCATCGCAAACTTGTGGCATTTCATAATGTGCCCCCCCACCCCACTCCCATCCTATCACACACCTGCCCTCACATCTTCTCCTAGGGTCAAAGTCATAGCTGGAGACTGTATTTTATGGTTTCCTATTGATTCAGCTTAATAGACTTCAAGTTGTGTAACCAGTACTGGACTATGAGCTCCCAATTAGCTGAGAATGGAGATAAGAATGGTGACTGCAAGTTGGCTCTGAACCAAGAGGCCAGACTTGCAGGTTAATGGCCATGTCTCATTTATGCACTGACCTGGAAAGTGCTGAGCAGAACAGCAGCAAGCTGAGGCCACTGTCATTCATTCATGGGGAATGGAGCGTGGCCCCATCTACAGAAACTCTGCCAGCTTTCTTCTCCCAGAGCAAGGTCTCAGAGAGATTGCTTCCATATGGCAGAATTTGGACATAAAACAACAGAAGTTGGATGGGTACTTAGGATAAAAGGGTCAAGAAAGTAACACCCTAATCCTGACTGCCCCAAGGCTAGGACCAAGGAAAAAACACCTCCAATCCCTGAGAAGAAAATTCCACTAATCCCTGAGCTTGCCCCAGGATTAGTTCACAGAATTCCACCAAATCCCAGCCACCCTGGAAATCTCTGTCTCTTCCTCCCAAAACCCTACATAAACCCTGCCTTCTGCTCAATTTCTTCCTGCTTCTTGCCAGAGCAGAGGTAGCTACCCTCTTGTGTCTTTCCTAATAAATCTCTCGTGTGAGGCTTGTAGTGCAGTATGACTTGTGGTATTCTTTGGCTCCAGACTGCCAGGACACCTTTCCCCTCAGATCTATAACACTTACAGATAACCTTCTGGGCTAAAGAAGAGTAGAGATGAGGCATGGAGAAAACCTAGAGGCCTCAGTCTTTTTGATGTGCATCAATACACATTTAGCTCCAGATAGATCCCACCTACTCCATCAAGAGCTCAGTTCTGTGTTCATTCTTGAGATCATAAATGACATTCTGCCTGATATCCCAGATAAAGACATTTCTCAGGAGAAAGAAGATGTCCTCTTGTGGTCTGAATCCTGGGAGCAGTCCTGAGAGAGACCCAAGCTGCCTGTTCTCCAGGCTACTGTGCTGTCCTTGGCTATACAACTCTAGTTCCCCAAAGCTCCCTTGTCAGTGAGAATCTCTCAGTTACACGTTTGTTAGTATGTAGCCCAGTTATGCTTATTAGTTTTAAATATCAACACCACACACCTAGAATCACCTGAGAAGTGAGTTTTACTGAGGAATTAGCAACATCAGATGAACCTGTTGGCATGTCTGTGAGGGGATCGGTCTTGATTATTAATTGATATAGAAAGACTCATCCCAGTTTGAGAGGTACTATTTCCCAGCCATGGGATCCTGAACAGTCTAAACATTGAGGAATCCAGCTGAACAGAAGCAAGTGAGGCTGAGTTTAATTTCTCTTTTCTATGGCTGTGGATGCGATCTGACTAGCTGCTTGAGTTCCCACTATGACTTCCCCACAGAGATGGGCTATCACCTGGAATTATAAGGAAGGGAAACAAAACAAAAAGCCAGGTCTTCTCCTCTGCTGATTTCTGTCAGGGTACATGTCACAGCAACAGAAATGAAACAAGCCATTCTTTGGGTATCTGTAAGAAAGGTATAGAAGCAAAAAATCAGTTAGTTGCATCATCATGACATAGTCATGGCAGTACATTTCTGAGCAGGGGTCACTGAGTCAGGGTTGCTGGGAACTTATCTTCCAGGGACTCGAGTCAGAGACAAACAGCTGGTGGGTACCAAGATGGATGCCTGGTATAAAATGACTAAAGCCATTTCATAAATTAGGCCTTAGGCTCTGGAACAGGGCCTCTGTACTCCTCTTCTTTGCTTCAGCCCTCACTCCTTCCCTTTCATCAATGGTTCCCCCTCCCACCCCCTGCAACTCTTTTGATGAGAACAGACTCTTGAGAGGCATTTTTTGGGAAAGCAGAGATGACCCAACAGTGTGAAGCAACAGGCCTTGCCAGGTTTTCAGCATGGAGGTCCAAGCTGGCTGGGAAATTATGTGATAAGACAAGAAGGCTGAAGCACCTGAGGTGGCCTCTCCATGTTAGTTTGGCTTTACTCTTCCTGGAATCATACAGGATGCCTTGAAGGCCTAGAGGTTTGCTTTGTGTGTGCTCTTAGCTGACGGGAAGAAAGCTTGAATTTGAGAGAGTCTTGCTGACAACTCCCTGAACACATGGTCTAAAGGCTTCAGAAAACACTTGGCTTCCCAGCATGAAGATCTTTTGACTCAGACACCTGGATTAGCATCTTAGTCCTGTTGTGTGACCTTCACACAGTGACTCAGGTTCTCTGTGCCTCAGTTTCCTCAAGAGCTGAGAGCCTTTCATGGGTATTTATGAGGCTTACACAGTTATAGGAGAAACACAGCAAACGATGCCTGGCTCCCTGAAACTTTCAGAGTACTGGCTGCCCTCTTTAGGATTATAGCCACTGAAGGGTCCCAGACATCAGAGAAATGTGAGGCTCCCAGGACCCAATGGGATTGACTTTAGCCATAATGCATAGAGAAGGGGGAGATAGAACCTGTGGAGACCACCTCCAGTAGATAGGCCCCTGGCAGATGGATGGAGCTACCCACCCATCTCAAAGTATTTTTTTTTTTGTTTTTTGTTTGTTTGTTTGTTTTGTTTTGTTTTTTTTTTTAAACCCAGAAGTGTTCCTGTCCAAAGGAAAAATAGGGACAATAAATGAACAGAGACTGAAGGAAGGGCCAACTGGGAATGGCCTCACCTAGGGATACATCATGTCTGCAGACACCAAACCCAACATTGTTGCCATGGTCAAGAGGCACTTGCAGAGAGGAACCAAGTGTGGTAGTTCTTGGGGAGGTCCAGCTACAACTGACCAATACAGAGGTAGATGGTTGGAGCCAACCATCAGGCTGAACTCAGGGAACCTGGCAGAAGGACTGGAGGAGTGAAGGGGGGGTTGCAACCCCATTGGAAGAACAACATAAGGTGGCCTGACCACCCATTCTCCCAGAGACTAGACCACCAACCAAGGAGTGTACCAAAATGATTCTTTGGCTCCATATACATATTAGCAGAGGATAGCCTTGCCCAACAGCGATGAGAGGGGAGGCCTTTGGTCCTGGGGGGGTTTGATGCCCCAGAGTAAGGAGATGCTGGAGTGGTAGGGTAGGAGAGTTGGGTGGGTAGGGGAGCACTCTCAAACAGGCAAAAGGGAGGGAGAGGGCAGATGTGGGATGGAGTGGTGGTGGAGGGGTAACCGGGAAGTGGGATATCATTTGAGATGTAAATGAATGGAATGATTAATAAAACCTTTAAAAAAAGATTATTTATTTAGCATCCACTTTTTGCCTTTCCTGTTAGGCAACAATGAAGGGGATGCACCTTCATTTCAAAGAACAGAAGTGAGAAGACAGAGGCAGGGACTTGAATAGGAAGTCTCCTGCTGAACAGGCTTACCAGGAGGCAAGAGAAAGGGTCCTCATTCACTCACAGCCAACAGTTACCCAAGGACAGGAGAGGGACCCAGGAGTCCCTGCCACTGCCCATCATTGACTAAGCTCCCAATTAAGAAGGACCTTTACTGCACCGGTGGATACAAGTCCTTGGAGGCCAGGTGGGGAGCCTGGAATGTTCCATGAAGCAAAGCTGCCAGAAAGTACAGAGAAGGCTGGGACATGGGACCTCTGGACTAAACCTCCCTGGAGGAGGAGCCAGTAGACCACTCCAAAGCCTGGAAGACATAGCTTATCTTTCCCAAGAAGAAAAATCATACCCACCATCCTGGAGAAGTCCCTGAGCAGGCAGAGAGAGGGCAATCACATAACAAGTGTGCATAAGCATCTCTGAGCCACCAGAGCTAAACAAAAGGAAAGGGAGGGTGTCTTTCACCATCACCAGTGAGGGAGGTGGCTTCTGTACCTGGCATGAGGTAGGTGGGTACACTGTGGAAGGAGGGCACGGGGCAGATACAGAGCTGGCAGTGGGAACAGGAGACCAGGCCAGGGGGGCCTGGGGTAAAGGCCAGTTGTAGGAATCACCTGCTACTCTGTCTTTCATCACCTTTCATATCAGCATTGATGAGACCAGGCACATTTATCTGCAGATTCCCACTGAACAGCCCTTTGCTTTCCAGAAACCGCACAAGGCAAGTCAGGCAGGGTGCACGTTATACTCTCGAAGGCATTAGTTTTAAGTCATTAACGGTAGATTCTCTGTAAAGCTTTCAGTTCAAGGATAAAGAAAATGATATCCATATATGTACAATGTTTCCCAACCATAAAGACCAATGAAGTTATGCTGCTTATAGGAAAACAGACACTAGTAAAGATCATGGTACACAGCAAATCTAGGCATTTTCAGACAGGTTTCACTTTTTCTTTCATTTATCGGTCCTAATCTTTATAAGTATATAAAATGATATATGTGCAAATGACAAGAAAGTAGAATTGAAACTTGTGAGGAACAAAGGGGTATTAACAGGACTGGTGGGGCAGTGACACGGTAGGAAGTGGGGGGCAGATGCTCAAAGTACAGAATATGCACGATGAATGCCTTAAGTAGCCTTGTCAAATAAAATAAAAGAATTAAAATCGGCTCAAGCATTTTGGTCACTTACAGATGGACAGCTTGGCATTTTGGTTAACAGTTTACGCCACTCATGTGTGTGAATAAGAGATATGAGCTCTCTTTGTTTATAAAGTTATGGGAACGTCTACTTTCTCAGTACAATGGCATCAATCTTTTAGGATATCTATTATGTGGTTTGCAAAAAAGTCTTTTCTGTTTAAAATCTCTCTAACAAGCACATAATACATCCTGCTGGTTCTCCATTCTGCCCACTGCCTGGCAGAGCCTCTCCAGTGCATGCACCTTGCACCTTAAGAAGCACAAAGGATCACAAGAGGCAGATTGCTCTCCTCCTCCCTCCCTCCCTCCCTCCCTCCCTCCCTCCCTCCCTCCCTCTCTCTTTCTCTCTTTCTCTCTCTCTGTGTATGTGTGTGTATATGTGTGTGTGCACACATGCACACATGCAAACATATGCAGACACACATACACACAACATCATAGCCTATCTTCTTTCTAAGGTAGAGGGAAAATGTTTAGTAGAGCCCTAATTTATTATTTGATCAGCTAGCTCATCCCAACCATCCAAACTGACTGTGTTTAAATCTTTGTAAAAAGTTTCCATTTACTTATAAGACTATGGAGCCAAAAATTAAGGAACTTCTTTTCCTGTCATGATCTCACATGAGATTTCTGAGAGGACCATGTAATTCCTCCTTGAACGTGCCTCCGGAAGACACCTCAGACATTGGGTCTCCTCCATCTTTTCCATAATTCTAGTCAGTGCCTTGGTCACAAGTATGTTTTTAGATGGTTCCAGTAACAGTTGCTGTTAAAGTGCTATACTTTCTGTATCTGCATGTTGTCGATGGTCAGGACAAAATATACTCGTGATGTGTGGCTAGGCTTTAATGCAAGAGCAAGTATGAGTTGATATTTACAAGATTAAGTGGAAATTTTAATCAAAATCAGGCTGCTTCTCAAAGATTTCAACAGAGGTGACAGTAGGGGGGGTTCGTTTTTGTTTTTTCCCATGCCTGTGGGGCCAGAAGTGAAAGCAAGGCATAGATGACTGCAAGACTGAGTTGGGTGGACAGCAAATGTTCACTTACAGGTAGTGAGATATTTGATTTGAAGCAAAAACAAAAGAATTCTGTGAGGAAAGGAAACATTAAAAATATTTCTTTGACACAGGGTCTCACCAGGTAGCCTTGGCTGACCTGGAACTCATCTGCAGTCCAGGCTCCACTACGTAAGAATTGTGCATCTTCATGAGGAGGAGTGCTAGAACTGGACATGTTTACATGTCAGTAATGACCAAGTGGGGGCCACATATTACTATATCCTCAAGCATTTTCGCTGGTCTGAGTTGGAACTTTCACTCTTCATTCTTTTGGTTTGTCTTTTGTTTTGTTTTCTAAGTGTGTGCCTGAATGTTTTGCCTGTATGTATGTCTGTGCACCACACATGCACCTGTACCCTCAGAGGCCATAAAAAGGCATCGGATTCCTCAGAACCAGAGTTATGGGAGGTTTGTGAGTCACCATATAGGTGCTGGGAATCTAACCCTAGTCCTCTAGAAGAGCAACAAGTGATTTTAACTGCTAAGCCATCTCTCCAGTCTCTCTGATTTATCTTTAATAAATTGCCCAAGCTGTAAAGAATTCTGGATTACACGGGCCGTCTAAAAGACTGTAAAAGTTTACAAAGACAGTCTGAAAAGTAGTGCACTCAAATAAATTGCTAGATATCTCTTTGCCTAAGATTGCAAAAAAAAAAAAAAAAAAAAAAGATCTTTTTTTTTTCCATTAAGAGATGGAAAGTGATAGTTAATAAAGTACTTGACTCACAAGCATGAGGAATCTGAGTTTGATCCCCAGAACCCACATAAAACGGCTGATGGTGAATCTGAAATCTCAGCACTAGAAAGGCAGAGACAGAACGTTCTCAGGATTACTGACTAGACTGCCTAGATGAATTGGTGAGTTCTGGACTTGTGAGAGAGCTATTCAGAGATCACTGCAGAAGAGGGGATGGGGAGTGGAGAGAGTGTAACAGCCAAAGGTGGCAGATGACCACAAGGAAACCGCATATCGTACATGGCAGGACAGTTACACATAATGAACTCACAATGCTGGATGTCATTCATAAGACCTGTGAGAGCCTACACAAGACAGAATCTCTCAGGAGAAGGGAGGCAGGCATGAAGTTCCACTCCTAGCCGAGGAGCCATTGCTAGCTGCTGAGAGACGAAGGGTCAGTTTTCTCCAAAAGTGTAGCCACTGATAACTCAAGACATGCATCCAAGAATATGTAGGTAGTACAGATTGGTATTGATGTGGGTAGTGGGCCCAGTATAGAATGGGGAAGAAAGGAGGTGGATCTGGGAAGAGTTGGAGGAGAGAAGGTACTCATGATCACAAAATATTGGGCCAAATTCTTGCATAACTAATTAAATTAAGAAGAAGAAGGAAGAAAGAAAGAGAAGGTAGATGGAATCTGAGGAACGCCATTTGAGATTTCCTTCTGGCCTCTACACAGATGAACACACACGCACATACACACACACACACACACACACACACAAGCAAAATATTGTAACTTTAGGTGTGATTATTTTGTTTCAATAATAAATACAAAGCTACAAGTAGTCATCTACAGCAGAGAATTCTGAATTGCTCTCATGTGGACAGAGTGTAAACGGTCATGTTTACCCTCAGTCGCTGAGACTACATTTCTCAAGAAGAGCTAAACCGTATGGAACCTGGATAAAAATGCAGGTCAACACAGACCGTGGACATGTCTATCATGCATACAGATTTTACATGAAGAAACAAGAAAATAAGAGGCTCTGCATGACTTCTAAAATCCTCTATAGTGAACATTTTCCTCTGATAAGATGTAGGGTTGTGGATTTTTTTCATAATTTTGATTATTATAATGTTTTCTCTTAACCATAGAAAAAGCTGGTTGCCAGCTTCAGGTTGACATCTTCATAGAAGTAGTCAGATAGCCAGTGTGGTGGCTCACACATGTAATCCCAGCACCCTAGAGATGGGGGGCAGAATTGATTCAAGTTTAAGGCCAGCATGGGATACATGGTAAGTTCCAGACTTTGCAATACAACATGAGATCTTGTCAATAAAAATTAATCAATAAGTAGTGAAATGATATTGATCAGGCCTGTTTTCTGTGGTTTTCATGCAAACTTGACAGGTTGATTGGTTGGCAGTTCAAAGCCTGTTTCCCTATCCATCATTTAACTGTTGGTGAGATACAGTATTAACCAAAACTCATGGACAATCCCATAGTAACAAATGTACTCTTTTATTTTAAAACACAAGCAATAGTTTCCATGGTTTAGTTTAGACAACAGATGCACTTCGAGGTACACAGGAGTCCTTCATGGTAGTGAATGGGGCTTTGTTCAAGGTCCTAAACTTGTCCCCCTCGCCCCCAACCTTTCTTTCTTTCTTGAGACAAGAGACCAGACTGACCTCTGCCTCCTGAGTGCTGAGATTAAAGGTGTGTGCCACCACCACCTGACTTCCCCAACGTTTCTATGACCAACAAAACTTTTTAGATTTCTGAAATCATTCCATTAAAAAGATAATCAACATAAGGCATACCTTTAATTTTAGCACTCAGAGATAGAGGAAGGCAGATCTCTGTGAGTTCAAGGCCAGGCTGGTCTTGTTCCAGTCAAGACTGCATAGTGAGGCACTGTCTCAAAAAGAAAATCATCCAAAAAAGGACAATACATGTAGAATGAAAACAAATATTGTTCTTTTAAAAATGTGATAGTGGAGTGCTGAAGAGATGACTCCATATTTAAGAACATTTTTTGTTCTTACAAAGGTTCCTAGTATTTACATGGTGGCTCACAACCATCCACTACTCCAGTTCTAGGGGGATCTGATGTCCTCTTCTGATCTCCATAGGCACCAGGCTCCCATGTGGCACACATACATTGCATGGCCAAAATATTCATACACATAAAAAAATCTAAAGTGATTTAAAGTGTGATATTGGCTGATTTAACCTGATAACTCAATCGGATGATGAAGAGAATCAAGATTTTGTACTAAATTTCAGTCACTGTAAGTTTGTCTCTGGAAATCTGGGGGCACAGTATTCTTCTTGGTGTGAGAAGCCTCCTTAGAGAGCTGTGTTGGAAAGCTCCAGAGCCTGCTGGAGCTCGGGCTCCCCACTCAGTGGCCTGACTTCATGATCACACATACCCTGCTCTGCCTAGCAGAAGCTAAGTATAAACTCTGCCCTGTGAAGCCTATGCCCTCTACCATTTGCTTCAGATACATTCCACACTGCTTAGTGCTTTGTTTAGAATAGCCTCCTCCACTAACCCAGGCCCTTTGAAACTGTTTCTCTCAGTGAGTCTGTCCTTGCACATAGCTCTCTTTACCCTCAGGAGTATTCAGTGACCATCTACTAGTCTCTTTCTCTTACCTGATGTCATCACATTCTTCAAATTCAGACTACTACTTTTTACTGATCTCTTTTCAGACACACAAGCAAATCTCATCCTCATCTCCATAAAATGGCATCGAAATACCTCCCCTCCCCACACACTTCCTCTAGTAAATAAAGCAGTTGTGTGTTGGTGTGTCTACATATGCTCACAGTTCTTTCCTGCCATATCTTGGGCACTGGTTACACTTCCAGTAATCATTTATATTTTTAATATACTAATGATGTTCCCACAACTGTTTCAATGTATCCAGGCATTTAAAACCTTATGGTTTATGGAAATACAACTGTCCCTCCAGTAAGATGTTTTTCCCCTCACCTTTCAAAAGCACATTTCTCTGGACAGCTGTATACCTACACCCTTGCTCTGGTTTCCCACCCTGCAGAGGGCCAGCAGCAGTGTCTGTTCTGAGATGCTTAATGAAAACTTCTCCATCCTTGTCTTGCCTGCCAACAGCCTCTTCGTCCTTAGCAGGAATCCCCATGACTCCCACCCTACCACCACCACCATGATGCTCACAGGCTGGGTTTCCTTTTCCTTTATGCCTCACATCTTGAACCTCCTCCATGACCTTTTCTCCACTCGGTTCTCTGGTTCATGTCCTCCACCAGCACACTTCCTTTGGTGGATTGTGGGGGTCATTGTCTTGTTTTCTACACGTCACTGAGATTTTTAAACATAGAGTTTCTCACTCAGTTGTCTGTATACTATTACCCTTTGGTGATCATTTACACAGAATTTTAAAATCCTGCCGGGCTTTTAAATGTACCATCTGTCCTGATTCTCACCAAACTCTCTTTGGCACTTGCCGGTGCCTCCATGTCTTCTTCTGTCCTCTGTCTGTCTTCCGTCTGGCTCTCTGCTCAGTCTTCTTCTCACCGAGAAGTGGAGGCTAAAGCCAGTGTGATCCGCTGTGCTATGTTCATGTGCTGATTCTTTTCCAAGGCTCAGCCCAACTTCTCTGACTGTCTACAGTGTCACCTCTTGAAGCTCAAGTCAGAAGTTGCTTTGTCCCCACCCACTCCAGTATTTCTCTTTCCTTTCAGACCAGAGCATCCATTAATGTAAAGTCTTTCTTTCCTGGCTTTTTGTGTACCCTGTCAGACTGTAGCCTGATCTGGTACAGGTCAAGGGATCAAAAGTATCTGAGGCCTAATGAATATATCAGTGGACAAGACTAGTCCAGGACCTCCTAAATATCATCTGAATTAAGAAAATAGCTCATACCTTTAATCCCAGCACTCAGGAAATGGGCAGGTAGAACTCCCTGAGTTCAAGGCAATCCTTGTCTACCTAGTGAGTTCCAGGCTAGCCAAGCTACATACACACTCTTTCTCTAAACAAACAAACATAGCATATTGCTGGGTAATGGTGGTGCACTCCTTTAATCCCAGCACTCAGGAGGCAGAGGCAGGTGATCTCTGAGTTCGAGGCTAGCCTGGTCTACAGAGGGAGCTCCAGGACAGCCAGAGCTACACAGATAACCTTATCTTGTACAAAAAAATGACAAAGTTGGGGGGGGGAGGAAGAGGAGGAGGAGGGCAGAAGAAGGAAAGAAGAGGAAGGAGAAAGGAAAGAAAGCAAGCAAGCAAATAGAATAGTAAGTGAAGCCTTGAATCCCAAGACATAAAGATCTGTGGATTTTTCTTTTTCCTCCCTGTCTTTTTTTTTTTTTTTCTTTCTTTTCTAGGAAGTCACTAATTAAAACACTTTAAAATTCTAGGTTATAAAAGAAGAAATGCTTGATACCACAGAAGCTTCTACTTAATCTTTCTTACAGTGAGAGCATTTCAAAGTTTTATTTATTTTTTTAATTCATTCCTTGTACGGCTATTGAAGAAGCATCCGGCTTTGGGTCTCAAAGGCCAGTCTAACTGTGCTTTAGAGAAACTTCTGGCCAAAGATCCATGCGGCAGAAAACAAATCCTAGTGCTTGAAGCACTGTGTGTGCAGGGTCCCTATTTGGTGACAACACTTCCTTTCACTCTGGCTCTGTAGACACCACACTTTGTTCTCATGATTTTTCTGACGGCCTCTTTGAAGTCTTTGTTCCTCAGGCTGTAGATTACTGGGTTCAGCAGTGGAGTGATCACGGTGTAAAAGACAGAAATGACCTTGTTGAGTTCCGGTGACAGATGTGCATTTGGGCGCACATACATGGAGATCATGGTCCCGTAGTAGATGGTGACCACGGCCAGGTGGGAACCACATGTAGAAAACGTCTTCATCCTGCCGGAAGTGGAAGGGATTCTCAGAATGGAGGACACTATGAAAACGTAGGACACGAGGGTTAGGAGGAAACAGATGCATAGCACAGCGATGGACAGGACAAAGATGGCCATTTCTGTCACATAGACGCTGGAGCAGGACAGCTGGATTAATGGAGGGAGGTCGCAGAAGAAATGATTGATGCGGTTGGGCCCACAGAAGTCCAACTTAGAAATCAGGAGGGAAGGCAGGAAGCCCGTGCCCACCCCTGTCACCCAGGAGACTGTTACCAGAGCAGTACAGTTGTCAGGGTTCATGAGAAGAGAGTAGTGGAGCGGGTGGCAGATGGCCAGGTACCGATCTAAGCCATTGCGGCAAGGAGGAAAACACTCGGTAGCACCGAAAAACACAAAGAAGTACAGCTGGGCCATGCAGCAGGGAAGGAAAGCATGTGTCCCCAGGAGGCCAGGTTGGACAGCAGCAGGGGCACCGTGGTGGAGGTGTACCAGATCTCCAGGAAGGACAGATGTTGGAAGGAAAGTGTACATGGGAGCGCGCAGGCGCGGATCCTCACTCACCACCGCAATGATCACCATGTTGCCTGTGATGGTGAGGAGATAGAAGCACAGGAAAATGGCAAAGAGGAGGGACTGCCACTCAAGAAGGTTCTGGAATCCTAAGAGCTGAAACTCAGTGACTTTCGATAGGTTTTGGGGCTCCATTTTCTGTGAAGGCAGAACACATTTTGAAGAACAGTATGTACAAGGCATAAGATGTTTGCAACATTTGGTGTTTAGGGTCCAGGGATCGGTCCTCTAGTTGTTTGAAACTATTGTATAGAGTGTTGGGTACTTGTCTGACAAAATGCAACTTCTAGGAGGAAGGGTTTGTTGGGGCTCACAGTTGGCAGGTAGTTTATCACGGTGGGGAGGGTGTGACAATAGGAGGGAGAGGCACCATTGTCTCCACAGTCTGGGGTGGGAAAGGGGACCCAATGCTCAGCTTTCTCCTTTCCATTTGTCCAAGACTCCAGATCAGTGCACAGTGCTGTCAGTCAGGGAGTCTTCTCAGCTCAACGGACCTAATCTAGAAACTCCCTCCCAGACATGCCCACAGACTTGTCTGTTTGATGATCTAGATGTCAAATCGACAATCAAATTGCACGCAGGATTTCAGAGGAACAGATGTGTTAATTCCAGCTCTCCTTTACACAGAGACATTTTGTTTATTTGTTGTTGTTGTCGTTTTTAATTTTGGGGGCACAGAGTCTCACTAGATATCCAGGATGGCCTGAAATTCACAGTCTGCCTGCCTCAACCAGTCAGGAGCTGAGATCAAAGGGGCCCACCACCACACCCAATATTTACAGCTGTATTTAAAGTAACAAGTTGAACGTAGATATTAAACCCTAGAAGGAGATTTATCAAGTTCTGTTTCTTTGGAATTTGTGAAATACTGAAGTCTCAGATCCAAAAACATAAGGAGAAGACATATACATAGTAGCACAAACACAGGACAGAAGGAAGCATCTGCAATCTCCTGATGTGATGGACGAGGTAGGCAAAGTGGGAGCTCTGCTTTATAGCAACATATCAAAAATAATAACATTGGAAAAAAAACTCAGAAACTGACAAACACAACAAAATTTGATTAAAACCATGTAGAAAAAAAAAAAAAAAAGAGAGAGATAATGCACCCTTGAGGTCCTGGGAAAGTATGTTCGTTCTTCCTTAAATAACATTTTACTGAAAGTCTACTGTGTGTGTTTGTGTGCCGTGTGTGTGTGTGTGTGTGTGAATATGAGTATGCTATGCATGTGCATTATGTGTGAGCATGTGGTAAGGATGTGTGAATGTATGTATATGTGTATAAGTATGAGTATGTTTGCATGTGTATATATGTGTGAGCATATGGTAAAGTATGTATGATTGTATGTATGTGTGTGTATATGTGTGATGTGAGTCTGGGTGAGTGTATATATGTATGAGTGTGTGTATGTGTGAGCATGTGTGAGTGTATGAATTTATGAATGTGTGTGTGTGTAGCTTAGTGATAAGTTAATTTATTTCTCACTCCCACAAAGGCCCTTCTTACCTATTAGGTAACACACTCCCCACTCTGACCCTTCTTCTGTATCAACATCCAACATGACAGATGCCTTGTACTTTTATTTAAATTCATTGTCAAACACAGCAAAAAGTCCACAGCCACCTGCCATACCTGAGCTCTGTGCCTCTAAAGGAGTGGGATCCAGCAAAAGTGTTAAAGCAGTGGGAACCAATAAAGAGCATTTGTCTCCTTAAAATCCATAAAGGAGAAGGGGCTGGGGGAGATGGCTCGGCAGCTAAGAGTGTATAACACTCATGCAGAAGACTGGAGTTCATTCCCAGCACCAAGACACACACACACACACACACACACACACACACACACACACAGGGGGGGATATACACATAATTAGCAATAAAATACATCTTTAAAATTCACAAACAGGAACCCAGTGCCCTTGTTCTCCCCCTTCTGCTCACCTCTGTAGTCTCTTAGACTCTGAAAGGTCAGGCAGCCCTCCCACTGTCCTCCATGGACTCAGCACTGGCCACCTCTCTGCTGCATTTCTTCTTGTTGACCAAAAAGCCGCGGTTTGTTTCCCTTTTTCAAAACGGCAACACAGCAAAGAAGGATCTTGAACCTAATGTTTTCCGAACACTGCTTATGCTAACTCATTTTCCCAAATGCCTTCCTGGAGGGCGTGGCCTTCTCCAGCTGTGCCTATTCCCTTATCCACAGCAGTCAGAGCTTTTCTGTCATCTCTGCCCCCCAAGGACCCTGCCATGTCCCTCCTGACCTCCCCCAAACTGCCCTCATTCTTCTGTCATTACCATCTCACAGCTCGCTGACCTCGTCCTCTTTCTGACCCGCTGGTGACTCAGCATCCATATCCACATGTTCCAGATCAGACACTGCCTTTGCATCTGCATAGCCATAGATCTGAGTGCCTCCCAGTCCACTCGACTTTCTGCTGCTTGAAACCTTTAACTATTTACTTAGATGTGGTTCTAGGGATGGAAGCTGGAGCTCCCTTCCTCTTGACTCTAAATCCTGCCTTGGCTCTTGACTCTCAGGTTCATGCATGAGGCTAACCATGGGGTTTGTGTTGACAATTGCTGTGTTTGGAACACACACTAGTCTCATAGCGTTAGCATCTAAGCCTCCACATAAACTGACTCTCCTCAGTACCTTTGGCAGCACACATGTCTCCCTCAGTGCCTAGTGTCTTCCACCTCACTGAGAACCTCACCTCCCTCTGTCTTCTTATTCAGGGTAGGATTTGTGATGTTGTGTATCTCAGACTCTGTACTAGATTTTTTTTCTTATATCAGCTAACTCCAGATGCAAATATTCCTAATTCCCATCTACTCTCTGTACTACATTGTTTGCCCTGTGAACAAAGTACCACACCCTCGGTCCTGCATCTTTGCAATGCTGTCTTTTGTAGTCCTCATGTCCAATACACAGTACCCCAAAAGGTAACTGAGCTAAAAATTTAAACCCCAGGCATACAGAGAGCATAAAGATGTCACGGCCACCAGTCAGCTTAGTCACCCCATGAGCTCTTCTAATTGGTCACATTGGTTCTTCATCTCTGATGTGGTTTATGTTTAGTTGGTTCTGTTTTCTCCTTACATGTTTGGATTACTCATTGGAAGCACCACATTCAAGTGGGCCCTGTATTTTTTTTAAATATCTTTAAATCTTCACATCTGTTATCAGGAGTGTTTTCCCTGTTGCATGTGTATGAACCAAGACCTTCAATTCACATGGACGGCACTGTTCCCCAGCAGGGAGATGTGACTGAAGAGCTGCTGGGCTATACTTACAAATTCTCTTGTAATCAACTACGTCATCTCAAAAAAAAAAAAAAAAAAAAAGATCCTTTCTTACCTTAGCTTCCTCTTGCTTTCCAGTAAGTGTGTCACTACCGGGTTCAATAAACACATTTCAAAAGAATAATTTAGAGTAAAGGAGGGATGGTCTGCAGGCTACTGAGACCATAGTGACATTGTGCTAAGATACATTGAGGCTGCCAGAGGTCAGCTTGGGTTCTCACTCACTGAAGTCCCTCTACAATACACACACCGGCGCACAGCATGCTTCCGATATGATCTGCTCATTGCCTAGTAAAACACAGGTCTCCTGGAAGGTGACTGCTTCCATGGACTTTATTTACACTGAGCTGGAGAAATGCTCTTGCCTTCCAAAATGCTGTGTTCTGAAGCCCTGGGGCAAGCCGTGTAACCTCAGCTTAATTATGATGTAGCCCCCCTTTATGTAAAGTCAACACAATCAAGAATGTTACTAACTAGTCTTTGCAGCCCTACATATAGTAAAATAAGTGGCCTCTTGACTTCCCAAGTCCTCTGTTGGAGTTACTTTTCTGCTATTATGGTTTAATTTTCTGGTCAGTTGAGGCACAGTGATCTGTTCTTTCATATAAATGGAGCATGTGTCTGGGCTGGAACTGCCATGGTCATGAGGAATAACACCCTGGAGTCAGTGTCACTTTAAAATCTAACATTCACCAGCCCCAATAAGAGTAAGTATGTGCACTGGAGACACATACCATGTTATCTCCAGAAGGTAATTTCATCTCCATGCCCATGCTGCTCCCCATACCTGCCCCTCTGAACAGAGCCCAGAGGCCTGAGGGCCAAGTGTCCCCTTGCTGGAATGAGTGTTGGGCTTCTATGGTGAGATCTGGGATCTGCCATCTCCTGCTGCTGTTGGATGCTGAGGGAACCAGACTTCTCCTTTCAATAGACCTGGGTTTCCTGGAGACATGGCCCTTCTGAGACGTTGTTCCCAAGACAGTCTCACATAATTTCCCAATCAAGAGGGTAAACAATAAGATTTTTCTGCTAAAATCCAGCTCTGCCCAGGAGCCCTCAATGACAAAGCTCGGGGGAGAGATGCCACTGTTACATTCTCTTTGGAGTGAACTTTTCAAATTTTGAAATTAGGGTAGATCCCACTAATTTTGACATAAGACTTCTGTCAACCAAAAAGGTGTTTCATTTAATCCCAGTGGCCGTACAATTGTGATGAACTTTCTGAAGGCGATGTAACGCCTGCATTCTGTAGAGAAGTATCTCACTGTTTCACTATAATTGCAAATGAGATTAATATATGTTAATAAATATATATTAAAATAAATATATATTAAAAATAATATTTATACAACTACAAATAAATTAGCTCATCAGTTAAATAGATCTGTGCCAGAAACCATAATGTCTGTGAATGCTCAGTTTAAGGAGGCTAATGTAGTGGAAGAACCTGGCCTGGAAGGTGATACTCCTCGACATTTTGAAAGAAGAATTGGAAAAGGGATGGTCTTAAACTCATCTGTATCATCTGTAATATAGCAGGACTTGAAGTAAAAACCAACTGGATGAAGAACTGTATCATTGAGAAGAGCTAATTTATTAATATTTCTAGCTAAAATAAATACATTTTAATTTAAAAGAAAATATTAAGAGGTTCTATTGAGCTGACCCTGCACTCCTCCTCCTGCCCCTACCTCCCTAGAGATGAGATGACAGGTACATGCTGCCATCTCCAGCTACTTCTGAAGATTTAAAACCATTCATTCATTCATTCATTCATTCATTCATTCATTCAGTGAGAATACATTTGACACTTATGAATGCCTGGGGCTCTTTCAGACATTAGGTACATCAGCATCCTGTGGCAGTATAGGCTGCTTTTCTTATTGATTAGTGTGGTGGTGTGGGCTGCCTTTGTAATTGATTCGTGCTTCATTAAACTAGTATTTTCAGAATAGTTTGATCTGTGTGTATAGCCTTCATAAAATTTAGAGAAGGAAGTAAAATGTTGACAAATCTACATCTTTTGAAATACCATAGTTCTGTGCTCCAAAGCCAAGCACCTGTGTTCTATACATGAGGTTGTCAGTTGGATTATAATATAATATCCACCGTGGTTCTTTTGTGACCACTTTCACAGTTAATGTTTACCATAGGGTTTTTTTTTTGTTTTGTTTTTTGTTTTTTTATTTTTGGTTTTGTTTTTTTGTTTTTTTTTGTTTTTTTTTTTTTTTTTTTTTTTTTTTTGTAGGAAAAACCATAACATGCTGAAATCTTGTAATTATTTACTGCATGGCATTGTGGGTATTATTATGACTGCTCTAGATGCAGTTTATGGCTTGTGTAGTTGTTCACACTGGGGGTTGGGGGGAGCTTCTCATGTCTGATGCCATCCAGGCCTAAGATCTGCATCCTGGCAGAGAGGGATGTAAAGAAACCCGCAAAGCTGGCCATGTACTCCTTTCTCTTGTCAGCTTCAGAAACAAATCAATATAACTTCTGTTAGGGTCAACAGCAGCCAGAGAAGCAGAGACAGGAGGGTCCTGGGGTTTACAAAGTCACAGTCCAGCCTGAGCCAGAGCCAGACAAAGGGACCTAGAACTTGGCAGTGTGTAGGTAGAGTGCTTAGACATCAGGCCTCCCAGACAGAGGTGAGACACGGAGAGAGCGTGTCAAGGCGCTGATGGCCAATGTTCAGCCAGGTCACCACAGGGCTTCTCTTTTCTGAGGGAAGAAGGAGAGATTAGATGGTCACACATCATCTCTTAGAAGGAAGTAGATGGTTTTGAGTGGGGGTGGGGAGCCAGGAAGTCTGGTAAGATGGCTCAGCAGGGACTTACTAATGACCTGAATTCAATCCCTGTGTCCCGTGGTATTGAAGGAGAGAATTAACTCCCACAAGGTGTCCACCTGGCCACCACAGCACATGTATGTACACAGAAACACACACACACACACATACATACACATACACACACAGACACATACACACACATACATACACATACACACACACACACACACACACACACACACACACACACACACACAGAGAGTTTAATTCACAATTAAAAAAACCCCAAAACACCATAAGTTGTCAATCAGAGAATCAAGTCATCCTGGTCCCCACATCTTAAGTTCATGTAAAAGAAAGATGTACATTAAAAAGAGTGGTTGCCACAAGTTCTCATGACGTTATTAGTAACTCAATATTAAACCTAGATCTAACAATGCATAATGACTGTTCTGCTGTCCTGGGGTTCCTCTCATCTGTTTTACCATCGCAGATCCAAAGCGACAGTACCAATGGACAAGGTCTTTGAAACCAGGAGCCAAAATAAACATTTCCTTACCAAGTTAATAATCTCAGGTATTTTATCACAGTACTGCAAAGCTTACTCACTCGATCATAGACAGGCAGACTCCCTACAGTAGCATAGTCCCACCCTGAATATGGTGGCCATATTTGTAAATGTAACTTTTCCTCCCTTCTCTACATGCAGGAAGTGGGAGAATCGTGTCTGATCTAGTCAGGAAACGCTGGGAATGAAGTCACTGCTGTCCCTCAGAGTGTCATGTACTAGCTGGGGGCACAGCGCCTCTCCTGCTGCTGTTTCTCACTTCTGAAATCTGTGCTCTGGAAGTTTCTAGATCATTAGTTTATGGTAAAGGGAGAATGGTCTGAGGCTTTGGAACTACATGAAAAGGAAAGGAAGAAGAGGTGTTTCATCAGATGCAGAAAAAGAGAGATAAACAGATCACTTAGAAAGAGGTCTTGAAGCTTGGTGGTGGTGACGGCAAAGGCACTGGTGGTGGCGCTGGCAGTGGGGCAGGGGCACACATCTTTAATCCCAGTACTAGGGAGGCAGAGGCAGGCAGACTTCTGTGAGTTTGAGGCTAGCCTGGTCTACAGAGTGAGTTCCAGGGCAGGATAGACTGGGCTGTTACACAGAGAAGCCTTGTCTCATCCCCCAGCACCCTGCCCCAAAAGGAAAGGAAAGAGGAACTGAATTAAATGGGTTTACAAGAGCAGCTAATTTGCTAATTTACTGCAGTTTATAATACATTTTTTGACACTCTAAATACAGATCCCAGACTGACTTGGAACTTTCTACGTAGACCAGACTGGCTTCAAACACACAGAGATCTGCCTGCTTCTGACCCCCAATTGTTGGAATTAATAAAGTTACATGTCACCACACAGAGCTATACACACATTCATAAATGTCATTAGCAGCTGGAGACTTTAGGTGCATACATATAGGTTTAAAGGGAAGGATGTCCTAAAGCTCAGGTTTCGGTTGTTCAGAAGACTGCTCTACTTAGGCATCACACAAGAAATAGTGATTTGACAGGCAGGAGATATAGTCATGAGTTTTCTAGAATGTAATTCTATGATCTCATAGACAAAAGGTATTTATTTATTTATTTATTTATTTATTTATTTATTTATCTATTATCTATTTACTTATTTACTTATTTGTACTAATTGGATGCACTCAACTCTTAGTACAGCTTTGCCAGTGTGAGGGCAGAGGAGGAGGTTTTTCTAAAAGTCAGACTCTTTCCTAAACGCCCACCTGCCTCAGAACCCACACCAACCAACACTGTTCTTATTCTTACTCAGTCTGGAAAACCTAGGGTCTTGGTTGTTGGGAGAATTATCATTAGGCATCACCTCCTTGTTTTGTCTATAAGCAATTCGCTGAGTTCCGAATCTGCATCGTGGCTGTGTATCTGTAGTGTGGACACACTGGTGTGAGCACCGCCTGGCAGCATCTTCCCAGGAGAGCAATCGATGACACTGGAATCCTATTAGTGTTTCTTAGATTTGGGCGCCAGCTCTGCTATTGATTTAGGACCATTCTCTGAAATCAAGCTAATGAATCAAACCACTGATTAAATTAAAACAAAAAGCCATCGAAGAAAAAAACCCAGTGTAAGGGTCAACAGTTATCCCGTCCCAGACAGTCACATCATGAAATCAGCAGTGACTTGTTATTGTCTTCATGAGCCACTTGGTGCCTAATTAGAAATTCTTGCTCTTAGAATATCCCATGTTGAATTCACAATAGAGGAGAGAAACTTCCGAACAATTAGACACTGCAGACAAATTGAATGTGTTCCCCAAAGGTCTGTGCTCCTTCTTCTTCTTCTCCCAGTGGGTTATCTGACTGTAGAGCCAGATCTGGAGGAGCAGCCGCCAGTATAGTTTAGAATCTGAATAATAAAAAAATAAAAAATAAAAAAGGAAAGGAAAAACCACGACTGCTCCTAGGTACAGTGGAGATGAAAGTTTACTGTAGATAAAAGGGAGACAGAATCAGAGCCAGCAACATCTGGGAGAGTCCAGAATAAATATGACCAGGTTGAGCTGGGCCATGTGGGGAAACTGGGAGGGGAATGGAGAGAGGACAGAGGGAACCCAAGCACAGCAGTCAGGAGGCCAAAGATAAAAAAGGATGGTAACCAAAATATAGGGAAGGGCAGCCCAGCCCAGCACCGGAGCTGGAGAGTTTAGGGTACATGCTATGCCAAGCCTACCCTGTAACAAGAAGGACTGAGGGATGCTGGGAGAACCTGGAGGCCAGGTCCCCTTTAATATGTTAAATAGGCACCTTAGCTGTTTGTACCTGGAATTCACATCTCCATCCACAATATATATGAGCAAGCCTCCTAAAAGACCCGGTGTAGGTCAGAGGATGGGGGCAGACAGGCTTGTAAAACTCACCAGAGGCCCTCAAGGGGATCAGCAGAGTACTGGATGTGAACCCAGGTCTATCTCAGCTTCAAATCTAAGATTTCTGAGGAAAATTCTGGGATCTTTAGGTGCTGCAATAGTGGTCTCAAACTTGCTCACCAACAAAAGTGAATGTTACCTTAAGATATCAGGTTTCTGGCCCAGCTATGGAGTTCAGAGCTAGTAAGAACTACACACTAAGAGACCAGACATCCTTCCTAAACCAGAGTGGTGAGTTGTGTGGGTGAGGCTGAGTGGTAGAGAGCTGGGGAGATTTGCGGTACAGCTCCTTGATTTCGTATTTTCTATCACTGTAGTCATTGGAGGAGATCTGCTTTTCTGAAAAAATTTTAAAAAATATTTGAAGCAATTTTACTTCTAAAAGAAAAAATTATACTCTGTAATGTGTTGTGGGGCTGAATTTTGTCTTGTTTCCCTGAGAATGCCTGAGTCTTGTTAGAGAGACCACCTTCAAACATCCTCCAAGGTTTCTCCCAATTTCGCCGTCACTCTTATCCGTGTGTTGTATGGAAGGACTTTCTTTTCCTGGTTTCTATAAAGCAGAGGGGTTTTATAGAGTGTTATAAAGGGCTCATTATTTGGACTAGTTGGTGGAGGGTAGGAAGGACAGTCTCCAGTAGGTCACTTTGTGAATGAATGCTGAGGGCCTGAGCTAAGTGAAATAATTCGGCCACAAAATGACAACTGTCGTCTGAGTCTCCTTAGGCAAAGTAAGCTAGTGTCATCATAAGCCCAGGAAGAGTGGGGTGCGGAGAGAAGCTTACTGTCTAGTGGGCACAGGGCTTCCACTGGGTAAGTGGGAACGAGCTTTAAAGCAAACCGATACGTTAGCAGGACCTTCAACGCCGCTGAACTGCACACTTAAATTTTAAACTGTACACCTTTTAAGTTTCGAAGACTTAAATGTTAAGTATATCTGAAGTTTTGAATTTTGTAAGGTACATCTATCACAATTTTTAAAATTAAGAGAACAGTATGGAGTGCAGTTGCTTAAATGAAAACGGGGGTCCTAAAATAAAACAGGAAGGAAGGGACTTGCTGAGTTTGGTGGTGAGAGATGGAAGGGAGGGGGAGAGGGAGAAGGCAGAAGGGAGGGAGGAAGAGAGAGAGAGAGAGAAAGGGAGGGAGGGAGGGAGGGAGAGAGAGAGGGAGGGAGGGAGGGAGGGGAGGGAGGGAGGGAGGGAGGGAGGGAGGAGGAGGAGAGAGAGAGAGAGAGAGAGAGAGAGAGAGAGAGAGAGAGAGAGAGAGAGAGAGAAGAGACTACAAGCTACTCAGGAGCACACCCAAAACTAGAACTGGACTGAGCACCAGGCTGTTGAGGACCGGGCTGTGGCTCCCCCTAGTGACACAAAGGTGGAATGAAGAAACATTGGATGCTAGGGAGCTCATTGGAAAGAACACACTGATGTTCTGAAGCAGTGGAACCCAGACCAAGGCCCCAGTTAGGAGCGAAGGTACTTGGGGTACAGGTGTCAGTGAACTAATGCAAGGTCAGAGAAGACAGTGCAGAGGTGGAAAGGAGGAGGGGTAAAAAGAGAGGCTTCTTAGGAAAGGACTTAAACCCAATGCAGCCTGCCCATGAGCAACCTTGTGGAGCTGGGAAGGGGGGATGGGCAGCAGAATGGGTGCCCAGGCCCAGCTGGGCTGCGTGGGAGCAAGCACACCACCAGAGAGAAAAGATCCTGAGAAAGTGTAAATCTCAATTAGATCTTCTCCCTAGAAAGCTAGACGGTGCCGGGGATGTATTCCCACACACTTGTATTGATGCAGCTCCTCTCATTTCTGTCGACCACAGACCTAGATGCGTGTCCCATAAGAGAATTGCATATAATTTCAAGAACAGTGGGGCTAGTCAGATGGTTCAGTGGGTAAAGGTACTTTCTTCCAGGCCTGACAACCTGGGTTTGATCCCCTAAACACACATGCCGGAAGGAGTGAGCACTCTTACAAGTTGACCTCTTCCCTCCATGTGATATGTGTGCCATGCTATACACACACACACACACACACACACACACACACACACAAACAAACACAATATAACTTGCATTTTGTTTTAAAAAGAGTAATGATATAGCTCTCACCCTAGACTACAAGTCTGGGAGGGGAAACAGTTTAAGTCCAGCAACTGAAAAACTATCAGTGAGCTCACCCACCCGGATGACCCCTGCCCCAGAAGCATGCTGTCCCTCATACTTCTCATTAGCCTCCTAGGTAGAGAAGTCTAGCTTCAGGTGAGCCCCAAGGACAGAGAACTGTGGGTCCAGATACATTTTTCTGTTTCCAGATTGGTCATATACATGCTACGGCATCTGTCCGAGTGATGGGGACACAGAGCAAGAACGTTTGTGTACCCTGTGGAAAAGTACAGATGGCCACCCTTGAACTATCCATGCAGGCTGACTGGAATAGCCTGTGTTGATTCTGTTTGTTCACTTTCTTCTTTATTCTGCTCGTATTTGTTGAGTGGCCATATGCTCCTATCATTCTGTAAAGTTCGGGGGAGTACGGAGGTAAACAAAATTGGGGGAAGCCCCTCAGTAGTAAAGCAGCTAGATTCTGACTCATCTTTCCATTCATCTTCCAATTTCTTTATCTTTCTTCAACTGCATACAGTTGCTATGTGGCAAACCTCTACTAAGTGCATGGTACCTATTTAATACTCTGAGCAACCTTAGAATGACGTTAACACCGTCATCCTTCTATGTGAGATGAAGTGCAGCAGGGACACAGACATGGTCTGTCCCAAGCCACTCACGAGGTCCACCCTCAGTCTGTGGCTAGGCTTTACTTTGTTCCCTCTAAGCCTTCTGCCTGCTTTCTTCTCTGATGTCACATCTTTAATGTTTTCTGCACTTAATTCTGAAGACTCTGTTTCAATTATCCACTTAACTCTGAGACAGATGCCTTAAGAACACTTTGACCCTGTGCCCCGTCAAAGCGCCATGCCAAGATTTGCCTCATTGTAAAGCTCTGCAAACTCGGAGGAGCTTGCCAGGTCCTGAGTCACCAGCCTGGTCACTCCTTGCAAGCTTATCTGCTATTGTTTGTCAGGGCCAGCCTTCTGGAGGCTTCTTAACCATCTGGATGTAGGCAGCCCTCTGCCAGGACACTGAGGCCACACAGCCTGGAACAGACACTTCCTCCTTGCCAGCTTGACCTCGTTCTTCCATTAGCTTAGAGGCCTTTGAGGTCTAATCTCTGCGGCTGCCTGCTAGAGTCCAGTGTTGTGCTCCTATGGGACTAGTAAAGAGCACTTCTCTTAATTAGCACTTGTCATTATGTTTGCCTGATTCTGAGATGGGTTTCACCAGTTGAGCACAAGGCTCCTGGAGGGATGAAGTCTAACCTCCAGAGTTTTCCTTGTACCTTAGTATCCAATACTGCCCCCGAGACTCAGGACTCCCAACAAACACATATACGCTAGTGATGGATGGATAATGTGCTAGAAGAGTGTCAGTCACCAAAGAGTTCAGGTGACAGACATTAACACATCACCGTGCTCACTCCAGTCCTGCCTCCTCATGGGACCAAGTCACAACACATCTTCTGTGAAATCAACGTACTCCTACATAATCACATCAGCCTCCCTGAATCAACACGTGCAATTTTCATGGGCTGACTCAAAATTGTTCCTTTCAGAGGCTGGAGAGGTGGCTCAGTGGTCAAAGAGGGCTTGCTGCTCTTGCTAGAGGACCTGAGTTCCAATCCTGAAACCCATGGCAGGTGGCTCCCAGACACCTGTAACTCCAGGGGACCCTGGGCCTTCTCTGGCTTCCTGGGGCAGAAGGGAATCTGTTATACTGTTCTCATCCATGCTGGGCTGCCCATCTGCCATTACCACACATGTCATCCCTTGCATCTGTCCTTCAAGTGGTAGTTTATTTCTGAAAGTAGAAAACCTCAAGTTTGGAGAAAGAAAGATTGAGAAAAAAATGAGTATTTTTTTACAATTTTTTTTTTTTTTTAAATAGTGATTACAGCAGGAGAAGTCCATGGTACCATTCAGTAAGTGTGGCGGGTGGGGGGAAGAAGGCAGGTGTGCCCCACATTGGCTGATGTGGTATGATGGACTCCTAAGAGGTGGGCTCATTTTTCCCTACTAGCAGGGAGACCACTGCAAGCCAACTTCATGTGTAACGTGTGCAGATAGACTCAAGAGCTAACCCTAAGTCCACATGCTTCAGGAAATTCTGTGAACTTTTGTTTATCTTACATTTGAGTTTATTCGTGGTGAGGTGTGTGTGTGTGTGTGTATGCTGCCACACTAACATGGAGGCCAGAAGAGTTGACATGAACTCTTGAAGTCTCTTTTCAACCATGTGAGTCTGGAGACTCAAATTCAAGTCAGGTTTAATGGCAAGCATCTTTGCCTATTAAGCCATCTTTATGGGCTTTAAATTAGAAAATAAATTTTGCTGGGGTGGGGGGCAACATTGTTGACCTTGATGGTATTGTCCCATCTTTCCATCTATTTGGGAGACCGAGCCAGGAAATAGGGTGTTCAAAGTCAGACTAGGTGACAGAGTGAGTTCAAAGACAAGTGAATTCAAGGCCAGTCTAGGCAAATTTGGAAGATCTCCCGTCTCAAAATAAGAGGTAAGAAGAGACTGGGGGTGTTTCTCAGTGGTAGAATTTGCTTGGCTTGTGTGAAGCCCTGGGTTCCATCCATTCTACAAAACGTTGCAAGCTTCAATCGCCTCTAAATGTGAGTTAGGGTGATGTAAATGCTGCATTATATTAGACTCAAAATAAAGCTAGGGAAGGAAGGAATGAAAAAAAACGGAGGAGGAGCTGATGGGTGTCTGAGGTGACAGTCATTGAACTTGTTGCTGTCACCAGGAGTGGCTCTTTTGGGCTGCTGGATCCAGGCCAACAGAGGCGATAACACCCTCAGGGCCTGCTCCTCTCCTTTGGGGTTTCCTCCCTTCCATGCAGACCGCTAGGGCAATAGGAGCTGCTGTCACAAGCCAGGGTCATGGCCGCGGCACCCGGGGAGCGGTTGCAGGAGGAGGCGCGGTGCTCCGTGTGCCTGGACTTCCTGCAGGAGCCCATCAGCGTGGACTGCGGCCACAGCTTCTGTCTGCGGTGCATCTCGGAGTTCTGCGAGAAGTCTGACAGCTCTCAGGGTATCTATGCCTGTCCCCAGTGCAGGGGTCCCTTCAGACCCTCCAACTTCAGACCCAACCGGCAGCTGGCCAGTCTGGTGGACAGCGTGCGGCAGCTGGGCCTGACCACAGGACAAGCGGGGTCTCGTCAGTGTGCGAGGCACGGTGAGGACCTGAGCCGCTTCTGTGAAGAGGACCAGGCGATGCTGTGCTGGGTCTGCGATACCAGCCTTGAGCACCGGAGCCACCGCACGGAGTCGCTGCAGGAGGCAGCCAGCCGCTACCAGGTGAGCCTCAGCTCCGGTTCCCTTGTGGAAATTGGGATGACAATGGGGCAGATGTCTTGGAATGTGAACGGACACATCCCAGACAAAGCCAAATGGTGCTACTCATAAGTAATAACTATTAACTCCCAAGCTCCTTCCTTCCCTAGTCTCCTCACCATTCTTACTAGCTCACACTCTGGAGTGGCTTTCGCCCCTGGGAACCCGGGGTTGGGCATATGCTAAGTCCAGCCTCCTATCATAATGGGCCTCTCCTGCAACGTGCTTGCGACTCCCCCACCCCCTGCTGAGCACAGACTCTGGTCTCTAAGGAGGGTTTCCTACTGCTTCTTGCCTCTGTGTGTGTTATCTGGGCAACGGCAGAAGGCTGCTCACTCATCTTCCTCCGAAGTTGCTGGACACGTTTTAAGAACATTTACGTTTCCAACTTCCTGAACAACCAGCACAAGGGACGCCAGCGTGGTTTTCCTTCCTTGACAAGCTTGATCACCAAGTTGCAGGGAGCACTAGCTTTCTTAAGATGTTTGCTGGATTGATTTTCTCTAAAATTAAAAATTAGGCTATTTTCCTCAACTCGTAGGGAATCTCTCTCTTGATTTTACTCCTTGCTTTCCTCAACTTTGTAAAACAAAACAAAACAAAAAAACTTAGGCATGAGTTATTTTCTAGTCAGATTTAAAAATTGTGATCCCACCTGCTTAAGTCCTGAAAATGTCACACAGAGCTTAGCCAGCAACACATTTCTGACACTGTTTCTACAAATATTCTGTAGGGTTTTTTTTTGTTGTTGTTGTTGTCCTCAATTAAATGGCAAATAAACATCATCTAGACCTCTCAGCCAATCAGCTGTAGCTGCTTAAGGCCCTGTGCTAACCGTGAGCAGCTCTTATCCTAACCACACAGATCCTGCAGAATCTGCCCTGTCACTGTTGTCCCTCGGCCTGCTGTGCTGTTTGTCACCTCCTTGGTGTGGCTCACCAGTTTCTTTGGGTTGGTGGAGCTTTATTTACTCCAGTCTGCTAAGCTAAATGTTTTAACAGCAAAGCAAATCCCACCCAGTCTTGTCAGGCACTACCTTGAGTTCCAAGGCCATTTATATGTACACTCTACACAGCCCTATAGTGCTTGCCTTTCAAGTGTGAACCATGTGTATGTAGGGTTTATTGAGTAGCTTTTATGGTGAGTTCATATAGTTTTCTTCCCTAAGCATATTTGTGCATGTGTTCTCTGTAATAAAGTATTCACAGTGCCTCCTGCAGGGTCCTGGTGCTGAAAGCAGACAGAGTTTCTGCTGCATCCTCCTATCGTCTCCACTCCCTGGGTAGGGCACTCACTGCCAGCCTGGCAACCTGAGATTGATCCCCAAACCCAGAATGATGGGAGCATAACTGGCTCCTGCAAATCCTGTCTGTCTCCATATGTGTCTCTGGCACTCTTGAGGATAAACACACACACACACACACACACACACACACACACACACACTAAATGCTTTAAAGTCCTTATATTAAGTGATAAATGACCCTTTAGTCTGTCGATAGCAGCCAGCATTTCCTCTGCTGCAACACAGCTTTTATATATTCACTGTAAACATTTTTTTCAAAATTGGCATTATATTTTATAAAACACAACTATTTGTCATTATAATTGTATTTCTGACCACTAAATATACTACAACTCCTTATTATATTCTACTGTTACCTTTTCTTTTTAACCTCACATTTTAACATTTTAATTATCATTGGAAAGAGTGACATAATGACAAATCTTTAGGCACATCTTGGTGTCCGGCACTGGATGAGGCAGGTATCTGCTGAGTCAGAGGTCAGTCAGAGATTCCCTGGCTGATCTTTGTACTTTACATCTAAGCAAACTCTAAGACCTGAGAAAGCGCGTCTACAACGATCCTGTCTTCCCAAACAGAGGATGCTCCAAGCTGCTTTGGAGCTTGTGAAGAAGGAAATGGAAGAGGCTCTGACCCAGGAGGCCAACGTGGGAAAGAAGACCATCATCTGGAAGGTGAGACAGAACTGTGGCTTCAGGGAACTGGCAGGCCGATGATGTGAGCTGTTCTTCCATCACGTTCAAGTCTTTCCCACTTATTATGAGTGTTCCAACTCATTATTTCCTCAAGGAAAGCATTCCAGTGCCTTCCTGGGCCAACCCGTCCCTTTTAAAATCCTCTTCATATACCCTGACTTAAGTAAGTGAGTGGTCTTGCTATCCGAATCTCACTGTCAAACACACGACTGGTACCCAATCACCTTAGCCAACAATACATAAGCAGATCTGTAAGATGAATGAAAAATCAATGCTACACGGCATGTGTAACAGAGTGCAGAGAACAGCAACCATCCTGTACACAGAAGGACAGCCAGCTGTCTGCTGTCATTCACTCACGCATTCCTTTTCTGCACCTCACCAGCCAAGTTCATTTCTTACGCATCTCATTTGCATACTGGCTGACACGAGGCTTCTTAACCTGGGGTATCTCAGGATGAGTCACAACTTGGAGCACGCTGCCGCCACCTACTGGACAGAGCCAGGAATGGTACCAGACACTGTTCCCACCCTTTGACATCAAGACATAACATTGTCATCTCCAAATGTGTTGGGGCCACTCACAGCTGCCCTAGCACACTAGCAGATGGCCTATGGGCTGTGAGCTGGACACACCCAATACACTGTTCAAGATTCTACCTACACCTGAGACAGAGAGTCACCTGATCGGACTCTCAATGGTGTCAGACTATGCAACTTAGAAATCATGGGCATATTATATATGCAACATGTTGTATGATATCCAAGATACATTACTTTCATCTTTCTTCAAATAACCTTTTTTATGTTTTTCTGAATCTTCCCTTCTTGTTTTTGTTGAAAGTCCTTTATATAAAGATAGTTCCCCTACCCCATAGGACCTGGTTTTGGTTTGGTTTGTTTGTTTGTTTGTGTTTGTTTTTCCCCTACATTTTTCTTCTGGGATAAGTCTCATTCCATTCCAACCACAGTGTTCAACATGAGTGAAGTTAAACATTGGTTCTCAAATTAATGACATCCAGGCTTACAATTTAAGTCACTTGCTCTTGACCTGCCTGTGGACCTAGACAATCAGGCAAAGACTGGGAGCAAGACCTGGGTCCTCACATCTAGACCCTCTAGCATATGCTAACATAGATGTGATGCTAAGATTCCTGTCTGAAGACAAGTGCTCCTGCATGGTTTACAGTCAGTAACTTGACCACAGGACACACAGGAAACAAGAAAAGTTTGATAAATACCGTCATGATCTTCCTGTCTCAGCACTTGTTACGGTCACACGCAGAAGGAAGAAGCAAGGGCAGATGGGTTGCAGAGGCTTTCCTCACCATCACCCCTCAGGCCCCCCATAGTAACCCTACAACTATGCCTTCAGTCTGGCTCAACAGTACTCATGTGACCACAGTGGGGAGTGTTATGTATATGTAAAAGGAGCTTCACCTTTTTTGAAATAAGGGCATGAAATTCCAACCTATTTAATTTTAGAAGGTGGCCATGACCATATGAATAGAGTGATTTAGAAGATGGTGAAAGAAGGAAAAATGAAAAATTGGAGGAAGTCATGTCTTAAAGGACTGTTAATACAGCTGGTTCTAAGGGGAAAATGGCGTCCTGACCTTCAGTGAAGCCAGGAAATTATAAATATTCGAAGCAGACGGTAGATGCTCTGGGGATAATTTGCCTCTTACACTCAGTTTACAACTGGTTTCCAAAACACTAATTTCATGAGAATCAAATTGAGATACAGTAACCGTTAGTAAAATCTATTCCTTGGATCACTTTAGGAGTTGTAGACATGAGATCTTCAGGTGAAGACCAGGACAAAAATATGAAGCTAAGGTGCAAGCCAGTGCCCAAGGGACACTGAGCTCTTCCTTGGCTCTGCAGAAAATGCTAACCACCATTACCATGTAGTAAAGAACGGTCAGGGCTGGGGAGGCAGCTCAGTGGATAAACTGCTTGTTCTGCAGCCATAAGGACTTGAACTCAGATCTCCAGCATTCACGTCAAAAGCTTGGTGTGGCAGTGCATGTCTGAAACCTCGGTGCTGGGGTTGGGGATGCAAAGACAGGCAGATTCCTAGGGATTGCTGGCCAGCCTAGCTTAAACAGTGAGTACTGGGTTCGAGGAGAAACCCTGTCATTAAGTAGAGAGCAATAGAGGAAGACACCTAAATCAAAGCTCTGACTGTCCTCTACATATGAACTCAGAGGTACGCACGCACGCGCGCGTGCGCGCACACACACACACACACACACACACACACACACACACACACACATGCACACACACACACATCACATGGGAGCGTTAAAAAGAACACCTGTTCTCAATCTCAAGCTTTTCCGTTACAAATCTCTTTAATCTCTCTGTTGTGTCTAGTAGACATAGTGGTTAGTCCTAGTAGAATAAATAGTAACTAGAATTGTGTGGTGACCCTATGCTGGATACTGTTCACAGACAGACAGATGGTCACTGACTTCCCCTTGCTACACTTCTCTCCTATTTTCCATATGATACTAAATCTTGTATCTAGAAATGCTCCAAAGCTATGCCAAATTGGGATCCTGGGTCCAGCATCCTTTTTCAAACTGCTGCTTTGCCAGACTCCCCTCATACAAATGGTCTCCGGCTTCTGCATGCTGTTAGAATACAGTCAACAGTCAGTTCTGGATGGAAGAGCAGAGAGAGCTCTGGGCATGCTCTCCTCCCAGCTCCACTGCTCCACATGTGAGAGCAGGAGGCCCCAGCTGCACCTCACATCATCTCCATGACCCTGCCTGCTATGTCCCACAGGAGAAAGTGGAGATGCAGAGACAACGTTTCAGGCTGGAGTTTGAGAAACACAGGGGTTTTCTGGCCAGGAGGAGCAGCTGCAGCTGAGGCGCCTGGAGGAGGAGGAGCGAGCAACCTGCAGAGACTGCGTGACAGTAGGAACAGACTGGCCCAACAGAACAAGCCTGAAGGAACTGGCTGAAGAGCTGGAAGAGAGGAGCCAGCAGCCAGCTCTAGGGCTGCTGGAGGTGAGGCAAGCTCCAGGGATAGGAGGCAGGTGTGAAACTAAGGGATAGGGGTGGGATATTGTCACTTGGATGCCAACACCTAGGCATACTCTTAGTAAAAGAGTATAGAAACTGGTGCAGAAGGCATGTGATGAGATGGGACCCTAGAGAGCTCACACTAATACAAAAACTTAAATGACATACATTAAACAAATGAATGTTTACAGGAATTTAGATGTTGACTATCTTTAGATTACAGGTGACTCGGACACATATGCATATCTTTTAAAAGAGAAAACAATGCTAGATATTAATTAATAATCAGTGTAGATCAAATGATCAGCTTTGGTTTGATGGTTCAAAGACATTTAGTATTCTCTTACAAAGGCATTAAGGATAACGTGTGTGTGTGTGTGTGTGTTTACCTGAAATAAATCCTTCAAATATTTGATGTCCCTTCCCAATTCTATCTTCATTACATGGAAGCTCTAACTCTATCAAAACAGCCAGTTGGCAGAATTATTAACTCAGGAAGTAGCTGTGGTGATGGGTTTATAGGGAATGGACACAAACTACATGCAGCATGACTCTGTTCCGACTGTGACTGATTGATTATGTAAAGTCGTATTTATTTACTGTAAATAGCATTTACATTAAAGTTCATTAAAGTACCCTGACGTTTCATCTTAGATGTTAGCAACTTTCAAATGTTTCTAATGACTTCTTTACTATGTGTCTGGCCTGACTTCAGAAAGAAGTCAGAGATCCGACTTATCCTGGTATGTCTTTCGTTTCCAGGGAGCAAGAGGAGTCTTGACGCGGTAAGTTTGATTTCTGAATCAATGTGGGGTGGCTGGTGCAGGGGAGGGAGGCCCCTGGACACCACACTGACACCTGTGGGCTCTACATGTTTCCAGAAGCGAAGCTATCACAAGGGTGGAACCAGAGGCTGTCCCTATGGAGTTAAAGACTGTGTGCCGCATCCCTGGGATGAGGGAGATGCTGAGGAAGTTCCAAGGTAGGCAACCAGGCCCACTGCGGGGTCCACTTTACAAAAAGAACAGGAGACAAGAGTAGGTCAAAGGACATTAGTTTGGGACAGAACTGGAGAAAGATAAACTCTCAGTTCCTCTCCATGTTGCCCATAAATCTCACAATGTGTTTAAAAGATAAACTAGGACCAGGGTGTGCACATGCACAGACTAAGCTGTTCGATTTGCTTCTTCCTTTCTGGCTCCGAGGCTTCTGTCCTATTCTTACCCTCAGCAGGGCTGCCTTTGTAGACAGAGCCTTGATACCTGGGCCACACTGTGAGTGTAGCTGACTGTGGACACCAGGCAGTGATTACAGACAGAGCTCTAAATCCTAGGGGCGGAAGTCAGCAAAGGCTTACCTGAGAGTATGCTGGCATGAGTAGACTGTGGGACTCAGAGCTTGACCTCTGCCTTGGTGCATCATCAAATAAAACAAAAACTATCTCCCCCACCCCCCATCTCTCAATGACTCCAGCGCGCCTTTGGTTACCAAAATGTGTTAGTCTTTCCCACAACAGCTGATCGATGCCCCAGTGGGTTCTCCAGTTGTGACTCTAACTCAGTTCACTTTCCGACAAGATTAGCCCAGAGATGGAATCAGGCTGACAGACCACCCTACAGGACTGACACCCTTCCCCGTGCAGGCTGTGACCTGTGTTGCTCAGCAGGGGGCAGGGGGAGCTCCATTTAAACTTTTTTTTGATAAGCATGCAAAATAATGAATTTTTCTTTAAAATGTTTTCTTTGTTTTTATTTTATACATGAGTGTGTTCTGCCTTGCTATATATGTACAGTGCCTTCTAGGGCCAGAAGAGGGCTCTTCTGAAACTGGAGTTACAGATGGTTATTAGCCACTATGTGGGTGTTGGGAACCAAACCCCAGAGCCACCTTCCCATGGCCAGAAATGAATTCTTTATGACATTTTCATGTTCGTGTGATATTGTACTTTGCTCATTCTCAACCCCTTCACCTGCTGTGGCCCCTTACCTCCTGTTGGTCTTTGTCCCTCATTCAAATATCCCCCTTCTGCTTTTGTATCTTAAATCTGCATGAAGGATAGATATTTCCCACTACCAGCTTCAGAGCTCCAGGTCTTCAGCTCAGGTCTTATTTATATTGAGTTAATTTGTGTGTCAGGTGAAAGGTAAAGATGTAGCAGTTGTATTTTCCTGCATGTGGATATCCAGTGTCCCAGTACATGACACTGGCACTTTTTACTGAGACTCGTTTGGTTGTAGCTGTGTGATTTTACAGCTGGGTCGTGTCTGGTTTTGTATTAACATCACACCGACTTTGTCACTATGGCTCTGTGCTATAATTTGAGATCAGATATGGCGAAGCCTTCAGCCTTGCTCTTTCTGTTCAGAATTGCTTTGAGTTCTGTGTCCTGTGTGCTTTCATGTGAATTTTAGGGTTGTTTTTCCTATTTCTAAGATTTCCACTGGGATTTTGATTGGGATCACTGTAATCTGTAAGTTGTTTTAAGTAACCTGGCCATTTTCATAATGATTCTGCCAGTCCGTGCGTGGGCAGGGTGGGCTCTCCACCGTCTACTGGCGCCTTCAGTTTCTTCCTTCCATGCTTCAGAGTTTTCTTTGTAGAAGCTCTCCCATACCTTGGATAGGCTCATTCCCAGGATTTTGGGGAGGACTTTTATTGTTATTTTTTGTCTTATTTTGGCTTCTTAGAAGCTATCATGAATAGTATTTTTCTTCCTCATCAACAGAAAAGACACTGATGTTTGTATGTGAGTTGTGTGGGATTACTGATGTCTGTATGTGAGTTGTGTGGGATTACTGATGTCTGTATGTGAGTTGTGTGGGATTACTGATGTCTGTATGTGAGTTGTGTGGGATTACTGATGTCTGTATGTGAGTTGTGTGGGATTACTGATGTCTGTATGTGAGTTGTGTGGGATTACTGATGTCTGTATGTGAGTTGTGTGGGATTACTGATGTTTGTATGTGAGTTGTGTGGGATTACTGATGTTGTATGTGAGTTGTGTGGGATTACTGATGTTTGTATGTGAGTTGTGTGGGATTACTGATGTTTGTATGTGAGTTGTGTGGGATTACTGATGTTTGTATGTGAGTTGTGTGGGATTACTGCTTTGTTGAAAGTGTCGATCAGATCTAAGGTTTCCCAATAAAATCCTTTTAAGTATATGATTGTACCATGTGTAAGTAGGAATAATTTATTTTTTCTTCAAATTTGTTTTCTAACTTTTTTTTTGTCTTGCCTTATTGCACTGGATAAGACTTCAAGTACTACACAGTGAATACACTGTGTATATTCCTGTCTCATCCTTAACTTAAAAAAATGCTATGCTTATCTTATAACCTTTATTATATTGAGGTATATCTCTTCTGTTCCTAGTTTCTTCGTGGCTTTTTTTCAGGAAGGGTTTTTTAGCATCCTTAAAGGTCTTTCCTGCATCCATGGAGACAATGATGTGATTTCTGTCCTTAGGTCTGTTTACATGCTGGCGTGTTAGTGAGGGTTACTGTTGCTGTGATGAAGCTCATCAGCTTCTGTTTCCACAACACAGTTCACCAACAAAGGAAGACAGGACAGGAACTCAAGCAGGGCAGGAACCTGGAGGCAGGAGCTGATGCAGAGGCCATGGAGGAGTGCTGGTTATTGGCTTGCTCCCCATGGCTTGCTCAGCCTGCTTTCTTATAGAACCCAAGACTGCCAGCTCAGGGGTAGCCCCACCCACAATGGACTGGGCTCTTCCCCATCAATCACTAATTAAGAAAATGCCTGGGCTGGAAAGATGGCTCAGTCACTAAAGGCTAGGCTCACAACCAAAAGTATAAGAAAATGCTTACAGCCGGATCTTATGGAGGCATTTTCTCAATCGGAATTCCCTCCTTTGAGATAACTCCAGCTTGTGTCAAGTTGACATAAGAACAGCCAGCATGGCTGGGTTGCATATGTTGATTTGTGTTTATTGAACCACCTTTTCATAGTTAGAATGAAACCAACTTTATAACAGAATATTCCTAATGCATTCTTGAATTTGGTTTGGAAGTATTTTACTAAAATTTTTCTGCATCCATTTTCATAAGGGAAGTTTGTCATTTTCTGTTGTGACTTTCTCTCGGTTTGGCGTCAGGCTGATCCTGGCTCCACAGAATGAGTTTGGTAGCATCCTGTCCCTTTTCGTTTCATTTGTTTGAGGAGTATAGGTGTTGAGTCATCTTTAAATAGCTGGCAAAAAGCAGTGCAGTTGACTGGCCCCAGTCTCTACTTCTGATTGACCAACCAGTTGTCAATAGAGTTTTTAGGACTCCTCTACTGAGGGTCAATTAATACAATTAATTTGCTAGACCAGCTTGCAGAGCACAGGAGGACATCACTTGTCCATTTATTGTGAAGGCGTCACAGAGGATGCAGAGGGACAGGCAGAGAGAAGAGGTGAGCAGGGAGCAAGGAGAGGAGGTTCAGCTTCTGCCCCACCCCCACCCCTATACTCCCCCAACCCTGTCTACTCCTTCCCTCTGTGGGGTTAGCTGTCTGGAGACCACATACATTCTGATATTTTCCTTTTTATTTATTTAGTTTTTGTTCACACACAAAGTAACGGGTTTAACTATGGCATTTGGGGGGCTATGGAAGTCCCATTGTGTACTGCAGAGTTCTGTGAGGCCAAAATCAAGGCGTTTGCCAGGCTCAGTTATTCTAGATGAGAGAAATGAGAAACCATGAGGGTTCTTAGTGGTGCCTAAGGTTTCAAAGGCTGGAACGGAAGTTCAGGATATACAAGGCCCTGGGGCCCGTTGTCAACACAGTAGTAGAAGGAAGGAAGGAAGGAAGGAAGGAAGGAAAGAAGGAAGGAAGGAAGGAAGGAAGAGGAAGGAGGAAGGAAGGAAGGAAGGAAGGAAAGACGAGAGGGAGGGAAGGAGGGAGAGGAGGTAAGGTTTTATTATGCATTCTGCTTACTTTCGTGCTCTGCAAAACTCTTTCCACAGTGGACTTGAAGCTGGATCCGGCCACTGCCCACCCAAGCTTGCTCTTAACGGCGGACCTGCGCAGTGTGCAGGATGCGGAGGTCTGGAGGGATGTCCCCAACAACCCTGAGCGCTTTGACACTTGGCCCTGCATCCTGGGCCTCCAGGGCTTCTCCTCTGGGAGGCATTACTTGGGAAGTCATCGTGGGAGAAAGAGCAGAGTGGGGGCTAGGGGTCTGCCAAGACTCAGTGCTGAGAAAAGGGGAGACCACACCGTCCCCAGAGAACGGCGTCTGGGCCATGTGGCTGCTGAGGGGGAGCGAGTACATGATCCTGTCCTCTCCCTCAGTGCCTGTGATCCAAGATGAGCGACCTCGCCGCATTGGGATCTTTCTGGACTACGAAGCTGGCGAAATCTCCTTCTACAATGTAACAGATGGGTCTTATATCTACACATTCAACCATCTCTTCTCCGGTATTCTCAGACCCTACTTCTTTGTCTGTGACTCAACTCCTCTTATCTTGCCGCCCATGACAGAAACAGGGCCTGGAAACTGGACTCCCAGGGGTCTCTTTGATCTTGCTGCTGCTGCCAGAAGTGAGAAGTACTAAACCATCTGAAGTACTGTGCTTCAGAGAGGCCCTGGATAGGCTGGGGGTGGGGAGCATGGCTGTGCCCTGCTTCCACAAACCACATCAACGCCCTGTCCGCAGGCCTGCGCAGTGGAGATTGTTCCACTGGGACTAATGAGTGGATGCAGGGTGGTTCACATACTGAGAACTCTGGGGGTGGATGATTCAGGAAAGACTGCAGGCTCATCAAACACTGTTGCCAGAGGTTTCAATTTTCCTTGGTGCATCTTCGCAGTGAAAAGCTAGAATTAAATGTTATTCTTCTTTCATCCTCAACCCTCCATACAGGGAGACTTGGGAGTATTAATTCTACTCATTTCTGTTTGTTCGAAACATAGGCTTCCCTTGTAGTCAAGGTTATCCCTAATAACCCCCAATAACTCAGTGTCCTGGGTGCAGGTGTGTGCCACAAAGTTTGACTTAGAAATAAGGTTATTCTAGTGAAGTCCATTTCAAACTCTCTCTCCTCTCTCTCTCTCTCTCTCTCTCTCTCTCTCCCCCCTTCCCTCCCTCCCCCTTCCCCCTCTGTCTCATTGACTTGTGTTGTTTCTTCCTACATAGTCTTACAGTCTTTCTAGATTAATATATTTGGAATCAATTCAAATATATGCTTGTATTCCCTAGCACTATGTTCAATGACTTCCTATCCTCTTTTCTGTTGTTGCTTTTAAAAAAGACTTTATTCTTTTTATGTATATAAGTGCACATGTCTCTGTGTGTGCATGCTAAGTCAATATAAGTGCCAGCAGAGGCCAGAAGAGAGCTCCCTGGAGCTGGAATTACAGGTATCTGTGAACTGCCCAGCATGTGCTGGGAACGGAACAGAAAGCAGTTTTAATCACTGAGCCATCTCTGCAGCCCCAATCCCCTTTATTCTGAACTAGTTCTTAATGATTTTTGAAATCTATTTCTCTAAATCCAGTATCACAGATTCTTAGATCTCCTCTTTTGTCTTTGGAATCATTGTTTATTTTAAAATAATTTTTAAAAAAGATATGTGTATAAGTGTTTTGCACCCATGTATGTTTGTGTGTGCACCATGTGTGTGCAGTGTCTGAGGAGGTCAGATGAGGGTATCAGCTCCCCTTGAACTGGAGTTATGAACAGTGAGTGGCAAGTGACGATGCGGGTGCTGGGAATCAAATCCTGGTCCTCTATAGGAGCAGCAAGTGCTCTTCACTACTGAGCAATCTCTGAAGCCCTGGGTGAATTTTTTAAAGGAAACCTGTGCTCTGGGATCAGTGGTAGTGTATGCCAGTCATCTTAGCATCAGGGAGACAGAGACAGGACTTGGAGGCTGGTGTGGGCTCCATAGCAAAATCCTACCTCAAAAAAGAAACAAGGCAAAACAAACAAAACAAACAAAACAAACAAAACAAAACAAAAACAAAACAAAAACCCCAAAAGATAAAAAGAAGAGAGAGAAACAAAGAAAGAAACAAGGAAAGAAACATAGAAGTCAAAATATGTAGCTCATTTGTAAAAGCATTTGGTTATCTTATTCAACATCCTGAAGTGAATCCTCAACATCTACTAAGCAAAAATTTCTCATTATTTTAAACTTTTTTCCCCAGGATGTAATGCCTAAGTAACTGGCTTGAAAGCAAACTTTCCATTTACACTCCATTCACTCACAGTGATAAATCTCCTTGGCACGGGAATAACACATGTTTCCTTTCTGCCTCTGCACATGATACTCGTTGTTAAGACGTCAATCAAATCACCCAGGCTGGACTTGCAGCCTATGCAGGAAACACTGATGACCCCTTGTGGTGTAATGGAGACATTACAGGTTATCACTGATGAGTGGCCAGAACTTAGCTCTTACTCAAATACTATGTAAAGATGGTGTTGAAATGATAATGGTATTTGATTTATTTTTACAGTAAAGTGTTCTGTGTTTTTCTAGTGAAACCTTAAAGGTCACAGAAGGCCACTTCCTGTCACACCTCTCTGTATCTGTGTCTGCTAAATACTTGTTAAACAAACATTTAAACACCAAGTTCTGAAAGGCCAATCCTATAGGAATTATTGGCAGATTTGGTTATCTATATCTTGATAGTCTACCAAAAATTTCATCTTCCTCCCCAACTCTACTTTAAAGTTCAAGATTTTTTTCTTTTCCATGGATATTGTTATGGCTGACATTGTTACTTCTAATATGTCATTGATACAGCTTTCTTTCTAGATTTTTTAAATTGGTTATGCAAACATACTTCTCTGCTGTTATTTACAGAGAGGAAATGACAGGTCTTTACATGACCCCATGGGTAGTTCACAGACCACACAAACCATCTTTGTTCCTGATCTTAGTGGAGCAAAGGATCTTTAATCCATCCTAGATCTTCCTCCCCAATGGACCATAACTAACCTGAGGTGATCTCTCTCATGGAATCTCCAACCACTCACAGGGACAGGAAGCCACTTTTCTGAGAGGGAAATAACAGATACACCTGAGTCCCAAGACCATCATTTCTGTCATGGAGACCCCATTCCCATCTCAAGGACATCCCCAAGTCTTGCCATCTCACCATGCCTTTAGCAAGATGTCAGTCACCAACCCAAAGTGAGTCATTAAAGACTTCATCCCCTGTATTCTAACATTCCGTATCTCACGTCTCTTATTTGAATACTTGCTTTTCCAATCCACAATATGTTCTCACCATTCCTCTGGAATTCTAGCTCGTTGCCTGCAAAGCCCTCTAAATAGGTAACTGTTTCCCTACCTTCCCTACCCTTTCTCCCAAACAATACCTTTTTAGACGTAACTGTTAATGTGTACTCTATAGACATTTAAAACCCAGCCTAAAACTTAGCCCCAGTAGCTACCACGGTAAATCTCCCACTGATTTCCCTTTAAAATAGGGGGAAAAGAGTCTCTGTATCTTGTGCATTTCAGAGTCTTCCCTTCTGTTTCTCAGCCCAAGCAACAACTTTGCTGTGTTCCTGATTCCTCAGTCTACCTCTAGTCCCTCAGCAGTGACAGTGTGGCTTGGCTTTCAAAGAGCTGCAGTGTCTTACCATCTTGACCTCTAGCTGCTGCAGTACCAGCCTGCACTTTCAACTCCCCCCAACAGCCCCCAACTCTTCTGCATCACTGCACTCATTTCTCTACAGTACCCCAGCTTGCCCTGCCCCTCCCACATTCATCTTCAACACACATACTCAGGCCCCAGACAATGGAGCTGCTGTACTGACCCTCATTAGACTTAGAGTCTAGTGTAACCTTCACCCTTCATGCTGATCTCTCGGGCCTTCAAAGACCTGAGTCCAATCCCTCCTCCTATTCTGTCTTCCTCCCTCACCCCCCATTTCCATTCTGCTCCAGCTTCCTTGCCTGCTTGGTAGAACTATATCAAAGCAAGTTCTTTCCATCACAGGGCTTCTCCCCAGTTGTGACTTCTGCTTGCAATTCTTTTTTATCCAGTGCTTCTTCATCTGTTTCCTTCTCTTTGATAAACCCTCTCAAAGGCTTCTCATTGGAACGTCTTCATTCCATACCCCCAGAGCACACCTTCTCAGTCTCCATCACCAGGTTTATGGAGGCTCACTTACCCCACGTGGTATATATCAGTATGTATCAGCTCCCAGAACACGGTACTGAACTCTTATTTAATTACTAACTTATTTGTCCTTTCATGATGCAGTGTTAGCATCATGAAGAGGAACAAGATATTTATTAGCAGGATATCCCTAAGCACATTCCAGGATCTCAAACACTGGCTGGCTGTGGTTATGACTGAATGCTTATTTGTTGAATGAGCAAATGATTAAGTACCTGCAATGAGAATTAAATGATGTAACTAGAAATGTCTTCAAAATGCAATATAGAGATATTATTTGTAACTAGACAGCCACCATCCAATAAAGGTTAATACCAAGTGCTAAACATGTCAAGTCTATTTTAGACACAGGAAAATTTTAACTAGAAAGCCAACTTTAGAGACATAGAGGATTCCAGAGATGGGATAGTGCTACATTCTCAGACATAGTTTCACTAAGAACACTGGAGTTTGGGGTCTTTGCAGTGTCACTATTAAATTGTGTATTCCCTCGGGATATGTAGGCCATGTGTCTGATGTTTTACTGGCTTGGAATGTGGGGAACTGCCTAGAAACTTAGATTAAGATGTTTCTATAAAGAAATTGATACCTCGAGTAGGGGGATGGCTCTGTGCTTAATTGCTTGTCTTGAAAGTGGGAGGGGCAGAATTTGGGTCCCGAGGACTCAAGTGAGTGTGGAGCCCTCTTGTAACTCCAGACAGGATTCCCAGAGTAAGCTGACTAGCAAGACTGTCTGTATCAGTTAGCTCTGGGTTTGATTTAGAGACCCAGATAGATAAAGTGGAAGAGTAATTGAGGATGATTTCCTACACCACCCTCCAGCCTCCACATATGTGGGGCCACACTCATGTGAACACACATCCATACTCTCTTCTCCCTCTCTCTCCCTCCCTCTCCTTCCCTCCTTCTCTCTCTCTCCCTCTCTCTCCCTCCTTCCCCCTCTCTTTCCTTCCCTCTATCTCCCTCCCTCTCTCCTCTCCTCTCTCTCTCCTCTTCCCTCCCTCCCTCTCTCTCTCTCTCCCTTTCCCTCCCTCTCTCCCTCCCCCCCTCTCATCTGTGCACACAAACACACACACACACACACAAATACACACACACACACACACACACACACACACACACACACACACACAAATGGAAGAAATAGATTCCATCGTGGTTTATGGGCTTCTCTTCTGAGTCGTATGACAGGATCGCTCCCTCATGGGACGTCTGATATCTGCTCCTCTCCCCATCATTTCTATCCCATTGCGAATCCCTCTTACTACAAACTGGATTTTTTCTAGTCTGCAGTATTATCATTTTCGACTTTCTCAGGTTTCTCTTACTTCTGAGAGACTTTAGGGTTCAGACTCCATCTTTTGGGTTATTTTAGCTTCAGACTCCACCTTAGAGAAACTGACCTAAGGTTGAAATGAATTAACTAACAAATTGTCACCTAGCAACAGTTTCTAGGTTATGCCCCCCACGCCTCTCCCACCCCCCCACCCCCCACCAAGACCTATGTCTAACACTGACCAGACCCGCGGGTCCAGTTATTCGTGGGTTTCAAGAGGAGACCTCACCTGAAAGGAACACGGGAGAGAGAGAGAGAATGGAAGACCAAGCACGGAGCCTTGTCAAGGTCTCATTTTAATGCGGGAGTGGCTTACCGATATATTCTTGGGCAAGGGAGGAAGGGGAACAAGGAAGGGGGCGGGGTCCTTGCTTAGGGCTATCCCACTGTCGAAACCAGCTTCCAGGAATTGCCAGACATTCCTTAAATTCCTGAGATCTGAGACCCGAAAACCTCCTTTCCCAACCTTGTACTGACTAGGCTCCCAGAACAGCAGGCAATTTCCTGAGGCTCTCCCAGAAGAGCAGGTAGCCTCCTGGGCTTGGCTCCCGACATAACACCAGTTTCCTTATTCTCCAACAAATCTGGACCTTTAGGTTACAAGCCTGCTCCTGACATTTCACTTCCTAACAACCACCAATCAGGAGGAAAACAGAAATTAAGTATACAGATTGGCTCCCAGCACCAGCCAATTATATTATCATAACGGCCCCCAATCAGATGTGTGCTAATCAAGATACCCTCTTTTTGTTGGCTCTATAAATGTGTTTTTTCAAAGAAACTAAAATTCTCTCTACACCCCCAACATTAGATTTCTTTGTCTAAGCTATAAATTTCAAGTTGTGTCTATAAATATCAATGCCTATATTTCCAGTAGACTAGATGAGTTCTTTACAGAACTAATTTCATAAATATTTCCTCTCCTCCAGCCCTACTCTCTTGAATCAAGTCACAAATTTAATACATGAATTTCCTAAATAGACCAGTTTTTCTTAACACATTGGAAAGGTCCAGAATCAAGAATTCTAGGGAAGATGGCTTGTTGTACTGGCTCTACCACTAGATTCACTTGGAGCAACAGCTCCTACTTACAGCACCCAAAGGTAGAGAAACTTGAGGCAGTAGAATTTGATAAATTTGTCTCTATCCCACATCAGCCCTTCAGTTTCGACTGGGTCTCTGTCACTCTGTTCTGCCGCACGTGAAGGAGGAAAGGGTGTAGACAACCCACATGTGTGCAAATACTCACCTGGAGACTCACCTAAGTACACAGTTGCTAGCAGAGATTCTCCATAGCTGTAACCACATTTACTGCCATTTTGATGCATTCTTCAGCCAATGGCTCTATGCATCTGTTAATCTCCGGCATCGCATTGCTGACTAAAGGACGATTAATTTTTCTATTTATTTTTTCCTTCACAGTAATATTAAAACAAGGACACAGGTCTGTGAGTTATTCAGTGGCTAACACTTGCCTGGCTATATCTATTCACAATACCAGAGAGAAACAAGAAATGTATGCATATTGACAAAGCAATCACGAACTCAAGATATGTTCAGTTTCTGAAGCTAAAATATAAGTCCATATATGTCAACATTTTCCCAAATTCAATAGTAAAAGTAGATAAATGGAGGATCACCTGCAATTCATTAACTGAATCTTCCTGGTAAGCCATTTACTTATGACATCCTTGTAATGTCTAGAAAACCAGGCTCTTTCTTGACATAAAATTATTGATTAAAGATTTTTTTAAAAGACTGATTTTCAGTGGATCTTGGGTTTTAAAAGGTGGTGTGATCCTGTTCTGGGTCGAATTGGTCTAGTTGTTCTTCTAAATAATTAAATATATATATAATATATTAATTTTAAAGCCACATAGTAATTTTTGTGAACAAGAGAAAGAAGCAAAACGGTCTCTATGTATTCCTGTCTTTTGAACAGCAGATTTGGTGCCCACATTTTGCTTGCATGCCATATTAAATTATTTTTCTATCAAGGGACAAATTCTCATGGCCCTCATTTCCTGGTTGGATCTGTGGGGACTGGAACACTGAGGTGGCACAGGACAACCACAAAATGATGTGCTAATGACCCTGGTGGGTTCAGAAGATTGCCCAGAGTGTGGGGATACCGAGGAGATGCTGGCCCTGCCTCCCTTGTGGATGCTGATGACTCAGACCCCACGGAACTCTCTCAGGCTCCTCTGGAGAGCACCATCTTTGCAACTGCAGCTTTCTGCTCTGCAAACATTGGGCCTTCAGACAGAGGGCGAGACCAAGGCAGGAATAGGCACCTTGATTTCTCGACATTGACTCCAACTGCAGCATCTATGTGCATCTAAGGGGAAGGCACTGCACAGCCAGTGGGGCCACTCCTTCTGCACTGAGTGTACAGTGCACTGGCACACCCAGCTATGATGGTGAGTAGGTCCTGATCTCGGGAGCTGACCTCAGAGATCTGCACCTCTCAGTTGGCTTGTTAAACAAAGACAAGCTGGGGCTTAGCTCAGCAGTAGAGTGCTCACCTTCTTGTCCCAGCTCCTGGTGAGAAGGGAGGTAACTCTGGGATACTGAGACAGGACAGCTGCAGCATGGGACACACATTGTGTTGCTGTAAGTGGTGGACCATTTTTATAGGATTAGGTATAAAAGTGCTGAATGGACAACCAAAAAACATGGTTTCCTTGTGTCTTAATATTGAAACTAGAGTGTGTGGGGAAAAGAAAGGCTGATTTTTGTCAGATTAAAAAAAGAAAAAGGAAGAAAATGAAATCTGAGGTGTGAGTTTTATTTGGGTTCCTCAACCCCACAACAGAAATAAAATGTATATTGTCTCCTTGTTGGATGATCTGGGTTCCCTGCTCTGAGAGGTAATTCAGTATCCTGCATACTGTTATCATAGTCAAACTTGGGGTAGGTGCCAACTCTTTAGTCTTTTAAATACAAAATAATTTTGTTAAAAAAATTTAATGCTCAAGTGAATTGAAATCTTTCCTTCTGAATATTGGCAGCCCCCTAGGATCTGGCAAAAGCCCACAGCTTCGCCTGCAATCAAATGCAGACATTTCTGAGATGAAGCAGTACACATGGGGACAGGTGACCCCCACTGCCTGACCCATCAGCACCCACAGGTGACATCAGTGTGACATGCTGTCTGCTCATGCTCCCAAACACACAAGCTGTAGAGATGCTTCATAGGAAAAGGACTCATCTGTGCAGGTGAACAGCTTCGATGCTCTCAACCCTGTCTGTGAGGGACCATCTTCAGTCTCCTCTTGGTCTTTCTGTCACCTCAACCCATGTAGGGAGAACTCAGGTCTCCAATTTAGTATCTGGTCCTATCCATGTTTCCCTTGGAGCAAGGAAGAGAAATAAGTAAACCCACCCTACTGTGAGGCCGAGTTAACCCACTGCTCGTGTCCAGATATGAACCATGTAAGGATGTGCCCTGCTCAGACTATCCCAGCCCAGGAACACTGCTTGGTGCATGGAAAGGTATCTATTTTGGTTAATGTCACTGAGACACATAGGGTCCCTTTTATAGATCCTTACCCATGTAGATAAAGAAATTTAAAAATGGATCCAGAAGAAAACTCAAGAACAATTTTATTTTATGGGAGTTTAAAAAACCAAAGGGCAGCAAAGCTGGAGATCTCAGCAGCTGCTGGGAAGAGACAAGAAGGAAGGATGGAGGAGGAAGGAGAAGGAGAGAAGGGAGAGAGGGAGAGAGGGAGAGAAGGTGAGAGGAAAGAGGGAGAAGAAGAGGAGGAGAGAAGGGAAGGGAGAAGAAAGAGAGAGGGAGGAAGGGAAAGAAGCAGACATGATTTTTGCATTAGAGTTTATCAAAACAGCAGGCTCATCAGTGATGAGCAAGAATTGGTTTTGGCAAGTACCTGGAAAGAGGAAATAGAGAAAAAAAAATCTACTCGTTCTGAGCATGCAGGCCTAGCAGGGAATAAGCAGCTGTCCTGGGAGAGGGCTCTAGGATCTGGAAGCACATTACTCACTGAGGGGACAACAGCTACAAACTCTTATCGTGTCCTCTGGTTATTGTTGTTTCCTTTCAACTTCAGGCTTGTATCCCTAAGGGAGAAATAAGAATTTTCTCCTTGTCTTTAGAGGTCTCAGCTGTGTCTAGACAAGTGAAGCCCCTGGTGTCTACACGAAAGGGTGTGTCAACAACTAAGCCATTTGTAAAGTATCTTACTGACCCAGCATGCTATTTGTCTCAGACGAGCTCACTGTGTTAGTGTCCATAGATCTCAGGGAGGTGTCCAGATGTTGAGGAGCCATATCTCCATCTTGTCAGTCATGGCTCAGAAATTTTGACCATGAAGCTGGCACAGCCAGGCATATGCCTCCAATTGGTCTGGGAGAAGCTGGCCTTGACCAGCTTTCTAATTCTCTCTTTTCCTCTGTCAAGTTCTATCAATAGGACAACAGTCAGCTGTTCTGAACAAGAAGTACTTGAGTAGAGAGCTGAAATCCTGGACCTAAGGCTAAGCACAGCAGGGGAAGGATGCCCTCCAGAGTCTGATTCAGAAAGAGTAAGGGGTGTGCCCTTCCTGGAGCCTTTCAGACAGTAAAGGTTATACCTGTTAAATACCGGTTTCTCAGAGAAGGCCCGAGCTAGTGGATAAGCCCTGTGGAGTTCTGGCAGGGATGGTGCTCTGTCTCCATTTCAGGTCTGACCTTTGTTTGTGCTTTAATATTGGTTTTGCTTGAGGGAGAGAGAAAAAAAATCTCTTAGAGAAATCAACAGCTCAGTAGAATCAAATTTGACACAGTGCATTGTGCGATATCTAGGCACCTTCCTTCATGCCTCACAGAGACACAAACCCCTAGTGGACATGAGAGCCAGATGATTTTTTTTTTTATTAAAGAGTCAGCAAAGCAGCCTCTTAAGATCTGATGCCATGAATGCCACTAGTATAAACATTCCCCTTAGACATGAACATAAAAGTCACCAAATCTTCCCTGGGGAAGGTTGTTCTTGACTGTGTCAGTCAGAAGAATGCACATTAGAAAGGCAGGACAGATTCCTACACATCACATTAGTGGGAGCAAAGAGAAAACATCAATTTTCAATTATGTAAAAGAAACATGTTTCTTTTATTAAAACAATATGTACAGCCTTGAGGTGTGTGTGCAGAGAAGTAGGGATCTCTTAAGAACTTGGTGTCAACTTACATTCTCATCAAGCATGCATGAATGGGTTAATGTCTCATGCCCTTTTATGATCCATAATGCATTGGTTCAGGGTATGCAGGCACCTCAACTTTCCTTTATGTCAAAGAGATTAGGGGATGGAAATTGGTAGAGAAATTGGGTTAATTTACACTTTGACCAAGCCTGGAGAGAAATAACCTTTCTCTAGAGAAGCAAGGGAATATGCATGTGCTATTTAGCTGTGAGGTGGGTCAGCCAATCTTCTCCTAGCAGGATTTGAACCTAGACCCCGGGCCTTCTCCATTTTTTCTTCTAGCTGGCAAGAACACTCAGTGGGTAAAGGGACTTGCTGCCAAGTCTGATGACCTGAATCTGATTCCCTAAACTTACATGATGGAAGGGAAAACTGATTCCTGAAATTGTCCTCATACCTACAAAGGTGAGCTAACACACACACACACACACACACAACACACACACACACACACACACAAATGCACACATGCACACACATAAATGTAATTAAAACAAAAATTTAACTGGGATTCAATGTTTCTTTAAGAAGTATTTCCTATGTACTTTGGAAGAAAAACAAGCACCATGCTGCTTAGACAGCAGGCCCAGAAAGAGGTCTTACGAGCCCATGGTTTCACTGGAACCTATTGTCTCCTAGGCCATTTCCTATCCAGAAACCCCAAATTCGCTAAAAATAGCAATCAGAAGAACAGAATGTGTCTGATGCATCTCAACAAACAGCAGTTCTTTTGAGCTAGATGTTATATAGTCCTTTACCTGCACATTTAAGTTCCTCTCTGCTGGGAACAATACTCTAGATGGTTTTTCTTCCTATCAATTTTGATAAAGTTTAATGGCTTATAGTAGATTTCTTTATATTTTACTTAGATTATAAAATGCATAATGTATATATACAGTTTATACATTTGTAAAAAAATTTACAGATAGTTCTAGGTAACACCAGTCTGTCTTGAATTACCAAATTTTCAAAAATCTCTAGAAAAAAAAAAGCAGTAAATTTGTTTTCAAATACATCTGTGTGTGAGTCAACCCACATGGGTTCACAAGGGTGATGTCCACTTTCTCATCAGCTGTGCTGGGCATCATCAAATGCTCTCCTTGGTGTTATGTGGGGCTATGTGTTTCTGCTCTTTGCCTTTGGACAAGAGCTTGGGATTGTGGGTCTGGAGAGAATCAAAATCTGGGCCACAGCATATTCATCTCTTGCTTCATGGAATTAGAGGCAAGACCAGAATGAGTGAAGCAGACACAGTAACAGCAACTGCTGGGTTCAAACCAACCGTGTCCCATTTCTACACATACGCTTGCTTGACAGATACACCCTCAGTTTGCTTGTCTGTCAGTGTCACTACATCATTGTTAGAACTAAACAAGTAATAAATAACTGATGCTCTGTCCTCTCTGATTTCTGTCAGTATTGATGTCTTCCTCAGATGAGTAAGATGGACACAGCCAACGACAGCACCTCCAGCCATTTCATCCTTATAGGCTTCTCTGACCTGGCCCCAGCTGGAGAGGGTCCTCTTTGCCGTCATCCTGCCCGCCTACCTCCTGACCCTGCTGGGCAACAGCACCATCATCCTGGTGTCCAGGCTGGACCCGCACCTGCACACCCCCATGTACTTCTTCCTCACACACTGTCCTTCCTGGACCTCAGCTTCACCAGCAGCTCCATCCCTCAGCTGCTCTATAACCTCAGCGGGCAGGACAAGACCATCAGCTATGTGGGCTGTGCTCTGCAGCTGGTCCTTTCCTGGGCCTGGGGGGTGTGGAGTGCCTGCTGCTGGCTGTCATGGCCTATGACCGCTTTGTGGCGGTCTGTAAGCCCTTGCACTACATGGTCATCATGAGCCCCAGGCTCTGCGTGGGCCTGGTCTCAGTGGCCTGGAGCTGCGGGGTGGCCAACTCCTTGGCTATGTCTCCGGTGACCCTCAGCCTACCCCGCTGTGGGCAACGCAGGGTGGACCACTTCCTCTGCGAGATGCCAGCTCTCATCAGGATGGCCTGTGTCAACACCGCTGCAGTGGAAGGCACTGTCTTCGTCCTGGCAATAGGCATCGTGCTGTCGCCCCTGGTGTTCATCTTGGTCTCCTATGGCTACATCGTGGGAGCAGTCTTGCGAATCCGCTCGGCTGCAGGGCGACAGAAGGCTTTCAACACTGTGGCTCGCACCTCACCGTGGTCTCGCTTTTCTATGGAAATATTATCTACATGTACATGCAGCCGGGGAACAGCTCCTCCCAGGACCAGGGCAAGTTCCTCACCCTCTTCTACAACATTGTCACCCCTCTCCTCAACCCTCTGATCTACACGCTGAGGAACAAGGAGGTGAAGGGGGCCCTTAGGCGACTGCTGCTGGGTAGCCGAGTGACAGGGAAGTAAGGGCTGGTTCTAGACAGACCAGAGGGAAGCTATCCTGGTGAGGATGACAATGAATACTGACAGAATTCACGTCAACAAACATTTTAGCAAGAAGGAAAGGGGGCAGAGAAAATGATTCTGCAAGATTTGGGGGAAATTCAGGCTGTCCTGGACAGAGGAAAACACAGGCATATGACTGGATTCTTAAGAGTGTTCTGGGATTTGGTAGTCATGAGGACAGTGTGTGTTTTAAATTCTTCCTTGTGGTTAAAGCAGACTTTCCCATGAAAGATGCAGATCTGACGGTTTGTCCCGAGACTGGTGTAGTGTTATCCTGTACATGATGAAATGTGTTCTCCTGGTAAGATAAGGAAGGGGACAACAGTACATTCTGTGCACTTTTTACATTAGGGGCATTAGGGAAGAGTGACTGTGGGTAGCTGGCCTTACAGTTAAGGTGTAAGATCTATGCTCTCTTGTTCTCCACATCCCCACCCATGTCCCTATTTTGATATCAGGAGAGCAGGCATCCTTTTTTGGAAGTCACTCCATGTAAGGCCTTGGGTAGCATTGGCAGTAGTGGATTTTATCAACAATAGTGGACAGCTCTCCAGTGATTTGCATCCTCTGGGCTTTCTATAATTTTGTGTAAGATCCCAAATCATCTGCTTTGTGAATGAACTGACCATTATGTTTCCCAACTCTTCTACACCATGATGAGCCCCAAATCAATAAAGAGTTTTCTCACTCATCTCCCTTGTCAGCATGACTAGGTTTAGAATCCAGGAGACAGAGGGACACCTCAGGGTAGGGCAGTGAGTGTGCTTGTAGAGCATTAACTGAGGGTGAAGACCCACCCTGAATGGGCTCTGTGCCCCAGATGGTTAACAAGACTAAGAAAGAAGAAACAAGCAGGAAGCCACATCTCCCTGCTGTTTCCAGGCTGCTATGAGATGAGGAGCAAACTCGCTGGCCATGTCTTCTTGACAAGATGGACAGAACCTTCATCGGAACCCCTGAACCTCTGGGTGTTACTTCTTCATCAAAGCTAAGTAACTTAGTCAAGACAATGAAGTGTAACTAATGTAACAAAGCACATAAGCTAACTAATGTAACAGCAAGTAACTAATGTAACAGCAGAGTAAGTTCCTACCAACTTGTAACCTGGTGCCAAGTAGGACAGTATTGCTTGTTTTTATTTAGTGTGTTGTGTGTGTGTGTGTGTGTGTGTGTGTGTAAGTGTAGGCTGGCATGTTTCACAGTGCATGTGTGTACACCAGAGGACAACTTGCAGGAGTCGGTTCTCTACTTTAACTGTACAGGTCCTGGAGAGCCAAATCAAGTCAAGAGGCTTGGCAGCAAGCACCCTTACACACTGAATCATCTTGCCAACCCTGTTTTTTAATTTCTTAATCACATGCTAGGTGTTTATTCAGATGAACAAAGAGTCTCTTCATGACCACCATTCAGCATTGACTCCTGCATAGCCTGGAGATTTATGTTTCCAATACTCCCACCAAGAGTTTTGTGGAATCATATTGGTTCTTTGTCCTTAAGCCCCAACCTTTGACTTGACCCACCCCACCCCATGTGTGCTGTAAGATTCTGGATAAACATAAAGCTGACTATGATAACAACATGGGGGAGGGGCATTGAGCTTCACTATTACTGAGGCTTGTTTTCATTCTCTGAGAAAGCCTCCGTGTGTGGTAAGTTTCTACCAGGCTCTCCTATTGTTGAATCTCAGCATTTGTTTGTGGCTGCCCTAACTATGGTCATTCCCACACTGAACTAGGAGCTGAAGACAAAACCGGACAGAATCTGCTCCCAATCCAAGATATGTAAGGTCTTGGCCCATTGCAGACAGCTGAGATTCTATTGCTAAAACTCCAGGACTAAAAGCAGAGGAGAATCCATTTTTTTTTCCTTACAGGAAAACCATCAGCTTTTCTTCCAGGACAAAGCTGAGAAAGGTTGGAAAAGTATCTATTGTGATGTCTCTGTTGACAAACTCCTCACCATGAGCCCTTGCAGTGTGTGGACACACTGTGTCTTCACATATCCTCTAGTCATGGCTGTGACTCCAGGGAGCAGGAACACAGGCTCATCTCTCAGCAGATCCTCTACTCTAATAGGAAACTTCTTGGGCTACACTTGAGAAAAGGAAGTGTACAAAAGAAACATAAGCCCCCTCCTGTCCTCTAAATAATAGGTTTGGCTTTAATAACTTGAAATGGCCCATCAGGTATAATGAGAAGAAGGAAAGTCAGCAGCTGCTTACTCCTGCATAGTTGATGGAGAGAGAACACCACGGGGAACATGTCCTTTACTTTGAAAGCACAAAGTGAGAAATGTCCTACTCAGCTTTAGTTGTCAGTTTGACACAACCTAAAGTCATCTGAGAAGACAGCATGGACTAACATAGATTGGTTGTGGGCACGTCTATGAGAGATTGCCTTGATTTTAATTGATTGAGGAGGACCCAGCCCACAGCCGCCAGCACCATTCCTTGGACAAGTGGATCTGCGCTGTGTAAGGAAAAGCTAAGCTTGAGCCTGTGTGTGATCCAGGGACTGGCTTTCCTTCATGGATTCTACATTCAGTTCCTACTTGGATTCCTGCCCTGACTCCCACAAAGATTGACTGTGCCTTGAAAAATAAGTCACTGAAGCCTTTCCTCCCAGAGTTGCTTTCGGTCAGAGTGTTTTAGCCCAGGAACAGGATAAAACTAGAGCATGTCTGGACTGAATGACAGAGGCTCCTGTTCTGATTCTGTTAATGGATTGTTTTATAACTTAAAAATGGCCAATTGTGGGGCTAGAGACATGGCTGGTGGTTAAGAGCACTGCCTGCTCTTCCAGAGGCCTGAGTTCAGTTCCCAGCAACCACATGGTGGCTCACAACTATCTATACTGAGTTCTAATACCCTCTCCTGCATGCAGATGTACATGCAGATAGAGCAAATCATACATTAAAAAAATAAATTTTTTTGTTTAAAAAAATGGCCAATTGTTCTAAACCTCAACGTCCCATCTTGTGAAGTTCACTTTCATTCCTCAGAGATTGTAGTTTGAGCTATGGTAGCTCAGTTATTGGAGTGCTTGTCTAATGTCACAAAGTCCTTAGGCACTGTGTGTGTTGTTTGTGTGTGTGTGTGGTGTGTTGGAGGAGAAGAGAGAGAGAGAGAGAGAGAGAGAGAGAGAGAGAGAACACAGCAAAGTGTGAGCCACGGGTTTTTCATTACACTGCATGTTTCTTCCTTGTCTCTATCAGGTAATTAGTGTTTTTCCTTCCTGTGTACCCCACTTCTGTCTGTCATACTAGGAGGAAAGAAAAAATTTCTTAGTTTGCAAGCACAGGATCATAAACTGAGGTTTTAACTAATTTTTCCATCTAGCTTAAGACTCTATTTTCATAAAGTTATTAGGCTAGAAATACAGTCAAAATTTTTAATTTTTTTCTAGCTATCATGAACTATTAAAAATTAAGCTATGTTTGCATAAACAATTAATAAAAAAAAAGTTTAGTTTGCTCATTCAAATTACCCAGAGAAATTTCAAAGGCAAAATACCATGTATTAAAATGTAGGGGTGTTACCAACACTTACAGGTCAAAAAAAACTACTCATCACAGTTCCATTGTTTAATCTGCTCTGTGACTCATGCATTTCTATAAAGGGGCTTAGTGGTGAGTCTCAGATAGGGAAGTCTGATGAAGTGCAATGCAACTCCTGTTATGAGATGGTGACCGTTCTGTGACTTAAGATGAAAAAATACTACTTTAAAAAA